>CM030366.1:115694935-116974935 GCA_017893485.1 Hemerocallis citrina
TTGAGGCGGAAGTTGCCCCTGCTACTGAGCGGGTTGGATGGGGACTTCCTGTTGCTGATCAGGGGGGTTGGGTCCACGGTTGGACCCTCAGGATCTTACTTTCCTGGGAGGCATGGCTGGAGAAGATCTGACCAACGGGAAGAGGGGAGGCTGCTATTCGTTTGGTTTCCCACAGAAGACGCCAATCTGTTACCGCTAAATCTAGTGTGGGGGCAAACAGATAGTATTTGTGGATTCTTGGAAAACTTGAATAGCAAACCTATTACCTGTTCTGCCGGAGTTTGACCGTTGACTCCCGCCGTTCACCTGCAAAAAGTGCGAGACACCGGGGTTGATCCCCGCGACGCACCCTCCGACGCTCAAGTCAGTAATCAGGAAGATTATGAAAGAGAGTAAATTGGCAAAAGATTGATTACCTCTTAATAATGGTGGATGGGGGGTATTTATAGCCGCCTTAGAGATCAGATTAGGAATGTAATCCCTGTGATCTGATAGGGAATATAATCCCCGTAATCAGATTAGGAAGGTAATCCCTAATTCCCAGTGAAAAGATAGATGTGAATCAGGGCCGTTGATTAGGATTAATCAGAGACCTTGATTTTATCCTGCTGGACCGGGTTTGCCGCGGGTTGGAACCCATACCCAGCTGGAGATGGATCCGTTTGCGGGTTAATGGATCTTTGAGAAGGAGACCCAGTACCCGCTTCGGACCCATTTGTAGGTAAAATTACCATTTTACCCCTAAGCTTTGAGATTCGTGCCTGATTTGGATGATCCCGATTTAACCCTATTTTTAGCCATATCAGTGAGATTTTCCACAATCTTGCCCCTGCTCGACGCTCGCCATGGACCTCGAGCCCCTCATGAGATTTCCTACAATCTCACCTCTGCCCGACGCTCGGCATGGACCTCAAGCCACTCGTGAGATCTCCTACTATCTCCTCCGTTCGACGCTTGGCCTGGACCTCGAGCAACTCGTGAGATTTCTTACAATCTAGTCTCTACTCGACACTCGGCATAGACCATGAGCCCCTTGTGAGATTTCCTACAATCTCACCTTCGCTCGACGCTTGGCATGAACCTCGAGTCCCTCGTGAGATTTCCTACAATCTTACATTCGCTCGACCCTCGGCATGTACCTCGAACCCTCGTGAGATTTCCTACAATCTCACATCCGCCTAACACTCGGCATGGACCACGATCCACTCATGAGATTTCCCACAATCTCTCCTCCGCCAGACGCTCGACATGGACATCGAGCCACTCGTGATATTTTCTATAGTCTCTCCTCCGCTCAACACTCGGCATGGACATCGAGCAAATCTTGCCTCAGCTCACCGCTCGGTGTGAATTCTCATATGATGTAACCTCCAGTCGGCGATCCACTGGGATGGCTCGTCACCCTGAAGCTCATCGCCCTGGAGTTAGAGAGCCGTGTTATATCATGTTTTGAGATAATGTACCATTTCATCCTTACGCATGCCACTGATTGACTTTTTCCCCCACGGGAATGAACTACTCCTCGATGGCTAGTACACCCAACTCACCAGGAGTGGGGGCCTATGATATGGGTAAATATTCAGCCTCATCTGAGTCGTCTGATCCCATCATGAACCAGAGATCCGCTACAGAAGGCCTGCAGGCTCTATGGGCCGTTAGCTGACCCACCACACCTATTCAGCCCGCGGGAAAGGGTCAACCCGGGCCATTAGGGTTCCCTCTCTCTGCCTATAAATACCAGACCCCCTCCACATTGATCAGGTAATGAATCTTTAGCGTCTAAAACCATAATCTCATTTTTCAGTCATTGACTTGATCGTCGGAGGGCCCACCAACGAGAAAACTCCCGGTGATAGGGGTTTTGTGCAGGAATCCGATGGCCAACAGCAAGTATGACCACCAACGGATCCACTTCACCAACCTCACCTTAGATCTAGATTTACGGCTGAGATCTGTTCTTCTCTCTCACAAATAGAACTCACTATTTGTTGCTTCCACATCAGAAAAGCAGTTGCATCATATATATATATATATATATATATATATATATATATATAGTAATGTTCTGTTGTGTACTAGGCCTCCGTGTGCACTCGGCCTTCCCACCTTCGTATCGACGATTTGAACCGTTCACATTGATCTACACATCTAAATTAGTCTAAATGTGTAAAATCAAATCATTTTAAATTTATTTGCCCATCCATTGAAGTGTTACAAAATTGTATGGCTGAAAATCGTTGTTTTATATATATATATATATATATATATATATATATATAGTAATGTTCTGTTGTGTACTAGTCCTCCGTGTGCACTCGGCCTTCCCACCTTCGTATCGACGATTTGAACTGTTCACATTGATTTACACATCTAAATTAGTCTAAATATGTAAAATCAAATCATTTTAAATTTATTTGCCCATCCATTGAAGTGTTACAAAATTGTATGACTTAAAATCATTGTTTTTTATAGTCACGTGATGAATTGAAAAATGAATTTCAAATGACTTGATTTTACATATTTAGACTAATTTGGACATGTAGATAATTATGAACGGTTTGGATCGTCGATACGAAGGCGGGGAAGCCGAGTGCACACGAATGCACATGGACGCCTAGTGGACAATAGAACATTACTATATATATATACTAGGTTTGCCCGTTGACACGTGCCTACGGCACGTCTTCGGAACGGTGCACCTTATTTGATCGTATAAAATAGTGTTGGAGGTCGAGCAAATTAATTGAAGTAGCAAACATATTATATGAGAAACTTTTGGGGTCCAACAAAAAACATATTATATAATTTTTTTAATATTTTTTTGAACTATTTTTAAAGCTTTTAAATTTTTAATTTTTTTAGTTTTTAAGTTTTTTATTTTTTAAAAATTTTTTAAAAAATTTATTTTCTTAATTTTTTGAATAGAAGAGGGAGGGAGGGAGGGAGAGTGAAAGAGAAATAAAAAATTAAATAAATATAGGAGTTGTTTTGGGTGGGGGATTTGAATTTGAGTTTTGGAGGGAACTTTTGGGGGGAAAATATGTTTTGTGAGGTTAGATCTGGGCCTTTGATTTTTTAGGGGAATGAAGGAGAACCACTTGATAGCTTTCTTTGTGTTTTATTATATAGATATATATTAATATATATATATATATATATATATATATATATATATATATATATAGAGAGAGAGAGAGAGAGAGAGAGAGAGAGAGAGAGAGAGAGAGAGAGAGAGAGAAATGATCTGATGCAAACTGTTCTCACAGCAGTTCGTGCGATCCCTTCCCATAACCGTTGGATTCGATTTGTGAAATGGACGGTTCAGATCAATACACTTGATTGAGTGGGGGTATTTTGGGCAATTCAGATCAGTCTTCCTCTTCTCATCTTCTCGATTCGCTCTCTCGCTCTCACTTCAGATCAATCTTCCTCTTCTCATCTTCTCGAGCCCTCTCTCTTCCTCCCAGTCTCAAAATCCCCAAGTCTCAAACCTTCTCATCTTCTCCCTTATTGATAAAGTACCTCTTGGTCAGAAGATTGCTGAGGATGTGGATACAGAAATAAGGAGTCGAAGCAAAGATGGTCGAAGAATGAAATTCGGTATTGAGAGATTTGTTTACAAAAATAACAAGATTGTAGATAAAAGTTTTGAAAGATCGCGCTCTCTAACTGAATCCTTGGATAGATATTCTCATTTGCTTGAATCCATTTCAGTCAGAGAACCCCAAAGAGTACCTGTGAGGTTGAATTCAATCAAAAAGCAAGATAATATTAGTGAACAAAGAAGAGTTTTATGATCACGCTCTCTTACTGAGTCCTTTGATAGGTATTCTCGTTTGCTTGAGACTTTTCCAGTCAGAGAACCAAGAAAACAACCAGAGAGACTGAAGTCAATTCGAGAAGGTGATGTTTTGTTCGATAAGAGGCCATTAAGAACCTTTGGAAGAATTCTCTCTAATCCGGAGATCATGAGTTCTTTCAGCAACAAGGTAGAGAATGAGATATTTGATGCAGTGAACGTGAACAGTAGTTCAGATGAGCCGAAGCCAGATGGTATTCTTGTAAATACAGAGGAGATTCTTGAAAACAATGCGTCTATAATACAAGACAGCACATCAGACCATAACGAACCATGTGCGGTTTCGGATGTCCCTGAAGCAGAAGATAGCAACATTATTCATCAGCCTGAAAATGAGATTGAAATTACATAGGATTCAAATAACAAGCATGCAAAACCGAGTCCTGTTTCAGTTCTTGACTCAGATTTTGAAGAACATCCTGTTAGCCCAGCCAAGTATGCGATGACACAAGGTAGATAATTTTTTACTCAGACTTTCTCATTATGGACTTACTGTTAAATGTAATCAGTCATTCAACTACTTTGGCTATCTTTGATGTTGATTTGCGAGTCAAATAACTTTGAAGGGACAATTTAAACACTGCTCTGCTCGGTGAAATTGAACTGAGCAAATGTGTGTTGCCAGAATTACTTTTCAGAAACTATAGCTTAATTTTGCTCAAGACGTGCTTTTAGCTTTCAAGAAAAATTTTATATTCTCCAAAGAATTCTTGAATGAAAATATTAGTTTTGCACCTCCCTTTCGTGAAAAACTTTTTTGTTCACAGCAAATATCAAATGGAGCCTGTGCACAGTTTGTTTTGTGAACTTGTAATGACTAGCTATGTATTGTTTCCTCCCTAGCAGGTGAAGAGCAGGATTTTTTGCAGAATCCAGCGATCGATCTTGTTGATGAGAACTCTAATGTGAGGGAAATTACTGATACAAATAAAACTAACTATTTACATCAAGATGAGGAAGCTGAGTTTTAGCGAAACCAACAGATCTTCCACAATTACACATCAACAGAACATATCTTCCACAATTACACATCAACAGAACAAGCACCTTGTTTTAGTGAAACCAACTAAAATAGCAAACTTCCAGCCTATACAATCCCTGAAATTATCGAGCACTGGACTAAAAAAATGAGAAATTCTAAGCTTACAGCCTACACATAACCAAAAAATTATCGAGCACTGTAAAATAGCAAACTTACAGCCTACACATAGCAAAAAATTCTAAGCTCATGTTGCTCAAATGAGAAATTCTAAGAAGTCTAAAATGAGAAATGTTTAGAAAATACCAAATGTATTAATCTGACAAAAAGCAAAGAAGGCTTGCATTAAGTCCCTCACAGATCATTTCACAGATAGTCTTGCATTAAGTCCCTCACAGATCATTTCATCAGATCATTAAGTCTTGCATTAAGTCCCTCACAGATCATTTCATCAGATCATTTCTTTCATCAGATCATTTCCCTTGATAAAGGCTTTTGATTTGGTTCGCATCAGATCATTTCATCAGATCATTTCTTTTTGAGCTGACATTTCATAACAAAGACTTTCTCAAATATAGACTACACATTATAATTCTGAAACACATTATAATATAGACTACACATTATAATTCTGAAAGACAAGTTGCCCAAAATCAAAACCAAAAGTAAATCATACATTTTGCATGATTTATTCTTCAGATTGTTTTAGTTTCCAAACTCATAATTCTAGTACATTATAGCGCTTCAGTAAACTTTATTTTTTCCAAAACTCGAAAGAAAGAAGATAAAAAAATCACATTTCATCTGATTGTTCCGAACCCATATCACCATCACTGTCACGACCACAACCACCATCATCATCAACATCATCATCAACAGCAGCAGCAGCAGCAGCATCAGCAGCATCATCATCAGATTGTTGTGTATTGGAACCACTAACCAAATAAAAATAACAATAAATTGTTGAACTTTGTAGATTTAACATTTAGAAAAAATAGCTATGAACGTAGCAAAACTGAGAGAAAACTACATAAAATTAATATACACAAATTTGAAGCTAAGAAAAATGCCTTACCTATCGAATTTTTTAGGGCAATTTCTTGAATCATGGTCAACTCCCCGCTTACCGCACACACCACATTTTCTAGCTTGACCTTTGAACTTTTCTCGTATTGGTTTTAATCTCTTTCCGCTAGCTCTCCCTTTAGTTCTAGAACGAAGAGGTACATGTACAGTAATTTCATTTTTACCCGTCCTTTTCTCACTAGTATCCAAATCTTCTAGGCTTCCCTCACTATTATGTTTTCGTTTCAAAGTACGCATCTCTTCAATCGTTTTGAGCAAGCTGTTATAGGCCAATTCATACATCTCATCACTGGATAGTCCTTCATCAGCAACTTGATTCGCTAAATGAGTTAACTCACAAAAGCGTGAAGCACGCAGTTTATTTGCACTATTGGTACTTCTACCATCTTCAGCCATGCTAATCTTTTTTAGATCTCGACTCCACCTTCTTAAAACATATTGATCTGGCAACACATTTTGATCTCTATATTTTAGAAATGCGAGGAGATGCCTACAAGGAATGCCTACAAATTCAAACATATGGCACGAACAAGTTGCAAACTGATTTGACTTAGAATACTTGACAAATTTCAATGATTCCGACTTGCCACAAAGTTTGACTGTATAGATTTCTTCACTATCATTACCTTCAACCAATGCTACATTGTATAATAAGCTATGTTGAAGCTCATCTTGAAAAATGTAGAAAATTTTCAATGTGTAGACTTCAGCCATTTGCTTTTCCATAGGAAATAAAGTTTTCAATTTTGGTCTATTTTCTCTAGTTCGATGATCCTCTTTAAGTTCCCCTTCTCTTTGTCTTGCCAATACTCTATCAAAAATAGTGACAAAATCATGTAGAGAGTGCTTTTTAAATACATGCTTCTTTAGAAATGCATTCATTCCTTCACTCCTTTGACTGCTCGACATTCCTGCCCAAAAGTGCGGTTTATGATAAACAGGAGCCCATTTTTTACGGATGAGAAAGATATCTTTCAACCATGGCTCATCTTCCAATTCATTCTCCTTAATAATATCTTTCCATTTTTCTTCAAATTCAAAGGGACTTTCGGCATTCCAAATATTTTCATGAAAGGGTTTTCTAAACTTATCTTTGAATGCTGTTGCTCTCAACTTCTTTTGAATCTTGTCTAAAATGTGCCAAATGCAATATCTATGACACATGCCTGGAAAAACAGCTTTGATTGCACCACCAATTCCAAGATCTTGATCAGTTACCATGCCTAAAGGATGATGACCCACTACCTCTTTCCATCTTTCAAATATCCATACAAAAGAGCTTGTAGTTTCATTTGGTATAAATCCACATCCAAGAAAAATTGATTGCCAGTGATAATTAATTCCAACGAAAGCTACAAATATCATGCCATGACGATTTGTATTGTGAGTTGCATCAAAAGAAACCACGTCACCAAAGATTTTGCAATTCAACCTACCAATGTCATCCACCCAAAAGCAATGAGTCAAACGATTATCATCATCGGTCTTGTGCTTATAGTAGAATGAGGGATTTTTTTCTTGTTGCCACTTAAGATAGTCTATCAACATTTGTGCATCATGACCACGAATTTCCTCCCTTATGTCTCTTTCATGATTACGCATGTCCCTTTCCGTGAACCCAACTTTGTTGTGCCCTCCACTACAATTCTCAAAGAATGTCATTTGCTTATTAGTAGGAATGTTTATTTGACTAAATTGTTTCATTAACACCTTTTTTGACTTTGAGACAATACGATTTGCAGGTAATAAATGAACCCTCCTTGGTGAAGTAAGACCATGATTATGAACTTCATTAAATCTGTGAAGAACCCATACACCATACTCGGTGTTTAGCTTCAACCTAATCAAGGCATTGCATTCCGTTCTAACAGTGCCGCATCGCCTATTTTTGGTAACTTTTGAATCATCTGTAACTTCTACATATAAATCTGTTTTCTTTTTCTTTGATTCCCCGGCCTTAAAACAAACATATGTCTTACTAACTAGCTCTCCTTTCTTATATTTTGTTGAGCTTTTACGGACTTGAAAATGCGCACATTTAGCGTATCTTTTATAAAATTCCTCAGCTTCTTCAAGAGAAATAAAAGTCATACCAATTTGTGGCTTCAGATGTTCATCAACAATTGGGACAAATGAAAGTGCCTCTTTGGAGGTTGTAGATAAATTCACCCCATGACTACTCTCTTCATGACTTTCCATACCTGTACACAAAAAGTATGATTAAGACTTGGTAATAATCATAAGAGAATTAATAAAACAAATCGCTCAGTTCCAAATTTATTGATTTATCAAAGTCATTTAACAAAAGAAAAAGAAAAATAAATGAAAACGAAAAATATAAACTACTGCAGAAAAAAAATTGAAATAAAAATAAAAAAATTACTGTTCGATTTGCTGGAGGGCGTGGTCAAGTGGAGGGTGTGGTCTGTGGTGGACGGCGGCACTTCAGATCGAGGGTTGGTGGGTGGCGGGGTCGAGCTGGAGAAAGATCGAAGTGAGAGCGAGATAGAGGGTCGATCTGGAGAGGCGGGGTCGAATGAAAAGAAAGATCGAAGTGAGAGCGAGAGAGCGAGAGAGCGAATGGGAGAAGATGAGAAGGTTTGAGACTTGGGAGCGAATGGGAGAAGATGAGAAGGTTTGAGACTTGGGGATTTTGAGACTGGGAGGAGGAGAGAGGGCTCGAGAAGATGAGAAGAGGAAGATTGATCTGAATTGCCCAAAATACCCCCACTCAATCAAGTGTATTGATCTGAACCGTCCATTTCACAAATCGAATCCAACGGTTATGGGAAGGGATCGCACGAACTGTTGTGAGAACAGTTTGCATCAGATCATTTCTCTCTCTCTATATATACACACACACTAAGTTGGGTTAGACAGAATTTTAGTCAGTGGCAGACAGAATTTTAGTCAGTGGTAGATTTACGCATTCTAATTTTTTATGCGTTAAAATATTTCATAACTATATCGATAGTTATAGTAAAACTTTGACTATAAATCGAATTCATTGCAGGTCAGGTGAAATCTTTGTACACATGTGATTCTTGAGCGCAACAGTCTCAACTACCAAAAGGTGACCAGGAGAAAGTTGCTCACGGCTCCTAAATGCGAAGAAGAAAGCAAAGCAAAATCCAACTATCTCACTCTCAACGTTATTATCATAACAATAATAAAAATATTATTAGGAACAATATGCACGTTTAAATAATTAAATGCCCAATTTCGCAGACAATTACATGAATTTACTTACACATGCATCACACCATACCTCCTTAATCTAATCACTAACAACATTATTAATAAATTTCCCCCCAATTTTGAAGAATCAACCTGATCCGGTTCAACCAAAAAACCCGGTCTTGCTCCAAACCGCATTCCAGACCCAGCTCATGTCCCTACTCTTGAGGGTTCTCCCCACCCCTTCAAACACCGACGTCGTCGCGGTCCGACCATGCTGACGTGCCAAGTACTCGTGTGGTGGGACCTGCTCCGCCTCGTCCTTGTCCAATTCCGCAGACAACTACATGAATTTACTTACACATGCATCACACCATACCTCCTTAATCTAATCACTAACAACATTATTAATAAATTTCCCCCCAATTTTGAAGAATCAACCTGGTCCGGTTCAACCAAAAAACCCGGTCTTGCTCCAAACCGCATTCCGGACCCGGCTCATGTCCCTACCCTTGAGGGTTCTCCCCACCCCTTCAAACACCGACGTCGTCGCGGTCCGACCATGCTGACGTGCCAAGTACTCGTGTGGTGGGACCTGCTCCGCCTCGTCCTTGTCCAATTCCACTTCGTATCCGCTCATAGACTCAGTAGAATCGACCCGGACCATCCTAGACCAACCAGGCACATTTACAGGGGCCGATGCAGCAGCCGCCACGTGTCGATTGTTCCGGCTGTCCACGTTGCGGTAATTGTGAATTACGGTGGGGCCCGTAGTGTACCGATCCTCAAAGGCCAATGACAGCCCGCCAACGTGGCGGTGGTTCGACTGGTGGGCGGTCCGGTGTCTAGAGCTAACCTGGTCCGGGTCGTAGTTTGTCCAAGGTGACTCATTGACACCTTGGTGATCCGAAGATGACATCATCCACACGTCATCTTCGGCAAATTCGGTCTGGTCCGTGTTCGGCACGTGTCCGTTGGTGTAGCCGTAGGAGCCTAGGAGGAGACCGTCGTGGCGATCGGACGAGCCACCGTGCTTCCTACCCTTTGCCATAGGTGCTTGTTGTCAAATTGGTCGCACAGGTACACGTGGCAGTCAGGGAAGGGGTTTGCACGGGGATCTAAGTGACACGAGCAAAGGGGAGAATGGCGGGTGTATTTATAGTGGGATTGTGGGTTTAAAACAAAGGTTCGGATTAATCTCGATATAAGTATAATTGTTGACGTAAGGGTAAATTAAAGACTTGAAAATAGGTGTGGGGGCTCCACATAATATGCAGAGAGTGGGACCCTGGCTTGACAGGGTTGACCTTCTCATTGTAGGATCCAATTTTGGTGGGACCCGCAAATCACGTGGGTGAGACCCAAGTTTGAAAATTTTTCAAAATGACCTACTTTTCAGAAATATTTACCAAACAAACTCACTTCTGAAACTAATTACCAAACTTCAATTAAGGTTGGTATAACTAAACTCGATGTTGGGTCAGTTTGGTTATTAGTTTCGAACGTGGTCCAGTTTGAACAATATTTTCGAAAAGAGGATCATTTTGGAAAAATATTTTCCCAAGTTCGGTATTTGGTTGATTAAAGAGCTGCTATTGGTTAGCCTCTCATGTGTTAACACGTGCAAGTCTAGCCTAGAGAAGGCCATTTCATAGCGACACGTGGCATAGTGGGACCGATGGTATGATTGATCAAGCTCATGGTTAGCCAAACCTAAATGGCCCAAACTAGACGGGGTATAAATCGAGTTCGCTAGTTGTGATTGAGACGAAGTCAAGTTATATGCAGGGCTGGCTTGAGGCGGGTGAGCCGGCAACCTTACCTATCCGGAGTTTTTGTAATTTTGCGGTCTCCTAAATTTGTACTTTTTTTATAATATAGGTATGTGTTTTGCGCGTAAAAAAATACTATTATTAGGGATCGCCAAAATAATTATTTGAGCCTTCAAAATTTTTTTTAAAAATTATTTGGGTTTATGCTGGAAGGCTTGATTGAATTTGAGGCTTTAAATTTGGGTGATTTAAAACAAATCCACATTTAAATCAATATAAAACCCGAAACCCACATTCAATTTAAAAACCTACATTCAATTTAAAACCCGAAACCCTTACGGGCCTTACCCTAAATCCGATTACCCGAAACCCACTTTTAAATACAACATGTTTCTTCTTTTCCCCAAAATCCCAACTCGAAGTCCCGAATGAAACCCTAACAGCCTTCCCCTTCTTCAATTTTTTGGAATTCCTCTTTGCTCGTGAAATTGAGGACGTCGTCGTTGCTCTTGGAGATCGCGCCCAAGTCCCAACGAAATCGTCATTGCTCGATCGCTCGTAAAATTGAGTTGAGGTGGTGCTGACTGCTGACATGCCGTCGTTGACGACTCGTTGCTCGTGGAGATTGCCCAAAGTTTCTTAGTTTCTCCATCCTCAGATTCTTCACTTAAATATTTAATTAATAATTTTTTTTCCAAAAATTAGGAGGTTTTTGGGTTTGCTGGGGCTTAATTAGTATTAGTTAAATGTTAGGGGCTTAATTAGTTGAAAGTTAGGGCTTATTTGTTAAGGCTTAAATCTTAATTATGAGGTTTTTTATATGTTAGGTTTTTTATTCTCCATCCTCGTACTCAATTTTAAGTTAGGGCTTAATAAGTTGAATGTAGAGACTTAGAGTTCAATTTTATGTTAATAAAGTTGAATAGATTATTGAGTTATTGAGTTGCTTAATTTTATGTTAATTATGTTAATTAAGTTGAATAGTTATTTAATTAAGTTTAAAATTGATATGTTAGGCTTAATTCAAAATTTGATTCTTTTTCTAGTATTATCATGCTTCATAAATATGTGTATGCCACGTTAAAAAGAAAGAAAAAAACAAGAAGAAGATAAATTTATACAATCTCAAGTTGGGGCATTTGATAAATTTTTTGCCAACAAACTAATATCAAGTGGTAATGCTAATGAAGATGAAGTTCAAGAACATCAATAGTTGAATGTAGGTGATAAAAATGAAGAACCAAATCAAGAGTTAAGTGAGAATGTTGATTTGAATGTGGGTAATGAAAATGCAGAACCAAATCAAAATGAAGAATGTAGGCCTATAAATATTTATGATCCAATAAATTAGGAGAAGATTGATCAAAAAGTCTGGGATTTATTAGTTGAAAGAGGGCCCATTAGAGTTACTATTGATTTTTCTAAAGATGACGAAGGTAGGCAATTTTCTTGTGCACACTATACTCGATTGTTGTTAAATGGAAAAAAGTATGATAGAAGATGGCTTGTTTTATAATACCCCGTAATTTCGAAGAGCTATATAATATATATAATATATAAGAATACATTAAGGGTATTGGAGGCCGCCCCCATAGGATTTCCTATAGGGGGTGTATGGGATTTGTGTGCTGTTGGGGGGCCCACAAAAAGGGGGGGCTGCAGGAGGCAACAGCTCTGCCTGCTGACGTCAGCTGAAGTCAGCTGGGGCCCAGGGCACGCAAGAAGAAACCGCTGTGTGCTTCCCTGTGTGTGATGTGTGTGTGTGTGTGTGTGTGTGTGTGGGGGGGGGGGGGGGGGGGGAAGGGGGGTTCTCTCTACTTGTTGACATCACATAGAGAGAGAAGGGTAGCAGGTGTTGAATGGATTTGTCCCATATCGGGAATATTGATAGAATAATTAATAAATAAATATAACAGTCTGGGATTAGAGGTCACCAATCAGCTATAACACCATTTATGAGGCAGCCTGTGGTGGGCAGTTGTACTATAAATATTAATTTTTCTTATAAAAATAATAAAAATTGTCTGAGTATTGGGACGGAGTGTTACAAATGGTAACAGAGACGACTTTCGACACCGAGTGTGGGAGAACCGTGAGTTATGGACTCTAGGATGATCGGCGGAGTGAGTCAATCCCCAGTATTCGGTGACGATGGACGTAAGGGCCACAAAATGATCCGCGGAGTGGGATTGATCTCCAGTATTTCAAAGACGAGAGCGACACTCACGAGACTGCTCCACATCGTCTAGAAGGAAGGATCCTGCGCTAGATTGCATATCCCGTAGTCAGCAAGGACGCTGATTTCTAAAGGGAGGGTGTATGTAATGCCCCATAATTTCAAAGAGCTATATAATGTATATAATATATAAGAATATAATAAAGGTATTGGAGGCCACCCCCATTGGATTTCCTATAGGGGGGTGTATGGGATTTGTGTGCTATCGGGGGGCCCAGGAAAAAAGGGGGTTACAGGAGGCAGCAGCTCTGCCTGCTGATGTCAGCTGGGGCCCAGGGCACACAAGGAGAAACCGTTGTGTGCTTCCTTGTGTGTGACGTGGGGGGGGGGGGGGGGGGGGGGGGCAATCGGGGGGTTCTCTCTACTTGCTGACGTCACACATAGAGAGAAGGGCAACGGGAGTTGAATGGATTTGTCCCATATCGAGAATATTAATAGAATAATTAATAAATAAATATAATAGCCTGGGATTATAGGTCACTAGTAAGCTATAGCACCTTTTATAAGGCAGCCATGGTGGGCAGTTGTACTATAAATATTAATTTTTCTTATAAAAATAATAAAAATTTTCTGAGTATTGGGGCGGGGCGTTACATGTTTATTCAACTGGTTTGGATAAAGTGTTTTGTTTTTTGTGTAAACTGTTCAAGAAAGAAGGGAAAAATAATCAATTGTCAAGTGAAGGATTTAAACTGTCACGCCCCGCTTCCAAAAATATGGAATACGAGTTCATGACATTGGCCCAATGAATAACTAACGTCACCTATAAGCTATTTATCCTATCAACTCAACAATATAATCAATACAGAACAACTGCGCAGAAAATAATAATAATCTCATGAACAATAATACTTGGAGTGAAGCAATATGAAATATCCAAATACAATAATAATTCAATATCTGGAAACAATAATAAAATCCGGAACATAAGCCCAATACAAGAATAAATCCCAAACACAATAGTAACAAGTCTCAATACAATAAGTTCGTTAGAAAGTTTGTTCTCCAATCCCAGCAGGCAATTCTCTTTCATTACCTGTGAACACTTCATCTAAAAAGAAAAGAAAAATTGTCCTTAGAGCAAGTCATAGACAGCAAATAAAGAAAGCAAAGAACAATGGAATAGCGGTATAATAATGAATTCAATGGATAAATAGGAATCAATAATCATGGCACGATAAGCAATAATCAATATTGCGGAAATCGATGCAATGACTATAAACAATAATTCAATATTCAGTAACAATAATCAATGGTCAATATCAATAACACTTAGCCAATAATCGATATCAATAGAACAATGATGAACCATATGCAATATCGATGTGATGCAATTCTTAAGTCTATTAATCATTTTAAATCCTAACAAATGCACGTACTACTGTGTTCCATATGTTCCATACCACAGGTTCCATGCATACATACAATTTTGTTTAGACTTAAGTGGTGTACTCTGTAGATCATGTACTTGGCAACGGTATACGCTTCACCTTTCGGTGCACGATACGGTCTTCGACAAACGATACGATACACGATAGATTAGGTTACGGCCGTAATCCACAATCACACGATAAAACACTAGCCGGAACATTATTTAGGGAAACACGGGTCCGTCCTCCAAGTACAGTTTCTACTTTGTTCACTACTTAAATCACTCTTTAAACCCCAACTTGTTAATTATTTATCAATACAATAATACAATATGCAATTTGAGCCATGAGATGAACAATAGTATCAATAGGGGAACAATAGAATAGTAACATGGATTAGGACAATTAGAATGGTGATAATAACTTATTGGGATCGTGAAATGTAACATACACACTTTAATTCATGCAATAGTACGATATAGGAATAATTAATCTATTAAAATCTGGAATATAAAATTCTGGGCAGTAAGAGTAGTCTGTACAAAAATGCAGTTTTCCGCTGTTTCAGAACTCGAAAACTGAATCCGTCAGAAGTTCTAGAAACTAGACTTCCACATAGTTCAAGCGCATATTTAATATTCAAAATCCGACAACAGTAACTAGGTCAAACACATTATTTTTTACAGATTTCATGTTCAGGCAGAATCTCTATATCATGTTGGTATAATTTTAGAATCAGCAAAAGCTCGATAATAAATTCATTAATAATATTTATTAGACTCCTAAACATGTTAAGTAATAATATAGAAATTATCAGAGTAAAATTTTAACATTTGATCAGTCATCTAATAGTTTAAGCATGCAAAATACAAGAATCTGAAAATCTGGAACTAAAAACACAACTGTAGTAAAATGGGCATAACTTTTGCTACACAACTCGGAATTCAGAAATTTAAAATGTTATGAAAACTAGAAAGATAAGGCTACAATTCTTATTCAGAATGTAATTTATTTTAAGATCATTTACTGGATCGAAAATAGCAGTCAACATACAGTCAGCAAGCAACATATAGGTTTTAGGGTATCTTTCATGAAATAATTTAATTAAACATGATAGGTATCAATCCTATAGTCAATAAATTATATAATCAGCAGGATGAGTGCAATAATAAGATGAATAAAATTAGAATACACGCATACATCAATTTATTATCAACAAACATCAATCGATCAACCACATACAACCTAGCAATTCTCTCTACAATAATTTATTTGTGCGACAATTATATGAACAACCCTATTCTCAATTCTATGTGAATGCATGAAAGATTCATTCTTTAGAGTCAAAAGTGGCACGATGTCAAGAATATTGGGGTTAGCTCGTGTAAACCTTTAATATAACCAACGAAAGAGATGAACAATGTATAATACGATGAACGAAGAGATTTACTTGCAAGAGTTTCAACAAAACTTGAATTTGATACAATTAACAATTCAAGAGGAAGTGACTTGTCTTATGAACGATGAAATTGAATACCAAGAATAATAGGATAAGGATCCCGAAGCGACGAACCCACGAACTAATACAAATAGCACATGCAATATACGTGCAAAAGCAACCCAAGCAATAATTAGTAAAAGAAAGAGGGCACGGCAGCAAAGGGGCCTCGGGTTTGGCCGACGCTGGTGGTCGACGATGCAGGCAGCGGCGTCTACGGCGAACAACGCGACGGTAGAGGGTCGAGGAGGGAGGATCAACGACAGCAGCAGGGGGTTTAGGTTTGGTCGCTGTTAATGTCGAGGAAGAGGAGTGCTGGGGGGGTTGTGCTGGCAGTGCCGACAGAAGCGCGGCGACGAGGGGGTGTCGACGGGAGGTGACGACGACAGGGGTCGCCGGAGATGAGGTGGGGGAAGAAGACAATAAATGGGTTCTCAGATTTGGGGGGGAAACGATCAGGAGAGAGAGAACAGGAGGAGAGAAAATAGGAGAGAGGATAGACGGCTCTAGGATTTCAAATTGTGCAATTTTTAGGGTTTGCAATAGAGTTGTATTTATAGGGTACAATTAGGATGTTGGGTTAGTGGTTTTGGATCCAATAATAGCAGTTTAGGGTCAAGAACAATAGAAATTGGGGTTCAATTAGAGATAGATCTAAAATAATAGGGTTCAAATAAAAATACCCATAATTAAATAAAAGAAAATAGGATCAACAAGAATAACCCAATCAAGAAAAACAAAGAATTTCACGAACAAGTTTAATTAAAATAATCAAGGAAGAAAAACATAGTATTTTATTCAATTACAAATAAAATATTACAAAAAAGGGAGAAATGAAAATAGTGAAAACGGTAGTTACATAAATAATGGCATAATATTAATCAAAGACTTCAAAGTCATGAAGAGAGTAAAGATCACATTAATTGCATGACAAGTTGGCTTGAATTGGAAATGAGATTGCAAAAACGTGAAGTTATTGATAGCAGTGTGGAACTATTAATTATAAAGGAAAAAGAATATTGAAGACAAGCTTTGTTAAGAATTATTGTTGTTATTAAAATACTGGCTAAAAATGCATTGGCATTTCGTGGTGACATTGAGAAGATTTATGAAGAGAGTAATGGTAATTTCTTAAGTATGATTGAAATGATTGACGAATTTGATCCCATCATGAAAGAACACATTAAGAAATTCTAAAGCGGTGAGTCTCGTAAGCATTATCTTAGCCACAAAATCCAAAATGAATTGATAGAATTATTGACAAGTGAGGTAAAAAGCGCAATCATTAAAACAATCAAAGAAGCAAAGTATTATTCAATACTACTTGATTATACTCCTGATGCAAATCATGATGAACAGATGTCTCTAGTCATACAGTGTGTTGATGTTTCAAAAAGTCCGATAAAGGTGGAAGAATTCTTTTAAGAATTTTTAGTTGTTGATGATACGTCCATGTTGGGACTTTTTAAAGTGCTTGAAGATGTTCTGATGGTTCTTGGGCTTGATATTTTTAATGTTAAAGGACAAGGTTATGACAACGGTTCCAATATGAAGGGGAAGAACAAAAGTGTACA
Organism: Hemerocallis citrina; assembly: GCA_017893485.1. Classification (NCBI taxonomy): domain Eukaryota; kingdom Viridiplantae; phylum Streptophyta; class Magnoliopsida; order Asparagales; family Asphodelaceae; genus Hemerocallis; species Hemerocallis citrina. Next base: position 115,712,487 of record CM030366.1, read on the forward strand.
AAACAGGTTAATTATTGTTAATCATTGAGCTTTTTACATGCCTTGTGGTTGTCACAGTCTTAATCTTGCAATTTATGATATGGCCAATTGTTGTATCAAAACTGTGTCTTTCTTTGGAGTTGTACAACTTTTGTATACGTTGTTTTCATCTTCTACAAAGCGATGGGATATTTGGAAAAGACATGTGTCAAATCTCATGCTTAAGACATTATCACAAACTCGTTGGGAAAGTCGTGTTGAAAGTGTTAGAGCAATAAGATTTCAACCCGTCGAGATAAGAGATGCATTAATTGACTTGGCAAACAGTGATACAGATCTCAAGATCAAGAGTGAAGTTGGTTCTTTAGCAACGAATGAGATGGAGAATTGGGAGTTTTTACTGGGTATGATTATTTGACATAATATATTATTTACTGTTAATTTTGTCACTAAATACTTGCAAGAGGAAGACATGCAAATTGATGTTGTTATACTTCAATTAAAAGGGCTCATTGAATTTTTTGAAGAGTACAGAGAAACTGATTTTATGGAGGCTATGACTGAAGCTAAAAAAGTTGCAGAGAAATTGAGAGTTGAAGCTGTTTTCGTCAAGAAGTGTGTCGTCCATAGAAAGAGAAAATTTGATGAGAGTGGTAGTGAAGAAACAACACAATCACCTGAAGAAAAATTTAGAATTCATTACTTCATAACTATAATAGATCAAGCTATTTCTTCACTCAAGAGTAGGTATGAACATTTTGTGAAATATGAACAAATCTTTGATTTTTTGTTTGATTTGGAGAAGTTGAGAAATGTACATGATGTTGAGTTGAAAGCTTGCTTTGCCACTCTTGAAGAGTTTCTACATCACGACTCACATTATGATATTAATAGGGATGATCTGTTTTTAGATTTGAAGCGCCTCAGATTAATTTTACCATCGGAAGCAAAAAAAGCAATTGATGTGCTTAATTATTTGGAAATGGTGGATGGTATATTTTCATATGCATGGATCGCATATAGGAATTTTTTGACCATACCAGTTACTGTTGCATCTGCAGAAAGAAGTTTTTCGAAGTTGAAAATTGTCAAGTCTTATCTTCGATCAACCATGTCTTAAGAGAGATTGAATGGATTATGCCTACTATGTATTGAGAAGGCGATGATAGAAAAGCTTGAATATGAACATTTAATTAGTGAGTTTGCTGCATGGAATGCGAGAAGAAGTCACGCATTGGGATGATTAATGATGCATGTATAACTCCTTAATGTTTATGTTTCTCCTATGTTTCATTTCTTCACTTAAGTGTATTTCATTTTCATTTCATAATTTTCTTTTTCTATTTCATAATTTTCATTTCATCTACATAGATGTGGAGGTGAATTATTAAGGCAGCTTCATGCATTAAATGAGGTAGAATCAGAGCTTTCCTTTGACACGTTTTACATATTTGATTATATGTTTTGACTCTATTTTCAATATATGTTTGATGCTTATGTGTAAACTTGTTATTCAATGATATATATTTTGCATATTTTGCTTTGAATAATGTGCAAATTTTTTGTATACATATAATTTCATTTATTGTATAGGGACGGGGATCCATTTCAGAAGTTCGCCTCGGGCCCCTGAAAACTCATGGCCGGCCCTGGTTGTATGTTAGTAAAGGTAGTTCTAAGAATTAATAAAACAAAATTACTCTTGACAATCTCTTTAATGTTTACTCCAGAAAAAAGAATGAGTTACGGCTTGCAGGCTCTTAAGTTTAATGACACCATGTGGTCATCAGAGTTCAAACTCAATCACGTACAATCGTTTGTAGTATCTCTATCTTCATCTCAATGTGGAGAGAATCTGAGCTGCTCTTGTATTTGTTAACTATAGAAGTGTAGCGATGTTATGTATGTTCAATGCTTACGTTCGAGTTTTGCATTATAGAATTCAGCACAAAATTTTTGAAGGATGGCATTATGACCCACTTACTTCATAATGGAAATTATTTGTGGATCTCTTGTCGTACAGACACTAGTGGTAACTGTGTGGACCACATAACAATAAAATGCTTATTAGTATACCTATGTACAAATTTCACAGATAAATAATTTTGAAAATTTTGCCGAAATGCCCCTGTTTTTGAAAATAATTAGCGAACTACCCTTGTTTCGAAAATATTTAGCCATTTGCCCTTGTCTGTGACACGTCAGCAACAAACGTTAATGGGAATCACGGCATCAGCTAATTGTATGCCGTTATTCCCAATAACGGCATCTGTATTTGAGAAAATTGGCATGCCGTTATTCCCAATAACGGCATTGGTTAATTTTAGTATAGAACTCTACTTTGTTAATCTTGACTCGAGATTAATTCCAAATATGAAATAAACTGATGCCGTTATTCTGGAGAACGGCATCGATTATAACTGATGCCGTTTTTCAGAATAACGGCATCAGTTATAAACTTTTTGCACTAATCCCTATACTCGAAAAAACCCTTCCTCTTCCCCCTTTCTCTTCCGCTCGTTCCTTCTTCATTTCCAAATAGAAAACCCTAGACGAAAACCCTAGACGATCTAAAAAAAAAAATCCTTCATCCAGAGTTATTGACTTCTATTTCGGAGTAGACTCTTCAATCCTTCATCCAGAGTCCCTTCTCATTCCGAATCCCAAATCTTTGTAAGTAACCAAAAACCCCTAATTTGTATTTTGTATAGTTGATTTTGACTGTTTTATTATGTAGTATAGTACTAATATTGTAGAATAGGGTTATTGAAGTAGTAATTTTGGAAGTATTGTTATCGAAGTAAGGTTTACTATGAGTTGAATTTTTGAGAAGCACAAATGCTGAAATATTGAAGTACTTTATTTTGAAGTAGGGGTTTTGAAGGTCCTAATACACTTAATTACTACCAAGTAAACCAGTCCAATGTCTTCAAACAATTGATAAGATGTTAAGTTTTGTAGATTATATGTTTTCCCGTTTTCTAATACACTTAATTACTACTCCTAAGATTGCTCATGCTCTCATTTTTTATACCGAAAATGTTGTTTATTAGTGTTTGTCAATGTGTACAGGCCAATGGATCTTGCACAACCATCTTCTTCGCATGGTGTTGGTGCTTCTTCTACGCCTTCATTTGGACCACGGGGACATCCGGGTCCATTAGATCCTACAGTTCTGTTTCTGCAAGAAGACCACAGATCACAGGCCGTTTGGACCAGAGATGTGGAGAAGATGAGTTTTAGGATGCACAAGGTCATGCCTGTCCTCAAGAACTGTATTGCTATGGAACATTATTTGGTTAGCAGTGGATTTAGCGGTATGTCAAAGCTGACCAACATAAAGTGTGATCACGCCTTGCTTACCGCACTGGTAGAGCGATGGAGGCCGGAGACACACACCTTCCACTTACTGTGCGGTGAGATGACGGTCACCCTACAAGATGTAGCGGTGATTTCGGATCTTCCAATTGACGGGGTGGCCTTCACAGGCAATTTGATGTTCAACAAGGTTGCACTGGTGCGAGATTATTTGGGGTTGGATGTTGATGAAGTTGACCACGGCATATGGGTTGGGGAATCCATTAGACGTTCATTCCTAGAAGATAGTTTCACTCATATTCGAATCGCACCTGTGCATACGGACATCGAAATCCAGAACTATACGCGGGCATACGTACTGTTGATGATTGGAGGGATTCTATTCCCTAACTCTTCAGGTGACGTAGTCCACCTCATGTATCTTCCATTGATAGCTGACCTGCAGACAGCCGGCAGGTATAGTTGGGGAAGTGCAGCTCTAGCGTCCCTTTACCGTGCACTCTGCAACTGTTCGATGGGTTCGATTCAGATGACCGGGCCGATGTCCATACTGCAAATTTGGTGTTGGGAAAGAATACATCTCGGCCGACCCCGGGTGACGGTACTATCAGAGAGTTGGAGAGTGCTCCAGGATAATCCCGTGATGAGAGCTCCTCTCGGTGCATACTGGGCGGGGAAGCGTACGTGGAGGGATAACCCACGTGGTGTCCTAACTTATTATAGGGACGAGCTAGATCAATTGAGGGAAGAGCTCGTCAATTGGACCTCGTACACGGACGATCGGCTGCAACGTCTACCACCTATTTGCACTGCTAATGCACAGTTGTGGTTGACCCTAGCTCCACTAGTGAATTTCTCAGTTGTGGAGTTTTATTACCCCGGCCGTGTTCTTCGACAATTCAATGCACAACAACCCGTCTCCGTGAACACATTATACGATCGTAGACTACACAACATCACGGGCCAAGGACGTTTACCGAACATGGATTGGGCCAATCACCACCGCGCTTATGTAGGAGCATGGAATGAGCGGAGGTATGAGTTGGTAGTCGAGGGTGTTGAGTATCCGTATGATGGATCAATGCACAAAACTTATATGGCCTGGTACCGTCGCATAACGAGACTTTATATTGCACCAAAAACGGATTTTCCAGCGAGTATCCAACAACCGATACCCGCGGCTCATGTTGAACCACCACCGGCATTTTCATCATCACAGCCGATGTATCAACCGAAAGCTTCATCATACCGTATAATGGTAAATTAATTTGTTTTTCTGAATTTCAATTATTTCGATTAATTTTACTTACGAATCTTTACTTACAACATATATGGTTTACTATTATAGATTGAAAGCACATGGGACATGGCTAGAAAATGTGCGAACGTGTTGAAGAGCAATGCCAATAAGGCATGCAAAGAATTGGCACGAGACCTCCTGTGCAATTGTCGTACCTCTCTTGAAGAGGTTGGAGATGGTCCTCGTTTCAATGAACTCGTACGTTCAACCGAAGGTCAACGCCAACAAGAATGGCCTACCGCTAGCCAAGCTTCACCCCCACCACAACAAGCATTGGTGTTGGGAAATCCATCACGTCAACGAACATCCAAGTCCGTTCGTGAACCTCCACCGCAAAGCGCAGTGGCCATGCCGGAGATTGAAGAAGGAGAAGGTCACGAAGATGAAGGAGCTGGTCCAAGTGGACCCCCAACGCAAGAACAACGGGAACGTAGGCGGAAAGTCCCGGCTTGGATGAGAAGAGCACCCCAACATTTCACACCGAGTTAATTGGAAGTATTATTTGTCGTTTTAATGGTTTCTTTGGTAATACAACGATTACTTTAGTATTACACCTTATTCTAGCATTTTTAAATCTGTGCAGGTTTATGCATTTGAGATTGTTTAAATTGAAGTTTGTGCATGATTGTGCAGGTTTGTAGGAGTATCAGCTTGTTATTTTGGAAGCTATGTCGAACTTCTACAGATGCACATGTATGAGTTAGTAGGAGTTGCACATGTATGAGTTTGTGCAGGTTTGTAGGAGTATCAGATTGTTTAATTTGAAGTTGTATGTATTTGAAGTTCTGAAGTTGAATGTATCTGTGAAGTTGAATGTAGCTGATTTTGCAAAATGCTGTAATATGAATCATAAGTTTGATGTTATTTTTTGAAATATTGAAGTTCTGAAATCTGAGAATATTAGAAGTCTGAGAAGTTGAATATTGGATGTATTTTATATTGAAGTTCTGAAGTCTGAAGTTCTGAGAATATTTTATATTTGAAGTCTAAGAATATTTTTTGAAAGAATGAAGTTCTGAAGTCTGAAGTCTGAGAATATTTGAAGTCAGATTCATGCTGTAATATGAATCTGAAGTCTGAAGTTGAATATTGGATGTATTTGAAGCCTGAGAAATTGTATTGAAGTTTGTGAAATATTGAAGTCTGAGAATGTATCTGTGAAGTTTGTGAAATATTGAAGTCTGAGAATGTATCTGTGAAGTCTGAAATATTGAAGTTTGTGAAATAATGAAGCTTGATTCTGTGCATGTATTGGAAGTAGTGAAAGTATCTGTGCATATTCTATTGAAGTTAAAATTTGGAAGTTGTATCTGTGCATGTCTGTGAATTTGGAAGTAGTGAAAGTAGTATCTGAAATATTTGATCTGTATTTGTGAATTTTGAAAACTTTAAGATTTGTATTCTGTGCATATTTTGTTCTGTATTCTGTGCATATTTGATCTGTATTCTGTGCATATCTGAAAACTTTAAGATTTGTATTCTGTGCATATTTTGATCTGAATTTTAAACTTTAAGTATTTGATCTGTATTCTGTGCATATTTTGAAAACTATAAGATTTGAAGAATTTGATCTGTATGTGAAGTATTTGATCTGTATTTGTGAATTTGAAGTATGTGAAGCTGTATGTGAAGTAACTTGATGAAGTATTTGATATGTACTTGTGAAAACTTGAAGTATTTGATCTGTATTTGTGAATTTGAAGCTTGATTCTGTGCATGAATGAAGTGAGTTGAATTCCTGAATGAAGTTGAATGTATGTGAAATAAGTTGTGCATGCCTGTTAAGTCAAAAAAAGAGAATAAACGATGCCGTTATTCGCAATAACGGCATGTTAATCCTGTAACGTTATTGCGAAAAACGGCATCTTCATATAGGGAAAATTAGAAAATTTGTAGTTGCTGCCAAATGTATCTGTCTCCACAGTCGCGGTTCAGAATAACGGCATATGTCAACTGTGCCGTTATTCCGAAACACGGCATTAGTTATGTATGCCGTTATTCTGAAAAACGACATTAGTGAAAGAACAAAATTTCAAATTTTCAACATTCTGGCAAAGATACTGTCTCCACAGACGTTCTTCAGAATAACGGCATGTAAATAAGATGCCGTTATTCATGAGCACTGCATCAGTTAAAGGATCTGTGCATGTTTTCTGTGCATGTTTATTTTGCGAATGGTAGTGTGGAACAAATCTAACCATACCCACCACTCATTAACACTATCATACCATTTTAAACATACAATTCACACAACACTTATCATTCCAAACAATAACAACACTTATCAATCCAAACAACACTTATCACACAGGATCTTATAATTCAAACGTAAATTACTCAACATTAACAGACAACATGAAAATAATTCAAATAATTCAAACGTAAATTACTCAACAAACAACAGACAACATGAAAACATTTAACTAACAAATAATAACTAAGAAAAATATTCAAGTGCGGGTAGATTGTGAAGTCCCCACACTTTGTACATTCTTACAACTGCGTCTATTATGTCCGCTCACACCACATTTTGAACATACTTTTCCACTACTCCCTCCTTCTCGAGCGTCCATGTCATTGCGGATACGAGTACTCTTAGGCCTCCCCTTGACCTGACGAAGACTAGGATCAACAATTAGTACCGGTGCGCTTTGGGTAGGCCAATAAGATTCGTCTGGGAAAGGATTGAAAGATGGTGCCCATGTTTTTGCTAACGAGTCTGTAGAGTAGAAAGGATCTATGTACGGTTGATAATCAAGCGCCCGGGAAGCACATGCCGCTAACACATGAGAGCATGGAACGTGGAACAATTGAAATTTTCCACATGTACAAGTTCGGCCTTCTAGGTCCACCGTATGCCAATGCCCACCCTTTTGATATCCACCGTCCATCCTAATGCCCGTTTTCACCCCAAAGACACCATCGCGATTATTGAACATTATGGCCTCATGTAAATTTGATTTTTCACGCCGGGCATCAATAAGATCCTGGATTCGTGGTGCCCATAGTTTACCTTCAGCGATAAGTGTCTGCGCGGCCTCACGGCGGTCGGTGAAATACATGTTCAGACGGAAAAATATCTGTTCTACAATTGCGGTGACAGGTAAGCTACGAACACCTTTTAGAACCGAGTTGAACACTTCGGACAGATTTGTTGTCATAATACCATATCTACGCCCACCATCCGCAGTAAGTGCCCACTTCTCAATTGCTTTCTCCTTAACCCAATTAGCCGCATCAGCATTGCTAGCTTCAAGTTATGCCATCTTTTCCTCGTACTTTCTCCACTGATTTTCACTAGCAATTACCTTTAATTTATTCATCAAAAATTTCGAACCAAATTTTTTATGAAAATTGCTAGCAAAGTGCCGCATACAATACCGATGATATGCAAAAGGTTCCCTCCACGTGCCAAACTCATTTCCCATTGCTGATAAAATACCGGCATGTCGATCCGAGATGACGCAAAGACCTTCACGATCTGTCACATAGCACCGAATACAGTTCATGAACCATGTCCATGTTTCTATACTTTCACCTTCAACAAGTGCAAATGCAAACGAAAACAACCTACCGTTTGTGTCTGGTGAAACCGCAATCAACAAACAGCCTTTGTATTTTCCGTACAAATGAGTACCGTCAACACTTATAACTGGTCTACATGATTTGAATCCTTCGATCGAAGGACCGAATGACCAAAAAACACTCTTAAATGTTTCTATACCCGGCCCAGTCGTAGTCTTCGCCCACTGTACAGCCGTACCCGGATTCGAAGCTTGAATTGCATTGAGTAGGTATGGTAATTTAGTGTACGCTGTTTCAAAAGAACCATATAGTTTCTCAATTGCTTTATGTTTTGCCTTCCAAGCTTTCCAATATGATATTGTGTATTGGAGCCTACCCTTCACCTGCCCAATTATGGCTCTTGGTGTTACTGTGAGTTGTTCCCTCAGAGTATCTATTATCAGCATCGATACAACCGTCGAGTCAATTTTGCTGTGATCCTGAGTCAATGTAGGATTCACACATGTGTGTACACCTTCAAGTTGTTTCACCACAAAATAATCACGACCTTTGGGAATAATTGCACGCAAGCGCCATGGACAACCGACTACATTTTGAAGTGATGGATTTTCTGCAATCTGCTCGGCTGAATGGTTGATGGGAGCGTATTTACATTTCACATGGTACAGACTACGATCTGATTTTACCGTCATGAATTCCCTGTGGTTCTTCACGGCATACATCTTTACTTGATGTTGTAGAGCATCTTTGGATGGAAATCTTTGACCTATGAAGAGTTCATCCAAGTTGGAAGACCCAATGGAAGACTGGTCATGTTCATGTACGGTGGCACGGGACATCCATTCGCTTGACTGCGATCCACGCATAGCTGGACCTGTGTCCTGACTTGGCAACACGCGGGCATTGTTAACCGGCACATGAACATTGGCATCAACAACCGGCACATGAACAATGGCATCAACAACTGGAGCTTCAGGGGCGATCTCCTTATCATCATCCTCGAGACCGCGTACCTCATCTTCTTCCTCTTCTACCAAGTCGTTATTTACAACGGCGTTATCAAAGTCTGTCAAAGCAATGCCAACTACCAAAAAATTTTGTGGCAATGGGGTCGGATGTAGCTGCTCGTAATCGGAGGAAACAGGTTCCGTTGGAGTTGTGCTAGTATCTCCAACAGTATTAGAAATCCTTACGTGTGACTCTTCAGATGGTCTCAGAATCCTAGTTGGCCTTGGACCGTCGATAACAACTCTTGTAGTATTTGGAAGCCTCGTTTGATCAATATATAACTCAACTATATTCCAACTACAACTTGGATGAAGTGTCCTAAGCAGGACAGACCTCAGAGAACTGTCACTGTCTATGGGTACCAACATGAAGTACTGCCCATCCCCTTTACCAGCAGAATAACGGGCTCTCAATCTCAGAGTCATTTCACTTCTGTCCCAATTGGTTACTTCATATATCTTATCTGTTAATTCTGAGTAACCAAAATTGGGGGTAGCCCAAATAATTACAGGATCAACGTCACTATAAGAATATCCAATTTTTGGATCCTTAATTACTTCACCCCCAAAATATAACCATATAGGGATATCAAATTCCATACCTATGCATAAAAATTAAAACATATCCAAATCATTCACTACTCAAAATGTGATGAATCTTTGAAATAAAAATCAAACATAAGGTTAGTATGATAATACCTTTCAAATGATACCGAAAAAACCACCGGCAAAATATTCGTTGATGAGGAAGACTGAAAATGAGAGTGGGAGTGAGGAATTAGGATGTATGGAATTTTATAGGACTCAAATGGTTGAAAATTTTTGATTATGAGATCTAGGGTTTGTGGGTAAAAGGGGTGATGTGGGAGAGATGCGTTTTACAAATCAGAAGGGGAAGAAAAGGGGAGAAGAAAGGGGGTTACGCTTATAGGGATTAGTGCAAAAAGTTTATAACTGATGCCGTTATTCTGAAAAACGGCATCAGTACAAACGATGTCGTTCTCCGGAATAACGGCATCAGTTCATTTCTTTTTTGATTTCCAATCTCGAGCCAATGTTGATACAATATAGTTCTATACTAAAATTAACCAATGCCGTTATTGGGAATAACGGCATGCCAATTTTCTCAAATACAGATGCCGTTATTAGGAATAACGGCATACAATTAGCTGATGCCGTGATTCCCATTAACGTTTGTTGCTGACGTGTCACAGACAAGGGCAAATGGCTAAATGTTTTCGAAACAAGGGTAGTTCGCTAATTATTTTCAAAAACAGGGGCATTTCGGCAAAATTTTCAATAATTTTTAGTTACTCATAAAATTATGTGGGACTTCAAAATATGTTTGAAAAGTTCAACAATATGTTAGTAATATCTATCTCCTAGTTTTGGCTATGGCCTTATTCTAAAAATAAAATAATAGTAATAAAAATAATATATTCTATCGGTAATAAGTTCAATTACAAATTTATCATTTTAGAGCTTTTTCCATCATTCATTTTATTTTTATAATGAATGACAAATTTAGTTTACAGGTCAATGGATTTAAGATATAACGCAAACTTTAGAAAATGCAAATTTTTAATGGGCCAAATTCGTCTTTTTTCCGAAAGACAGAGTACATGACTGTTGTAATATTTCTTAATAAACTTTTTTCTTATATTTAAGAAGTTGTTGGTTCCTGAATAGGTACATCTAAGTTTAGCTATCGGTACAAATAATTTCTTGCCTCTTGATTTTCCATGTTACAAATTTGTTAAAAACTTTTAATCAAACAAAACTATGATAAAAACAAAAGAAAAATACAGAGTTGCTAATTGATCCCTCATTCAATTTCATTGTAAATTTTGGCAAAGTTTTATTTGAATATGAAACTCTTTCCTTGAATACATACATCATATGAAGTAAAACCATTAGATGACAATCTTCACTCAAATATAATGGATTTATACGCTTACATCCACACATTGGAACAAACAATATCGCTTTTGATACTTATAAACACACCTCCTTCAAAACATTATGACTCACACTCGAAAAATAAAAGATATCATAGATGGAGTTCAACAAACCTGCAAGAGAACCAAAATTATAAATATTACAAAGAATATTATAATCCAATTGTGGGTAAACTCAATTGTGTGTACATAACTCTCATAATTTCTAGATGGCAATCAGTTTTTATTTTAACCTCCTTAATAAATAAATAAATAAGTAAATAATAATTCAGTTGATATGAAACTTTTTTCTTGGATGCATATATCATATTAATCCACTTCTAGAAGCAAAATAATTAGAAAATAGTCAACACTCAATAAACATGAATTTATACACTTACATTCCCACAATATTAGTATATTACACCATTTTTGATACTTATAAATACAACTTCCATAAAAAATTATGACTCAAACTTGATTTTTTTTTATAATAGATATCATAAATAGAGTTCAATAAATTTGGTCCTATATTTGTTAATTATAGAAATGCAGCCCTGCTATGTCTACTGCCAATTATATGACCTGAATATGCAAGTTATAGAATTGAGGACAAAACTTCAAAAGCGATCCGAACCGTTCACATTGATCTGCACATCTAAATTAGTCCAAATATGTAAAACCAAATCATTTGAAATTTATTTGCCCATTCATCATGTGACTATAAAAAACAATAATTTTCAGCTATACAATTTTGTAACACTTCAATGGATGGATAAATGAATTTCAAATGATTTGATTTTACATATTTAGACTAATTTAGATGTGTAGATCAATGTGAACGGTTCGGATCGTCGATACGAAGGCGGAAAGGCCGAGTGCACACGAGTGCACACGGAGGGGGAGTGCACAACCGAAGCTTTCCATATATATATATATATGGGAAAAAGGGGTATGAGCAACTTGCTCATTTAGTAAATAAGCAATTGATGATGTGGCATACATGTGATTGAAAAATCATTAAATGAGTTAGTTGTCCAATGTATCACATGCATGCCACATAATCAATTGCTCATTTACTAAATGAGCAAGTTGCTCATATTCCTTTTACCTTATATATATATATATATATATATATATATATATATATATATATATATATATATACTAGTTGAAATTTATCGCACGTGGCTCGGTGCACATAAATATTGAAATTTTTATTTAAACACACTTGCGTTTAGCACACCCATATTCTTCAAACATTCAAACATTCTTTAAGATATAACCAAATCTTATTTGAATTAATCTTCCTGTGACAAATATAAATTTAAAATTCATATAAAATATAATTGAGATTTGCCTTAGATCGTAGTTGTACTTGACCCAACCTGAGATCCGAAGTAGACCCTGCAACTCCAAATCCAATTCTAGTCATATGCAAACGGGCTTGAATTTGCAATCTTCTTCCCTAGGCATCTCAAACCTCTCCTCGACCCACATTTCACTCCCAATATATAGAAGGTAAGAGCATATGTAGTCATTGAATGTCAAAATTTGGGTAATTAGCATATAAAAATAAGAAATTTGGGTTTGTGCTGCAGTCGTTCAAACCCAAATTTTGGGTTTTCAAACTTAAAAATCGACAGACGGTAAATCACTCTCCGTCTAAAAAAAAAAAAATTAAAAAAATCTTCGTCGATTTTTTTTAATTTAAAAAACAAAAAAGATGGAAATCTATCCATAATGGAATGTATAGGCCAAGTTCTATAAATATATTTGTTTTCAAATTGGATTAGGGACAGGAGATGATCTCCAGTCCCACCAATTTCAAGAAATCATTTTCCGTCTGATATATTAAAAAAACAATCATGGGACGAAAGATGATCTTTCGTCGCTTTGAACAGACGAAAGATCATCTTCTGTCGGTTATATTTTGCAAAAACCTATTTCTCCTGCCAAATATAACAGACCACTGTTCATCCCCAATCCAAATTTTGGGTTCATAGCCAATGACTGCAGCACCAAAAAGACAAAATTTTGAAAATTTTGGCAAAATAGACAAAGACTACATATGCTCTAAAGGGCACAAATCCGAAAAAAACTATGTCCTTGACCCTTCATCTCTCCTCGTTGTTGCTATATGTCGTTGAGGCTTATCAGATTCTCCATTGTCATGCCTTACTGCTAGCCATTTGGCCACATCAAGTATTATGTTCAGGATCTAGTGAGGTTCTGAACTATATTCGCCTCAGTGTTTGCACGAACCTACGCTTGTAAATCTCTTACTCAGAGAGGCACAGTAGCTTGTCTGAGAACTTCACCCTGCTTCTCTTAATTTGAGACATAACTGTAAAATGACATGCTCTTGACTCACCTAATTGAAGTTTTTTTAATGCCAATTTCCTACCTAGACTCTGCTCTGGCTGTAGATCTGTCGTTGCATACGCTCTTGTTTACAGGAAATATTGCATTCAGTCATTCACATACATTTTTTATCTTATGAACCTTATTGGACTTGTTCTCTGCTTAACTTGCAATGGTTGTCTTCGTTGTATACGCTCTTGTTTACATAACTGAAACATCTCAAAAATATTGCATTCAGTCATCCACCTTCATTGTCTTCCTTATGATTTGTTCTGTGCTTTGAAATGGTTGTCTCCCCTCCTTAAATCCTTCAACAGATCTGAGATGTAACCGATGAAAAATACTCGAATCTTTTGTAGTAGTCGTAAGGTAAATAAAGCCTTCGTTAAAGGGGGTATTCTGTTTGTTACAGGTAGTTGCACTTACTTATTCTAAGTTACAAGTAGCTGCAGTTACTGCACTTCCAAGTTATATAAATGCAAGCATTCATTTGCCACTACTGAAACCGACGACTGTCAGCCTTCCGATGTAAGTCATGCATATCTCAAAGCACTTCATGGTTTACCGTGAATCCGGTAAAGTCAGAAACTCATCTCCTACTTCCTGTTACTGATTTAGCAAGGAGTAAGTAAAGGCTTACTGTGTTCAGCAACCATAGACATTACCAAATTGGGACTTCATATGAAGACCAATCAGAATTAAACATATACAACCATATATGCTCACAAAGAGAAGGATCGAATTATTGCCCACTAAAATGTTATAAAAACAGTAGAAAGACAGAACTGGAATCTGTTCAAAAGGCAGCCATAGTGTGGCTTGCACTATCACTGATTCTTTATACATTACATGATTGCAGTCAAAGCCAAATGAAGGGTAAACAATAAAGCAAGATGACTGATAAAAAATGGAACAAAAACCATTATTTATAATCACAAAGATATATTCAATGGGATTGGCAACATGTAATACACAATGATAGGTATCAATAATAGCTGAAGAAATATTTAAAAAGATGATTATGAATACTGCTGACAAGCTTGGCCTTTTCAAGATTATATGCAGCAAAATTTAGCAAAAGGATGCTTCCAGCAAATATATACAAAGATATTTACACACGAATTGTTCACACAGAGTTTTTAATATATGTATACATGATTCCATGCATAAAGCAAGGAGAGGAGATTAAGGAAGCAAATTGGCCCTCCTCTTCCACCACTCCAAGCAAAAGAAAGAATGAAAGATGTACAACCTTTGACAAGGCTACACACCTCGAGATACCTTCGGTTCTTCAGCTTCTTTCCAGAAACAAGAAACAACCCCACTGCTCTCTCTTCAATATTTCTTTTTTCAATTAATTTTCTCCTTTTTCTGGGTATGGAATGTTTTTTTCCCCACCTTTTTTGGTTTAGTACTACATACCAGCAATGGATGTTGAAAAAGAGGGAAGCATCTCTAACAAGGCCAAGCTCGCATTACTAATTAGATTAGGATTATCACATGTTCTGGAGCGAGCGAAGACAGCCACTGTTCGATGTAATCATTGTCATCTGAATATTCAGAAACAAAACGCAACATTACACCAACAATCAAATTATGTTTATAAGAAAGATTCAAATATATAAAATGACAACAAAATATTATCAATCAAAATCATACGACAAACTGATATACAGCACATTGTCTCCATTTTTCTCCTTCACTTCTCTTGAGGGCCCCCCTCTCCTCAACTCTTTGTTTTTTTTTTCTTTTTGCCAATTCTCTTCTACTTTTAGTTACTAATACAGAAATACCATAAAAACAAATGTATAATCTCATAGAAAATAAAACAACAACACTGGAAACATAAGCATTTAAACTAAAAGCAGCCTATGTCATTATTTAAAGCGTAGTTATAGCATATAATTTTGCCAGCAAGTTGGCAGGTGGACACCTACTTTTTTTTTTGCCATTTAACACTTAATTGTAGTCTCGTAAAGAAACTGACCAAGCATTTAAATACAAAAAATAGTGACCACTTCCATGTTTTTCCTTAGTAAGCTAAATTCGTGAACATATTCTGCTGAACAGTGACCACGATTCATCTCATCAGGTTTTAGTATGGATTTATGAATAAGATTCCTTCTAGTATCTTGAAACTATACAATAATTACTTCAGTGACTTAGCCACCCAATTTCGCTTGGTCAAGTTTTTTATTTTTTATGACACCAAGTGGTTAGTTCATGGTACATAACTCTCCACACTTATAGGATCACTGGGATGTCATGATTTCAAAACTTTACATATGAGGTATTCTTCAACCAAAATATTGAAGCACTCTACTGAAATACTACCTCACCTCACCCTACTACATGCAGGGTGATGCCAAAAGAAAAGTTTGTCTATCTCATCTCGTATGTATTGATTGTGCCCAACTTTACCGCTATCCAACAAGTCACAGTGGTATTTACTATTTTACTTCTTGCAAATGCAATTAAGTCTAATGCATACTTGCTAGAAAGAAGATACCATGTGTCCATTTTCCAAACATAAAAAATTCACTAAATATTGTTATCAAAATTACAGTAAAAAACTGAGCTAAAACAGATAATAGTTGTATAACTCTATTATAACACTGATCAAAGACAATTACTTTCTCAAAAATTCTGTCAAATACCTAAATGAATAATTACTTCATACTATAAATTCTAGCGTCGGACAAGTCCAATATGCATAGGCCATACTGGACTCTATAGAGGTAGGTAGGTATATATTGTTCACATAATCAGAGGGTATCTATTGGTTGGTTTGGCTGACACGAGTAAATCTCCCCACCATTAGATTATTCAGTGCATTTCAACTTAGATACAGGCCAAAAACACAAAAATGACATGGCAATACTTAATTGGGTTAAGGTCAGGATTTCATTAAGCTTTATGTTGAAATTACTTTTATTAAAAGATGATCTCTCCAAAGCCGAGCTATTTACAAACAATAATTCACATAATCTTCCTTAGATAAATCATATACCTTATTTGAAACGAAGTTTTAGTTAAAAGCATTATGTACGTCTCTTACATTTAGCCTAGGTTAACCTAAAAAACAGAAAACAACTTAGAATATATTATGGATGCATAAATTTATATTTGTACTTCATTACAATAATAACTATAATTGGTGATTTCTGTAGAAATGAAGCTAGCCATCCATCTATATATATCATTAAATTGTTAATAAATTCCTAACCCTTTTCGGATTGTTCCTTTTATTTGAAAACCCCACCCCAACCCCCCGCCTTCCCCTTCCAACACCAAGACACATGATGTCCTACCTCATAATGTCATGTGTGATACTTTCTCCTCTCAACGAGAAAAAAATGTGATACTTCTCTCATGTTTTTTTTTCTTTTTGCACATGTTTTTTTCATGTGGATGAAGGACATGGAAGTTTTTGACTGTTAGATTTTTCTTATTTTCATCCATGCTTTTCAACATAGATCTGGTGAGTATGCTCTTTTCAATCTGATCCACTTAAGAAGTTCCTAACATATGGCATGTTCTAAGTGTCTGGTTTGTTGGATTGGTTCCTGAATGAATGATTTATGCCTTGTTCACTTTTCAGTTCCGCAAGTTTTGGTAATATTAAGTTCAATTTCTGGATCAAAGCCTACCGAATGCTGAAAGGAGTGTTTGGTGAAACCAATATAGTATGATATTGATAGAATACGTAGATCATGTCATCTATATAGTATGATGTTTATAATATAGATTTCAATTCGAAAGTCAAAATAGCGTCATTATAATTTTAGCAAATTTGATACAAAGCACGCAGAAATTTCATAGGCATGCCAAGAACAAGAAGAAGACTACTCAGAACAAAAAAACTCACCGTGGAGAAGAGGGGAGGAGATTGAGAGTGGCTATACTGCGATGATGGGAGGGCGATTCTGAAGGGATGGAAGGATGGCGAGAACGACGACGTCGTCGGCGGCGGCGGCAGCGGAGGCCGCGGCGGCTGAGGATGGATGAGATAGGGATTATAGTTGGGGGAATCTGAGGGATTGGGGGTTTCGAGGAGAGGCATCAGGATCGGGAGAGAAATTGGGGTTAGGGTTTGGGTTTTGAGAGAGATTGGAGTTGTTAGGGTGTGGGTTTTGAGAAAGATTGGAAGGAGGCGTACACCAGAGGGAGAGGGAGGGAGAAAGTGGAAAATTCATTATTATTTATATTTAGTTTTAACTATAAAAATTAAATAAACGATCACAAATTAAGAATAGCCTTTGATCAGTTTGATCAACAAAATGAACGAAGGGTTAGGATTGGCTCTGGACAGATTTTTTTTCTTATTCTTGCTTTTATAATAGAAATATATATATATATATATATATATATATATATATATATATATATATATATATAGGGAAAAAGGAGTATGAGCAACTTGCTCATTTAGTAAATAAGCAATTGATGATGTGGCATACATGTGATTGGACAATCTTTAAAAGAGTTAGTTGTTCAATGTATCACATGCATGCCACATAATCAATTGCTCATTTACTAAATAAGCAAGTTGCTCATATCCCTTTTACCCATATATATATATATTATAAATTTTCCTGTGAACACTTGCCTATGACACATCTTTGAAATGATGTAGCATATAAAAAGTCATGTAAACAGTAAAATATATTAAAACCCCAAAACTCACTCCAATTCCTCTCAAACGAAACCACATTCACACCGAAACCTCCAAAGACTTAAACTTTTCACACTTACACCAGAAAAAATACTCGTAGTACACATTTCAAACTCAAAATACGACCAAAATCAATCCCAAAAACTCAAACTTTATCAACAAAACCAATAAAAATAACCAACCTTTAACAACAGATACACACATCATCCAACGTAGAATTCATCAAAATCAGCGTCGTCTCCAACTCCTTAACCGAGAACTCAACCTCAATATTCAAGAATGGCTGAAATACCTACAAAATTTAAAAAGATCAAAACATTATCATCCATGATCAAAATAGTTTGGCTCCGAAAACCTACCTACTTAAATGCAAGAAATTGAGGAGGGAGGCGAACTACCACGTGGAGCGGAGGGCCCACCGGGGGTTTTGGCTGGGGAGGAAGGGGGCTTCACCACCGGCGTGACGATCCGGCTGTTTTGGAACTTCTCCTCGCGCTCTTGGCTGGTGAAGCGAGGGGGCTGGGGATGGGGGAGGGAGGACGGCGCTAGCGAGAGGTTCAGGTGTGGGGGAAGCGGGAGGCACGGGAGGAAGTGGGGATTAGGGAAGGAGTTTTCCGGCGATCGCCGGAGGAGGTGGGGGAGTAGGAAAGTGAGAGAGAGATATGAAAAGTGAAGAGATGAGAAAGAAAGAAAGAAAGAAAAGGATATATATATATGTGTGTGTGTGTGTCTGTGTGCGTGTGTGTGTGTGTGTGTATGTGTGTGAAAGTGAAGAGATGAGAGAGAGACAGAGAGTAATAAAGCGAGGAGAATTTTATGTTTTTGGGAAAAAATATCTCTTTGGATGGTGAATGTGAGCCATTAATTTTGTTTTAATTAAAGGAGAGACATTTGATAGTTTGTTTTGTAATTGCCTTGTGATTTACTATAGAATAGGTTTGTCCATGGGCACATGCCTACGACACGTCTTTGAAATGATACTGCATATGAAAAGCCTTGTAAACAAAAAAATATATGCAATCCATTGGATGAAGCAGTGAGAAGCCAAACAGATATTGTTGTTCGGTTCTGATAAAGAACTTGCTCTGTATATCAAAAAGGAAATATATTTGACGATTAACTTTGGTGTTCTCAGTGTATTCTACTATCAGATATTAATATAATTTCTGAGATGTACACAATAATAATGTTCATGTATAATACTGGATACATTTACTTTCCAATTTTTCGGATGCATGAATTAGAAACTACCATCATGGAGTTTATGTTGCTCAAAGTTTGAATAGTAAGACAACAATTAGTTGTAAACAAGAGTCCATGTTTCTATCAGCATATGTTGAAAAATAATTACAAATGGAGGTGTAAAATCCAACTTCTTAGAACTTTGAGGGTGCAAAAAGATGAAATTTAACTTTTGAGTAGATATTTGTTACTTTGAGTTTAACTTTAGAGATTGAAATTTTCCCAAGTGATTATCCATTTAAATCTTCCATTGCATTTGAAATCAATAAGAGAACTTGGTGAAATTTTCTACACGAGCAATCAAAAGAAGCGTAAAAAATCTGAAAAATCGGAAAATTTACAAACCTGAAATGTAAAAATCTAAATTTCTGGGTATAGAGAGAGAGAGAGAGAGAGAGATCTGAAAAAGTGAAGTGACGATATAGAGATAGTAATAAAGTGATGAGATTTATTTATTTATTTATTTATTTATTTATTTATTTATTTTTTTGTTTGTTTATTTGTTTGTTTTTTTTTTAAAAAATGGGGGGATGTAGTTTTGGGGAGAAAACTTTCTGACAAAAATGTATTTAGGGATGATAATTGTGAACCATTGATTTTGTTTCAATTGAAGGAAAGTCACTTGACAATTTTTTTTTTTTTTTTTTTTTTTCAAATTGCTTTGTGTGTGTGTATATATATATAATTGCTTAAGTAATTATGGAATGACTTCTTTTTTACAATTTTTGGAAGCATATAGCTTGTTTATTGTGATTCATCAAATATAGCTTGTGGATTAATTGAGATTCATTGTATACAGCTTGTATATTGAGATTCATTGCATGTAGGATGTAAAGATTGTTTGATTGGTGAGGAGCACAGAAGTAATTGTTATTGCACTTGTTGATATTCTTGATATTGATTGCTAGCGTTCATTGTCAAAGTTATACAAGTAGAGAGACTACATTGATTGGAATACTCACAGAAGAAAAAAAAAATACAATAAAATATTTTAAAATTCATTACTAAATTACACTTGATCTAAGTTAAAATTTGTAATTTTATGAACGCATGATTATTCACAATTAAATGTGTGTTCTTCGGACAAATTTTAGACTTTTGTTCGAAATGGGTTTAAATTATTCTGGTCCATCCATGCATACACAACCAAAAGCTTCACACTATAGTATTAGACCTATACATTTGAGAGTTTTTTTGCCTTCATAGGCCATTTTTTGAAAATATTTACATTTAAGGGTCAGTTTTCCAACTATTAGTGTTTTTGGGCTACTCTATGCCACGCCAGATGTAATACCCTGATTTTTCAATTAATGAAAAATTATTTATTTTGCACGTGGTGTGCACGTGCAATATTTTGTTTGGATTATTTTATCATGATGTGTATATTTAATATATTTTTCAAATTATTTTAGTACAAAAGCCTTTTCTTAAAAAGCCCAAATGTATTTTATTTTATTTACTTATCTTATAAAATATTTTGGCCCAAAAAGAAAGCCCATGAATAAATCTATTTTTAATTAAACTTGTCATGTAGAAGACTTTTTCTTAACAAATTTATTTTTATACAAATTAAAAAGGTACAAATTTGGCCTAGTTGCATGCACGTGCACTACACGTACACGTGCATTGCACACTCTCTCTCCTAGGCCGGGTATCATTCTTTTGGAGGGATTTTTGATTTTGGGTATGGTGATCATGGGGGGTAGTTTCATGGAAGTGGGTAGTTTTCCTAACTCCTACTTTGATCTAGTCCCTTCATCCAACAACCACCAAAACAATCTTGGCCCTCCATCTCACCCATCTCTTAGTATAAATACCCCCCTTCTCATGGCTAATTTTTCATATGCAAAGTATAATTTCTAAAGCTATAGTATTATAATAGTGAGAATTATAAAAGATAAGAGAGTTGTGTGGGTTGTTGTTGCTTGGAGTGGCCGGCATCACAAGGAGGGAAGCATTCGGTGTGGGCTTGAGGAAGCATTCGGTGGTGGCTAGGAGGCTTGGAGTTGGTGCACTCTTTTGGCTAGGAGGTGGTGCTTTCATCTACAAGGACGTGGTTGCTTTGTTTGTGTTTTCTCTTCAATTAAGGTGGGTAAAACATTTTATATTTCTAATTTAGATCCATGCTAAGTTTCCACCATTAAAGATGCATGAAAAATATTATAAAGAGCCCACTTGAATTGAGTAGTTAGCATGTGAATTGATTGAAATGTAGTGATTAACTTATATGGCTCTAGTGTTAAGATTAAATTGCGTGTAGATTGCCCCATGTTTATTAGTGTGAAGTTGTGATGGTGATTAAATTAATTGAGAATGTTGTTATTATGATTAGAGACATAATGCATGCTTGTTAATTATGAAATTGGAAACATGGAACCTATTAAGAAAGAGTACACCTTATTCTTGAAGAAAAAAATGAAATGTTTGTATGTTGAAATGTGAATTGTACAATCGATGAGTGAGTATATTTCATTATGACATAGGTTGATTAATGAAAGTACAACTCACAAAATTAGTAGTTGAATTGTGATGAATAGACCTTTATGTTGATGTGAATATGGACTATTGAAATCATATGTGATGGTTGAGTTAAGAACTAGTTTCAGTAAATTATCACTATGAAATCATTTAATAAAAGACTAGTAGATCAATTATTTTGGCAATGTCGAAAATACAATATATTGTAGTTTAATAAATAATTCTTGGGTTTTTGTGTGTGAAAAATACATTTCATTAGTACCAAAAAATTATATTTTTTTTTTACTGGTATGAACTTTATACAAATGGGGATTAATCTGGAAGTTTTAGAAAAATTTTATCAAAGCAATAAGAAACTATGGCTATGTGAATATCGAGTTATTTCTAAAGCAGTACGAATATAATACAAATGGATTTTTAATTGGGTTAGTGACAACCCGAGCCAGTGGCTCAGGTGGTCTTGGACTGCGGTTTGTTTCTCTGGTTTGCACAGTTCGAATCCCAGTAGCCACACTTCTTTTGTTAAAATTCTCTAAAAACCAGTAAACAACGAACCAAGGGTATATATAGACCCCAGTCGCTCTTATAGCGTGTTCGGCGACCGGCCCAGTGGTCGGGGCTCTGTGCTGTCACGGTGCTGTGCCTGGTTCAATTCTTGGGTGCGGCATATAGGGAAAAATATTTTTTTTGGGAGTTTTTGAAGTCCAAAAATTATAAAATAAATATGGTAATTCTCATAAAAATACAAGGAATTTTATAAGAGTGGTTTGGGTATTATTTGAATGAAATACAATATGGTTTGTGAATAAAAGGCATAATTAGAGTTTTGGTTATAAGAGTTACACTTATGGAATTTATAACTCATAAAGATTAAGTGAAATAGGCTATTATAAAGTAATTGGCAAAAGTACTTGTGGTGTGACATGATTTTGTTTATTCTCATTTGTGAGTATTATGCAAGATACGAAGTATGAATGTTACTAGTGATATTATGAAGTTGCATGAATTCATGTATGAGTATGAAATTAAAATCATGATGTATGAAAGGAAAAAAGAAATTGTTGGCTATACATATGAACTTTGTGAGTTAAAAGTATTCATTATGGACTTGTGAATAAAGTGTAATCATGAATTGAAAGAGAATATACATGTGAGTTTGAGAACTCGACATGGAAATTGTTATGAGTTGAAGATTGTGAAATGAAATTTGAAATAGAGTAGCTAAGTCTCCCCGGCATTGAGAAAAACGAATTGAGATGAAATTAGACCAAGGTTGGTCATGATGAAACAAATGAATAAGTCCGGTTGATGGAGAGGCTAACTCTAGTGATTATTTTGTTCATGATTTTTAAATAAAACTAAGGACTAGTACATAGTGAAGAGGTGATGAAAGTAGAAGAAAAACATGAGTATGGGGGCCAACGGATAGCGGTGTGAGAGCGATTCACAGGTTGCCTGCTTGATGCGTCAAGACATGGCGTGGGCGCTACTCCGGAATTATCGTCCCGGTGGCGACGCTCGTGGGATGTTCGAGTGGCTATGGGTGGTGCCATTGTTCCATGGCGGAGGCTGAATTGTCCATAGGTTGCCTGCTCGATGCGTCGTGACAGTGCGTGGGATTCCCCTCCAGGCTGCCTGGACATGGGCTCATAGATCATAGGACATCTAAGACACTACCGTAGTTATAGTAGTAGTTTAAGACATAACGGGGGATTGAACCCTATAAAGATGAAGGACGAATAAGGGCTTGCCCTCGGACCTATGTAGTATGGGATGCATAGAATCCGAACAAGTGTGCATTAGTGTCATGTAACATAATTAACTGCATTAAGGACTAAGTGCACAATCACAACACGACATCAATAGGGTAGTCCCTTTAGTTTGAAATGTGACAAGTTTGCGTTTGCTAAATATGAAATGTTAAGTTATACTATTTCCGGCATAGAGAGGATGGCCGTGTATAATGTTCGTCGGTTGAATAAACTGACGTACCCACAGTCTGACATGCAGGTAGAAGACTTATTAAAGATTAAAGAAGAATGGATGCTCAAAGATTGTATCATGTTGTTGTACTTTATTTCAATAGTTGTAAAATTTACTTCCGCTGTGCAAAAGAAAAGATGTAATTTGATGTAATCTCTGATGTATGATGAAAAGTTTTAATTTCCCTGTAAAATTTGTACTAAAGAAAGTGAAAAGATCATGTAGAACATCTTGAATTCAGTGTATTTGGGATTCGGGGCGTTACACCAGAAGCGGCCGCTATTCCAAATAGCGGCCGCTTCATTTTCGAGGTCGTAATGGGAATAGCAACCTTTGTTTTAATTTTTTTTAATTTTTTTGTTTGCTGTAGTTATTCCCACTAGTGACCTTAGTATATATGAGGTCGCTGATGGGATTAGCAGCCTCAAATGAATGTATTGAGACACTTGGCGGTTTCTAGAGAGTTTTTGTTTTCTTTGGAAAAAAAATTTAAAACTGTGATCGCTAATCCCATTATCGACCTCGTATATACTAAGGTCAATATTCCCAATAGTGACCTTAGTTATAATTTTTTTTTCCAAAGATAACAAAAACTCTCTAGAAATCGCTAAGTGTTTTAATACATTCATTTGAGGTCGTTAATCCCATCAGCGACCTCATATATACTAAGGTCGCTAGTGGGAATAACGACAACAAAGAAAAAAATTCAAAAAAATCTAAAACATATGCCGCTATTCTCATTAGCGACCCCGAAAATAAAGAGATCGCTGCTGACGTGGCACAGAGTAGCCCAAAAATGTTAATAGTTGGGAAACTGTCCCTTAAATGCAAATATTTTCAAAATGGTAAATTTAAAAAAAGTACACAAAAGTTTGGGCCAGTTTAAAAAAAGTACACAAAAGTTTTTTTTTATAAAAAAAGGGCATAAAAGTTTAAATTAAGTCCACTGGGTTAGTTAGGGTTAGGGTTAGGGTAGGGTTTAAAACAACCACTTTCATCTTTCATTTTGTTTAAAAAAACCGCATTCATATTTTATTTTGTTTAAAAAAACATCACTTAACTAATCAGGTGTTTAAATAAACCCTCCCGAACTAATACTAAGCCTAACCCTAATCCTAACCTAACCCTAACTAATCCAGTAGACTTAATTTAAACTTTTGTGTCCTTTAAAGAAAAAAAATAATTGTGTACTTTTTCTAAATTTGTCCAAACTATTGTGTATTTTTTAAAAATTTACCCATTTTCAAAAAGTGGCCTATGACGGCAAAAAATTCATATACGTATGACTCGTGTCTAGATTAATTTTTTGATGTAGACAAGGACTTCCTAGATCAGGTCGATAATCTATACTATTATTAAGCAAAGCCCCATTTTGGCGGCTTTTTACTATCATGCCCCCATAAACATAAAAGGCTAAAAAAAATATAGGGCTAATATCGGAGGTCAAAAATGTAATTTACATGTATTACGAAAAAAATAAACACATGCATGCAAATATCAAAATGAATAAATTTGCATGCAATTACTTATGCAATTACTTTGCTGATGAATAAATTTGCATGCAATTACATTGGTAGGAGGAAACTATTAATTTGTTACCATTAATAGTTCCTGTTGGCTTCAATGTCTAGGAAGAACGATGCATATATACTAAGTTGATCAAAATTTAAAAAGTAAACAATACAGAAAAGTTACTGTCTAAACTAATATGTCCATGCCTGTAGAAACCAAAATTGTACAAATATCAAAATGTCAACTCTGCATGAACCTCTTCGATGACCTGTCCCTTCCTCAAAATCCTACACACCTTTAAATATTAGGGCGTGCATCGCACGCGTGCAAATAGCTAGTATTAGATTAGGATCTCAATACAGTTATATGTCATTGTTAAATTTAAGACTCAATCTGTATAAATGCTTTATCATTTTGTTTTGTTGTGTTATTAATACCCATTTCAGATGTACATCACGTTTTTAGAATAATATCAAAATTATCAAAATAAAATACTACTTAATGGTTGGACCATGTATTGATCAAGATCGTGCATTAATTATGGGTCGCAAATGCCAGCTCGCAATGACTTGCATATTTGCAGGTCACTTAAGAAATGTTTAGAATGAGATTAATTATAAGGTAATTAAAGTAAGGAGGCAGGAGCTAACTTGGATTAGTTGTTAAGACTAATAAAGATTGACTGAAAGTGAAAGGCCAAATGGGACAGCATGGAAGAAAGAAGGTGCAGGGCATATTGGTAGGGTTGGCATTCAGGTCGAACGGGTCGGGCCGGACCGAACCTGCCCGGGTTGGACCATGACTTGGGCAGGTTCGGACCGGTTTGGCGACTTTACCGGACCGAAAGTTGTTTTAGGCGATCCGCCCAACCCGTGAACCCTTTAGGGTCTAACCTGGGTCGGGTCGGATCGACCTGCAGGTTGGCCCGTTTAGATAGATAGTTTTTTTAAAAAAAATATTTTTAACTTAAAATAATAATAATAATAATAATAATAATAATACTAATAAACATCAAAAATCGTAATAATAATAATAAGATTGAAAGAGTGAAATTGGCAAAAAATATTGAAATATTATTCATATGAATTTAAGTTATACAATTTTTAAATTTTCTAATGAAATGAAGAAATCAATTCACAAATATGTTTTATACACTAACATATTTCTTATATACAATTTTAATTGACTTCAATTTTTCTAATTTAACATAACAAGCAAAGATATAATACAATTTCTAACGTGTCGGTCAAGTTGCTATTACAAACAAAGCTATTGTTGTTGTTGTTCTTCCGGCGAGTTGCTCACACTTATGGACGTTGATAGTGATTTCCCTTGTGTCCTATCTTCAGCCTTCAGCCAGTCTTCTGTGCAAACGAGCATCTCTAATGTGTTGGGCTTCAAGCGATTCCTGTAATCAGTTAGAACTCTGCCACTTGAAGAAAATGCACTTTTAGAAGCAACTGTAGAGAGAAGAGGAGTTAGTAAATCTTTAGCCATAATTGACAGAATAATAAAAGTGTGTTCATGGTCTTTCCACCATTGTAAAATATCTAGTGGAGAAGAAGAAGGCTCAGAATCTTGTTGGTTATACCAATTTAATTCATTTGGTTGATTAGTCCTAGATTTTTTTGATTGAATTTGTGCAAGTAAATTAAATGTTCTATCATCAAATATACTCTTACCCTTACCTTTAGAAGTAGCAGAAGAAGAACTAACTACAGAAGTTGTACTACTAGAAGCAAAACATCTATCATAATAATCATATAAGTTATTTAATGTAGTTCAAACTGAACTAAAAAAGGAGCGCAATCAATTACTATTTCTATATTTTTCCCAAGTAATGCAAAAAACATTTCAATCAAACTCTTCGTACCATCTAATTTGATACGAGGATCCATACACTACAAGGAATTTGACATATAGTGACAGCAAAAATCCGTGGGTAAAAGGCGAAAAACCGTAGGTATAGCCCGTAAAACCTATACCAACGGACATATTTTTCCGTCGTTTTTAATTAGCTATGCCCACGGCAAAATGCCGTCACTATAGCCTATAGCGACGGTTTTTTCACCCGTTGGTATAGGTATCGGTGTTATACCCACGGTTTCGTATCCGTTGGTATAGGTTTTAAAGACACCTTTTGCTTTCCTATACCCACGGTTGAAACTCCATTGCTATAGGTTTTAGCAATGGTTTTAGCATCCAATTATTTGAATATATACCCATCGCTCTATACAATTTTTTATATATTAATTACGCGTATGATAATTTAATATTTTCTTTTATAATATTAATCCAATTATTAACTAAATACACAATAAAATAGATAAATGTGTTTATGAAACAAAATTAAATAAAATTAAACTTCAATCATATTAAAAATTAATGAAGTATTACAAGCATCTCAAATTACAAAATAGTTAATAACCAGATACACAATTACACAATTGACTGGAAAAAAAAACATTGACTGCATCAACTTAAGAGCAAAAAAGTCCTTTCTGGTATAACATGTTGGATGATTTTCTTTTTTTCCCCTGTACAAGGTTCATACCAGTGAAGAGTGATATTGTAGTGTGCTTGGTTGTAAGCCGTAATTATTATGGTGTCACCTTTGCGAGCTTTAATAGTTGGTCCAAGAAATTGTCCATTCGCTGTCAAGATTTTCTTGGTCTGGCAGAGTCGAGTGTATGAAGTTTCTTTTATCTGTTAACAATCAAAATCAGAAGATACATGTACATAAGTAACTTGTAAATGTGTGATTGGGATTCATAAGTTGGTGGTTATCCACAAAATGCACAACTCCAACTCTAGTTATAATAGTAGAAATGTCTGAAGGGAAAACAAACAGCAGGGAAAGATACTGCAGAAGAAAATTGTTCTAGCAAGAAATATTCAGCAGAAGAATTTAACTTTTAAATCTAACCGTGGAAAATGTAGTTTCAAGATTAACACAATAAAACAACTAGAACCTTGTGTTTGAGCCTTCGAAGTACGAAAGGCCGAAGGACTTGGTGAAGACGGTTTATAATCAAAAGATTCTCTTCTTCAGATAGCAAAGCCTGTACAATGAAAGCAGTTTAAAAATTGTAAGGATTACAGCATTAAAGATTTGCAGAAAAGACTTCTCTTTGAAGATTCATCAAAGACGGATCTCATAAGTTAATAACAAAAGATGAGAAAACTTTTTTGAGAATAAAAGATAAAGAAACTTACTTCATCAGCTGAATTGTCAACATTACTTTCAAATGGTTTGTTGAACCACTGAGAAAAATCCTCAGAAGAATTGAATATATTGGGTAGTAAAAAGTTAAGAAGTGCCCACAACTCCTCAAGGTTGTTCTACAAATTTGAAAGAAAAGTAACACATTATCAGGAGAAGATATACTACAAAAGTACCGAAGTACATAAACAACATTGATGATTCAAATCATGGTATCAAATATCGGACGGGACCAAGATGAATCCGAGCTAGTCTAGGTATATGGCAAACCCAGCACCAACATTTGCCCTATACCTTGGCATTCACTAATACAGTCAACAAAAAACTAAGGAAAAAACAAGAGTACACAAGGAAACTTCATGCAAATGGACTAAAAGTACACCTTTTGAAAAAACAAGAGTACACAAGAGTACACCTTTTGAAAGTATTCTTCAGTAAATGCAAATGGACTAAGTTCATCTGGGAACACAAGGAAACTTCATGCAAATGGACTAAGTTCATCTGGGAACACAAGGAAACTTCATGCAAATGGACTAAAAGTTCATACTGAAGAATAACATCAACAAACTTGTAGGATGATAAAAATGAATCCATTAAGAATCGTACAAAGTTTAGAGAACTTTAGCATTCTACGCCATAATCAGGCTGAAAATACTGTGTTAAATAAACTACGGCATGTTTTGTACAGGACTAGTGTTTGCATGTGTAAAGGACTAGGGTGTGCAAGTGTGTGTATCTTTTGCAACATAAAATTGAAGGCAGAGTAAGAGATATGCAGAGAGCAGGTATCTTGTGCATGTGTTCTTCGTTGTTTTTACCCCTGGCTATTTGTTTGTTAAAATGTTGTATTGCAATGTTCAAATCTCAAAGCTTCAGAATGTTCTCTCATTCCCTTTTTCATGCTAATAGGCTTCTGTTAGCAACATTCATTGTTTTTTCTTCGATCAATTCATAGAGGTTCTTGATATATTCATTCCGACACCAAGGGGTAAATTAAATAAATTAAAGCACCTGCCAGGGGCCACATGCCTGAATCCTAGGACTGCAAACTAAAACAAAGACACATAAGCTGGGCCAATAATAAACATCTAAAGCTATAGCCTATACACATATCTAACCTGGGTCTTGCTTTGCCTATAAACAAAGGAGGCCACACCCACCATGTATATTATACCTAAAATATTTCCACTTCTGCCACTCTCACTCTCAATTGAGCGCCCAGAGGGTTTACTTCGGCATCGATACCAGTGATCTGTCCATCTTGTACGCAGATCTCGTTATTTGGAACACTCATCCTGGTGCTGATCTCTTGACAATAACATGTTCCATTTAGGAGAAATCAATAACCATCCATAAATTAGAGAAGCAACTTGTAGGCTCTTTGTTGCTGATTCAGCAACAAAGTATTTTAAGTTTCAGTGCAGTTATAAGGAAGGACATAAATACCATTTTGTTATTTTGTGGTAATTAGACGATATCCTATAAATTTTTTGTTTAAGAACTTGAAGCGTTTATTCTCGGATCATAGATGGCCAAGGAAGTATTCAAAGTAATATGGAAAACATTTTGTAGATTAGATTGCTGAGAAGAACTTTGTATTTTGCATATACCGAGACTAATCAGAAAGAAGTGGAATTCTGTAATAGAAAGTGAGCAAGCGATGGGATCTTTTTTACAAAGAGAATAACTTATAATTAAATAGCGCTATTTTCGTAAAGCATAGTAGTTACATGTGAGGACAATTTTGGAAGGGAAAGATGGTGAAATAATATATAACTTTGGACGTTAAGAGATATTATAAATTCTTTTTCGAATACATACTTGCTAAAGCATATACTTTTATAGGCTTAAAATAAGAAAGAGTAATGCTAATAGTAGTACATTAGTATACTTGCTAAACTACTTTTGTACTCAAAGGGGTGTCTAACATGGTCTGAATGAGATTAGAAAACCTCATATTCTTGTACAAGAGCATGAGGCTTTACCACAGCTCTATGGTAGCACTAGGATGTGCACATGGACGGAGGGGAATAGGGGCGGGGGTGGCTAATGCTACCCCCATTTTGAATTAACTCCATCGACTTTTTAATATTTCCTCTTTAGCCTACAGTATATGTATATCAATGGGAAAGAAGACAGAGAATACTAGGTTCAAAGACAAAAGGTCGAGTACATTGAATGCACCAAAAAATTTCAAGCATCTACCTACAGTATATGTATATAAATTGTATGTACTGCACAAGACAAATCTAAGATCTGATTTTTCTTTATGGAATGAATTTTTCTGTGAATAAATTTCAATCAAGTAATACCAGGTAGAATCTATATTCATAGGATCCGGCTGAGTGATTTGATAAGCATCTTCATATTTCTCCTTGTAGCTTCATCACCAGTAAATCCTGATATGTCGGAACTTATACTCTGAAAAATGAAGCATTCTAAAAAATTAATAGACGAACAATTTATAGATACAAAATGTAAATAACAGAATTTAGTGAATCACTTCGATATTCTCCAAAGTGAATATGAGTGAGATGATAGATTTTCTCATTAGCTCAGCATTCTCAGGCGTTATAATAGAAGAGTGCACCTTTCTGCAGGATAGGGCAAGACATTACTAATGCAAATATATATATTGCACGAATATTGTTCTCATACAAATTATGTAGCATGGACACTTCTATCATGGATCTGTTATGGATGACAATGGGGATGTTAAAACCCATATTTGTTCAATGGAAGGGTAAGGATATAACCCAACTCGTTTACCTGATTATACAGATTATGCAAATACATACGTAGATACATGCCACTTACATAGATAGTACATAAGCATATCCTTAATTTAACAGGATGTCAAAATGCATCGGTACGGAAATGTTCATATCCTTAATTTAACAGCTAAGATTCTAAGCTGGCTTCTCCCATACTGACATACTGTTTCTACTTTCTCAAGTACAAACCTAATATCCAACCCATGAAAAATGGAAATAATTGCATAAAGTGCATCATATGCATGATAATTGTTCACCAATATAGGGAACCCAATTAATTATGCTTTAGGCTAAGATCGAACCTTGGACCTCCCACTAAATAGTGTGAAGCCTTGCCATCTGCACGACAAGTCTACACGCGCTTGGCTAGAAAGATACATTAATAATGAGGACACGTTTGACGCGTAAAAAGATCTAGAGTTTATTATGATGATATTAGAAAGATGAGAGGGATAATCAATACATTATGTAAATGATAAGAAGAAATGATTCGTTAAAATATTACACTGCTACATTTTCTTACTTTTTAGTTTATTCGATTGAATTTGCCAGTGTCAAAAATCTAGTCTATTGTAGAAAAGAAAAGTAATTTAGAACATGGGCAAGAATGCATATCATTTTCACCTATGCCCTCTCAACATACAAACATGCTGCACAACATGGGAACAACAATAATTTTTCTTATCATTTCCTATTAGTCTAATCCATCTGCACCGACTTTCCACCTTTGAGACTGGATAGAGATTTGGAAAAAAATTTAGGTGGGTTAGATATCTTATGAACAACTTTAGGGAAAAGATCTAATGACGAAAAGAAAATAGATGGATGGCTTGGATTGAGAAAAACATTAAAGGAAGATTGGTAAATGAAAGAGAGCACACGTCTTATCATTAAGTAGGGTGCACATTATCATTTCTCAACATTTGAAAGGGTATATTTATCCAAGAAGGGGTGGTAATTGTAACTGATCAAATACCCCCCCCCCCCCCCCCTCCCTCTCTCTCTCTCTCTCTTAAACCCACCTCTATATACAAAAGAAACACCATCAAGAGTGTTAGTCTGTCAAATGTGTGAGAAAAGGAGCGAAACACTTCAACATATTTTGAATCTATCCATGTCCAAGTTAGCTTTATTATGGATACATGGACACAATTGGTTCAACAAACTATTTGGCACCGGCTGTTGGTTATCAACTTATATTGTTCCTTCACACCTCATTTACATATTGTGTAGAAAATTATATAATAAGTCTTGCGTTTATATCTTTATTGTTATAGCATACCACATCCATCCTTTTATTATGTTTACAAGTTTTACAGCACAATATCAACTCAGTAAATCCAGTTCTTGACCAAACCATCCAATGTCTACAAAAAATACCAAAAAATGTCTGGGATGGGATCATGGGATTACGTGGACCAGCAACCTGTTGGTTATCAAAATATAAAACAAAAGAAGCATTACAGGTAGAATTCATGATAATTTATCTACATTATGATGACTTATCGATTAAAGTTTTGTAAATACAGCAGCAAACTGATATGTATTTCAGAATCTCCAGAGCAATAAATCCATCATTAAAGCTTGTCAATTTGTAATTCTATGCTAAAAAGATGAAAATTCTGCAACCACTTACATTGTGTCTACTGAAGTAAAATTCCCTAAATCATCACTTAGTCGTCCTCCCAGATTTGTGCTATTAATAGTTCTAACAGAAACATAATATATTACATGGGATGAATTCATGGTGATCAAGGGAAAAATAATTAAAATTTGTTGGCGAACCTCAATGCCGGCGCCAGCGGTGGTGGAGGAGGAGGCGGCGGCGGATGCGGGGGTCGAGATCGACGCCGAGGAAGAAGAGGAGGATGCGGGAGAGATCTCGCCTTCTTCGTGAGGGAGAAGGGGCGACGGCAGCGGGAAGAGGGGGACGCGACTCGGGAGGAGAAGGATTAGAGGTTGGGTTTGGGGAGAGAGGGTTTGGGGAGAGAGGGATTCGGGTCATCGGGTGTGAGAGATAGAGAGGAGAGAGAGAGAGAGATGGCTGTGAGTATAAATGGGGGGTATTTGGGATTTGGGGGGAAAATGAAAAAGTTGGGGGGAAAAATAAATTATAGAATATACCCACCTATACCCACGGTTTATTATACGTCTGTGGGTATACAATGTCTGTACCCACGGTTTTAGTGATCCGTCACTATAGGTGTCCGTTGGTATATGGCAAATTTCTTGTAGTGATATATAACAGTAGCAACACAAATTAACATAGGAGGAAGAAAATAATACTTCAAAAATTCTTTTTATGCAGGTTTTACAATCTCACCAACATAAGTATCATTTCACATTTCGTTAAATGTTTGTATCATGCTAACTAATGAAATAAAAATGCTACTGGAAGTAGATTCATATGTTTTTGAAAATTTTAAAGTTGTAGTTTTAAAAGTCTAAAAATTTCAGCAAAAATTCGGCATAAAACCAATCGGTTACAACTGCTTGATATTCGGTAACAATATGTAGTAAATGAAAAGTAGAATTCCATCGGTGTCTAACATCGTTTGGAAATCTTCTAAAGGGTACATTTGAAATTCGACACCAATTTTTTCATTCTTGAAATACGCTAGGACTTAATGCAATGAAATGTACACAATTTCTAATTTTAACTATATATGGATCGGCTATTTTTAATACATCTTGAACACATAAATTTAAAATATGATATGCACATCTAACATGAAAAATATTGTCAGATGGAGGGTTTAATACGGATTTTAAAGTAGTAATTGCTACATTATTGTTAGATGCATTATCAAAACTAATACACATAATTTTATTGCGAATATGAAAAATACCACAAATTTCTAAAATACGGTTTGCTATTTCAGCGCCACTATGAGGATACGGCAAGACTGCAAGTGATATGATTCTTTTTTGAAGAATCCAATCATTGTCGATCCACTGACAGGTTATTCCCATCATTGGAATATTGTTGCAACCCGTCCAACAATCCGAAGTTAAACTAACTCTACAAGTCAAACTCCATAAAATTGCAATCAAAGCATCCTTCATTTTATTGTACACTTTAAAACAATCCGATTTGCAAGAATTTCTCGGAATTCTTCTAAAATGAGGGTTTAAGGCCGTTTGATTAAAATTTTCCAAGTCTCTACTCTCGAGATAGGAAAATGGTAATTCTTCCTTTATGACTAATCGGACCATTTCCCAATGAACAAGATCGGGATCATAAGGGTGGCTATCAACTACACCGGTCCTAGGGTTGATTTCTTGTTGGCCTTGTAGGTCAGCAAGAAGGTCTTTATGGTTATTTTGGATGTGTCTACTAATTGTACCGGTGCCGTCACCCCTCTTGAATTTGTATGCCTTAGAACATGTTTTACAAACTTTCAAACCTATACCCGGAGTTTGTTCGTCCGGGATATAATGGTAAAACTTATGCCAATCACTACTTTCTCCTCTACTTTTTCTACTACTACGGGGTTGTATGGTTTCGGTTGGTTGTTGTTATTGTTCTTCTTCTTCTAATTATATGTCACCTACAAACTCGTCGTGTGCACCCCATTGTTGGGTAGGAGGATCATGGTACTCTTGGGCGGGCTCGCTATTTGGGACAATTGGTGGCCTACAGGAAGAGAAAGAGGAAAGAAAACATAAATGGTCCTGCTGCCTTTGCCCTCAGCCATTCCACGGTGGCTGTTTCTGATTCTTCTCGACACCCTTCAAGGAAAGAAAACACACAGGGTCAGTTCTGGATGTAGGGAAGATCATAGACATAAGTGAAAAAAGTGAAACAATCATGGTTTTGACCTTCCTGCAATCCAAACTTAACCCAGCTATTTGGCATTTTAAGTCAAATTTCCTACTGTGTTAGTTTGCAATTTGAAGTTAGCTCTGATACCAACTGTAACGCCCCGGATCTCCCAATACCGGATATCCGTGACACAACTAGAATCTTGCCTTCAAATGCATCTCAACACAGTAAATAACACAGAAATTTAAACGCTTTTATTGCCATTAGAGTTATTACATCAATAATTACAATATCAAATGTCCTTGAACAAGGAATACAAATCACGTAACTTATTACAACTGATCGCAAAGAATATTCAGGGTCCTCTGGCAAAGCTGTCAGTTGTCTTCCAGATCGGCAATCGATTGGTCATTTCTGAGAACTCCGCTGAGTGGTCTATCTGCTTTCCTGCAACTTGTCCCTCGGCTTGAGCCTTCTGCTGCGCGACTCTTATATTTCTGCACCCACTCGAATGGTAGACACGTATGCTGTCATTCCCCCTTGGATGCTCTGCTGATCTTGGGCTCTCCTACACTTGTGACCTGATATTCATGTACCTAAAATGTGGGGTACGTCAGTAATTCTACTGACGCAATGCTGATAAGAAAACAGCGATCTCCAAACTGGCAACCACAAACCATCTTGAATGAAAAGGAAAACGTGCATCCTAATTCCCTGGTGTTCGTGTATGCCACGGTCTAACAACTAATGCACTGATCACCTGCCTTATTGTAATACAAGCAACCTTGGGACTCTGGATACGCATGCATCCCATACTACATATGTTCCAGGCCAAACATGACATGGTCTAGTCTAATACACGAAATAAGAATGCACACGATGTACTTATTCTAATGCGATTCGTTGGGAACGCATGCATCCCATACTGCATACTTTCTCAAAATCAACTTCGATGGAAATGTATGCATCCCATACTACATAATTTCCAAAGAGTTCGTTTTTCTGAATATAGGGTTCAATCCCTCGTCATGCAATGCATTCTAAATTGGTCCACTTCCTATTCCTGATAGTATGACATGGTTGAGGAGATAAATAACATAAATGATTCGGGGCACTGCCCGTTGTCACCAATCATCGTTGCTTCAGACCCTCCTTGAAAGCCGTGACGAACTTAAGATATGCGGTCTCACCGCTCTGCAGTCAACGGTCCCACCGTTCTGCAGTCAACAGCCGTGACGAACTTAAAATATGCGGTCCCACCGCTCTGCAGTCAACGGTCCCACCGTTCTGCAGTCAACAGCTGTGACGAACTTAAAGATATATCGCAACATACCTATAGCGTCGTATCCCATATGACCCATTCATGTCCACTAGCATGTGCCCGGATCCCATCCGTCCTTACCACAGTACCTCAGGAATCAACAGTGCAAGATACGCGCAGCAGCACGTATCCCTAATGACAGGAAGAGACCACCCCATAGTATCGCCACCTACCGCTAATTCTCAGAACGAGTTGGATTATAGGGGATCACCCCTAACACCAATTCGGTCTTCGAGCAAAAATAAAGAAAACCTAATCAATGCAGTTACTGAAAACAAGTTGTTACCCAGATCACACCCGGTATCGATCAATAACGTCGAGCCTGTCCGGTTTGTCAACCAATAATCATCACAGGAATCACCTCCACTAATTCCCAATACCTTCACTAATCAGCGACCAAATAATCGCCGGGCGAGTAGTCCAACGGCGTCCAAGGATGCAATACAATTCAAATGAAGGTAAACACACACATAACCATCAATTCCTGACCATTGACAGACTCAAGCATTGAGACACCAAACATAATCGACCAGAGCTATATCTCAACTCACTCATGTCCACCATGAGTATTAAGCACAGGAACTTATCCAAGTTCTAAATGAATTGCTAAAACATCATTAAAACCCGATAGCTCAAGATCACCCTACGCCGAGGGTTCCTCATCAATTGTCCGATAAAATAATTCAAGAAATAGCAGTAGCTGTGACCCAAGCTACGCTCATCGAAATTTAACACAATCAGACTTCTAGAAGGGTGGGGAGATCCACTGCAATCTCCCAGTGGGCGACTCTCTCAAATATTTAAGAGCTCAAGTCCCCAAGCTAACTTAATCTTGAAGTCAATCTCAACAACAGGGCACCAAACTTACAACAACCACAACTTCCAACACACAGCTCGGATTTGCTTGACACCACCCATTCTGAAACTCTAAGACTTTGGTCTACAACTTTTCAGCTAACCATTTCCTCGAATTCAATCATCTTGGGAGCCAAATAATCCATATATATTCTCAGCAGTATATTCCTTCTTGCACTTGCTGTACCTTCCCAATATTATAGAAGTTGCTCACTCATCGGAACTGCTCGAGCCCGGGTCCTATGGAAAGCTGGGAGTGTCTACCTTAACTTCATAGTTGGACACGTCCTCAGATTCAATCCTTAGGGTCCTCAAAGATACCCATTTCCATTGGGGGCATAACAAGGAAAAAGTTGATTTCTCTAGCAACCATTTCCTTAACAATGCCGAATCTATCCCAACTTCGGAAAATCATAACTTCCAACCCTTAACCAAGAATTACAAAATTCCAATTGGGTTTGGAAGCTATGATTCCCTGCTGCAAATCTCTAGTTGGCTAGTCGCCCAAATTCTTAACAGATAATTCTAGAACTATCCATCTCCACGGACTAGACAACTTGCACTAGGCTGAACATAGCCTACTACGAAATTCGATAATAAATCAACCTTGAGTCTAATTCTCGTGAAATTTGAGATTCTCAATCTCCACATATACCATTTTATTGTGTCCAAAATTCGCATTCAAATTCATTTCACACAAAGATCTATGACTCCTCAAACATAGCAATATTTTCAGCTGTTCTTTTTCAACAGGGTATTTACTGCCCCTCACTATTCACTTTTGAAACCTCGCCAAATGATCTCTAAAAAATATAAAATTTGAGATTCATCAAGTAGACTCATACCCCAAGATACACCCAAAATTTCATAGCAAAATAATACACGTACATGAAGTAATGGCTTTTTTGAACTTCAACCCAACACACAGTCAGCTTCAGCCGACACCTACAGACCAGTCGCATTCTACAATTTTTTTCGGGGAATCAAACGACCTCGGAAAATTACGAAATTTAAGACTATGGTTGTAGACACATATTAGAATATCCACAAAAATTTTCAGCTCAAAATGCCCTGTCATTTCCGAGATAAAAAATCGGAAAGACACACAAAAATCCTCACAGCCAGCAGCTATTCTGGCTGCTTACTGTCCGGACTTGCACCCGCTATTTGGGCAACTAAAATGCATCCAAATATTATGAAAAAAATCATGGATACTCTACATACATAGAAGAACAATACCAAAAAGTTTTAGCTTAAGATCCCAAACCGTTTGGGTGTAAGAAATTCCCCAACATATCCTCACAATCATGCTATTTAATCAAAACTCAAAAAGAGTTATTTTCTACCATACACTTTATCTTTTCCTAGCACTTCTCATACTCAAACATACTAACAAAATCATAGCTACCATTACTACACATCCATTCATACCAAAACAAAATAAATACAAAA
Source organism: Hemerocallis citrina (assembly GCA_017893485.1). Lineage (NCBI taxonomy): Eukaryota > Viridiplantae > Streptophyta > Magnoliopsida > Asparagales > Asphodelaceae > Hemerocallis > Hemerocallis citrina. Next base: position 115,751,198 of record CM030366.1, read on the forward strand.
GAGTTTAAGAGATCACTCACTTGAAGTTTTGCCAAAGAATCTCCTTGTAGCTTTGCTTGCTTGCTTGCTTGCCTTGCACTTGTATAACTTGGCCTCCTCAATTTTTCTACTTCTCCACCCTACTACAACTCCCTAATAAAAAGGTTCCACCTTCCTTCTTCTCTTTCTCTTTCTCCTCTTTTTTTTTTTTTGAAACAAGAATAATGGTGAATGAGTGAAAGAATGAGAGTGGAAAATGGGGGGTTTTATAAAGAATGGGAGCTAGGGTTGGGTTTGGCCGGATGGAATGTAGGGTGGGGATGGGGGGAGGTGGTGTTAGTGGAAGATGGGTGGATGGGATGAGGCCAACCTTTCAAGGAAGAAACTTCTTGGAAGCTTCCTTAGAAATTTCATGGAAGTTTCCCATTCATAAGTCAACATGCATATGGTGTTTTACCTCCACCATTGGATCTCCATCAAGATCCAAGCCATGATGTGATGCTAGGGTTCCTAACCCTAGGTTAGGTCAAGGAACCCTAGGTCACCACACTCCGATTCTAACCCTAGTGCACAAACTCAATTCACATTCACTTCAAGCACTAGCTTAATTGAAATAACCAATACATATAAATTAAAATCCTATAAAAATACATGTTTTATAGAAATTATAATTTCCTCCCACAAATTGTCTGGTCAAAACAATCGGGACAAGACCACAGTTTAATTGAGACGATATTCCGAGTTTACCTCATCGGATTCAGAACAGCTCGTATGTCTGAAATCTCTCAATTTAATTGATAATTTCCTCGGAAAATATGTAATCGTGTGCAATACTCATACATGCACGGATTACAGTGCAAAAATAGCCATATGCTATTTTGCGGGGTATTACATGAGAAATGAAATTGACGATTCTCAAATTATAGGGGACAGAAAATGTTGTTCCGTCCCCCATTTTTTTAAAATGGGGTCAAACGAAACATGTTGTTTCGTCTGATTTTTTTTTCTTTTTTTTAATTTATAATGATCAGACGGTATATGTTGTACTGTCTGGAAAAAAAAAACCCCATAAATCGTTAAACGAGACATGTTGTCCCGTTTGAAGCCATTTTTGGCTTGGACGGGACAACACATCTCGTCCAGCCCATTTGATTAGTTTAGCCTGGGTTAAAAAGTAGGTTAGTGTTATAATTAATTAGCTTAGTATATATTTTATTATTTAATTTATTTAATTAACCTATTTTAATATATAATCATTAGTTAATTTACTGTAAAAAAAAATCAGACGAAACAAGATGTACTGTCTTTTTCAAATTATAACAAATCATGTTTGTAGCAAATTGCGATTTTTGCTATATACTATTTTGCCATATTCTCATATTTAAGAAATACCATTGTGCTGATAATCTCCTCTGCACTTTTTACCTCCTTTTTGCTTTATGATGCAGGCTTGAGGTGTTTGGAGTTTAACCCAATATACTGTTGCTGGCTCCCTCTTTGTGTCTCTATTTTGATGATGTTCCTTTTGGTGTACCTCGCTTTCTATGGATTGCTCCTTCTCTCTGGACAGAAGTTGGTCGGGGCTTTTGGTTCAGTTATCCCAGCTAACTGATACTCCTTCGATTTTGTTTTTGGGTTGTTTTCTTTCTGGCTTAGCTACTGCTGCCTTACTGTGTAATTATGTTGTTTGCGTCAGATGTTAAGGTTTCTTCTCTTTGTTACACCTGGGTTATGGGTAATGGGTGGTTTGCTTTCACACCTTTATTTTGGACTTCTTAACTTTTAATCCGGGTGTATTTCTGGACTGCTTATTATGGAATTGTTGTTTTTGCCCTTTGTGGCATTTTTGTGTTGTTTTGGGAGTTGGGCTGTGTCGATGGCCTCTGTTTGGGTAGTGGGGCTCTTTGCTTGCTGACTGTGTTCGTTTTATTGCGTTACTGGCCATTTTGGCTCCCTATATCTTTGCTGGTTGCTCTTTTGCGGTACCCGTGTTTGGGTGTCTTCTCATCCTCCCGTGCCGCATGGAGGTCTGCTTGGTATGAAGGGCGTTGTTGAGTCATTTTCCGGAGGCCAATTCGATGCTCCCATGTCGCGGCTCCATGTCGCTGTGATTGGACGATACTAATGGTGTTTGGTTGTGCGTTTGGATGGAGCTCCTCCCTCATCCTGTTACAGCCATTTTACAGGAGTCTTCTTCCTGTTGTGGCTGTTAGTGTGATGTATTTGTTCTTGTTATTTTTGAGCATTCAGGCTGTTGTTCTATTCCTTTTCTAGGTTGGTTAGTGCTTTGTTTTACTTCTCGTAAAGCTTACTCTTGTATTGTCTCTATTTTTATTTATTGATTGCTTGGCTGGAGTCGAAGACTCTATCCGTTTCATTAAAAAAAAAGGACCATTGTGGATGCTCTAATAATACAACTATTGGACCTGTACCATTTCATCACTCTGCTCCCTTTCATTGCATTGCATTGCATATTTCATATCGATCACAACTAACTCACCAATGCATGCATGAATTATGTCTTCTTTTCTAGTTTTATGTTAAGCCATTATCCAGGGATCGATACAATCCATCCCAAGATTAATTCTCACCGTAAGATAAATCCACGAAAGGGATTGTTTTCTTAAGTACACGGAAAAGTAATATATATATATAGTTGTTAGGGTTATATACTGAAAGCATCACTTTTGTATTAACTTTATTTTCTTATTCTTTTGAATGAGAATCATATGGGCATATGTTTGCATATTGTGTTTATTATAATATTAATGCAAGTGTCTGATATTCTATAAGGTTGATAATATGGTGTGAGGTGACACACAGAAGATCATATTATCAGTTCCCTATGGAATATATAAATAGTTCACAACCTAGACGGACTTGGACAATCCATTGGAAAGGTTGTAGTGTAATCTGGTATTAGTCTGTCTTGACTATAGGTTTACACTAGTACACTTTGTGTGTATTGAACAGGACCACTTGAGGTTGTTCTCTTTGTACTGACTACAAAAGAGAACAAACACCTCTGTTATTATGGATGCTTATGCTCTTAATCTAGATATAATAACAGACATGTATATGCAGTGTGCATTACTTTGACTCATAAAAGAGTGAGATTCATTATGGATCAATAACCTCTATGAATTAGGTAATAGCATTGTATGTATGATGGGCTGTTGATTGTAAAAGGAATCCATGTCCCGATACGTCGGGTTGATGATGTCCCCTTAAGGAGCTCATAAGGATTGTCATGTAAACCCTGCAGGTGGATTACATCCGACATGACAAATAAAGTTGAGTGGTACTACTTAAGGATAAAAGATGTTGATCAATATAGTTGTCAGTAACATAATTTGATCGACGGACATTCGATATCTTAACATGGGGAGTTGAACGAGCATATAATAAAAGGAGCCCACAAATATAATTTGGGATTAGGAAGGTAGTGCAACAATAGCTCCTTAGTGGACCGAGCTATTGTTAATGGTCCTGGATTGTGTGTTCGGGCTGAACACGAGATACCCAGATTCGTTAGGAGACCTAACCCTAATTTCTCCTCATGGTCCCTGCCGTAGCCTTATATATATCCTCTATTCTCTGGCCGTCATTGATAATCTGAAATATAAGATTTTTTCTCAAAATTCGTGATTCACGTAAGGAGAGAAAGAGAGGTCAGCCAAGGAGAAGAAAGGTTGGGAGATCGTCGCCCACACGACGTCCAACCCGAGGAAGGAATACGTGCAGAAGATCTTGGGGTCGCTGTCGTCTTCTTCTCATCACAGGTATAATTCGTGAACCCTAGATTCCGCTATATAGGGTTAAATCACGTATTAAATCTGTTAAATTTTTAACAATCGATACGCACACCAATCCGTGTTCCTGGGATTCATCGTTGTTCCATCAATAGTTACTCGATTCCATTAACCCATGAGAAATGACCATAGAAGATAAAGATGTTATCGATTAATCGCTTGCAGTATCACAGGATACTCAAGATTATCACTTACGGATTTTGTTTTTTACTCTAGACATCCTCAACTACTGTCAAAAAAAAAAGATACACTTTAAGACATGCAATTCTATGCTTTTGGGCGACTACAGCTATTCTTCGAAGCATGACTGAGTGGTATACAAAAGTATTATTTTTCATAATATAAAAACTCCGTACAGTATGTAATATCCCGGATGGATATTACCGTGTATAAATTATTATTTTATTATTATTTTATTATTATTTTGTTTTAATTCCAAAAATTAGAACATTTTGGTGATTTTTACCCGGTTTGCTCCTAGACATTATCTGTATCCAGATATCGGTCAGTATATATCCGTATTGTATCAAATTGACACCGTGATCTTCCGAACTAATAATAAAATTTATTTTATTATTATTTCCGGGATTTAACTATTTTTATACGGATTATGCGAAGATTTTCCGGTATACAGACATATGGGCGCACATACGTGTAGTATGTCGATTAGTACATCATATAAATTGTGTGTTGTGTATTTTTGGACAACACTTGCCTTGTTATGACAAACCTATTAGAGGGTTAGGGTTTGATTAGGAGGTTAAACCTAGGGTTACAAGGACATAAGGGATTAGGAGAAACTCTTCTAGAACAAACCCTCCTCCACATCAATCTTCCCTCACATAACACCTCCCCCCAATCCCACCTCCCACATAGCATGGCCGGCCCACAAATTATGGAGGGGTTTTTGTGCATTTTTGGTGTGCACATTTGCACTTTCCCCCATTCTCTCCACCTATAAATAACCCTTCATTCTCCTCCTTCTCTCATTTTAGAAAAACAAAAGAAAGAAAGAAAGAAAGAAGGAAAGGAAAAGAAAGAGAGAAAGTCTCATACTAATTTGAGAGTTCTCTTGTAGGTTTAGTAGAAGATTTCTAAAGCTAGGGGAAGGAGAAGTTTAGCTATCAAGTTCTTCCTACAAAGTAAAATAAGGTGGGGGTTTCTTCACTACTTGTTTTCTTTGTTTGTTTGTTTGTTTGTTTGTTTGTTGGTTGTTGTTGGACTTCTTCTTCTTCTACCTTCTTGTTTTATTTTGTTTTTGGGTTGAGTGTGTGGTATGTTGTAGTAAGTAAAAGAGGAAAAAGGAAAAGTAGTAGTAGTAAGTACTAAAGATCATAACTTTAGTATGGTAATCTTTTGTTTGTGTGTTATTGGACTAAAAAAACTTATTGCATATTGTTGAACAATACAACCATTGTTGGTTGTAGGACTTGATTGAACTAATGTAATAATCAAAAAGATCTTCTCTTTCTTTACTAAACACTAGTGGTAGAAATAATAAAAAGATCTTCTTTTTTGTTTAATCACTAGTGTAACTTAATAAAAAGATCTTCTTTTTGTTTAATCACTAGTTGTAGCTTAATAAAAAGATCTTTCTTTTTGTTTAATCACTAGTTGTAACTTAATAAAAAGATCTTCTTTTTATTTTAATCACTAGTTGTAGCTTAATAAAAAGATCTTTCTTTTTATTTAATCACTAGTGTAACTTAATAAAAAGATCTTCTTTTTGTTTAATCACTAGTTGTAGCTTAATAAAAAGATCTTTCTTTTTATTTTAATCACTAGTTATAGCTTAATAAAAAGATCTTCTTTTTTGTTTAATCACTAGTTGTAGCTTAATAAAAAGATCTTTTTATTTTAATCACTAGTTGTAGCTTAATAAAAAGATCTTTCTTTTTATCACTAGTTGTAACTTAATAAAAAGGTCTTCTTTTATTTTAAACACTAGTTGTAGCTTAAAGGATCCTTTTCTTTTATTTGATCACACTAGTTGTAGATATTAAAAAGATCTTCTTTTTATTTTTTGATCACTAGTTGTAGCTATCTTTTCTATTTACTAGAAGTAAAGTAAAATAAAATAATCCCTTCTCTACCACTAGTAATAAATAAGGTTAGTAAGCAACTAAGTAGTAGTATGCTAAATAATAAGTAGTAGTATGTAATAAGATAAAGTAGTAGTAGTAATAGATAGTTGTATGTTGTGATTTTATTGTGAATGAAGTAGTAGTAATAGATAGTTGTATGTTGTGATTTTGTTGTAAATAAAGTAGTAGTAGTAGTAAGTTGTATGTGGTGCTCTTGATAAGAATGAAGTAGTAGTAGATAGTTGTGTATTATGTTTTGATTAAAATAGGAGTAGTAGTAGTAGTAAAGTGTTGTAGGATTGCTTCCAAAAATATTTAGAAGCAATATTCATGCTTCTAATGTTGTAGCTTTGCTTCTAAAAATAATTAGAAGCCATATTTATGCTTCTAATGTTGTAGCTTTGCTTCTAAAAATAATTAGATGCCATATTTATGCTTCTAATGTTGTAGGACTACTTCTAAAAATATTTAGAAGCCATGTTCATGTTTCACATGTTGTAGGATCTTTTCTAAAAATGGTTAGAAGCCATTTTTATGCTACTAATATTGTAGGGACCACTTCTAAAAATGTTAGAAGCCATATCCATGCTTAGTTAGTTGTAGGATTGCTTTGAAAAATATCCTACCATGTTTACCATGCTTAGTTAGTTGTAGCTTTGCTTCTAAAAATAATTGGAGGCCATATTCATGCTTAGTTAGTTGTAGCTTTGCTTCTAAAAATAATTAGAAGCCATATCCATGCTTAGTTAGTTGTAGGATTGCTTTGAAAAATATCCTACCATGTTTACCATGCTTAGTTAGTTGTAACTTTGCTTCTAAAAATAATTGGAGGCCATATCATGCTTAGTTAGTTGTAGCTTTGCTTCTAAAAATAATTAGAAGCCATATCCATGCTTAGTTAGTTGTAGGATTGCTTTGAAAAATATCCTACCATGTTTACCAAGCTTAGTTAGTTGTAGCTTTGCTTCTAAAAATAATTGGAGGCCATATTCATGCTTAGTTAGTTGTAGGATTGCTTGAAAAATATCCTACCATGTTTACCATGCTTAGTTAGTTGTAGCTTTGCTTCTAAAAATAATTAGAAGCCATATCCATGCTTAGTTAGTTGTAGGATTGCTTTGAAAAATATCCTACCATGTTTACCATGCTTAGTTAGTTGTAGCTTTGCTTCTAAAAATAATTGGAGGCCATATTCATGCTTAGTTAGTTGTAGCCTTGCTTCTAAAAATAATTAGAAGCCATATCCATGCTTAGTTAGTTGTAGGATTGCTTTGAAAAATATCCTACCATGTTTACCATGCTTAGTTAGTTGTAACTTTGCTTCTAAAAATAATTGGAGGCCATATTCATGCTTAGTTAGTTGTAGGATTGCTTGAAAAATATCCTACCATGTTTACCATACTTAGTTAGTTGTAGCTTTACTTCTAAAAATGTTAGAAGCCATATTCATGCTTAATTAGTTGTAGGATGTTTTCCCATCATGCTTTATGTTTAGGAGGTTGTAGGACTTTTGCTAAAAAAATATCCTACCATGTTTACCATGCTTAGTTAGTTGTAGCTTTGCTTCTAAAAATAATTAGAAGCCATGTTCATGCTTAGTTAGTGTAGGACTTTGCTAAAAATATCCTACCATGATTCTATGCTTAATTAGTTGTAGGATGTTTAATAAAATTATCCCATCATGCTTTATGTTTAGGATGTTGTAGGACTTTTCCTAAAAATATCCTACCATGCTTAACGTTTAGAATGTTGTAGGATTCTTTTCCTATCATGCTTGGTAATGTTGTAAGATTCTTTCCCTATCATGTTTAGTAACTCACTTATGCTAGAATTTTGTAGGATTCATTCCTAAAGTTTCCTATTATGTTTAGTGACTTAGTTATGCTTAGAATGTGTAGGATTCAATCCAAGAGTTTCCTACCATGATTGGATAAATTTTATTGTGCCTAGAGTGTTGTAGGATCCATGATAAAATCATATACCATGCTAGCTAAATTGTAAGTATTTTGCATATCATGCTAGTTTAAATTGTATACAAGTTCTATACCATGCTAGAGTAATACTTGCTTAGAATGTTGTAGGAGTAGTGTTAGGACTACCTACTATACCTTGGAGTATTGCTTAGTTGGGTGGTGGTGGTTGGTTATGATAAGTAGTAGGCTTCCATGCTCAATTTGTAATCTACGATTGACTATAGAGAATTTTATGTTTAAGGTCGTTAGTGATTTTCATGCTTGAGCTCAATGTAAGCATAAGCATTAATCACATTCTTACATAGGAATATCATGGTGGTTGTGTTATATGATTGATTGTCGTAGGAAGCTGCTTGCAATTGTGTGCCATGCTTAAGGCATTATAGGTCGAAGTAGTGAGAGTGGGAAGACCACTAGTGATAACTAGTTGATAAAGGCCATTGTCGCCTTCGGTTCTTCCTTAGTAGAATACCGATCATAGACTACTAGTAGATCCCTTTGTTGCTTCTAATAGTAGAAGATTAAGTTTGTTAGTAAGCACGTTTGGTTGCTTCTAGGATTGATTACCTGTATGGTTGTTTGCACACGGTCGTGCTCGTACGTGGCTCGACTTGCCCGTATGTAGCTGTGGGTCTCATACGTAGCTTAGTCGGCTCGTATGTAGGTTATTGTCTCGTACGCGGCCCGACCGGCCCGTGCGTAGCTGTTGGTCTCATACGCGGCTCATTTGGCTGGTATGTACGTGGTTATCTCCTACGAGGCCCGCCTGGCTCGTAGGTAGTTATTGTTTCATACGTAGCTTAGTTGGCTCGTATGTGGTTATTACTCGTGTATAGCTTATTAGCTAGTACACAGTTAGTTGTGCTGTCTAGGGTGATGTTACCACCCTAAGGGCTATCGACCATCAAGACATATGTTTCTACCCTAAGGAACTGTGGAGGAGTCGCTCCTTGTGTACCGTCGAATCTTAACCAGGGTAGGTTGATCGAGGACCGGAGTATAGACAGAATCCAAGTCTAGGGTAGCGGCGTGCGTGTATATTCGCAACGGCCAAAGTCTTGGATCGATGAGCCACGAACCGGGTCCTGAAGGATTCTGGTAAATCTAGGTTGAGCGGCCTAGTAGAGTTGTCTTGCGAAGCCTAATTTAAGGCCTAGCATGTTGTGTTATAATACCGTCATCCCTAGGATTGTTCGAGTCAGGGACATCACTAGGATAGTGACTTGTAAGGATCAGTTTACTTAAACCCTTTTGCCGGGAGAGAGGGGTCAGTTGTAGGGGGCCCCTTACACTAACTCGTCCCTTGAGGCAGATCATAGGTGGTGTACTGGGTTGTACCTTCCCGTCAAAGGGATACGTACGATGCCGTCTCACAAGTTGAGGACACGGGTTGCGTATCTCGCTCTGTTAATTCCTGAGGTACCGTGGCTAGGGGTGCCACAGGATGCATTGTGCAGTCCTGTGTTTGCGATACCCCAGAGGGTGCCACAGGGTAGGCTTTGCGCTACCCTGCGCTTGCGAAACCCTATAGTGTGATTTTTGGAATGACACCCGATACATTGGGTTCGTCTAATTTGAGTGAGGTCCGGTTAGCCGGGTCGCGGTGGCGAACATAGACACAACGGGCGAAATGCAACAGTGGCACATGACCACATCTGCAGCCTCGCGAGTCACGTGTAGTTGTCAGGAACAGGTTGTGTGCAATTAGAATTCATAACGCGGGTTCAATCCCTATATATGGAGAAACGGCTTGAGATGGAGTCGCATGTAGTATGAGCTGCATGTTGCTTTCGGAAACTTGCTGACATTAGAATAAGAAGCATCCTAGTTCTACCTTCCCGTCAAAGGGATACGTACGGTGCCATCTCACAAGTTGAGGACACGGGTTGCGTATCTCGCGCTGTTGATTCCTGAACTGCCGTGGTGGGTGTCAGGAACGGGTTGTGTACAATTAGAATTCATAAGAATAGGGAGTGTCCTAGTTCTATTTTAAGTATCGCATTAGAGTCTAGTCATAGCACTCACAAACACTTAAACTACACCAACACTATTGCTATATTGTGTATATTGTTTGGAAGATTCGCTGCTATATGATCAGCCTTTAAGCGTCAGTGAATACTGACGTCCCCACTTCCATATGTACTGGATCGCCGAAGTACAAAGGCGAGATTCAGGAGGACTCAAGGCAAGGAAAGCAAGGAGTCAGTGTATGTTTAGTTCCGCTGCAGTATATGTACTGGTTATGTATTAGTTGAGAAGTACTCTGATGTAAGATGTTGAAGGTTGTAATACTTAGAAATGTAAAGGCAATATTGTAACTCTATTGTAAAGTATTACAGTTGTACAGTATTCAGACTTGTAACACATTGTGTATTGAATAAAAAGTTTTAAATTCTCCTGTTTTTTCGGTGTATTGTGACTAATTGAAGAAAAGGTCTTGGCTCGTGTCACGGTTTTCCGGTATCGGAAATCGGGGCGCTACACAGTATATGTAGGGATGGCAAATGGGCCGGATCGACCCGTGAACCGTCTGCGACCCGCTCGGTTAACCCGGCCCACGAAACAACGGTCCGATTTCGGGTCGAACCCGTTAACGTTAACGGGTCGACTCGGGTCGTTAAAATAGCGAAGCGAACCCGCTCAACCCGGCCCGGTAACCCGCTAAAAGGGCCCAACCCGCTCGCCAACCCGCGGGTTGCGAACTGTTTGACCCATACGGGTCAAACTTTCGACCCGCTCTGGATCGACCGTTGACCCACGGGTCCAACGGTCACTGTTCAACAGAGCCGTTGTGTTTTTTGTGTTTTTGTGTTTTTTTTTTGTTTTTTTTTTACACTATAAATACCCGCAAAACTCAAACAAAAAATTTACACCTTACTTTCTTACTCTCTCTACTATTATTACTCAATTTATTTTAATTTGTGAACAATTGAACAAACAAACTAGCAAGTCATATACACGATCAAATTCCGATCGTATCGAAGTCAAAATTCAACAACGTGTTCAAGTCTTCAACTCTCCTCTAACTCCAAGTGATCAAGTCTTCTACTCTCCTCCAAGCTCTCCTCGAGTCTTCAATTCCAGATTTCTACTTCTACTTCTATTCTTATTTTCACGGGTTTTTTTATATATTCATATCTATGGTGAACAGTATCAAAATTTCATCTCTCTCTTCATCAATTGTTATTATTTTTGTAGTTATAATTTTTGGTATCTTGTTTGTTTGTTGGTTTTTTTTATCTTCTTTCTCACAACCCTCTTGTTTTCTAATTTTTTTTTTGTAATTTATCGCCCCTACATTGTATATTTTTTTTATATACACTACTACATATAAACATGTCTAGATCACGCGGTAAGTGGGCAAGATTCCACCGGCACTTTCCGTAGGCCACAAATTGTCCCACATAGTGAGCTCGCCGAAGAGTACCATGATCCTCCTACCCAACAATGAGGTACACACGATGAGTTTGTAAGAGACATACAATTAGGAGAAGAAGAACAACAACCAACTGAAACAACACAACCCCTTAGTGGTAGGAAAAGTAGAGGGGAAAGTAGTGTTTGGCATAAATTTTACGATTTTATCCCGGACGAAGAAACTCCGGGTATAGGTTTGAAAGTTTGTAAAACATGTTCTAAGCAATACAAATTCAAGAGGGGTGATGGCACCGGTACAATTAAGAGACACGTCCTAAATAACCATAAAGACCTTCTTGTTGACCTACCCGGCCAACAAAAAGTCCACCCTAGGACCGGTCTAGTTGATAGCCACCCTTATGATCCCGATCTTGTTCGTCGGGAAATAGCCCGATTAGTAATCAAGGAAGAGTTACCATTTTCCTATCCCGAGAGTAGGGACTTAGAAATTTTTAATCAAACGGCCTTAAACCCTGATTTTAGAAGAATCCCGAGAAATACTTGCAAATCGGATTGTTTTAAAATGTACAATGAAATGAAGGATACTTTGATTGCAATTTTATGAAGTTTAACTTGTAGAGTTAGTTTAACTTCGGATTGTTGGACGGGTTGCAATAATATTCCAATGATGGGAATAACCTGTCATTGGATCGACAATGATTGGATTCTTCAAAAAAGAATCATATCACTTGCCGAGTTGTCCTATCCTCATAGTGGGGTTGAAATAGCAAACCGTATTTTAGAAATTTGTGATGTTTTTAATATTCACGATAAAATTATGTGTATTAGTTTTCATAATGTATCTAACAACAATGCATCAATTAGTATTTTAAAATTCACATTAAACCCTCAATCTGACAATATTTTTCATGTTAGATGTGCATGTCATATTTTAAATTTATGTATTCAAGATGCATTAAAAATAGCTGATCCATATATAGTTAAAATTAGAAATTGTGTACATTTTATTGTATTAAGTGGCACCGTATTTCAAGAATGAAAAAATTGGTGTAGGATTTCAAATGTACCTTTTAGAAAATTTTCAAAGGATGTCAAACACCGATGGAACTCTACTTTTGATTTACTACAAGTTGTTACCAAATATAAAGCATGTATAAATGATTTTTGTATCGCAAAAAATATGCCAAATTTTGAAATGACTCTCTCCGATTGGTTTTTTGCCGAATCTTTGTTGAAATTTTTAGAATATTTTAAAACCGCAACTTTAAAATTTTTAAAATCATATGAATCTACTTCTAGTAACATTTTTATTTCAATAGTTACTATGATGCAAACTTTTAACGAAATGTTAAATGATACTTTTGTTGGTGATATTGTAAAACCTGCTTACAAAATTTTTTGGAAGTATTTTAATCCTCCTCCTATGTTGTTTTGTGTTGCTACCGTTATGGATCCTCGTATCAAATTAGAAGATACGAAGAGTTTGATTGAAATGTTTTTTGCATTACTTGGGGAGGATGTAGAAATAGAAATTGATTGCGCTTCTTTTTTAGTTAAATTTGAATCTATATTAAATAACTTGTATGATTATTATGATAGATCTTTTGCTTCTAGTAGTACAACTTCTATAGTTAGTTCTTCTTCTACTGCTTCCAAAGGTAAGGGTAAGAGTAAATTTGATGATAGAACATTTAGTTTAATTGCACAAATTCAATCCAAAAAACCTAGGACTAATCAACCAAATAAATTAAATTGGTATAACCAAAAAGATTCTGAGTCTTCTACTTCTCCATTAGATATTTTACAATGGTGGAAAGACCATGAACACACTTATAGTATTCTTAAATATATGGCTAAAGATGTACTAACTCCTCATGTCTCTACAGTTACTTCTGAAAGTGCATTTTCTTCAAGTGGCAGGTTTCTAACTGATTACAGGAATTGCTTGAAGCCCGACTCGTTAGAGATGCTCGTTTGCACAGAAGACTGGCTGAAGGCTGAAGATATGACATAAGGGAAGGCATTAGCTACGTCCACAAGTGGGAGCAACTCGCTGGAAGAACAACAACAACAACTTCAATAGCAACCAAAATAAAGAATTTAAGACTAACCACAACAAGTCAACAACAACAAATTGAAGGCCATCAACTTGAAGATAATTGTAAATAGATAAAAAATTGTATTAAATCTTTGCTTGTTATTTCAAATTATAAAAATTGATGTAAATTAAAATTGTATATAAGAAATATGTTAGTGTATAAAATAAATTTGTGAAATCTTTATTTCTTATTAGAAATTGTGAAACTTGTATAACTTGAAATCATATGAATAATATTTCAATATTTTTTGGCAATTTCACTCTTTCAATCTTATTATTATTATTACGATTTTTAATGTTTATTATTATTATTATTATTATTATTATTATTATTATAAGTATATAAAAAAAACTATCTAAACGGGCCAACCTGCAACCCGACCCGAACTGACCCGAGTTGGACCCGAAAGGGTTCACGGGTTGGGCGGGTTGCCATTTGAGCTCTTCGACCCGGCCCAGCTCGGCCCGGTTAAGCCTCCAACCCGACCTGAACCCGCCCAAGTCAACCTCCAACCCGGGCGGGTCCGACCCGACCCGGCCCGGTCGACCTGAATGCCATTCCTAAGTACATGACACTTCCTGCGTTTTAAAATATAAGTTATTCTATTTTTTTTTATTCCACAATGTAAGGCATTTTAAATTTTCGAGATGAATTTCTTGTCATTTTAAAGATCTAGTATTAATTAATTTTCTACAAAATTTCAACCATTATATGTTCATATTTTTAAAGATTTATTAATTATAGAAGATGGTAAATATGATATTTTATCCTTATATCTTCATTTAAGAGCATTAATTTGAAGAAAAAAAAATAGCAGTCTTAGAGCATCTGTAGTTGTCTGCCATTTACCCAAATTTTGGAAAATTTGAAAAAAAAAATCGCTCTAGTCGTTGGCCATTTACCCAAAAAAATGGCGATCGAATGAACAGTGGTCGGCCAAATTTGGGAGACCAAATGGCTTTTGCCAAAATATAGCAAACGACAGAATATCTTTCGTTCGTTTGATGGGACGAAAGATTATCTTTCGTCGGAGCCGTCGGACGGAAAATAAAACATCGTCCCTACACATTTTCAACTAAAACATCGATGGACGGGAGATAATCTTTCGTCTGTTGAAATGATTTTAAAAAAAAATTGAAGGACGGTAAACAATTTACTGTCCCTTCAGATAAATAAAAAAAATTGGTTGGGACTCCCTTCCTTTGAATTTTTTTCCTTTAAATTGTGGAATTATCTTCTCACCAACCAAACTAAAATATGTTAGAATTAACTAAAAAAAAATTGGTCTAATAAACCTTCCCACCAACCAAACTAACCCTAGTTTTGATTGGGAATTTTAATTTCCAAAAAAAAAAAAAAACTTCGCGGAATGGAATTCATTTCCGTCCCACACATTTTTAAAATTTTTTTTTCCATTCAACAGACGACATATTATCCTCCGTCCATTCTAATTTACCTGTATATATCGCTTGAACGATAGATAATCTTCCGTCTGATCCAAATTTTAATTTTAGAGGACTACATCACCAAATATTTTTTTAATTTTTATTTGCCAAATACCCAAAATTTAGCTCCCAGATGCTCTTACCAGATCTTATGTTTTTTTCTATGCATTCGTTTAGAAATTGAAGTTGAAATTAAAAAATAGAATAATTAACATTTTTAACGACTGCGACTGTTCGATGGTTCACCGTATATAATTGAGTTCCATATGGGCCCCACAGCCCTCGAGTGTGGGAACCTAGACACAACACACTCACTGTTAAGGGCCCACTCACTTGCGTCACCCCCTGTGGCACCACTGAATTTTGTTTCAAAAATGATCCACTTTTGAATACCGAAGTGACCCACTTTGAAAAGTATTTATCATAATGACCCACTCGCTATTTGAAACAAAAAGTTTGGTAAAATATCCGCACAATTTGAGATAGCGAATGCAGACATAGATATTTTTTAACAACTTCGTAATTTTTTTTTGTCAAAGTAAGACATTTAATTCTCCAACATGGAATGCTCTGATAATTCTCTATCTCAGTCCTGCTGCCACAGCAATGACCCAAAAATAAAGAAAATACATAAACTGAGTTAGATTTTTAGAAATACTATTACAAGTTCATGAAAGAATTAGTTATTCCTATAAAGCGATAAAACCCACGTCGTTGTGATAATGACGATATATCAAGCTTCATTCATCGCATATCTGATGCTAGCAAACTTAGGACATATCCACAAGTCCTCGTAGGTCAGTGAGTGGTTATTCTCTCTGAGGGACCTAAGGACCTCAACCAAAACAGTTTTGCTCTTATAACACTCTATAAATAGATGATCGCTAGCCTCTATGGTTGTAATGCAAAATCTGCAGTTGGTCACAATCTTAGGTAGTCTTTCAATTAGGTTTTTCCTTGTAATGATCTTATCATTGAGTACTAGGTAAAGAATTTTTTTTAACTTTTAGAGACGCTTTGAACTTTCATATTATTGACGACCATCACGGTAGAATCTTCCTTGGTGCTTCTTCACTAATTAACTAGTACAGTATAATTTATAATTACGACTCTTACTCTTAAATATTTGGGAGTCTTAGAACACGGTTAGGATTGGCTATTTAGGCTGTGCTTGGATAGCATTTTAAAAACTGTTTTCAGTTTTTTTAAAATTAAAAATGAAAAAAAACATGTTTGGATATGTGTTTTTGCAAAATTGGTTCTGAAATTTTTTCCGAAATGTGTCGTTTTAAAATGCGTTTTTAGAAAACATAAAAAACCTGTTTTCTGAGATAAGCTTTTTCATTTCTCAACCAACATACTGTATTTGTATATGTATATACGTATACATTATGTACGTATACAGTATGTATGTATATAGTATGTATACAATATGTATATATATGTATGTATATATAATAGTATGTATATATTATTATTATTATTATTATTATTATTATTATTATTATTATTATTATTATAAGTATTATCATTATTATTATATTATATTTTTATTTTTTAATATATATATATATATATATATATATATATATATATACTATTATTATAATATATTATTATTTCATATATACTATTTTATATATACTATTATAATAATCTATTATTATTATAATATATTATTATTATTATTATATACTGTTTTATATATTATTATACATATAATTATTATATTTATTCTTAGATAATATATTATTATTATTATTATTATTATTATTATTATTATTATTATTATTATTATTATTATTATTTCATATGTACTATTTTATATATAATATTATTATAATATATTATTATTTCATATATACTATTTTATATATACTATTATTATAATATATTATTATTTCATATATACCATTATTATATTATATTATTATAATATATATTATTATTATCGTTATATAATAATATATTAATATTATATATTATTATATATATTATTATATAATATACTATTATTATAATATATTGTTATATATATACTTATAATATATTATTGTAACATATATTATTATTATTATTATTATTATTATTATTATTATATTATTATTATTATTATTATTATTATTATTATTATTATTATTATTATTATTATTATTATTATTTCATATATACTGTTTTATATATATTATTATACTAATCGATTATTATTATAATCTATATTATTATTATATTATTATTATTATATATTACTATTATATAATTTATTATTATTATAATAAATTGTTTAATATATAATTAAAATATATTATTATTAGATATATATTATTATAAATATTATATATTATTATATATATGTATATTATTAAATATGTTTATTATAATAAATTATTTTATATTATTATATATCAGTATGTATGTATATGTATACAACATGTATGTATCAGAGTATGTATACTGTATATAGTATATACATACAACCAAACCTATACATACATTATATATAATGGAATAAAATATAGAGTATTTATGTATATACATATATACATGAATAGGCTTATATATATACATACATACTGTATACAGTTTACCAAACACCTTTTATACTTTAATTTTGAAAAAACTATTTTATGAAAAAAGTTTACCAAACAATACTCTGTTTTCGAAAATCACAAAAAACAACTTTATAAATTTTTTCCAAAAACTATGTTTAAAATGAATTTTCAAAACAACGAACCAAACGCAATGTTAGTGTTTAGATAGATGGAATTTATGATGTTACTAGGTTTGCCCGTTGACACGTGCCTACGGCACGTATTCGGAACGGTGCACCTTATTTGATCATATAAAATAGTTTTGGAGGTCCAGCAAATTAATTGAAGTAGCAAATATATTATATGAGAAACATTTGGGGGTCCAACAAAAAACATATTATATGAATTTTTTTTTGAATAATTTTTAAAGTTTTTAAAATTTTAAATTTTTTAGTTTTTTAATGTTTTATTTTTAAAAATTTTAAATTTTTTTATTTTATTAATTTTTTGAATAGAAGAGGGAGAGAGAGAGAGAAAAAAAATAATAATTAAATAAATATAGAAGTTGTTTTGGGTGGGGGATTTGAATTTGAGTTTTGGGGGGAAACTTTTGAGGGGGGGGGGGGAATATATTTTGTGAGGTTAGATCTGGACCTTTGATTTTTTAGAGATTGAAGGAGGACCACTTGATAGCTTTCTTTGTATTTTATATATAGATTTGCTTACTGTTGCTGCTGGTTTTGATGTGAGAACAAACAGATAAATTTGTTGATTCTTTTGAAAATAATAAAGACAAACATGTTGATCTTCATCGGCGTTTGATTATTTTCTTGCCGCTGCTGTTAACTTGCAAAAAGTTCGATACACCGGGATGGATCCTGGTGATGAACCCTCCGACGCTCAAGTCAGTAATCAGGAAGATTATGAAAGAGTGATTTGTGAAAAAATATTGATTACCTTGTTATGGTGGGAGGAGAGGGATATTTATAGTTGCCTTTAGAGACCATTTAAAGATAATCATCTATCTCTATATCCCGATATTTTTGGATAAGATCGATGTAGAGCTTAAACTGTTTCAGGATAAGAGATTTGGTTTTAAACTATCTCTTAGAGATAACCCTGAATTTGAATTACTCTCTAAATGACTTGGGCTGGTTTGTAATGGGTTGTCACCCTGACCCAGTATAGCAGATCTATTTTTGGGTGATTGGGCTTTGATGAAAGACCCAGTTCCCATTTCAGATCCGTTTGTAGGTAAAATTACCGTTTTACCCCTGAAAGCTTTAAGATTCGTGCCCAATTTGAACGGTTCTGATTTGGTTCTATTTTTAGCAATATCACAAGCCCCACTCCTAAAGAGTGAGTTTCACAGCCTTTGAGTAGTTTGTCCGTTTTCAATGGCTAATAGAATTTATTGGAGTTCTCGGGAAAGTTTGGATCTTGCTCGTGTGTAACAGTATTATTCTGAGCTTGTAAAATGCCTAAAAGTCTTTGTATAATTTTCTGGAATTTTTGTGATTTTTCCAGATTTTTTCTGATTTTGTCTTAATTTTTTGAATTTTTTATTCAATTTTCGATTTTGAATAATTAATTTTCGAAATTTTAATTAATTATTCTAATTTAATAATTATAATTTCAGAATTTTAAAATTATTTTCTGAATTAATAATTATTTTGAGAATTTTTAATCAATTTTTTTAATTTTTAATTAATTTTTCGAATTTTTAAAAATAATTAATTCAATTTAATTAATTAATTAATATTTACCTGTACACGTGACGCAATCCTGGGCATTGATCACGATCAAGCGAGCATGCATCGGGAGGAGGTAATTTTTCCCCCATTTTGACGTCGGTGACAAGAGCGCTCGGATCGCGCCGCCGACCCAGGGATTGCTCACACGTGACAAAAAAAAATATTTTCCCGCTGTCTTCTTCCTTCTTCTCTCCTTCTTCCTCCGACTTCTTCCCACACCTTCTTCGTCGACTCCAGCTTTTCTCCCGAGCCGCGAGCAGGGGCAAAGGGGCACAGAGAGGGGAGCTCGTTGATTGCAGAGACGAGCTCAGCGAGGTAACGGAGATAGATCTTCGGCAAAGTTGGAGAGTTCGACGGAGGTGTTGGGTTTTTGGAGAGGCTGAAGTTGGAGCTCGGCGACTTGTTGGAGGAGCTCTGCGCTGGAGGTCGGTGCTCGCGAAGGGGAGATCGACGACGGAGTTGCGGCGAGGAAGTTGGAGCTCGGCACTGGTGTTCAGAGTTGGAGGTCGACGCTCGACGAAGCTTCGGCAAGGAAGAATCAAGGCGTGGCTTCTTTGGGCGAGGGAGGAGCTCGGCAGCGCTGCATTTGGGCGAGGAAGGAGTTCAACAGCGCTGCATTTGGGCGAGGAAGGATTTCGACAGCTTCGGAGTGGGAGCTCGACGAAGGTGTTAGAGCTCGGCACCGTGGAGTGGAGCGCGTGAAGAAGGAGCTCAACGTTGGAGCGCGTGAAGGGGAGAGCTCGCGATGGTTGGAGCTTGGTGAGTTGGTGAAGGAAGGAGCTCGACGACGAAGGAGTCGAGGTCGGAGCTCAACTTTGGAGCTTAACGAGGTGCTGGAGCTCGGGATAGTGGAGAGCTCGGCGACGGGTTTGTTGATGGAGGAGGGGAGCTCGGTATTGGAGCTTTGACGGAGGAGTTCGGCAACGAAGGTGATGGATGGAGCTTGACGGAGCTTGGCAAGTTGGCGAGGAGATACCTCCGAAGTAAGGGTTTTGAAGATGACGGTTGACGAGGTTGGGTTTTTGGTTTCTTATGGCGCTCAATCTCGAGGGAGAAGAAGAAGAAGAAGAGGAAGACGGAGGAGTGGTTGCAGGTTTGGGCTCTAAATGGGTTCAAACCCGACCCGGTAACCCTTTTAATCTTTTTTTTGGCGAATCTGAGTCGTTGATCGTGGTTTGAGCGCGGATCTTGAGACGGAGTGTTTTTTCTCCCATTTGAGCTCTGGTGACAAGAATGATCGGATCGTGCTTCCGAACCCAGAAGAGGCTTCGGTGGCTTGACACGTGGCAATCAATGGTTGACCGTTGATTCTCACTTTTTTGCTTTAATCACAACTTTTGATCACGATCGAGCGCGCATCGGGAGGCAGAGTTTTTTCCTCATTTCGACGTCGGTGACAAGAATACTCGGAGCCACTTGCCAAAGTCGAGAGGGGGTTCGAGAAGGCGACACATGGAGATTTTGACCCAGTTTGCGTTGACTTAGTCAACCCCTCGGTTAGCTTTGCGCAGCTGCACTGTAATCAACTTTCCCGTTGCTACAGAGGTCGGATTGGGGCGTTCGACCCCTCGTTTCGAAGCTAACTCGAAGATCTACAACTTCTCTCTAGAAATAAGTTGAAGAATCATCCTTCTTCATGGTCAAATTAGTCCCGCAATATCTTTGCCTTCATGAAGTTGAGAAGAGCTCTGTATAACTCTAAGGGAGATCCGTTATTGGAAGCGATTTTAGGAAGTGTTTCTAGATGAATTAGGCTCCAAACTCTCTTGGAAGTAGGCCGCTCAAGAGGTGAGCGGAGCGAAGAGCTTCGCCGGGCTCTAGGAGAAAGTTGTTTGGGAGACAAGTTTGGGGAGCAACTCTAGGAGAGAGTTGAGCTCCGAACTTACTTGTTGCAAAGTTTAACCAGTAGTTGGAGTAGTATGAATGTTAGTTTTGAGCACTGAAACCGCATACTTGCAAGCTGTGAGGGCAATTTCGAACCATGATTGTGAACTTCAAACTAGTTGTTACAGGGTTATCAACGAGTTGTAGGAGCAATTCCGAATGGTGAGCTACTTCACACTTGCTCGTTCGCAAGTGGCTAAAGCGGGGTCGAACCAAGTGTTGGACTCCAAACTTATTGTTTGGGGATCTTAACGAGTTGTAGGAGCACTTCCGAATGGTGAGATGCTCCGCACTTGCTTGTTTGCAAGCGGCTAAAGGGGCATCAAACCAAGTGTTAGACTCCAAACTCGTCTTTTGAGCATAGTAAGTTATGGAAGCAGCCCCGTAGGATAAGCTGGACTCCGAACTTACCATTTAATGAGTCGTAGATGTGACTCAGAGAGATAGAAATGAGGCAAATGCAATAATTTTCAATAAAAAAAAGCTAAGTTTTATTGAAATAAACTAAGTGGTCGCTTCAATGGGAAGAACCATTATTACATGCTTTTGGCCGTACTACAAGCATCAGCCTTATTGAAAACTAAAAAACTACTTCTACAACATGGTGAAGTCCTTTCGAGTGGAGTTTAATTCTCACCCATTGGACCTCCATGGATAAGGTGAAGGATGGCCCCAGGTTCGGATTCTTAGAACTCGGCGGGCTTCTTGGTTCGCTTGTTGGCTCCTCGGGGTAGAGGATCGGCCCCGTCCTTTCTGACGAACTTGGCCAGATGTCCCCACTGTATGAGTTCTTCGACCTCATCTTTGAGAGCCTAACACTCATCCGTGTCGTGGTCGTGGTCCCTATGAAAGCGGTACCACTTATCCCTGTTTCCTTTTCTTGCCAGGGTTATTCATTCTAAGGGGGACCGCGGAGTAGCCCTTATTTTTCCACCTCCATAAGAACCAATGATATACTAGCATTGAGGAGGGTAAATTTCTCAAAATGAGGAGCTGGGCGGCGCTGGCCATTGTCATTCTTCTGGAATTTCTGGGAGCCTTCTTCGCTTGTATTCTTCCGTTTATTCTCGGAAGATGTCTTCTCTTGACCGGGGGGGGTTGAGAGCATGTTCCTCTTGGATGTACTTCTCACTCTTAAGCAGGAGTTCTGAGAAGTCCCGAGGAGGCTTCTTGGCAAGGGACGCCTTGAGGTCGGCATTATTGACGTTGTGCCTGAATGCTGCAGAGGCCACCGATTGGTTGAGAGAGGCAATAGACCGGGCTTCAGCGATAAAGCTCCGAACATAATCTCTTAGGTGTTCAACCTTTCTTTGGCTGAGGGCTAGCAAAGATGCACTTGTTTCCTCGGCTCGGCGACTGCTAATGAAGTGGGTGAGAAAGAGCTCCTCAAACTGTTCGAATGAGAAAATAGAGGATGGGGATAGACGAGAGTACCACTCTAGTGCTGGTCTCCTCAACGTTGCTAAGAAGACCTTGCAGAGGAGCGCATCCGAGGCTTGATGAATTATCATGAGGGTTTTAAAACTCTCGATATGATCGGTCGGGTCTGACTCCCCATTGTAAGATTCAAAGCCGGGCGGCCTAAAGGCTTCGGGGACCAGCTTCCATGAGGGCCCTGGAAAAGGGGGGCTGCTTGGGCGGAACCTATTGGTCCGTTGTTCCTCTTCGGTATTGATCTTTTTGAGACGCCTCTCCATCTTGTGGAGATGGTAGTGGATCGAGTATCCCTCCGGTCGGATCTAGTCGACCCTCGAGACTCTCCTTCATGAGTGGCGGTATGGCGATGGCTATGTGTATGCTGATCCTGACTCGTGGCAATATTAAGAGCTCGAAGGATATCTTCTTTGAATTTCTTGAGCTCAGCCTGAGTGATTGGTGCCCCTCCAGCGTGGTGGTCCCCTGGTTCGGCTTGGCTTATTGGAGTATCAATTCTCTGCCGACGACATGGAGGGGACTCTCTTCGCCTCCTCGGGGGAGGGGATCTTCTAGTCCTCAGCCTACGGGGGGTCCGGGCTCTCGGGTCCCCTGGACGCTCGGGTTGAGGGACTTTTTCAAAGGCTCGCCTTTCATTCAGACGAGTTCGTAGGTCGACCCCCTATTGATGGTTAACAATTATTTGACGGAGATCCTGCCTGGGAGGGCTTTGAGAAACCATCGAGTCAGTTGAAGCATTGTGGATGGAGACATGGTTGAGGTCGGGGTGGCTCTCGACGGCTTCGACGGGAGCCCCCCTAGACTTAGGAGGAATCTGTTGAGGAAGAGGTGGTTCAGGCTCCGGTTGCTGAACTTGTTGGTCGACTTGAAGAGGGAGATCACGGAGTGGAGGAGGAGGTGGAATAGAAGTGGTTCTTCGGCTGGACTCCATTGCTTTTTCTTTACCTTTTGGAGGCATGGCTGGAAACTAACTTCGCTGGCGAAGTAAGGTTGAATTGCTTTTTCTGTTCCCCACAAACGGTGCCAATCTGTGGCTGCTGATTTTTGTGTGGGAGCAAACAGATGAGTTTGTGGATTATTTTGGAAACAATAAAGGCAAACCTGTTGACCTTCACCGGCGTTTGACTGTTTCTTGCCGCTACCGTTAACCTACAAAAAGTTTGATACACCGGGATGGATCCTAGCGACGAACCCTCCGACGCTTAAGTCAGTAATCAGGAAGATTATGAAAGAGCGATTTGTGGAAAAATATTGATTACCTTGTTATGGTGGGGGGTGAGGAATATTTATAATCGCCTTTAGAGATAGTTTAGAGATAATCATTTATCTTTATGTCTCGGTATTTTTGGATAAGATGTAGAGCTTAAACTGTTTCAAGATAAGAGATTTGGTTTAAACCGTCTCTTAGAGATAATCCTGAATTTGAATCTCTCCAACTGACATGGACTGGTTTGTAATGGGTTGTTACCCTGACCCAATAGGACAGATCCGTTTTTGGGTTATTGGGCTCTGAAGAAATACCCAGTTCCTATTTCAGACTCGTTTTTAGGTAAAATTACCGTTTACCCCTGAGCTTTAAGATTTGTGCCCAATTTGAACGGTCCCGATTTGGTTCTATTTTTAGCCATATCACTTACCAAAACTAATTTGTTGGCATTCACATTATTCATCTGTATGGTAAATGGTAAATTAGTTGAATTAGAGCATGTGTAGTCGTTGGCTATTTTGCAAAATTTTGACTTTTGGGGAACAGTAGCGAGGTATATTCGGTAGACGTTTGGCTAAATGGATAAAATTGCCTGACGAAACATTATTTTCCGTTTGTGCATCGGACGGTGTATAATTTACCGTCTTAAAATTATTTTAAATTATAAAATAATCAGATGGAAAATAATATCCCGTCCGAATTTTTTTAAAAAAATTAAAAAAATCAGACGGAAATAATATCCCGTCCGAATTTTTTTTTATAAATTTTTTGGGACGGTACATAATTTACTGTCCCATGATCAAAACTTAAAAAAAAAAATTAAAAGAGATCATCTTCCGTCCTAGGCTTCTAGGAAGTGTTTTTTTTTTTTTTTTTTTTGTTGTTGTTTTGATTTTTTTAAAATGCCACTATGAAGCCTCAGGTGAATTCTTTTTTAAGAAATTTTTAAAAAATGTCGGACGGGAGATAATTAACTGTCTGTCCAATTAAGATTTCGAAAAGCCAAATTTTGGCTAACAACGACTACAGATAAAATCTATTTTTGCTATTGCTATATGCCAAATATGCAAAAATGACTTTAAACGACTACATAAAGAACCCTATGTGAAATGTTGAATCTTCCATAATATTGGTGCACATGGCAGTGTCAATCACATAGGAACGATAGTGTGTTAATTATCATCAACTTTTCTGGAAGGTTCTGGAGCCTATTTTCCTTATTTATCACTAGTATAATGGACGTGCGATGTACGTCTATAAAGGTGTGTAGGATTTTGAGGAACGGGCAGGTCACCGAAGAGGTTGCATGCATGCATGCAGACAGGCATGCACAATTTATTCATTTTGATATTTGCATGCATGTGTTAGACCTAGTGGCTTTAATAGGAGAAAACTTTCTTATGAATAAATTGTGCATGCAAGTACATGCAAACCTATACTATTCATTATTTTCCCAAATCTATGCAGACCGGCATGCAAATCTATGCATATTAATTATTTTTCCAATACATGCAAATTACATTTCTGACATCCGATATTAACCCTATATTTTTTTTAGCCATTTATGTTTATGGGGGCATGATAGTAAAAAAACAGCCAAAATGGAGCTTTGCTTAATAATAGTATAGATTTTATCTAGAACAAAGAGCATCTTTATTTTTTGTTGAAGAAAAGGTGGAGTATGGCCACCCTATTTCATTAATACGGGATTAATAAAATAAACTCAGCGTACTGAGCTAATTACAAGGTCCTACAGTCATAACAAAAGTACATAAACAAAAGTATATAAACTCCACCCCAAGCATGGGGGGTGGAACAAAAGAATACCAGAATGGCCGCAACATACATGTGTCTAAACCAAAATACATCATATCTCCCAGAAAAACCTGGGGCAGTGGGTATCTATCAACAGTAAAGGCCAAGTTGTCTGTCAGTCAATCGTCGGACCGATCTTGACTTCATCATCATCAAAATCCTCGACCTGGAATACGCTCGCTATCCTTCCCCTGGGACCTGCTGCGGCCACATTAGCCCAGAATGAAATAAAATGCATAATGTGACTCAAATTACCAGAAATATTATTACAAGTTCTGCAGAAATAAAAATTATTTCTGTCTAGCAAAAGAACCCAGGTCGTTGCGGCGATAGTGATGTACCATGCATCTCTCATAGTTCTTCTCTCAGTAGCAAATATTGAACCTACCCATAGGTCCTCGTACACATTAGGGTATTAATTCGTCCCGAGGGCTTTGAGTACCTCGACGAGTACCGCTTTGCTCCTGGGACACTGAAGAAAAAGGTGGTCTCTAGTCTCTAAGGGTAGCGTGGCAGAACCCGTAACGAGAGTCGACATTCGGTTGGCATTTAGCGAGGTTTTCTTAGAACAAAGAGCATCTTGAAACAGTAGAAGTTGAGGAAAGCTGATCAGGCTAACCGATCCCCTCTTCTGCTACTTTTTTTTTTTTTGTTGGGCTAGGTTGCAAGTTTAGAGCATTGTAGATCTTCCCGTGTCAAACCTTATGCTTAAACTATCTTTCTCCTTATTTAAGGAAATTAAGCCGTGAATTCAGCGAAGTGTATTGCTTTATCGTTATCTTTTGTTGGTTTCCATGTACTTAATATATTTTATTAATTTCTAATTATGAAATGCTGACGATTTTCGTCCATGGTTTCTCTGTCGACAAAATATTTGAAGCGTCCCACTTGCATCATGCAGAAGTATGCCGCAACTATGCTTGGTATCGGGTCGAGTGGGGTCGGGTCCTTCACTACCCAGATCCACAGCCGGTCCCCTACGGGTCCAAAAATTGGATCCGTACCCGGACCCGTGAAGACCGGGTCCGGTTTCCAGTCCGGTTCCGGGTTCGGGTCCTATTAAAATATTCCTACTCGTTTGGGTAGGAGCGGGAGTGTGAGCGGCGAGCGGAGACAGCGTGTATATGATTTAGAATAGAGGAGCGAAGAAAAAAGCAGGAGTTTTGAGTTTGGAATAAGAATATTTAGAATTGAGAATGAAGGAGGGGAGGGATGAGGATAGAATATTTATTTTTATGTTTATTTTTGGGGGTTTTTAACGGGTCCGGGTCCGGGTCGGGTCTCTTTTTAGAAGACCTGGAACCGGACCCGGACCCGAAAGTACAACGGGTCCCATTTTAGGACCCGGACCTGGACCTAGATAGGCCGGATCGGCTCCGGTCCAATGCCGGGTCTGGGTCAGATCCGGAGCGAATCCAGATTTCGGATATTTATACCAATGCTAGCCGCAACAAATGTCTCATGTATTATTAAATCAGCTAGTCATCTATTATGTATTACTAGTTCAATAGTTACTTGGTAACTTCGGTGTTCTTCATCATGCTTCTTGGTGCATTCTTCTTCTCAGGGCCAGCCCCGAGTTCACGGCCCGAGAAAACACCGAAATGGACTTAAAATTTTTTTTATTTAAAAATTGGTTAAAATTTTGTTTTGGTAAATTTTTACTTTTGCCTACAATTATATATATATATATATATATATATATATATATATATATATATATATATATATATATATATATATATATATATATTTTTTTTCCCATACAGGGTAAAAGGGATATGAGCAACTTGCTCATTTAGTAAATTAGCAATTGATTATGTGGCATGCATGTGATACATTGGACAACTAACCCTTTTAAGATTTTTCCAATCACATGTATGCCACATCATCAATTGCTTATTTACTAAATGAGCAAGTTGCTCATACCCCTTTTTCCCATATATATATATATATATATATATATATATATATATATATATATATATAGGGAAATGATCGAGTGAGAACTCTTTTGGTGAGAACCACGTGAGAACTTTTGTTTGGGACATTTGTTGAAAGATCTGAACCGTTCATTTTGATCTACACGACTCAATTAGTCTATGTATGAGAAATCAAGTCATTTGAGATTCGTTTGCCCATGCATTGAAGTGTTACAAATTGTGTGGCTGAAAAATCATTTTTTTATAGTGACATGATGCATGGACAAATGAATATCAAATGACTTGATTTTATATTTCTAGACTAATTTAGTTGTGTTAAACATTGTGAACGGTTCGGATTATTCATAGGATGGATAGGCATGGAGTTCTCACGGAGCTTATCGTGAGAACGGTTCTCACCGGATCGCTACCCTATATATATATATATATATATATATATATATATATATATATATATATATATATAGGGAAAGCTTCGGTTGTGCACTACCTCTAGTGCACACGGCATGTGCACTAGGCCTTCGGGCGTTCATATACTCGATTCGAATCGTTCACATTAATCTACACATCTAAATTAGTCTAAATATGTAAAATCAAATCATTTGAAATTAATTTACCCATCCATTGAAGTGTTACAAAATTGTATGGCTGAAAAATATTGTTTTTCATAGCCACATGATGGATGGGCAAATGAATTTCAAATGATTTGGTTTTACATATTTAGACTAATTTAGATGTGTAGATCAATGTGAACGGTTCGGATCGAGTATATGAACGCCTGAAGGCCTAGTGCACACGCCGTGTGCACTAAAGGAGTGCAAAACCGAAGCTTTCCCTATATATATATATATATATATATATATATATATATATATATATATATATTGTCATGTAAAACTAGGGATGGCAAACGGGTCGGGTCGACCCGCGAACTGCCCGCAACCCGCCCATTCAACCCGGCCCACGAAACTAATGTTCGGGTTCGGGTTGAACCCGTTAATGTTAACGGGTCGACCCGGGTCGCTAAATTGACGAATCGAACCGGCTCAACCCGGCCCCGGTAACCTCGCAAAAAATCCCCAACCAGCCCGCCAACCCGCGGGTTGCGAACCATTTGACCCGTTCGGGTCAAACGTTCGACCCGCTCCGGGTCGACCGTTGACCCGCGGGTCCAACGTTCGGTTACTGTGCAACAGACCCGTTGAATGGCTCTTTTAGCCTTTTTTTTGGTGTTTTTGTGTTTTTGTGTTTTTGTTTTTTTGTTTATTTTATCCCTATAAATACCCCCTAAAATCAAACAAAAAAATCAGTCATTTCTCTCTTACTCTCTCTATTATTATTACTCAATTTATTTGAATTTGTGAACAACTGAACAAAGATGCTAGCAAGTCATATACAGGATCAAATTCCGATCGTTTCGAAGTCAAAATTCAACAACGTTCTTCAAGTTTTCAACTCTCCTCCAACTCCAAGTGATCAAGTCTTCTACTCTCCTCCAAGCTCTCCTCCTCGACTCTTAAATTCCGGATTTCTACTTCTACTTCTATTCTTATTTTAACAGGTTCTTTTATTTACGCGTATCCACGGTGAACGGTATTAAAAATTTATATCCCTCTTCTTCAATTTCAATTTTTTTTGTAGTTATAATTTTTTGTATCTTGTTTGTTTGTTGGTTTTTTGATCTTCTATCTCACAACCCTTTTGTTTTCTAGATTTTTTTTAAACTTATCACCCTTACATTGTGTAGTTTTTTTTTTACATATACTATTACATATAAACATGTCTAGATCACGCGATAGCGGTCGTAGTCAAAGTGAACAAGATTCCACCGGTACTTCCCGTAGGCCACCAATTGTCCCACATAATGACCTGTAGAAGAGTACCATGATCCTCCTACCGAACAATGGGGTACACATGATGAATTCGTAGGAGACATACAATTAGAAGAAGAAGAACAACAACAACCAACCGAAACAACACACCCCCTAGTGGCAGGAAAACTGGAGGAGAAAGTAGTGATTGGCATAAATGTTACGATTATATCCCGGACGAAGAAACTCCAGGTATAGGTTTGAAAGTTTGTAAAACATGTTCTAAGCAATACAATTGGAAGAGGGGTGAGGGTACGAGTACAATTAAGTGACACATCCTAAGTGTCCATAAAGACTTTCTTGTTGACCTACCCGGCCAACAAAAAATCCACACTAGGACCGGTCTAGTTGATAGCCACCCTTATGATCCCGATCTTGTTCTTCGGAAAATGGCCCGATTAGTAATAAAGGAAGAGTTACCATTTTCCTATCTGAGAGTAGGGACTTGGAAATTTTTAATCAAATGGCCTAAACTCTCATTTTAGAAGAATTCCGAGAAATACTTGTAAATCGGATTGTTTTAAAATGTACAATAAAATGAGGGATGCTTTGAATGTAATTTTATAGAGTTTAACTTGTAGAGTTAGTTTAACTTCGGATTGTTGGACGGGTTGCAACAATATTCCAATATGAGAATAACCTGTCATTGGATCGACAATGATTGGATTCTTCAAAAAAGAATCATATCACTTGCCATGTTACCCTATCCCCATAGTGGCGTTGAAATAACAAACCGTATTTTAGAAATTTATGATGTTTTTCATATTCGTATTAAAATAATGTGTATTAGTTTTGATAATGCATTTAACAACAATGCATCAATTAGTATTTTAAAATCTGCATTAAACCTTCCATCTGACAATATTTTTCATGTTAGATGTGCATGTCATATTTTAAATTTATGTGTTGAAGATGCATTAAAAATAGCCGATCCTATATATAGTTAAAATTAGAAATTGTGTAGATTTTATTGCATTAAGTGGCACCGTATTTCAAGAATGGAAAAATTGGTGTAGGATTTCAATTGTACCTTTTAGAAAATTTTCTAAGGATATAAAACATCGATGGAACTCTAATTTTGATTTACTACATATTGTTACTGAATATAAAGCATGTATAAATAATTTTTGTATCACAAAAATATGCCCAACTTTGAAATGACCCGCCCCCGATTGGTATTATGCAGAATCGTTGTTGAAATTTTTAGAACCTTTTCAAACCGCAACTTTAAAATTTTCAAAATCATATGAATCTCCTTCTAGTTGCATTTTTATTTCAATAGTTACTATGATGCAAACTTTTAACGAAATGTTAAATGATTCTTTTGTTGGTGATATTGTCAAACCTGCATACAAATTTTTTTCGAAGTATTTTAATCCTCCTTCTATGTTGTTTTGTGTTGCTACCGTTAGGGATCTTCGTATCAAATTAGAAGGTACGAAGAGTTTGATTGAAATTTTTTTTGCATTACTTGGGGATGAAGAAATCGAAATTGATTGCGCTTCTTTTTTAGTTAAATTTGAATTTACATTAAATAACTTATATGATTATTATGATAGATCTTTTGCTTCTAGTAGTACAACTTCTGTAGTTAGTTTTTCTTCTACTACTTCTAAAGGTAAGAGTAAGAGTAAATTTGATGATAGAACATTTAATTTACTTGCACAAATTCAATCCAAAAAATCTAGGACTAATCAACCAAATGAATTAAATTGGTATAACCAACAAGATTCTGAATCTTCTACTTCTTCACTAGAATTTTATAATGGTGGAAAGACCATGAACACACATATAGTATTCTTAAATATATGGCTAAAGATATACTAACTTCTCCTGTCTCTACAGTTGATTCTGAAAGTGCATTTTCTACAAGTGGCAGGTTCTAACTGATTACAGGAATCGCTTGAATCCTGATTCGTTAGAGATGCTCGTTTGCACTGAAGACTGGTTGAAGGCTGAAGATAGGATACAAGGAAAAACATTATTTACATCCACAAGTGGGAGCAACTCGCCGGAAGAACAACAACAACAATAGCAACCATAATGAAGAATTCAAGACCAACCACAAGGATCAACAACAACAAATTGAAGGCCATCAAATTGAAGACAATTGTAAATAGATAAAAAATTGTATTAAATCTTTGCTTGTTATTTCAAATTCGAAAAATTGAAGTAAATTGAAATTGTATATAAGAATTAAGAAATATGTTAGTGTATAAAACAAATTTGTGAAATATTTATTTCTTATTAGAAATTGTGAAACTTGTATAACTTGAAATCATATGAATAATATATCAATTTTTTTTGGCAATTTCATTCTTTCAATCTTATTATTATTATTATGATTTTTAATGTTTATTATTAATTTTTTTTAAGTTAATTTTTTTTTATAAAAATACCTATCTAAACGGGCTAACCCGCGACCCGACCCGAACCGACCCGGGTTGGACCCGAAAGGGTTCACAGGTTGGGCGGGTCGCCATTTCATCTCCTCGACTCGGCCCGGCCCGGCCCAGTTAAACCTCCAACCCGACCCGAATCCGCCCAAGTCAAACTCCAACCCAGGCGGGTCCGACCCGATCCGGCCCGGCCCGGTCAACCCGAATGCCAACCCTATGTAAAACTGAAAGAGTAAACAAACTTTTTAATTAAAACCTAATCTATCAAATTTCAACTTCAAAAAAATAATAATATATTTAATTAAGCCCAAAACTATCAAATTAATTCCTAAAAACACAAATCATGAAATAAAACATTAATTTGAAACGACAAATACCTCCAACAATGTCCTTGGAAGGTAAATTTATAATAGAAAAATAACATGTAGAGTACATAAAAAAAAGATCCCTCCAACAATGTCCTTGGAAGGTAGGACAACAAATCAAGTGTCTATCCAGTCAGTCCAGTGTCGGTCGGATCTCTTTCTCCTTATTGTCGTACTCTTCAACATGGAATGCTCTGACAATTCTCTATCTCGGTCCTACTGCCGCAATAATGACCCAAAAATAAATAAAATGCATAATCATATCTGAGTTAGATTTTCAGAAATATTATTACAAGTTCATGAAAGAAAAAGTAATTCTTATAAATCGATAAAACCCATGCCGTTGTAGTAATGGCGATATATCAAAGCTTCTTTCATCTCATATCTGAGGCTAGCAAACTTAGGACATATCCACAAGTCCTCGTAGGTCAGAGGGTGGTTATTCTGTCGTTGTAGTAATGACGATATATCAAAGCTTCATTAATCTCATATCTGAGGCTAGCGAACAAGTCCTCGTAGGTCAGAGGGTGGTTATACTCTCTGAGGGTCCTAAGGACCTCGACTAAATCAGTTTTGCTCTTATAAAAGCATCTGTAGTCGTTTAGACTCAAAACTCCAATATTTGGGTTTTAGAAATAGGAACTTTGAGTTGGGCTTGTAGTTGTTGGAACCCAAAATTAGAGTCCAACGGTGGATGATCTTTTTGCTTTTGAATCTCGGCCGTTGATTTTTTTTAAAAAAAGTTTTGAGTCCAACACAATTTTTTTAAAAGAATTGTACACATAGGAATACATGATAATTCCTATAGGCCCATTCAATCTCATCCCTTGATCAAATAATCAAACCAATCTAAAAGTAACTTTATATGCATAAATAATCCTATTGGCTATATTCCATAGAAAAAAAAAAGAAAACATAGGAGAAAAAACAGGGACGCAACAAGGTGTTGCGTCCGTTCTGGTTTTTTTTTTATAAATATTTCGTCGGACGTAAAATCATTTTTCGTCCGATTCCTTCAACTTTTTTTTTAAATCAGATACAAAATGATCTTGCATTGAAACATTTTTTTTAAAAAAATTGATCGGACACAAGTTCAAGATGATCTTGCATTCGACCTTTTTTTCTTCTAATTTTAATTCCTTGTACTCAAGATCATCTTGCGTCCGAGAATTTTTTTTTAGAACGGACGCAAGATGATCTTTCGATTCCTATATTTGGAAAATTTCTTTATCTTTCAGATATAGAAGGCTACTTTTCCTTTTTTTTTACAAAATTTGGAAATATATGGAACGACTGCAGTGAATCGTTCCCAATATTTTTCAAAATTTGAAAATATAGGGAACAACTACAGATGCTCTACCTCTATACATAGATGATCTCTAGCTTCTATGGTCGTAATACAATATCCGCAGTTGGTCGCAATATTAGGTTATCTTTCAATTAGGTTTTCCCTTGTGATGATCTTATTAGTGAGTACTAGGTACAGATTTTTTTGAAAAAAAACTTTTGGAGACGCTATGAATTTTTATATTATTGACGACCATCTTGGTAGAATCTTACTTGGTGCTTCTTCACTAATTAACTAGCACAGTATAATTTATATAATTAGGACCCTTACTCTTAAATATTTGGGGGTCTGTACCTTAGAACAGGGTTTAACATTTTTAGAAGGAAATGATATCATCTGACTCGAGGGGACTGAATGATTGACTTAAGGAGTGCGACGAGAATAGTTTAAGATGTTTTCGGTTACCGAGAAGGTTTCATTTGGGAATGTCTGTAGTTTTTTTTTTTTTGGATAAAAGGATGACTACTGTCATCGCTTCATTAATGATAATTAACGAAACAGTCGATAGATAATACATAGTCTGCCCGAAGGCCCATACAAAAGCCAAAACCACCCCAAAACAAAGGCTAGCGCCTCACTAGCCAACACACTGCGATTAATCAGAATAGAATACAAATACCAACTAAACCACCATCTCCCAAAAGCTATCCAACGCCCCAATGTCCGGCTACATGAAAGCACACTACTCCTCGTTGCTCTCCAAGCGCAATTTCTTCCTGGCTCCGATGTATCCTACTCTTCCTCCTCCACTCGTGGCCTCTTCTTGTACCCGCTATGACCTGTCCAATCAAGAATGAATTGTTGAATTTTGCACATCAAAATAGAAATCCTATGATTGATATTTTGAAAGCACAGGTCGTTTTGATCTAGCCATAGGTTCCATATCGTAGAAGCTACTGCTATGTCCCACTGTAACCTATCCTCCTTTCTAACCCTTCTCGATCTAAGGCTTCCCCAGACCTGTTCACTCAATCCTGGATACTCTAACACCCCAAAACTAAGACACATACTCTCCCATATGGTTTTCGCTCTAGTGCATCTAAAAAGAATGTGATTTGTATCTTCGTCCTGTGTTTGACATCTAGTGCACATGGCGTTGATCGGAATGCCATGTTTCGTCATATTCACTTTCGATAGGATCGCGTCGTTATCTACTAACCACAAAAAAACTTTCGCTTTAGTAGGTGCGTTAATACCACATGTAACGTCTGCTGCACTTTCGATAGGATCGCGTTGTTTGTGTTGGGGTTAGGGTTGGCTATTTAGTGTTTAGATAGATGGAGCTTATGATGTTTATTTGCTTACCAAAACTAATTTGTTGGCATTCACATTATTCATTTGTATGGTAAATGGTAAATTAGTTGTATTATACTAGTACTCCTACATGCATGCAAGAGAATGCTAATCATAAAGCTCCCTCTGTGAAATGTTGAATCTTCCATAATATCGGTGCATATAGTTATGGCAGTGTCAATCACATAGGTACGATAGTGTCAATTATCATCAACTTAAGCCTTGATGTTACAGACCCAAACTGCGGCCTCCCCTGCGGCAGCGGGAGGCCTGGTGGTTCACGCCTCGATCGAGTATCGACCATGCTACCTACAATTGATAGCACACAAGAGAACTAGATAATAAACAAGGAAAGCAAGGATTAAACTCAATTTCTATTCATATCGAATTCATTACAATGTTGGGGTTTTAAGAAGAGAATGAAGACACGGGCAAAGCGCGTGCTCCAAAGACACGCGGCAAATTAACAACTTTTGGGGCCCTATCTATTAAATCTCTCGAGCCCCGAAGAAAACCCCCCTCTCCCTTGGACTCAATCTCTCTTTTGACTCAATATATGTGGGCACCCGATATCTATGAGGGTTCACCCACCTCGGTGACAGCATTCCTTTCTATTGCGCCTAAAATCTCTATTTATGCAAATATGTCACGTTTTTCTGTTGTTGGTTCTTATGGAGGTACATTGCAACAAATCTTCTTTTTCTGCAGCATTGCTTCTATAATCTTAGGAGCACTGGCCGCCATGGCCCAAACGAAAGTCAAAGACCTCTGACTCATAGTTCGATTGGACATGTATGTTATATTCGTACTGGTTTATCGTGTGGAACCATAGAAGGAATTCAATCACTACTAATTGATATATTTATTTATGCATCAACGACGATAGATGCATTCGCCATAGTTCAAGCATTACGGCAAACCCGTGTAAAATATATAGCAAATTTGGGTGCTTTAGCCAAAACGAATCCTAATTCGGCAATGACCTTCTCCATTACAATGTTCTCATACGCAGAAATACCCTCGTTAGCCGGCTTTTGTAGCAAATTCTATCCCTGACACGTTAAAAATGACCCAACTGTCAGAACAGTAGCTGTGGACACCACCCTACCCTAAATCTCCACTCATAGGCTACTAGCTGCATACAGGCTTCACCCGTAAGAAATAAAGCAAGGTTTTTATTGCAATTTTTGCACTATTTATGCAAAAAATACCCCGAAATAAAGATAATCCCTGAGGGACTGATACAGAACTCAAAAGGGTTGATATATAAAAGATCTTTTCTGCAGCTAATCAGATCAATCTACCTAGGGGTTGTATCAATCCTTTTCCCTTGAAATGAAGCTTCTAAAATCTTTTGAAAAGCAGGGAAACGGTTGAAAATATCCAAAAATTCTTCTCATGTGGCATCTTTTTCTCCGCACCCCTTCCATTGAACTAAAACCTCCGTAACTGCCACTCCATGCTTGTTCACCATCCTGTGAGTGAGAACTTTAGTAGGTTTAAGTAGCTCAGACCAGAAATACACGGGATCGGTGGTCTGTAGCTTACTGGGATGTCCAACATACTATTTGAGTTGTGAGATATGAAAAACATCATAAATTTTGGAGGTTGGAGGCAGTTGCAGTCGATAAGCCATTGATCCCACCTTCTTCATCACTAAATAGGGCCCATAGTACACATGTAATAACTTGTGCACCCTCCTTCCCCCTACAGATGTCTGTCGATATGGTTGGAGCTTCAAATATGCATAATCCCCAACTGTTAAGACTTTCTCTCCTATGTGTCGATCAGCTAGTGACTTCATCCTAGCTTGAGCTCTGCCCAAATTGTCTTTCAGCAACTGCAAAGTGTGATCTCACTCAATTAGGCAATCTTCAACCTCTTGGGACCTGGCAGTATGGGGAGTATAGGTCAACAATGTCGGAGGGGGTTTACCATGAAGCATTTGATAGGGTGAAAACTTAGTAGAGCTACTGATATTGGTGTTGTGCCAATATTCAGCCCATGGCAGCATGTTAACCCAGGTATTTAGCTTATATGCACAAAAGCATCTGAGATAAACCTCCAGTATTCGGTTGGTGACCTCAGTTTGTCCGTCAGATTGTGGGTGGAATGAG
The DNA here is from genome assembly GCA_017893485.1 of Hemerocallis citrina. Classification (NCBI taxonomy): domain Eukaryota; kingdom Viridiplantae; phylum Streptophyta; class Magnoliopsida; order Asparagales; family Asphodelaceae; genus Hemerocallis; species Hemerocallis citrina. Next base: position 115,787,929 of record CM030366.1, read on the forward strand.
GAGCTTAGAATAACTGGGTACCTTGCAGGAAAAATATTTCCTTCCAAAAGGTGCTGATAAAAATTGCATTCCAGTCGCTAACAATAGTCTTGGGAATCTCGTAGAGCTTAATAATATGATTCACAAACACCTCAGCTATCTGTCTAGCAGTATATGGGTGACTCACAGGAATGAAATGACTGTACTTAATAAGTCTGTCAACCACAATGAGGATGGTTATCTTACCAGAGTTCTTTGGGAGACCCCCAATGAAGTTCATGCTAAGATCTTCCCAAACTATCGAAGGAATGGGTAGGGGGTGGAGTAATCCCGCAGGTGACTGGTTGAGGTATTTGCTTTGTTGACACACACCACATTCCTTAATGTACTGCTTCACCCTCTTCTTCATGCCTAACCAGTAAGCGACCTGCTTGATTTTATGCCAAGTCCTTACAAACCCTGAGTGACCTCCTTGCACAGAGTCATGAGGTAAAGATAAGAGTTGTTGGATGATTGGAGATGTGAAATTGAGGTGTACCCTTCCCTTATAGTATACCAGATCATGTTGGATGCAGTATTTGGTAGTAGAGAGCTCACCTGCAGATAGCCTTTATATAATATCTTTGATAGTATGGGTCCTGAGAGACTTCATTCTTCAACTTCTCTAACCATGTGGCTTGTACAACTGATATAGCCTGCAGTTGGTGTTCTTCATGCATTCTTGATAGACTGTCTACCCCTACATTGTCCACTCCCTGTTTGTACTCAACTGTAAAATGATAACCATGGAGTTTCCACAGCTAAGTGTGTTGAGCTTCCATGTCCAAGCGTTGTTCCAAGAGGTGCTTGAGAGGCTTGTGATCTATTTTGATAATAAATTCTTGACCAAGGAGATAATGCCTCCATTTCTTAACTGCGTGGAGAATAGCTAACATCTCCTTTTCATAGGTTGATAAGTGTTTGTTTTTGCCCTTTAGCTCCAAACTGAGATAGGATATGGGATGTTTGTGCTGCATAAGGATTGCTCCTATACCCGACCCTGCCGCATCACAATCCAACACAAATTTCTCATTGAAATTGGGCATCTGGAGTACATGAGGAGTTATCAATGCTTGTTTTCAAAAGATTTTTTAGCTTCATCCGACCATTTGAAAGCCCCTTTTTTAGGGAGTGCTGCCATGGGTGCTGCGATAGATGCATAATTAGAGATAAATTTGCGGTAATACCTTGTGAGACACAAGAATCCTCATAGTGCCTTCAAGGATTTAGGAGTAGGCCAATATTGGACTACTTTAATTTTATCAGGGTCGACTGCCACCCCTTTGATGACACTATATGACCAAGATAGGCCACCTCTTGTACACAAAAATATTCTTACTTATCTTTGCATCTAGGGAGTGATCTTTTAGCAATTGCAGTACCACCCGCAAGTGAGTGAGGTGTTCTTCCCATGTCTTGCTATACACCAGGATGTCATTAAAAAGACGAGTACAAATCTTCTCAAATGTGCCTTGAAGACTTCATTTATCAGAGACTGGAAGGTGGAGGGGGCGTTGGTCAAGCCAAATGGCATAACCAGGCACTTGTAGTGGCCCTCGTGAGTTTTGAAAGCCGTCTTGGGAACGTCAGCATCAGCCATTCGTATCTGATGATACCCGCTCTTCAAATCCAACTTGCTATAAAACATAGCCCCATGTAGCTCATCAAGGAGCTCATCGATGACAGGGATTGGAAACTTATCTTTAATAGTCACCATATTCAAAGCTCGATAATCGACACATATCCTCCAGGTGTCGTCTTGTTTCTTCACCATTACTACCGGTGATGCAAAAGAACTTGTGCTTGGCCTTATAATGCCGGATTGTAACATTTCCCTTACTAGTCTCTCGATTTCATTCTTTTGATGCCATGGATGTTTGTAAGGTCGCAAACTTACTGGTTGGGCATTGGTGTGTAGAGTGATCTTGTGGTCATGAGATCTGGTCGGAGGGAGGGATGTCTTCTCTTGAAAAACTTCATCATACTCATCTAACATGGTAGCCAACTCCTAGGGGTGCTTTTGGACAGGTCTGGTATCAATTGCTGCAACTGTCACTTGAAGCAACAAACCGCTCGTCACATACTACAACATCTTAGTCATAGTTTTTGTAGTTGAGACTTCAACTCCAGTACTGCTCACTCCCGCTAAAACCTTGATCTCACCATTTAGTTCAAACTGAATAGAGTAGTCTTTAAAGCTAATCCACATCCCCTCAAGTGTGTTCAACCATTGCACCCCTAGAATCAACTAATTGGTGCCCAAAGCAAGGTAGTCGGTGGTTATCTCTACACTTTGATGCACAAAGATAACATGTTCACATATACCTTCACATTGCAGTTTGTCCCCCCTGCCACTGTCACTTCGAAAGATTTTCCTCTGAGAACAGACAGCTTCATCCTCTTAGCTAATTGGGAATCAACAAAATTGTGAGTCGACCCAGTATCCAAAAGAGCATACACTTCATGTTTTGCAATTCTTCCCTTCAACTTGAGAGTCTGAGGAGCTGCAAACCCTGTAATAGCAGCAAGGGATCTGGTGGGATAGAAATTTGGGTTGGATTCTACTTGCATCAGGTTGAGTTCGTTGCCCGTAATAACCTCCTTTTCTGGGGATTCCTCACTTGCACTGTCAATCTCCTCCCCTTCAATCATCATTAGTGATCTTCCTTTACATCTATGACCCATCACCCACTTCTCAGCGCATCTGAAACAAAGTCCTCGAGCCTTCCTATCTGCAATCATCTTATTAAATTGAGTTTCATGAGTGCAATGCTAAATTTGTTCTCAGTGATCATAGGTTTGGTGCTTGGAAAACTTGGGATTTGAGGAGTTTTGGCAGTTGGTATAGGGGGTTATAACTTGGCTTGGGCGTAGATCCAGGAAGTCTAGTGGGCTTACGCTGACACATGATGATGGTCTCACGCAACTGAGCTTCCCTATACGCATTAGTCACGGTAAGGGGCTGTTTTAAATAGACCTCCTACTGGATTTCTTCTTTGAGACCCGAGATTAAACAATTGACCAAAACGGGCATAGTCATTGATTTGCTAATATGGCTATATTCGATAAACTCTCGATAATAGTCTTGTATAGTACCTGTTTGTTGGAGCTTCAAAAGAGTGGTGGTAGGGTTTTGGAGATCAGATGGCCCGAACTGCAAGAGCATTTTCCTCGTCAACGCATCCCAACTAATCTCCATGCCATATTGCTTCTTGAACCACCTCCACCACATTAGGCATCTTCCGTGAGGTAGTAGACACAAAAATCTACTTAATACCTTTCCTCGATCCTCTGAGTCACAAAATGATGCTCCAAGTGGAAGAACAACTTGCTAACATCGCATGTACCGTCAAAAGTGGGGATCTCTAGTTTGGTATGTTTTGGGTAGATGAAGTTAGCTGTTCTGTACTCCTCCTCGCTACTTCTGGTCTAGCGTCTGTCACCATTCCGATCCCATTGCCTTGGGGGTGACAGCTCCCACCGATGGTATTGAGGGGGTGAAGGAACCCAGTAGCGCCCTCTCTCCCCATCATCACCGATCCTATCTATCAATATCCACATCATCGCTCGCACCTCCTCGTCGTGATCCTTCATCCCAGTGAGTTGGGTCTAAATATCTCCCATCGAAAGCTTTACTTGCCCCATCCTTACTTCAAGATCGGTGAGCTTGTGGGAATAACCATCACCAAGGGTGGAGTTCCTCGCTCCCTGGCTCGGTGATCCGACCCATAGAGCGAGCTCCAGAGTCAGTGAGTGCTTGACCTCGCCTTGCTTTGATACCATTGTTACAGACCCAAACTGCGGCCTCCCCTGCAGCGGCGGAGGGCCTGGTGGTTCACGTCTCGGTCAAGTATCGACCATGCTACCAGCAATTGATAGCACACAAGAGAACTAGATAATAAACAAGGAAAACAAGGATTAAACTCAATTTCTATTCATATCCAATTCATTACAATGTTGGGGTTTTAAGAAGAAAATGAAGACACGGGCAAAGCGCGTGCTCCAAAGGTTCCCCCTACCCCTGACATAGTAAAAACGACCCAACTGTCATAACAGTAGTTATGGACCCCACCCCTGCCCTAAATCTCCACTCATAGGCTGCCCTAAATCTCCACTCATAGGCTGCCAGCTGCATACAGGCTTCACCCGTGAGAAATAAAGCAGGATTTTTATTGCAATTTTCGTACTATATACGCGAAAAAGATCCCGAAATAAAGATAATCCCTAAGAGACTGATACAAAACTCAAAAGGACTGATATATAAAAGAACTTTTCTGCATCAAATACAGTCTACCAAGGGACTGTTTCACTTGAATTCAGAGAATTGTATTGCTTTATCTTTATCTTTTGTTGGTTTCCATGTACTTATTATATTTTATTACTTTCTGACTATGAAATGCTGACGAATTTCGTCCATGGTTTCTCTGTGGACAAAATATTTGAAGCATCCCAGTTGCATCATGCAAAAGTAGGCTGTAACAAATGTCTCCTGATTTACATCTATTATGTACTAGTAGTTCAATAGTTACTTCGTATCTTCGGTGTTCTTCATCATGCTTCTTGGTGCATTTTTCTTCCCAAGGCTGGCCCCGAGTTCACGGCCCCAGACAAAATAACGAAATGGACCCCATACCTAATTTTTTTTTAATTGGTTTTATTTTATTTTTTTTTGGTAAATTGTTATTTTTTGCTACAGATTTTTAAAAAACAGATTTATCTTATATATATATAGGTAAAAAAACATATATGTCATATAAAACTAAAAGAATAAACAAACTTTTTAATTAAAACCTAATCTATCAAATTTCAACTTTAAAAAATATATATATTAAATTAAGCCCAAATCTACCAAATTAATTCCTAAACATAAATCATGAAATAAAACACTAATTCGAAATGACGAAACCCTAACTTGAAACTCGCAAGTCGCAACAATCAATCAATGAATCAATTTGAAACCCTTACTTCTACTGTTCTAATGTTCTACAATACTATAAGTTTACAACTACAACTCTACAAGTTTACAATCAAAATCATGAAAAGCCCAAATAAATCCCCGAGTCCGAAAACTAATTTTACAAAAAATAAACGCCCACAGATTTAAATTTTGGGGCCCCTAAACCATATTGTAAATTTACAACTACAACTCTACAAATTTAACCATATTGTATATATATTTGTAAGGGAAATAAAATTTGGGAGCCCCTAAAAATACGGAAAAATCGGGGGCCCGAAGCGGCCGTCCCGGCCCTGCTTCTTCCAAAAACATTTATCAGTACATGAGATTATTGCCTCCCATGTAGCTATAAATTTTAGTGAGCTTTAAAGCGATTGTAGTATTTTGTTTCCTATATCGGAAGCAGGCTGCAATTGCACAACTGATGGTCAGTTGCTTAAAGATTGACACTGTTTAGTCATAAGCACTGCAATTCGATAAAAAAGAACTTGTAATTCTAGTGTCTGAAAACTGTAACTAATAAATGATCACATAAACGAAAGATTGTGATACATAACTAACTTCAAACCCATTCCCAATTTCATTTAAGTTTAACCTGCATCTCTTCTCCATTCATCAATCATGATTGTCATTCGTCGATCATGACATTACTTCTAAATGCCAGTGAACGTGTAAAATAACTCCACAATTTGCTTGCTTGTAACAAAGAAAAAGTAGACGTAAAAGAAAAGCTCCGCTTTCAACTTCACCTCCTGTCTCCCTCTACGTGACACTTTCTTGTTCTATCTGAAGCTAGAGATGGCAAACGGGCCGGGTTGATCCGCAACCCGCCCACATAACCTGGCCTGTGAGTAACCGGTTCGGGTTCGGGTCTAACCCGCTATTGTAAACGGGTTGACCTAGGTCCTCAAAAAAGTGAATTAAACCCGTTGAACCCGGCCCAATAACCTGGTCTACAGTGGCGGACCCACACGCGAACCCGTGGTTCGACCCACAGGTTGCGAACCGTTGGACCCGCGCGGGTCCAACGGACCTAACCCTTACCGAGAGCACTTAACGGCTCTTTAGCGGTTGTTTTTTGTTTTTTGTTTTTTGTTTTTTTAAAATTTTTCCCCAATAAATACCCCTAAAACCCAAACTAAAATTTCACACCTTACTCTCTTACTCTCTCTACTATTATTACTCAATTCATTTCAGTTTTTGTTAACAATTGAACAAAGAAGGTAGTAACATATAAACGATCAAACGACAAATTCCGATCGTATCGAATTCAACATTCAACTACGTCTTCAAGTTTTCAACTCCTCCAAGTGATCAAACAAAGAAGCTCTCTTCAAGTCTTCAATTCCGGACTTCTACTTCTACTTCTACATTTATTTTCACTCTCATTTTATATACGATTATCCGCGAAGTACGGTATCAAAATTTTACAACCCTCTTATTATCTTGATATTTTTTTGTAGTTATAATTTTTTTTATCATATTTGTTTGTTGGTTTTTTGATCTTTTTTCTCACAACCCTCTTATTGTTTTCTACATTTTTTTGTAGCTTATCTCGCTTACATTGTATTTAATTTTTTCACATACACTATTATATCAACATGTCTAGATCACGAGGTAGCGGCCGTAGCCAAAGTGGACAAGATTCCACCGACACTTCTCACAGGCCTCCAATTGTCCCACAGAATCAGCCCGCCGAAGAGTACCCTATGACCCAACAAATTGGTACACATGATAAGTTGTAGGAGACATAGACATAGAAGAAGAACCATAAACACAAGAAACCGAAACAACACAACCGTCTAGTGGTAGGAAAACTAGAGGAGAAAGTAGTGATTGACACAAATTTTATGATTATATTCCGGACGAAAATAATCCGGATGTAGGTATAAAAGTTTGTAAAACATGATCGAAACCATACAAATGGAAGAGGGGAGAGGGGACGGGTATAATTAGACGGCACATCCAAAATGTGCACAAAGAACTTGTAAACCTACCCGACCAACAAAAAATTGACCCAAAGATGTTGATAGCAATTCTTATGATTCTGAACTTGTTCGTCTGGAAATGGCCCGACTAGTAATCAAGGAAGAGTTACCATTTTCCTATCCCGATAGTAGGGACTTAGAAAATTTTAATCAAACCGCCTTAAACCCCCATTTTAAAAGAATCCCTAGGAATACTTGCAAATCTGGTTGTTTTAAAATGTACAATGAAATGAAAGAAGCTTTGATTGCCATTTTATGGAGTTTAACTTGTAGAGTTTCTTTAACTTCCGATTGTTGGGCGGGTTGTAATAATATTTCAATGATGGGAATAACCTATCATTAGATCGACAGTGATTGGATTCTTCAAAAAATGATCATATCACTTGCCGCATTGTCCTGTCCCAATAGTGGTAATGAAATTGCAAATCATATTTTAGAAATTTATGATATTTTTCATATTCGTGATAAAATAATGTGTATAAATTTTGATAATGCATCTAACAACAATGTATCAATTAATATATTAAAAACTGCATTAAACCCTTCATCTGACAATATTTTTCATGTTAGATGTGCATGTTATATTTTAAATTTATGTGTTCAAGATGCATTAAAAATAGCCGAACCATATATAGTTAAAATTAGGAATTGTATACATTTTATTGCATTAAGTGGCACCATATTCCAAGAATGGAAAGCTTAGTGTAGGCTTAAAAATGTACATATCAGAAAATTTCTAAAGGATGTTAAACACCGATGGAACTCTACTTTTGATTTGCTACAAGTTGTTACTGAATATAAAGCATGTATAAATAATTTTTGTATTGCAAAAAATATGCCAAATTTTGAAATAACTTCTGAACATTGGTTTTATGCCGAATCTTTGTTAAAATTTTTAGAACCTTTTAAAACCAAAACTTTCAAATTTTCAAAATCTTATAAATCTACTTCTAGTAGCATTTTTATTTCATTAGTTACTGTGATGCAAACTTTCAAACAAGTGATCGATGATACTTTTATTGGTCATATTATGAAACCTGCATACACCAAAATTTTGAAGTATTTTAATCCTCCTCCTATATTGTATTGTGTTGCTACTGTGACAGATTCTCGTATCAAATTAGAATGTACGAAGAGTTTGATTGAAATATTTTTTACTTTACTTGGGCCAGATGAATCTGAAATTGATTGCGGAATATTTTTAGTTAAATTTAAATCATTAAATAACTTGTATGATTATTATGATAGAAGTTTTGCATCTAGTAATACAACTTCTTTAATTAGTTCTTCTTCTGCTACTTCTAAAGGTAAGGAAAAGAGTAACTTAGATGATGCCACATTTAATTTACTTGCACAAATTCAATCAAAAAAACCTATGACTAATCAACCAAATGAATTACATTGGTATAATCAACAAGATTCTGAATCTTTTACCTCTTCACTAGATATTTTACAATGGTGGAAAGACCATGAACATACTTATAGTATTCTTAAATATATGGCTAAAGATCTACTAACTCCTCCTATCTCAACAGTTGCTTCAGAAAGTGTATTTTCTACAAGTAGCAGAGTTCTAACCGATTACAGGAATCGCTTGAAGCCCCAATCGTTGGAGATGTTCGTTTGCACGGAAGACTGGTTAAAGGCCGAAGATAGGACTCAAGAAAAAGTGTTCGACACGTCTACAAGTGGGAGCAACTCGCCGGAAGAACAACAACAACAACAACAACAATAGCAACCAAAATAAAGAATTGAAGACCAACAACAACAATAACAAATTGAAGACCAACAAATTGAAGACAATTGTAAATGTATAAAAAAATTGTATAAAATCTTTGTTTGTTATTAAAAATTAGGATAATTGAATAAAATTGAAATTGTATCTAAAAAATTTGTTATTGTATAAAATAAATTTGTAGAAAATCTTTATTTCTTATTACAAATTGTGAAACTTGTATAAGTTGAAATCATATTAATAATATATAATTTTTTTTTGGCAATTTCACTCTTTGATTATTATCATTATTATTACATTTTTTTTATTATTAAAATTACATTTTTTGTTTAAGTAAAAAAAAAAGAAATAACTTTAGACGGACCCAACCCACGACCCGACTCGACCCGGGTTGGATCCGAAAGGGTTCACGGATTGGGCGGGTCGTATATTTGCGCCAACAACCCGGCCCGGTTACCTCTAGGACCCGACCCGAACCCGCCCAAGTTGGGTTCCAACCCGGACGGGTTCGACCCGACCCGGCCCGTTAGACCCGTTTGCCAACCCTGTCTGAAGCTGAAGACAAACTCAGGTAGACAATGCTTCTCATAGCAAACAAGTGATGCAATCAAGCATGACAGAGCAAAGATATATACCAACGACCAACATACTAATGGCTAGAACATATCGTGCATCCTTTGTTGTTAAACATACAAATATTCACATGTTCCTTCGGTTCTTTACCACTACATGCCAAGTTAACATAGAATCGTACTACTCCACAATGTTTGGATATGGGGAAATCCAAACAGTCCAACGAATTCTACCATAAAGTGAGCTCCAAATCTGGAAACTATATTTGTTATGATATCATTGTAATAATGTCGTATCCTGCCAGATTCAGATGATACTTTTCGATCTGAGGCCTAGGTTCACTGGGAGTTCAAATCAGAGTCACTTCAGTTAGGTTTTCAAAAGCTTTTGATCCAATATACATGATTAATGATTTGCTCACTTATTGCATGCATTTGAAGTTTTGAACCACTCAGAAAAGCCAATTGATTTTGTATTTTTGTGTGGTCACTTGTGCAGTACTAAAGGCACAAACTTGATAGTTCTTCATGTTTGATATATCCTTGTAGGATAATGACACAGTTTAACAAGAGTTAATTAAACTGTTATTGCACGGGCAGGGCCTTGATGTGAGATTTTGCACTCACCGAAAATCTTCAAGCGAGCCAGCCTCTCTCTACCAACCAAAATCCTCTGGTAATGAAGTCAGTAGGGAAAAAGTTAGGAGAAGAACAGAAGATAATCTCCTAACACGTAGTTCATGTTTTTAGGGATGGAGTACTCCAACTTCTGCATCAAAACTATCTTGAGAATACGAATTTAATAACGAAATGTTCACTCTAAACAAGTACTACTTAATTATGAGGCTAGACAATCAATGGCATTTGATTTGACATCAGATTTGTGGTTTGGGCAATTATCAAAATCTGGAAGGGGATTACTAAAGCCTTGAAACATCTGTTCGATATCTCCTAACGGGTTGGAGCTCACTTCCATTCTCTGTTTCAAGTATTGACAAGAAATGATCAAAACCAATGTCCCTCTCGGCGTGAGAGGAGGGACCATCGGAGTTATAGCTACAATAGCTACAGTCATCAGAAACATACACCACAGCAGCTCATTCCTAGACCTCACCCACAGCACCAACCCCAACATTGCCATCAATACCTGCAACAAAAGATTCCCCCTCACTCACGGCCCCCCCCCCCCCCCCCCAACCCAATGTCCATTACAACCCAATGTCGTTTGGGCTCCAGAGGGGAGTCCATACGACAACACTAGGTTGGAGGGTGCTCTTGAAATGGGTGAGGATTCAAAGGAGCCATGGGTGGAGGTTATGGGGAAATCAAAGAGAAACACCATCCAAAACCGATGGAGAACAGGAAGAAGAAACAAAGAAGAGGAAAGCACAAACAAGCACCCAGTTTCAACTGTGGAGAACTAGTTCACTACCGGAAAGATTGTACGAAAGAGATCTGTTGCCTCAAATGCATGAAATGGGATCATATCTCTTACGTCTGTACAAACGTCACAGTCACTCCCGACAATGATGAACGTCCAATTCTAAGAGGAAGATCACCCGAAAACCCTACACACATCCGTCTTGCTAATAGCCTTGAGACTATCAAACAAAAAGAGAAGTGGCTTTGCCAATGATGTGCGACAATGATGTGCGACAGCCAGAATCAAATTAGGAAGACCACGGAGAACCATCTCCTTGAAGCTCTCAATCTAAGGTGGCCGATGAAGAAGGGTCACCGTGATTGAGTAGCTGAAAAGATGTGCCACATGCAATTTCTTGTATCATCTCCCTCACCGGAGAAGATGAAGGACGTCATTGACAAGGGTACGGTGGACTTCGGCCACTTTAAAGCGGAACTCTTCTAATGGTCTCCTAGTTTTGGAGCGAAATTACCTCATAGTGATTGCTTTTGGATTTGGATCTATAACGTCCCACTTCATTTTTGGAAGAGGGAGGCACTGCAAGAGATTATCTTGGAGTTTGGAACCATCGAAGAAACCAACGATAAGACAGTGGGCCGATCAGAGATTGTATTAGTTAGATCAAAATTCGAAGCCCAGATATCACCATAATGCCCCAATTTGCAAAAGTGTTCTCTTTTGACGATTCGTATCTCATTCGATTTATTCTCGAAAAGAAGGTGGCATCTGAGGCGGAGCAAGTGGCAGCATCACCTCCTTCCCCCTCACTTAGAGACGATCACACCTTTAAGCAAGTGGTCTCACTGGAATGGGATCCCACGATCGACGGTGAGCATGAAATTGAGCGAGCGCACTGCGAGCTTATCAGAGAAGTGAGGGAGATGGAGGAGCGCCGGGGCAGTACGACGACAGCCAATGAACCACAGAAAACACCCAGAGAATCACCATAACTGATCGACGATCAAGATTTGGGTTTGACCAAAATCCCCAACGGTCAAGATCGACTGAAAAATGTGGGTCAAAGGTAGGGACACCTTGAACAACTACAAACGAAGCCAAACTACACAGATCTGGCAAATTGAGATCCATCTTTGAAAAAGATGGAAAAAGGAAAATCAACACAGAGTAGGTGTTGAGGAGGAGCTGCATGTGGAGCAATTGGAAGGGTTAGAGGTAGCCGAAGCTGAAAGAGGAAAGAACCCTAAGGCGCTCACCATCCGAGAAATTGCTCAAAAAGGGAAAAAGGTGGCTACTTTGGGGTGTGAACAAAGGCAGAGAGGAGTTAATTTGGGGAAGAAGACAGGAGGAGACTTGGTTGCCATCAGAGATCTTGCTTAAAAAGAGAAAAAATGAGCTTCTTTGGGGGTGTGAACAAAAGAAGAGAGGAGTCCAATTAGGGAAGAAGACGGGAGAAGATGAAGAAACTCGCTCGTATCCCTCAATCCATCCCTCGAGCACTCCGTCTCCCACTTACAATGCGGCACGTAGCACGTGAGTCGGTTGAGCTGGCTCTTCAAGATGGGTTGTTGGTTGGTTTTGGGCCTAAATAGGGGCCCAAAAACATGATTATTATTAATTCAGAGAGGCCCAACTGCAATATTGCAATTAATGTTAATTTGGTAGATGATATGGAGAGACCCAAGTGTTTTAATTAAATTATTGCACATAATAGCCCAACATCTACCTTGGGTCTTGATTCTAGTGGGGCCAGTGTGGGGTCTAATTTAGAATTTAGGATCACAATAGTATGGAGGTGGATGAAGATGATCAAGAAGATAGATTAAACCTTGAAGATGATTACGTCTACTCGGAGGATGATTTAGTGTGCTAAGGAGGTAATAGAGGATTACTGTAAGACAGTGAAATCAAACTGGCATTCCAGACCCATTTCAAGAACTTGTTTGGACGAAAAGCGGACTTAAGTGTAACCCCTATTTTCCCAAACATATAATTTCTGTACTTAAAATTTTAGTAAATTATTTTTACCCCTTTCAATTTCTTTTATCAAATTGTACTGTTGGATCTCCTATTAAAATCTGTTTTCGATCAATAACTTTATTTGTAACTATTTCTATGATTTTTATATTGTAACGCAACTCGTATTTTTGGTTATTATTACTCTTATTATTATTATTTATGTTATTATTATTACCATTATTATTTTATCATTTTCTTATTATTGTCATTGTTATTAGTATTATTGTTATTATTGATATTTTTAACTGGTTATCAAAAATCCACTTTTATTTACTAACTGTATTTGGAGTATTTTGAATAAATTATATTTTGTAATGCAAATTACATTATTTTATAAATTATATTTTATTAGATATTTTTACTCTTCTTATTGGATCTATAAACCCATTTAAACTCCTATCCAAAATTCCCTACCCTGTTATAAATACCCAAACCCAATAACAAAACCCCAACCCATTACCCCTATTGAACCTAGACCTGTTTAAACATACCCGAAACCCGTATACCCTACCCCCTTTAGCCGTCATACTACCCAACCCTAAACCCAATTCTACCCTGTTACCCATTTTAATCCTAAAACCCCTACCATGTTTTACCTTAAAACCTATACCTATATATTAACTGTAACTCCAATGTATTTTGCTCCATTGTACTCTCTTATCAATTTGAGATCCTGCATTTTGTTTCCGTTCGAATAAAATCATTATTTTGTTTCGACTCAATTTTTGGTACCTTTATCTAATTCAATTGTATTGTTCGTTCTGCTCTTTTGTATCATTCTCCATGTAGAAAATGACTATTCATCTCATCTATCTCTTTCCCCCCATTTTAATACATTTTTGATTTAGTCTCTAGTTGGATCCCCCTTAAACCTGATACCCACATACCCATTAACCTAAACCCTAACTATATAACCCTAACCCTTACCCCCGGATTACTGTATAAACCCAATTCACCCACCGCTCTCCTTCTTCTTCCTCCCGTCTCTTCCTCCGCTCCAGCGCCCAAACCCAATCCCCGTTACCCTTGCCTCCGATCACTGCCACCCTCGCGCCGACTCCTTTCCGTCGTCGTCACCACCACAGAACCACCACACCACCGCCATCTTCCACCGTCATCCCCAACTCCATCGAGACCCCGAACCCATTTTTGCCATTCTTGACCTCCACCATCCTCGCCACCTATCGCCATTACCACCTCCGATCGTCTTCGCCAGTCGCCTCCACCATCGCCCTCCGTTCACCTTCGCCTCCTTCGTCTCCAACACTCGAACCATTTCCCAATCTTCTCCCCAGTTTTGAACCCAAAAAAAAGGCATCGCCAGCATCGCCGTAGTCGCGTCGCCATCGCTGCCCGGCGTGCCTCGCCGTCAGCATCGCGCCGCCCTCGTAGTCGCACCACCGCCTCGCCACTCGCCGCTGTTGGTGTCGTCGCCATTCTCTCTCTCGCTATCTGGTTCAGTAAAAGAAGGAAGAAGAAGCACAATTGGCGCCATTCAATCTCAGCCATCGGATCTGATCAAGATCCGATCTTGATCAGATCTAATCTGATCGGTGTTCAGTGTTCTGGGCGCAGCAGATCCAATCGCCGTCCCGTGTTTGAGCTTGGATCCGGTGTGCAGCAGAGATATGATTGGTGGGTTTTGCTGTCCCGCGTTGTGTGCACAGTGGATCTGGTTGCCGTTTGCTGTTTTGGGAGGGATCTGGTGTAAGGATTCTCTTGGGTACTGTTGGTTCTTTGCACGGTCTTCGTACGTGCTTTTGGGAGATTTCGCCCGGGGTTTTTCGATCCCGTTTTCCTCAATTATCGGATCTAATCGTCGTCAATCAAGGTAAGTATTCTCCTTGTACAATTTATTGTCCTAGTACAAGCATTTGTTTGAAAATACCGCAAATATATTGTAGTGTGACTCCTTCTTGTCTTATCAATTGTCGATCTTGACTTTTCATCGTCGATTCCTTAATCTTAAGAATCACAACAATTTTATTGTTATATTTACAACTACTTGGACTCATTTTATCCCCTAGTCACACGAAAACATGAAATTAAGAACCCTAGATTTGTAGATGTGTGTTGTATCTTGTATGTGATGATCTTGCACCCATTTGAGTTGAGAAATAAATATTACTTGCTGATTTGATAACCATTACCTCGTATTTGTATCACACATTAATCTAGATGCCTAACAACCAATTATCGTGCAACCTATACATATAAGACATTCACACTTGTTGCTGTCCTCAACTTTACTTGCTGTTTCGATCCCTTTAAAACCAGAATATGAATCTGAGCCCTATACAATAAATGTATCTCTAGATGTCTAGATGTCGATAGCATCCAGAATTTTTGAATTCCGAGTTACGATCTAGGGGATATCACAGTTTTACTGCAGTTGTGTCCGTTGTCGCAGATTCACAAAACTGCTGCACTTCTTTAGTTTGCAAATTAATTTAACTATGTAAACAGTAAGCGTTTGACTTAAAATTTTACATGCTATTGCTGGACACCCTAGAGAACATCTCCAAATTTTCTCAGAATTAATTAACAATATTTCAATACTGTTTCACATGTATAAACTCAGAATCACAAATTCTGGCTGAACATAGAAGCAGTATAGTTCACTGTTTTGACACATGTTTCCACAACTTTCATGTACCTTAATTTTATGCATTGGAACCGGACAGGAGTATAGTTTCTAGATTTTCTGAAGGATCCATACTTGCTATCTTGTAGCAACGGGAATCATAGTTTTGGTACAGCAACGTCGTGCTGTCCAGATTTGAGATTTTTGTTGTTCGTGATATTTTTATTCATATTGACTCTCGAATATGATATATGATTATTTTAAACATGTCCCATGTCCATATTTTATGATTTTTTGACTTGTTTCACACACTTGCATGCTTGCTTGATAAGAATTAATAAAAGTAACAAGCCGGGGTTTAAGGAAAAGACCATAATAGTGGACAATATAGGTAAGTGTACTCGGAAGGGGGCCCGTGTTTTCCAGTACTCGGTTCATGAACCTGTTGCACTTGGAAGTATTCATGGAGCCAGTTATTTGGCTCATGAACCTGTTGTATTCATGGACCCACTGTGTGGTCCTTGAACCTATTAGTATTCACGAACTCGCTTCGTGAACCTGTTATTTAAATTCGTATTCATGAACCGTGCCTGCTTGATACTTGATACTTGATATCTGAGTACACCGCCTTATAGACTCCATTACTAGGTCTAAACAAAATTGCATTGACTGTAGCAACCATGTAGTAAAAATATGGATGCATAAAGTGCTACCTAGATAGTAATCACCACAAGACTTGAACATGAAACTTGAACTCGATATATGCTTACTCGATACTTGACTACATGATACATGAAACATGATACATGAGACATGAACATGAAACTTGAACATGATACATGTTACTTGATACTTGACAACTTGTTACTTGAGACTTGGCACTTGAATATTATATTTGACACTAGACTCAAGACTTGATACTTGACCCTAAACTTGAGACTTGTCACTTGATGTTAGATACCCCTACAGGTTCACTTGTCACTTGTTTCACCATTAGTATTTGTTATCCAACTTGTTTACTAAGATGTCCCTCTTGCTAGCTAGTTCTTGGTTTTTCCACTAATTGTTGTATCCCTGTTACATTCTTGATTTCAATTCTTGTCCAACATTACTTGTACTCATTTTTACTATTTGTGGCCCTAAATTGCACTAAGTGCATTTTCTCTTGTTTTTTCCTATTTTTTCCTTTTATATTTATTAAGCAGACTTTGGTGACGAGCTACCTGCTGGAATTGGTGAGCAGATGTTTTAGTTTTCAAGTGGAGAAAGGACTTGATTAGAATATTTGTTTTTCTTGAATTATTTATTCTTCCTGTTTATTACTTGTAACGGGCTGATGTTCCCGAGTTTTAACTTGATCCAGACTTGAAACTAATTGGATGTTATTATTGTGTTTTCAATTATTTCTGTTGCTAATAAATTATTCATGCATGCTTGGTTATATATATCTCTCTTGTTATATTCTTGTTGTGATACTGGATCGATCCTACAGCTTATGAATGATGTTAAAATTATTCGCTGGGCTTCATCACGCACTCGTATTCCGTGTTTTGGAAAGCGGGCGCGTGACAAAGTTTTTAGTGGTATCAGAGCTCAGGTTTGGCTAATGTGTTAGTTTGACTAATATATTAAATAGGCTTGACTCAGTCAGGATTAACTCAACATTTAACAGGCCATGCAACCACATGAATAATTTGATAATAAACTCGATCTGGACATAAGTCTTATCCCATCCATTATGATCCCTTCATATTCAATTCTTGGTTTCATTGCTCCCTTCCATCTCTTGCAGTCATCCTGATTTGTTGATTCCTTATTGGGTGCAAATTTATTCTTTCCGTACCCATATTCTTTTGAGTTCGGTGCAAGCAATCTCTGATCCTTTACTTGCCTGGTTGATCTCTTCTTATTTCAGCTCGTGTGTCGTTCATTGTTTTCCCTGCCTTGCATTCATTTTTTTTATTTTTTGTTGATTCATATTGACCATCATGTTGGTTAATTCTTCCCTGCTAAATTCTCTTCAATTCCGATCTTGCCCCTCGTCCTTCTTCCTTCGTATTCAATTCCTTAATTTTCTTTTGTCTCTTCTAATCATCCCCCTCTTTAACTCCTTATTGGGTATAGCTTTGTTTTTCTCCTGCCTATTTTTCTCTTTATAATTATTTTTTTTCGAATACCTTCTATATTTCGATTATTAATTGTTATATTTATTTTCGATCTTCTATATATATATAAAAAAATGTGTTCCTCAACAAAGATTTTGTTATTTCAAACAATGGTGTATTTTAACTTCACTTTTCATTTTTGATCTACTATATATTTCTGTTGGATTATTTTGATAAGACAAATTCTTATTTTGTTGTATAATGCTGTTGTTACTGCTATTATTTTCATTATCATTACTTGTATTATTATTGTTGTTACTATTATTGATATTCTTATTATTGGTTTCATTATTTTATTATTATTGTTAATATTAAATTACTTCCACAAAAATGTTGGGCCCAAACCATATTTTGTCTTGCATTACTACTTTTTCTAGTGTTGTTAATATTTTAATATTATTGTTATTATTATTATTATTAACATTCTTTTTGCAATTCTGTTATTATTATTGTTATGAACATTGTCCTTATCATTGTTATTCTTATTGTTATTAGTATCGATATTTTGTTATTATTATTGTTATTGGTATTATTATTTTTATCGTTACTATTGTTATTATTATTAATTTGTTTTGTATACATTTCACCATTTCGGTGCAACCTAATTAATGTCGACATGGCAAATATGCAACTCGATATCAACGGAGGCAAATTGCAACTGGATATCGGGAAGGCAAAATGTGCAATCGAATATTCAGACGGCAACCTGCAACCTGATATTGTGAAGGCAAACATGCAACTTGATGTTAAGGAGGCAAGATTTTCTACCTATTGCTAATTGATATTTCAAGACTTTTTACTTATATAATGAAATTAATGGTAAATAAATATTTTCCTTATAGAATTTTGTTTATACAATTATACTTTACGTTTTCATACAATTTGAACTAGTATAGCTGATTTACTTATAGAGTTGATAAGCCGATTCTTAATTTTGTTTTATAATGCTATTTTTATTATTGGTAATGTTTTCATTATTATTATTATTGTTATCTCTATTGCTGTTATTATTATTGTTTTCATTATCTTTATTGCTGCTATTTTTATTATTATTATTATTATTATTGGTATTATTGTTATTATTGCTATTATCATTATTATTATCATTATCGATATTATTTTTAATGCTATTATTATTATTATTATTGCATTATTTTCATAGATGTGTTGAATTCTATTATGTCATGCATGTATTACCATTATTATTAGTATTGTTGATATTTTTATTTTATTATATTATTATTGCATGTATGATTATGATGATTTTGATTACTGTTACTATTGTTGTTATTATTTTTGTTATTATTATTATTTTTATTATGGTCATTATTACTTGTATCATTGTTGTTATTAATATTTTAATATTATTGTTATTATTATTACATTTTGATTATTATCATTGTTATATTTATTTTTATTATTGTTACTATTATTCTATTACTATTGATGTTATTATCATTGATATTTGTTGTTATTATTATCTCTGTTAAAGCCATTAGTTTTGATATATATTATATCTTTTAATTATTTAAATTCAAGCCAAACCTTATATTCATTTTTCATTATTTATTATATCTATCTTGAGCCCATACCCTCCTCGATCCTGACGTATCAGTCTTGTCTTCCTGCTCGGTTCGTCGGCTTGGGACATCACCATCAGAGTAGCGCAGCGGAAGCGTGGTGGACCCATAACCGGCAGGTCCCGGGATCCCCTTGTTGCGATTAGTTCTTTGTATTGTTGCTTCTCTCTGTTCCTTGTATTCATCTCCATCCGTTGATTCCCTGAATGGTTTGATTCTTCCCGGTCATTTCTCTCTCTGGTTCCAGTTCTACCTACTCCTTATCTTGCTTTATTATCTTGTGTTGTTCTTTCCTTTTTATACCGTTTATTCTCTTTTATGCCTTCTATTTGACCTCATTATTACCCACTACTTCCTTTCTGGTTTAGCCACTGCCTTGTCCCTTCCCCTTTGGTTCTCTGTTTTGATTACCCAAGGTTGTTTGTTTTTGCCATGTCTTATGTACCGTCTAAGCAAATTTCGACGACGAAATTTTTGTGTAAGGTGGGTAGGATTTGTAACTCTTATATCCTGTATCTGTATTTTTATACTGTATTTTGCTCCATTGTACTCTCTTATCAATTTGAGATCCTGCATTTTGTTTCCGTTCGAAGAAAATCATTATTTTGTTTCGACTCAATTTTTTGTACCTTTATCTAATTCAATTGTATTGTCCGTTCTGCTATTTTGTATCATTCTCCATGTAGAAAATGACTATTCATCTCATCTATCTCTTTTCCCCCATTTTAATACATTTTTTATTTAGTCTCTAGTTGGATCCCCCTCAAACCCGATACCCACATACCCATTAACCCAAACCCTAACTATATAACCCTAACCTAGCCTAACCCTAACCCTAACCTCCAAATTACTGTATAAACCCAATTCACCCGCCGCTCTCCTTCTTCTTCCTCCCGTCTCTTCCTCCGCTCCAGCGCCCAAACCCAATCCCCGTTACCCTTGCCTCCGATCACTGCCACCCTCGCGCCGACTCCTTTACGTCGTCTTCACCACCATACCACCACCACACCACCGCCATCTTCCACCATCGTCCCCAACTCCATCGAGACCC
This sequence comes from Hemerocallis citrina, assembly GCA_017893485.1. Taxonomy (NCBI): domain Eukaryota; kingdom Viridiplantae; phylum Streptophyta; class Magnoliopsida; order Asparagales; family Asphodelaceae; genus Hemerocallis; species Hemerocallis citrina. Next base: position 115,807,979 of record CM030366.1, read on the forward strand.
CGAACCCATTTTTGCCATTCTCGACCTCTACCATCCTCGCCACCCATCGCCATTACCCTCCGATCGTCTTTGCCAGTCGCCTCCACCATCGCCCTCCGTTCAGCCTTGCCTCCTTCGTCACCAACACCCGAACCATTTCCCAATCTTCTCCCCTGTTTCGAACCCAAAAATAGGGCATCGCCAGCATCGCCGCAGTCGTGTTGCCATCGCTGCCCTGCGTGCCTCGCCGTCAGCATCGCACTGCCCTCACAATCGCACCACCACTTTGCCGCTCACCGCTATCAGTGTCATCGCCATTCTCTCTCTTGCTCTCTGGTTCAGTAAAAGAAGGAAGAAGAAGCACAGTTGGCGCCATTCAATCTCAACCGTCGGATCTGATCAAGATTCGATCTTGATCAGATCAGATCTGATCGGTGTTCCATGTTCTGGGCGCAGCAGATCCAATCGCCGTCCTGTGTTTGGGCTTGGATCCGGTGTGCGGGAGAGATCTGATTGGTGGGTTTTGCTGTCCCTGCGTTGTGTGCACAGCGGATCTGGTTGCTGTTTGCTGTTTTGGGAGGGATTTGGTGTGGGGATTCTCTTGGGTACTGTTGGTTCTTCGCACGGTCTTCGTACTTGCTTTTGGGAGATTTTGCCCGGGGTTTTTTGATCCTGTTTTCCTCAATTATCGGATCTAATCGTCGTCTATCAAGGTAAGTGTTCTCCTTGTACAATTTATTGTCCTAGTACAAGCATTTGTTTGAAAATATGGCAAATACGTTGTAGTGTGACTCTTTCTTGTCTTATCAATTGTCGATCTTGAATTTTCATCGTCGATTCCTTAATCTTAAGAGTCACAACAATTTTATTATTATATTTACAACTACTTGGACTCATTTTATCCCCTAGTCACATGAAGACATGAAATTAAGAATCCTAGATTTGTAGATATGTGTTGTATCTTGAATGTGATGATCTTGCACCCATTTGAGTTGAGAAATAAATTTTACTTGCTGATTTGATAACCATTACCCCGTATTTGTATCACACATTAATCTAGATGCCTAACAACCAATTATCGTGCAACCTCTACATATAAGACATTCACACTTATTGCTGTCCTCAACTTTACTTGCTGTTTCGATCCCTTTAAAACCAGAATATGAATCTGAGCCCTGCACAATAAATGTATCTCTAGATGTCTAGATGTCGATAGCATCTGAAATTTTTGAATTCCGAGTTACGATCTAGGAGATATCACAGTTTTACTGCAGTTGTGTCCGTTGTCGCAGATTCACAAAACTGCTGCACTTCTTTAGTTTGCAAATTAATTTAACTATGTAAACAGTAAGCGTTCGACTTGAAATTTTACATGCTATTGCTAAACACCCTAGAGAACATCCCCAAACTTTCTCAGAGTTAATTAATAATATTTCAACACTGTTTCACATGTATAAACTCAGAATCACAAATTCTGGCTAAACATAGAAGCAGTATTGTTGGCTGTTTTGACACATGTTTCCACAACTTTCATGTACCTTAATTATATGCGTTGGAACCATGCAGGAGTCTAGTTTCTAGATTTTCTGACGGATCCATATTTGCTATCTCTTAGCAATGGAAATCACAGTTTTGGTACAGCAATGTCGTGCTGTCCAGATTTGAGATTTACGTTGTTCGTGATATTTTTATTCATGTTGACCCTCGAATATGCAATATGATTATTTTAAACTGGTCCCATGTCCACATTTTTTGATTTCTTGACTGTTTCATACACTTGCATGCTTGCTTGATAAGAATTAATAAAAGTAACAAGCCGGAGTTTAAGGAAAATACCATAATAGTGGACAATATAGGTAAGTGTACTCGGAAGGGGGCCCGTGTTTCCCAGTACCCGGTTCATGAACCTGTTGCACTTGGAAGTATTCATGGAGCCAGTTACTTGGCTCATAAACCTGTTGTATTCATGGACCCACTGTGTGGTCCTTGAACCTGTTATTATTCACGAACTCGCTTCGTGAACCTGTTATTTAAATTCGTATTCATGAACCATGCCTGCTTGATACTTGATACTTGATACCTGAGTACACCGCTCTATTGTTTCCATTACTATTTCTAAACGAAATTGCATTGACTGTAGCAACCATGTAGTAAAATATGGATGCATGAAGTGCTACCTAGATAGTAATCACCACAAGACTTGAACATGAAACTTGAACTCGATACATGCTTACTCGATACTTGACTACATGATACATGAAACATGATACATGAGACTTGAACATGATACATGTTACTTGATACTTGACAACTTGTTACTTGAGACTTGGCACTTGAATATTATATTTGACACTAGACTTGAGACTTGATACTTGACCCTAGACTTGAGACTTGTCACTTGATGTTAGATATCCCTACAGGTTCACTTGTCACTTGTTTCACCATTAGTATTTGTTATCCAACTTGTTTACTAAGATGTCCCTCTTGCTAGCTAGTTCTTGATTTTTCTACTACTTGTTGTATTCCTGTTACATTCTTGATTCCAATTCTTGTCCCATATTACTTGTACTCGTTTTTACTATTTGTGGCCCTAACTTGCACTAAGGGCATTTTCTCTTGTTTTTTTTTCTGTTTTTCCCTTTTATATTTATTAAGAAGACTTTGGTGATGAGCTACCTGCTGGAATTGGTGAGCAGAGATTTTAGTTTTCAAATGGAGAAAGGACTTGATTAGAATATTTGCTTTTCTTGAATTATTTACTTTTCGTATTTAAGAACTTGTAACGGGCTGATGTTCCCGAGTTTTAACTTGATCCAGAGTTGAAACTAATTCGATGTTATTATTGTGTTTTCAATTATTTCTTTTGCTAATAAATTATTCATGCATGCTTGGTTATATATATCTCTCTTGTTATATTCTTGTTGTGTAGCTGGGTCGGTCCTATGGCTTATGAATGATGTTAAAATCATTTGCTGAGCTTCGTCACGCACTCGTATTCCGTGTTTTAGGAAGCGGGGTGTGACATTAACCCATCAGCCTGTTCAACTCCCCTTTACCCCTTCAGCCGCTCTTCGAACCCTAGCCGCCTACCAGCCGCTTCACCCCTTCGTCTACCTCCCACTTTCCTCCTCCCTAACCCTGTGTGCACCCATTGTCCCCGACTCCTTCTCTCCCACTTATCCTCTTTCCCTGCTCTCACCTCGACTGCAGCATCCATCGCGGCGCCCCGGTACTCCTCCTACCTCGCGACTGCAGTGCCGCAGAGCTTTGCCATCTCCCTTCCAATAATGCTTAGCTCTGCAGCACCCTCCCGTGCACTCTCGTTGCCACCATAATCCTCCTGCACCACATCCCCACCTCCCTGCAGTCCTCCCCTATCGGCAGTCCAGCACAGCAGCAAAACCAGCCCTGCAGCGTGCACCCCCGTGTGCGGTGCTCCCATCCACCATTGCCAGCCCGTCTCCATCCCTCTCTCCTTCTCCCCATCACATCGATTCCTCTGTGGGTTGTCTTACGGTGATAGATGCCAGCCAGCCAGCATCGCAGCGACAACATGCGCATCTCGCCGTTGTTTCGCTGCCTTCCGTCATCCCCTGGCCACCGCCTTCGTCGCCCTCGTCGCTGTGTCGACCCCTGTCACCGACGGACCCCCCCCCTCTGCAGCATCGACGGCCACCACCTGTCTGCCGTGCTGCTCGCCGTCAGAGCCAAGCCTGGCAGTGCAGTTGATCATGGGTTTGATCATGTTGGATGTGAGCCGTCCATTTGATTGTGGTCTTGATCTTTTGATCTTGATTGATTGAGTCTTGGCCGTTTGACCGCGATCATCATCAACTTCATCATCACCTTGATCTGGACCATCCGATCTTGTTGATCTTGATCTTCAATCTGATCCGTCCGATCTGATCTGATCATGATCATCATCACTTTTGGATCTAGCCGTTGATCTCTTGATCTCTTGATCTCAGTCGCTTGATCGTCGTTTGATCATCTTGTTCGAGATCCGCTCGTGATTTTTTGTTCGTGCCTGGAAATCCGTTCTCGTTATTCTTGCTCTCTGCTCCATTTCTGTCGTCGTCTCTCAGGCAAGTAACTTGTATTCTTTTCTTTGTGTAATACAAGTACTAAATACCATCTATAGTGCAGTTGTGTGTTCTAGAGACAATTCGTGTGTGTGCCCCTTGTTGATATTGTCTCTATTGTGTTGATTCGACCATAGTTGCCTCACGACATACATGACATGAATTAACCTAGGGTTGACCACTTTTTGATGTATATGTTCATGCTACCTTGAGATATCTGTGCTTGATGTGTTATTCGTGATATACTTGTCAAATATTTGCAAAATACCCTATACCATATTTGGACGTCTAGTACACTATATTTCATGTTTGGTTGTGTTTTGGATGAGTTCTATGTGAACTAGTGGATTTTGTGCATAAAGGATATTTTCAGTTTTGCTAGTTTTTTTCCGTTTAATCAGTATTTTATACCTTATTAAGGCCAGTATTTGAAAATATTTTGAGAACTTGATTTGTAGAGAATTTTGTCTATTTTTCAATCCTTTTGACGGATCTCAGTTCGTTTTACGGTTTGTGAGTTATGTCTATTTTACTACAGTGGTGTCGAAAGATTTCCAGATTTTGTTTTCTATGAATTCTGAAGAGTAAACTATTTTTATCATGATGTTAAAAGTATTATTTTGATCCAATATTTTGTACAGTAATACTAGACCTGATTGGGATTAACCCTGAATTTTTTATGGATTTATTTGATAAGTTTTATACATCGTTCTATGTTTCTAAACAATTACTATACTAGCAGATTTTTCTCGCTGTTCAGTAAAGAACCTGATTTTCGACCTATTGCTACTTGCTGTTTGTAAAATATTTGTGAATATGAAAGTTAGCCTACTGTATCTATTTTATCATTCTTTTGGCGAATTTGGATTTGGATTTATGGTTTGTGAGATATTGCTGTTTTTGTACTGCAGTGTTTGTGATTTCAGATTTACAAAACTACGACATCTTGATATTTTCTGATTTTTGTTAATTAAACTATTTATATTGGAAAATTATGAAACTTGATTTTCTGTTGCTATACATATAGGAGAATACCCCAGATTTTTCATGGATTTATTTAATGAGTTTTCATTCTATTTTCCTGATTTTGAATACAATCTTCTGATTTGTGGCTGAACATGTTTGCTGGATTCAAATCTGTTTTGAGTTATATTTTTGTGAAATAGTATATGAGTTATATATATTTGCTGGATTCTGCCGGAATTCTATTTTCTAGACCTTTCGACGGATCCAGATTTGCATGTTTGTAGCAACGGAAATTCCAGATTTAGTGCAGTACCATCTTGTTATCCTGAACTAGAATTATAGTTGTTCTATCCTGTTATGTGTTGTTTATCACCTGTATATGTTTATCTTGCAACCTGAACTTGTTACTTGATCATACCATGTTATATTTGCACTGTTTGAGACACATACATGCTTGTTTGATAATAATAATAAATAACCAAGTCTGGGTTTAAGGGAAAGATCTAACAGTGGAAAATACATAAACATGTACTCGGAAGAGAACTCATAGATCCTACTTGGTTATTTAGAGCTTGATATTTGGAGCTTGATATCTGGTTATTTGGAGCTTGACACGTGATTGCTTGACACTTGCACACTTGACACAGAGCTTGATATTTTGGGTATTTGGAGCTTGTTATTTGGTTATATGGAGCTTGTTATTTGATTACTTGGAGCTTGATACTTGATTACTTGAGAGCTTGTACCTGAGTACACTGCCCTCTATGATCCACTATGAAATCTAAAGCGAAACTATTTGAATATAGCAACCATGTAGTAAATGTATGGATGCATGAAGTGCTACCTAGATAGGACTTAATACAAGACTTGAACATAACCACTTGACACTTGATACTTGATTACTTGTACATGATACATGATACTTGATACTTGTTCACTTGATACTTGCTACCCGTTACTTGTACTTGTTCACTTGATACTTGTTACTTGTTACTTGTTACTTGTTTGCATGATACTTGTTTACCTGACATTTGATACATGCCACTTGCACTTGTTTATCTTGCCATGCTAGTTGTTATATTTTGTTATCATGTATATTCCATGTTATTAGTTATTCTTTTTTCTAGGTACTTGTATCCTGCACTACAAGCGGCCCGTAACTTGCATTGACGGGAGTTTGTTTTCTTTTTCCTATTCCTGCAATTTATTTAATTGCAGACCAGGATGATCAACTACCAGATGGAGTTGGTGAGATGAAATACCAGCTGCTGGAATTTTGCTATTATTATTTCTTGTTGCTTATGTTGAACAATTGTATTTTGATTACTTGGATGATTTTGTATTTGGGCAATGTGACTTAGGATATTTGACTTGTTCAGATCTGGATTATTTGAAATTATAATATTTTGGTTTCAAGTATTCTTGTTGGTTTTGACTCATATATGCATGCTTAGTTGACTTGTCTTGCTTCCGACTCTGATTATTCTTGTAAAATGTTGTAAAGATTCCGAACAGCTTATGGATGATAAAAATCATTCGCTGGGCTTAGTCACGTATCCGTATTTCGTATTCTCTTTTTGGGAAGCGGGGCGTGACATTAAGAATCTCGCTCAACCCAAACTTTTGGCAAACTAACTCTGAGGACCTAGGCCAAGATCTACAGTCCATTGAAGCTCCTTTCACTGATAAGAAAATTAGGGAGGTGGTGTCGCAACATGTAAGGGAGAAAGCATTAGGTCCAGATGGTTTCCCAATCCTCTTTTATCATACCTTTTAGGAGGAAATCAAAAATGATCTTGTGAACTTGTTTGCCGAGTTCTATGACCATAGAATTAGGCTAGGTAGAATCAATTATGTTGGGATCGTGTTAATCCCAAAGAAGGATGATTCCCAATTGGTAAGAGACTTCTGCCCTTTTAGTCTCCTTAATTGTTCTGTTAAGATAATCATCAAGAAACTAGCTAACAGACTGGGAAGATGATGGACATACTTATTCATAGCAGCTGAATTCATCAAAGGACAATGTATCCTAGACTGTATAGCTATAGCAGAGGAAACTATCCATCAATGCCACATCTCGAATGCTAGAAGCTATCTCCTCAAGCAGGATTTTGAGAAGGCATATTATTCAGTTGATTGGGACCGTCTTTTGGAAGAACTTGTAGGCAATGAGTTTGGGGACAGGTGGATCCACAACTGTCTCACCACTAGTAGGACTGCTATCATGGTGAACGATGGTACGGGACATAACCATTTTCGTGCAAACATGGCATTCGACAAGGAGACCCCCCCTCTCCCCCTCCTATTTACCATTGTGGCAGACGTTCTGAAGTCTATGATGGTTAACTGCAGACAGGCGCTTATGGCCAGTGGTTATAACCATCAGGGTTGTTCCATACTTCAATAAGCAGATGATACTCTTCTGTTTGGAAATGGAAACCTCAGAGAAACCACCACTTTCAAAGAAGTCATATACAATTTTCAAGCGTGGTCCGACCTCAGGGTTAATTTCCATAAAAAATGCCTTAATCCCCATTGCTTTATTCCTAGAGGAGGCAAAAGAACATGCCACCATTCTCAACTGCTCTGTTGAGAATTTCTCCATTAAATATCTGGGGCTCCCACTAAGATCGGGCAAGCTCAAGAAAGCAGATTGGTTACCTATCATTAATTGGATTGAGAACAGACTTGCAGGTTGGAACGGTAAATCATTGTCTTTGGGAGGGAGAGTCACTTTAATCAACTCAGTCCTCTCAAACCTATTGACTTATTATCTGGCCTTCTTTGAAATGTCACGATGAGTTATCCAAATAATTGACCGCATCTGAAAGCGATTCCTTTCGAATAGTATAAACTCTGATAGAGGCAGCTATCACCTCATTAAATGGGGAAAAACATGCATGAAGAAAATACACGGAAGACTATGTATAATTGATCTTTGAGATATGAATATTGCGCTATTGGAAAAGTAGTGGTGGAAAGTCTTTCACCTTAATGGAAAGGAATGGCAGGACTTCGTTCATGTTTATCTTCATGAGAATGTGACACGGAATCTGGAATTCAGGGTGGGTCAACGTGTCTCTTGGTTCGTGAAGGATATTACTAAAGCCTATGATCCGTTCAATACTGTGTAATGTCTTATGTCAGCAATGACAGACTTACTAGATTCTGGTGGGATAAAAGGTTTGGTGACCACACACTTAGAGATCTTCTCCCAGATACATATGCACAAGCAAAACAACCACACTGCACGGTACCCGTTGCTTGGACAAGAAGTTCATAGAAGCCAACTCTTAACCAATCACTTGACCAGGGCTCTCAGCTCAGGTTTACGAAGCTACAGGCTCATATCGCCAATTCAGGAGTAAAATGTTCACAAGGACCAGATAGAAAAGCCTGGGGACTTGAGAAAAATGGCACATTCACGGTATGATCATTTTATAACCGCATTCATTTCGGGGGTTGTAGAATGAAATTGTCAGTAATTACTTGAAAAACAAAAATCCCGCTGAAAGTGAAGGTCTTCTTGTGACTTTTCCTAAACGACGCGATTTTGACTAGAGATAACCTGGTCAAATGCCACTGCATATTGATACCTCCTGTGGGTTTTGCAATGCTTTCATCGAAACCAGAGATCATCTTTTTCTGGATTGTCACGGGAGCAAGGAGGTCCTCGTAGATGTCCCCAGTGTCGTGGGAACTAACGATTACCCTATAAATGACGAAGGTTGTGGACCAGCCCGAAATTCTCTGCTGAGAGATATTATATGAAAAAAGCTTGGTATATCGCTATCGCTGCTACAACCTGGGTTCTTTGGCTAGATAGATTTTATTATTATTACATTCGTGGGACTAGTAATAGTATAGTATTACTGGTAATTTAACTCACATCATGCATCTTATTTTATTCTGGGCTCCAACTGCAGCTACAGGTCCTAGAGGAAGGATTGTCAGCGCCTTCCAGGTGGAGTACGATGACGATGAGTCGATATCAAGATCGGTCCTACTCTTGACTGAGGCCCGAGTCTTTAGTGTACACTTGTATTTTGATAGATCCCCACCCCCCAAGGCCAGTTGGGGGGATCTAATTGCTTGTATGTACTTCTGATGCTTGTAAGTTTCTATGTTTGTCCCAAAGGTCATATATATTATTTATGTATTATAGGACTCTGTATTTTACTCAGTACTCTGAGTTTTTTTTATTAACCTTTTATTAATGAAATATGGTGACCATACTTCACCTTTTCCTTTAAAAAAAAAACTATCATATAACTAAACTGCCCTTCGTTACCTAACCTAATGAAACCAACATTGAATTGACTGTAACTAACTGATACATGGAATCGTCCGCCTCAATTTACTTTGAATTTGGATGAGCTTGACACTCCTTTGTTTATTTTTTGCACAAAAATGGCACAGTACTACATTTGCAAAATAAAAAATAAATCAAGGGATTAATAAGACAGGTTATACTTCGTCTTTTTTTAATTATCAGAAACCTTAAAAAGGCTTGGCCTAAGAAGAGTCTTTTTATCAAGCCCAACCACCTGAATGCTCAAGTATTGCATCATTCTCTGGTTGGATAGGGGCCCATACACGCAAGTATGACGGCCCACTACTCAAGCTGAAACCTGGCCTAAAAGTCCATACTACAAAGAAGCTTGACTCAGCTTGCAAACAAAGATCATATATGCATACAAGCAGGGTAATTACAGGCAGTTTGTTTCTCTTTATTTCCATGCATACAAGCAGGGTAATTACAGGCAGTTTGTTTCTCTTTATTTCCAATGAATGCTATCAGAACTACGTGAAATGAAGCAACCATCTTTGCTTCGATTCTGCAAATATAGCATTGTTTTCTATACAAATATGTAGACAAATAGGTTCGATACCAATCGTGTCAAACAAATAAACACAGTGAGGATGCCCTCCTTGATAACAGAACACTAGCCTATATTGTAATAACGGTAATATATATATTAAGTTTACCTTATTCAACAATTTCTCAATTGGGTTAAGTTATGTTGGTTATAGTATATACAGATTCTTATCGAACAACTGTTATATCTTCAACTGTTATATCTTAAGTAAACAAATTTAATTTTGTAATGAAAATTAATGAAAACGAATCATATTCATACTCGAATTTAATTACAATTATACTATTGTTACAACAACAATAAATTATATATATATATATTTCCCATCGTGAGGTAGGATATTCCTACCTTTTACCCGTAAAAAAAAAAAACAACAACAATAAATTTCACTATCAACAAAGAACAAAAGAAAGATAATATATCTTCAATTCGAACCTTGATAATCGTGAATTAAGAAAACTGTTTCGCAAACAGCGTATTTCACTATGGACAACTCACAGATTGAAGATACTTTTATCTTCAATTCCGATCTTGAAGATAGTGAACAGACAGACTGGGGCTTGCTTATAAACAATGTCCTCAAGATGTTATTTTCGCCACTGCTACGGTGTATACAGATGATTAGGCGATCGCCTCCCAAGATACAACAGTCAGAACTTCGTTAACTTACACTAGAATAACGAAGGCTCGGTCGAGATGGATATCATAACAGTGATTTATTAAGTTAGCAGTAATACAGGGTGGTAGGGAACATCTAAAATGGGATTCCGATTTGATCAGGATTGATTCCTATTTATAGCCCTCTGCCCAGGCCGGTTGCACAACTGTACAGGAAACAACTGTCCCGACAATTGGCAACTGCAGAAATTTTTCAAAATAAAAACTGGCAAAAATAAGTTACTGTTTTAAAACAAGCCCAATGTAATACCCCGCAAAATTGATTTATGATATTTTTGCCCCACGTGTGTTACGCATGTGTATTTCGTACTGCCACGAGTAATAGTCGTAACGTATTTTTCTACGTATTTCTGTTTTTCAACTATTTATCCATTTTTCATCTCCTCAAAACTCATTTTATCCTATGCTGAGTCAACTTAAACATTTTTTTTAATCCTTGTGTTTTTGCGTACATTGAACGTGTTTTCTATACACGTGTCGTCTACGTATATTTTCTGTTACATGAAATATCTGTAACATTGTTAATATACATATTCTACGTATTTTGTATTTTGACTGTATTTCGTTCTCTCAAATTAAATTTCAGATTTTTGCACGTGCATTGCATGTAAATTATTGTCTCTAAATTTTTAAGAAGTAATGCACATTTTTCTTCTTACTTTATTTATTACACTTGGTATTATTTATTTTTATAAAAATTCATGGGCCCAAAATTGCTTTTAAAGCCCACAAAAATTATTTAAATAAAAACCTACATACAACTTTTTTTTTGATGAAACGGATAGAGTCCAAGGACTCTAGCCATGCGTTAATAATCACAATAATTACAATAGAGAGGTCTTACAAGATGTAAAACAAACAAAAAAGATACGCTACTTCTAATAACAATACAAATGAGTCGATACGGACTCAAACAAGAAGCTAAATACAACATTCCAGGACCTACAATAACAACACTACCGCCGATTAAGCCAGCAGACAAACGCCGGAATACAGAGCAGCTCACGCAACAGCTCAGAACGAACGGATCAGGGGAGTTGAAGCAACACGACGTAGGGGTGAAGAATGCTCCTCCGCGCACAATACCCTGTCAACAAGGATACAGTGATGATCCATCGAACATAAGGAGGCAGAGAGAATCCGATGCACTGTATCAGCGCCAAGGATCGACACTCCCCAACAACAGACAGCACCAAAAGAATACCGATAGAATATCAGCGACTGCCGCTAAAGAGAGGCTACATAGCAAGCTAAACAAGAACAGGAGACAAGATCTCACAAAAGGATAAACCAATCAGACTAAGGAAAACATCAATAAGAAAAGAGAGCGATAAGAATAGCACTCTCAACTTAAAAATCTGACAGAGCAAGCTATCATCAACAGAGAGAACGAGTCAGAAAACCATAACAATCTTAAAGCACAAGTTCACAGCGAAGTAACCATCAGAAATACATTAAACAAAATAGTTACCACAAACGACTTCTAGACGCAAAATAGGTGTGTTCAACAGGAGGAGAACAATATTGAAACACGTCAAAATATAACGATTTAAGCACCTGAGGACAGAAAAAGCAGCATCAGACTGAGCTACCAAAATGCAAGAATCGCTAGGAGCGCCATAACTAAAGTTCCACCAGGATAGAAGGAAACAGAGGATGCCAGTCCCAAAGACGATCAGAACTTTATGTAATTCAGAAACAAAAGCCACATCTGCCCAAAAAGAATATAAACATGTTGCCAAAAGCATTATAAGGGTAGGTGTTCCTACCCTTTAATCCTGCAACCAAAAAAGCCAAGAGAATAGCGTTAAGCCGCACTACAAAACTCTAAGCATAAGAAATAATATAGATAGAAAGAGCTGCAAAAAGAAACAATGACTAACAGATGCATAAGTAGAACGTGAACTTCAAAAAAGAGGTCCTGTGTTCGTTAAATAACATTGAGGTTTATAAGACAACGAACAGCCTTTTCTAGCCTATCAATCTTCATGGCTTTTCTAGCTTCCGTTTTTAAAGAAGAAGACCAAAAATTGAATAAAAATAACAAATCGTTTGATAATGAACGAGGGGAATTATAACTCTGACAGAATATTCTGTGATTTCTTTCCCTCCAAATTAACCATAAAATAATCTGGAAGGAGAGGATCCATGATTTGTGGAAAGCGACATTAGGAGGACGTTTTGTCCAGCAGTCGACTAGACTGACTGGAGTGTTAGACGCTTCCCAAGCCAGAACGGTGATTTTCCAGAGAGAAATAGCATAATCGCATTCTACGAATAGGTGGTTCACATCCTCCGATGTAGATTCGCACAGGGGACATAATTGTCCCCATGCTTGATTTCTCTTATTGAGCACCTCAACGGTAAGGAGTTTATTGTTGAGTGCTAACCACACAAGGATTTTCACCTTCAACGGAGCACACGACTTCCAAACCAGATCGTAGAATGGCAAACGAATCCCTCTAAAATTATGAAAGAGGTAGAAAGAACGAACTGAGAAGTTCTTTGACGAATTCCAGCGCCAAAAGAATTTCTCTTTATCATGCCAAACCGCGTTGTTTAGATCCTCAAGCATGTTATCAAGAATGGGGGTTAATTGGGATGTAAGATTGGAAGAGAGGGGAATCGACCATTCCCTTAGACCCTCATTGTTGCTATAGTACTCTGACACCAAGGCCAGAGGATTTGAAGCAAGTCAGAATATCTCTGGATAAGCGGACGCTAAAGAAGAGTTACCGATCCAAATATCAGTCCAGAATCTGGTCATGGATCCATCGGCACATCCGTGGCTTAGACCACAATGGAAAGCCGCTGCCGCTTTCCAAATACCTTTCCAAAAAGGTGAGGCCTGCCTATGAGGATGTTCAGGGAAACTCCACCATTCATAGGCCACATAGTAATTGGCTTTGATACTTCTGATCCAGGGAAGGTTAACCAACTTGAGGAATCTCCAAAGCCATTTGCCTAGCAAAGCAAGGTTTTGGTGTTTAAGGTCTAAAACCCCTAAACCACCAGCCAATTTCGATGTGCAAATGAGTTTCCAGTTACAGAGGTGCGATCCGGGATTGTAGATAGATGAGCCTGACCAGAGGAAGTTACTTCTGATCTGATCGATTCTTTTGATGAACCAAGAAGGGATGTAGTAGAAGGACATCATGTATAGAGGAATCGAGGAAAGAACTGAATTGAGCAGAATTAATCTACCGCCACGGGACAACTGCCTCCCAGACCAAACCGACAGTCTGGACTCAACCTTATCAATCATTGGAGACCAATCCGATCTATGAAGTTTACCCCACCTCAGAGGAATTTCTAAATACGTAATAGGAAATGAAGCGACCGGGCAGTTAAAAAAAGCAGATATTTCATCTTGTCTATTAGGCGATCCTCCCAGCCAAACGATAGATGATTTCTGAAAGTTAATAGTAAGACCAGAGGCTAGCTCAAAACAATAGAGAAGCAGATTCAGATTTCTGAGGGTATGAGAGTTAGGTTTGGCGAGGATGATGGTGTCATCGGCGTACTGAAGGTTCAGTACGCCATTGAAGAAACGGGACTCCCCCAGTCCTTCGATGACTCGGGCGTCCCAAGCATTACGGAGAAGCTTACTGAATACATCCGCAACAAGCGAGAACAAAAGGGACGAAAGAGGGTCACCTTGCTTGAGACCGCGTTTGATTTTAAATTTGTGACCCTCCGAGCCATTAATGAGAATGGAGGAGGTACCCGCAAATAGGCTGGATTTAATCCAAGCAATCCATTTGGGACCAAAACCCCTATTGATTAAAATATCGAAGAGGAACTCCCAACAAACGTTATCATAAGCTTTTTGAAAATCAAGTTTGAGAAGGATACCCTCAGTTTTCGAATTGTGACAGAAGGAAATGATTTCTTGGGCCGAGGCCACGCTATCAAGAATAAAGCGGTCCTTAATGAAACCTGATTGAGCCGGATCAATAAGGGGAGAAATCACCTCTCCAAGTCTAGTCGATAGGACCTTCATGATAATTTTTGAAGGTGGAATTGATAAGACTAATCGGCCTAAAATTCGCCACGGTATTCGCACCACAAATTTTAGGGATGAGGACAATATGCGCGTAGTTGATGCGGTCAAAGGAGAATGAACCACGATGAAGATCGGCGAACATTCGGAAAAGGTCATCTTTCAACCAATTCCAGAACTTTTGAAAAAAGAACGCGGGGAAACCGTCCGGACCCGGCGCAGCATCGCTTTTTAAGGCGAATACCGCCGTTTTGATTTCTTCTATGGAAAACGGTGCTTCAGGAGAAGAAAGGTTGTTAGGGACCTCACCGTACAGTTGATCCCAATCCAGACTCAGCGCCTTCGGTTTGGATGAACCAAGGAGATTTTTATAGAAAAGGAGGAAAGATTGGTGAATATCTTCGTTAGAAGAAAGCTCATTCCCCTCGTGAATAATAGATGAAATGTGATTACATCTTTGTCTGTGGGAAGCAAAGTTATGAAAAAAAGCTGTATTACAATCTCCTTCTTTGAGCCATCGAAATTTGGCTCTTTGAGCCCATTTCACATGGTCTTGGTGCAGAATATCCACGAAATCCTGTTTGCAAGATTGCCGCTCGTTGAAAAGCTCAACCGAGATCGGGCCTCGCTCCTCCATTTTATCAATAGATTCAATGGTGGAGAGAAAATACTTTTTAAGGAAATTAGTGTTAAATTGCCTTTCATTGCGCCAAATTTTACATCCGAATTTAATCGCATGGAGTTTGAGAAGAATAGACCCCAATCCGGAAGATCCTGATATCGCCGAAAGGCATTCAGTAACGAGGTTAACAAATACTTGGTCTTGCAACCAAAATTTTTCGAATCTGAATTGATGATGGCGAGGGAATTGATAGTCAGAATGAAACGCAATAGGAACATGGTCAGATTAGGCAATGCTAGAGCAAAAGAGTTGTAAAACGGTCTATCCATACATTGGACACCAAGAAACGGTCGAGCTTCGCCATCGAGGGATGATGGTGGAGGTTCGACCACGTAAAGGATCTACCCGAAAATGGAATGTCGGTTAGTTGTAATAATCGGATGCACTCGTTGAAACGATGATTGCCAAGCGAAGCTTGGTTAGATCTTTCGGCGGCAAATCTAGTGACATTAAAGTCGCCACAAAAGATACACAAGCCGATAGATTGGGGAAGAAGAGATTGGAATTCGCTCCAAAATAATGGTCGTCCTTCGGATGAGGACAGACCGTAAACGAAAATAACCGTGAGGTTGGTGTTAAGAGGCATCCAATAAAGCTGAACAATGAGGAAGAAGTTGAGTCGCCTAATCGACACTATAGAGAAGATGGACTCTTTGTATCCAAAGAGTATACCTCCCCTCGATCCTATTGCGTCTAGAGAAATCCATTTAGAGATGATGGTACCTCCGATCGACCTAAGAATCGTGGGAGAGGGAGACTTAAGTTTAGATTCTTGGATGAAAATGAGATCGCAGTGAGAAGAAGATATCATGTGATATATCGATCTTTGCTTATCGGGACAATTAAGTCCCCTAATGTTCCAGGATAACGTAATCATTAAACACCTTTGAACTCCCTAACTCTAGAACGATCTTTATCTTTAATGGCGAGAGCCACAGCCGAAGGGGAAATTGCAGGCAAAAAACCTAATTCCGACGATAAAGTAATGAGTTCACTATCTGAGCAATGATCAAATTGAAGGTGAAAGATAGAACCTAAAGGCGAAGTAATAGATTCGGTCTTGGAGGTGTACGAACTAGTATCTGAGAGAGGCAGAGAGGCCAGAGCTGCAGATCTAGCCCGTAAACGAGCACTAGATCGGATCAGACGGGGTTTGGATTTAGAAACCGAAGAAGAGAGTTCCCTGGAATGAACAATGATCAGAGCATCAACTGGCATGGGCTTGACAGCCGGAACAGCCAATGTCGAAAGGCCATTAGAGAGAGACAAAGGCAATGGGGATTTATTAGAGAAAGGGCCAATTAACTGTTCCGAGGGAGGGAACAAACCAGTATAGAAATTAGCACTGAATTTGGGTAAAAAAGCACCTAGTGTAGTGTGCATCGCAGTCTTAATGACTGAAGACATGGAACAATACTCTCCCGAAACCAGAACAAGAGAGAGGTAGAGACGCGGGTGGTGAGGCACCCGACCGAAGAAAACACTAGAAAACACCAATCGCAAGGCAATAGAATGCAACCAAACAGTATCAAAAATAGAATAAACACAATAATAGAAGTATAAACTCACCTTTCGATTGGCTAGATCCCGCTTTCGATCCTCTTCTTCATCCTCCAACAAATTGTCAAGATCAGTCCAGCGAGGGGCTTGAGAAGCCTTATCGTTTTTGGTCTTAATAAGGGGTAATTCAGGGTCAGCTAATGTGATGGAGGATAAGTGAGCTTGCTTTTGGAAAAGTTGCCAATCGGATTCGTAATGTGGGTTGACTTCCCACTTGGGCCATAGAGAATCAGACACTGAACGTTTGGTGGTAGATGGATCCTCCTCAGGAGCTAATTGAACAGGAGGTGGCAAAAGCTTAACATCACGAGTTTCAGTTAAAGCGGCTGAAGCAAACGGGGGAATGTACGGAGGAACCGAAGGTTTGGAAGCTGCCTTGGTCGAATGATAAGACGGAAGGTCCGGATTGATCCAAACCAAGTTTGGTAGTTTGGCAGGAGAGCTCTTCACCTTGCTGGAGGGAACGAGAGGTTTGTTTGGAGCTTGGAATTTTTTCTTATTAGGGGCTTTAAATGGTGCCTTCCACTGGGATTTAGAAGAAGAAGCTGATCCGGGGTGGAAAGATGAAGGGGCGGGAGAAGCAATGGCAGTTGTTTGCGAGGGAAGAGAAGCTATACCCTGATCAGAACCCCCAGATGAGGAGGAAATGTGGTACTGAACAGTTATCGGAAAGGACATGATACCATCCTTCAGCACAAAAGCCTCAATGCGCTCTTGATGCTCGGGAATATCGAAAATCGCTTCCACTTGCATACAGCCAGATGCAAGTTTAGACGCAGAAGATATGCTGGTAATTTTACCCACACATTTAGCCATATCCCCCACCCGTAACAAAGAGTCGCAAAACGGGGGCAGTCCCAGCAATGTGACAGTAGTAGAAATAAGTTTGGGACTGGACTTAGGGGGGATCACTTGAACCCATTTCCGAATAGAAAGAGAAATCGACCCAATCGCTAATGAAGAATTCTCAATAAGATCTTGAAGCAACTTAGGGGATGGACAGCGGATCACGACGTCTCCGTTAGAGCAAGAGCTAAGGAACCAGTCCCAGTCTTTCACATTACACGAAATACAAAGAAAAGAGTTAAGAGTGATAATAGGGATAGAACCTTCATCGAATGATATGGCCCCATAAGTATCAAAATATTTCAAACGATCCGAGAGATCAGAGTTGGGGATGAAGACTTGTAAAACAGTAGGCTTGGCGGGGATAGCAAGAGGAGGCGCCTTGGATGCGGCAGGACGAACGATAGGTTCGTCAAGACGGATGCTCTGAGGAGGGGTGGGGAGCAGCGGCGATTTGGAAGAATTTTTTTTGATTTTAGGAGCGAGGGAGGAATCCGCAGAAAGCTTGCATTGTAAAGCTAGAAAATCGATCGCAGCCAGGACTTGCTCTGAGATAGGGACTCCGATCGACATCCCCAGAAGCCTTTGAAGAGCAAAACATTTGGGTCGAGAATGATCGTCTTTAAGGCAAAAGAGGCACTTCATGGAGGCCAAGCAGAATTTTTTAATATGGCCGGGTTGCAAGCAATGGAAGCAAATGATAGGGGAACACTGTGAATGGGGATTAGGGAAAAGGGAAGCTGAAGAGTACTTAGATGAGATTTGGCAGGATGAAGGGGGAAGGTAACTTCTAGGAAGTTTCTTGATCTCGGTCCGTGAAGGGCCAGTCGAAGCTAGCCCACCAACAAGGTGCAGCTGACTTTTAATCCTTTTGATTGTTTTTTTTTTACCACTTGAACTCAAGATTGATCCATGGGCCACCAACTGAGTAGATAAAACGGCCCAGAAAAAACGAACGAAAATTTGTAGGAGATTTTTTTTTTGAGGGGCTCTACAGAAGCCACAACGATAGGCAATGGCGCCGCGCAGATACGCCCCTGAACGGGGGAATAGCTGAGTACCCAGAACACAGTAAAGGGAAGAAGAGAGAATCTCTTAGAAAAGAAAATGGACCGTTAATTAGATCTAGAACAACAACAGGAATAATTCCAGATCGCAAAGAACGGATTGATAGACCGTTCCTGGAGGATAAGGGAAGAGGAGAATAAATGAAGTCCCAGGGGGTTTACAATCAAGCAGTCCCAAGAGACAATAAACTAGATAGCTTAGAAAAGCGACCAAACGGTGAAATCAAAATGCTAGCCACCGGCAAGCGCAGGCGAAAGGCTAAAGAAACAATCACCACCAGCAAAGGAAATCACCAAAATAGAAGCCGGATAGTAACAATACTTACAGCGATTTGCCTCTGAGCACACCTACCTATGGCGACGGATCTAATCGAAGGGACCACCGCAACACCAGGGATCAAACAGCGCTAACCTCCCAAAAAAAAATTTGTAGGGAAGAAGGGGAGGAGACCTAGGCGCCGCACCGTGGGACACACCCGGGATAGGAAGGAGAGAAGACGCTACCACCGATAGACGAGAACTCCAGATAGAAGAAGTGCGCCGGAATAGGGGGAGAAGGAGATGAGGAACTAAATCCCTCGAGATCGGACGCTAAACGAAAAGGGTATGGAGAAGATGAAGAGGAGAGAAAGATTCGTGAAAGGGAAGGAGGGCGAAGTTGAGTGGATGAGCCGGATCTGAGGCGATAAGGAAGAGAGGGGGAGGAGAGATGATCGCCTTTTTTTGGTGTAGGGGAGCCAACAGGATGACAAGATCTTTACCCCTCAAAAAAAAAAAAAAAAAAAAAGAGTGGGTACACAAAGCACGTGACAAGATCATTACCCCTCGAAACCTACATACAACTTGTCATGTAGAATACCCAATTTTATTCAATAAAAATAAATTATTAAATAGGTGAGTGTACACAAAGCACGTGAACGTGCACACGTACAATGTGCACACTCCAAAGAGAGGGGGCCAGCTGTCATGGTGAGTGGAGAGATGGTGAGTGGAGAGAAAGAGTGGGTACTGGATTGTTTAGTGGGGATTAGTTAATATAACTACCTTAATTACTCTATAATTACCCTACCATTCAATACAAAAATTCATTAATCAAAAAATCAAAAAAAAAAAAAAAAAAACAGAAACCAACAGCGGATAGGAGGTGCTTGGGTTTGTTGCTGGGTGGATTCTTGGTGGGATTTTGTGAGGTTTTGTGGATCATTTTGGAGCTTTTGTGAAGGAAATTGCTACTAGTATACTCTTTGATAGGTGAGTATCTCTACTTCCTTTCTAATTATGTTTAAATGCATGTTTAGGAGATTCATGTTAGAATTTTAGATATGAATAAATTGTTTTACTCCTAATGCTTTTTTGTGTGATGCATATTGTATGGTTATCTAGAAATCTAGTAATTAATGATTGTGAAAAATGCGTTAAATAGAAAATTATAATGTAGAATCAATATGTAGTTAAATTTCTAGTTGTGTTAATTCTTCTATGAGATGTTATGCAAAATTTTAATATAGTATAAGTAAATTTGGTTGATGGATTGTAAATGAAATTGAATTGTGTAGACTATAATTTTGGCGAATTTCCCCATCATGTTAAATAACTTGTGAAAAGAAAAAGGATATATAAATACATGTGGTTGTAGAGTAGTGTTCATGATTTATAAAGGACATACGGTGTATGAATGTTCTCAAAATTGCTATCTACATTTTATTTTATATAGAATCATTTTGTGTTATTTATTTTCTCCCGGCTTATTTGATCGTTTTGCTTTCATATTATAAATAAGCAATCAACCTAGAATGCAACTTGGTGGTATAATACAAGTACACTTATAAGAAGAATCTAGTAAGAATTCATTATTGAAAATTTTGAATTATGTTATATAAACAAATAAATTTAATACAATTAAAAGAAATTGATTTGAATGTATATATTTTAAAAAGGGGAATGAACCGAGGGAGGGTTCTTAAAGTTCCTAACTCCTATATTATCATAATCAGAGTTTGGCTTTGTGGCTAGCGCGTGCGCGCTGTGCTTACGTGCTGCCACGTGGCTTTGGAGGTCTCTGTGGTCATGGGTTCGAGCTGTGGGATTGGCTCTGTTTTATTTCAAAACTTTTTAAAGGGCAGGAATGAAGGGTAGTTGAGTATTTGATGACTCAGTGCCTTATATAACTGAGCACTGAGTTGGCTCAATGGTTGGGGGTTTGGTTTGCTGTCTGCTGGTGCTAGTTCGAGCCAGGGCGGGGTACAGTTGAGTTTCAATACACATTTTTTGGGACTTTTGAGTATTTTTTTTAAATGGGAAAATTCATGAAAAATTCATAAAACATTTTTAGAATAATTCGGAACTATTTTACCCTAATGTAAAGATATTTTTAGAATCTAAAGGGCATGTTTTGAGTTGGAGTTCAAATTTAAAATGTATAAGGTTGAAGATATTAAAAGTTGATTTTAAATGAAATTAAAGTAAAGTTTGAATTGGAAATAAAGAAATTTGGTGATGATTTTAAAGAAGTTTGAAATTAAAAATAAAGAAATGAGTTTTGATTGAAATATAGATTAATGTGAAAAGAGTTATAAATGTTTTGAAAATGATTAATTTTGAAGAATCGAGTTTTGAGAAAAGTTTGGAAGTGATTGGTTTTATTGATTAATTAAAAGTTGTTCATGAGAAATTCGATTTGGAAATTATTCTTGAATGAATTAAAAAAAAGTTCAATACTTCATTGATAAAGAGAAGGATGATTGAAAGTTGAAGTATTTATATTGAGGTTGGATATAACATATTTGATCTCTAGAGTGAGATGATTTTTGGAATCTAGAGTTTAGACGAGACCCTTGATAACCAGCATTTGTGATTAATGAGAATTTGAGAATTAACCAGTGTGGGTTAAGTATCTCCTGAGAAGTAGCCAGTTTGGGCTGACATTCTCGCGTGTTAATTTAAGTCTGGTAGGGTAAGCTAGCTCTAGATTGTGATGATTATAACTAAAATCTAAGGTCAGACACTAAGGAAAGATGTGATGAAGTATGGGCAGACATGAGTATGATGGCCTAGATAGCGCGGTGGGAGGTATCTCTAGAATTACCGGGGTTAAGGCTCGCGGTGGGGGATATTACTCCAGAATTACTGGGATCAAGGAAACGCTCGTGGGGTATTTGTGTGATGAGGTACCAATGACAGTGCGGTGTGGTTTTCATCTCCAGAATTATCGAGGTGTGAATCGTGATGGCCAAAAATCACTTGCAGTGGGAGGATTACCCAAGAATTATCAGGGTCAGCTCGCGGTGTGGGTATTCGCCTCCAAAATTACTGGGTGTGAGGCAGTGTGCCCAAAACCACTTGAAGTGGGAGTGTGATACTCAAGAATTATCGGGCTGGTACTACATACTCACAAAATATCTAAAACATACATTAGTCATCGTAGTAGTAATTCATAGCGAGAGATCAAACCCTATGTTGAGGAGTACGATAAGGGCCTGCCCTCGGACCTATGTAGAATGAGATGCATAGAATCCGAACAAGTAGGCATTAGTGCATCGTAGTTTAAATCTGCATTAGGCATCTAAGGCATATCATACACTGACATGTTTATGATAGTCACTTTTACACTTTACAGTGCATTCAAGTTTGTGGTTGCTAAAGTAAAAGAGTCGTTATATTACTGCATAGTGAGGATCGCTGTTTTATAGCATTGCGTCAGTTGTATGCAACTGACGTGCCCACAGTTTTTCAGTACAGGACTTGGATTGGCAAAAAGACATAAAGATGAATTGGTGCTAAATATTGCTTTCAGATTTAAGTTGTTGATGTTAAAGTTGTATTTATCATGTTGTATTTAATTAAATTCTGCTGCGTGGATGTAAAAGAACATGGTTGTGTAATTAAAAGTTTTAAATTGCTTGTAAAATTGTAAGAATTTGAAGTGAAAGATCCTGTTGTACTACGAATTACCATGTTTTGAAATTCGGGGTGTTACAGAGTCGTATCAGAACCGACTTCAATAAGTTTGATTCTTAATTTTGATGATTACAACACAATGCAAAATATATTTGTGCTATGCTCTATATATAATTGCAGGTTGTATCAAGAAGATACACAAAGGCCTCATTACTCTAAAGCTGAACAAATGATCAAGCACAGCTTCGAATAAAAACAATGGCTTCACTCAAGACTCAAGTCAAGACCAAAGCTTCAAATGTCATATAATTGTGTGTCTTGTAAAAATGTAATATGTTTTCTATTTTTTGAGTCTTAGAATGATATACAACCTTGTCACACACACATACACTCACATATAACTTTTTATAACTGTGTGTTTACAAAATCCAAAAGTCAAAACAGCTTGAACTAGATCAGCTGTTAAGTACCAGTCGACTGAGTCTGTACAAAACTGCCTGATCTTATTCAAACTCTGACCAGTCGACTCATAGTGGCAACCCAGTCGACTATTCAAGTGCTTTTTGACCGTTTTCTGATTTCAAAAGCTATTTTCGAATTTAAAAGATTTATCTGTTATTTTTCCATTGATCAAACGGTTATGGGTAACTGTCTTTAACTGCCAGGGACCCCAGTCTATAAATATAGCCTAAGGTTCACCTTCAAAAGTCCCCCAAGCAATTTTTGAGAATAATTTTAAGATTTGTGCATTCAAGAGAGAAAAGCTTTCAAAACTCACTAAGTCTTGGTTCTCTGTCTTCAGTCCAGTATAACATTGAATTCGTTTTGGACTGGATTTGGAAGTCAACCAATTAGCCACGTACTATATCACAATCACAACAAGGTTATAGGTTGATTGTAAACAATTTTATTGTTTTTCTTTTTTCTCTCGGTTGGAGAGTAGGACTCTAGGGTGTAGAGTTGGATTTTGTCACTCTTGGTGGAAGAGTGGGTTGCTTTCTCTGGTTGAGAGAAAGGACTACGGGTTGGACAAGGTTGTTGTTTGAACGCCGTAGGGTATTCTTGTAATCTTTTTCAAGAATAGTGGAAAATCTCAAGTGGGTTGCTTGGGGATTGGATGTAGGTCGGGAGGATCGAACCAGGATACATCGTGTGCACTCTGTGGTTGTATCTCTCTACTTGCATTTCTATTTTCTCAGTTTATAATTTTTACTGTGAAACTTGTCTGGACAGTCGACTGTGTACTCATATAAGTCGACTGGTCAGACTCGTACTACTCTGAAATAATTTGTGTGACTAGTCAACTGTCTCATCTCTAAGTCGACTTTACAGACTTATTTAAAATACTTTTGTTTTTGTGGTTTTAGTCGACTGGTCTATCTCTCAAGTCGACTGAACAGAAGAAGATCTCAATTCCGCGTTTAAATTTTATAAAACACTATTCACCCCCCCCTTCTAGTGTTTCTTGCATTGCCTACAGGATCCAACACTTGGTATCAGAGCAAGGTTGAGTGCAATGGCAACTACTTCAAATGCAAATCAGTACCATGAAGGCCAATCTACACAAAGGCCACCTCTCTTCGATGGAACAAATTATAATTATTGGAAGTGTAGAATGAAGATCTACCTACAATCCATCAACTATGAAATATGGAACATGACGGAAACAGAATACCCCGCTCCTACTATTCTATATGCACAATGGAATGACGACATGAAGAACCAAACAATGAACAATGCAAAAGCAATGAATGCATTATTCTGTGCTCTCACAAAGGAGGAGTTCAACCGTGTATCGAATGCAACAACCACACATCAAATCTGGCACACACTCGAGGTAACTCATGATGGAACGAACAAAGTGAAAGAATCTAAAATATCTGTTCTTGTTCACAGGTTTGAAATGTTCCGCTTGAAGAAAAATGAAAGTGTGTCCGAGATGATTACTAGATTTACAGACATCACAAACTAACTTGTGGCACTTGGGAAGATAGACACTCAAGCAGAGATGATGAGAAAAGTACTTCGTGCACTTATCCCCGAATGGAAAAAGAAGACCACTGCCATAGAAGAGGCCAATGATTTATCACAACTTTCTCTTGAGAATCTTGTGAGAAATCTAATGGCTTATGAGGTACAAATTGAAGAACGCAAGAAGGATGCCGAACCACAACAGTCAAAGAAGAAAACATTAGCATTCAAGGCCATGTCAGATTTCGAAGATGAAGAAGAAGATGAGGAGGAGATTGCTATGTTCACAAGAAGATTCAAAAAATTTCTAAGGAAAGGTAAGTTCAATTCTAAATTTAAAGATTCTAATGATCCTCCAACTTGTTTTAGGTGTAACAAAACAAGTCATATGAAGAAGGATTGTCCACTAGAGAACACAAAGTTCAAGGAAAAGACATCCAACTTCAAGAAGGATAAGTACATAAAGAACAAGTTTGTCAAAAACAAAAAGGCATATCAAGCAACTTGGGATGACAGCGATTCTTCTTCAGAAGAAGAAATTGATGAGACCAACGAGGTTGCAAACGTGTGCTTCATGGCATCACAGAATCAAGTAAGTAATGAGTGTGATTCAGATGATTTACTTGATGCATTCAATGAAATTTTTCAAGAACTAAAAAAGGAAAAGATTAGAGTTAAGAACTTAGAGAAAGTCAATCAAACACTTTCTCAAGAAAATCTTAATCTTGATAAAGAAGTAAAATCTTTAAATTCTCGTATTTCAAGTTTAGATATGAATCTTGAATCTCTAAAGAAGAATTATGAAGAGATATCCAAGAACGTATCTAAGTTTAATAAAGGAAAAGAGAATTTAAGCGATGTTCTTCAAAATCAAGTAAAATCTAGTCAAAAGTTTGGACTTGGTTTTAAAAAATCTCTTGAAAAAGATCATTCTTCTAATAACACTAGTATAAATAAATCTATATCTATTTCTAGTGTTAGACATAAATTGTATGAGTTCTTTGAAAAACCTAAGTTTGTAAGTTCTATTGATAAGCAAATCTAAATTTCAGTCAAGTCGACTGAATCCATCCACCAGTCGTCTGTCCAGAGGAACTGAGTCTTATTCAACAAGACCAAAACCTCATATAAGTCGACCTATATTACCATCAAGTCGACTGACATATAGTAGAAGTCGACTGAATGGTGTTATAAAGTCGACTGGACAGAACAAACATGTATGGGTTCCAGTCAATTTGAGTACGAAAGATAGAATTGCCTATATAAACTCATATATGCTTAATGTATGTAATTCTGCTAATTTCATTTCTGCTTATGGTGGAAAACCAAACTCATCATGGGTTTAGTTTCCCACAAACTAATATCTTTTGGACCCAATGAAAAGGGTACCATATTCACATTGAATATTTTATAGGTACCAAAGAAAGATCGTTGGATACTTGACAACAGATGTTCTAAGCATATGACCGATCATGCCAATCTCCTATCTACCATACAAAGCATTGATGGAGGAACAGTTACTTTTGGTGATAACAATAAAGGAAAAGTCATAGGAATCGGCATGGTCGGTAAGGACGCTAACCCTTCTATAGAAAATGTTTTATTAGTTAGTGGACTTAAACATAATCTGTTAAGTATTAGTCAACTGTGTGATAAAGGTTATAAAATTTTGTTTGAAAAAGATTCTTGTTTAATTTATGATTCCACTATGCAAAACATTATTTTTCAAGATTTTAGAAAAAACAATATTTATGAATTATGTTTGAATACAAATGAGTTTTCAAATGATTTTTGTTTAGTAGCCTCTAATAATGATTCTTGGCTTTGGCATAGATGTTTTGGTCATGTGAATATGAAAAATCTCTCTAAAGTATCTAAGTACAATCTAGTTAAAGGGCTGCCAAGACTATCCTTTAAAAAGGATCAGTTATGTGATGCATGTCAACTAGGTAAACAAATTAAATCTACTTTTAAAACAAAAGAAGTAATTTCTACTAGTAGGCCGCTCGAATTAATTCATATGGATTTATTTGGTCCTACTAGAGTTGCTTCTTTAAATAAAAGTAGATATGTATTTGTTTTAGTTGATGATTTTTCACGATTCACTTGGACTTTCTTTTTAAAACATAAAAATGATGCTTTTGATGAATTTGCAAATTTTTGTAAACGAATTCAAAATCAAAAGTCTCTAACCATAGTCACTATTAGAAGTAATCATGGTGGTGAATTTGAAAATGAAACGTTTGCAGAATATTGCAACAAGAATGGTATAACTCATTCATTTGCATTTCCTAGAGCTTCACCACAAAAAAGAGTGGTTGAAAGGAAGAATAGGATTTTGCAAGAATGTGCACGTACCATGCTTGTTGAAAGTAATTTACCTAAGTATTTTTGGGCTGAGACCTAAGCTAAAGAAGACTTGTTATGAGTTATTTTTTAATAAAATTCCTAAGGTCTCTTACTTTAAGATATTTGGTTGTAAGTGTTTTATTCTGAACACTAAAGATAATTTAGATAAATTTGATCCTAGATCTAATGAGGGTATCTCTATAGGATACTCAAATAGGAGTAAAGCATATAGAATCTTCAACAAGTCAACAATGACTATTGAAGAATCAATGCATGTTACATTTGATGAATCTCTGCCTTCATCAAATTTAATTAAAGATGATGAAGCCGATTCATCATATTTAAATAAAGTAATTACATCTTTAGAACAAACTAGTCTCGCGAATAAGTCGACCGATAAGGACGTCAAGTCGACTGATGTAAAACAGTCGACTGAGGAACCTGTCAAGTCGACTGATCGTGTTGTGATATCTCAAACTTTACCAGAATCTTTTGTTGAAGTTAGAGATCATCCTCATGACTTAATAATTGGTGACATCTCCCATGGTATTCAGACAAGATCACATATCAATATGATATCTCACACCGCTTTCTTGTCGGATTTTGAACCGAAAAATATACAAGAAGCATGTGAGAATGAATTTTGGATGAATGCCATGCAAGATGAATTAAACCAATTCATAAGGAATGATGTATGGGATTTAGTTCTATGACCTCCTGATCATACTATTATTGGTACTAAATGGGTATTCAAAAATAAGTTAGATGAATCAGGACAAGTTGTTAGGAACAAAGCTAGACTAGTTGCTCAAGGATATAATCAAGAAGAAGGCATAGATTTTGATGAAACATATGCTCCTGTTGCTAGATTAGAATCAATTCGTATTTTATTATCTTTTGCTTGTTTTATGAATTTTACACTTTATCAAATGGATGTTAAAAGTGCTTTCCTTAATGGGTTTATAAAAGATGATGTTTATGTTAAACAACCACCGGGTTTTGAACATGAACAATTCCCAAACCATGTTTTTAAATTGAAAAAGACTTTATACGGTCTTAAACAAGCACCACGTGCTTGGTATGATCGATTGAAGACTTTTCTTTTAGAAACAGGTTTTGAGATAGGTAAAGTAGATACTACTTTGTTTATTAGGAGAATTAAGAATGATATTTTAATCATACAAATATATGTTGATGATATAATTTTTGGATCTACTAATAGTAATCTATGTCAAGAGTTTGCTAACACCATGAAAAATGAGTTTGAGATGAGTCACATGGGTGAACTCAATTATTTTCTTGGACTACAAATTAAGCAGTCACAAAATGGCATATTTATTAATCAAGAAAAATATGCAAAGGAATTACTCAAACGGTTTAACATGGATAGCACAAGTGGTAAAGCCACACCTATGGCTACTACAACTACCCTTGACAAAGATATATTAGATAAGAGTGTCGATCAAAAACTCTATCGAGGGATGATTGGCTCACTCTTATATATAACTGCTAGTAGACCAGATATTATGTTCAGTGTATGTTTGTGTGCTAGATATCAGTCAAGTTCTAAAGAATCTCACTTAAAAGCTGTGAAACGAATTTTAAGATATATTAAATGCACATCTGATTATGGTTTATTCTATCCACGCACCGATAACTTTCAACTTTTGTCGTATAGTGATGCTGATTTTGCTGGCAGTAAAACTGATCACAAGAGCACTAGTGGGGCATGTCATTTTTTGGGACATTCACTAGTTTCTTGGTGCAGTAAGAAGCAAAATTCGGTATCCCTATCTACTACAGAAGCTGAATATATCGCTGCAAGTTTGGCTTGAGCACAAATTTTGTAGATGAAACAAACCCTATTAGATTATGGTATTTCTTTTGAAAGACCCTCAATAATGTGTGATAATACCAGTGCCATTAACCTATCTAAAAATCCGGTTCAACATTCACGTACAAAACATATTGATATTCGACATCATTTTCTACGTGATCATGTTTTAAAAGGAGATATCTCTTTAGACTTTATCTCTACTGATAAACAAGTAGCTGATATCTTTACCAAATCCCTTAAAGAAGACACCTTTATTACATTAAGAAGAGAACTAGGGATATGTGATTTTCTTGATATTTGTTGAATTTTACTTTTTGCAAGTCGACTTGAACATATTATTCAGTCGACTTCCACATATTATTTATATATATATACTTATTTTTTTTAAACAGTCGACTGAGATGTTCAACCAGTCGACTGCCAAGTTGTGATAATTATATGTTTTTCTCTCGACTAAGTTGACTGAATACTAAGAACAGTCGACTGTCGTGACTCAGCCTGTCTTCAACTACGAATCGTCGCACCGATTTTGAGATATCTATTCATCTTTTGACTCACCTTGACCATTCTTGGCTGTTGATTTCATTTTCCCTTCGATCTCAGCCGTTCCCATCAAGTTAAAAACCTAAATCACTGCCTCCCCTCTTTTCACTTTTACCCCATCTATTTTCACCCAGATCTGGAGTTTGAGAAGAGAAGAATAGAGAAGAAGTCGACTGAAGTGCTACTGTCTTGAGTTGATTTCTTGCTCCTTTGCTGTTTGATTCCTTGCATTTTCTGTTGGTAAAATCTCTTTCACCTTCACTCTTATTATGGCACCAAAAAGATCAAAAACCTCTCATGTTGATGAAGGTTCTTCCTCTAAGGACTATTCTCAATATCTTAGAAGTCCTGATCTTATGGAAAAATGGTATATCATTTGTACCATGCTTATTTTTCCAGGTAGATTTGTTAATTTTAATGATCTTCATAGGTTTAACCTTGTGTCTCTATTTCAAAATTGTAGCCTTTATGATTTCTTGTCCTTAGAAAATCAACCCCATTATTACCCTCAACTCATTTATCTATTTTATACAAATATGAGGGTGGTTCAATCGGATGATGGTGAAGTTATAATTTATTCTTCTATGGAAAATAAGAAGATGAAACTCACATCCGAGAGAATTAATCAGATTATGGGTATAGATGACGAAGGATTTGATCTAGGAGAAATCATAATGGATGATGCTTCTATCTTGTCTAAAATCTTTTTGCAGAACCATGGACCTCCTATGTCTAATAAATCCATTACTCCTATTGCAAAACTTGTTGCACGGATACTGTCCTATAATATTATCCCTAAAACAGGGAGTTATGATCAGTATTCCTTGGAATTGCAACAAGCTGTATATGCAATCTTTGGTAAAATAAATGTTAATTGGGGTCGTGTCATCTTTCCTAGACTTCATAAGTCTCACTCCACTTTTCTTCCCTATGGTTCTTTACTTACTCTTGTTTTCTGTGCTTACGATATCGATCTCGACTCAGAGACCAATGTTTTCAAGCATTATGAATGCTTTGATCATGCAAGTTTAGCATGCATGAATCTTCTTGATCCTCCACCTAGATCTACCACTAGGACTTCTCCCCAAACCCAAGTTCCTTTAGCCACTTCTGCTCGACCATCTTCAGCATCTAGCTCTTCTCGCCCCCGAGCTGATTTTGATGATCCACGCAGTATCTATAATGCTGTTAACTATCTCATGGATCTTCAAGATGCTCTTGAATCCCAACTTTCTCATCTTACTCATCTTTTCACTACTCAATTTCCACCTCCCTCTCAAGATGATGAAGATGATGATGATGAAGACGAAGACAGATGATTTTTTTAATTTTATTACTCCAATGTATTTTTCTTATTTGAACTTTAGTATTTTGGTATTTTGTACTAAGACTCAGTTGTTATATTTTAATTCAGTGAAATATTCTTTCCATTTCTGTCTTTTTGTTGATGACAAAGGGGAGAGAACACTGATAATCTTCTCTCTATTGGTAATTTTTCTATTGGTAATTTTTGTGATAAGTCGGCTGACATTTTTTTTATAAGTCGACTGACATACATTTTTGGTAATTTTTGTGATAAGTCGACTGACATACATTTTTGCGATGAGATGTTAATTTTTTGTGATAATTTATGCATGATGTATTATTGATAGGGGGGCATATGAATGCTTGTATTATTTTCTTTTATTATCAGTTATCGTGTTGTCATCCTTGATTTTGATGATTACAACACAATGCAAAATATATTTGTGCTATGCTCTATATATAATTGCAGGTTGTATCCTCATTACTTTAAAGCTGAACAAATGATCAAGCACAGCTCCGGATAAAGACAATGGCTTCACTCAAGACTCAAGTCAAGACCAAAGCTTCAAACGTCATATAATTGTGTGTATTGTAAAAATGTAATATGTTTTCTATTTTTTGAGTCTTAGAATGATGTACAGCCTTGTCACACACACATACACTCACATATAACTTTTTATAACTGTGTGTTTACAAAATCCAAAAGTTGAAATAGCTTGAAATAGATCACCTGTTGAGTACCAGTCGACTGCCATTTGTATCAGTCGACTGAGTCTGTACAAAACTGCCTGATCTTATTCAAACTCTGACCAGTCGACTCATAGTGGCAACCCAGTCGACTGTTCAAGTGTTTTTTGACCGTTTTCTGATTTCAAAAGCTGTTTTTCGAATTTAAAAGATTTATTTGTTATTTTTCCGTTGATCAAACGGTTATGGGTAACTGTCTTTAACTACCAGGGACCCTAGTCTATAAATATAGCCTAAGGTTCACCTTCAAAAGTCCCCCAAGCAATTTTTGAGAATAATTTTAAGATTTGTGCATTCAAGAGAGAAAAGTTTTCAAAACTCACTAAGTCTTGGTTCTCTGTCTTCAGTCCAGTATAACATTGAATTCGTTTTGGACTAGATTTGGAAGTCAACCAATTAGCCACGTACTATATCACAATCACAACAAGGCTATAGGTTGATTGTAAACAATTTTATTGTTTTTCTTTTTCCTCTCGGTTGGAGAGTAGGACTCTAGGGTGCAAAGTCGGATTTTGTCACTCTTGGTGGAAGAGTGGGTTGCTTTCTCTGGTTGAGAGAAAGGACTACGGGTTGGACAAGGTTGTTGTCTGAACGTCGTAGGGTATTCTTGTAATCTTCTTCAAGAATAGTGGAAAATCTCAAGTGGGTTGCTTGGGGACTGGATGTAGGTCGGGAGGATCGAACCAGGATACATCGTGTGCACTCTGTGGTTGTATCTCTCTACTTGCATTTTTATTTTCTCAATTTATAATTTTTACTGTGAAACTTGTCTGGACAGTCGACTGGTCAGACTCGTACTACTCTGAAATAATTTGTGTGACTAGTCGACTGTCTCATCTCTAAGTCGACTTCACAGACTTATTTAAAAAACTTTTCTTTTTGTGGTTTCAGTTGACTGGTCTATCTCTCAAGTCAACTGAACAGAAGAAGATCACAATTCCCCGTTTAAATTTTATAAAACACTATTCACCCCCCCCTCTAGTGTTTCTTGCATTGCCTACACGATCCAACAAGGACGACCCACTAGGATGGACATTAGAAGTGTGAGTTTAGTTTATAAAGATTTAAAGGTAAGTGATTTACATTTTTGTGGCTTTATACACTGATGTATTCTCCCCCTTTCCCTATAAGGTGGCTGATATCCCAGACCCAGTGAATGTTATAGTTATTGAACTTGCATTAATGATGCTCTCCTCGTATACATTGATGTGAGATTGTATGCGAGCATGTTTTTCCTTGGTATCAGAGTGGCGCGCGGAAGCGTGGTGGGCTTGAACCTACATCCATGATACTTTACACGTAGATACACTTTCCTCTTAAATTTTTCTTCGTAGATTTTCATCGTAATACTTATTCATCCTTAAAGTTAATTTTTTTTTCTTCAAAGAATTATTTTCTTATACTATTAATTCATTTGATATTTATTATTTTATTTACAACCCTTAATCTTAATCTTAATCTTATAAGTTTGACTTACTTGTTTTCTTTCTTGATGTTTCTTTTAAGCGCTTTTACGTTACCTACTTATTTTCGCGATTACTCTCACGTATTCTATTAAGTTTTGAATTATTACTTATTTAATTATTTTTAAGACTATCAATTTCCTTGATTATTATTTCCATTAGATTTTTTAATTTTAATTTTTGTATGTTCATATTCACTTTACCAATACTTAATTTTACAATGCTATAATTTTTCCAAGATTGAAATATTCTACTCATATAAACATGACATACCATTTTGTTTTATAGTCTATATTCAATACTATTGTTATTTCATGTTATTTGCTAATTTGTTTTGTTACTAGGTTTGCCCGTTTGACACGTGCCTACGACACGTCTTCGGAATGGTGCACTTGGTTTGATTATATAAAATAGTTTTGGAGGTCTAGCAAATTAATTGAAGTAGTAAACATATTATATGAGGAAACAGTATATCTACCTTTATGCTCAATTATCGCCTTCCTCATCATTAGCTTGAACTTAGCTGGAATGCATATAGTGTGTTATAAACATTGCATAGAGTTTTTTTTAACTTTAACATCAATTTTAGATGCTTGTAATAGTTATGCAAGGATATTATCATATAAGTTTTATAGTGCTTACTCTAATCCCATAACCACTATGAGCATGTCTAAATACAATGGTAACGCAAGTGCAGGTGTTAAAGTTTTATTTCTAAAATTTCAAAAAATGTAAAAAATTTAAAATTTTTAAAAATTTTAAAATTTTTAAAAATTTAAAAATTTTAAAAATTTTAAAAAAATTATATTTTTTAAATTTTTAAAAAAAAATAAAAATTTTCAATTTTTTTTATAAGTTTTTGATTTTTTTTGAATTATTTTTAAAGTTTTAAAAATTTTAAATTTTTTGGTTTTTAATTTTTTTTTAAAATTTTAAAATTTTTATTTTCTGTATTTTTTGAATAGAAGAGAGAGAGAGAGAGAGAGAGAGAGAGAGAAATAATTAAATAAATAAATGAGTTGTTTTGGATGGGGGATTTGAATTTGAGTTTTGGGGGGAAACTTTTGGTGGAAAAAATATGTTTTGTGAGGTTAGATCTGGGCCTTTGATTTTGGAAAGGATTAAAGGAGAGCCACTTGATAGCTTTCTTTGTGTTTTATTATATAGATATGCACTTTTCACAATTTATTGCTACTTAATAATTTTATAGCTTTACACTTCTCTAATATAATACATACACTCACCATTTATATTTTTAGTTTATTTCAATTTTTACGATATTTTTACACCCTTGGTTACTACATATAGTTTCCACAGATTTCCATATATATATAATGTATTTCAACATACTTACTAGACATATCATTTTATACTTATATAACTATTTATGTTTATTATCCAAATTCACTAAACTACTTAATTATTATTCTCATTTGTATTTTCAGCCCATGCATATATTTTGTACTATTTCGTCTTAATATTGTAAATCATTTTCATTATTGCTAACTTTATATATTCAATATTTAAAATCTATACATTTATTTTAATATTTTGATGTAATTTCATTCACAACTTTTACATTTATTTTTATATCTCAAATTTTAAAATGTAACACCATACTTTATTAAACATCCAACATCCAAGTGCATACGGAAGATTGCATCTTTACATCTCCCGTTTAGGTGTAACCTGGTGTCGAGAAGGCAAATCCACAACCAAACATCAATGGAGGCAAACTGCAACTGGATGTCGGGAAGGCAAAGTCTGCAACCGAACGTCTAGGAGGCAAACTGCAATCGGATGTTGTAAAGGCAATTCTGCAACTTGATGTCAAGGAGGCAAGTCTGTAGTTGGACACCAACGAGGCGAACCCACAACAGATAAAGATTTTCTACCTTAATAACCCTCACTGTTATTTCCACTTACCACTATTCTATTTTTGTACTACTTTATACCATTTTATAATATTTTACAACCTAGCATAAATTAATTACCTTATATTTATACTGGTTTCTATATTTATCCTACTTGCATATTTACTACTTAATATCAACTATCTTGCCATCTCTTTCTTATTATTTTGAATTTTTACATAAGTTAGCATTTCAGACCACTTCATCATAATTTATTTTGCTGCTAACTTATCCTTGTTTGGTGGCTACTCACCTAACAAAAAAAATAATCTTATCATCTATACTTTTGTTTACGATTCATAATTTATTTCTATATAATTAGTTTTGGTATTGCTTCTACGCTTATGTACGTATATAATTTTGTATGCTGGTTTTCTTGCACCACTTGACAATTTGAAAGTATTTTGATATATGACTTATATATTGTATTTACCTTACGAATTATTTTATTAACTTGTTATACAGAATTATTTTTATCTTATATTTATGTTTTCATACTTTCAACTAAAATTCATGCTCATGTATTTTTCAAACTTTTTATTCCCTCTTAAATTACTACTACTAGTTTAATTTATGATTTTTATCCTTCCCCTTTTCCTTTAATTAAATTTCTCTTTCCGTAAATTTTCAAATTTCTCTAACAATTGATGACTTAATTTATGTTCTCCCTTTTCTTTGGTATTTGATACTTTATTATTTTGTAGGGAAATTTCTCTCAATCTATCCTATCTTTTATGGTCACATTTCTTTTCTTATGCTATTTTCCTAGTTTTCTTGTTTCGTTCTTGTAAATTTTTTATGCTCATAGTACCTTGTTTAATTTTGCTTGGTTTTTCTACGTTACATATTTTTATACTACATTTAATTTCTTAATATTCACAGTTTTTCTATATATAATAATGATATTTTTCTTGGTGTGTACGAAATACATCCATTACCCTAGTAAGTTCTGAGGACAGAACTGTTTAAAGGGGAGAGAGTGTAACACCCCGCAAAATTGAGTTATTGCAATTTTACTCCACGTGTGTTACACGTGTATTTCGTACTGTTACGAGTAATAGTCGTATCGTTTTTTCCTACGTATCACTGTTTTTCAACTATTTATACATTTTTCGTCTCTACAAAACTCATTTTAGCCTATACTGAGCCAACTTAAACATTTATTTTTTAATTCTTATGTTTTTACGTACATTGCATGTGTTTTCGATACACGTGTCGACTATGTACATTTTCCGTTACATGATATATCCGTAACATTGTTAATATACATATTCTACGTATATTGTATTTTGACTGTTTTTCGTTCTCTCAAATTAAATTTCACATTTTTGCACGTGCATTCAACGTAAATTTTGTATGCATTGTTGTCTCTAAAATTTTCTAAGAAGTAATGCACATTTTTTTTCTAACTTTATTAATTACACTTGGTATTATTTATTTTTATAAAAACTCATGGACCCAAAGTTGCTTTTAAAGTCCACAAAAATTATTTAAATAAAAATCTACACACAACTTGTCATATAGAATACCCAATTTTACTCAATAAAAATAAATTATTAAATGTATCAGTGTACATAAAGTGCGTGCACACGTGCAATGTGCACACTCTAAAGAGGGGGCTGGCTGTCATGGTGAGTGGAAAGAAAGAGAGTGGGTAGTGGATTGTTTAGTGGAGATTAGTTAATATAACTACCCTAATTACTATATGATTACACTACCATTCAATACACAAATTCATTAATCAAAAAATCAAAAACAAGAAACAAACAAAGCATAGGAGGTGCTCGGGTTTGTTGCTGGGTGGATTCTCGGTGGGATTTTGTGTGGTTTTGTGGATCATTTTGGAGCTTTTGTGAAGGAAATCGCTACTAGTATACTCTTTGATAGGTGGGTGTCTCTACTTCCTTTCTAATTATGTTTAAATGCATGTTTAGGAGATTCGTGTTAGAATTTTAGATATGAATAAATTGTTTCTCCTAATGCTTATTTGTGTGATGCATATTGTATGGATATCTCGAAATCTAGTAATTGATGATTGTGAAAAATGCATGTTAAATAGAAAATTATGATGTAGAATCAATGTGTAGTTAAATTTCTAGTTGTGTTAATTCTTCTATGAGATGTCATGCAAAATTTTAATATAGGATGAGTAAATTTGGTAGATGAATTGTAAATGAAATTGAACTGTGTAGACTATAATTTTGCAGAATTTCCCAATCATGTTAAATAACTTTTGAAAAGAAAAATGATATATAAATACATGTGCTTGTAGAGTAGTGTTCATGATTTATAAAGGACATATGGTGTATGAATGTTCTCAAAATTGCTATCTACATTTTATTTTGTATAGAATCACTTTGTTATAAGAAGAATCAATAAGAATTCGTTACTGAAATTTTTGAATTGTGTTATATAAACAAATAAATTTGTTACAATTAATAGAAATTGATTTGAATGTATATATATTTTAAAGGGAGGAATGAACCAAGGGTGGGTTCTTAAAGTTCCTAACTCTTATATTATCAGAATCGGAGTACGGCTTTGTGGCTAGCGCGTGCGAGCTGTGCCTACATGCTGCCACGTGGCTTTGGGGGTCTCTGTGGTCGCGGGTTCGAGCTAGGGGATTGGCTATGTTTATTTCAAAACTATTTTAAAGGGTAGGAATGAAGGGTAGTTGAGTATTTAATGACTCAGTGCCTTATAAAACTGAGCACTGAGTTGGCTTAGTGGTTGGGCGTTTGGTTTGGTGTCTGGTGCTGGTTCGAGCCAAGGCGGGGTACAGTTGAGTTTCAATACACATTTTTTGGGACTTATGAGTATTTTTTAATGGGAAAATTCATGAAAAATTCATAAAACATTTTTAGAATAATTCGGAACAATTTTACCCTAATGTAAAGATATTTTTAGAATCTAAAGGGCATGTTTTGAGTTGGAGTTCAAATTTAAAATGTATAAGGTTGAAGATATTAAAAGTTGACTTTAAATGAAATTAAAGTAAAGTTTGAATTGGAAATAAAGAAATTTGGTGATGATTTTAAAGAAGTTTGAAATTAAAAATAAAGAAATGAGTTTTGATTGAAATATAGATTAATGTGAAAAGAGCTATAAATATTTTGAAAGTGATTAATTTTGAAGAATTGAATTTTGAGAAAACTTTGGAAGTGATTGATTTGATTGATTAATTAAAAGTTGTTCATGAGAAATTCGATTTGGAAATTATTCTTGAATGAATTAAAAAAAAAGTTGAATACTTCATGGACAAAGAGAATCGATGATTGAAAGTTGAAATATTCATGTTGAGGTTGGATATAACCTATTTGATCTCTAGACTGAGATGGTTGTTGAAATTTAGAGTCTAGGCGAGACCCTTGGTAACCGGTATTTGTGATGAATGAAAATTTGAGAATTAACCAGTGTGGGTTAAGTATCTCCTGAGAAGTAGTCAGTTGGGGCTGACATTCTCTCGTGTTGATTTAAGTCCGGTAGGGTAAGCTAACTCTAGGTTGTGATGATTATAACTAAAATCTAAGGTCAGGCACTAAGGGGAGATGTGATAAAGTATGGGCAAACATGAGTATGAGGACCTAGATAGCG
The DNA here is from genome assembly GCA_017893485.1 of Hemerocallis citrina. Taxonomy (NCBI): domain Eukaryota; kingdom Viridiplantae; phylum Streptophyta; class Magnoliopsida; order Asparagales; family Asphodelaceae; genus Hemerocallis; species Hemerocallis citrina. The sequence goes on from CM030366.1 coordinate 115,846,341, forward strand.
CGGTGGGAGGTATCTCCAGAATTACCGGGGTTAAGGCTCGCGGTGGGAGATATTACTCCAGAATTACTGGGATCAAGGCGACGCTCGTGGGGTATTTGTGTGATGAGGTACCTATGACAGCGCAGTGTGGTTTTCGTCTCCAGAATTATCTGGGTGTGAGGCACGATGGTCGAAAATCACTTAAGGTGGAAGGACAACTCTCAAGAATTATAAGGGTCATAGCTCGCGGTATGGGTATTCGCCTCAAGAATTATCGGGCTGGTATTAGATATTCACAGAATATCTAAAACATACATTAGTCACCGTAGTAGTAATTCATAGCGATGGATCAAACCCTATATTGAGGAGTACGATAAGGGCTTGCCCTCGGACCTATGTAGAATGAAATGCATAGAATCCGAACAAGTATGCATTAGTGCATCATAATATAAATCTGTATTAGGCATCTAAGGCATATCATACACTAACATGTTTAGGATAGTCACTTTTACACTTTGCAGTGCATTCAAGTTTGTGGTTGCTTAAATAAGAGAGTCGATATATTACAACATAGTGAGGATCACTGTTTTATAGCATTGTGTCAGTCGTATGCAACTGACGTGCCCATAGTTTTCCAGTGCAGGAGTTGGATTGTCAAAAAGACATAAAGAAGAATTGGTGCTAAAGATTGCTTTCAGATTAAGTTGTTGATGTTAAAGTTGTATTTATCATGTTGTATTTATTTAAATTCCGCTGCGTTAATGTAAAATAACATGTTTGTATAATAAAAAGTTTTAAATTCCATGTAAAATTATACGAATTTGAAGTAAAATATCCTATTGTGCTACGAATTACTGCGTTTTGGAATTCGGGGCATTAGACCCAAGCCCAAGCTCGGGCGCGGGCCCGGCCGGCCGACGGGCGCGCCCGTGTTTGTTTCAAACCAAAGCCTATGTAGGGTGCGTTCGCGCTCCGGAGAAAATATTCGTACCCCTAAGGGCACAACCCTTAAGCTAGAATTTTAACTTATTAACTTGCTTGCTTCTTTGCTCTTTTTCGATATGCGACTAACATCACATATCAAGAAAAAAGTCAAAATTTTCATTTGAACATGCCAACTTCGGAGGCGAATATTTCATTCATTTGAAATTCGTTTTGGACATGTGAGTACATCATTTTATACGTCTTGATGAGTAGAATATGATGGAACCGATTTCCAACAATTCCCCACATGAAAGCTAATTTTCGTCTCCCACCTCATAAAAAGGTAATATCACAGAGCGCATTTGAAACAATCTTGCATCGTGGATAGGTAGACATTTCACTTTGAACCTTCCCTAGTTAAAGTTTATCGGACATACTTGGCTAATCGGTGAAATATTTCAACTTGAACCGTCAACCGTTAGTGTATACCTAAACAATAAACTCTACACAACATTGTGTCCTTCACATTCAATCTCTCGGCTGTGTTCATTTTGGCCCTGAACAAATCTCAGTTCTGCATGTGTTTTAGAGAACTCCAACCTTTTAAAGTTCTCATAGAGCCGACCCAGCTCACACTTACATAGGTGACCGCATCCATAAAGAGTACCCTACAATACTCCACTTGTGATTTTCAAGATATGGACGTCATTAAAAGCATAACTTAACATTTTAATACTTCTATAGGCATACATTTATTTTGCACCATAAGAATGAGATGGACCTGAGTCCAAATGCATTACTGATTGAGTTACTCAGAAGTGGTTGTCTTATTGAACTTGGTCCGTGGAATCTCCAGTCGCTAGGTTAGATTTCCGTATAAGGTAACTCGCATTAGTTTAGGCTTTTAATCTCATTCTCCTCGATGCACAGTTAATTTTCTCTCTGAATAATCTCTTAGTAAATGGATCCGCTAAATTATCCTGTGACCTAACAAAGTCAATGGAAATAATTCAATTTGAGAGTAACTATCGAACAGTATTATGGCGTCTACGAATATGTCACGATTTACCATTATATACAGAGTTCTATGCTCTACTTAGCGCTGCTTGATTATCGCAATGGATACAAATGGCCGTCATTGGTTTAGGCCAAAATGGAATATCTTCTAAAAAGTGGCGAAGTCATTCAGCTTCTTCACCTACTTTATCTAAAGCAATGAACTCGAATTCCATGGTGGATCAAGCAATACATATTTGTTTAGAAGATTTCCATGAAAACTACATATGATGAAAAAAAATTGATACTCCTTTAATACCATGTTCCTTGAATCTTTCAAGCACTTTTTCCACATAATGTAATTGAGAGGCTGCTGGCACAGAGTTAGTCGATGCTTATTCCTCAGATACCGTCATTGCTTCTTCTCCGAAAAAAGAAGTTCATGACCTGTGGGCCCTCTACCTCCACGCGGCATGATAATTCAATGCCACTTGGTGTTCTTATTATTTGATACCCAAAATAACATCTACCACACCTAAGTCTTTCATGCCAAAGTAGTTGATTAGCATTTTCTTTACAGTCTTAATAACTTCAATGTTATGATCAAGGATTAGCATATCATTCACATGTAGGCAAACAATCACACATGATTGTCCCATTTGTTTGTAATAAACATATTTATCACATTCTTTGATTCGAAAACCATTTTTCATCATGACATTATCAAAATTTTCATGTCATTGTTTTGGAACTTGTTTAAGTCCATATAGGGATTTAACAAGTCTGCACACTTTGTTTTCAGCTCCATTTGAAACAAACCCTTCCGGTTGGTCCATGTAGATCTCTTCCTCGAGATCCCCATTTAAGAATGTTGTCTTGACACCCATTTGATGGATTTCAAGATTATGAATAGATGCTACTGCTATCAGCATTCTTATGGAGGTTATCCGCGTAACCGATGAATATGTATTAAAGAAGTCTAAGCCCTCCTTCTGGCGATACCCTTCAGCCACTAATCTGGCTTTATATTTGTCAATGGAACCATCTGGTTTCAATCTTTCGTTTGAAAATCTATTTATATCCAATTGGTTTATGTCCTAGTGGAAGGTCAACCAATTTTCAAGTATGATTGCTTAGTATCGAATCAATCTCGATATTGATAGCTTCTGTCCAATATGGAGACTCTGAGGATGAGATTGCCTCTTTGAAAGTCTGAGATTCAGCCTCTAATATGTATGTTAGAAAAGCTAAACCGAAAGACTTAGAGATTTTAGTTCTTACACTCCTCCTTGGTTATGTTTCATCATTTTCATGATGAGTTTCATCATGTTTATCAGTTGATACTTCTCTCGTTCTTTTGTGGGCAGAGTTTCCATTATTTCTTGTGTGGAAACACATCTTCAAACAATATGACATCTCTTGACTCAATGATTGTGTTTACACTGATGTCACATGCTTCAGAGTTGAAGACTAAAAATCTATAAGCACTGCTATGTTCGGCATAACCAAGAAAATAACAATCAACAATTTTTTATCCAAGTTTGGTTCTCTTGGGAAGAGGAACCGAGACTTTAGCCAAACACCCCGACACTTTGAGGTATTTGTAGTTTGGCAAATGTCCTTTCCATAACTCATGGAATAGACTCAGTTTTCTTGTGTAGGACTCTATTCAATACGTGATTAGACATATACAAGGCTTCCCCCACAAGTTTGTAGGTAAACCAGAAGTTATAAGCATGACATTTATCATCTCTTTGAACGTTCTGTTTTTTCTTTTTGCAACTCCATTTTGGTGAGATGAGTATGAGACTGTTGTTTGGTGGATTATCCCATACTCTGCACATAATTATGCAAATAGAGATTCATATTCTCCACCTCGATCAGACCTTAATATCTTGATCTTTTTGTTAAGCTGATTTTCTACTTCAGCCTTATACTTTGTGAATGCTGCAATTGCTTCATCTTTACTACTTAGTAAATACACGTAGTAATACTGATTGCAATCATCGATAAACATGATAAAATACCTTTTCCCACCCTTTGTAGGTAAGGACTTAAAATCACATAAATCAGTATGAACTAAGCATAACGGCTCACTACTCCTGTTTACCGTATTGAATGGTTTCTTGACCATTTTGGCTTTTACACAAGTTTCACACTTGTAATTTTTATCAACTTTAAATTTTGGTATTAAATCTAAATTTGCAAGTTTTTTTATTTTTCGAAAATTTATGTGTCCTAATCTATCATGCCAAAAAAGTATTTCAAACTCAAGCAAATAGGAAACTGAACTTTTATTAATCATAGAATCAGAGTACATTGAATTTTTGCCGACTACGGCTACATCAGCTTTGAATAACCCATCACATAGGTATCCCCTCCCAACATAGACCCCAGCCTTGATCAGTATCAGTTTGTCTAACTCTATCACAATCCTAAATCTTTTCTTCTACAACACAGATCCGGAGATAAGATTTTTGCGGATGTCTGGCACATGAAGCACATCATTCAACGTAACATTCTTGCCAGAAGTGAACTTTAGAACGACCTGTCCACAACCTTCGACCATTGACACAGCAGAATTTTCCATATAAAGCTTTTCTTCATGATCGAGTTTCTGATAAGTTGATAACAAAGACTTATCAAAACATATATGTCGAGTAGCACCCGTGTCTACCCACCATTGTCCAGGATGTTGGACCAGGTTGCATTCAGAAACAACCGCTGACAGATTTAAAATATCTATGCTTGAAGTAATGTTTTCAGTGACATTTACTTCTGATGTGTTGCTATTCTTCTTGAATCGACAGTCTCTAGCAGAATGACCAGGCTTCCCACAAATCCAATAGTTTCCATTGAATTTCTTGTTAGGCTTCTTGTTTTTGGAACCTTGGTCCGAAACCTTCCTCTTCTTGGAGTTATTCTTGTTGTTGTTAGAGTTGCTCTTACAATTGTTGGAGCTCTCCACAATGTGTACTTTAGCCTCCTCGCTTTTGAACTTGATTGTCTCACGGTTGTCTACCTCAATTTTCAACCTGACAACAAGATCTTCTAAGGATATTTCCTTCTTCATGTGCTTGAGGTAATATTTGAAGTCTTTCCAAGATGGCGGTAATTTTTCAATGATTGCTTCCACTCAGAAAGATTCGCCAACCTTATGGCCCTCGACTTCAATCTCATGCATAATGATCTGAAGCTCCTGCATCTAGACAGTGACAGACTTGGTGTCCACCATTTTGTACTCCATAATCCTAGCTCATTACCAGACAATCACTGGCACTCAAACGGCTGAACTCTCCCCTGTTGAATGCAAAAAGATTGGTTTTCAAGCTCACTTTCTAGGGTTTATGGCTGACAAGTTAGGATTTCCTTGTTCCGGAAAAGACCTTTTATCAACGATAAATTTCTTCGAGCTGGCATTCCCAATCTTGTATTTTTTGGCCAGAGAGTTCCATAAAGTCTTTGCAGTAGTAAGCGGACAATATATCTTGTACAAAACTTCATCCAAGCAATTCAAGATGTAGTTTCGGCAAAGAAAGTCTGAATGCATCTACACATCAATAGCTGCAAACGTCTCCTTATGACTTTCAGGAGTTTGCCCGTCAGCGGGCTTAGGTTCTTCCTTCTCGAGGAACCTATCCAATCCGAGGATTGTGAGATAGAAGAGCATTTTGCTCTATCAAGTCTTGAAGTCAACCCCTTTAAAATTCTCGAGCTTGTTGTGCATACTTGTGACTACTTTCGGAAGTTCTATTTTGGTAGTCATGATTCTGTCTACAAAAGAAGAGAGAGGAAAAAAATTAAATAACGTCTTTAGTTGTTATATATTAAGCAGACAAATATAATTTTGTAATGAAAATTAATGAAACGAATCAAATTCCTACTCAAATTTAATTACAATTATACTGTTACAACAACAGTAAAATTCACTATCAACAAAGAACAAAAGAAAGATAATATATCTTCAATTCGAACCTTGATAATCGTGAATTAAGAAAACTGTTTCGCAAACAGCATATTTCACTATGGACAACGCACAAAAAGAAAATACTTTTATCTTCAATTTTGATCTTGAAGATGGTGAACAGACAGACTGAGGCTTGCTTATAAACAATGTCCTTAAGACGTTATTTTCGCCACTACTACGGTGTATACAGATGATTAGGCGATCGCCTCCCAATATACAACAGTCAGAACTTTGTTAACTTACACTAGAATAACGAAGGCTCGATCGAGATGGATATGATAACAGTGATTTATTAAGTTTGCAGTAATACAGGATGGTAGGGAACATCTAAAATGGGATTCCGATTTGATCAGGATCAATTCCTATTTATAGCCCTCTGCCCAAGTCGATTGCACAGCTATACAGGATACAACTGTCCCGACAGTTGGCAACTGCAGAATTTTTTCAAAATAAAAATTGGCAAAAATAAGTTACTGTTTTGAAACAAACCCAAGCCCGCGCGCACGCATGTTTCAAACCAAAGCCTATGTAGGGTGCGTTCTCCCTCAGGAGAAAATATTTGTACCCCTAAGGACACAACCCTTAGGCTAGAATTTTAACTTATTAACTTGCTTGCTTCTTTCCGCTTTTCCGATAGGGATAACATTATATACCAAGAAAAAAGTCAAAATTTTCATTTGAACATGCTAATTCGGAGGCGAATATTTCATTCATTTGAAATCCATTCTGGACATATGAATACATCACTTTATACGTCTTGATGATGAGTAGAATATGCTGAAACCGATTTCCAACAGCAACTTGATTCCACTTGATCACACGTGCTTATTTGCAAGATTTTTTTTTTTGTAGTTCTATTTTTCGAATTAGGTTCTCGAGTTCAATGAACTGTCACACATTTACTATTACTATAGAAATATCAGATCAGTTGAAACTACTATAAGCAGGTTAACACCTGACCTGACACTAACAAAGTATCCCTACTGTTGCTGAAAGCAAACAAGGATTAAATCAAAAGATGCAACACACTAATCACTATAATCTCAACCCCAACTCCTTGCATCCAATAATCTATATCAATGGTTTATAGTAAATGGTCCATAGAATTTTAATTTCAGCCGACATTTTCAAGGAGACAGTAGGTGCATGTACCTGATCAACAATCAGGCATCTCATAAGATAAGAAAGAGAAGAGAAAAATAAACAGATGACAAAAAAATGAACTCAGTGGAGAGACAAATTTAAATGAGAAACATTTCCTACATGAGGACAAGCAAAGTTAAGGCAGTGATGTACGGAAAGAGAGAAAGTTTGCCATTTCATTCAGATAGCGATGTGTCATGAATAAGCTTATTCTTACTATACAGCAAAACATATCAGAAGAACAAAATCTACTGTGTCATAAAATGAGAAGAAAAAAATACTTTGAAGGCTGATGCTAGGTTAGTAGTCGACAAATTTTGTTACATAGTACATGTAAACTTGCATTGCATAGACGACCCTATTCTTGCGAGGAAAGCTTATATAGTTATATGCTAGTGATGATCAAGATATGATGGTACTTACAAATTACAATGTTCGATGAATGGTGTATCCAAATACTATGGTGATATTGAAAATAGTTAAATGTATTTAATTATTTAACATGATTTCAGTCTACAGTCTAGAGATGTACTAATAGTAGCATGGGATGAAAAAGAAACAAAGCAGAAAAGAAAAAAAATATCAAGAAAATATGTAGCTAGCGCCCACGGCTTCTCTTCGTGTAGTTGAACTTGATATGCACATAAATGAAATATATGGCAGTCATATAATTGGAACTACAGAAACTACAAGTAACAAAATGTTCATAATTGCTACAGACTATCTAAAGATGACAACAAGAAATACAACTTTTTGAAGCTATAGCTTACCTTAGCTCGTAACAAAGTAATCCTTAACCCAAAAAGAATAGCGGTAACGGTCCACAAGTATAGCAATCCATATCTGGACTTATCTGGACTTCAAAGCAACTTGAAGTCATAGATGAACCATTGCATTGCTAAATCTTCTGTTGGAGGGCCTGCCGTAGCGGAATCTTCTGGCTCTCCATCCTCGCTTCTAGAAGCTTCGCCTTTAAGCTCTGCTTCTGCATGCCTCGAGGCCATTCAATGCACCCTTTCATCCCTCTAGTTACATGTGGGTTAACCAAATCGAGCGAGCTACATTGACACACACTCGGCGAGCTTAAACCTGCTTCACCTGACTTCCCATCAGGAGATAGGGTTCCATTAGACACCCTTCCATTTGATAACCTTCCATTTGTTACCTCAAACGAGTATTTCTGACAATTTCCACCATTGGTTGAATACGAAGACCTCCAAAACCTGCCAATAGAAGACCCCTTCTTCCTCGATTGCTTGGTGGTCACAGAACAAACCTCACTAATCTCGCTGTTTAAATTTCTATTGTCTCCATTCTCATCCCAATCTGTGCCACTAACTGACGCATTACTCTCTTCGCACATCCCATTAACTGATGTGTCACTTCCTTCTATAGAACTACTCGAACCCTGCTCCTCTGCATGACTGACAGTTTCCCACCCACTACCATCATCCACATTGGGTTTATCTGGACATCCATAATCTGCCTTGATCTCTCTCTCATTTGACTCTTCTCTAGGTTGAAGTTCTTCAAAGATAGAGAAGATGTCTTCAGAAGCAGGAGGTGGCTGGTACGAGAACTCCTTCATCTCTTCACCCTTGACTGAATTTGCTACATCTCTTAGCAACTCAGCCTCTCTCTTCTCCACTTCACCATTGGGAATGGAATTGCTTCGGGCTTTCAAGAAGACCTCAACCTCAGATTGAAGCTTGCTTAGTTGTGAGTACTTCTCCTCAAGTGTCACTTTTGCATCAACTAACTTCATCTGGACCCTCTCTTCACGCCAAACTTCAGCCATTTGCAACATCTTCCTCTCTTCTTCCACCTCCTCTCTTGCTTTCATTGATTCAACTTTCAAGGCTTCAACTTCAGCCTTGTCATCACCGATTTCCTTTGCCAGCTCATCGCATACCTCCTCCATTAGTTCACGCGTCTTCCTCTCCTTCTCATAGTCTTGCAAGAACCTTTTCGCTGATAACTTTGCCTCTGCAAGTTCGTTCACAAGCTTGGAGTTCACTATCTCCATTCTCTGTCGCGTCTTCCTCTCTCTATGAAGGTCTTCTTTGATGGAATCTATTACTATTCTGACTTTTTCATGTGATCTTCTTCTCCATGCTTCCTTCTCATCTGCAAGCTTTCTCAAGAAGTGATCTAGCTTATTCTGGGCTGCATGTCGCTCAGTTTCAAGTTCAGCAATTCGTCTGTGGGCCTGTTCAAGTTCAGCACGGAGAGGGGAGAGATCGGAGACAGTGGTCATATGTTGGTCATTGAGAAGCTTCACGTGAGTGTAGAATCCTGGGTCCCACTTGGTTGCCCTCTCCATTGAGGGATCAAGATATGCAGGAGATTCGAGCTAAGTTCACATATGAAAAAACAGTAAATGAAAAGATAAATAAAAAAAGGACGCCCTCCAACAAACGAATAGGAAATTTAAGAGTACACAAACAAACCTTGTGTAAGGTGCCATTCTTTGGGTAATTCATCAAATGAGGAGAATAGTGATCTCTCTGCCTGTTGGAATGGAGGCTGGAGGAATGGGGATCAACATTTGGCTGCAAAAAATAAAGACGTTAAAATAATAAATAAGAAGTTTTCAGCATGGGCAGCTTGAACATTAGAAGGTGAAAGGAGAGAAAGTTGACAACCACTAATATTCATTCGTGACAATCAATACTCCAAACTTGTTGTATAATCATATACTAAGAAACAAGAAGCAACAACTATATAGACTAATAAAGCTACTCCGACATTTTAAGATTTCAGTCATGATTTGTATGCAAAAACTCTTCTTTCTCAAGACTGTCAGGACACGGTAAACTGCTTCACTATTATTTCTTAAGGAATTTTGGCTCCTAAAATTCAACAAAAGCAATGTTTCTACTAAGTACTTAAATCACAATACAAGTTAAATAAATGATTCATTACTTTTAGCATTAATTGGACAAATCAAGAGAAAGGGGGTCAAAATTTACAAGTTCAGAGTGTATTCTATACATTGGATACTTCTTTTGTGCTCCGCCTGGTTGTCATTACCATCGTCACTAAAGAAAAGTGCTCATCATAATCAAACTAATCCAACGTTTGACTTGTAGCAATGCAAGCATTCCATGAGGCTCAAAGTGGAATTATTGGAAAATTGATCGGTCAGTGTCAATTCCTACATTACATGCAACTACATTATAATGAAACTTTCTTATTGCATTCCTTCTGTTTGATAAAAACTTGAACTCAGAACCCATAAAAAACGTTGAGGGAACAGAGAGTTCGTAACCCAAAACCAAAAAAGGTTTAGTCGAAAATTTTGAATTTGCACCACCCATAAGAGCATCCACTATCGTTTTCTATGTCAATTGCTAAATATAGCATTTAGAAATAGCAATAGAAGGACCACGCTGCAGTCGTCCAAGTCTAAAAATAGAAGCGACGGAAGATCATCTTCCGTCTGTATTTTTTTTTTTTTTTTTGGTATTCGGTAAACAAACAAACAAAATAAAAAAAATAAAAAAAAAGTCAAAACACACCATACGAATGATGTTCATCCGTCTGGTGTGTGTTTTTTTTTAATAGTTTGTTAAAATCATAAAAAAATCAAAAAAAAATACACCAAACGGATGAACATCATCTGTCTGGGTGTTTTTCGATTTTTTTTTGTTTAAAAAAAATTTAAAAAAATCAAAAAAACACACCAGACGGATGAACTTCATCCGTCTAGCATGTTTTGAGTGGTTTTATTTTTTAAAAAATTTGTTTTCGATGAGAGACGGAAGATCTTCATCTGTCTCTCATTTTCTTTTTATTTAACTAGACGGCATATCTTCATCCGTCCCTTTCGTCAAACGGATGAACATCATCTATCTCCTATATTTAGCAATTCTCTAAAGACACTGCTAAGTTTAGCAGACTCCTGTCCATTTCTATCCTAAATTATGAGTTTTTAGGAAACGACTGTGAGGCATATTTCTAAATCGATTTCTAATTTTTGAGTTTTTAGCCAATGACAGTGGATGCTCTAATCCCTAATTTCTGATGCTAAATACTAACCATGAGAACCAAAACACATAACCCAATTCAATTTACTACCTACACCCAATTCCTAAACTCCCAAACCTTATATTCCCACATTAACTTAATCCTTCATCTCAAAACCAACTAACAAAAATCCTAAAAACACAAACCCCGGCCAACCTTTCACCACCCAATGCCCCCAAAATTTTCAACAACCCACTTTCAAAATCCCCAAAATAACAAAAGCAGCACTAAAATGGCAAAACTGTAAGTAAATGCAAAAGGTCTGACCTCAAACCCTAGACCTTCATTAGCATGCCAGATCCCAGCAGCGAGCTTCCTAGCCGACACTCGTACTGCATTCTTTCGGGTCCTTCCCTTACCGGGTTCGTCGTCGGCGGCGGCGGCGGCGGCGGCGAGCTTCCATTTGGGCAGCGAGGTTGTCGGGCCCACCGCATTTTTTTTCTTGGCGGCGGCGGCGGCGGCGGAGGAAGAGGCATTTCGAGTGAGTCGGAGTTTGGAGAAGGACGAGGAGGAGAAAGCGTGGCTCCGAATCCGGCGGGCTTTATGGTTCGGGTTTCGGGTCGGGTGTAGTTGGGCTTCTTTCATTGAGTTAGCAGATGCGGATTCGACGGCATTGGGTTTGGAAGTTACAGCGAGAGAGAGAGGAAAGAGTGGAATAGAGAGAGAGAGAGGGAGTGTTTAGTAAGATCTAGTATTCGGTTATGAGGATGTGCTTAAAAATGATAGGAAAGAAAAAAAGGGTTTGATAAAATTAACGGGCTAAATTTGAAGAGAAAAAAAAAATAAATAATACTTCATCCACTACCAATTTCACTATTATTTTATTCACTATCTTAGGTGGCATATTCCTATTGGAGAGTTCTCCCACCTACTCTATCTTTCTCTACTTATTGAAGTGTGCCACCTAAGGTAGTGAACAAAATGGTAATGAAATTGATAGCGGATATAGCATTGCTAAAAAAAAAATCTTAAACTATGACATTTATGCAGAAAACCCCTTGACCTTTTTTTATGCAGAAAATGCTCCCGGACTATTTTTGCAAAAAACTCACCCCGCCAACGTGAGACTTCTGCTAAAGTTAAGGGAGGTTTTTGAAAATAATGCGAAAGATAGATGATGTTTTTTGAAACAACTTACAAAAATGAATGAGGTTATCTGATATAAGTAGAAAAGTTAGATGCGATTTTTTGAAATACTTCAGGGGTTTTTTTGCAACAATCATATTTCATGGGGGTTTTCTGCATTAAAAAAATGTCAGAGGGATTTTCTGCATAAAGACCATAGTTCAAGAGGGTTTTTTTAAATTTAGCCAAATTAATGTGACAAATCTCTGAGTTGTAGCACACAAGGTAAAGAATTTGCAATGGACAAAAGATTATATTGACGTTGGAGGTTAGACTATGCGATGTAACTCTTTATTTAAAAAAATTAAAATTTAATATGATATTAAAATTTCAAAACCCACATACATATTTGCGTATATCTAATAATAACATTAGAGTTAATTTAACTCAAATAGTTTCGTGATGTTTTTAGTAAACCATGAGATTTGGATTACAAATTCTCAAGTCCATGAAGGGAATGGCTATGCTCCGAACATTTACAAGAATTTGAACAAAGCTCCCACAAAGATGATGTCTTCGACGCTGTCAGGAACTGGAACTGCGAGGTTGTGGGCCCAATGAGATGGTCCTCCACCATCAGTTGCCTCCAACAGTGCACCACCCCCTCCCCAAACCACTCCTGCAAATGTGAACCCCCCACCCCCTAGCTATGTGCAGGCACCCGCCTTGTTACCATCTCCCCCCCACCTCACTCATCAACCCTTGCAACCACCCACCACCACCCCCCAACCCCAACCAGCTGGTTCACCCTCCCGAGAAAGGAAATTGGAGGCTCAGACATTCCACTGCGCGTGCACACCACAGTGAGCATCAACGCCGATTTGAGAGAGACCTCAGTCATCATCGCCACCACTCACCACCCACCAGAGGATGGGCCCATAGAGGGGGTCATCCTACTGGCTCTTTCGAGCATAAAAGAGACCCTCTCATGCCAGCATCGCTCCGACGGTGAGAGGTTCAATCACAGGCAGCATTACCATAATGGGAAGGGGCATTTGCAACAATCTCACTGCCTTCAACCCACACCTGCACACCATCAACAGAGTCACCCTCACCTCCACAGAGACCCACAAAACCCTCCCAAGCATCAAAACCACACCAAACTTTCCTCCCCTACTACCGACCGTCACCTCAACCCCCAATAGCCAACACATTACATGCCCCTGCCTCCCAGTCATCAAATCCATCCCAAACACATTCCCCCTACTGCCGACCATCACCTCAACCCCTAGTATCCTCCACCACCTCAAGGGAATGCTAAAGCTCCATTTAAATCCACCGTCGAGCGGGCCCAAGATGGGGTTCTGCCGAAACGAGATTACAGTAGAGTTAGCTCCAGTTGAGAATGGGGAACCGTGGATTGAAGTTATCAGCAAAACAAAGAAGAGATATAGCACTTCCCCCCCCCCCCCTCCCCAGTTGGAAAACAAAAAGAAACAACGGAAAGGAAAACACAAGCCTATACCTTGCTTCAACTGTGGTTATTTGGGCCACTATCAGAAAGATTGCACGAAAGAGGTTCGTTACCTTAAATGTATGAAATAGGGGCATCTGTCGTATGTTTGCACGAATGTCTTCGATACTAACAACGACGATGAACGCTCCGTGAGCAGAGGCAGTTCACCGGATAACCCAACCCTAATCCGACTAGCAAATAGCCTGTACACAATCAAGAACGTAGAAAAGTGGCTCCGTCAATGGTGTGTCGTTGCTAGAGTTAGGTCAGGGAGCCCATCGAAGACCCATCTCCTCCGAGCACTAAACTCCAAGTGGCCAATGAGGGCCCACAAGGACTGGGTAGTAAAGAAAATGTGCCACCTTCAGTTCCTGGTGTCCTTCCCATCGCTGGAGAAGATGGTTGAGGTCACTGACTTGGCACAGTGGACTTTGGACATTTCAAGAGGGAATTTTTCGCATGGTCACCAAGTTTCGGAGCGGAGCTAACCCAAGACGAGAATTTCTGGATTTGGATCCATAACGTGTCGTTTCATTTCTGGAAGAGGGATGATCTGTAAGAGATCATCTCCGATTTTGGTACGATTGAAGATATCGACAAGAAGACAGTGTGCTGCTAGGAGATCGTATCGGCTAGGATACTGATCAGGAGTGCCGACATCTCTCTAATGCCGCGGTTTTCTAAAGTATTCTTGTTTGAGGAGTCGTATCTCATTCGCTTCATGGTTGATAAGTGAGCGGAGACAGAGGCGGAGCTCTTGACCATCACTTCCTCCATTCCTCCACCCTTACTCAGAGACGGTCGCTCATACAAACAGGTGGTCTCACCGAAGTGGGACCTCACCTTAGATAGGGCTCACAAAGTGGAGCATGCGCACCAGGAACTCATCAAAGTGGCAAGAGGGAAGAAAACGTGCCAGGAACAGGCGGCGGGGGGATCAGAAACAAGAAAATATTCTCCGATCAACGTTGGTCGAGAACGAGGCTTGACCCAGGAATCCAATGGCCTAGATGGACCACAAACAGTGGATCTGCACCCACTATCAGATTTGGATAGCTTGACTGATTCAGAACCATCCCTTGGAAAGGGGGGGCCAAAAGGAAGCTCAAAGTGGAAGTCAACTTCTTGAAGTTGGTGGTGAGGTGCGGCGAGAGGAGCAGAGAGGGGAGACAGGTCGTACAAGAGCTAGAAATGGTAAAAGCCCAATGAGAAACGACATGCAAAGTCGAACTCCAAAAGGGAAAAAGCTAAAAGCTTTGGGACGAGAGATGCTACGGGAGGGTACCACTTTGGGGAAGACGACGAGCAAGGGGTGGAATGTAGACAGAGATTCCGACCCAAAAGAGATAAAAGTAAGGGTGGGAGAAGAGGTACATGGAAAGGGGAAAGATGATTTAGGAAAAAACCCCAAGGGTAAAAGCTCGAGTAATAGCAACGAAGCGTCGAAAACCCTAATTCAAACTTCGTTTCCAACACCAAACCCCTCGTTCTCAACGCCCAAAGCCCCGAGTGCTTCGCCAACCGCTCAAAAAGTGCCACGTTGCTTCAACTCTGACGAAGGCGTCAGAAATGAGGGTATAGTGCATCGCAATCACATGGTAACTTATTGTGGTCTTAATGAGGGGTGCAACGAACAGTTCGAAGCTCTGGACTCAGAAGGGAGGGTTTTAAAAGATTTCAACTTGGGCCTTTTAAATGGGCCCAAAGAGGGGCCTATATCGAGAGGGGGAAATTCCTACTGATTTGTATAGGCCCATATGCACAAGTCCAAGTAATTGTATTCCCGTCTCGCCTCTTTCCCTTGGAGTACATTATGGGGCACCTGTCTCCGAAGGCGGGAGCCACTTTGATGAAGACGATCGTGAGGATAGACTAAATCTTGAAGATGACTTTGTATATTCGAACAGGGAGCCGTTTGAGTCTGAGGGACTGGCTGACGAGCCAACTAATATCTCCCCTGAATTTGTACCCTCCACATTCCCTCCCTCGCAACCAAATGCTCATGTCTCTACTCATGGCGGTACAAGATTTAGGGTTCAGAAAGTCGCCAAGAGGGCTATTAAGGAGTCCTTAGATGACTATTTGGAGATTGCTACAGCCGCTAAATCGGTTAAGACAAGCGACAGAGGTACGTATTCCTTCCTAGCTTCTATTTTTAATTTCATGACTGATACTGAGATTTTTAGTCTAGCCAAAACCTGTGGTCTTACGGTTAGTGATACTGATAGGAACACTTTTCTCCTCAACAAAATTATAGGGTGGGAGAGTGAGAGAGTTAATCTCATTTCGAACTCATCTACCAAAACGAGTTATGGTCCCTTATTTAACAGTCATTAATGGAAGCTATCTTCTGGAATGTTAGGGGTCTGGGTAGGCAAGGAAAACGGGAAATGGTAAAGGAGTTCATCGCTAAATCGAAAGCGAACATTGTTGGTGTGCAGGAGACCAAACTCACCCATACTTCTAGACTAAGTAGGCTGGGGGGGTATCGCATTTCAGAATGGGAAATTTGCTCGTCTCTTGGGGCCTCTGGGGGTATCGCCTTAGGGTTCAACCCCAAGGTATTTGTCTGCCTAGATGAATTTTACGGCCAATTCTCCCTGTCAGTCCTGCTCCAACGTAAATCAGATCTGTGGACCCAGTCATTACGGTTGTTTATGGGCCGCACACTACTACAGCTAGGGTGGGATTTTGGAATGAGCTACGAGCAATTTATGCTCGGTGGCCGCACCCATCACTGGTGGGGGGAGATTTAAACATCACCAAGTTTGCCTCTGAACACAAGGGCAGAGGATCTAGCAACGCAGATAGGGAAACCTTTAACGAGGTTATCGCGGACCTAGAATTGGTTGATATTCCCATCACTATTAGACAATTCACCTGGTCAAATATGCAAGCAGTGCCAATTCTAGCTAAGCTTGATAGAGTCTTAGTCTCCGCGAACTGGGAGGCCAAATTCCCTTTAACTTGGGCCAAAGCTCTCCCCAAACCAACCTCGGATCACGTCCCTATTATCCTCTCTCCCGGAGAAGTGCATCCCAGGAGATCACACAAGTTCAGATTTAAGAAAGTGTTGTTGGAAATCCATGGTTTCCATCACATGTTATACGAGAATTGGTCCTGCTCTACTAGAGGAACTGAAGCAACCACAATCTGGTGCGAAAAAATTAGAAGACTGCGGGCCAAACCTAGGAAATGGAACAGGACTAGATTTGCACTAATCTGGAGAGCAAAAGACTCCATCCTTGAAGGTATTGAGGAGCTGGAAGAGACGGAGGAAACTAGGAGTCTGGTACAGGAGGAGCGGAATAGGTTGCTTCAGCTTCGAGAAGACATTCACCAACTTTATAGACTTGAAGAACTCAAATGGCAACAGCGATCCAGAATTTTGTGGATCAAAGAAGGAGACGCAAATTCAGCTTTTTTCCATCGTGTTGCCAGTGCCCGACGTAGATCTAATCTCATCCATTCACTGCACTCGAATTCTGGAGAGATACAAGGGGACGACGAGATCAGGGTAGCGTTCCAATCCCACTTCAAATGTCTTTTTGGTCAGAAGGCGGATTTGAGAGTCCCTCTCCAACGCGAATTCTGGCAAGGGTACGCAAATGAACCTACCCCCATGCTTCGACCCCATGCTTGAAGCTCCTTTTATGGGAAAGGAAATTTGGGAGGCGGTACAGAAACTCGGAAGGGACAAAGCCCTAGGTCCAGACGGATTCCTTGCCTTTTTCTACCAAGTGTTCTAGGAGGAAATCAAGGACCATATAATTAAGTTGTTCGCTGATCTTTATGATCAAAAACTTAAGTTAGGTAGAATTAATCTTGCTGAGGTGATGTTGATCCCCCAGAAAGAAGACCACATGCGGGTGGGAGGTTTTCGTCCTATTAGCCTCCATAACTTCTCAGTTAAGATTATTACCAAGACCCTGGCGAATAGGTTGAGAAAGGTGATGGACAGACTCATTAGTCACGAGAAGACGAGGTTCATTAAAGGACAGTGTATTCAGGATAGTATGGCCACGGCTGAAGAAACCATCCACCACTGCCACACGTCAAACGCTAAGAGCTATCTCCTGAAATTGGACTTTGAGAAATCTTACGACTCGGTTGAATCGGAATGTCTCCTGGAAGCACTGGCTAGAAGAGGATTTGGGACTAGATGGATCAGATGGATCCACACATGCCTCTCCACTA
Source organism: Hemerocallis citrina (assembly GCA_017893485.1). NCBI lineage: Eukaryota > Viridiplantae > Streptophyta > Magnoliopsida > Asparagales > Asphodelaceae > Hemerocallis > Hemerocallis citrina. The sequence continues at coordinate 115,864,157 of CM030366.1, forward strand.
GCAGAATTGCTATTTTAGTGAAGGGGGCTCCGGGTCACCCTTTTTCGTGTAAATGGGGCCTTAGACAAGGCGACCCTCTCTCCCCCCTCCTCTTCACCATTGTGGCAGATGTGTTCAGGACCATGATGGCTAACTGTAGTAAGGCCGATTGGACATCGCCAGTTAGCCATCGCCGGTGGCTAGTGGAGTCAATCGCCAAGGGTGCTCTAAACTACAATATGCAGACGATACCCTACTATTTGGAAATGGCAATCTCGGGGAAACTACCGCTTTCAAAGGAATTCTATATTGTTTTGAAGCTTGGTCAGGTCTCAGGGTCAACTTCCACAAAAGTTCTCTTATCCCCATTGACATTACTACTGAGGAGGCACAAAAACATACCACGATTCTCAACTGCTCCAGCGAGACTTTCCCTATTACTTACTTGGGGTTACCGCTGTGACCGGGGAAATGACTAGTTACCTATCATTGACCGGGTGGAAAACTGCCTTACTAGATGGAAAGGGAAAGCATTATCCTTAGGAGGAAGATTCACGCTTATCAATGTGGTTCCCTCAAACCTTCCTACCTATTATTTGTCCTTCTTCAAAATGCCACGATGGGTTATCTAGAGAATTGACCGTACACGTAAACGGTTTCTTTGGAAGGGGCAAGCCCTGATAAAGGAGGATATCACCTTATCAGATGGAAAAAAGTGTGCATGAAAAAGAGTCACGGGGGACTAAGTATTATTGATCTGCGTGATATGAACCTAGCCTTCTTGGGAAAATGGTGGTGGAAAGTCTTCCACCCTAATGGAGAAGGATGGAAGGATTTCATTCAGTCATATCTGTAGGGGAATGGGACGAGGAATCTGAGTTTCAGGGTGGGACCACGCATTTCCTGGTTCTGGAAAGGTATCGCCAAGGCGGACGATCCCTTCATTAGCTGTGTGATGTCGTCTATCGAAATGGCAGACTCACCAGATTCTGGTGGGATAGATGGTGCGGCGATCACACACTTAGGGCTTTGTTCTCTGATTTATATGACCAAGCATCACAACCGCACTGCACGGTGGCTGCAGCCCGAAGAAGAAGCTCCTGGAAACCTGACCTTTATACATCCCCTTGACCCGGCCTCCCAGCATAGGCTCAGACTTATATCGCCAGCGCTAGTGTAATATGCTCACAGGGCCCCGATAGGAAATCTTGGGGACTGGAAAAGAATGGCACCTTCACTGTTCGCTCCCTTTATAACCGCATCCACTTTAGGGGATGTATCCCGGGTTAGTCGGGAGTAGTGTGGAAGGCGAAAACCCCGCTGAAAGTAAAAGATTTTCTCTGGCTAGTGCTCAATAACACTATATTGACTTGAGAGAACCTAGCGAAACGTCAACCGAATTTGGACCCTACATGTGGGTTCTGCAATGCTGTCCCTGAAACTAGAGACCACCTCTTTTTGGAATGTCCCAGGAGCAAAGCAGTCCTAGTGGAGGTACTTAGTGTCCTAGGGACGTATGAATATCCTTGTAAGTATGAGGATCTGTGAGTAGGACCAAAATTCGCTACAGAGAGACGAACAATGAGAGAAGCTTGGTTTATCGCTATCATCGCTACGACTTGGGGTCTTTGGCTAGACAGGAATAATTTATACTTCCGTGGGACATGTAATAATATTTCTAGTAATTTGACTCACATTATGCATCTTATTTTTTTTTGGACAAATGTGGCAGTTGCAGGACCTAGAGGGAGGATAGCGAGCGTTTTCCAGATGGTGGAATACGATGATGATGATGTAGAGATTGGGCCGACACTAGACGGAGGGAGGTGCCCGACCAGTCAAATTTGTGTGGTTGATTGTTCCCCACCACCCCAGGGTTATGTTGGGGAGAGTAGATGCTTAGATGTATTTTGTTTGTTAGGATGTATGTTGGTTTGTACCGTATTGTTCCCCACCCCCATGTTTTGGGGTGGATTTATGTACTTTTTGTTGTTTCATAGGCTATTGTACTTGGCTCAGTACTCTGAGTTTGTTTTATTAACTTTTTATTAATGAAATATGGTAGCCATACTCCACCTTTTCCTTAAAAAAAAAACAGTAGAGTTAATTTTGAAGTATTATTATGAGTAACCTTTGTAAAAGAGGAAAAGTGGGATGCATGCTAGTCCTGTTTTAGATATTCATCCTGATAATGGGGGATTCATTAAACTCACATCACATGTGAAAGTCACATGGTTCTCCAATAATTCGGACAACAACATCCTTCCTCTCCTGCACTTTGTGGCCCATGCATGAAAGCTAGTCTGCTACATGTCCTTCACATAATCCAACTACTTTTAGTGTGAAGTTAATTTGTGGAAGTCCAACATCAACTTTTGTTCATTTTGGCTTTTGCTACTGTTGGTTTTTAGGAACGGAGCTAAGCGTTTCTAAAGAGGGCTAGTGCACCCCTATTTTCTCAAAACTCTATATTTTTTAAATTTTACTTCTTTAGCTACCTCAAAATTTATATAAAATTCTTTATATAGATATATTTTATCCATAACCTTCTCAACAAAAATATTCTAACTTTGTCCCGGTTGGTTTTACTCCTAGAAATATAAAGAGTTAAGTCTATAATCATACTCAAGTTTATATAATTCTAAATTAACATCCGAAGTTGTCATATTTTTAAAATAACACCCAAAGTGTACATATATTCAAATAGTACATGACTTTAGATTCTCCGTCCGATCAATGGAATATAGCTCTTATCGGGTTTGAACCAGTTAAGAAGCGTGTAAAATAGAGAAATTGCCCTCATATCCTTTTACAAATTATGAATTCATATCATTTCTGCTATCCTAGAAACTCACCACCACCACCTTCAAACCCCACCAAACAATAACTCCAACTCCATCGCCATCATCACCTTCACCTCCAACCTCACCTCAAACATCAGTCTTCATCGCCACCACTAACTACCATATCAGCCATCCCCGAAATCCATCACCACCACCTTCAAACACTACCAAACTTCAACTCCAACTTCATCACCATCATCCCCATCACCACCGACCTCCACCTTAATCATCACCCTCCATCTCCACCACCGACCACCTCCGCCATCCCCGAAACTCGTCACCACCCCGAACTCATCTTCACTTCCTTTTACCGAACCCATCACTACCACCATCAAAACCCACCAAACTTCAACCCATCTCCATCACCATCATCTCCTTCGCCATCGACCTCCACCTCAATCACTATCTTTCATCTCTAGCACCAACAACCCTCTCCACCATCGACTTTCGGAGGGAAAGACAGAAAAGAATTGAAAGAGAATAAGTAAAATGCATATGTATTTTGGTCAATTTACCCCCTACTGTGAAGAACTTAATTGGAACTAATGTTGGGTGTTATTTTGGCATAGGTTAAGGACGGAATACCACCCAAAGTTTACCTTAATTCTCAAATGGCACCCAAATTTTTTCTAATACCCAAGTAGCACTTGAAGTTTTTATAATTTGACCAAATAGTACCCGCCGTTAAGTTTTTCGTTAAGTTCTTGGAAAATTTTCCGAATATACCTCTTCACGGGTTTAAACCAGTTAAGAAGCGTGTGAAATATCGAAATTGCCCTTATCTCCTTATACAAATTAAAAAATTTATCACCATCATGTTAGATATTTATCTAATATGTGGGCCTACATATATTATAAATTATGTATTGTAAATGTAACGCCCCAAATTTTATTTACAAGTAATTCGTAACACAACAGGATCTTTTACTTCAAATTCATACAATTTTACAAGAAATTTAAAATTTTTTCATTACACTTTGTTCTTTACAAAAAAAATATACAACGGAAGTTACAACAAAGAAATATACAACTTAAACATTCAGCAACTTTAATCTGAAAATAATCATCAGCATCATTTCATTTTTATGCAGTTTTGCTAATTCAAGTCCTGCACTGGAAAACTATGGGCACGTCAGTTGCATACAACTGACGCAATGCTATAATACAGCGATTCTCTTACTTTAGCAAACACAAACTTGAATGCACAATAAAGTGTAAAAAGTGACTATCCTAAATATATTAGTGTATGATATGACTTAAATGCCTAATGCAGATTTACACTACGATGCACTAATACACGCTTGTTCGGATTCTATGCATTCCATACTACATAGGTCCGAGGGCAAGCCATTAAGGTACTTCTCATTATAGGGTTTACATCCCACGTCATGCAACCTAACACAATGCATATACTCCAATGCGTAGTTACCGAGGAGTCGCACCCCCAGGATATTGGACCTTACCGGCCTACCCCTAGCCCACTTTAGTGGATTTATAGGGCGTATCATCAGTCACGAACCCTAGCAAGTCAATCTCCCGCAACTACGAACCAGGCCTACCCCTAACCCACCTCAGTGGATTTACGAGGCGTATCTTGTCCGCCCTGAATATTTTTACGAACTGCAGTCTCTTTACCGGCCTTTCCAATGATAAACGGACATACTCTTAGCCCATATACATGGATTTATCGGGCGTATTCCTCGATCTCGGACCTCTAGGAGCTGCACATTCTTTACCGGACATGTTTGTCGTTGTTTCTATCATATCTTCTTCCAGTGCCTATCATTAAGTTTTAATTATAATCATCACAACCTAGAGCTAACTTAATGATATGGCTAAAAATGGGGTTAAATCGGAACCGTCCAAATAGGGCACGAATCTCGAAGTCCAGGGGTAAAACAGTAATTTCACTTACAACCGGGTCTGAGACGGGTACTGGATCTTCTCTCCAAAGATCCAATGACCCACGAACGGATCCACCTCAACTGGGTATGGGTTCCAACCCGAAACGAACCCAGCCCAGCAGGATAGAATTAGGGTATCTGATTCAGCCAAATCAATGGCCCTGATAAGTATCTATCCTTTCACCGGTAAATCAGGGATCACATTCCTTGGCTGATTACGAGGACTTTATTCCTTACCAGACCAGAGGGATTACATTCCTAATCAGATCCTTAAGATGCCTATAAATACCCCCCATCCATCTCCATTAAGAGGTAATCAATCTTTTGCTAGTTAACGTTCTTTCATAATCATTTCTGATTACTAACTTGAGCGTCGGAGGGTGCATCGCCGGGATCAACCTCGGTGTCTCGCACTTTGTGCAGGTGAACGGCAGGAGTCAACGATCAAACTCCGGTGGATCAGGTTTCAGGTTTGCTATTCAAGTTTTCCTAAGAATCCACAAATACTGTCTGTTTACCCCCACACCAGATTTAGTGGTAACACTTACCTTACCGGACTTAAATCATCACACTAAAAACGTTAGCCCATACTAGCTACTTCTCAAAATTCTTTATTCATAAATTTTCGGTTACTAAAGGCCTTGTCTAGCCTCTAGATTCCAACAACCATCTCAATAATAGAGATCAATTAGGTTATATCCAACCTCAACATAAATATCTCATTCATTAATCATCATTTCTTCTTTATCACTTTCTTTATGTTTATAAATTATAAAGTATTCAACTTCTTACAACATCACTTGATAACAATTTCTTGGTTAATCAACCAAACTCATTCACTTTGATAATTCTCAATGTTCTTTTGATTAATACAACCCTTACCATGTTTATCTATACTTCAAGTATATTTCTTAATACAATATCCCCTTTTTTATAGATTAGATCACTACTTCTTAATACAAATCTTTTTAAGATTAATCACTAGACATGCCTTATTTTTATATCATAATTTTGTTTTGATTTTATTATAAACCAAGTCTTAAAATCTTTAGTCATGCACACTTTCTTTTTAATCTTGAAAAACTAATCTATTACAAGAATATGGCTTTTAAATCCCCAAAGTATCTCTTAGAATATTATAAAATAATTCCCAAGTATTCTAAATTTGTATTCTACAACGAATTTTTAATTCGTATGCATTTCCCATTTTAAATATTAATTCACGACTCATTAACATTAATATGATTTTTAATTCCTAACATATAACTTAAAACAGTGAAAAATTATTCTTAGTTTCTCTAATAATATTTTAAAACAGTTGTATAAAACTTCCCGAATTTTAACACTCAAATCAAACCAAAATAAAAATAAAAAGAATGTAACACTCAAATCAAACCAAAATAAAAATAAAAAGGCACATTCTGCTTACAGCAGGCATCGAACCCAAGACCCCAAACCCCAGCTCAGCGCCATGTGGCAGGGCCAGGCGCGCTGGTGCCTACGCTAGTCACAAGTGCCAATGCCAATTCCTGACCATATAGGTGTTTAAAACTTTATAATCCGGCTCTCTGTTTAATCTCATTTTTAACTCTTTCAACTATTTTTTATTTCTATTGTTTTCTCTCAAATTAATACTACAAAAAATACATTTCTAAATTCCCAGAAATACTCATCCCTTAATTTTACCCATATTTGCATAAAGTTATTCACAAATTAACTCAATTAGTCATTTTTAGCAACCTAGTACTCATATGTTTCAATTAGAAAAATTTGACTACTATCATGAATGTATTTTTCTTTTGGCAATTCTGACATTCCCATTGATTTTATAATTCACACCTAATATTAACACAAAACAATTTCTTATGCACAAGTTAACAACTTTATGTATTCATATAATCCAACACAACAACATGCTTTTAAATAAAAATTCAATTGACAACCTATCAATTCTATGAAGAAACTTTCAACTAGCATACATTAATTCTCATATTTCATTACTACTAAAAATTCAAGCAACACAATATGCATCACAAAAGTAATTGAAGAGCTCATACAAATCATCAATTTCATGCATAATTTTTCTACACATGCATACTACAATAATTTAGAAAGCAAAAGAGACACCTACCCCTTCTTGATGCAAAATGAAATTAGAACTCCTACAAAAATTGCTCCAACCTCCAACACAAACTAGTCTCCTCCTCCTTAGCACAAAAAGCCTCACTTGCACAAAAATGAACTCCTTTTCTTTTCTCTCTTTTGCTTTCTTTTGATCTTTTGTGTGTTGTTCATACTATAGGAAGAGGTATTTATGGGAGTATTGTGTGGTTGAGATGACTCCCACTACTTAAATAATTACCCACTCACCCACACACACTCTCCCACTCTCCCTCTTCTCTCACATGTGGCTGGCCATCTCTTAGAGTGCACAACACGTGCACGTGCACCCAATGTGCACACACTTCTCATTCTATTTTATTAATTGTTATTAATTTAGTTGTAGGTGTATATTACATGAAAAGTGTAATAGGATTTACAATGTTCATTTAAAGGTAGAATTAATCTTGAGCTTCTCTTTTTAATAAATTTTAGTGGGCTAAAAGTAGGTTTTAGGCCTCTTGGATTAAAATAAAATAAATAACACAAATGTGACAAATAAAATGAGAAGAAAAATGTGCAATACTCTAGAATTTAGGGGCTAAAATGCATAAAATTTTACATGCAATGCACGTGCAAAATACAAAAATAAATTTAGAGAGAACGAAAATGGTTAAAATAAAAAATACGTAGAATATGTATATTAACAATGTTACGGATATTTTACGTAATGGTAAAGTTTACGTAATCGACACATGTATTGAAAGCACGTGCAATACATGTTAAAACACAAAAGATTAGAATTTATATTTGGGTTGGCTCAAAATAGGATAGAATGAGTTTTGAGGAGACGAAAAGTGTATAAATAGTTGAAATACAAAATATGTAGGAAAATACGTTACGACTATTACTCGTAACAGCACGAAATACATGTGTGTAACACACATGGAAAAAAATTGTCATAACTCAATTTTGCGGGGTGTTACACTCTCTCCTTCTTAGAACAGTTCTGTCCTCAGAACTTACTAAGGTAAAAGTTGTATTTCGTACACACCAAGAAAAATATTATTATTGTATATAGTATAACTGTCAATACCAAGAAAAAGAATAGTATATAATGTGGAAAACAAGTTAAACCTATATAAGAAAACTATCAGTATCAAAATTTATAAGAACAGAACAAGAAAAATTAGAAAAATATCATAAGAAAAGAAATGTGACCATAAAAGATAATATAGATTGAAAGAAATTTTCGTACAAATATAATATTAGGTAAAATATTAGATAAAAGGAAAATATAAATTAAGTCGTTAATTGTGAAAGAGTTTGGAAAACAATGCTATTGGAAAGAATAAAGAGAAGCGTAGTCAGTAGATACTTTAATAAATTATTAATAGGCTTAGAAATCAAAAAATTATCAAAGTAATAAGCGGTAGAATGATTAAAATTGCAAACCGAACTAATACTATATATTATGAGATGAAAAATTGAATTAGCAATTTAAGAGAAGACTATTGGATAAAAGTTTAAAAAATATACGAGCATGAAATTTAGTTAAAAGTATAGACAATATAAGATAATAAAAAAATATTGTATTATGAAATCAAAGTATTTGTAAAGTGAATGTCAACATACAAAATTAAAATTCAAAAATCTAACAGAAATAATAACCAAGAAAAATGATAGTCTTAAAAATAATTTAATAAGTAGTAATTTAAATCTTAATAGGATACATAAAAGTAACGTAAAAGCGCATAAAAGTAAGGAGGATATAACATCAAGAAAGAAAACAAGTAAGTCAAACTCGAAAGATTAAGATTAAGGGTTGTAGATAAGATAATAAATATCAAAGTGAATTAATAATATAAGAAAAAATTTATTTGAAAAATATTAAATGTTAAAGATGAAAAGTACTATGAGGAAAATACACGAAGAAAATAAAAGAGAAAAGCTTAGTCTATGCATAAGGTATCATGAATGTAGGTTCAAACCCACCACGCTTCCGCTGCGACAGTCTGATACCAAGGAAAAACATGCTCACATACAATATCACATCAATGTATACGAGGAGAGTATCATGAATGCAAGTTCAATAACTATAACATTCACGACCCGAAACTGACACTCACACTCTAATGTCTACCCTAATTGTGCCGTCCTTGTAATTTTTTACTACTTATTAAAGTCAGCTCTGATACCAATCTGTAACGCCCCGAATTCTATTTACATGTAATTCGTAGCACAACAGGATCTTTTACTTCAAATTCATACAATTTTACAAGAAATTTAAAACCTTTTCATTACACTTTGTTCTTTTACAAAAAATATACATCGGAAGTTACAAAAAAGAACTATACAACTTAAACATTCAACAACTTAAATCTGAAAATAATCATCAACATCAATTCATCTTTATGCCTTTTTGCTAATCCAAGTCCTGCACTGGAAAACTGTGAGCACATCAGTTGCATATAATTGACGCAATGTTATAACACAGCGATTTTCTTACTTTAGCAATCACAAAACTTGAATGCACAATAAAGTATAAAAATTGACTATCCTAAATATGTCAGTGTATGATATGACTTAAATGCCTAAAGCAGATTTACACTACGATGCACTAATGCACGCTTGTTTGGATTCTATGAATCTCATACTACATAGGTACGAGGGCAAGCCCTTAAGGTACTACTCATTATAGGGTTTACATCCCACGTCATGCAACCTAACCCAATGAATATACTCGAATGCGTAGTCACCGAGGAGTCGCACCCCCAGGATTTGGACCTTACCAGCCTACTCCTAGCCTACCTCAGTGGATTTACCGGTCGTATCCTCAGCCACGAGCCCTAGCAAGTCGATCTCCCGTAACTACGAACCAGGCCTACCCTAGCACACCTCATTAGATTTACCGGGCGTATCCTGTCTGTCTCGAACCTTTCTAGGAACTGCAGTCTCTTTACAGGCCTTTCCGATGATAGACGGACCTAGACCATATACATGGATTTATCGGGCGTATTCCTCGATCTCGGACCTCTAGGAGCTGCACATTCTTTACCAGACATGTTCGTCGTTGTTTCTATCATATCTTCTTCTAGTGTCTATCATTAAGTTTTAATTATAATCATCACAACCTAGAGCTAGCTTACCTTACTGGACTTAAATCATCACACTAGAAATGTTAGCCCATACTCGCTACTTCTCAAAATTCTTTATTCATAAATTATCGGCTACTAAAGGTCTTGCCTAGCCTCTAAATTCCAACAACCATCTTAATAATAGAGATCAATTAGGTTATATCCAACCTCAACATAAATATCTCATTCATTAATCATCATTTCTTCTTTATCACTTTCTTTATGTTTATAAATCACGAAGTATTCAACTTTTCACAACATCACTTGATAACAATTTCTTGGTTAATCAACATTAGAAATATATTTGGGCGGAGGAGGCCCTCCTCCCCCTTGATTAGAAAGAGCCCTGTTGGGGAACAAACGGAAGGGTGCAGATGAAGAAGGGGCTAAAAAGCTTCAGAAGGATAATAATGGTGGCCAGCGCCGTCCTCCTCCTCGTTTTGAGAAGTTCACCCCTCTTAATGTCTATGTCTCGGCCATCCTAATGGAGGTCGGGAATGAAGGGTTGCACCAACCACCGCCAAAGATGAATACACCCGGTAAGAAGAGGAACATGGATAAATAGTGCCACTTTCATAGGGACCATGGCCACAACACAGATGACCGTCGAATCCTCAAAGATGAGATCGAGGCCTTCATCCAGAGAGGGCAACTAGCCAAGTTCATGAGGAAGAACAGAGCAGATCCTCTACCTCCCCGAGAGGTTAACAAGCAAACTGAAAGACCTATTGAGACCCCTGACTTCGAAGCTGAAGCTGTCCTACACCTCATCTACGGAGGCCCAATGGGGGGAGAGTCGAACTCCTCCTCAAAAGCCTTCGTCCGAGAAGTAAATACAGAACCATTCTCCCCCCAAGGGCCTTGTAACACCCTATATTTTTTAAATAATTTTTTTGAGATTAATAAATAAATTAAAAAGATTTTTGGTGATTTAATAAATATTTTTCAGAAATTTATCTTTTGCACGTGCAAAACACATGCAAATATTTTCTTGGAAAGTTCAAAGTCAGAAATTATTTTGGGAAAACCTATATTAGTAGGTATTATTTATGAATTTTCTAGATTTTTCTGATATTTATTTGTCATATTTACAAATATTATAAAAAGGGGGGCTTTTGTGCAAAATTACCACTTGGAGTTAAAACTCTAGAATTTTGGTTTTCTGGGCTGAGAATGATGGCCAAATCAAAGGTAAAGAGTTTACTTTTTATTCTAACAGATTTGGTTTATTTTGCAAATTTGTTAAAGAATGGTCTTTTTGTAAAATTGCCACGTAGATGCCAAAATTACAAAATTGTTTTTCTGAGTTTGAAACCAGTGCAGACCAGATATGGGTGGTTGTTTTTTTTATTTTAATTCTCAATTGAATAGGTTAAACTAATTTCCTAGTATAAAGATCTATATATGTAAAGATATATTTTAAATGGATAATTTGCAAAATCTTCTCAAAACCCTAATTACCCAGATTTTGGCCTATTAAAAGGGCAGTAGTAGCCGTCTTCTTGTTGCACAAAACAAAAGACTATTTTTACTATTGGTTTTCTTGGAGTTTCGAAGCGAGCATCTTGGATTTTTGCGAAGGAAAGACTTTTTTTATTCTCTTTATTATTTCGGTTGATTCTTCAATAAGGTGAGTGACATGCGTTTATTTTTAAATTGTTCTATGCATGTTGTATGTGGTGATTTGTTTACTAGAATGCATGCTAGAGAATAGTATGATGATATAATGAATATAATGATGGATGGATGGTTAAAAGTAGGATTTTTATGAATGTTACGATTAAAATCTCTGTATAGATGATTTAGAATGATAAAAGAACCTAATAGAAATCATGGGTATGCTGTATTTTTATTATTGTTGTTGTTTCATTGTATACATATTGAGATTATATGATGGAGATGCACAAATTGAACAAAGAAGGGTCTTTACTTTTACTATATAGATATATGTTCTGTTTTGGTATTTTGATGAAGAAAAACTTGACTAAATATATGTTGTAATTGCATATAATCATGGGAGAACTGATGTGAGTAGTTGTATGTGTGTTTAACAAATTTCAAGAGGAGTTTCTTGGATCAAAGAATCAAGTTTTGAAGAAATTGAGTTGGGGATGGTTTCGGGTCTGATGTATGCAGACCAAAATTGGATTTTTTGTGTTTTTGTGATGTTTTTGATTGGATCTTGATGTATAAGGATACTGAGATTGAATTTAACAATATAATACCTATATGCGATGATTTTCTTGATGTTTTACTGATACATAAACATACCACACGTATATACATTTACTTTTAATGTTTTGAAGAAGTTTGTCAAAAAATTGATCTTTTGTGAATTCGATGAGGATTTGATTTGATTTATAAACTCCAGTTTGTTAGAAAAGTTATATTTGATCATCTCAGGAAATTGATTTTTACAAATTTATGATTTTACAAAGATTAAACTAAGTATCAGTTGAAATGTGCATGAAATTCAAAGCTGTCATTTTTCAAACATGACAGTCGACCACCTAGTTTTTACATTAGAGATGTCGGTCGACTGTCAGTTGACGACTTTTGGATTTTCATCTTGACAGTCGACCTTCGTCTTTTTGAGTTGGCTTGGCAGTCGACCGTCAGCTGTTTTGCTGAGTGTTTTGGTTGAGTTTTTTTCGTCGTTTTTTCTTGAATGATTATTTCTTCGAACTTATGGATTATTGATCTATTATTTTAGATGAAGTTTTTGCTACAGATTACTGTATTTTACAGAGAGTTATATTTTCATTATAATAGAATTTAAATCGTATTTCTATGACTTTATAAATTGATATATATACGGTTTTCGAAGGAATTGATGTTTTGTGATTTTTCTATGACTTCAAAATACAAAACTCATTTATTTAGTGGATTTAATATTTTATTTTAGTTCTGAAAATTTGTGAGTATATTTGCATAAATTTGAATTTGTTTGATTGAAGGAGTTTTCTTAATATAAACGATTTGGTGATGGAATTAAGAGTTTTATTGAAGGGTTTTGTGTTGATATTTGATTTGTGAGTCTCTAGGAGTTGAGTGGGATTCCTGTAAACCAGAAAATGAGATTTTCTGGATTTTGACTAGATGGGTCTTGGGGTTGTTTTGTTGGAATTAAGTCCGGCATGATACACTAACTCTAGAGAAGGACAATTTGTGTTTTAATAATAACCAACCTAAGGACACGCACTAGTGGAGATGTGATGGAACTTGAGAAACGTAAGTATATGCTCTAGGGGTTAGTCCAACGGATGCGTTCCAGGACTGTGTGTTGTTGTGTCCCGAGAGGACAATTGGTATGTTCGCGTGTCGAGGGTCGGAAGGCCTATTCACGGAACAAACGGTGCATTCGCGTGTCGAGGTTCGGCATGCCTATTCACAGGATATACTGTGTATCTGCACGTCGAAGGTCGGCAGGCCTATTCGTGGGGTACATGGCAGGGAGGTGATTCTCTGGTTTTTGAGCTGTACTTACATGATGCTTGCGCGTCAAGGGTTGTCAGGCATATTCGCGGAGTAATCTGGATCTTGTTTCTATCACCGTAGTAGGATTAGTTACATAACGAGGGATTTAACCCTATAAAGTGAAGAACGATAAGGGCTTGCACTGGACCTATGTAGTATGGAATGCATAGAATCCAACAAGTATGCATTAGAGAGTCATCATGCTACATTTGTATTTTCTTGGCTTGGTTTTATGCATGTTTGTTTCCTATTTTCCTACACTTGACACTTAGCCTAGTTTTACTTGATATTTTCAAGCTTTATTTATCGTTATTTCATTATCCATGTGTTACTACTATGGGAATGTAGCACCCCGAATTTTCAATATAATATCTCAGAAATACGTGGCACAATTCCATAATCAACTTCAATGTAATCATAAACATAGAAACCAAATACAGAGAAACTTAAAACTTTTTATCACATCAATTGTTTACTAAGCATAGTAGAAAATTAAACACCTTGAATTACAATTTCTTTCTTTTACAACACATTCTTTTACAATTTACATAAGCCATATATCATTCTACCCCATGCATCCAAATCCCATGCTATAGGCACCTACCTGTAAAACATGAGGCTAGAGATAATCCTAACCCCCAAAACTATAGGGGTCATCCATAACGGTGTGAGTGACATAAAATTAAATGCAAAAGTTATAAACAACATGTATTAACAGTTAGAATAAATGAGATAAGAAATAATAATAAATAAACACGAAAACATCAAGGAATATGAGATAGAAAATAGTAGGGCATGAAAACATCCAGCGAAACTAGACTAAGTATCAAGTATAGGAAAACAGGAAACAACATGCATAAAACCAAGTCAAGAAAACACCAATGCTATATGCTGACTCCCTAATGCATACTTGTCGGATTCTATGCATCCCACAATACATAGGTCCGTTGCAAGTCCTTATCATTCTCCACTTTATAGGATTAAATCCCTCGTTATGCAACTAATCCTACTACGGTGATGCAAACAAGATCCAGAATACTCCGTGAATAAGCATCACAGCCCTCGATGGGCAAGCATCATGTAAGAATGGCTCAAAACCGGAGAATCATCTCCTTGCCGTGTACCCCATGAATAGGCTTGCGAGGCCCTTGACGTACAGATATACCAGGTACATCCCGTGAATAGGCCCGCCGACCCACAACACATGAATGCACCATGCATGCTCCGTGAATAGGCATGCAGACCCTCGACACGTAAACATACAAATGTCCTCTCGAGACAGAACAACACACAAGTCCTGGGATGCATCCATTGGACCTAAACCAAGAGCATATACTTACATTTCCCAAGTTCCATCACATCCCGCTAGTGCCTGTCCTTAAGTTGATTATTATTAAAACACAAATTTCTCATCTCTAGAGTTAGTGCATCCTGTCGGACTTAATTTCACAACAATAATCCCAAGACCCAACTAGTCTAAATCAACAAATCTTATCTGCCGGTTCACAGGACTCCCACTCAACTCGTAGAGATTCACAACTCAACCATCAATATCAAATCCTTTAATAAAACTCATAATATCATCATCAAAATGTTTATATCAATAAAACTTCTATAATCAGTCAAAAAACCCAAATTGATTTAATATACTCGTAAAATTTCAGAATTCAAATAACATATTAAATCCATTAAATAACTGGAAATTATATTTTTGAAATCACAAGACATCAACTACTTCAAAGAAAACACATATATTTTACTATATGAAGTTATAGAAATACAAGTTTGAACAAAATATAGTCCTTTGTAAAATACTGTAACCCGTAGCAAAATATCATTTAAAATAGTAGATTAATAATCCATAATATTAAAGAAATAATCGTTAAAAGAAACAAAAAAAAAACTCAAGAAATCCATCAGCCAGAGTAATGACATTCGACAATTGAATATGGTCAGTCGACTATCCTGCGAAAATCCGAAAACTCAAGAAAACCCATCAGCAGTGATAGTGACAGTCGACTGTCAAAAGTAACCATTCGACTGTCCTGCGAAAATCCGAAAACTCAATAAAAACTCATCAGCCAGGACAGTGACAGTCGACTGTCGAGAAAAACCAGTCGACTGTCTATCTCTACAGACTATAGTTTTGAAAGTTGTGCATGTTTTACTGATACATTGGTTCACTTTATAAAAATGCAATTTTGTAAAAACTAAATTCCTGAGATAGTTGGGTATAACTTGTATAACATATAGAATTTTATAAAACAAATCAAACTCACATCAAATCCATAAAAGAGTAATTTTTCCCAAAAAAATTTCAAAGTCAGCAATAAGTATATAAGTATGTCCTAGTATTAGTTAAAGCCTTAAAACCATCAAAATATAGTAGTATAATGTCTAGGTTTAGTCTCAGTGTTAAAACGAATCAAATGCCATCAAAATCATCACAAAAATCACAATTTCAAGTTTCGGTCTGTGTATAGTCAGACCCGAAAACATCAAAACCCCCCTTTCCTTCAAAACCTGATCCTTTCAACTTCAAAACCCTTTTTGTAATTGATTTAACACACATGCCACTACTTACAATAGTTTACCCATGAATACATGCATGCAATTATAACAACCATACATCAAGTTTTACTTCATCAAAAGCCTCAAAAAGATCATATGTATAATATACACAGTAGAGGCCTAATCTTATTTATTATTTAAGCAATAACTATTATAAAACTCATAGTAATTATTCAAAACAACAAGATTATGAAGGAAAACAACCTACTCATGATTTCTATTAAGTTCTTTAACAATCTCAAATCATCTAGGTGTAGCTTACTCATCATTAGCATAGTTTCAAGTAAAGATTAACTCATCTACTCATCAAATTCATCATATCAACATACAATCCCTAACATACTTTCTAATCAACAAATCATCACATACAACATGCTTAGAACAAAAAGAAATCAATCATATGTCACTCACCTTATTGAAGAATCAACCGAAGATAATAAAGAAAATAAGAAAAAGCTCCTTTTGCAAAATCCAAGATTATCGCTTCGAAACTCCAAGAAAATCAATAGTAAAAATATATTTTATTTTTGCAGAGGAGAGGGATGGCTATAAGGGCTCTTTTATATGCCGAAATATGGAGTTTTTTGGGTTTTACAAGTTTATTGAAACACCCCTTAACAAATTATTACTTTACATATATAAACATTTTTTCCAATAAAGTAGTTAAATAAGTTAAATAAATTAAAATAAAACCAAATCTTTTTACTACTGAGTTATCCAACCATCAAGCATAACCTAGAAATTAAAAAATCTAGATTTGTACTCAAAGTGGTAATTTAGCATAAAAGTCCCTCTTTTTGTTATATTTGCAAATATGTCCTAAAATATTTGTAAAAGTCAAGAAAATTCAGAAATATTATCTTCAAATAAATATTAGATTTTCCAATTAAAAATTTCTGACTTTTACTTTCCGAGAAAACCTTTGCACAAGATCCACTTAAATTCCATATTTGCAAAAATACCATATTTGTTTAAATCTTTACCAAATCAACTCTAAATAAAATTTAAATAGATATTATTTTCAATGATGATCATGGCAAGCCCAAAAAATTAGTAAAAATGAATTTTCATTATTTGTTTGAGATCCAAACGGCTTTTTACATAAAAGCACCTCTCTTTCGAAATATTTACAAAAAATAGTTTCTTTATTCAGAAAAATTTCAAAATTTAGGATATACTTAATATAAATTGAAGAATTTATTCAGAAATCTAAAAGTCAAGGTTTTCACCCAAAAAAATATTTGCACGTGTTTTGAACATGTAAAATTGAAAAATTCGTAAAATAGTCAAATAAATTCAAATAAATCTGAAAAATTAAAATATCCTAAGTAAATGAGAAAAAATCAATCATTAACCATAAAATTTCAAGAATTCAAAATGGATTGTAATCGAGCCTTTAGCAACAATCACCGAGAACAGAGTCCAGCAATTCTTTTGGAAGAACATCGTCTGCAGATTCGGTGTACCCCGAATCTTAGTAACTAACAATGGGACCCAATTGATGGGGGCAGCCTTCTGCAATTTCTGTGTGGACCTCGGTATCCAGCAACGATTCTCCTCAATATCCCACCTGCAATCCAACGGTCAAGTAGAGAATGCCAATCGGCAAATTCTCTCTAGCCTAAAGAAGAGTCTCGACAAGTCTGCCATGGGATTATGGGTCGAGCAACTCCCCAATATGCTATGGAGCTACCGTACTACTAAGCGGACCCCAACAGGAGAATCTCCTTTCAACCTTACTTATGGCTCAGTAGCCATCATCCCAATTGATGTTGGCCTACCCTCTCCCCGCTTGATTGCCTTCAGTGAAGAGCAAAATTCGAACCAACTTCGGGCCAACTTGGACCTCATCGATGAGATTCAAGAATGATCCTCCATTCGTCAAGAGATCTATCGGCGTAGGATCGAGCAGTCCTATAACAAGAGAGTCCTCCCCATAAATCTCAAAGAAGGAGACATGATTCTGAGAAAACTATCTCCTAATTAGGAAGGGCCATACAGGATCTCCAAAGTTGTTCGCCCTGATGCTTATCAACCTAAAGACCGAAGGGCAAGAGAGTACCAAGAACATGGAATGCGGAACACTTGTTGAAGTACCAAGAGGGTGTTCAAACACCGTCCAAGCAACTTCTACCTAAAGCATTTATAAGTTTGTTTTGATTCTTATTACTTAGTTGATTTTCTCAAATGTAATAAAGGCTTGCAACTCAAAAGCAGCCACTTAGTTCTCTTTAATAAAAGCAATTTACTTCTTAGAAAACCTATTGTCTAAATATTATGGTTGTCATACTCCAAAGCGTACGCCCTAAGTACGAAAACTCTCTTAAACGACAAGTTCGAAGTCCAATACTTGGTTCGATGCCACTTTAGCTGCTTGCGAACCAGCAAGTGCGAAGTATCTCACCATTCGAAACTTCTCCCACAACTGTTGAAACTCTCTTAAATGACAAGTTCGGAGTCCAACACTTGGTTCAATGCCACTTTAGCCGCTTGTGAACAAGCAAGTACGAAATAGCTCACCATTCGAAATTGCTCCCACAACTGTTGAAACTCTTTTAAACGACAAGTTTAAAGTCCAACACTTGGTTCGATTCCACTTTTGTTGCTTGCGAACAAGTAAGTGCGAAGTAGCTCACTATTCGAAATTGCTCCCACAACTGTTGAAACTCTCTTACACAACAAGTTCAGAATCCAACACTTTGTTCGACGCCACTTTAGCCACTTGCGAATGAGCAAGTGCAAAGTGTCTCACCATTCGAAATTGCTCCCACAACTATTGAAACTCTCTTGAACACAAGTGTTAGCAAACACTTAGAGAAACGACAAACTCTTGAGCCAAAAAACGTTGTTCGTTCCACAAGAAAGGATTAGTTAGTAATGTTATTGGGCGAAAGAGGCTCGTTACAAGATCAAAAGAAGCAATCAACAAAAACATTGCTTGAATACTAAAAATATCTTATTCTGCTAAAATTGGGGATACAAGGCTTATTCAAGATTAAAACCTCTGCAAAACTACAAAGTGCAATTCTAACTCTTCCTAGGAAATGGGACACTCCTATTGAGCGATACATGAGGACGACGAGTGCTGTGTTGCTCCCTCGTTGTCTCCGAAGAAATCTCTAAGCCTGCAAGATGAGTCATACCATCGGGACCCGCGGGCCTAGCAGACCCTCCAATCGATGTCCCGCTAGATGAACCGGCCATGCCACTTTGAGCATCCCCAGGGTTCCGCGGAGGAATGCGTAGAGCCAACTCATAGAACGATCTCCCCTGGGCGTACTCCCCACGCAGGCAATAGGTTCTCCTGACGTTGCTTCCTTTGGAGAGTCGTCTTAAACGAAGGTTCTTCACCTCTAACTTAACGAGCCGCTCTTTGAGGAAGTCGTCTTTCACTTTGAGCTTCAAATGAGGTACCCTGCTCGTGCTCCCCCTTGTGAGAACTCAAAGATGGTCCTCCGTAGATGAGCTGCTTCTAAACTCTTCTCGAGCACCACGTTCTTTAGCTCGTCCCTCTCTGACCTCACTGCGAACAAAGAGTTCTTTAGCTCGTCCCTCTCGATTGTCACCGCGAATAAAGAGTGCCGAAGGAATTTTAGTCTCTAAGTTTCGGTAGCCATAAAGGGGCTGACCTCCCTACCCTCGGGGCGTACTTCTTAGAGAGTCTCCTCAAGGCGCTTCACTTTGATGTTTCGGCAAGCCAAGACCAACCTCAAATGACAAAGCTCCAACTCTGTTTTGGAGAGCCTCTCCCGCGATTGAGCAAATCTTAACTTAGCAATGCGAAGTTGGGTGCGAAGATGCGATGTCTCGCTACCCTGGGGCAGTTAACCAAAGAGAGAAGCGTAAATCACTCCAAGTCTAAATAGAGCTACAAGATGGTTCTAAGTTCAAGTAGAGCTACAAGATAGTTCTAAATTTGAATAAAATCTACAAGATGGTTCTAAGTTCAAATAGAGCTACAAGATAGTTCTAAATTTGAATAAGAGCTACAAGATAGTTCTAAATTTGAATAAGAACTACAAGATAGTTCTATATTTGAATAAAAGCTACAAGAAAGTTCTAAGTCGTGTTGGCACACAAAAGTGCTTCATTACTAAAGTAAAGATACAAAAGCGGTTGCCAGTCTGCTATAAGGCATCGATACAAGAGCATTCATAAGAAAAGAAGAAGACAAAAACTAAAAAATGTGGCGTAGATACAAAAAAGGTCAAGGGACCACCTTGGTAGCAGCTCTGTAGGAAGTGTGACCTCGCGACCGTCTTCCTCAATCGCCTCCAGTATCTCCACTATGATCAACCGAGGGTCTGCTGCGACGTCCTCCTCCTCCTCTTTTTCTTCTTCTTCACACACCTCCTCAGCTACTTCCGCAGTTTCGCCTTCAAGAAGGTCGTACAGGCTGTACCCCGAGCCGTCAAAGCCTGGGATGCGTGCTTCTACATGCTTGAGCGTCCTAGCATAGGACTGTTCCATGTTCAAGCACAAGTACCATTTTGCTTTGGCCCTAACCGCCTCCGCAGCTGCTTCCACGGCCGCCTCCTTCTCCTTCGCGGCATCTTCAGCAGCCTTCGCAGCCATTTCCCTCTCATTATCGGCCCTCTTCATCTCCTGGTCCGCCCTCTCTTTCTCCAGAACAACCTGTTAGTTCGCCTTCGCTAGGGCGGACTTGAGGAGAGTGATCTGAGCCTTCTGAGACTCAGACAAGCGCTTCTCCGCCTCGAACATATTCACAGCCTTAGCTCACTCCGATTGATCTTTATCGCTCGCTGCCTTGAGCTCCTTCTCCTGCTTGGCGAACTGCTCCATCATGTGACTAAAGTAGCAGGTGATCTATGAAGACAAAAATGAGACAAATCTTATAAGTGTGAGAGTCACTAGGAAAACTTCTCATTCATAAAGAACGAGGCTTTACTCACCGACATAGTCGCCCTAGCTATCTCGAGGGCATCGTCACTGGCCGTTCCTACCTTCATCGCAGCGTGATCCTTCGGGGTCGATAATTGCTGTACCACTTTCATGCAACTGGCAGAGTCCCCGAGGAAACCGTTGTGCTTCATTACGACCCAGTCGGGGATGAAGAGTTTCTTATGCTCCTCGGTGAGAATCGACTCCGCCGCAGGTGTAAGAGGTGGGGCTTTGAGCGCCAGTGCAGCCCCGAGGGTGAATCCTCCGACGGACAGAGCAGGAGAGACAGGCGGGGCAAGAGGGGAAGATTCTAAGTTAACTATCGGATTCATCACCACTGAAGAATTCGCAGCTTTGGTAGACGACGGCCCCGAGGTCGTCCTCTTCCTCTTTCTGAAGTCAATCCGAGGCCTCTGCAAAGAGAAAAAACGAAGAGATGGGCATATGAAGAAAGTAAACTTCAACTAACGACAGAGAAAAATATACAGAGCATACTGGGGTCGATCTGACTGAGACCCCCACCGAGGAGGACCTCCTCGGTTAAATCCTTCCAACCTAGGCGATCACAAGCAAGGAGTTTTGACATGACCCCCTCTTCCTCCGGAGTCAACTCCGGCTCGCCCTTCGCCCACTTTGGCACCTCCTGTAACACCCTAGATTTTTAAATAATATTTTTGAGATTAATAAATGGATTAAAATGATTTTTGATGATTTAATAAATATTTTCTGAAATTTATCTTTTTACACGTGCAAATATTTTCTTGGGAAGTTCAAAGTTAGAAATTATTTTGGGAAAACCTATTATTTATTAGTATTCATTATTTATGAATTTTCTGGATTTTTCTGATATTTATTTGACCTATTTGCAAATATTACAAAAAGAGGGGCTTTTGTGCAAAATTACCACTTGGAGTAAAAAGTCCAGATTTTCTGATTTTTTGGGCTGAGCATGATTGCTAGTCAACTCAGAGGTAAGGATTTTACTTTTTTTAATAGATTTGGGTTATTTCGTAAATTTCTTAAAGAATGGTCTTTTTGTAAAATTGCCACTTAGAGGCAAAATTACAAAATGCATTTTCTGGGTTTACAAACAGTGTCGGCCAAGATTAGATCAGTTATTTTGATTTTTAAATCTAAACTGAATTGGTTAATCTAATTTCTAAGTATAAGGATTTATATATGTAAAGATATATTCAAAAGGGATGTTTTGCAAAACATATTCAAAACCCTAATACATCAATTCCCGGCCTATTAAAGGAGTGGTACAGTCGTCTCTTTGTTGTACTACACAAAGGGTTTTCTTTATTATTGATTTCTTGGATTTTCGAAGCGAGGATCTTGGTTTTCTTGCGAAAGGAAGGACTTTTCTTATTCTCTTTATTATTTCGGTTGATTCTTCAATAAGGTGTGTGACATATTTTTGTTTTCTTATTGTTCTATGCATGATGTTTGTGAATATTTTCTATTAGAAAGTATGTTAGATGATGGTATGATGATATAATGAATTTTGATTGATGTATGACTAAAACTTGATTCTTTTCATGAAACTATGCTATTGATGATTGAAACAACATATAGATGAATTGAGATTGTTAAAGAACCTAATAGAAATAATGAGTATGTTGCTTTCTTTCATATGGTTATTGATTTGATTGAGTAAAATGAGTTGTATGATGTTTATTGCAAAAAGTGAACAAAACCTAATCTTTACAGTGTATAGATATGTATACGATTTGTTGGATGATTTTAAGGAGTAAAAACTTGATGAATGATTGTTATAATTTCATATATTCATGGGTAAACTATTCTAATGAGGGGGTTATGTGTATAACAAGTTGTAGAAGGATTTTTGGATCAAATGATCAAGTTTTGAAGTTGGAATTATTTGGTTTTTCGGGTCTGATGCTTTAGCCGAAATTGTTTTCTTGGTGATTTCGTGATGTTTTCATATTGGATTTGATTTGTTTTAATACTGAGATGGTTTTGAACAATATATTACCTATATATGATGTTTTCTTGATTCTCTACTGATGTTTAACACACCTACACACACACACACACACAGATATATATATATATATATATATATATATATATATATATATATATATATATATTCATTTGGTGTTTTGAAGAAATTTGTCAAAAAATTACTCTTTTATGATCTTGATTTGGTTTTGATTTGTTCTGTACACTCCAGTATGTTATACAAGTTGTATTTGATCATCTCAGCAAATTAATTTTGCAAATTTATGATTTTACAAAGATTTGTTGGAGTATCAGTAAAAAGGTGCACGAATTTCAGAACTGTATTTTCCTCAATATGATAGCCGACGGCTTCATTTTTGAACTGATGGTGAGAGTCGACTGTCAATTCTTTATTTTTTTGGATTTTCCCTTGACAGTCGATTATTGCGTTTTGTGCTGTCTTTGACAGTCGACTATCAGTATCTTGGCTGATTGGTTTTGTTCAGTTTTCTTCGTTTGTCTTGAACAATTATTTCTTCGATATTACGGATTATTGATCTAATGTTTTAGATGATATTTTTACTACAGATTACAGTATTTTACAGAGAGTTACATTTTGATTATAATAGATCTTAAATTGTATTCTATAACTTTATTAAATGTTAGATATATGGTTTTCGAAGGAATTGTTGTTTTGTGATATTCTACGACTTCAAAATATGATTTTCAGATATTTAATAGATTTAATACTTTATTTCAATTCTGAAATTTGTGAGTATTTTAAATGAATTTGGATTCGTTGATTTTAAGAAGTTTTCTTAATATGGGAGTATTAATAATGGAATTGAGAGTTTTAATGAAAGATTTTATGTTGATGGTTGAGTTGTGAGTCTCTGGAGGGTGGGTGGGACCCTAGTCACCAGCAGTTGAGATTTTGTGGTTTGGCTAGTTGTGGTCTTGATGTTGATCAGTTGAGTTAAGTCCGGTAGGGTACACCAACTCTAGGAGATTTGTAATTAATTAAATGAACTTAATAAGTTTAAGGACATGCACTAGAAAGGTGATATGATGAAATGAGGGCAAACGTGAGTTATGGATTCCAGGATGATCCGAGGAGTGAGATAATCCCCAGTATTCTGGGACGATGGCTGACATAGGCCACAGAATGATCTAACGTGAGTGAGATTGGTCTCTAATGTTCCAAGGACGAGAGCGATGCTCATGGGATGTTTGTGCAATGAGGGTTCCAGGATGATCTGTGGAGTGAGGCAATCCCCAGTATTTCGGGACGATGAATGAAATAGGCCACAGAATGATCCATGTGAGTGGGATTGGCCTCCAGTATTCCAAGGGCGAGAATCGATACGTGCAAAATGTCTAAATCTCGTAGTAGTCATTGTAGTAGAATAATTGCATAACGAGCGATTTAACCCTATAAGGTGGAGAACGATAGGGGTTTGCACCGGACCTATGTAGTATGGAATGCATAGAATCCGACAAGTATGCATTAGAGAGTCATCATCCTGCATTTGTGTTTTCTTGACTTGGTTTTATGGATGTTTATTTTCTGTTTTCTTACACTTGACACTTAGTCTAGTTTCACTTGACGTTTTCATGTTTTATTTATTGTTATTTCATATTCTTTTTGTTATTACTGTTGGTATGTATTGATTATGACATTATTCATTATGTTTTATTCATGTTGTATTTCTTTTGATGCTATTCACACCGTATGGTTGACCCCTGTAGTTTTGGAGGTTAGGGTTATTTCTAGCCTCATATTTTACCGGTAGGTACCATTAGCTTGAGATTTGGATGCATGTGATAGAATAATAACGTGGCTTATGTAAATTGTAAAAGAATGTGTTGTAAAGAAAGAAATTGTAATTCAAGGTATTTAATTTTTCGCTGTGTTTTGTAAAAAATTGATATAATAATAGTTGAAAAGTTTATCTGTGTTTTGGCTATGTTTACCATTACATTGAGGTTGATGCTGGGAATTGTGCCACATATTTCTGAGATATTATATTGGAAATTCGGAGCGCTACACCTCCTCCCTCCACCTCGTAGGAATATTCCACGGTGCGCTACCCCGGATCAAGAAATACTTCTCCTTCCAAAAACTGATAGAATCGGGGTTGTCGATCAGCTTCACACCCCGGCGCGGCGATAAATAATATCAGTACTCCACCTTACTCTTTCGATGTATACGGTGGAGCCTTCGGAGAATGGTGAGTTGAGGCGCAACCCCTATCGCTTGGCACTGAAGAACAAAGCCGTTGACGTGCATCCACATGTTCGACATATATTAAGCGAGGCTCAAGTCATCCCACTGCAGTACTTCGGTCACGAGCGGCAGAAGAGGAAGACGAAGACCGGCATAGAACGCGTCGAAGGGAAAAATGCACCTATCGGGAGAGGTCGGCGAATAGGCTCGGTCACTCGGACCTGGGAGAAGGATGTCGAGTTCCTTCGGTATCATGAAACTCTTGCGAATCCGTACCAAGTCCATCTCCGTTAGCATGGAGGGGATGTCATTAACTTTAGAATGTTCCCTCGGACCGCTCTCCTCGTACGAGGCCTACATCCCGTACACTACCAAGGCCAGAAGGTCATCGGAGTATTCTCGAAGGACCCGGAAGCCTACCCACTACCCCTACTCGCCTCTCCTTCTCCACTATCATCTCGGATGTCACCGACCATACTACCCTCCTCCCCTTGTCCACTGTTGGGGCCACTATCAACTGCCGATCCCCTTCGTGGTTCGAGGTGGAGGTATCATTCCCCGAAGAAACCCTAGACATCTCGTAAAATATATAAAAGAAAATAAATATTTACCTTGATGTGACAGCTACGGCCTGAATAGATAGCCGAAAGACCAAACACCTGGCCGCGACCGCTAGTAGAACCACTCGGCAGCGAAAGAAAATTTTCCAAGAGTAAGAAACAAGAATGAGAGAATGAAATGGGGAAAACTTCTAGGGAATGAGGGGCATCGTTTGGGCTTCTAAGGCCTTTTAGGCCCCCGAAACCATTAGAAAAGCCCACGAAAGTCACGAATACTAAGTGACAGAACTCGTAAAGGTGGAATATTAAGCAGTGCCAAAATTCGATTGACCAGTCAATGATTAATAGCCAGATCTTATCTTAAGATGCGCGCCTGATCCCGATCGATCGCCCAGATCACGCCACGTCTCTCGGAACCAAAATTCGAACAAACATGTCCCCGAGTGTGAAAATGGGGAAAATCTCTGCCTCAAGATGCATGTCTGATCCAGATCAAACGCCCAAATCATGCCACGTCGCTCGGAACCAAAATCCGAGCAAATGTGTCACCGAGCATGAAAATGGGGCAAAACTCTGCCTTAAAATGCGTGCCTGATCCAGATCGACGGCCCAGATCACACCACGTCGTTCGGAACCAAAATCCGAGTAAACGTGTCACCGAGCGTGAAAATAGGACAAAACTTCCCCTCAAGATGCGTGCCTGATCTAGATCGACGGCTCAGATCGCAAGTTCGCTCGGAACCAAAATCCGAGCAAACGTGGCTCCGAGCGTGAAAATGAGGAAAATGTTCACCTCGAGATACGTGCTCGATTGTGATCAACCGCTCAGATTGAGCCACGTCGCTCGGAACCAAAATCCAAGCAAACGTGGCTCCGAGCATGAAAGTGGGGAAAACATTTGCCTCCCGATTCGCGCTCATGATCGACCACCCATAGCGCCACGTCGATGATTATCTGATTAGTCATTTGATCATTTAGTAAATCACGCCGAAGACGTGATCAATGCTCTAGATTGCGCCACATCGATAAATATTTGATTAATTCTTTTATTTTAATTATTAAATCGAATTAATTATTTAAAAATTGTGAAGAATAATTTAAAATTAAAAAAATTAATAAAAAATTCTAAAAAAATAATTGTAAATTCGGGAAAATTATTTTAGAACTCCTAGAAAAATATTTATTAATTAGAAGGATTAATTGATATTTTTGAAAATAGATTGTAACTTCGCAAAATTGAATAAATTATTAGAAAAATGATTAAAAAATTGAAAAAAAAAATCATTGGGAGATCCAGAAGATACCACAAACACATCAGAGTACGCCATTAAATGCCGTTAAGCCTCGTGGGCGATTCTAAAAGCTCCTAAGAACTCCGATAAAATCCCGCACACCATTAAAACAAGAAAACTACTCCCCAAAGGCTATTAAACTCAGTCTTTGGGAGTGTAGGGCTCGTGATATGGCTAAAAATGGGATTAAATCGAGGTCGTTCAAACCGGGCACAAATCTTAAAGCTCTCAGGGGTAAACCAATAATTTCCACCACAAATGGGTCCGAAATGGGAACTGGATCTTTCGTCAAAGCCCAGTAACCCGAAAACGAATCTGTCCTATTGGGTATGGGTAGCAACCCGTTACAAACTAGCCCAGATATTTAAAGAGTAGTTCAAATTCGTGATTATCTCTAAGAGGTGGTTTAAACTAACTCTCTTATCATGAAACGAGTTTAAACTCTACATCTTATCCAAAAACCCGGGACATAGAGATAAATGATTATTTTTAAACTGTCTCTAAAGGCGACTATAAATAACCCTCTCTCCCAGCATAAAAATGGGTAATCAATATTTTTCCACTAAAGCACTCTTTCATAATCTTCCTGATTACTGACTTGAGCGTCGGAGGGTTCGTCGCAGGGATCCATCCCAATGTATCGAACTTTTTGCAGGTTAAACGGCAGCAGCAAGAAACATTCAAAGATCGGCCAAAAGTCAATAGGTTTGCCTTATTTGTTTCCAAAAGAATCCACAAATACATCTGTTTGCTCCCACACCAAAATCAGTAGTAACGGATTGATGCCATCTGTGAGAAACTACACAAGCAAGTAAGACTTGTTGTCATGCCACCGAGACTAAGAGGTAGAGGTGCGGCCTCAAGCCACCACACCAACTCTCTTTGTCAACCAGCTCCTCCTATGGAAGATTAGATTCCTCCTCAATAGTCGTCCTGATAGCTTAATCACGCTCCTTCCAACGGAGAGGCACCAGGTGGCTCCCAACATGAACAACACCCTCACTATGAATGCATCTCATTGCATAATGCTTCAACTGAACTGATGGCCTCACGAGGCCCACGGGGATCTAGAGATCTCTGCCAGATAATTAGTAATAGGCAACAAGAAACCGACCTGCGAATTAGGTTGGACGAGAGGCGCGCCTGATCTGAGTGCTCCCGTTCGGGACATCAAGCAAACCAGAGAACCCATCTTTCTAGACAAAGATCAAGGCAATCCTCCTCTTATAGGGGATGCCCAATAATGAGAAGCCCAACTCATGTAAATCAAAGGCTTCCTGTGCAGAACAGAAGGCAAAACGCCCCAGTCACAAGGGCTGAATTGGATAAATTCAAACTTGGCATCCTCCATGCTCTCCAAGGGAGTCAAGATCTGGGCCTCTCCACTAACAAATGATCCACCAACTCAACTGGATCTCAAAAGAAGGACGACCAAGTCCTTGTCGTATCCAAGAGGTAGAGAAATGTCTAGAACAAACGAAGAGTGGGAGAAACCACTCCAACAGGGCCTACCACCCTAGCCGGCCTCCTTTCAGCAGAGCTATCCTTGACGCACCCATCCCAAGGGGCTTCAAGGCTCCTCAATTCAAATCCTACAACGGGGAATCAGAACCGACAGACCATATCGAAAGCCTTAAACCACTCATGATGGTCTATAACGCCACCGATGCACTCATGTGTCGGACATTTCCCGTAACACTGAAAGGATCAGCAAGGGAATGGTATTCACGCCTGACTCCTGAATCCATATTTTCCTTCGTTCAACTCGAAGAACTCTTCATTGCACACTTCGTTACTAGCCGGAGAGCTGAAAAGACCAGTGTTCCTGTTAGAACTGAAGTAAAAAGATGGAGCAACGCTGGAAGACTTTGTCAAACGCTTTACAACTGAAGCAAGGTCAATTTCCGTTCTTGAACACTTCAGTAGCGGCTGCAGCTTTCCGCCACAAAGTCACTAACAAAGACCTGAAAGCCTTCATCGTAAAAAAGCCACCCAAAAGTTTCACTGAGCTCCTGGAAAGGAATGACAAGTACATCAGGGTGGAGGAAGCTCTCTATCCTCAAGGAAAGAATGATTCATCTTCTGGGAACAAACGGAAGAATACAGGTGAGGAAGAACTCAGGATGTTTCAGAAAAACTGTGCAAGTTCACGCCGTCCAACTCTAGCGCCACGCTTCGACAAATTCACTCCTCTCAATGCAAGTGTATCAGCCATCCTCATGGAGGTTGAGAAGGACAGACTAATCCGCCATCCCCCCATGATGTCAACGTCTAGCAGGAGAAGAAACAAAAATAAGTGGTGTACATTTCACAGAGATCATGGACACACTACTGACAACTGTCAAGCCCTTAGAGAAGAACAGGAAACCCTGATTCGTAGGGGCTATCTCTCCAACTTCATTTGGAAAGACAACAATGCTGAAAACCCTCCACCTCGGGGGACTAATAAGCATCAAGAGAGGCCATACGAGCCGCAAGACTCTCAACACATGTCTATCCTCCACTCCATTCATGGAGGCCCGATGAGGGGAGATTCTAACTCCTCCCGCAAAGCTTTCGTCATGGAAGTCAACTCCATCGATAATATTCCGCCTGCCAAACACACCGGGGTCCCAATATCTTTCTCCAACAAGGACTTATAAGGCATCCGAATACCTCATTGTGACTCATTGTTCATAAACCTTTGCATGGTGAATCATGAGGTATGCTGCATCTTGGTGGATAATGACAGCTCTGTAAGCATCCTCTTCATGGCCACATTCGAGACTCCCAAGCTCTCTCGAGGCCATTTTAGCCAGCCGGTTAGACACTTCATGGATTCTCTGGTATCTCCGTTCAAGTAGAAGGAGTCGTCACACTTGATGTGATAGCAGGAAAAACCCCCTCTATTCGAACGTAAGCATTGGACTTTATGGTAATCAATGTCAAAGCCGCATACAACGCTATATTCGGCCGTCCCGACCTAGCGGCCTTCCATGCAGTTGACTCCGCATTTCATATGAAAATAAAATTCCCAACAACAGCTAATGTAGGCCAAGCTGTAGGAAGTCAACAGTCAGCCCGAACATGCTACACCACTACAATGGGGGGCTCGGTTCTCCCCTTCGATGCCATAGAGCTAACTCTAGAAAGCAGTCACGATAATTTCAAGACTGTAAACGAGTTTGAAGCCTCTTCCATAAACAACTCTACCAAGAACTTCCAAACCTACCAAATCATCTCTCACCAGGTCCAAACTAGTTCTTATCATGAAACAGTAATATACCTGAATCACTCGCCCGAAGCCACTCCGCTCATTCAACGGAGACAAACAGTTATGCCTAAACACATTGGTGCATCAGAAAATTTCTCTTTATCTATGCAAAACAATGGGGGGCTCTCTCCAAAATAGGCAAGTCCAGGCAAGGTCTACCAAGTTGTTCGCCTAACGGCTCATCAACTTGAGGACCGGGGGGCAAGAAGATATCAACAGAACTTGGAAAGTCGAACACCTTGGGAAGGTGAATGAGGGCGTATTAAACATCCTTTCTTAATAGTAGTAGCAAATTCTCTCAATTCGTAATAATGGCCAGCTACTAGAGCAGCCGCTTAGTTTTATTATCCAGCAAATTTTTCCAATTTGTAATAACAGCCAACCACTAGAGCAGCCGCTTAATTTTATTTTCCAATAAAATGTACCATGATTTTTTGCAAAATTCTTGTACAACTCTATAGATGCATACAATGATTTGAGTGCCAAACTTGTACACAAAAATGGCACCAAAAACTCGTTAAAAGCTTCCTACAAGATGGGTTCGAAGTCCATACCTATGGTTTGAAGTTACTCTAGCAATTTGCAATGAAGCAAGTTCAGAGTGCGCTTCACCATTCGATCTGCTCCTACAACCTGTTAATTCATCAAAGCAAACAACGAGCTAAATGCCCAACTTATACTTAGAGTGGTGCTAAACACTCGTTATAAGCTTTCCACAACACAAGTTTGGAATCCAGATCCATGACACGGGGGTACTCTCACAACATGCAATCCCGCACATTTAGAGCACAACTCACCGATCGATCTGTTTCTGAAACTAGTTGAAGTTCTTTGGATACTTATACAATGAGTTGAGTGCTAAACTTATACATATAAGCAGCAGCAAAAACTCGTTACAAGTCTTCCCGTGAGATGGATTCGGAGTCCATACCCATGGCTCGAAGTGGCTCTAACAATTTACGATAAGCAAGTTCACAGTCCACTTCGCTATTCGATCTGCTCCTGCAATCCATTAGCACCTCGACGACCGGTTCGGAGTCCATGCCCATAGCTCGACAGAGACTCTCGCAATTTGCAAAGAAGCAAGTTCAGAGTGCGCTTCTAGGAAGAGGATAACAATTTTTAATGTTGTGTTATTTTACTGAATATACAATGGTTTATATACACCAAATTATAAAACAAAAACCCACCATAAAAGGGGTTGGTTAACAAAATAAAAATAAACTTAAACAAACTTATAAAATTTGAAATAAGGTTAGAATGTGATAAGTTCAAATCTCCTATAATCTCTACACTCCTCTTATAATCTCTACATTCCCCCTGAAGTTGAACAGTGGTTGTTTAACACGTTCAACTTGGAAACCAGATTGAGAAACTGAGCCTTTCCTAAAGGCTTCGTGAATATGTGTGCCAACTGTAGAGATGATGGAACTTTAGCTACTTGTATCACACCAAGCTGAATTTTCTTCCTTATAAAATGGCAATCGATCTCTATATGTTCTGTTCTTTCATAAAAAACAGGATTAGAAGCTATATGTAGGGCTGCCTATGTAGAACCCCGTATTTTCAAATATTATTTTTATATTTGAAAATGAATTTAAATTTATTTTTGGAGATTTAATGAATATTTTCAGAAAAATTTAACTTTTGTACACGTGCAAAACACGTGAAATTCCTTTCATGAGAAGTTTGAAAATTTAGTTTTCTTTATGAAAAATCATTATTTAATATTTGAGATTTAACTAGTATTTTTCTAGATTTTTCTGAAATTTATTAGAACTATTTGTAATTTTTGAGAAAGGAAGGACCTTTTTGTAAAATTGACAATTTTAAGAGTTAAAGTGCAAATACAATTTCTGGGCGTTTTGAACAGTAATAATGGAGATTTAGAATTTATATTTTCTATTAAAACCAAATTTAAATGAGTTTTGATGAGATTTCCAAAGAATGATCTATACATGCAAATTGTATTTTTGGAAAGAATTGTTTTGCAAAATAGGGTAAAACCCTAAATCTATTTCCGGGTATTTAAAAGAAATTTCTTCCAGCCGTCATTATTTTTGGTGACTTGTTTTGGAGAAGCAAAAAGGAGAATTTTGGATCTAGCAAGAAGGAAAGCTTTTGAGGATTTTCTTAAATCAAGGTGAGTGACATTTGTTGTGTTGTGGCTTGATTTTATTAAAGATATGACATTGTTTGTTTTGATTTATGTGAATGACATCGTTTAGCTTTATTTCGTCATATGAATGATATTGATCCTTGTATTGTGATGTGAGTGTATATGAACCATTGTTATTGTTGGACCATATTTGTGAAACTTATGGATATCGAGTAGATCTTGAATTATGAGATTATATTGTTTGAAAGCATGTTAGGAATTGATCATGGTTGTGATCGGATGGTGAAAATCTGGATCTGGAGTATACAAATCAGATTTTGATCTTAGTTGTGAAAGAAAATTAGTTTTGAGAAACCCTAAGTGATTATGGATCTTGAGAATTGAATTTCGATATTTGGATGATGGAGTAATGTATCCTTTATGGAGATTATTTGAGGTTTGATTATTTTGCCTGAGAGCGAACTATATTTCGTGAACAATGAATCTTTAGAACTCCAGTTTGGATTTTGTATTTAGACCTAAAATATGAGAACTGTAGGCCGACAGTTGACTGGCCTACTATGCAGTCGACTGGTACGACTCTACTGATACACCTTCAGTCTTTGGAGAAGCGTTCTGGACAGTCGACTTGACTCTTAGCAGTTGACTGATCCACTGAGAGTTATTTTTGTAAAATGTGTTCTGGACAGTCGAACTAGACTACTGTCAGTCGACTGGTCCACTGAGATATATTTTGTTCAGTCCTTTTCGGGACAGTCGACCATTAACCTTTTTTAAGTCGACTGTTAAGACTTAGTTTATTTTTCATAAAATTTGGATATTTGATCTCTGGACAGGCGACTGATTTACTGTACAGTCGACTGGCACTGATGAATTATTGTAATCTTTAGTGTTATTTTGAATGATTGGTTTTCAGATTATTCAGTCTATATTTGATCTTTGGTTCAGTATTCGATTTTGAGATATTCCGTATTTGATTTTGAGATATTCAGTTATGAATATGATTTTGAGATATTTAGTTGAGCCACTCTTGTTAGTGAAATTTGTTTAGACTTTTGAGTTTGAGTCTCTAGAGGTAGGTGACCCTAGTATACCGGTGTTGAGATATTTGTTGAGTTATTTGTTGAGGCCCGTTGAAGCAAATTCAGTTATTTAGTTTTGAGTTATCCCGGTAGGGTACACCGACTCGAGGAGATTTTGTTGAGAAATTCTGTAACCCAAAAACAATAAGGACAGGCATTAGTAGTGTCATGACGAATGGAAACATGAGTTATGCACCTCAGTATGACTTTAGATGTGAGACTTAATCTCCTGAATTATCCAAATGATTTACTTGAGATGTGAGACTTATCTCCGGAATTATCCAGGTAGACTACCTGAGATGTGAGATATTTCTCCGGAATTATCCAGGTAGTTATTTGAGATGTGGGATTGATCTCCGGAATGATCAAGGTCGAGGCGACACTTGTGGGGTATTCATGTGATGATGTGTTTATGTCTAGATGTGAGATGATCTCCGGAATTATCCAAGTGGTTACTTGAGATGTGGGATCGATCACGGAATTATCGGGCATGGGCTAATCCTCATAGTTTATCTTTATCTCTTAGTAATCATCGTAGTCTGTATATAGCATTTGTGTTTTCTTGACTCATTTTCATGCATTTGGTTTTGCTGATTTCCACACTTGACATTTGGTTTTCGTATCACCTGTTTTCACTTCTTGTTACTTCTTATTTTGGTATATTTGGTTTACTACCTTTTGTTGAGAATATTATGATTTAAGTTTATTTATGTTGCTTGTTTGATTTTATGCCACTCACACCATTTATGGCTAACCCCATTAGTTTTGGGGGTTAGGGACTCTCTCTAGCCTCACATGTTGCAGGTTAATGCTTAGAGTTGGAGATGGAATGCTTAAGTTGGTTTTGAGATATATTTGACTCATAAAAGATTTGTGTAAATTTGTATTAGCTGTGTTGAGGCAAATGAGTATTGTAAATAAAATAAATTTGAGTTGACATGTTTAGACTTCCGCTGAGATTTGTAATAGTTGTTGTAATAAAGCTGAATATTTTAGTGGTGTTGTTTGTGTTATTATTACAATTGAAGTGGATTGCTGGGAATGTGCCACGTATTTTCTAAGCTCGTATATTAGAAATTCGGGGCGCTACAGAGATTGGTATCAGAGCCACGCTTCAATAGTAATACTAAGCATGACATAAAAATAACCTAGGTGTGGACACTAGAGGGTGTGTACCTAGGTGTGGACATTAAAGAGTGAGTATCAGATAGAACTGAATATGATGTTTTACCTTTGGGATTCAACTGAGATTTTGCCAAAGGTTGTTGATGTGAGTTTGAATTGTGTGTGTGATGCTCTAACTTTTCCCTCGTTTTGCAGTATCCAAAATGGTTGCACCCAGGGGCAGGAATGGTGGCAATAATGAGGATGGATCTGGTAGTTCTCGGGGAACGGGAATTGACCTCGAAGCTGAGTTTGCCAAAGTATATCAGACGTTGAATATGCTGATGACACTCAATGTGGCGCAGCAGCAAGCGCAGCAGCAGAATCCGCTACCAAATCATGGAGCTGGGCATGGATTGGTGAACGCCGATCCTATTAAGCAAATTGAATCCTTTAAGAGGATGAGGCCGCCAGTCTTTGAGGGGCAAGCTGATCCAATATCAGCAGATAATTGGATTCGGAAGATGGAGACGATCTTCGAGGTATCAGAGACTCCAGCAGCCAGCAAGGTGAAGTTGGCTTCAATGCAGCTTAAGAAGGACGCTGGTGTCTGGTGGGAGTCGCTGAAGAGGACTCTGGGAGATCAGCAGTTGACTTGGGAAGCTTTTCTGGAGGAGTTCAGAGATCGCTTCTTTCATCTAGATGTTCAAGAGAAGAAGGCGACCGAGTTCATGAACCTTCAGCAGTGCAGCATGACCGTGCGGGAGTACGAGACCAAGTTTGCTCAACTTTCGAGGTATGCACCCGAGCTAGTTGTTGACGAGGCGAAGAAGGCCAAAAAGTTTGAGCAGGGCTTGAGGCCAAACTTGAGGTCGAGGATGGTTCCGTTGGGTATCAGGAGATTCGAGAAGCTGGTCAGGAGAGCAGCAATGACTGAGGAGGATATGGACCAATTTCAGAAGAAGCAGGATACATGGAACCGGAACAAGAGGCCAGCATCAGGCCAGAGTGGGAAGGGATTCCCCGCGAAGCAGGCCAAGTTCAATGGACCAGTGCAGAAGGCACCTGCAGCTCAGGGCGTGACCTGTTACTACTGCAAGGAGGCAGGGCATTACAGGTCGGCATGTCCGAAGTTGGCAGAGCATATTTGTTCTCAGTGTGGGCAGACAGGACATTCTAAGCCCCATTGTCGACAACTGAAGAAGGATGGTTCAGGTGGGAGCAAAATCCAGAAGAGGCAAGGGCGAGTATTTGCATTAACCGAGGAGGACGCGGGTAACTCGAAAAATGTAATACAGGGTATGCAAGAATTTTGAATTTTAATTTGAATCAATGTAATGAATAAAAACTTTATTTGAGAACAATTTAAGATTGAGTATCATTCTTATTGTAACAGGAGTTGTTTTAATAAATGGAATAAAGGCAAAGGTTTTGTTTGACACTGGTTCATCGCACACTTTTGTATCGCCAAGTTTTGCAAGGATCTTAGGTTTGGAACCTAAATTGTTTCCAGGCAGGGTTTTGTCGGTGGCAACGCCGTCAGGAGAAGAGTTGATTGCGGATCGATATTACGAGGGCTGTGATATCGAGATTGGTGGAAGGATGTTCGACATCGACTTGATCGAGCTACAAGTGTTGGGTGTGGATGTCATCATGGGCATCGATTGGATGGCAATATATGATGCCACAATTGATTGCAAGCAGAAGGAGGTGTTGGTGAAAGCACCAGGTGGACCTGCAGTGACTTTTCAAGGGAAGAAGAAGATTCCGAAGGTGGCTGCAATGGTATCTAAGATGGCAATTTCAGATGAAGTCAAGGGCATTCCGGTTGTTCGAAATTTTCCTCAGGTGTTCTTGGATGATTTTCCAGGATTACCGCCGCAGAGAGATGTAGAGTTTGGCATCAATGTTCACCCGGGGAGTGCGCCGATTTCCAAGGCTCCGTACAGGATGGCACCTGTAGAGCAAGATGAGGTGAAGAGCAGATTGAGGAGCTGTTGAGCAAGGGACTCATTAGGCCGATTTCTTCTCCATGGGGAGCACCAGTATTGTTGGTCAAGAAGAAGGATGGGTCAATGAGGATGTGCATTGACTATCGGGAGTTGAATAGGGTGACTATTCAGAACAAGTATCCGTTGCCGCGGATCGATGATTTGTTCGACAGACTTCGAGGAGCAGCTGTGTTTTCGAAGATTGACTTGAGGTCAGGGTATCATCAGGTGCGAGTCAAGGAGGAAGATGTGAGTAAGACAGCTTTCAGGACTCGTCATGGGCTGTATGAGTTCTTGGTAATGCCATTCGGGTTGACGAATGCGCCAGCAGTATTCATGGATATGATGAATCGGGTTTTGAGGCCATTTATCGACTCCTTCGTGGTAGTATTCATCGATGATATTTTGGTATATTCGAAGTCGGAGGAGGAGCATTCTACGCACTTGACAGCGGTATTGCAGAAATTGCAGGAGCATAGCTTGTATGCCAAGTTGTCGAAGTGTGAGTTTTGGAAGTCTGAGGTAGCTTTCCTTGGGCATATTCTTTCTAAGGAGGGAGTAGCTACTGATCCTCAGAAAGTTGCAGCAGTGAAGGATTGGCCCAGGCCAACGTCTGTGAAGGAAGTCAGAAGTTTCTTGGGTTTAGCTGGATACTACAGGAGATTTATTCAGGGTTATTCTCAGATTGCAGTTCCATTGACAGGTTTGACCCGAAAGAGTGTGGCATTTGTGTGGACAGATAAGTGCGAGGAGAGTTTCCTTGAGTTAAAGGATAGGTTGACTACTGCACCTATCTTAGCTTTGCCGCAAGCTGGGAAGGATTATGATATCTACAGTGATGCGTCTCTCAGAGGTTTGGGTTGTGTCTTGATGCAGGAAGGTAAGGTCATTGCTTATGGTTCGAGGCAGTTGCGTCCGCATGAGAAGAATTACCCGACACATGATTTGGAGTTAGCAGCTATCATTTATGCTCTGAAGCTGTGGAGGCATTATGTCTATGGTGAGAAGGTTAATATGTACACCGACCACAAGAGCCTGAAGTACATATATCAACAGAAGGATCTAAATCTTCGGCAGAGAAGGTGGTTGGAGGTATTGGAAGACATTCGTCCCGAGATCAAGTATCATCCGGGCAAGGCGAATGTGGTGGCCGATGGACTTAGCAGGAAGAGTAGTTTATCGAGGTTGATCACTACTCGAAAGGAGTTGGCAGCAGAGATTGATCAGGCGGGTATCGAGGTGGTACTGCGAGGTTTAGGGGCATCTTTGGCTCAGTTGAGGCTGCAGCCGTCCTTGAGAGAGAGGATTGTGGAAGGACAGAGATCAGACACAGAGATTCAGAAGATGTTGCAGTAGATTTCAGAAGGCAAGCTATCGGAGTTTCGTGTCCAAGATGGAGTTCTTTGGAAGGGTGAGAGGTTGTGTGTTCCAGATGATGCAGATTTGAGAGAGAGTATATTGCAGGAAGCACACAGTACCCTGTTGTCAGTTCACCCAGGAGGCACGAAGATGTACAGGGACATCAAGCAGCATTTTTGGTGGTCTGGTATGAAGAGGGATGTAGCAGATTTTGTGGCAAGGTGTCTGACTTGTCAGCAGATCAAAGCAGAAAATCAGAGACCTGGAGGTTTGTTACAGCCGTTACCCATTCCGGAGTGGAAGTGGGAGAATATCAGTATGGATTTCATCACAGGTTTGCCGAGGAGTTCGAAGGGCAATGACTCGATTTAGGTTATTATGGACCGTTTAACTAAGTTGGCACACTTTCTAGCCCTGAAGATTACTTGGTCGATGGAGAAATTGGCTGAGTTGTACATTGGTGAAATTGTGAGACTTCATGGAGTTCCTGTGTCGATTGTGTCCGACAGAGACCCGAGGTTTACTTCAAGGTTTTGGAGGAGCTTACAAGCAGCTTTGGGCACCAGAACTGATTTCAGTACCGCTATTCACCCATAGACCGATGGTCAGACGGAGAGGGTGAATCGAGTACTGGAGGACATGTTGAGGGCTTGTGTTATGGATTTCGGTGGTAGTTGGGAGAGATACTTAGCATTGGTTGAGTTTGCTTATAACAACAGTTACCATGCGAGTATTGGGATGGCACCGTATGAGGCTTTGTACGGGAGGAGGTGCAGGACACCTGTTTGTTGGTATGAGATTGGTGAGAGGCAGATGTATGGTCCTGAGATCGTGCAGCAGATGTCAGAGCAGATTGAGCTGATTCGCAAGAGGTTAGTCGAGGCTCAGAGTCGGCAGAAGAGTTTTGCTGATACTCGACGAAGAGACTTGGAGTTTGAGGTTGGGGATGCAGTTTTTCTCAAGGTTTCTCCAACCAAAGGAGTGATCAGGTTCGGTAAGGGAGGCAAGTTGGCACCAAGGTATATTGGTCCATACAGGATTGTGGAGCGGATTGGCAAGACCGCTTATAGATTGAAGCTTCCAGGGGAGTTGGCACAAGTGCATGATGTGTTTCACGTGTCATTGTTGAGGAAGTATGTGCCAGATCAGAATTATCAGTTGGTAGAGGTTCCTGAAGATCTACAGGTGAACTTGAGCTATAAGGAACAGCCTGTTGAGATCGTTGACCGTAGAGAGAAAGTTCTTCGGAGCAAGGTGATACCTATGGTCAAGGTATTGTGGAGGAATCAGCAGTTCGAGGAGGCTACTTGGGAGCCCGAGGACTGCATGCAGAAGGATTTCCCTGAACTGTTTGTATGAGTGTATTTCTATTATGTGATTGTAATTCTTTTGAATAATAGTACTTTGGTTTGAGTTGTATTTCTCTTATCTTGATTGAATTGTCATATGCAATTGTTTGAACTATATTTCCATCATGAGATATTGATTTCCTTGTTAATATATTGTTTGGAATATGTTCTATTTATGAGATATTATTTGTTTTGATGATATGTTGTTTGGACTCACTAGTAGTAGTTCTGAGGACAGAACTCTTCTAAGGAGGGAGTGATGTAGAACCCCGTATTTTCAAATATTATTTTTATATTTGAAAATGAATTTAAATTTATTTTTGGAGATTTAATGAATATTTTCAGAAAAATTTATCTTTTGTACACGTGCAAAACACGTGCAATTCCTTTCATGAGAAGTTTGAAAATTTAGTTTTCTTTATGAAAAATCATTATTTAATATTTGAGATTTAACTAGTATTTTTCCAGATTTTTCTGAAATTTATTGGAA
This sequence comes from Hemerocallis citrina, assembly GCA_017893485.1. Classification (NCBI taxonomy): domain Eukaryota; kingdom Viridiplantae; phylum Streptophyta; class Magnoliopsida; order Asparagales; family Asphodelaceae; genus Hemerocallis; species Hemerocallis citrina. The sequence goes on from CM030366.1 coordinate 115,903,864, forward strand.
CTATTTGTAATTTTTGAGAAAGGAAGGACCTTTTTGTAAAGTTGACAATTTTAAGAGTTAAAGTGCAAATACAATTTCTGGACGTTTTGAACAGTAATAATGGAGATTTAGAATGTATATTTTCTATTAAAACCAAATTTAAATGAGTTTTGATGAGATTTCCAAAGAATGATCTATACATGCAAATTGTATTTTTGGAAAGGATTGTTTTGCAAAATAGGGTAAAACCCTAAATCTATTTCCGGGTATTTAAAAGAAATTTCTTCCAGCCGTCATTATTTTTGGTGACTTGTTTTGGAGAAGCAAAAAGGAGAATTTTGGATCTAGCAAGGAGGAAAGCTTTTGAGGATTTTCTTAAATCAAGGTGAGTGACATTTGTTGTGTTGTGGCTTGATTTTATTAAAGATATGACATTGTTTGTTTTGATTTATGTGAATGACATCATTTAGCTTTATTTCGTCATATGAATGATATTGATCCTTGTATTGTGATGTGAGTGTATATGAACCATTGTTATTGTTGGACCATATTTGTGAAACTTATGGATATCGAGTAGATCTTGAATTATGAGATTATATTGTTTGAAAGCATGTTAGGAATTGATCACGGTTGTGATCGGATGGTGAACATCTGGATCTGGAGTATACAAATCAGATTTTGATCTTAGTTGTGAAAGAAAATTAGTTTTGAGAAACCCTAAGTGATTATGGATCTTGAGAATTGAATTTCGATATTTGGATGATGGAGTAATGTATCCTTTATGGAGATTATTTGAGGTTTGATTATTTTGCCTGAGAGCGAACTATATTTCGTGAACAATGAATCTTTAGAACTCCAGTTTGGATTTTGTATTTAGACCTAAAATATGAGAACTGTAGGCCGACAGTCGACTGGCTTACTATGCAGTCGACTGGTACGACTCTACTGATACACCTTCAGTCTTTGGAGAAGCGTTCTGGACAGTCGACTTGACTCTTAGCAGTCGACTGATCCACTGAGAGTTATTTTTGTAAAATGTGTTCTGGACAGTCGACCTCGACTACTGTCAGTCGACTGGTCCACTGAGATATATTTTGTTCAGTCCTTTTCGGGACAGTCGACCGTTAACCTTTTTTAAGTCGACTGTTAAGACTTAGTTTATTTTTCATAAAATTTGGATATTTGATCTCTGGACAGGCGACTGATTTACTGTACAGTCGACTGGCACTGATGAATTTTTGTAATCTTTAGTGTTATTTCGAATGATTGGTTTTCAGATTATTCAGTCTGTATTTGATCTTTGGTTCAGTATTCGATTTTGAGATATTCCGTATTTGATTTTGAGATATTCAGTTATGAATATGATTTTGAGATATTTAGTTGAGCCACTCTTGTTAGTGGAATTTGTTTAGACTTTTGAGTTTGAGTCTATAGAGGTAGGTGACCCTAGTATACCGGTGTTGAGATATTTGTTGAGTTATTTGTTGAGGTCCGTTGAGGCAAATTCAGTTATTCAGTTTTGAGTTATCCCGGTAGGGTACACCGACTCTAGGAGATTTTGTTGAGAAATTCTGTAACCCAAAAACAATAAGGACAGGCATTAGTAGTGTCATGACGAATGGGAACATGAGTTATGCACCTCAGTATGACTTTAGATGTGAGACTTAATCTCCTGAATTATCCAAATGATTTACTTGAGATGTGAGACTTATCTCCGGAATTATCCAGGTAGACTACCTGAGATGTGAGATATTTCTCCGGAATTATCCAGGTAGTTATTTGAGATGTGGGATTGATCTCCGGAATGATCAAGGTCGAGGCGACACTTGTGGGGTATTCATGTGATGATGTGTTTATGTCTAGATGTGAGATGATCTCCGGAATTATCCAAGTGGTTACTTGAGATGTGGGATCGATCACGGAATTATCGGGCATGGGCTAATCCTCATAGTTTATCTTTATCTCTTAGTAATCATCGTAGTCTGCATATAGCATTTGTGTTTTCTTGACTCATTTTCATGCATTTGGTTTTGCTGATTTCCACACTTGACATTTGGTTTTCGTATCACCTGTTTTCACTTCTTGTTACTTCTTATTTTGGTATATTTGGTTTACTACCTTTTGTTGAGAATATTATGATTTAAGTTCATTTATGTTGCTTGTTTGATTTTATGTCACTCACACCATTTATGGCTAACCCCGTTAGTTTTGGGGGTTAGGGACTCTCTCTAGCCTCACATGTTGCAGGTTAATGCTTAGAGTTGGAGATGGAATGCTTAAGTTGGTTTTGAGATATATTTGACTCATAAAAGATTTGTGTAAATTTGTATTAGCTGTGTTGAGACAAATGAGTATTGTAAATAAAATAAATTTGAGTTGACATGTTTAGACTTCCGCTGAGATTTGTAATAGTTGTTGTAATAAAGCTGAATATTTTAGTGGTGTTGTTTGTGTTATTATTACAATTGAAGTGGATTGCTGGGAATGTGCCACGTATTTTCTAAGCTCGTATATTAGAAATTCGGGGCGCTATCACAAAACAAGACAGTCGGTTTGTCATAGGGAACACAAAGAGTCTTTAAGAGAGATCTCAACCAAATAATCTCAGAGCATGCAGAAGCCATGGACCTATACTCAGCCTCTGCTGAAGAACGAGAAACAGTAGTTTGCTTCTTGGTGCGCCAAGAAACAGCAGAAGAACCAAGGAAAGAAATATAACCAGATGTAGAACGCCTGATATCCTTACAACCTGCCCAATTTGAGTCATAATAAACTGGAAGATCCGAAGAAGATTTCGAGGGGAGAAGAATACTTTGCCCGGGTGTCTGTTTCAAATATCTGAGAATTCGAATAGCTACATCAAAGTGAGGGTGACGAGGTTTACTCACAAACTGACTCAATAGATTAACAGAGTAAGTAATATCTGGCCGAGTGACTTGCAAATAAAGCATTCTTCCGATAAGTCTTCTGTAGACAGTAGGGTCCTCTAATACTTCGCCTTCATATCTAGAAAGGGAGATGTTGGAATCCATGGGAAACTCGCAAGTCTTTGAATTAAGGAGTCCCATATCTTCTAATATCTCTAGAGTGTACTTTTGTTATCATTAGTTTGAAACCCATCCCCATCACATTCATCTCCACCAAAATTCTTTAAAATCAAAACAAGGAAAGCTGAAAAGGAAACCAAACATGAAAATGAGGTTGAAGAAGATGAACTGAAAATGTTATTTCAGTCTTTTGACCATCATGGCGTTCAAAAATTAACAGAGGTGCTATTTGGTTCAATTATAAAAACTTCGGTGCAATTTGGGTATTAGAAAAACTTTGTGTACTATTTAGAAATTAAGGTAAACTTTGAGTGTTATTTTGAAAATATAAAAACTTCGGGTGTCATTTTAGAATTATCATAAATTTTGAATATCATTTTGTACTTAACCTAAATTTAAATTAATTGAATCTGGCCTAATCTCTTGCCACCAGCCACCACTTTGAATATCATTTTTCTAATCATCTCCACCACCAGCCACCATCTCCACCATCTCCACCACCTTTGAAACCCATCCCCATCACATTCATCTCCACCAAAATTCTTTAAAATCAAAACAAGGAAAACTGAAGAGGAAACCAAACTTGAAAATGAGGTTGAAGAAGATGAACAGAAAATGGTATTTCAGTCTTTTGACCATCATGGCGTTCAGAAATTAACAGAGGTGCTATTTGGTTCAATTATAAAAACTTCGGTGCAATTTGGGTATTAGAAAAACTTTGTGTACTATTTAGGAATTAAGGTAAACTTTGAGTGTTATTTTGTCCTTAACCATTTGATATATATATAGTCACTTTGAGTGTTATTTTGAAAATATAACAACTTCGGGTGTCATTTTAGAATTATCATAAACTTTGAATATCATTTTGTACTTAACCTAAATTTAAATTAATTGAATCTGACCTAATCTCTTGCCCCATTTCTATACTCGAAAAAATATTATAATTTCAGTCTAGTTAGCAGTTATTGAACTATAGGGTCTTTTTGTGTAAAACTTTTACGAGAAATTTTCTTATCCCATGATTTATATTGTTAAAATATTAGTGTAAAGTTCGTAAGAATTGCCACATCTCGAGAATGTTTTAAGATGTTCAGAGCATGTACACTGCACAGTTCATAATATATACAACAGCATTTCTGAAACTAAAATCATCATATTGGAATCAGACATGGTTTTCATCAAAATATTGAAATTAAATTTAAAGGTAACTAAAAAATAGCATATTCCTCGAGTAAATTGGGTCTGTATGCCCAATCTCTGCAGGGTAGGTGATGTTACAAGATTTGATTACAACCAAAAACAAAGTTTGATTTCCGAGGCACAAAACAGAGAAGGAGAAGAAGAAGAAAACCAATAAAATTTAAAAGAAAATGAAAATAACAAACGTAAATCGATTGGCGTCGAGACTTGTGTATCACACAATCTCCTTATAACAGATTTGCCTCGTTCGGATACTGGAGTTTGCTAAGGTGTCTATCTCCCAGGATGCAACGACAGAAGAGCTCGACGTAGGCACCACGTATAGTTCACGAACTGGACAACGTCTGAATTCTATCACCTAACGACTAAGACTTTGAAGCACAGAACAGAAGGGGAAGAGAAGAGTTTTCGGTGTGGTCATTCAGGGGAGATGGGCCTCTATGTATAGGGCCAGGGTGAGATTTGTAACAACAGACAACACACTGACTGCATCTACTGTAACGGCCGACAAGAAATTGACTGCATCCAATGTAGTGGCAGACAACTCCTTAATGCACTGGCTATAACGGCAGATAAAGGTTTGAATGCAGTAATGTAACGGCGGGCAAAATCGTTACGAGAATAAATGGCAGACAAAACTGTTTCCGCGTTTATTTCAGCCGTTACAGATCGGGGGAAAAAACATTAGCAAAACGTGGCTTTGCACGAGGTGGATACTGGATACACGTCGGGCCGGCATTCGTATCCGCAGGACGTACGGGCGCACACAAGTCGCATGTAATCCAGCTTGAGATTTTCAAAGATGACAATATCTCACTTTAGGAGATAATTTCTCATTCACCCAATAACCATTTTTAGCAAATAAATATATGATTTTGATCTACTCACGAAGGAGAACACAAATCCATCAAGATCTCTCACTAATTTATGAAAGATCTTAATAAAAAAATTTGCTGAAAAACTGGTTCGTAAGTGGTGTATAAAATACCTATTTTCTAAGAGGTGCTCCATTCAACAATACATGATGCATTTGCATAACTTCTTGAAGTAGTTTTCATTGAAGAGTTTTTTTTTTGTGCCGAATTTTACTTCTTGCAATGTTAGACACAGTAATATATTGTCTGATTAGACTACTAATTAAGTTATTGGTAATCTTTTAAGCCTTGTACGGCGACGAAGAATCACTGAATAATATATTGTAGTCTAAGGAGCAGACTGAATTATCTTGTGGTATAACATAAATATCAGAGTAGAGGTTCATAACAAGTAAAGTGGGATGCACAAGAAAAGTATCATTAGTTTCTCGTGTGGGTATTGATGACCAATCACCACCCAAATCATTGATAACAATTGCATGTGATCATATTATTATCATTTACGTATTTCTTCTTGTCTCATGTGAATTTCACATGAATACTGTGTTTGTGGTGAGCAATGGGTGTCACATAAATAATGAATTCCTTCTATCATTTGTGAGGAAGTAATTTGAAATTTAATGACTAATTAAACAGTTTATCTCAAAATTTCCAGAAGGCCTACAAGATCTGTTCTTCTATTATATACAGGGAGTTAATGGGCCAAGATTGAATTGGGCCATGGAAATATGGGTCCCTCAAAAATGGTGGACAGAAAATTAAATAATAAACCAACTTTCTTAGTATATATTAAAATATAACTGCTCACTAATTCAACAAGGCTTCTTTGACATTACATTTGGAAAATACTTTTAGATTCAAAATAGTTATATAAAAATAGTAAAAGAGTGTATTTAACTAAAAGTACTTTTTGGAAACTGCTAATTGTAGTTTGTCCCAAAAAAAAGTCGATAAGTAATGTTGTTCAAAAGGTGCTTTTGCTTGTTAAGAAAAAATTTGAAAATTTGTTTCTAACTGTATGCTCTAGCGAAAATAATTTTGCTTCACAACAATAACAAATAGAACATGTTGCCGCTATTTTCTATGTGCGGACAAACATATGTTGTGAATTCTTTGTAGAAACAATAAAAGAACTGACATGTTAGTTTTCACCTACATTGACTGCTGTAAACTGATTTTGACTCCGAAATCTGACCCGTGTGAACGCTTGGATCTGATCTAAACAGTGGCGATCTCTCCAATTGATCTTCAAAAGTCTGAAACACCAGGGTTGGCTCCTGTAAAAGACCTTCCGGCGCTCAAGTCAGAACTCAGAAATATATTAGAGTTTTTTGTGGCAAAATATTAATTACCTGGTTCCTGTGGAGGTCATGGAGGGTATTTATAGCTGCTTTGGAGGCTGATTTCAAGATATTGATTTATCTCTACTTCCCGGTATTTTGATAAGGTTTGTTACTCTCTTCTTCATAAAGAGATAAGGCCAGTTACTCTTCTCTTGATAAAGAGATAGAGTTAGTTGAATTTCTTCTTCATGAAGAGATAAAAGTAGTTGTAGAGATAGAGTTAAGACTCTTATCTTGATAAAGAGATATGATTTTTAAACCGCCTCTTATAGATGGAGAGATAGAAGTGGCTACTCTCTTAGAAATAGAGAGTTTAAACGACACTTCATATAATTATGAATTCTTTCATGTTGGGCTGCTATGGCAACCCAGTTTGACAAGCATGTTTTTTGTTATTGATATAAAAAGAGGCCCAACTCACATTCTATTTACCATGATGTGCCTTTTGGAGAGACCCACATGCAGGTACAGTATAACAAATATTTCCAGTGCTATAGAGGTCTGATTGGAGCATATGACCCCTCGTTTTGAAGGTGACTCGAAAATCTACCAGCTCTGTTCATAAGTTGATAGAGGGTCAAAACAGACCTGCAATGTCTTTGCCTTCGCAGAGTTGATAAGAGCTTCGACATCAGGAATTTACGAAGAGGAGCTTCACCAGGAAAGAGCAACAAGGAGAAGTTTCTCCCCCTCGGGGAGCTACGAAGAGGAGCTTCACCCTCGATGGTCTAAGAAGAGGAGCTTCGCCATGGATGAGCTATGAAGAAGAGCTTCGCAAGACTCTTGGGGAAGAAAAGTTTGGGAGGAAAGTTTAGGGAGAGCTCTAGGGATGAGTTGAGCTCCAAACTCGTTGTAGAAGAAGAATGCCAGTCGGGAGTCTACCGGAATGAAGAGTGATATGGCTAAAAATGGGGTTAAATCGGAACCGTCCATATTGGGCACGAATCTTGATACTCGGGGGTAAAATGGTAATTTCACATACAAGTGGATCCAAGGCGGGTACTGAATCTCCTTCTCACTGATCCAATAACCCGGGAACGGATCCACACCTATTGGGTACGGGTCCCGACCCAAGGCGAACCCAAACCAACGAGAGACAAATCAGGATCCCTGATTTGACCAAATCGACGGCCCTGATTTGCTCCCACCGGAAATCAATGAAGGATTTCCTCAACAGACTGAGGATTTTACTCCCGGCTGTTACACAGGAAATCAGACCCTTAAACGGCTCCCCTGACGACTATAAATACCACCCCTCTACCACCATGACCAGGTTAATCACTTTTTCACCACTTTAAGCTCTTTCTTAATCTCTTCTGATTACTGACAAGAGCGTCGGAGGGTGCGTCGCCGGAATCAACCCCGGTGTCTCGCACTTCCTTGCAGGTTGTGCCAGGAGCAAGAAGGCTTGAGTCAACTGTTCAGGTTTTTCTCAAGCTCACAAATTCTATTTGTTTACCCCCACACTGAAATCAGCGGTAACAGATTGGCACCGTCTGTGGGAACAACCACACGAACAGCCTCAGCCCCTTCTCTGTCGTCCTCTCCAACCATGCCTCTAAAGAAGGTCAGATCTAGAGGGTCCAACCGGGTGGCCAATCCCGCCGACCCTACGGAGGAAGCCCCTGTCAATCCTATTCCGCAGCCCGATCTTCCTCCACCGGCCCAACAGGTCCAACCTCCTCATCCCAAGCAGCAACCCAACAATGGCCCTTCCGGCCATAACGGCCGGAAGCAGAAGCAGCCCCTCCATCAGGACCATGTGTCGGTTCATAACGGATCCTCGGATTCGATGGCTTCCCATCATCCCGACCTCCGCAACACAGTCCTGAACCGCCAGAAAGACGAAGACCTCCGCACTCACCTTGATGAGAGGCGGGCCCGAGCGGGAGCCTCCCGCCAGCATCATGGTGAGCGCTCGCCTCACCGCCGGGACGGCAGGCGGTCTCCGGACCGAAGGGGCCGAGCGGCTTCGCCCGAGCGCCGAAGGAGGAGGCCACCGTCCCCCGTGGATCGGCATCATCGCAGGAACAATGACGCACCCATCACCCGTACCGAGTTCCTACAATTCCAAGACACCGTACTGCAGGCTCTCAACCTTCGGCAGAACGTCCAAAATGCGCAGAGGGCTCCAACGCCCCCGAGGGATCCCAGTCCTCGTCGCCGAACCCGCAGTCCTTCCCCGGCTCCCAGCCGCCAGCAGCAGCACTACAGTCCTCGCCGGTCCCAGGACTACCGGCGCCGCAGTCCGCGCTCCCCTTCCTATGAAGAGGAGTCCAGGGGGTCATATGATCACCAGCAGAGGGACGACGCCCTCATCCGCCGTTTCCATGAGGTGGAAAGGTGTATTGGCCGCATGGACAGGGAGGAGGAGTCCCGAGCAGGAACGGTCCGTCCTAGCAGACCCCCTTTCTCTCGGTCGATCATGGAGGCCCACATACCGAGGGGTTTCAAACCTCTGCAGTTTGAAACGTACTCAGGGGAATCCGACCCAGTCGATCACGTCGAAAGCTTTAAGACACTGATGCTGATCCATCAAGCTTCCGACGCCGTGCTCTGCAGGACCTTCCCTGCCACCCTCAGGGGGTCGGCTCGGGAATGGTATTCCAGACTCGCTCCCTCCTCCATCTTCTCGTTCGAGCAGTTTGAAACACTGTTCATAACTCACTTCGTGAGTAGCAGGCGGGCCGAGAAGACAAGCCTCTCCCTACTGACCTGCGGCAGGAAAGGGAGGAGAAGCTGCGGGACTACGTGAAAAGATTCACCGCAGAGGTCATGTAGAACCCCGTATTTTCAAATATTATTTTATTATTTGAAAATGAATTTAAATGAATTTCTGAGGATTTAATTGATATTTTCTAAAAAGATCTATCTTTTGTACACGTGCAAAACACGTGCAAATGAGTTTTGAGATGCTTGAAAAATTAAGAATTCTTTATGAAAAATCATTATTTATTATTTTGGAATTATGTAGTATTTTTCCGGATTTTTCTGAATTTAATTAGTACTATTTGCAAATTTTAATAAAAGAAGGGCTTATTTGCAAAATTGACAATTTTAAGGGTTGAAGTGCAAAATGTATTTACTGGACTTTCCGATCAGTATTTGTTAAGGTATAGAAGTATATTTTCATATAAATCCTAATTTTAATGAATTATGAGATGAATTTCCAAAAGAAGATATATATATATATATAATTGTATTTGGATGGATTGTTTTGCAAATGTAATTCCTAAACCCTAATACTTGATCCCGGCCTATATAAGAGAGTTTGCAGCCGTCATTCGCTGCACAACTCAGATCTTATTATATTTCTATTCTCTTGGTGATTGAAGAAGGAGTTCTTGGATCTAGCAAGAGGAAGGCTTGTGGATTCTTCTTGATTCTAAAAGGTGAGTGATATAGACTTGTTTGTTTATGGGTATGATTGCATGTTGTTTTGTTTGATGATTTCGTATCTTGTATGAAATCGATGCCATGGTTGTTATTCGTAATATACATGTGAAATCCATGATAGATTAGTAGATCTCGATTGACAATTCTTGATTGCTTGAAACATGTTAAGATTCGATTATGATTATTGAAGATAAGAAATTGGATGGAGGAATCTCTAGACATTGTTATTTACGAGTTGGATTAGATATGAGTAGAGGAAGAGATTTGGTATTTGAGATTGACTCCAGTATTGATTATTGATTTCAGACCTAAATTGTGAGATCTGTAGGCCGACAGTCGACTGGGACTAGGTATCAGTCGACTGGTACGACCCTAATATTGTATCTTTAGTTTTTCTCGAAATTCTCTCGGGTAAGTCGACTTATGTTCTTATAAGTCGACTTATGTTCTTAAAAGTCGACTTATGTCCCCTTTTAAGTCGACTTATGTTTTGATAAGTCTTCTTATGATCTTTATAAGTCATCTTATGTTTTGATAAGTCTTCTTATGATCTTTATAAGTCATCTTATGTTTTGATAAGTCTTCTTATGATCTTTATAAGTCATCTTATACTTTTGATAAGTCTACTTATGATTTTTATAAGTCATCTTATACTGTTGATAAGTCTACTTATGATTTTTATAAGTCACCTTATATTATTGATAAGTCTACTTATGATTTTTATAAGTCATCTTATACTGTTAGCACTTGGATTGTTTCTTGAGAATTATTGATAATTATCTCGGGTAAGTCGACTGATGGTTGGTTAAGTCGACTTACTGCACTTGTTATAATCTTGACTATTAGTTCTCGAGGCAGTCGACTTATTACGGCATAAGTCGACTGGTTCTGATGAGTTTTCATGATCTTGAAGGTTCTTGTTATCGTTAGTTTACTTGTAGATGAATATGTTCGTCGGTGTAATAGTCACCATTGGTGATGCATGCCGAGTTCGTATTCTATCTATACCCTCTTTAGTTTGTTTGTAGATGAATATGTTCGTCGGTGTAATAGTCACCATTGGTGATGCATGCCGGGTTCGTATTCTATCTATACCCTCTTTAGTTTGTTTGTAGATGAATATGTTCGTCGGTGTAATAGTCACCATTGGTGATGCATGCCGGGTTCGTATTCTATCTATACCCTCTTTAGTTTGTTTGTAGATGAATATGTTCGTCGGTGTAATAGTCACCATTGGTGATGCATGCCGGGTTCGTATTCTATCTATACCCTCTTTAGTTTGTTTGTAGATGAATATGTTCGTCGGTGTAATAGTCACCATTGGTGATGCATGCCGGGTTCGTATTCTATCTATACCCTCTTTAGTTTGTTTGTAGATGAATATGTTCGTCGGTGTAATAGTCACCATTGGTGATGCATGCCGGGTTCGTATTCTATCTATACCCTCTTTAGTTTGTTTGTAGATGAATATGTTCGTCGGTGTAATAGTCACCATTGGTGATGCATGCCGGGTTCGTATTCTATCTATACCCTCTTTAGTTTGTTTGTAGATGAATATGTTCGTCGGTGTAATAGTCACCATTGGTGATGCATGCCGGGTTCGTATTCTATCTATACCCTCTTTAGTTTTGTAGATGGATATATGGGTATCCGATCTATGGTATTATTGGAGATCGATTGTTGGACATACATCGTGGTATTGAGATTTATTGATAGTTGGGCATGATCAGAGAGGTGAGGATTATTGTTGTTCTGATCAGTCGACTGGTCCTTTGAACAGTCGACTGTACCGTACAGTTGAACTGTACATATTTTGAGAGAGATTGATTGATGGATACTTGATCGTTGGTATTGTTTCTCGACTTGGTTCACTCATGTACTGGCCTATCGTTCTTGTTTCAGATTACATGTTCAGTTTATGTATTTTTGTTCAGTACATGTTGATTGAGAATTTATGTTTATTTGTTATTTATGTTTGTTGTTTATATCACTCACACCAGTTATGGCTGACCCCGTAGTTTTGGGGGTTAGGGTTCAACTCTAGCCTCACATGTTGCAGGTTATTGCTTAGAATTGAAGGCTTGGATGCTTGGGTTAGCTTTAGAGAGTATGGGTGAGATGATAGAGCCATGTGTAATTTTGTAAAGAATAGTGTTGTAAAAGAATTATTGTAATGTAAGGTGTTTGTATTTCCGCTGCTATTTGAAAGAAGTTGTTGTAATAAAGATTTGGAATAAAATAACTTGAGTTTTTGGTCTATGTATATTGTTACATTGAAGTGGATCGCTGGGAAAGTGCCACGTATTTTCTAAAGTTTCGTATTTAGAAATTCGGGGCGCTACAGGTCAGGTCTATCGCCTCCTTAGACCAGTCAGTGGCGACAGTGGCATTCCAGTCGAACGTTCTCAACGCCAACCTCCGATCGTCCCTAGCCAAGAAGCCCCCGCATGACTTCGCCGACCTCCTCCTGAGGTGCGAGAAGTATATCCGAGCAGAGGAGGCTGAAGCCCTCCCGAGCTTCAGGGGGTCCTCCTCAGGGTCGAAGAGGAAGGCGACGGGGGAAGAGGGGTCCAAGAAAGCTCAGAAGGACAACGGCGGTCAGCGTCGCCCTCCCCCCAGGTTCGAGAAGTTCACTCCCCTCACCACAAACGTCTCCACCATCCTGATGGAAGTGGAGAAGGAGGGAGTCATCCCTCCAGCTCCGAGGATGCACACCCCGGCGAAGAGGAGGAACAAAGATAAATGGTGTCGTTACCATCGGGACCACGGCCACGACACGAACGACTGCCGAGCACTGAGGGATGAGATAGAAGCCCTCATCCGGAGGGGGTAGTTGGCCAAATTCGTGAAGGCTAACGATCGGGCGGATCGCAACTCTCCTCTGCCTCGGGGGGCTAACAAGCGCTCCGAGCGACGCGAAGAGACACCCGAGTTCGAGGAAGAACGGATTCTGCACCTGATCCACGGAGGCCCCATGGGGGGCTCCTCTAATTCCTCCCGGAAGGCCTTCGTCCGAGAGGTCAACTCGGTTCACAGCGCCCCTCCCCCCAAAGGTCTCGGCGTCCCTGTGTCTTTCTCCGACGCAGACCTCGAAGGGGTCCGAACCCCACACTGTGATGCCCTCGTCATCGACCTCCGCATGGCCAACTTCAAGGTGCAGAGGGTCTTGGTAGACAATGGGAGTTCGGTCAATATCCTCTTCCTCTCGGCCTTCTGAGGCCTGCAGCTGTCTCGGGACCGTCTCAAGCCGGCCGGTTACACACTCCACGGGTTCACGGGGGTCCCGGTAACTGTCGAGGGGGTGATAACCCTAGACGTGACAGCCGGAAGCACCCCTACTACCCGGACCGAGCCGATGGACTTCATGGTCGTCGACGTCCCGGCAGCGTATAATGTCATTCTGGGCCGACCCGGCCTAGCCGCCCTGGAAGCTGTCCCCTCGGCATACCATCTCAAAATGAAGTTCCCCACTCGGTCGGGGGTAGGGGAAGTCAGGGGAAGCCAAGAGACAGCCCGGAAGTGCTACATGACTTCCACAGGGGGACCAGTGCTCTCGCTCGAGACACTGGAAATCCCCGAGCCTAAAGTTCGGCCAACGTCCGAGCCGGCGGACGAGTTAGAAGAAGTGCTCTTCTCGGACGAGGATCCGAGCCGGAAGTTCCTCATCAGCAAATCCTTGCCGACCGCACTGTGCTCGGACCTGATTAAATGCATCCGGGATAACCGTGACTTGTTTGTATGGTCAGCCGCGGACATGTCCGGCATCTCCGAGGAACTGCTCGTCCACCACCTGAGTGTCAAACCGGGGTGCAAACCGGTTCAGCAGAAGAGGCGAAAGTTCGCTTCCGAGCGACAGCAGGCCATCAAGGAGGAGGTGGATAAACTGCTGAAGGCCAAGTTCATACAGGAGGTAAATTACCCTGAGTGGCTCTCCAATGTTGTAATGGTCAAGAAGTCCAACGGCTCCTGGAGAATATGCATTGACTTCACCGACCTAAATAAGGCGTGTCCGAAGGACCCATTCCCTCTCCCGAACATCGATACCCTTATTGACGCCACCTCGGGCCATGAGCTCCTCAGCTTCATGGATGCCTTCTCCGGCTATAATCAAATCCGAATGTTCCCTCCGGACATTCCGAAGACCTCCTTCGTCACCGACCAAGGCCTCTACTGCTACCGGGTCATGCCGTTCGGCTTGAAGAACGCGGGCGCCACCTACCAGCGCCTCGTCAACAAGGTCTTCCAGAACCAGATAGGCCGAAACATGGAGGTGTACGTTGACGAAATGCTCATCAAAAGCGTCCGAGGCACTGATCATGTGGCCGACCTCCAGGAGGCCTTCGACGTGTTGAGGAGGCACAGCATGCGGCTGAACCCGAACAAGTGTACGTTCGGGGTCTCTTCGGGAAAGTTCCTCGGCTTCATGGTGAGCCAACGAGGAATCGAAGCTAATCCCGAGAAGATTAAGGCCATATTAGACATGGCCCCACCTCGGAACATCAAAGAGGTGCAGAAGCTTACTGGTCGGCTCGCTGCTATCGGTCGGTTCCTCTCGAAGTCGGGGGAAAAGTGCCTCCCCTTCTTCAAAGCACTCAGGGGGGCTAAGGGTTTTGAATGGGGCCAACCACAACAGGATTCGTTCGACCAGCTGAAGGCCTACTTGGTGAACCCCCCTCTGCTCAGCAAACTGGTCCCAGGCGAGACTCTCTTCGTCTACTTGGCTGCTTCCGAGCAGACCTTGAGCGCTGTCTTGGTAAGAGAGGAGGACCGGTCCCAAAGGCCCATCTACTACGTGAGCAAGGTGCTTCGGGACACCGAGCTCCGCTATCCGAAGATAGAGAAGATGGCCTACGCCCTAGTCACAGCTGCAAGGAAGCTCCGGCCATACTTTCAGTCCCACTCGATCGTTGTCCTCACCGACCAACCCCTAAAGCAGATACTCCACAAGCCTGAGACCTCGGGCCGGCTGATGAAGTGGTCCATAGAGCTGAGCCAGCATTACATCTCTTACCAGCCTCGGACAGCAATTAAGGCGCAGGCGCTCGCCGACTTCATCGTGGAGTCCACTATCCCTGAGGTCGGCCACATTCCGAAAGGACCCCCCATTTGGACAGTCTTCGTGGACGGATCCTCCTGTAATGAAGGTAGCGGCACCGGCATCATCCTGAACGGCCCTGACAACTTCGTCCTCCAGTACGCGATCCGCATGAACTTCAAGGCCTCGAACAATGAGGCAGAGTACGAAGCACTCATTGCTGGTCTCGGACTTGCACGAAGTACTGGGGCGCAGCGCCTCCGAATCCACAGCGATTCCCAGCTCGTCGTGAACCAAGTCTTGGGCGAGTACGAGGCCCGAGACGAGCAGATGGCAAAGTACCTCGCTAAGGTTCGGGCCCTCATGAGCCGGTTTGAGGAGGCGCTCATCCAGCGGGTCCCTCGTGAAGAAAACTCACAGGCCGATGCCCTCTCCAAGTTGGCCTCGTCCTCACTGCAAGGTCTCGAACAGATCGTACTGATCGAAGTCCTCTATAAGCCGACGATCGAAGACGAGACACCTGGCTCGGCGGAATCGTTGCCGGTCATGCTACAAGATAACTGGATGAAGCCTTTGGTTGAGTTCTTAAGGGACGGACTCCTACCCGAAGACCCCAAAGAGGCGCGCCGAGTCAGAACTCGGGCCGAGCGGTACGTCTTGATCGAGGGCATCCTATACAAGCGCTCTTTCTCTCAAATAGACGGTCAACCGTACCTAAGGTGCCTCTCTCCGGAGCAGGCCGAATATGCCCTACAAGAGCTCCACGAGGGCATTGGAGGGGCACACTCAGGATTTAGGTCCTTGGCCCGAAAAGCTTTAAATTATGGATACTTCTGGCCGACCCTCCTTCAAGACGCCGAGCAACACGTTCGGCAATGCAGCTCTTGTCAGAGACACTCCAGCATCCGTCGCCTCCCTCAGGCCAACCTCGCCTCCCTATCAAGTCCTATCCCCTTCGCAATGTGGGGGATGGATTTACTAGGGCCTTTCCCTCCGGCTCCGGGTCAGTTCAGGTTCTTGGTCGTGGCCATCGACTACTTCTCAAAGTGGGTTGAGGCCGAGCTCCTCGCCACTATAACCGAGAACAAGGTGGTACAGTTCTTCTGGAAGAGCATCATTTGTAGGTTCGGCATCCCCCGCGTCCTCGTGACGGACAACGGGACTCAGTTCACTGGCGCAACATTCCGAGCTCTATGCGACGACCTGGCCATCCAGCAGCGCTTCTCGTCCGTCTCCCACCCTCAGTCGAACGGACAGGCAGAAAATGCTAATCGGCAGATCCTCGCAGGCATCAAGAAAAGGCTAGACAAAAGTTCCAAGGGCTTATGGGTCGACCAACTCCCCAACGTCCTATGGAACTACTGCACGAGCAAGCGGACCCCCACAGGCGAGTCCCCTTTCAACCTCACCTATGGGTCCGAGGCCGTGATACCTCTCGAGGTCGGAATACCTTCCCCTCGGCTCACAGCCTATGACGAAGCACAGAATGCCAGGGACCTCAGAGCAGACTTAGACCTGATAGATGAACTGAGAGAAAGGGCATCAATTCGGCAGCAGATGTACCGAAGAAAGGGTTGAACTAGCGTACAACAAAAAGGTCCGACCCGCCAACCTTAAGCAAGGAGATTTGGTCTTGAGAAAGCTAGCCATATCCTTCCCCAGTCAGAAGAGCAAGCTGGCTCCGAACTGGGAAGGGCCGTACAGGATCACGAGGGTAGTTCGGCCCGGAACATATCGCCTTGAAGACCTGGAGGGCAGAGAAATTCCGAGGACCTGGAATGCCGACCACCTTCTGAAATACCAAGAGAGCGCCCCGGCGCCTCTTTGAGTAACCCGATGTGTCGAACCATTCCTCTCCTCCAAGTTGTAACCTATTTTCATGAATTGTACTATGTAAAACGGTTCGCCGTCGATTATCAATAAAGAAAGCTCTCTTCGTACTTATGAATTTGTATGCTTCGCTCCGCTCTTATCATGTGCTTTTTAAATTGTGATTTCAACCAATGGTTCGGAGTCCATGTTCGGCTCGACCTCACCTCCTCGGCTCGTCCCCGGACGAACCAGGGGTAGACCGTCGTTCGTAACTGCTCCCACAACCGTTGAACTTTACCGATGGTTCGGAGTCCAACACTCGGCTCGACTTTACCTCCTCGGCTCACCTCCGGGCGAGCCAGGGGTAGATCGCCGTTCGGAATTGCTCCCACAACCATTGAACATTACCGATGGTTCGGAGTCCAACACTCGGCTCGACTTTACCTCCTCGGCTCGCCTCCGGGCGAGCCAGGGGTAGATCGCCGTTCGGAATTGCTCTCACAACCGTTGAACTTTACCGATGGTTCGGAGTCCAACACTCGGCTCGACTTTACCTCCTCGGCTCGCCTCCGGGCGAGCCAGGGGTAGATCGCCGTTCGGAATTACTCCCAAAACCGTTGAACTTTACCGATGGATCAGAGTCCAACACTCGGCTCGACTTTACCTCCTCGGCTCGCCTCCGAGCGAGCCAGGGGTAGATCACCGTTCGGAATTGCTCCCACAACTGTTGGACTACAACGATGGTCCCGGGGTCCAACACTTGGCTCCCAGTCCCTCCAAGCTTGCTTCGCGACAGACTGGGAGTGGACCCAAACTCCGCTTCACCAATGGGGGGATACCGAAGTTACGTTCGGCCACATAATCCGAGCAATCTTGCCTAGCAGCCGAAGCACGAAGCCCTACGCCTCTGGTCGGCTACCGAGCAAGTGCCTTCCCGAGCTCGCAAACGGAGAAAACTCACTTTCTCCTCAACTTTCGCGCATGATCTCGATCAGACGGCCCAGATCTTGCCACCGGCGCTAAACGACAAGATAACGTTTTCTTGGGAACTGAGCCGCCTCGAGATTCGTGCCTACGTTCAACGGCTCAGATCTTGCCACCTGCGCTAAACGACAAGATAGCGCTTTCTTGGGGACAGAGCCGCCTAGGAGTTCGTGCCGTACCTTGTCAGAGTCGCTAAACGATAAAATACCGTACTCATAGGAACCCGTTCGGCTCAACGCTCTCGCCATCGGAACTAACACGCTCGGTTCAAGGATTTGGCGCGACCAACACAGTTATAAACAAGACAAATATGCAGAGCAATGAAAGATATTTCACTAAACAACCAGGCCATAATACAAAGCACATCTTTTCCATGGTTACAAAGTGTTCGTAAACAAAATACACGATGCCGACCCACTATACTTGGTCCTCATATGGAAATATCTTCACTGGACTGTTCGGTCGCCTGTCCGTCCTCACTAGACTGTTCGGTCGCCTGTCCGTCCTCCTCGGCTGATAGCTCCTCTGCATTCTTCCGGAGCCTCGCTACCACGGTCTGCAAGTGTTGAATCTCCGAGAGCAAATCGTCCCGCTCGGCTATAATCTTCGACTGGTTGTGCCGAATACACTTGACCCGAAGAGCATTGCTGAAAGCAGTTTGCGAATCTTCGTCCCCTCCTGCAGGGCTTAACTCGGTGATCCTATCCTCCAGGCGTTGGATCTCGGCTTCCCGAAGGTCGAGGACGGACGAAAGATGGGCCCGCTCACTCTCAGCTCGGCGCAACTCCAGCTCAATGCTCCTGGGACTCAGAGCCGCCGTCCCAGAAGTGGCCTCGGATTCAGATTCGTCATCCGAACCATGGAAATCGGCATATGGGTCGGCCGCCTCGAGCTGAAAAGAAAGGAGAATGAATTGCAAGTTTTTAATACGCTTCCGAGGCACAAGACTTGGAAAATTATCCAAACGAACTTACAAACTCATATATATTGTCTTCACATACATCAAGACCGACTCTACTACAAAGTTTTACAACAAATCCGAAAGGAACATAAAACGACATGATCAGGGCCTCTTCGGAAGGGGAACGCTTCGGTTCAGGGAAATGCGAGGACGACGAGGCCTGCCCTCCGAACTCGACCCTAAACCAACGAAGCGTGAACCCCCTTCGCTGTCGACCCTAATTGTGGCACCGGCCGAGGCACCGCTCGACGAGACGGCTGCGCTACTCTGAGCGTCGGCAGGGCTCCGCCTAGCCGCAGGCGAACGTGTTGCGAGTTCGTAAAAAGAAATCCCCCCTCGCTCTCTTCACGGGTGCACGACGTACTGCGGACATTAGCCCTCTCCGGCACAGGCTTGAGCGACGCAATCTCTTCCTCCAGTTCAATAATTCTGTCTCTCAGAGCGTCGTCCTTCGCTAACTTCCTCGGACGAGAAGGCCTCGACGAGCCAGAGGTGTTGGCACCATCGGTCGCGAGCCGTCGGAAGTGGGTGACCTCGATCCCCCTGTCTATCGTGATCCTTCTGAGCTTGTCGACTTCGGCCAATAGCCTCTTGCATTCGACCGACGCCTTCTCCAGCTCGGAAGTCAGCTTCTCTTCCGCTGCCGAGCATTCTTTCTCCGATAATTCCAAGTGTTGGACCTCAGCCAAAAGGTCGTCATTCTTCTGCTCGACGGTAGTGAGCTCTCTACGGAGCCGCTCGACTTTCCCTTCGGGACAAGGAGCTTGGGGGTACTTCTGCAGTTGCCACAGCTCGCGACAGTACCTCCGTAGAGCTACCTTCGTCTCCTCCAGCTGGCCGAGCAGGAGAAACCACCTCTGTCGGCTGTTCGAGAGCTCACGCTTCGTTTTGGCCAGCTCTTTACGGAGGTACGAAACCTCCGTGATCGGACCGAATTTCACCTGAAAAGCGGAGATAAATCCGATGGGCCCACGCTCGGAAACATTTACAACGCAATCACATACAAAAACCGAGACTCAACACTTGGATAAATTTTAGCCAAACAAAATGTTTTTATTCAAAACCGAGGAGAAAGTTTTACAAAAAGCGGTGGCCAGTCCGCAGTTAGGCTTACAAAGAAAAAAAGAAGTGCAAAACTACGAAAGACTAAAAGAGGCTAACAAGTCAGGGGTCGACCTTTTTGTCGTTCGGGTCCGTCGACCCCTCGGCCTTGTTCTCGCCTTCGCCCTTGTCCTCGTCCTCACTTCCACTCTCCTCCTCGGAGTCGCCCTCCTCTTCGCCCTCGGCCTCGGTCTCGCCCTGACCCTGGACACCCTCTGTCTGCCCCTCGGGGTTGAGCAACCCCACAGGAACCTCCTCCTCCCCCTCCACGGGGTCGTAAAAATGGTAGGAGGACGTGTCGAAGCCCGGGTTCTTGGCGGCTACGTGGAGCAGGGCTCGACCGTAGGCATCCTCCATGTTCTGGAGCATGTGCTGCGCGGCCTCCTCCTGCACGGCCTTCCTCACCTTCTTCAACTTCTTCTGGTGTTTGGCCATGATCTTGTCGGCCCTCTTCCGAGCCTTCTCTGCTTCCGACCGAGTGTTGGCCAGTGCCTCCTTCAGCTCGGCAGCCTCTTTCTCCGAGGCCTCAAGTTTGGCCGCCGCATCCTTCGACAGCTGAATGGCATTGGCCAGCTGCTGCTCTAGCCCCTTCACTTCAGCACCCCTCCTCGTCGAGAGGAGCTGCTCGGCATCAAGCAGCTGCGTGGCCTTGACGCGCTCCGCCCTCTCCCGTTCCTTCTCCTGCTCCTTGTTCGCAAACTTCTCGAGCAGGAAGTTGAAGTGGCAGAGGGTCTGAAAAAGAACAGCAGATTAAAATCCGAACCCAAAGACTTAGAAAAAAATTCTAGGAAAGAAATTTCAATGAGGGAGAGCCCGGCCTACTTACCGACATAGTATTCCGAGCAATCTGCATCACGGCGTCCCCTGCTAGCCCGGCCTTCAGGGCCGCTCGGTCCTTTGGGGTCGGCAGGTGCTTCACCGCCTCCATGCAGATGTTGCCGTCGCCCAAGAAGCCGTCGACGTTCATCACCTGCCAGTCGGGGATGAAGATCTACTTATGATGCTCGGTCAAGATCTTCTCCGCCTCGGCAGTGAGGGGCGGAACTTGGAGGGACAACGCCTCTTTCACGCCGAACGCACCGCTCGACGAACCGGGAGCGTCCCCCTTCGGGGTCGGTGTCGGCGCATCCGAGGCAGGAGGGTCGAGGACCATGACCTCCCCCTGCTCGAGGACCATGACCTTCGGCTGGTCGGCATCCTTCACGACCGAAGGCTTCTTCGAGGCTCGACTGTCCTGAGGCCCCGCCGCAGGCCTCTTCTTCTTCGCCTCCTGCTCCGACCGGCCCTTCGCCACCAGAGCTTTGTAGTCCAGCTTCATCGTCTCTGCACAAGCCGAATGAAAAAACTTAGAAAAATTTTCATGAACTTTAAGCAGAGAGTACAAATACCAGAAGCATACTAGGGTCGATCGGACTGAGACCCCCTTGGAATAGATCCTCCTCAGTAATTTCTTTCCAGCTTAGCGCTGGCAGGGCGAGGAGCTTCTTCTGGACCTCTGCCTCCTCATCACTCAGCGCCGCCTCCTTCTTGGTCCGCTTGGGCAGACCATCCTTTGCCCAAACCGTCGGTATCACCCACGGCGCAGGGGCTCGGATGAGGAAGTACTTCTCCTTCCAATGTTTGATCGAGTCCGGGTTCTCGATCAGCTTCACACCCGTCCGGGGCGAAAGATAGAACCTTTGTTCGTCTCACCTTGGCTGGCAGGGACGGTAGAGACTCCGAAAGAGGAACATACTCGGCTTGGCGCCGACCTCTTGGCATCGGAGGACGAATGCCATGACGTGCCTCCATGTGTTCGGCATCAACTGGGCGGGGCTCAAACCGTACCATGCCAGGACATCAACCAAGAACGGGTGGAGGGAAAAGCGGAGTCCAGCAATAAGGGAGTCGACCGGAAAGACGCACACGTCCGACGAGGACTTTGTGTTGACTCGGAAACCCGGCCCGGGGAGGAGCAGTCCGTAGTCGGCGGGGATCCGGAAACCCTCTCGGATCAGACGAAGGTCACCCTCGGTGAGAGAAGAGATGGTGTGGTCCACCTCGGACAGCTCCCTCGGCTCATTCTCCTCAACCAATTTAGCCGTGCCTTGGGTCACTCTCACCAAGGTGTCCTCGGCATAGTCCCGTACACCTCCCACGCTCGACAGAGCAATGGGCTACCGACCGAACGCTCCCGCCGTCTTCGGCGTCTCCACGATCGTGACCACGGCCTTACCCTTCTGGGACACCGCCTCGACCTCTTTAGGCAGCTCGGCCACTTCTCCTTCTCTATCCGAACGAACGACGCTCTGATCGCTCGGCTCCACCGTCTCCTTCCCTTCGCCCCCTCGAACTACTGCTTGCTCCGAGGCGGGGGTCTCATCCGAGGACATAATCTTAACCATTTTCTAAGAGAGAAGGAAAAGGGACTGACCTTGAAGTGATAGATGCGGTCGGAAAGTTCTCCGGAAATAAGAAACGCCTTGCCGCGTCAGCTAGCACTACCACCAAAGAGCTAAAAACTTCGAAGGCAAAGAGTAAGAACTGAAGAGAGAGAGTAAAAGTAAAAAATGAGGCTTGGTCTAAGGGGGGGGTGAAGATTTATAGTAAAAGAGAACGTCCCTTGGACTTCCAAACGAAAGAGCGCAACTCTTGGGCCGCTCTCGAAGCGTCGCGAAGGCCCAACACAACTACCCTCTTCGCTAGGACAACTAGTTCAGCACCACAGGTCCCGAAGCCGAAGCCTCATGCCTTCGGTCGGATACCGAGCAGGAGCCTTTCCGATCCTGCTAGTGGAGAAAATTCACTTCCACCTCTGTCTGGAGAAACCAGAAAAAAAAATTTCAAAGTTCTAAGGCATCGCCTTCGGCGTGCCCCCCAGGCCCCATGTCTCGGTCGGCTTCCCGCCGACCCACGGGGCCCGGTCGAAAGCAGATCAACACTCAGAGATCGGGAACAGCGCACCATTCCGAGCTAGTTGATTGTAACTGTGAAGGTTCGGCCTGGTAGAGAATTCTGGCAACAGAACCTTCACAGTTGCAAACAACGAGCTCGGGACGCCCTTTATTTCTTCCCCCTCAATCTCACCGATGGCGCTCGTCCTTCCGAAGCAACTTGGCCCCCGGGTCCGAATCTGGATCGTCACCTCTTCCACCATGATCTCCTCCGACCCCGCCACCCACCTCGGGACAGCCGGAGTCGGCAGAAGTCCTTGGTGGAAGAACGACCACCCGTCAGCCCGGAGCGACTCATACCTCGGGTTCGGATCACAGTCGTCACTACTCCTGCCTCGTTCTCCCCCGACCCTGACACCCACAATGGGGGCCGTCAGGAACGGGAGAAGAAGAAGGCAGTAGAGTGACCACCCCTCCGAACCTATCAAGGTTAAGACTTCGTAAGACTGGCGTCCGCCAGAGGCAGACACCACCGAGGTCTAAAACTCAACATCGCTGCGACTGAAATAACAAGGGGAATGGAGTACTTATAGCCTACCCTCCAAGAACCAGCCATTATGACCCTCGGAAGATGGAACGCCACGCATTAATTGAAGGAGTTATCCTTAATGACCTGGGGAAGGTGGAACGCCGCACAAACCCCGGGGCACCATTAATGTCCTTGGAAACAGAATCATCTCGAGACAGTTCGTGCCACATCGCTCGGATTTGCCGGGACCCCCTCTCTCCGGTCGGCGGACGAGCAAGTGCCTTTCCGAGCTCGCAAACGGAGAAAACTCACTTTCTCCTCAACTTTCGTGCATGATCTCGATCAGACGGCACAGATCTTGCCACCGACGCTAAACGACAAGATAGCGTTTTCTTGGGAACTGAGCCGCCTCGAGATTCGTGCCTACAATCAACGGCTCAGATCTTGCCACCTGCGCTAATCGACAAGATAGTGTTTTCTTGAGAAATGTGCCCGTCTTGAGATGCGCGTCATCATCCAACGGCTCAGATTGCGCCACATCGCTCGGATTTGCCGGGACCCCCTCTCTCCGGTCGGCAGACGAGCAAGTGCCTTTCCGAGCTCGCAAACGGAGAAAACTCACTTTCTCCTCAACTTTCGTGCATGATCTCGATCAGACGGCGCAGATCTTGCCACCGACGCTAAACGACAAGATAGCATTTTCTTGGGAACTGAGCCGCCTCAAGATTCGTGCCTACAATCAACGGCTCAGATCTTGCCACCTGCGCTAATCGACAAGATAGTGTTTTCTTGAGAAATGTGCCCGTCTTGAGAAGCGCGTCATCATCCAACGGCTCAGATTGCGCCACGTCACTCGAATTTGCCGAGACCCCCTCTCTCCGGTCGGCGGCCGAGCAAGTGCCTTTCCGAGCTCACAAACAGAGAAAACTCACTTTCTCCTCAAAAATCGCACCTGATCCCGATCAGACGGCCCAGATCTCGCCGAGGACACTAAACGACAAGATAGTGTTTTCTTGAGAAATGTGCCCATCTTGAGATGCGCGTCATCGTCCAACGGCTCAGATTGCGCCACGTCACTCGGATTTGCCGAGACCCCCTCTCTCCGGTCGGCGGCCGAGCAAGCTTTCCGAGCTCGCAAACAGAGAAAACTCACTTTCTCCTCAAAAATCGCGCCTGATCTCGATTAGACGGCCCAGATCTCGCCGAGGACACTAAACGACAAGATAGTGTTTTCTTGAGAAATGCGCTCGTCTTGAGATGCGCGTCATCATCCAACGGCTCAGATTGCGCCACGTCACTCGGCCTGCCGAGACTCCCTGTCTCCGGTCGGCAGCCGAGCAAGTGCCATCCCGAGCTCGCAAACGAAGAAAAAAGACACCGAGCTACTAAGACCGTTGGATCTCCCAGAAATTCGTGCTCTTGATGATGAACGGTCCAGATTGTGCAGCGTGCACTAAAAGACAAGATAGCGTTTTCTTGGGATTCACACCATCATCCGACGGCTCAGATTGCGCCACGTTGCTCGGCCTGTCGAGACCCCCTGTCTTCGGTCGGCGGCCGAGCTAGTGCCTTTCCGAGCTCGTAAACGGAGAAATTTGAGCTCTCAGAAATTTGAGCTAGTGCCTTTCCGAGCTAGTGCCTTTCCAATGGATCTCTCAGAAATTTGAGCTCGACCATGATCAACGGCTCAGATCGAGCCACATCATAAATCGGTATTAAAAATCATTTTTTATTTATTTAAATCGTTTTATTTATTTAAAAATTGCGAAAAAATTGCTAAAAATTCGGGAAAATTAACTAAAAATTCTAGGAAGTAATTAAAAATTCGGAGGCATATTTTTGAGCCCCTGAACGGACAATTATCGCCTGGAATGCACTGTTAAGGCCCCCGAACGATTAGTAAACACATCGCAAAATTAAGTAAATAATCCGAAAAAATAAATAAAGGCCGTCAAATACTCGATATGGCTAGGAAACAGCACATGGCATCAAAAAGTTACCTCACTACCCCCTTCGAGATTCTAAGTCCTCCATATGGACTCCGATACAACTCCGCTAGCCACCAAAACAGTCAAACTACTCCTCAAAGGCTGATCACGCTCAGTCTTCAGGAGTGGGGGGCTCGTGATATGGCTAAAAATGGGGTTAAATCGGAACCGTCCATATTGGGCACGAATCTTGATACTCGGGGGTAAAATGGTAATTTCACATACAAGTGGATCCAAGGCGGGTACTGAATCTCCTTCTCACAGATCCAATAACCCGCGAACGGATCCACACCTATTGGGTACGGGTCCCGACCCAAGGCGAACCCAAACCAACGAGAGACAAATCAGGATCCCTGATTTGACCAAATCGACGGCCCTGATTTGCTCCCACCGGGAATCAAGGAAGGATTTTCTAAACAAACTGAGGATTTTACTCCCGGCTGTTACACAGGAAATCAGACCCTTAAACGGCTCCCCTGGCGACTATAAATACCACCCCTCTACCACCATGACCAGGTTAATCACTTTTTCACCACTTTAAGCTCTTTCTTAATCTCTTCTGATTACTGACAAGAGCGTCGGAGGGTGCGTCGCCGGAATCAACCCTGGTGTCTCGCACTTCCTTGCAGGTTGCGCCAGGAGCAAGAAGGCTTGAGTCAACTGTTCAGGTTTTTCTCGAGCTCACAAATTCTATCTGTTTACCCCCCACACCGAAATCAGCGGTAACAAAGAGTATCGCCGACTCTATGAGATAGTCATTCAAGAGGCGAGTTGAGGGAGTTCTAGGGATGAGTTGAGCTCCGAACTCACTTGTGGAAGAAGTAGGCTGCTCGAGAAGCGAGCAAGATGAAAGATATCTGCCAAGCTCTAGGGGAAAGTTGTTTAGGAAGCCAGTTTAGAGAGCAGCTCTAAGGATTAGTAGAGCTTCAAACTCGCTGTGGATGGAGAAGGCTGCTCGGGAGGCGAGCAGAGCATCGAACTCACAGTGTGGAGTCAATGAGCCATTGGAGAGGCTCATGCAGCAAGCAGAGCTCCGAACTCAATATATGGGTAGAATGAGTTGTTGGAGGGGTTCGAGTAAGGAGCAGAGCACCAAACTCATTGTATGGAGCAATGAGCTGTTGGAGGAGTTCAGAAGAAAAGTTGAGAACTGAACTCATTGTCTGGAGTTTATGAGTTGTGAAGTCCTCTGTGTTTGCTAAAGTTGTCATGACCCCTTACTTTTTCCCATTAGCAGATTGTTGTGTATGGCAGGGGTGATCCTCACGATGGCAAGATTACCCATCTCCGTACCAGGCAGCGTGTGGCAGAGTTGGGGCTTACTCGCTTACAAGAGAAGCTACTCAAGGCAGAAGTGGAGCTTTGTTATCTGAGAATGGTGTTGACCAAGAGAAATATCGAAGCGGGTTACCTTGGTGTCTGTCCATGGGGGACGCTGCCACCGAAGGTGGAAGGACACTTGAGCGATGGTGAGACTCTCATTGAGACGACCGTTGGGAGGGACTTAGATATTAAATTGCTTCGTCGTTCTTTGCCCGTGGTTACCACCGAGAAGAACGAATTGAAGAATGTAGTGCTTGAGAAAAGCTTAGTGGTTACTTATCTGATGGAGAGGCTCATCCAAACTCTTTGGCACACACTCATAAGATCCATTGCAAGATAAGGGTGAAGGATACCCATCTCAAGGAGAGGCTTATCAAGAAGAAAGTGGAGATGGGACTAGCAGTACTTCTTGGGGGAGCTAGGACTAGCATAACTTCTTGCTCTCGTGATGAGATAAATCAGGGAAGGTCATTTCATGAACTTACTTTACGTCCGCACGAGATCTCGAGGAATCCAGGAGATGCCCAAAGGGAAGTGGCCAGTTCGTCAATTGTTGCCTCGATTGGCGGGGCAACGTGTGTTGATGGTCACACGGCTCGGACTCAATCTACAGCCCCTTTACAGAAATATCCCCTTGCCACGGGGGAGTAGAGATAACTCTGAGAGAGACTTGTAATCTAGCTGATTGCTTCTTTTAAACTTGTATTGAGATGTTAATATGAAATGCAAATCTTCTAAGTGTTCAATCATTGTCTCTGTTCTCTTTGAGTAGTAGTTGTGGCAACTCTAGTAGAGGGTTAGACCTCTTGCACCCTTGTTGTGGCAAGTTGCGGGAGTTTCCTTCGGAGGGACTTGACCCCATTTTTGTTAGTCGGTGTAGCTAGCACGTTGTGCTAGCTTGTTCCGAATGACAAGTTGAGCTCTCTAATTCGGTTATTTGAATGTTGCTAAAGCAACTTCGTGTCAAGGGTGTAAACTCCAGACATGTTCATTAAACTTTTCAGGAGAAGATCGAGTGGCGAGTTGAGTCTTTGAGCTTGCTCAGGTGTTTGCTACTAGTCTAACTCTATGAACCATGAGTATGGACTCCGAACGGGTTGACGATGAGTTTTGGGAGTTGATCGAATGGCGGGTTGAGCCCCGCACTTGCTCAGTAGTAAGCTACAACAGCGACTTTATGAACCATGAGTATGGACACCACACTTGTCCGTTGGTTGTTTATGGAGCAGATCGAGTGGCGAGTTAAGTCTATGAGCTTCCTCGGGTGTATGCTACCAGAAAAACTCTATGAACCACGAGTATGAACTCTGAATAGGTTGACGACGAGTTATGAGAGCAGATAGAATTGTGAGTCCAGCCCTGCACTTGCTCAGTGGCAAGCTGCTAAAGCGACTCTATGAACCATGAGTATGGACTCCACACTTTTTCGTTGGATGTTTTTGTAACACCCCGAATTTCATTTACATGTAATTCGTAGAACAACAGGATCTTTTACTTCAATTCATACAATTTTACAAGAAAAATAAAATTTTTCTTTTATTACACAACAATGTTTATTATAGAGTTACACAGTGGAATAAAATACAACAAGAAGTATAACTCTAATATCAACAGCTTAAATCATGAATATAATCTTTATCATCAACCGTCTTTAAGTCTCTGCCAATCCAATCAAGCTCTGCACTGAAAATCTGTGAGCACGTCAGTTGCTTACAACCAACACAATATTATAAACAGCGATCCTCTCTATATTGTATTATAACGAAATCTCTTACTTTAATAAACACAAATTTGAATGCATATAAAAGTGTAAAGAGTGACTATCCTAAATATGGCACTGTATGATATGACTTAATGCCTAATGCAGATGTTATACTACCATGACACTAATGCATACTTGTTCGGATTCTATGCATCGCATACTATATAGGTCCGAGGGCAAGTAACTACGTACTCCACATTAAAGGGTTTTATCCTTCGCCATGAAAAACTGCTCGGTAAAAAAATCAAGGTTTAGACATTCCACGAGGATGGATTCCAGTCCCGAAATCCACCGCTCGGCTATACAGAATCCTCGTCGTGCGAACATCCCGCAAGTGCCGATCTAGCCCCAAAATATATTAGAGATCTGCCTCATATCCGCCCGATTAATCATGATCTCGAAATCCACCACCCGATCAATCATAATCTCGAATTTAATTGAGGCTCGTCTCGCTTTGCAAGCAACCACAGTCCCGAAATCCACCGCCCGACTGGGTCTATAGTCCCAGAATCCACCACCTGACTATATAGATGCACCCCACTTACGTTAGCCCAAGTTTTATTACATCTCTCCTTAGTGCCTAATCCTTAAGTTTAAATATGAATAAATAATACCACTAGAGCTAGCTTACCCTCCTACCGGTCTTACACAAAAATACCGAGAACAACAGCCCATATAGGCCACTTCTCAAATCAATTATTCATTTTCAACACTTTCCGGTACCTAGGTATCACTAAGCCTCTATAATCAATATCTTTCCATGTTCAACAACTTGGGGTACTCATACCTTTATAACTCATGTTCATGTATTCATAATTCATTCAAATTATTTCATTCATTCTTATTTATTCATCAATAAGTACAATCTCAGCCTATTCATTTTCACAATACACTTTTCATATTCATCAAAACCTTCTCAAAACAAGTTAATTAAGATTAAAACATAATTTCTTAAAATTCATCATTGAAAACTCATCTCATCATTTTCCTTTGAATTATTTTAAACCAATTCCTAACATCATTAAACATATATATGTTTTTTTTGAGTTCACATCTCATCAAAGCATGAATATGATATTTATTTTCACAAAATATAACTTAAAACACTGACAATATAATTTCAGTCACCTCGTTTAAGTATTATTTGCTAAACAGTAAATTCAATGTCAGAAACTGCAATTCATGCTATTTGTAAAAATCATAGAAAATCATTTACTTCACGAAACTTTGCATTCTTTATATCAAAATAAAGGTGTACAAGTCTACTATAATTTCTTGGTTATAGTTTCCTCAAAATACTGTATCTATAACCCTGAATATTTTGAAATATACAGTAAGGTCGAAATACTGAAATACTTCCACTATACAGTCTTGTAAAATTCATATAAATTCATTTCTTTGTGAAATTTTTATTTCTTAGACTTTTTAGAAAGTTTAATGAGTCTACTACAACTTCTTAGTTTTAAATTTTCTCAAATTATTTTATTTACAATGCTGAATTGATCAAAAACCGAAATGTGTACAAATTTTTAGCAACCAGTCAACTACTAACCAGTTTTGAGTTTAAATTTTATTAAAATAGTAAACAACCTCCAAACCTTATGAAATTTTAAAGGGATGTTCCTGACATATACAACATGCTCTAAAAAATGTTTTAACTCTAGATTCCAACTATTTTATTAGACATAATTTTCTAAAGTGCAAACAAAATTCAAAACAGTAATTTTTTTGCATTATTTAGCAACTTTGTGTACAAATTTATATCCATTTCATTCAATATAATCATAATATATTAATATGCACCCAAACAATATCATTTTAACTTATCTACAAGATAATCTCTCAATTAACATGCATTTCATTTAAATATCATCATCACAAATTAACCACTACTCATATGTATAAACAATTTTAAATATCAATTTTCCTACACATGCATAATACTAAATTTTAGAAAGTTCAATAAGTCACCGATCTTATTGGAAAGAAGAAAATAGAAGAAAACTCCTTGGATGTTGCTCCTAGCTCCAACAAGATGCTAGCCTTCTCCTCCTAGAAAAGCCAAGCATTCCCTTCCTCCAAGCAACAACTCAAGCCTCTCTTTCTTTTCTTCTCTTTCTTTTCTTTTGTTTCTTTTCTTTTGATTCATATTGCATTTGTTCATGAATTAGGAGGAGCTATTTATAGAGCTAAATGGGTGCATAAAGAGACACCCACTACCCAAAAATAAATACTCATTATCAAAATTAATCACCCACTCACCATTAGTACACATACCCTCACCTCTTCTCATTCCTTCTTGAATTGGCCAACCCTTGGATTTCCCACATGTGCACACTTCTCATTTAGTTAGTTGTTATTTATTTGATTGTACATGTTGTTACATGACAAGTGTAGGATAAAAAATGTGTATTAAAAATGTAGATTAACTAGTGGGCTTTTCTTTAAATATTTTTTCTAATGGGCTTTAAGATGGTCTTTAGGCCTTTGGGTTTTTATTAAAAATAAATAAACAAAATTAGAAGAAAAAGTGTGCATGACATCATAGAAAATTTTAGAAATAAAATTCACATAAAATTTTATGTGCAATGCATTTGCCAAATATTAAATATTAATTTGAGAGAACGAAAAGCAGTCAAAATACGAAATGTATATTTAATAATATTACGGATATTTTACGTGACAAAAAATATACGTAATCGACACATGTATTGAAAACACGTGCAATTTACGTAAAAACAGAAGGAGTAAAATAAAATTTTGAGTTGGCTAAAGATAGGATTGAAATGAGTTTTAAGAGAATTGAAAACTTATAAATAATCAGAATATGACATTTACATAAAAATACGTTACATATTACTCGTAATGGTACAAAATATATGTGCGTAACACACGAGAAAAAAATTGTCATTACTCAATTTTGCGGGGTGTTACAATTTTAGGAGCAGATCAAGTCGCGATTGAGTCTCTGAGCTTGCTCGAGTGCATGCTACTAGACCAACCCTGTGAACCACGATTATGGATTCCGAACAAGTTAATGATGAGTTTTGGTAGCAGATAGAATGGTGAGTCGAGCCCTGCACTGGCTCAGTGGCAAGCTACTAGAGCTCTATAAACCAAGAGCATGGATTCTGCACTTTTCCGTTGGTTGTTTCAGGAGCAGGTCGAGTGGGAAGTTGAGTCTCTGAGCTTGCTCAGGTGCATGCTACTAGATCAACAACGAGTCAGGACTTCTAATAGGTTGACAATGAGTTTTGGGAGAAGATTGAAAGGCGAGTCGAGCCTCGCACTTGCTCTGTGGCAAGCTGCTATAGCAATAATATAAACCATGAGTGTGGATTCTACACTTGTTCGTTGGTTGTTTTAGAAGTAGATCAAGTGGCGAGTTAAGTCCCTGAGCTTTCTCGGGTGCATGCTACTAGTCCAACTTTGTGAACCACGAGTATGGATTCTTAACAGGTTGACGATGAGTTTTGGGAGCAAATTGAATAGAGAGTCGAGCCTCGCACTTGCTCTGTGGCAAGCTGCTAGAGCAAATCTATCAACCATGAGTGTGGACTTCGAACGGGTTAACGATGAGTTTTGGGAGCAGATTTAATGGCTAGTTGAGCCCTGCACTTTCTTGGCGGCAAGCTGCTATAACGACTCCGTGAACCACGAGTATGAACTCTGCACTTGTCAATTGGTTATTTTAGGAGTAGATCGAGTGGCGAGTTGAATCTCTGAGCTTTCTCGGGTGCATGGTACTAGACAAATGCTATGAACCACGAGTATGAACTCCGAATAGGTTGACGATGAGTTATGAGAGCAGATCGAATTGTGAGTCCATTCCTGCACTTGCTCAGTGGCAAGTGGCTAGAGCGACTCTATAAACCATGAGTATGGACTCCGCACTTTTTTGTTGGTTGTTTTAGGTGCAGATCAAGTAGTGATTGAGTCTCTGAGCTTGCTCAAGTGCATGCTACAAGACCAACTCTGTGAACCATGAGTATGGATTCTGAACAAGTTGATGATGAGTTTTGGTAATAGATAGAATGGTGAGTCGAGCCCTGCACTTGCTCAGTGGCAAGCTGCTAGAGCTACTCTATAAACCAAGAGCATGGATTCTGCACTTGTCCGTTGGTTGTTTCAGGAGCAGGTCGAGTGGTGAGTTCAGTTTCTGAGCTTGCTCAGGTGCATGCTACTAGAAAAACAATGAGCATGGACTCCGAACAGGTTGACAATGAGTTTTGGGAGAAGATTGAATGGCAAGTCGAGCCTCGCACTTGCTCTGTGGCAAGCTGCTAGTGCAACAATATAAACCATGAGTGTGGATTCTGCACTTGTCCGTTGGTTATTTTAGGAGTAGATCGAGTGGCGAGTTGTCCCTGAGCTTGCTCTGGTGCATGCTACTAGACCAACTTTGTAAACCACGATTATGGACTCCGAACAGGTTGACGATGAGTTTTGGGAGCAAATCGAATAGAGAGTCAAGCCTTACACTTGCTCTGTGGCAAGATGCTTGAGCGAATCTATGAACCATGAGTATGGACTTCGAACATGTTGACAATGAGTTTTGGGTGCAGATTTAATAGCGAGTTGAGCCATGCACTTTCTCGGCGGAAATCTGTTATAGCGACTCTATGAACCATGAGTATGGACTCTGCACTTATCAATTGGTTATTTTAAGAGTAGATCGAGTGGGAGTTGAATATCTGAGCTTGCTCGGGTGCATGTTACTATACAATCTCTAAGAACCACGAGTATGGACTCCGAATAAGTTAACGCGAGTTTTGAGAGTAGATCAAATGGTGAATCCAGCCCTGCACTTGCTTTGTGGCAAGCTTCTAGAGCGACTCTATGAACCATGAGTAGACTCTCCACTTTTTCGTTGGTTGTTTTAGGAGCAAATCAAGTAGCGATTAAGTCTCTAAGCTTGCTTGGGTGCATGCAAATAAACCAACTCTATGAACTACGAGTATGGACTCCGAACAAGTTGACGACATGTTTTGGTAGTAGATAGAATGGCGAGTGGAGCCTCACACTTGCTCAGTGGCAAGCTGCTAGAGCAACTCTATAAACCAGGAGCATGGATTCTGCACTTGTCTGTTGGTTGATTCAGGAGCAAGTCTAATGGCGAGTTGAATCTCTGAGCTTGCTCAAGTGCATGCTACTAGACCAACTTTGTGAACAACGAGTATGCACTTCGAACAGGTTGACGATGAGTTTTGGGAGCAGATTGAATGGCGAGTCAAGCCCCACACTTGCTCAGTGGCATGCTACTAAAGCGACTAAGTTTACCATGAGTATGGATTCCGCACTTGTCCGTTGGTTGTTTCAGGAGCAATCGAGTGGCGAGTTGAGTCTCTGAGCTTGCTCGGGTACATGCTACTAGACCAACTTTTTGAACCACGAGTGTGGACTCCGAATAGGTTGACAATGAGTTTTGCGAGCAGATCGAATGGAGAGTCGAACCTTGCACTTTCTCAGTGGCAAGGTGCTAGAGCGAATCTATGAACCATGAGATGGACTCCGAATGGGTTGGCGATGAGTTTTGAGAGCTGATTGAATGGCAAGTCGAGCCCAGTACTTTCTCGGTGGCAAGCTACTGTAGCGACTCTAAGAACCATGAGTATGGACTCCGCAATTATCAATTGGTTGTTTCAGGAGTAGACCAAGTGGCGAGTTGAATCTCTGAGCTTGCTCGGGTGCATCCTACTAGACCAACTATGTGGACTCTAAACATGTTGACGACAAGTTTTGGGAGCACATCGAATGGCAGGTCGAGCCCCACACTTGCTCGATGGCAAGCTGCTAGAGTGACTGTGAATCATGAGTATGGACACCACACTTGTTTCTGAGCTTGCTTAGGTGTATACTACTAGACCAACTCTATAAACCACGAGTATGGACTATGAATAGGTTGACGATAAGTTATGGGAGCAGATTAAATGGTGAATCTAGTGCTGCACTTGCTCGGTGGCAAACTTCTAGAGCGACTCTATGAACCATGAGTATGGACACCACACTTTTTCGTTGATTGTTTTAGGATCAGATCAAGTAGCGATTGAGTCTCTGAGCTTGCTCGGGTGCATGCTACTAGACCAACAATGTGAACCATGAGTATGGACTTCGAACAAGTCGACGACGAGTTTTGGTAGCTGATAGAATGGCAAGTCGATCCTCGCACTTGCTCAGTGGAAAGTTGCTAGAGCGACTCTATAAACCAAGAGTATGGATTCCGCACTTGTCTGTTGGTTGTTTCAGGAGCAGGTCGAGTGGCGAGTTGAGTCACTGACCTTGCTCAGGTGCATGCAACTAGACCAACTTTTTGGACCACAAGTATGAACTTCGAATAGGTTGATGATGAGTTTTAGGAGAATATCTAATGGCAAGTAGAACCCTGCACTTCCTCGGTGGCAATCTACTAAAGCGACTCTGTCAACCATGAGTATAAACTCTGCATTTGTCTGTTGGTTGTTTTAGTTGCAGATCGAGTAGCGAGTTGAGTCTCTGAGGTTACTCGGGTGCATGATACTAGACCAACTTTGTGAACCACGAGTATGGACTTCGAACATGTTGATGACGAGTTTTGGGAACATATCGAATGATGAGTCAAGCCGCAAACTTGCTCGGTGGTAATCTGCAAGAGCAACTCTATGAATCTTGAGTATGGACTCCGCACTTGTCTGTTGGTTGGTTTTAGGGGTAGATCGAGTAGCAGTTTGAGTCTCTGAGCTTGCTCGGGTGCATACTATAGGACCAACTCTATGAACCACGAGTATGGACTCCGAACAAGTTGACCGACAATTTTTTGGAACAGATCGAATGGAGAGTCAAGCCCTGCACTGGCTCGGTGGCAAGATGCAAGAGAGACTCGATGAAACATAAGTATGGATTCCACACTCGCCATCATGGTGCATAGTGAGTAGATGGCGTTGCATGGGGGCAGACCATGTGTTTAACTCATTGTTTGTAACCGATGGAATTGTACAAGGATTTTGCAAAAGGAAAGAGTAAATTTTTATTAAAAATTGAAATTATGTCGCTGTTTTGGTTGCTAGCCTTTATTACATGTTGTGACCATTATAAGTGTTGGCCTTTGTTACATGTGAGACCTTATATGATTCCTCCCAGTTTGGGGCGAGCTTTCTCTTCTTGCGTGGGCTGGATATCTCGAGCTTCTGAAGGACGAAGTCCCTCTATTTGAGGTTAGCCCGGGGGACCTTCTTGTTATAGAATTTCTTTACCCTCTACCGGTTGACATGTCTTCGCAGGGCGAACTTCTCTCGCACTTCTTCAATGGGATCTAGATTGGCCCTGAGGTCATTTAAGTTCTGCTCTTCGTTGAAGGAGAGAATGCATGGAGAATGTAATTTTACTTCCAGAGGAATGAGTGCTTCCGTGCCAAAGGGGAGGTTGAATGAGAATTGTCGTTTGGGATTCTCTTTGTAGTTCTTTAGGACTAGTGCACACGGAGTACTTCGACCCATAGCCCCTTCGGAGCTTTACCAAGTCTCTTCTTGAGGCCATCCAAGATTTTTCAATAGGCATCTTGGCTTGGTCGTTGGTCGGGGGTATGAGATATAGTAGAACTGTTGTTCAACCGTCAGATCGGTGCAAAACTTATGGAATCTCTTGCCAGTAAATTGAGTTCCATTGTCAGTGACCAGTGTGTAGAGAATCCCGAACCGACAGACCATGTTCTTCCAGAAGAATTGTTGAACCTTATGCTTTGTAATGGATGCTAGCCGATTCACCTCGACCCCCTTGTGAAGTAGTCGATGGCTACTGCTAGGAAGTTCCGTTGTCCTGTAGCGGGAGGAAATGGTCCGAGCAAGTCCATTGCCCACATGGAGAAAAAGATGTGGCTTGACATAAAGCTGAGGTTGGCTTGGGGTACCTACTTGATGGAGGAGTACTTCTGGTAGAGGATGCATTGGCGGACGTATGCTTGGGCATCGTTGAGAAGATTTTCCAATAGTATCCGTGATTGTGAATTCTTCGTGTGAGAGACCTCGCGCCCAGGTGGGTGCCTCCTATTCCTTCATGTACCTTTTTGAGGGCGTATTCGACCTCTTCAGGGAAAAGTCATCGTAAGTAAGGTAGGCCGTCGACCTGGGTGTAGGACCGCTTGTAGAGGACTCCATCGACGAGTGTATATCTTGCAGCCCTCATGTGAATCTTTCTTGGTTCTTTGGGGCCCGATGGGAGGACTCCCTTATCTAGGAAGTTGATCAAGGGTTTCATTCATCAATCTCCAGGTGTTCAGGCGGTGATGAACATGAGCTCCATTGTCTCCTCCTCGATGCTCGACTTGAGTAGGACTTCAATGAGCACAGTATGGTCAATTCCATCGAGTGATGAGGAGGCAATCTTAGATAGGTCATATGCTTGCCCATTTTCCTCGCGTGGGATGCGAGTGACTTCGGCTTCCTTTGAAAGTCGACATGGGTTTCATCACAAAGGCCAAGTATGATCATGTCGTCATCTCTGGCCTCATATTTTCCCCAGATTTGATTCACTATTAGTTGGGAGTCGGTGAATACCCCAACTCTTCATGCCCCTGCTTTTCGTGCTAAGTGGAGTCCGGCAATAAAGGATTCATACTCGGCCTTGTTGTTGGAGCTGGAAAGTTAAGGTGCAACGAATACTGGAGAGCAAACTCGTCCGGTCTGAGTAAGATGACTTCCACTCCACTCTCTTCAAGGCAGGAGGATCCATCCACATAGACTTTCAAAAGTAGGGGGTTGTCTCCTTCCTCGGGGAGGATCAGAGATAGTGCTTTCGATGATGAATTCGGCTAAGGCTTGGACCTTGATTGTTGTTCTTGGTCGATAAGTGATATCATATTGACTTAACTCAATAGACCACTTCCTAAGTCTCCCGGAGCTTTCTGGCTTGTGGAGCACTTACTTAAGGGGCTGATCGGTGATGACCCAGATGGAGTGCTTGGAAGTAGAGGCGAAGCTTTTAGATGACTGTGACTAGTGCATAGGTCATTTTCTCTTTCTTTGAGTAATGAAGCTCGACATCGTGGAGTACCTTGCTTACGTAGTAGATTGACTTCTGTACCTTATCTTCTTCCCTCACCAAGATAGCACTAAGGGTCTGATATGAGGTAGGAAAGTAGAGGTAGAGGACCTCTCCCGGTTTGGGCTTACTAAAGACTGGATGAATGACAAGGTATGCTTTGAGATGTTTGAAAGCCTAAAGTTCCTTTCTCCCAGTCAAAATTCTTTGCTCCTCGGAGAGTTTTGAAAAATGGGAGGCACTTCTCCACATACATAGAGAGGAAGCACCCAATGGTGGCGAGAGTGCTCGTGAGCTTTTGGACTTCTTTAATGATAGTCAGGGGAAACATGTTGAGTATGGCTCTGATCTTTTCAGGGTTGACTTCAATACCTCTTTGGGTTTCCATGAATCCTAGAAACTTCCCCAAAGAGACCCCAAAGGCACATTTCGAGGGATTCAGTCTCATATTGTGTTTCTGCAGTACATCAAAGGCTTCTTGGAGATTGACCACATGATTCTCTTTTTTTAGGCTCTTGACGAGCATATCATCCACATAGACTTTCATTTTTTGCCTGATTTGCCTCTTGAAGACTTGGTTCACCAAGTGTTGGTACGTAGCTCCGGTGTTCTTCAACCCAAATGGCATGACTCAGTAGCAGTAAAGTCCTTAGTAATGAAGGATGTCTTCGGGATGTTAGGTGGAAATATTCGATCTGGTTATATCTCGAGAAGGTGTTCGCAAAGCTATTAAGCTCATGACCTGAGGTGGTGTCGATCAAGGCGTCTACGCTAGGTAGAGGGAAGGGGTCTTTCGGACATAGCTTATGGATGTCGGTGAAGTCTATGCAGCTTCTTCATTTGCCATTGTCTTTCTTCACCATTAACACATTAGCTAGCCACTCACGGTAGCTAACTTCTTGAATGAAGTAGGCAGCTAGGAGCTTCTCGACTTCTTCCTTAATTGCATACTTCCTATCGGGGGCAAACTTACGGTGCTTCTGTTGGACGGGCCTGACTTTCGGATTCACACTTATTCGGTGCATGATTAGATCTTATGAGATGCCCGGCATGCCAGAGGCAGTCCAGGCG
Organism: Hemerocallis citrina; assembly: GCA_017893485.1. Classification (NCBI taxonomy): domain Eukaryota; kingdom Viridiplantae; phylum Streptophyta; class Magnoliopsida; order Asparagales; family Asphodelaceae; genus Hemerocallis; species Hemerocallis citrina. The sequence goes on from CM030366.1 coordinate 115,942,155, forward strand.
AAGAGATATCGGCTCCCCCTGATGCAAGCGACAAGTTGCTCATTGACTTGATGGGGGAAATCCTTGCTTACCTAAAAACACTTAGCTTGATGAAGGAGATTTCTTCTAGTTCGTCTACATGTTCGGAGTTGGCTTGTCCTCTATCTCGTGGGAGTTCCATGGCATTGAGGAGGAGGACCCAGCCCCCCATTGTGGCGGTGTATCACGCAAGAGTAACTTCTTTGCTTCCTTTGACTTCCCCTACCTATGTTGTTGTATGGAACTTTATCTTCATGTGGAAGGTTGAGGTAACCACATGAAGGGCTGCTAGCCCCGGGCGACTAAAGATTGTGTTGTAAGCGGACTTCATGTTGACAAACATGGAGTTAAGTGCTTCTATTTGTGTGGCTGGAGCTTTCCCTATAGTCACATCAAGGGTGACTATTCATTTGATCTAAATTGGAACTCCGGGGAGTCCATGAAGGGTATACCCGGGGGGTTAGAGACCATCTCGTGTGAGCTTAAGGCACTCAAATATATCCAGAAGAGGATATTTACCGATCTGTCGTTATCTACCAGAATGCGTCACAACTCATGATTTTTCATGCATATCCTAATTATAAGTGCATCGCAGTGAGGTGTTTGAACACCTTCAAGGTTTTGGTCTAAGAATGTTATTGGAACCCCAGAGTCTTGTGAGAGGGGGATGTTGTGTACTGAGTTCACTTCGCGGAGGAATGTTTTCTTAGAGGAGTTAGACAACCCCTCTATCGGTCCACCATGGATGGGGTGGAAAATTTCCATGCGTCCCGAGTCTTGGAACATGGAAGGTCTCTCTGGTCGCTTGTTGGCTCCTCTTATGAGAGGAGTTTTGGTGTTGTTTCTTTGGGTGAACTTGGTGAGGTATCCCTGTCGGAGCAGGGCTTCAAGCTTGTCTTTGAGAGCTCGACAGTTATCTGTAAGATGTCTGTGGTCTTTCTGAAATGCACACCACTTGTTCCTATCCCTTCTTCTGTTTGAGCCGATCATCTTAGGAGGATGTTGAAGAAGTCCTTCTTTATCAGCTTCCATAATAATTGCAGAGATGCTGACATTGAGAGGAGTGTACTTCTCAAAGCGAATTACTAGAGGAGGGCGACACTGACTCGTGGCATTCTTCTTGGTCTTCTTGAGTCAATTTTTATTGGTGCTCTTCCATTTGTTCCTCAATGAGGTCACCTTCTGTTCTTGGGGACGAATGACATCTTCAACCGGATGTACTTCTCAACTCTTTGAAGGAGGTCTGAGAAGTCTCCGAGGGGGTCTTTTGACGAGAGAAGCTTTTGAGGTGGTCCTGGTTTATATTGTCCCTGAAGGAATCCATGGTTACGGCTAAGTCAAGTGAGGGGATGGATCGAGACTCGGCTGTGAAGCACCGAACATAACTCTTGAGAGAGTCCCCATCCTTTTGCTTCAAGTCAAGTAAGGAGACACTTGTCTTCCCTACCTTACGGTTGGTGCGGAAGTATGTGAGGAAGAGTTTCTCAAGTTGGTTGTAACTCCTGTTCCTGCCAATATATATTTTTTGTGTATTTTCCGGTATTTCGATTCTTGTAAATTATTTTTCCACTTTTAAATCCTTTTCGTCAAGATTTATTGTTGGATTTTTTAATAAAGTCAATTTTATTCATTAATGGTATTTTTCGCTATCTTCAGTCGACTATATATTTTAATACAAGTTTATTTCTATTCTGTAATTTATTTAACCCAAATATTATTATTATTATTATTATTATTATTATTATTATTATTATTATTATTATTATTATTGTTATAATTTCTAGGATTTTTATTACTATTTTTATTATTATTGGAGTATGAATTTTATTTACATTATTTAGTTTAATTAATTGTTATGTACTACTATATTACTATTCATCATATTTTAGCCCAAATCAAACGATTTTATTTATTCTGTGAATCCGTATATTCTATTGTATTTATTAGTATTTGTGTATTAACTTAATGTATACTATTTGATTCATTGTACTATTGTATTACTATTTATTTATTCATTTAATTATTTATTTTTAATCCTAGACCCAAACCCTATAGCCCTACCACTTATTGGATCCAAACCCAATAACCCATTATCCTATTCTACCCTATTTTAACCCGTACCTGCTACCCACAACCCGTTAACCTAATCCCCTATATATAATCATGTTTTACCTTAACCCTAATCTCATTACTCTAAAAAAACCAACCGTCTTTCCCTCACCCCCTACCTCTTCCTCCTTTGTCTTGCGCCAGAACCCACCAGCACCACCGCCAGCCGAACCCATCCTGCCTTTGTCACCCCCCACCCCCCTATCGAAGCTCCTACACCTCTGCCCTGCTCCTCACGCCCCCGTCCTCGAACCCCAGTCAGCCACCCACTACCAGTCGCTACCTCTGCCGCGCACCTCTGAGCGCCTCCCGCTCGAGCCGCCGCCAGCACCTCACCTCCGTCAACTGCCACCACCCGAGCATCGTCCCTGTCTACCCTCTCCGCCCCCATCGTCGTCGCTTCCTGACCACGATCACTGCCTTAGCCATCTCCGTTACCGTGCTCAATGACCCGCCGGTCGCTTAGGTCCCGCCACCTGGCCAAGCTCCGGTCACCCAATTCTCACCTGTTACACTTTTTGATCATCATCAGGTTCTCTTTTATTATCAACCGTTGATCGCATCTTGATCATCGCCATCCAATCTTCTTCTGATTTGCACCCGATTTGATCATCGAGATTCAGTCCATCACCTTGATCACCCTTATCAATCAACATCAGGATTCGGAACCGTTGATCGTGATCATCGCGGTCATCATCTCCGCTTTAAGGCGAGTAACTTGTACGAATTTTCTTGTTTTCCCGTACAAGAAATTTTTTGAAATATCGCAAGTAGTTAATCATTGTAACTCATTCTTCATGTTTTTACCCATTGATAATCTTGGTCCTATTCGTTTGACTTGCTTCTATCAATTACATAATCGTAAAGGGATCACAAACAATTTGTTATTACACCCATCACACAAACATGAAGTAAACCTAGAGATTTATCCATATGAATGCATGTTATAGATGTTTTGTTGTATGTTGAGCATGTGAATGATGTTTCCCTTTTAATGAGTTGAAAATACACGTGGCTTGCTAATTTAAATACTTGTTACATTCTAATTTGCATTATACATCAACCTAAATCCATCGTAGTTACTAATTATGTTATAATCCATGCAAAAAAAGTAATTTCATTCACTACAATCCTGATTTGGCACAATGATTTAGACCCTGTTAATGTCAAAATAATAATTAAACATGTGAATAAGAAGAGTAGGCCTCTGAGTCTAGTTTTCAGAACTTTTAACGGATCTGAAATATGATTTGTAATGTATGAGTTATCTCAGTTTTACTGCTGTTATGTAAAAAATTTTCAGATTTCTAATTATAAGATCTTTGGCATGAGTTATTGATAAAATTAGATGCTAATGGTAAAATTTAGACTTGATATTAATCTGGATATGACTAGACATGTTTAGAGTCACCCTAAATTTTTGTAGAATTATTTGATAATTTTTTTGACTTAATATATTTATGCAAACATGATTATATAATTACTGCCTGCATACTAGTTTAGTAAAGAACCTCAGTTTTGACCTGATTCTGTTTGTCACTGGTTAAAACTTATTAAACATGAATTGTAGCACCATGTGTCTAATTTCCATAACATTTGATGGATTTGAATTTTTATTTATAATCTGCTAGCTATCTGACTTTCAGTACTACTGGGTCTGGATTTTCAGTTTCGCAATTTCAGGTGTATCATTCTGATTTATTAATAAATAGAACATATTAACAGTAAAATTAAAATGTGAAATTAACTTGGCTGAGACTGAACATGCTTAGGGATCACCCTAAATTTTTGTGAATTTAATTGATAAGTTTTCAGACCCAAAATATATATGTGAATATAATCTATAATCTGCTGCCTAAACATAAAATCTGTAAAGAATAAGAATTTAAATCTAGTTTTTGTGATTTTCTTATATCATGTGTATATGCGCTGAAACCGCCTGTGAGTCTAGTTTCTAGAACTTCTGACAGATCCAGATTTTTTTCTGTAGTAGCGAGAATTTCAGTTTTTGTACAGCAACGTCCTGCTGTCCAGAATTGGAGTTCTTGTTGTTTCACCATCTATATGTTGTTTTATGACACCCGAACATATATCTCGCCCAGTCTGAACCTATTTCCTATCCCTATCATGTTTACCCGTCCCTAATTTGCCCGCCCATGTCTGTATTGGTAAAAGAATAAGTAATCAAGCTAGGGTTTAAGAGAAAGACCTAGTAGTGGGGTATATAGGAGATTGTACTCGGAAGGGGACCCATGTTTTCCATGATTATAAGTTAAATAGAACTAAGTGGCACGTAGAACTAAGTGCCACATCAGGAGTTGACGGGGGTTACCTTTAGTGCCTGCGGGGGTTACCTCTAGTGCCCATTACATGATTACATAATATGTGTTTGCAGTTATATGAAACTAAGTACCACGTAGAACTAAGTGCCACATCAGGAGTTGACAGGGGGTTACCTCTAGTGCCCATGGTTGACTACATACTCATATTTCCTGGAAGACCCGAATACTTGACCCTATATAATTCGTCACTAGAGTCTAAACGAAAGTGTTTGTAAGCATCGAACCTGTGGTATGGAACGCAGTAGTACGCGCATTAGTTAGGACTAAATTAAATGAATAGAATTAAGTTGATACTGAGCACTTGCATAATTCTGCTACATGTTACATGTTCCGTTACCAGTATATGATTCTTGTGTACTAGTTCATGATTCCCGCTCACATGTTACATGTTCATTACTAGCCTCATGATTCCTGTTTATAAGTTGAAATTTCATGATCCTCATTTGAATGTTGTACCTTCCTGTTACATGATCCACGTCTTTATCCTTGATTATCTTGCTGTATTCCTTGTTCCTGTACCCTTTGCTTGTACTACTTACGGCCTGTAGCTTGCACTAACGGGCAGAATATTTTCCTATTCTTCTGTTTCATTCAAATGATAAATGCACAGGTTTTGGAGATGAGTTACCAGAAGGAGTGAGCGATCAAGTGTTTTAAACTTTGGCTGGGATCTTTTTAAGCATTAGTTTATTCTTGTATTGTGTTTATTATCGCCTTTTGTTGCTACTTGAAACGTTGTATTGGGCATGTTGTCCCGGAGTTTTTTTTTCCAGATCTTGTTTTTATTTGAGGATTATGTATTTGTTTTCAAATAATTCTGTTAATTATGAGATTTGTTTCATGCATGTGTGGTTGTATATTTCTTGTATATTTGTGTTTACTGTTGAGTTGATTCTTATAGCTTATAGATGATGAAAATCATTCGCTGGGCTCTATCACGTACTCATATTCTGTATTCTTTTAGGAAGCGGGACGTGACATTGGTCGAAGGAGAAAATGGACCCTGGAGAGATATGAGATAACCATTCCCATGCTGATCCCTTCTGGGTTGGTGGGAAGGTCTTGCAGAGGATGGAGTCGAATGATTGATGGATTATCATGAGGGTTTTAAAACTCTCAAGGTAGTCTAACGGGTCAAACTCTCCGTTGTATGACTCAAAAGCTGGAAATTTGATGTTGGTTGGAACATAAGCATCAATGTTTTTTGGAGAAGGGGGTCAGATGGGGCGGTTTGTTCCCTTGTGTATTCCCTCTTCTTATTTCATCAGTGCTAGACGGTCGTCCATCTTTTGGAGGCACTGGAGGACGACATTGTCTTGTTCTTCGGACCTAGTAGACCCGCGAGACTCCTCATGTCGTAGGGAGTGGAGCGGTGAAGGCTGGTTTGTCGGGTCTACTGGGGATGACGCTGAAAGCTTGAAGGATCTCTTCTTTGTAGTTCAGAATTCTGCCCTGGTGATGGCTGCATCTTCCTCTCTACCTCTCCTAGGGGCTGATCAACTTGTTAGGTTCAGCTCCTTCTCCTACGAGGGGGAGGAGTCCTTCTTCGTTCCCTGGGAGAGTGATTGCTTCTTCGCCACATGGGGGATGGGGTTCTTCTGTGTTTCTGTCTTCGAGGAGAGGGACTCCTCTTGCTTTCCTAGTGTGCTGGATGGGGGACCTCGTCGTGGAATCACCTTCCGTTCAAGCATTATCGGAAGTCAGACCCCTGCTGTTAGGAGAGTATGATCTGTTGGAGGTCTGACTGTGTTTGAGGCTCCCTAGGGGGCACCGTAGAGGGCGTCGAAGTATAAACCGACCCCATGTTCTTACCAATACGCCACTCGTGGCACTGACTTCTTTAGGAACCCCCAGTGCAGCCTTTTTGGAGGGAGGCTGGGTAGGTTGTTGAGGGGGCTATTGTGGCTGGGGAGCTTGATCCGGTTGATGTGGTTGATCCTACTTAGAGGTAGGAGCGATGTCCTCGTAAGGAGGAGTTGGAGGAAGATGGTTGGCTCGTCGGCTTGAGATCACTGCCTTCCCTTTTCCGTTTGGAGGCATGGATGGAAATAGTTTTTACCAGAGAATTTTGGTTGGATTCCTTTTCTATTTCCCACAGACAGCGTTAATCTATTGTTGCTATTTTCTGTGTGGGAGCAAACAGATGTTTTGAATTCTTTTTAGAAATAGTAAAAGAACTGACCTTTTACTTTTCGCCGATATGATTGCTGCAAAACTGATATTGACGCCAAAATTCAACCTGTGTGAACGCTTGGATCTTATCTGAATGGTGGTGACCGCTCCGATTGACTTGCAAAAGTCTGAAACACTGGGGTTTTTTCCGGTGACAAACCTTCCGACACTCAAGTCAGAACTCATTAATATATGAGAGTTTTTAGTGGCAAAATACTGATTACATGGTTCGTGTGGAGGTCATGGTGTATTTATAGTTGCTTTGGGGGCTGATTTAAAGATATTAATTTATCTCTACTTCTCAGTTTTTTGATGGTTGGTTACTCTCTTCTTCTTGAAGAGATCTGATCAGTTGAGTTAGCTGACTTTCTTCTTCATGAAGATTTAGAAGTAGTTGTGGAGATAAAGTTAAGACTCTTCTCTTGATAAAGATATATGGTTTTCAAACCATCTATTATGGATGGAGAGATAGAAGTGGTTACTCTTTTAGAGATAGAGTTTAAATGACACTTCAGATAATTATAAATTCCTTTATGTTTGGCTGCTATGATAACCTAGTTTGACAAGCCTGTTTTGGGTAATTGGGCTAAAAGAGGCCCAACTCTCTTTCACGGACCTGGTTCCACTAAAATTTACTATTTTACCCCTGAGAATTTTAAGATTCGTGCTCAATTTGAACGGTCTCGATTTGGTTATATTTTTATCCATATCAGAACCTAAGTAAATTACATGAGTAAATAACAAACAGACCATCAAGAAGAGTGGAGGGCATATATGAAAGTATCCTGTGAAGAAAATTTTGTTAAATACCAAATTAACATAATTATTCTAATCCTTCAAATATAAACACAAAGTTGGCAGCATATAACTCTTCATTATTTTGCATTTCTAAGCATAGATAATATAACTCTTTTGATTAGATGTGAATGTCCAACTGCTACCTATACCTGGTACTCAACCATGGAGTATCAATTAAGGAAGCTTCTGCAATTAAAATTAGTTATTAGGTGATTAATTACATCATATGTTAGTTAATACATGAACAAGCCTGAACTCAGGGAACTAACCTGTAACCATGCATGTTGATTGTTGTTGATGGGTATGAGATATTCCTTCTTTTACCCTTTCACACGTGCGCGCACATATATATATATATATATGATAAAAGGGATATGAGCAATTTGCTGATTTAGTAAATGAGCAATTAATTATGTGGCATGCATGTGATACATTGGACAACTAACAATTTTAAGGATTTTTCAATCACATGTATGCCACACAATCAATCGCTTATTTACTAAATGAGCAAGTTGCTCATATCCCTTTTTCTCTCTCTATATATATATATACACACACACTAGTAATCCGCACCCGCACATGCGCTGCATATCCAAATAATTTTTATAAAAAGTAAATACTAAGACGTCATTTGACCTTGAACCTGAGATCTCCCTTTATTCATCACACTCTTTACAAATTATCCTTAGTGACATCAACTTTTATTTTATAGGAATGACAATTTTGTAAATAATTATAACGTAAATAAATTTAAACTTTGAGAGTATTACGGTAACTAACAACAGCTAAGTAAATGAATAGTTAATTTAACTTCCACTTAAAAATGAATTATAACGAGTAAATAGCTGATTGTCTGCAAATTATAATTTGTATATAAATTATACAGCACCAACTCACGATATAGTATTAGAGATACACACTAGCTTTCAATATAATATGAGATGTTGTCTGGTCCAACGGGGTTCATCCAGTGTACTTCTGTTTTATTAAAAAAATCAATTCTTTTTATCCATTAATTGTTCATCTAACTATACATAAACGTAAAAGAATAAAAATAACAAATATAAAACTTTTCTCTCTTTTGGTCGACAATTAGTACCCCTATGTTGAATACCAAGTACAGGGATGGCATTCGGGTCGGGCTCTAACTCGCCGGGTTTGCCCGAGTAGGGGGCGGGGTCGGACCGGTTTGGATCAAAACTCGGGCCAGTTCAGGCCAAAACTCAGGCTGGGCCAGGCCGGATTAGAGTTCGAAAAACTCTACCCGACCCAACCCGGCCCGCTAACCAATTCGGATTGGACCCGACCCGGGCCAAACTCTAAATTACATGTTTAAAAGGATAATCTAGAGTTCGATATAGCCTACAGTTAGATTAAAGAGAGAACATTTAACTATTGTTGTGCACCTCTACTTACATAAACCTAAGATCACATCGCCCTAAATTCCCTACTCAGCTTGTTGATCTTCAGGAGAATTGCTTCCACTTGTTGAGATGTCCACTGCTTGTCCTTGATTCATGTCTTCAGCTTTCATTCAATTTTCGGTGCATATGAGCATCTCCAATAAATCCGACATCAAGCGATTCCTGTAATCAGTTAAAACTCTGTCACTTGAAAAGAAATCACTTTCTAATGCAACCAAAGACACATGAGGGGATAGTAGATCTCTAACAATATGTGAAAGAATTGGAAATAGAGTTTCATGTTCTTTCTACCATTGTAACACTTCAATCTTAGCACTAGAACTTTCACTGTCCTGTGAATTATACCAGTTTAATTCATTAGATTCATTAATCCTAGGTTTTTTAGATTGAATACGTGCAAGTAAATTTACAATGGCATCATGATATACTAGTTTGTCATGTTGTACCACTAGATGCATAATTTCTATCATAATCATTATATTCATATTGATAGTCCTCTCCAAGTACAGTAAAAAATATTTAAATCAAACTCTTCGTACCCACTAATTTGATACGATGATCCATTACAATAGCAATAAAATACAACATAGGACGATGATTAAAATATTTAAAAAAATTACCACAAGCGGAATAACAATATGGCTAATATAAGGATCCAAATCATATATTGAAAAGTCCGCATCATAATAATTATTGAAAGAAAAAAAAATACTACTAGTAGTGGAATCATAAGATTTTGAAATTTTCAAAGTTGCTGTCTTAAAAGGTTTCAAAAGTTTTAACAAACTTTCGGTAAAATGCCAAGAAGCGGAAGTCATTTGAAAATCTTCTATATTTTTTGCAATACAAAAATCATTCACAACCGCTTTTAATTTAGTAACAATATTCAATAAGTCGAAAGTAGAATTCCATTTGTGTTTAACATCTCTAAGAAATTTTCTAAAATGTACTCCCTTAAGATTACACAATTCTTTGAATTGTTAAAGCATAGTATCAGTCAAAGCGATAAATTTTACATAATTTCTAATTGCATTCACATATGAATCGGCTACTTTCAATGCATCTTGTACACATACATTAAGAATATGACATGCACTTCTAATATGAAAAATTTCAAGACAAGGAGGAGCTAAATGTTCTTGTAATGTAGTTATCACACTAGTGTTGTTGGAGACATTATCCAAACTAATCGAATTTTTTATAGCGAATATGAAATAAATCAAAAACTTCTAAAATACGTGTTGCGATAACCGTACCACTATGGGGGTACGACAAAGCGGCAAGTGATACGGTTTTCTTTTGAATCAGTCAATCACTATCGATCCAATGATAAGTTATGCACATCATCAGAATATCGTTACAACCTTTCCAACCTTCGGCCGTTAACGATACTCTACAAGTTAAAGAATACAAAAATGCAATTAAAGCGTCTCTCATTTCAGAATAAAGTTTAAAACAGTATCCCTTAAGTGTGTTTCTAGTAATTCTTTTGAAATGTGGATTTAGTGTATTTTGCTTAAATGCCTCTAGATTCCTACTCTCAGAATAGGAAAAAAGTAACTCTTCCTTAATAATTAATCTAGGTATTTCCCGACGAACGATTTTGGGATCATAGTTATGCCTATGTACTTGTCCGGTCCTAAGGTTGATCTTTTTTTGGGATAGTTGGTCTTGTACAAGTTTGGGGTGTATATTTTGAATGTGTCGACTAATTGTACATGTCCCCTCACCCTCCTTCCATTGGTAACTTTTGTACACACCTTATGTCCTATGCTCATAATTTTCTCGTTTGGGATATAGTCATACAATTTATGGACTTCACTAGTTTGGCCTCTATGTTTTCTACTAGATGTGGGTTGTGCATGTTCGATGCCATGTGTTTGTGTGTCACTAGCTAGGATTTCAACATGTTGTGTGTCACAATCATTCCCGTGTTGAGGGACACTTTCATAATCTATATTAATGTTTGGATTATATTCGGTATCTAATTGTGAGATTATTCGAGGCTGGCGAGATGAACTAGTGGATTCTTGTCCACTTTGGCTACGGCCTCTACCTCGTGATCGTGACATGATAAATGTAGTGTAGTAGTAGTGTATGCGGAAAAAAAACAATATAGGAGGGTTGAGAGAGTTGAGGTAGCAGTAGTGTATGTTAAAAAGAAAAAATCTAAAAAACGATATGAGGGTTGAGAGAATTGAGAGAGTAACGAAAAACAACAAACAAGTTTACTAAAAAAAATTGAAGCGTTTACAATAATAAAAAATTGAGAGAGTTGGTAAATTTTGATACTGTACTTCACGAATATAGAGTAGAGAAAGTTGAAAATAATAAAGAGTTGAGTAGACAACGAGAATTCAAGCGATTGAAATTCTTCACTTGAGTAGTAATGTAGTAGAGAGAGTTTGTACTAGTTCACTAAATAGTAGAGAGAGATTAAGCTTCGACAATAATTTGAGTAGTAGAGAGAGTTGGTTGTAAACGTAGTAGCTTCAACACGATTGAACTTCTTTACTTCTTCGTTGCTTCTATGTTGAACTAGATTGAGAGGAGTAGTAGTAGGGAGTTCAGAGAGAGTAAGAGAGTTGATAAATAGATAGTGAGTGAATTTGTAAAAATAAAAAAAAAAAATTGAATTTAAGGAGTTTTTATGACCCCCCTCCCCTCCAAAAAAAAAAAAAAAAAAAAACAGGAGCAATCGGCGGCCTGACCTGTTTGGCCTGTTCGGGCCGACCGTTCGACCTGCAAGTTGGCCCGCCTGGGTCGATCGTTAGCAAAGCGGTGGGTTGCGGATCGGGTTAAGGGTTAAATGGGCCGGGTCGAGCTGATTTTTTCACTACTTTTTCAATCCGGTACGACCGGTTAAGTATACAGGTTGGACTCGAACCCAAATCGGGTCAAACAGATTTGGGTCATAAGCGGGCGGGTGTGAGTGGGACGTGGGTTGACCTGATCCGATTGCCAACCCTAACCAGGTATGGTAGCATACAAGTTATCTAAATATAACTTTTCTAAAGTTGGGTCTCGTAAAAAGAGTACAAGTTTGGGTTTATTAATTGGTTGAAATGATGTTAGATTTTAAAATAAGTTAAGTTCTAACTGTTGGAACAAAATTAATTTTCCCTAAAAAATGGTACATCCCATCATTTCCCAACTAGTGTTACACATGTCAACTTCCTATTGGGTAAACCGGAGAATTTACAACTCCCTTTCTCTCTCATCTTTCTCAACCCAGACGTGAGAAATTCTCATATAATTCAAAGATCCATTCTGATATTTGAATTGGTCTAGTGTAAATCTAAAAAATCAAGTTATGATTAATTAACCATTTGAATTGAATTTGACTTTTTATTAATTTGTTTTGGTCTAAATGCAGTCAAATTTAACCAAATTATAAGTAGGTTGTGGAGTAAGTTCCGTTCGACGTATATCAAGTCAATCAGTTAGGTGCTTACATCTCTAATCTCCAATATTATAATGGGAGAAGACCTTATTGTCATTTGTAAATATTTTGTCATTCTACCAACCCATATAACACACGTGTATAATTATTATAAAGGAAGTCCTAGATTCAAATCAAATATGCATCTAATTTTTTATTTTAAAAAACTATATTTATTAAGACGTGCATCACACGTGTAAACTACTGGTAAGTATAACACTAGTATTACTCTGTATAAATTACACAGACTAAAATTTTTTTAAGACACTCATAAAATTATATAATGATCAATAAAAATAATTAAACTTATTACAAACTAAAACAGGCGAGCAAATCACAATGTAAAAATAATGCAAATCACAATGTAAAAATAATGCAGACAAAAATAAAAAATCCCTCATCAATCCTAATCCAAAACATATCTCTAAACTAAACTCAAAATTGAAGATTTCAATTTCATACCCAAAATGGATCGAACCCTTTGAACTTTATCAATCGAATGAGAAAATTCTGGGCCCACAGTCAGTAAACAAATGTGTCATTATTGAAGAAGGCGGCGGCAGAGATAACTTTATTCAAAATACAAAATTAGGCTTTTTTATGAGTTAATGCCTTTACATATCAAGTCTGACTAAATTCAACTGAAATGTGGTCCAAAATCTTAAGACTTTTCAATACTCTAAATAAAGATAATATTATTCAATCTAGAAGAACCTTATCCTTCTCTCTGTCTTTCGTTATTTCATCACCAAATGAAGGCTTCTCTGCTCATGAAAATATTGTCAATGGGCCACATATAACTAATTCACCTGATTCTATTAAGAATTTAACTTAAACCTACAAAATCTTGAAGTGGGAGACCAAGAGTTCATGGGAGAGAGGGTTTGGGGGTTTGAGGGTTTTGTGTTTTTTTTCTTTGTTGTTTTTTTCTCTTATAAAAACGTCCGGATTGCACGTGTTAATAGATGAGAATTCCTCATTTTGCTCTCTTTTCTCTATTTCAAAATAGAAAAAGGAGAGAGGGATATACACTGTCTCTCATATTAGTATAATATCTATATAATAAAATACAAAGAAAGCTATCAAGTGGCTCTCCTTCAATCCCCCCAAAATTAAAGGCCCAAATCTAATCTCACAAATCACATTTCCCTCTCAAAAGTAGGGATGGCAAGTGGCCCGGGTCAACTGCCGACCCGCCCGTGACCCGCACGTATAACATGGCCCACGAAACGGCGGTTCGGGTTCGGGTCGAACCCGTGAACAGTAACAGTTCGACCCGGGTCTTGAAAATAATGGATCCAACCCGCACAACCCGGCCCGCAAACCCGTTTAAAAAACCTAACCCGCCCGCCAACCCGCGGGTTGCGAACTGTTAAACCCGAACGGGTCATACGTTCGACCCGCCACAGGTCTACCGTTGACTCGCGAGTCCAATGGGTCGAAACGTGCCGTTGGGCACTGTTGTCCAGAGAGCCCTCAACGGCTCTAATTGCTGTTTTTTGGGTTTTTTTTGTTTTTTGTTTTATTTTTAGCCTATAAATACCCCCCCCCCCCCCAAACCCCATCAAAAAATTCACAAAAATCTCTCTTACTCTCTCTACTATTATAACTCATTTTAAAGCAATTTGTGAACAATTGAAGTATTGAACAAGCAATTCTTGAAGGCATATACACGATCAAATTCCAATCGTATCGAAATCAAAATTCAACAATGTCTTCAACTCTTCAACTCTCGTCTAACTCCAAGTGATCAACTCTTCAACTCTCCTTCCAGCTCTCCTCAACACTTCAATTTTGGAATCGCTTATTTCTACTTCTACTTTTATTCTTATTTTCACGGATTTTTTTATATACGCGTATCCACGGTAAATGGTATCAAAATTTCATACCTCTATTCTTATTTAATTTTTGTTGTAGTTATAATTTTTGTTGGTTTTTTGATCTTCTCTATCTCAACCCTCTTGTTTTCTAGAATTTTTTATAACTCATCGCTGCAACATTGTGTAGTTTTTTTTTATATACATTACTACATTATGTCTAGATCACGTGGTAGCAGTCGTAGCCAAAGTGGGCAAGATTCCACCGGCACTTCCCGTAGGCCACCAATTGTCCCAATTAGTGAGTGTTACCGCTAAATCTGGTGTGGGAGTAAACAGACAATATTTGTGGATTCTTGGAAAACTTGAATAGCAAACCTGAATCCTGTTCCGCCGGAGTTTGACCGCTGTCTCCTGCCGTTCACCTGCAAAAAGTGCGAGACACCGGGGTTGATCCCGGCGACGCACCCTCCGACTCTCAAGTCAGTAATCAGAAAGATTATGAGAGAGCGTAAATTGGTAAAAGATTGATTACCTCTTAATGATGGTGGATGGGGGGTATATATAGTCGCCTTAGGGATCAGATTAGGAATGTAATCCTTGTGACCATATAAGGAATGTAATTCCTGTGATCAAATTAGGAATGTAATCCCTAATTTCTAGTGAAAGGATAGATATGAATCAGGGCCGTTGATTAGGACTAATCAGGAACCCTAATTCTATCCTGCCGTACCGAGTTCATTTCGGGTTGGGACCCGTACCCAGTTGAGATGGATCCGTTCGTGAGTTATTGGACCTTGAAGAAAGACCTAGTTTCCATTTTAGACCCGTTTGTAGGTGAAATTACCGTTTTACCCCTGAGCTTTAAGATTCGTGTTCGATTTGAACGGTCCCGA
Source organism: Hemerocallis citrina (assembly GCA_017893485.1). Classification (NCBI taxonomy): domain Eukaryota; kingdom Viridiplantae; phylum Streptophyta; class Magnoliopsida; order Asparagales; family Asphodelaceae; genus Hemerocallis; species Hemerocallis citrina. The sequence continues at coordinate 115,957,173 of CM030366.1, forward strand.
TTTAATCATATTTTTAGCCATATCACGAGCCCCCCACTCCTGGAGACTGAGTTTTACAGTCTTCGATGAGTAGTTTTGTTGTTCTAATGGCATACAGGATTTTATCAGTGTTCTTTAAGGGAGTTTGGATCTTTCTCGGGGTTTAACGGTGTTATTCTTGGCTTCTAAAATGCCCAAAAATATCCTTAGAATTTTCTGGATTTTTTGTGATTTTTCCAGATTTTTCTGAATTTTTTCTCATTTTTTGAATTTTTTATTCATTTTCCGAATTAAATAATTAATTATCGAAATTATTAATTAATTATTCTAATTTAATAATTATTTTTCCAGAATTTTAAAATAATTTTTCTGAATTAATAATTATTTTTAGAATTTTTAATTAATTTTTTTCGATTTTTTAAATATTTTTTTCGGATTTTTTAAATAATTAATACAAATAAATAAATAAAAAAAATTAATTAAATATTACCTGGACACGTGGCATATTTCTGAGCGTCGATCATGATCAGATGTGCGCGCATCGCAAAGCAGATCACGTTCTGGACACGTAGCGCGTTTCTGAGCGTCGATCGTGTCGTGACGCGATTTTTGAAAAGATCGGACGGCGCGTGTAGGTCGGCAGCATTTTTCTCCAATTTTGAGCTCGGATTGCATGTTGCTCGGAATCCGAGCAACTTTGCCCAATTTTCGCGCAGCTCGGCAATCGATCCCGGATGTGAAGCCACGTGGCATACAATATATATATATATATATATATATATATATATATATATATATATATATATATATATATATATATATATATATGTTTTTCTTTCTTTCTCTCCCGACCCTGCCTTCTTTCTTCTCCTTCGTCTCCGCCCTACGTCTTCATCCCTCTCCTTCCTTCGCCTTCGAGCTTGGAGACAGTGGGGATCGACTGTCGTGAGCTCGGCGAGGGGCGCAGCGGAGATGCGGGGCTCGACTGTGGGGTCGAGTTGGAGACGAGGAGCTCGACGCTCAAGACGAGGAAGGAGCTCGGTGGTCGCCCGAATGTTGGCGAGGAGTTGGTTTTTGAGAGCGTCAGAGGTTGAAGAAGAAGGTGCTGGCTTTCTTCTGTTTGGATTTTTGTCTCCTGTTTTGGCGCCAAACCGGCTGGAGATGAGGAAGGGGATGGGTGTTTGGGTTTGGATCCCTTAATGGGTCCGAACCCGACCCTGGTGCCCCCCCCTTTTTTTTTTCCTCGGCGAATCCGAGCACGGATTGTGAAGCAAATTTTTTGGCCATTTTGCAGCTCGGTAAGGCAGTAGCTCGATCCGAGCTACGTGGCTCGATCTGGACGGTTGATCACGATCGTGGCGCGAATCACGAGACAAGAGGCTCAAATTTTGAGAAAACGTTATCTTGTCGTTTTGTGGTCGTGGCGTCATCTGAGCCGTTTGATCGAGATCTTGCACGAATTTTGAGGAGAAAGTTATTTTTCTCCAATTCGCAGCTCGGATGGCTAGTTGCTCGGAATCCGAGCGATGAGAGAAACTTGTTCACGTGATCAGCTCGGATTGCTAGTCGCTCGGTGCAGCTGTATTGCAATCCACTTTCCCGGTGCTACGGAGGTCCGATCGGGGCGTGCGACCCCTCGTTTCGAAGCTAACTCGAAGATCTGCAACTTCTCTTTAGGAGTGGGATGAAGATTCACCCATATTCATGGTCAAAATAGCCCGCAACATCCTCGTCTTCATGAAGTTGATGAGTGTTTTGGTCTTGGGGATTTTTTTTTAAGAAGAGCTTCACTCCTAGGGGCGGAGAAGAGGTGCTAGGAAGACCCTCGTAAGAGCCATGGGAAGACCCATCCTTTGAGGTGAGTGCTAGGAGCAACTCTGTAGGGGAGTTTTGAGCTCCAAACTCGCTTAGAAGAGACCCGCTTTGGAGGTGAGCGGAGCGTAGAGCTTGGCCCTAGGAGAGAGCCATTTGGGAGACGAGTTTGAGGAGCAACTCTAGGAGAGTGTTGCGAGTTCTGAATTCGTTGAGAAGAGGTTCTCTTTGGAGGCGAGCAGAGCGAAGAGCTTGACTCTAAGAGAGAGCCATTTGTAGACGAGTGTGAGGAGGAACTCTAGGAGAGAGTTGTGAGCTTCAAACTCGTTGAGAAGAGGTCTGCTTTGGAGGTGAGCGGAGCGAAGAGCTTCACTCTAGGAGAGAGCTATTTAGGAGATGAGTTTGAGGAGCAACTCTAGGACAGAGTTGTAAGCTCGATCTGAACCGTTGGATCTCGGCGCGGATCTCGAGGCAGGCTTGGTTCTCGAGAAAACACTATCTTGTCGTTTAGTAGCGCTGGAGCGATCTGAGCCGTTCGATCGAGATCTTACACGAATTTTGGGGAGAAAGTCGTTTTTCTCCAATTCGCAGCTCGGATTGGCACTTGCTCGGATTCCGAGCGGCTTGCTTGTGTGGTTAGGCTCAGATCGCTTGTCGCTCGGGTTTTGGTTCCGAGGGACGTGGAGAGTCATTTGGGAGATGAGTTTGAGGAGCAACTCTAGGAGAGAGTTGTGAGCTCCGAACTCGTTGAGAAGAGGTGTAGAACTCCATATTTTTAAAATGTTATTTTTAAAGGTTTATAAATGACTAAGATGATTTTTAGAGAATTTATGAATATTTTCTGAGAATATATCTTTTTACACGTGCAAAACACGTGCAAATACTTTCTTGAGAAGTTTGAAAGTCAAGTGTTCTTCATGAAAAATCATTATTTAATATTTGGGATTTATTTGGTATTTTTTCAGATTTTTCTGAAATTAATTGGATCTATTTGCAAATTTTGAGAAAAGAAGGATCTTTTTGTAAATTTGTCATTTTTAAGGGTTAAAATGTAAAATGTACTTTTTGGACGTTTTGAACAGTACCAATTGAGATTTAGGATTATATTTTTACTTTTAAATCCTAATTTAAATGAATTTTATTGAATTTCCAAGAATAGAACTATATATGTAAACTTGTATTTTGAAGGGATTATTTTGCAAAAATGGGTAAAACCCTAAACTCATTCCGGATATTTAAAAGGATTTTGCAGCCGTCATTGCTGCACAATATAGATTTTGTGATTTTCTTTGGAGAATCAAGAGGAAGTTTTGGATCTCGCAAAAAGGAAGGCTTTTCGTTGGATCTTTTCAATTCCAAGGTAAGTGACATTGTTTTGTTTTGTTTTGATTTTGTGAATGATATGAACTTTGTATTGTGGTATGATTTATGTGAACGATTGTTGTGTTTTTTGTTTGGCACGAATGTTATTTAGTATTTTTGCATGAGAACGATGCAAAGGTTGTTGTTTGTACCATGTATGTGAAATCTATGAATAACTAGTAGATCTCGGTTTATAAAATTGTATTGCTAGAAAGCATGTTTGAGATTTGAGTATGGTTATGATTGGATGGATGAACATCAGGATCTTGTGTTTACAAATCAGATTTGGTTTTGAGTTGTGAAAGAAATTCAGTATTTAGAAACCCTAATGGAAGAATTAGGAATTTAGAACATGAAGATTGAGATTTTGAGGAAGTTGGTTGATTTGAGGATTGTATCCAATCTGAGGATACTTTGAGTTTTTTCATTTTTACCTGAATACGAATTATTCTCATAAACGATGATTTCTTTTAGAAAAACTCTGATTTCGATTATTATGTACAACCGAAATTAGGCAGACTGTAGGCCGACAGTCGACTGTCAGACCTTTCAGTCGACTGGTACGACCCAGCTGCTGTATCTTTAGTTTTCTTGAAAATTCGTTCTGAACAGTCGACTTAGACCATTATTCAGTCGACTGGTATACTAAGAAAATATTTTGTAAAGTTTTTGCAGTTTCCTCTCTGGACAGTCGACCTATAACTCCTTAAGTCGACTGTTGGTACTTAGAATATTTTTGTGAAAATTATTGGAATTTGTCTCAGGTGAGTCGACCGATGACTTCTTAAGTCGACTTATATGACTTAGTTTATTTTCTTAAGAATCAAGTATATTTGTCCTCTGGACAGTCGACTTACTACAGTATAAGTCGACTGGTAGTGATAAGTTTTTGTAAACTTGAATGTTCTTTCGAATGGTTAGTCTTCAGATATTTTGAGATTATACTTTGTCTTAAGTTGAGCATATGAATTTGAGATATTCAGTTGAGCATATGATTTTAAGATATTCAGTTGAGCTATTTTGTTTAGTGGAAAGTTGGTTTAGACTTTTTGAGTTTAAGTCTCTAGAGGATGTGTGTGACCCTAGTATACCGGCGTTGAGTTATTTTGTTGAGGCCCGTTGAGGCATTTCAGTTATTCAGATTTGAGTTAAGTCCGGTAGGGTACACCAACTCTAGGAGATTCGTTGAGTAATTAAGTAACCCAAAAATAATAAAGACAGGCACTGGTGGTGATATGATGAACGGGAACATGAGTCAAGTACCTCAATATGGCTTTTGGTGTGGGATTTAATCTCCAGAATTATCGAAGTATCTTGCTTTGGGTGTGGGATCTATCTCCGGAATTATCCAAGTATTTTACTTTGGGTGTGAGATATATCTCCGGAATTATCCAAGTAGTTGCTTTCGGTGTGGGATTGATCTCCGGAATTATCGGAGTCGAGGCGACGCACATGTGGTATTCGTGTGATGATGTGTCAATGTTTCGATGTGGGATTTAATCTCCGGAATTATCACGGTAGATTACTTGTGGTGTGGGATTTATCTCCGGAATTATCACAGTAATTACTTGTGGTGTGGGATTGATCTCCGGAATTATCGGGCATGGGCTACTACTCACAGCTTATCTTTATCTCGTAGTAGTCATCGTAATAGGATTTAGTTGAATAGTGGGGGATTGAACCCTATGAAGTGAAGACGTTCAGGGCTTGCACCGAACCTATGTAGAGTGGGATGCATAGACTTCGACAAGTACGCATTAGAGAGTCCGCATATAGAATTTGTGATTTCGTGACTTGGTTTTCATGCATGTGGATTTCCTGTTTTCTACACTTGACACTTGGTTTAGTATCACTTATTGTTTACATTTCTTGCTACTTCATATTTTATGTATTTTGGTTTATTACATGTTGCTTAAGAATCCTTGCTTAATGTTTATTTATGTTGTTTGTTTGCTTTTATGTCACTCACACCATTTATGGCTGACCCCTTTAGTTTTGGGGGTTAGGGATCATCTCTAGCCTCATGTGTTGCAGGTTGTTGCTTAGAGTTTGGAGGTTTGGATGCTTGAGATGGTTTTGAGATAAATTAGTTTAATAGAGTTTTGTGTAAATTTGTAAAGCAGTGTTGTAAAAAGACTGTATTGTAAATAAAAAGAAAATTATGAGTTGAGATGTTTTGAGTTCCGCTGTGCTTTGTAAAAGTTGTTGTAACAAAAGTTGAAAATTTTAGTGGTGTTGGTTGTGTTTAATGTTACATTGAAGTTGATGCTGGGATTGTGCCACGTATTTTCTAAGATATCATATTAGAAATTAGGGGCGCTACAAGAGATCCGCCTTCGGAGGTGAGCGGAGTAAAGAGCTCGACTCTAGGAGAGAGCCATCTGGAAGACGAGTTTGAGGAGCGACTCTAGGAGAGAGTTGTGAGCTCCAAACTCGTTGAGAAGAGGTCCGCTTTGGAGGCGAGCAGAGCGAAGAGCTTGGCTCTAGGAGAGAGCCATTCGGGAGACGAGTTTGAGGAGCAACTCTAGGAGAGAGTTGTGAGCTCCGAACTCGTTGAGAAGAGGTCCGCCTTGGAGGTGAGCGGAGCGAAGCGCTTGACTCTAGGAGAGAGCCATTTGGGAGATGAGTTTGAGGAGCAACTCTAGGAGAGAGTTGTGAGCTCCGAACTCGTTGAGAAGAGGTCCGCCTTGGAGGTGAGCGGAGCGAAAAGCTTGCCTCTAGGAGAGAGCCATTTGGGAGACGAGTTTGAGGAGCAACTCTAGGAGAGAGTTGTGAGCTCCGAACTCGTTGAGAAGAGGTCCGCCTTGGAGGTGAGCGGAGCGAAGCGCTTGACTCTAGGAGAGAGCCATTTGGGAGACGAGTTTGAGGAGCAACTCAAGGAGAGAGTTGTGAGCTCCAAACTTGTTGTTTAAGTGAGGTTATCAACGGTTGTGAGAGCAATTCCGAATGGCGAACAACTTCTTACCCGCTTATGAGCGAGTAATTTGAAGTAGAATCGAGCCAAGTGTTGGACTCCGAACTCGTCATTAGAGGGACTCAACGGTTGTGGGAGTAATTCCGAATGGCGAACCACTTCTTACCCGCTTATGAGCGAGTAATTTGAAGCAAAATCGAGCCAAGTGTTGGACTCCGAACTCGTCGTTAGAGGGACTCAACAGTTGTGGGAGCAATTCCGAATGGCGAACCACTTCTTACCCGCTTATGAGCGAGTAATTTGAAGCAGAATCGAGCCAAGTGTTGGACTCCGAACTCGTCATTAGAGGGACTCAACGGTTGTGGGAGCAATTCCGAATGGCGAACCACTTCTTACCCACTTATGAGCGAGTAATTTGAAGCAGAATCGAGCCAAGTGTTGGACTCCGAACTCGTTGTGAAGAGCTTAGTAAGTTGCGGGAGCAGCCATGTAGAAGAAGCTGGACTCCGAACTCACCATTTAGCGAGTCATGACTCGGAGGGATAGAGATGAAGCAAGAGCAATAATTTTCAATGGAAAAAATGTAAAGTTTTATTGAGATAAACTAAGTGGCCGCTTCAATAGGGCGAGCCATTATTACATGCTATTGGCCGGGTTACAAGCATCGGCCTTATTGAAAATCAAGATCCTACTTCTACGATAAGCTGAAGACCTCTTGGGAGGAGCTGGGAGGTTCTGAGTCTTGAAGCTCGGCAGGACTTTCTGTTCGTTTGTAGGCTCCTCAGGGGGGAAGCTCGGCCCCCTCTTTTTGGACGAACTTGGTCAGGTATCCCCGCTGTATGAGTTCTTCGATCTCCTTCTTAAGAGCCCGACAATCGTCCGTGTCGTGGCCGTGGTCCCTGTGAAAGCGACACCACTTATCCTTGTTCTTCTTCTTGCCAGGTGTATTCATTCTAGGGGGAGCACAGAGTAGCCCTTCCTTGTCCACCTCCATAAGAACTTCTGATATATTAGCAATGAGGGGAGTGAACTTTTCAAGACGAGGAGTCGGGCGGTGCCGACCATTGCCATCCTTCTGGGATTTTTGGGACCCATCTTCGCTTGTGTTCTTCCGTTTGTTCCCGAAAGATGATTCTTCAAGAGTAGGGGGGTTGAGAGCCTCTTCCGCTTGTATGTACTTTTCCACCCTAAGTAGGAGTTCTGAGAAGTCCCGAGGAGGCTTCTTGGCAAGGGATGCCCTGAGGTTGGCATTAGTGATGTTGCGCTCGAATGCTGCAGAGGCTACTGATTGGTTGAGGGATAGAATGGACCGGGCTTCGGCGGTGAAGTGTCGAACGTAATCCCTTAGGTGTTCACTCTTTTCTTGGTTGAGGGTGACCAGGGACACACTTGTTTTCTCGGCCCGGCAGCTACCCACGAAATGAGTAAGGAAGAGCCCTTCAAACTGATCGAATGAAAAGATGGAGGCCGGGGTGAGTCGAGAGTACCATTCTCTTGCAGGCCCCTTCAACGTGGCAAAAAATATTTTGCAGAGGAGGGCGTCTGAAGTATGGTGGATCATCATGAGAATTTTGAAACTCTCTATGTGATCAGCGGGGTCTGACTCCCCGGTATACTACTCGAAGTGAGGCAGCTTGAAGTTCTCTGGGATAGGGGCCTCCATGATGGTGCAGGAGAATGGAGGTCTGCTCGGGCGGAGGTTTTTCACCCGTTGCTCTTCTTCCCTGTCAATTCGGCCGAGGCGCCTCTCCATCTCGTGGAGACGGCGGTAGACCGAGTCTTCTCTTTGATCATACCTTGCCGAGCCTCGGGACTCATCTTCGTACGAGGGTGGACTGGGGTTGCGGCGATTGTGGCTTGGAGATGGACTAGGACTGAAAGTGTGAAGGCGATGGCTCCTAGTTGGCTCGATTCTTGGAAAACTTGAATCTGTTACCGCTAAATCTGGTGTGGGGGTAAACAGACAGTATTTGTGGATTCTTGGAAAACTTGAATAGCAAACCTGAATCCTGTTCCGCCGGAGTTTGACCGCTGTCTCCCGCAATTCACCTGCAAAAAGTGCGAGACACCGAGGTTGATCCCAGCGACGCACCCTCTGACGCTCAAGTCAGTAATCAGGAAGATTATGAGAGAGCGTAAATTGGCAAAAGATTGATTACCTCTTAATGATGGTGGATGGGGGGTATTTATAGCCGCCTTAGGGATCAGATTAGGAATGTAATCCTTGTGATCATATAAGGAATGTAATCACTGTGATCAGATTAGGAATGTAATCCCTAATTCCCAGTGAAATGATAGATATGAATCATGGCCGTTGATTAGGACTAATCAGGAACCCTAATTCTATCCTGCCGGACCGGGTTTATTTCGGGTAGGGACTCGTACCCAGTTGAGGTGGATCCGTTCGTGGGTTATTGGGCCTTGAAGAAAGACCCAGTTCCCATTTCAGACCCATTTGTAGGTGAAATTACCGTTTTACCCCTGAGCTTTAAGATTCGTATCCGATTTGAACGGCCCCGATTTAATCCTATTTTTAGCCATATCAGTGAGCCCGCTGAAGAGTACCATGATCCTCCTACCCAACAATGGGGTACACATGATGAGGTTGTAGCAGACATACCATTAGAAGAAGAAGAACAACAACAACAACCAACCGAAACAACACAACCCCGTAGTGGTAGGAAAAGTAGAGGAGAAAGTAGTGATTGGCATAAATTTTACAATTTTATCTCGGACGAAGAAAATCCGGGTATAGGTTTGAATGTTTGTAAAACATGTTCTAAGGCATACAAATTTAAGAGGGATGATGGTACCGGTACAATTAGTAGACAAATCCAACATAACCATAAAGACATTCTTGTTGACCTACCCGGCCAACAAAAAATCAACCCTACAACTGGCCTAGTTGATAGCCACCCTTATGATCCCGATCTTGTTCGTCGGAAAATAGCTCGATTAGTAATAAAGTATAAGTTACCATTTTCCTATCCCGAGAGTAGGAACTTGGAAAATTTTAATCAAACGGCTATAAACCCTCATTTTAGAAGAATCCCGAGAAATACTTGCAAATTGGATTATTTTAAAGTGTACAATGAAATGAAGGAAGCTTTGATTGTAATTTTATTGAGTTTAACTTGTAGAATTAGTTTAACTTCGGATTGTTGGTCGGGTATCAACAATATTCCAATGATGGGAATAACCTGTCATTGGATCGACAATGATTGGATTCTTCAAAAAAGAATCATATCACTTGCCGCGTTGCCCTATCCCCATAGTGGCGCTGAAATAGCAAACCGTATTTTAGAAATTTGTGATATTTTTCATATTCGTGATAAAATTCTGTGTATTAGTTTTGATAATGCATCTAACAATAATGCAGCAATTACTACTTTAAAATCCGCATTAAACCCTTCATCTGACAATATTTTTTATATTAGATGTGCATGTCATCTTTTAAATTTATGTGTTCAAGATGCATTAAAAATAGCCGACCCACATATACTTAAATTAGAAATTGTGTACATTTTATTGCATTAAGTCTCAGCATATTTCAAGAATAAAAAAATTGGTGTAGGATTTCAAATGTACCTTTTAGAAGATTTCCAAAGGATGTTAAACACCGATGGAACTCTACTTTTGATTTACTACATGTTGTTACCGAATATAAAGCAGTTGTCAATATTTGTGTATCGCAAAAAACATGCCAAATTTTGAAATGACTCCCACCGATTAGTTTTATTCCGAATCTTTGTTGAAATTTTTAGAACCTTTTAAAACCGCAACTTTAAAATTTTCAAAATCATATGAATCTACTTTTAGTAGCATTTTTATTTAAATAGTTACTATGATGCAAATATTTAACGAAATGTTATATGATGCTTATGTTGGTGATATTGTAAAACCTGCATACAAAAAAAATTTTGAAGTATTTTTATCCTCCTCCTATGTTGATTTGTATTGCTACCGTTATGGATCCTCGTATCAAATTAGAAGGTACGAAGAGTTTGATTGAAATATTTTTTGCATTACTTGGGAAAAATGTAGAAATAGAAATAGAAATTGATTGCGCTTCGTTTTTAGTTAAATTTGAATCTACATTAAATAACTCATTAAATAACTTGTATGATTATTATGATAGAGCTTTTGCTTCTAGTAGTACAACTTCTATAGTTAGTTCTTCTTCTGGTAGTTCCAAAGGTAAGGGTAAGAGTAAATTTGATGATACAATATTTAATTTACTTGCACAAATTCAATCCAAAAAACCTATGACTAATCAACCAAATGAATTAAATTGGTATAACCAACAAGATTCTGAGTCTTCTTCTTCTTCACTAGATATTTTACATTGGTGGAAAGACCATGAATACACTTATAGTATTCTTAAATATATGGCTAAAGATTTACTAACTCTTCCTGTCTCTACAGTTGCTTCTGAAAGTGCATTTTCTTCAAGTGGCAGGGTTCTAACTGATTACAGGAATCGCTTGAAGCCCGATTCGTTAGAGATGCTCGTTTGTACAGAAGACTGGCTGAAGGCTGAAGATAGGACACAAGGGAAAACATTATCTACGTCCACAAGTGGGAGCAACTCGCTGGAAGAACAACAACAACAACAACAACAACCAAAATGAAGAATTCAATACCAACAACTGAACAACAACAAGTCAACAACAACAAATTGAAGGCCACCAATTTGAAGACAATTGTAAATAGATAAAAAAAAATTGTATTAGATCTTTTCTTGTTATTTCAAATTATAAATATTTAAGTAAATTAAAATTGTATATAAGAAATATGTTTATAAAACAAATTTGTGAATTATTTATTTCTTATTAGAAATTGTGAAACTTGTATAACTTGAAATCATATGAATAATATTTCAAATTTTTTGGGCAATTTCACTCTTACAATCTTATTATTATTATTATTTAAGGTTTAAAAAAAAACTATCTAAACGGGCCAGCCCGCGACCCGACCCGAACCGACCCGGGTTGGACCCAAAAGGGTTCACGGGTTAGGCGGGTCGCCATTTCTACTTTTCGACCCGGCCCGGCCCGGCCCGGTTAAGCAACCAACCCGGCCCGAACCCGCCCAAGTCAACATCGAACCCGGGCGGGTCCGGCCCGGCCCGACCCGTTCGACCCGAATGCCAACCCTACCCAAAAATTTCCCACCAAAACTCAAATTCAAATCCTCCACCCAAAACAACTTATTTATGTATTTAATTATATATCTCTCTCTCTCTCCTATTCAAAAAATTAAGAAAATTAACAATTAAAAATAAAAATAAAAAAATATTTTTTTTTAATTTGAAATTTTGAAAATTTGAAAATTTGAAAATCTCAAAGCAAATCCAAATCCAAATCCAATGTCGAAACCCAATCAAGAGGTCGTCGCCGATATCTTCTGTATCAGTGACTCCCCTCCACCAAATCGAGCGCGAATATCAAGCGACTCTGTATCGACGACTCCCCTCCACCGAATCGAGAGCCTCTTTATGCGATGCGACGACTCTAATTTCATTTCATTAACCGAATTCTCATTCTAATTTTTAATTTTGTATGTGCAAGGGATTACTCAGTTTTTTGCTGACTCGAATTTTGTGTGTGCATAGGATCTAAGTTCAGAGAGGTATGATTGTTTAGTTTTTGGGTTTAAAAAATTTTAATTTAGTGATTTATTTGATGAATTTTTTATTGTTTTTTATTTAAGGTGTACGCTAGTGAGAAATGGATTATTTGGTGGCCTCAATTTGGGCTTCCAAATCATAGCAGGACAGGTAAGATGACCAGCAACCTAAAATAATTTGACAAATATGCAACATTAATTTCTTTACTACAAGAGAAAATATGAAGTGTTCCCTTCACTAGTTATTAGAAACTATGGATAATATAACATATAAGAACTTTTAGTGTATGTTTGGATATATAGGATTGAGATGACTGAAGTTTACTAGTGAAGGGTGCAAACTCTCCACTCAAGAAAGACAGCTAAAGTAAATTTTTTATTTATCCATTTTGATTTTTTTTTATAAAGGTGCAATGGGAAGACAAAGTAGAGATAAAAGAAATGATTAGCTTGGATTAGAGTTTTGAGAACTTCATGTATTTCATTTTGGTTGAAATAATAATAAGAGTTATTTTAATTGCAAATTGACTCTTAAAAAAATAAATATTTAGATTATTGGTATTGTAGATACCTTCACACATGCACTTGAGTTACCATTGTATTTAGACATGCTCATAGTGGTTATGAGATTAGAGTAAGGTCTATAAAACCTACATGGTAATTTCCTTGCATAATGATTACAAGCATGTAAAAGTGATGTTGAAATTAAAAAAAAAAACTCTATGCAGTGTTTCTAACAAACTATATGCATTCAAGATAAGTTCAAGCTAATGATCAAGAAGGCGATAGTTGAGCTTAAAGGTAGATATAATGCTTCCTCATATAATATGTTTGCTAATTCAATTAATTTGCTGGACCTCCAAAACTATTTTATATAATCAAACCAGGTGCACCGTTCCAAAGACGTGCCGTAGGCACGTGTCAACGGGCAAACCTAGTATAAATATAATTATTAATGATATATATATATATATATATATATATATATATATATATATATATATATATATATATATATATATATGTTTCTTCCATTGCAAATGGATCTGTTTGCATGGAGCCCGTTGCGAACGACGATCTGAGCCGTTGGATCTCCGTGCAAGGTTTTGTGTGTGATTATTTTGCCTTAGACCGTCCTTGGAAATGGCGGGCTAAGTTATAATTTTTTTCAAAAAATTATGACTTAGCTCGTCGCTGGTAACAATTGGCTAAGGCAAAATATTCACTTTATTTGTTTTGAACTGTACCTTCTCTCTCATTCTTTCCCATCTTTATCTTTATTCTTCCCCAATCTAAACCCTCATAACCCAACCGAAACCGTCCCCCTCTCAATCTGGCAACTTATCCTCTCTGGCTTCACTCTCTCACTCAACATCGTTTCCTCGTTGGCACCTCCCCCTCTCTATTCCGAAGCACCTCTCCCAACCAAAGAAGCCCTAACCCGGCTACTGCTCCTCCCCCTCCTCCGTCCATTCCTGTTGTGCCTCCATTCCCACACTTTCTCTCACTCCCAATCTCTCCTCCAATCTTCGAAACCACTCCTCCAATATTCGAACGCAAATTGGAACCCTAGTTCGGCGACAAAACATACAACGGGGAAATTCACAGTAGTGTAAGATAATGACAACTACCTTACTAATGACTTCGTAGTTGTATTTTTGACTTACTGGATTAGGAAAATTACTTGAATTAATTAAGTGAGGCCAATAATTTTGTAGATGTAGTAGTTTGTATGTAGTATTGTGATGATTTTAGACATTGAAATTTTAGTCATAGTTGTAGTTGTTTGCTCAAATTGTGTATTTATTCATATTACAAACTGTTTGATATTAGTAAAACCGCATAAACTGACAAAAAAAAAATCCGAAACTTTGTGGGTTCTGACTCTCACTACACAAGCCACCGCAACTTGGAGAAGTTATTTTCGACTCACAGTTTGAGAAATACGGCCGTGTATTGCGTTTGGTGAACAAAAACTAAAATAAAGCGATACACGGTCGTATCTCGCAAACCGTGAGTCGAAACTCACCTTCTACAAGTTGCGTTTCCTTTTGTTACGTGAATTCGATCAATTTGCAATGTTTTTGAATTTTTTGATGCTGTTTGTATGATTTTCTCACGTTTCTCAAACAAGAATAAATAAACTAAGTATTTTTTTAGTGCGGTTATACTAGAAAATACTACAAACGACCTCCATAAATTACGAAACTTTGTGAGTAGGTTGGACTTACATAACAAAAGCCACCGCAACTTGTAGAAGTGAGTTTCGACTCATGGTTTGCGAGATAAGACCGTGTATCACTTTTGGTGAACAAAAATAAAAAAAGCGGTACACGGTCGTACCTCATAAACTGTGAGTCGAAACTCACTTCTATAAGTTGTGTTACCTTGTGTTACGTGAATTCAACATAGTTGAATTTTTTTTGAATTTTTTGATGCCTTTTGTGCCATTTTCTCACGTTTCTCGAATAAGAACAAATAAACTAAGAAAGTTTTTAGTACGGTTACACTAGGAAACCCTACAAACAACCTTCAAAAATTACGAAACTTTACGAGTAGGTTGGACTCACGTAACACAAGCCACCGCCACTTATAGAAGTGATTTTTGACTCACTATTTGAGAGATACACCCGTATATCACTTTTGGTGAACAAAAAGAAAAATAAAGCGGTACACGGTCGTATCTTGCAAACCGTGAGTCACAATTCACTTCTAAAACTTGCGTTGCCTTGTGTTACATGAATTCGACCAAACTGCACAGTTTTTAAAATTTTTGATGCTGTTTGTGGGATTTTCTGCCGTTTCTCAAACAAGAATAAATAAACTGATAAATTTTTTAGTACGGTTACACTAGAAAATCCTACAAACAATTTTCAAAATTATGAAACTTTACGAGTGGGTTGGAATCATATAAAACAAGTCAACACAACTTGTAGAAGGGGGTTTCGAATCACTGTTTGAGAGATACAGATTTCTTCATCTGCCGAGGTCGGTCCGTCATCTTCTGTCGGACTTACACCTTCAGGACCATTGGACTGAAGCGTATTCGAATTGCAATCCATACACAGATTCGAAGCCATGTGGAATGGGTCCGCAAAGAAGTGTAACTTCTGAAAGCACGCGATTTTTTCTATGGATCCCCGTATTGCTCTGTACTTAGTTGAAGAGGGTTTTTACAGAGCTCAAATTATCGGGGGTGTGAAGCTTGATCATCCTTTACTTACAGCTCTTATGGAGCGATGGAGGCCGGAGACCCACATATTTCACCTACCGATAGGAGAGATGACTGTCACTCTCCAAGATGTAGCAATGATTACTGGGCTTCCTATAGATGGGATCGCCGTGACGGGAAACATGGACTTTGATAGACTGGAAGTTGTTCGGAATTTACTCGGTATCGATAAAAAGAAAGGTGACGTTGAAGATGAAATCGTCAAAGATATTCTGTCAGATCATGATCCAGATGTAATCGAGCAATCCATAGTGCAGGCTAAAAGTTAAGCCGAAAATTCTTTCTGGGATGAAGTATTCGGGGGTAAATCACTCCGACTTAGTTGGTTGAAACACCAATTCGAAGATTATTTGATGGATGATTCGGATGAGAAAACCGTATGGTACTATGCGCGTGCGTACATATTCAGTTTGATGGGGGGTGTGATCATCCCAAACTCATCCGGTGCGAGTGTATCACTCATGTATTTACGTTTGTTAGAACAGTTCGGGGAGTGCGGTCTTAGCATCATTGTATAGGAATTTGTGCGTATGTACATTAGATTTCGTACAAATGGGTGGTCCGATGGTTTTGTTGCAAATTTGGAGTTGGGAGCGCATCCACATCGGTCATCCCTGTATTATTGAGCCAACACCGGATTTGTTGGCCGAAGCACCATATGCAGAGATGTTGCTTCCTTTAGGAGTGTATTGGGTAGGGCGACATACGTGGGTCGATAACCCACGCATATCTCTCACATATTATAGAGATGAGTTGGATAGTTTGTGCGATGAGTTCGTCAATTAGGTACCGTACACCATCGACAGGTTGGAACGAGTTCCACCAGTATGTTTGGTAAGCGAGCTTTGGTTGATGGCTGCCTCACTTGTCAACTTTCTGTTGAGGAGTTCCTAGTGTAACCGTATTAAAACTTTTTTTACTTTATTTTTTCTTGTTCGAGTGACGTGAGAAAACTGGACAAAAAAATTCAAAAAACTTTGCAACTTGGTTGAATACACATAACACAAGGCAATGCAACATGTAGAAGTGAGTTTCGACTCACGGTTTGTAAGATACGGCCGTGTACCACTTTATTTTAATTCTTAATCACCAAAAGCGATACACGGACGTATCTCTCAAATCGTGAGTTGAAAATGACTTCTACAAGTTGCGGTGGCTTGTGTTATGTGAGTCCAACCTACTCACAAAGTTTCTTAATTTTTGGAGGTCGTTTGTAGGATTTTCTAGTGTAACCGTACTAAAAAAATTCTTATTTTAATTATTCTTGTTCGAGTCGAATTCACGTAACACAAAGCAATGCAAATTGTAGAAGTGAGTTTTGACTCACAGTTTGCGAGATACTACCGTGTACCGCTTTATTTTAGTTCTTGTTCACCAAAAGCGATACATGGCGGTATTTCTCAAACCGTGAGTCAAAAATCACTTGTACAAGTTGAGGTGGCTTGTGTTACGTGAGTCCAACCTACTCGCAAAGTTTTATAATTTTTGGAGGTCGTTTGTAGGGTTTTCTAGTTTAACCATATTTAAAAAATTACTTACTTTATTTGTTCTTGTTCGAGTAACATGAGAAAACCGCAAAAACGATATCAACAAATTCAAAAATATTGCAACTTGGTCGAATTCACGTAACACAAGGCAACGCAACTTGTAAAAGTGAGGTTTGACTCACGGTTTGCGAGATACGGCAGTGTACCGTTTTATTTTAGTTCTTGTTCACCAAAAGCGATACACTGCCGTATCTCCCAAACCGTAAGTTGTAAATCAATTCTATACATTGCGGTGGCTTGTGTTACATGAGTCCAACCTACTCTCAAAATTTTGTAATTTTTGGAGGTCGTTTGTAGGGTTTTCTAGTGTAACCGTAAAAAAAAATTCTTACTTTATTTGTTCTTGTTCGAGTACCATGAGAAAACCGCACAAACGGCATGAAAAAATTCAAAAACTTAGCAACTTGGTTGAATTCACATAAAACACGGCAACGCAACTTGTAGAAGTGAGTTACAACTCATGGTTTGCGAGATACGGCAGTGTACCACTTTATTTTATTTCTTGTTCACCAAAAGCGATATACGGGCGTATCTCTCAAACTGTGAACCGCAAATTACTTCTACAACTTTTTGTGGCTTGTGTTATGTGAGTCCAACCAACTAGCAAAGTTTCGTAATTTTTGGAGGTTGTTTGTAGGGTTTTCTAGTGTAACCGTACTAAAAAATTTCTAACTTTATTTGTTCTTATCCTGAGAAAACCGCACAAACAACATCAAAAAATTCAAAAACTTTGCAACTTTGTCGAATTCACGTAACACAAGAAAACATAACTTGAAGAACTGAGTTTCGACTCATGGTATGCGAGATACTACCGTGTACCGCTTTGTTTTAGTTTTTGCTGACCAAAAGCGATTCGCGGCCGTATCTCTCAAACCGTGAGTCGAAAATCACTTCTACAAGTTGTGGTGATTTGTGTTACATGAGTCCAACCTACTTGTAAAGTTTCATAATTTATGGAGGTCATTTGTAGGGTTTTCTAGTATAACCGTACTAAAAATTTCTTACTTTATTGTTCTTGTTCGAGTAACGTCAGAAAACCATACAAACGGCAACAAGAAATTCAAAAACTTTGCAATTTGGTCGAATTCACGTAAAAGAGGGCAACACAACTTGTAGAAGTAAGTTTGACTCACGATTTGTGAGATACAGCCGTATACCGCTTTATTTTAGTTTTTTTATACCAAAAGCGATACACGGGCATATCTCGCAATCCGTGAGCTGAAAATCACTTCTACAAGTGGCGGTGACTTGTGTAATGAGAGTCCGACCTATCCGTAATGTTTTGAATTTTTTTTGGATAGTTTATGCGGTTTTACTAATATCGAACAATTAAAAATACGAATAAATATACAATTTGAGCAAACTACTACAAGTACAACTACGACTAAAATTTCAATGTTTAAAATCATCAAAATACTACATACAAACTACTACATCCAAAAATTTATTGGCCTAATTTAATCAATTCAAGTAATTAGAAAGAGACAAAAAAATAGAAAAATACCACAAATACAACTACGAAGTCATTAGTAAGGTAGAAGTTATCACCTTACACTACTGTGAATTTTTCCAATCTAGGTGATGTCGCTGAACTAGGGTTCCGATTTGCGTTTGAAGATTAGAGGAGGAGTGGTTTCGAAGATAGGAGGAGAGATTGGGAGTGAGAGTGTGTATGGAAATGGAGGAGGCGCAGCTGGAGTAGACGGAGGAGGAGCAGCAATCGGGTTAGGGTTTTTGGATTATGGGAGGCACTTCGAAAGAGAGAGAGAAAGTGTGTGTGCCAACGAGAAAACGATGCTGAGTGAGAGAGTGAAGTGAGAGAGTAGGAGTCGCCGGAGTGATAGGGGGTCGGTCTTGGTGGGGTTACAAGGGTTTAGATCAGGGAAGAAGAAAGATAGAGAAGGGAGAGAGTGAGAGAAAGAAGGTAGAGTTAAAAAAAATGAATATTTTGCCTTAGACCGTCGTTGCCAATGACAGTCTAAGTTAATTTTTTTTTTTTTTTTTTTTAAAACATAACTTAGTCTGTCATTTCCAACGACGGTCTAAGGAAAAATAATCACACAAAAAAACCAGTTCGGATCTGAACCGCTTGATCTAGATCCAACGGCTCTGATCGCCATTCGCAACGGGTCCGTGCAAACAGACCCGTTTGCAATGGAAGAAACCTGTCTCTCTCTCTCTCTCTCTCTCTCTCTCTCTCTATCTATATATATATATATATATAGTCCTCTTCCGTTGTGCACTAGGCCTCCGTGTGCACTTGTGTGCACTTTGCTTTCCCGCCTTCGTATTGATGATATGAATCATTCACATTGATCTACACATTGATCTACACATCTAAATTAGTCTATATATGTAAAATCAAATCATTTGAAATTCATTTGCCCATCCATTGAAGTGTTACAAAATTGTATGGCTGAAAATCATTGTTTTTATAGTCACTTGATGTATGGGCAAATGAATTTTAAATGATTTGATTTTACATATTTGGACTAATTTAGATGTGTAGATCAATGTTAGCTGTTCAGATCGTCAATACGAAGGCAGGAAGGCCGAGTGTACACGAGTGCACACGGAAGCCTAGTGCACAGCGGAAGGGGACTCTCTCTCTCTCTCTCTCTCTATATATATATATATATATATATATATATATATATATATATAACCACTTTTAGTCTTTTTTTTATTAGAAAAACTGAAAAAGAAAAGTAAATACAAGAGGCAAACCTCCAATATTTCTTCATCCAAATTTTGAACTTGGATCATATCGCTTAATAAAACCTTAAAAACCGTACAATATTATATAAATGTTATTAGATAATTATTAAATGGCATATGAGATTCTGTACTTTTTCTTTTCTTTTCTAATGACTGATTTAGTGGATTTAAACCAGATTTTTACTGTAAGTTAAATATTGTAAATATGTGAAATCAGAGTTGAAGTTGATGATTCAACTCAATAATAACATTTAATATGTTATCAAAATTGGAGTTTTTTTTCATGTTTTTTTATCGCGAAATAACCTATGTAATTGTATATCAATATATATCATTTATTAAGTATTCTTATATGATGCCTTAAATCCAAAATTGTTGGGATCATGAAAAAATATTTTTACACCCCCGCCTAGCATGAAACATCAAAAAGTCCAAAAGCATCCTAAATGATTCAGTATTTGCTCAAAGAGTTTACAAGCTTCTATGAAAACTCTGCAAATTTGCTTCTAATAATTTAGTTTGTGCAATACTAAACATGGATTATAACTATATTAAGCTAATCGGTCTACCCCTCTCCCCTTCCACTATTTTGAAATAGGAGAAATGAGAGAAAAACTATGAATCTCATTTAAACTAACATGTGTGGTCTATACGTTTTCATAAAATAAAAAATGTTAAATAAAAAAAAAACCTGAAGTATACCATTTCTGCTAAAAAAATGCCTTAAACTTTTTTTTTGCGTAGAAAACCCCTATGAAGTATGTTTTGCAAAAAAAAAACCACCCCGTTAGGGTTAGGGTTTTGGAGTTTTTTGGACAAAAATGAGAAAGATATACGATGTTTTCTGAACTAACTTGCAAAGCTGAATTGGGTTATCTAATACAAGCAGAAAAGTTTGATGTGGTTTTTTTTTAATACAAAAACCTCCAAAACCCTAACCCTAACATGGGGGATATTTTCAAAACATACTTAAAAGGGGTTTTTTTCGCAAAAAATAGTTTAAGGCAGTTTTCTACAAAAAGGTGATACTTCAGGTTTAAAAAAAAAGCCAAAATAAAAAATAAAAAATAAAAGCCTCAAACCCTCCTCAGCCACGATCTCATTCTCTCCCATTTTCAAATTCTCCCAACCCAAGTCCCCTACACTTCCTCCTCACACACCACTCGCCCTCATTGCCACTGACATACCACTCTTGCGCCCTCCTTGCTTCTGACCTGCCTCCAACCAGCCTCCCCTTCTCCAAGATGCCTCTAGTGCCTCCAGGAAGAGGAAAAGGAAATCCTACGGGTTGGATTGCTCGGGTGTCCACGGGAAAAATTCCATTTGAGATGGATGGTGTGAGTTTATCAAATGCTCGACAAGCCGCTACATTAGCGGCGCATAAACCATGTTCGTCAACCAAGTTTGTTCTGTGGTCGTAACGTAATTGGTTAGTGGGGAAAAATTGGGCCGAGACTCAAAAGAATTTGGCGAGCAGGCCTGTTTTCCTTTACTCTAGAGAGCGTCTTTCGTTCTGAAGAAAATGTATACGATTTAGTATGAAAATTGGATCAATGGCTGGAAGATATTTCCAAAATGCACCATTCAGGTCTTCTATCTGACGTATTTCTTGCTTAATACTCTCAAGTCTACCTGTAGGATTATGGTCTGAAAGGTTCCTTTCCAGTGGAAGGAAGACAACCGAAGAAAAGGAAAGGACAGCGGAAGATGCAGTGATATCAGGAGTCCCTTCGATCAGAAGAAGGACTCATCCTGATTGACACACGCCGGATGATACACCATCGTGCATCTCCTACGATCGCAGACGGTGAGATTCCCCCCATTGAAGCCCTCACTACAACATCGGTAGCGTCCTGGACCTTTTCAATCTGAGGAAGAAAGACCTAGGGGTAATAATGCATTATTTACATTAGTTTCGAGAAAACAACAGAGCAAGTAGCCCACGGAGCGGTGAATGCAGTAGTTCGTTATTCAATTTCAGTCTTATTCGCTGGGATAAGAAGGAAAACTAGGTTTAGCGCTAGGAAGCATTACTCTTCTTTTCATTCCAAATTCAAGAATACAACCGATACGATTGATTGGTCTGTGCGCTTCTCCTATTACTTTTTTGTATCCCCCTATTCCTCGGATACAATTTGATCTTCTACGGCCAAATCTTAATTTGTGAAAGCCTTCGATGGTTTCCTTATGAAAACTTCCATTTGTATATGGGTATAGACGGTCTTTCCTTATTCTAAGTGATATTGACCACATTTCTGATCCCTATTTGCATTTCAGAGACTATTATAAGATAGAACTACTTCCTCAAGGTGTGACTTCTAGGACACTAATAGTGGTAAATAGGATTGGTTTGCAACCTGCCTTTCTTTAACTTGCTCTTCATCGACATCTGAACCTTACTGCCAACAGGAATCCACTTTCACCGTTAGAGATTAGCCATCTAGGTTAGCCTATATGCTTGGTTTTTTACTAAGCTTAAGCTCAGACTCCGTTCGGTGAAATTGGATCTTTGAGTTTTCCAAAATCTTTAGCTTAGTCTCATCATAGGTTCCGTTTTAACAAAAAAAAAAAAATAATCACCCTTTGCGTACCATAGAAATATATAAATATATTTTTTAGTAAGTTCTTTCGGAACGGTGAGAGCTCAAAAGTTTTGTTTTTTGTCAAAATAGAAACTCAAAATTGTACTGTGTTTTTTTTTCTATTTTTTCGTGCTCTAGTTATTAGTTATTTTGAATCCGTGAAATTAGATAAAGAAAATGAAAACAAATCGTCAAAGAAATTTATTTTCTCACGTCCTTCTCACCTCCAATGCTATCGCTGCCTTGCCTCCGACGCTGCCCCCGTTAGGGAATTTGATTCCATCCTTCTACTATGATCTTGTTGAGTTATGCAATGCAATTAATACAATCAACCAAGCCAATACTAGATCACACCAAACACACCATAGCACACAAATTTGTCCTGGCTAGGGCTTTCGCCATAATCAGGGGGAGAAGAAAATGAGATATTACTCGACTAGAGAAGATATACAAATATTACAATTCTCACAACGATCATCTCTCAAGCCTCACTAGCAAATACTAGTTGTTTACAATTGGATAACCTCTCAAACTCTCTTAAATGAAGTACTTTCACTCTTAACACTCTAGAAAGGAGTCCAGTTACAACACTATATAGAGATCTAGAGAAACACTTGTTTGATATCTTGATATGATAGTCATTCGAAGTATACTGAAGAGATAAATATACAATTAGAGCCATACGATCTAACCAGAAGACGAACTGGTCTTCAAACGAATTACACAAATTTTTCCTGGCTGGGGCTTTCGCCTTAATCAGGGGGAGAAGACACTGACATATTACTTAACTACAGAAGATATACGAATATTACAATTCTCACCACGACCCTCTCTCATACCTCACTAGCAAATACTAGTTGTTTACAATTGGATAACCTCTTAAACTCTCTTAAATGAAGTAATTTCACTCTTGACTCTCAAAGGAGTCCAGTTACAACAATATATAGTGATCTAGAAAAATATTAGTTTGATATCTTGATACGATATCCATCCGATGTATACTAAAGAAATAAATATACAATTAGAGCCACACGATCTAACTAGAAGAAGAAGTGGACTTCAAACGAATTACGCAAATTTATCCTGGCTGGGGCTTTCTCTATAATCAGGGGGAGAAGAAACCGAGATATTACTCAACTAGAGAAGATATATGAATATTACAATTCTCACCACGACCCTCTCTCAAGCCTCAACAGCAAATATTAGTGGTTTACAATTGGAGAACCTCCCAAACTCTCTTCAATGAATTAATTTCACTCTTGACTCTCAAAGAGTCCAATTACAACAATATATAGAGATCTAGAAAAACACTAGTTTGACATCTTGATACGATAGCCATCCGATGTATACTGAAGAGATAAATATACAATTAGAGCCATATGATCTAACTAGAAGATGAAGTCGGTGTCAAACGAATTAGTCAGGTAAGATCTAACTAGAAGACGAAGTGGGATTCAAATGAATTAGCCAGGCCTGCACCCAAATATCCCTCAGCACCGTAGTCGGTCGACTACACATTGTTGCGGTCGACCGCAACCTCCTAGTATCCAATCTGAGGGAGGGACAGTTGATCGCACAGTCAACTGTCCACCTCTGTTTCGCTGTTGCTGCTATTGACATCTTTTCTTCCTCTTTGATCCCTTGCTTTGAACCCTCTACTTCTATCACCATCTTCTCTTCACAGCGAATAAGTATGCAAAACATAAACCTAACAATCTCCATATTGGATTGCATAAATATGAATCTACACCTGTGTGATTTAAAATCTTCTAGACTCTTTCATTCTCCTCTTGCAAACAACTTGCTTCGGTGGCTTCTTCTGCTAGTCAAATCTGCCTCCACCTGTTTTTCTCTCGTTGTATGCCTTTATCAAGGGCACACCCAGTAGATGTTATCATGGAGGTGCCACCCTCCACACAAACTCTACCTACATCAAGGCTCTCTCCACATTCAGACGGTATTCGAACGTCATAGTCTTGCACGGATGATTCTAGTAACAACAAACTAGATAGTGCTTTTGGAACAATGAGCTTCAAACCACTTGGCCAAAGTTTTCTGTTCCCCTAAAGCTCGTTGAGGTTATGCTGACTCTGCCCAATATCCCTCTCACCCTTCATCACCTTACGATGACTTCCCTAAACTGATAGAACTCCACATGGATCTGTGTACCTACAGTCTATTGCTTCAAGAGTTCTCCTAGATGTCAGACTCCATTTCAACAAAGGAATATACATGATCTCCTCTACTGTGTGTCACTTTCCATCTATCATCTTTGACTCTATTGTTCTCTCATCCCTGACTTCACAAATCTTACCAATGTTCGTTTTCACACAACGACATGATGCAAACTTGTAAGTAGAAACCATCTCCCTCTTGGAGCAAATTGGATAAGAACTACCTGAATCAAAAGAACAAATGGAATCCACATTTAAAGGACTTAAACAAAAAACATTGTTTAAGCTATCACTTGATTCAGCGATACTGGATTTGGTGCTCCTCTGACTCAACCGCTTGTAACAATCTCTCATGTAATGCTCAATCCATCAGCAATGATGACAACGAAAATTACCATTACATACACTTTCTCTTTCATTCAAAGTACAATTCACCTTCAAGCAACTTACAGAAGTTGACGCCGATTTCCGACTCTCCTTCCTAAGTTCATCCTCCTCCAACCCCTCGATTATACCTGCTACCGAAAACTTCTGCTTGGTAGATTTTTCTCCTAGCTTGGTTATCATGTTGAATGAATTTGGTGGTGACTATATCAAGTTGGAAGCTTTTAGATCATCTGCGTTAATTTCCCTCAGTTCAAATAACTTCATATTGAACTCCACTGCATGATCTAGAAGGGTGGTACTTTCCTTCATTGAGCAACCCCACAACTTCCTTTTTCGGTACATCTGATCCTGTAACGGCGATTCCGAGTAGTCAGTTCTAAGTCTTGCCCAAAGACTCGCCGCACATCTCCTATACCTGACTTCGCTCGTCAATGACATATGGATTAAACCCAAGGCTTCTGAATAAATCTCCTCCTAATGCTCCTGCTTTGTGCTTATTGGTCTCTCATTATCTCCTTCTAGAGCTAGATCCAATCCCTGTTGAACCGATGCTTCATGCATGTCCACCTTCAAGAGATCAAAGTTGATCTTTCCTTTGAACTGCTTGATCTTCGTGATCTAATCTGTCATCTTCTCCAAGGAACACGAACAAACCTACGAACCTGATTTCTCTGATACCAATCGTTAGGAAATTTGATTCCCTCCTTATACTAGGATCTTGTTGAGTTATGCAATGCAATCAATACAAAAAACTAAGCCAACACTAGATCACACCAAACATACCAAAGCACACAATTTTATCCCAGTTGGGGCATTCACCTTAATCCGGGAGAAAAGAAACTGTGATGTTACTCAACTAGAGAAGATATAAGAATATTACAATTCTCACAACGACTTTCTCAAGCCTCACCAGCAAATACTAGTTGTTTACAATTAGAAAACATCTCGAACTCTCTTCAATGAAGTACTCTCTCTCTTGACTCTTCAAGGAGGCCAATTACAATAATATATAGAGATTTAGAGAAACTCTAATTTCATATCTTGGTACAATGTCCATCTGATGTATACTAAAAAGATAACCGGACAATTAGAGATGTACGATCTAACTGGAAGATGAAGTGGACTGCAAACGAATTAACCAGACCTGCACCTAAAAACCTATCAGTGCCAGGGTCGGTCGACCGCACATAGTTGCGGTCGACTGTGACCTCCCAGTCTCTAACTCGAGGCGGGGATAGTCGAATGTCCGCCTATCTGTCACTGTTACTGCTGCTTACTGCTTTTCTTTTTCTCTGATCCCTCGCTTCGAACCCTCTACTTGTATCACCATCTTCTCTTCACACCAAATAAGTATGTAAGACATAAATCCAACAACCCCCTCCAACCTGCATTCCACACACCCTCCTTGCCTCTAACTTGCATCTGACACTATTCCCTCCTATGCGGCCCTCCTCAAACCTCGACCTCGCCTCTGACGTTGCCATTTCCCACACACCTTGATGCCCTCTGCCATTTCCAAACCGCCATGTTCATCCACTCAGTATTTTCGGTAGAACTGGAGAAGTGTATGGGTTAAAGATGGAGATGATTGTTGTGTCAGATTCAAGAATGAAATTTGGTAAGGTTTCTTCTATTTTTCATTTTTGCTATTGCCTCATGGATATTGAATAGGAAACACTTGAAATCCTAGAAATAATTATTAGAACTGTGCTTTGCTCAACAACTTTTTGATGGAAATTTCTATGTAGCATGCAAGATGTTTGTGAAAATGCTTTTGAGAAATTTTGGTTAACTAAGTCAGTTGTATCTATGTGTGGTGTATGTATTACTTTCTGAAATCCTAATTTACTAAATAATTTAATTTTCAATTTTTAATTTGTGTATTTGAAATCCCGATATTTGGATTTGGGGAAGAGTACAGATTGAAGATGAGATGATTGCAGTGTCAGATTCAAGAATGAGATTTGGTAAGGTTTCTTCTACTTTTTTCCTTATTGCAATTCCCTTATACATATTTGAATAGGAAATACTAGAAAACCTATAAATCTAGTGCTTAATTTTGAGAACTGTGCTTTGCTTATCAAGTGTTCAATGAAATACTTTGTAGCATGTGAGGTGTTTGTGAAAAATGATTTGAAATTTTTTTCTTAACTAAATCAGTTGTGTCTATGTGTGGTGCATGAATTAATTTCTGAAATCTTAATTTACTGCCTGGTTTCATTTGCAATTTCTAATTTGTGTTTTTTAAATCTCAAAATTTAGATTTAGGGAAGAGTACGAGTTGAAGACAGGGATAATTGCGGTGTCGAATCCAAGAATGAAATTTGGTAAGAAGGGAGGTGACAGAGGGTAGGGTGTCACGGACGAAGAGGTGGAGGGGGGTGTTTGAGAGGGGGACGTCGTGGCAGTCGAGGATGCCTGGACACTGGAGAGGAGGAAGGAGTGAAGGGCGACATCAGAGAGTGTGGATTTGGGAGGGGGAGGGAGGGTCGAGAAGAGGTGGGTCAGGACCTAGGTGTTTCCGGTCATGATGTACACATAGGTCGAACTCTGTGCGTTTGTTTTTAGAATTTTTACTTAACTATGTCAGTTGTATCTATGTGTGGTGTATGTATTACTTTATGAAACACTATTTTACTAACTGATTTCATTTTCAATTTTTAATTTATGTATTTGAAATCCCGATATTTGGATTTGGGGAAGTGTAGAGATTGAAGATGGGATGATTGCGGTGTCATATTCAAGAATGAGAAAAATCTTTGGCTTATCAAATTATCTATCGAGCCGTGAAAAAGATTCAACAAAAGACAGAAATAAATCCACTATCTGTTTTATGTTAAGAAATTCTTGGAGTAACTCCTGATATAGCAGTAAAAGCAAGACATGTAGGCGGATCGACTCTTCGAGTCCCCATTGAAACAATATTATCTCCGGTGCCATTATTCCTACTTCTGCAGCTATAGGTTTGCATTTTTACCCCATATGTTTTGTAAGGATTCTTCTACTTTTTTCATTGCTGCTATTCCATCATGCTTATTTGAATAGGAATACTAAAAAACCTAGAAATGTAGTGCTTAATTTTGAGAACTGTACCTTGCTCATCAAGTGTTCGATGAAATACATATGTAGCACGCAAGGTGTTTGTGAAAATTGCTTTTGAAAAATTTTGCTTAACTAAATCTTTTGTGTCTCTATGTGGTGCATGTATTAATTTATGAAATCTTAATTTACTGCCTGATTTCATTTGCAATTTCTAATTTTTGTTTTTTAAACCTCAAAATTTAGATTTGGGGAATAGTACAGGTTAAAGACGAGAATGATTGCGGTGTCAGATCCAAAGATGAATTTTTTTAAGAAGGGATGTGGTGGAGGGTAGGGTGAAACAGACAGAGAGGTGGAGGGGGGCGTTAGAGAGGGGGACGTTGCAACAGTTGAGGACGCCTGAGACGCGAGAGAGAATGAAGGAGTGAAGGGCGACGTCGGAGAGGGTGTGGATTTGAGAGAGGGAGGGGAGGGTCGAAATGAGGTGGGTCAAAACCTGAGTGTTGCCAGCCATGATGTACACAAAGGCAGGACTGTGCCTATATTGTTTAGGATAAATTTCACTAAACTATACCCTTAAAGAGATAATTTCTCTAATTCACTCACACTTTTTAAAAGTTTCATATAATTTTATGAGCCACTCAAAACTATTTTGGTTTGAGCAATTTGCATAGGAAAACACTAGTACACTAGTTTATACAGTATATTATGTTAAACCACTTTTGGTGCAAGGATTTTTTTTTTCCTTTTTTAAACTAAAAAAGGAGAGCAAAATGTTGGAAGCAACTTCCTACTCTTTCTCCATCCAAATTTTGAAGTTCAATCCTATCCCTTAATCAAACTTTAAAAAGCGTACAATATTGTATAGATGTTAATAGAAAAAAATTTCAAATATAGTTTTCTTATTCTCTTACTTTTTAAAAATTATGTGTAATATATTACACATTTTTATATTGAAATATTATGTGTAATATATTGTACAGTGTTAAACTAGTATATATTAAGCACAAAGCTCTACCTCCTCGATCCTTTCTCTATTTTGAAATGAAACAAGGAGGAAAAATAGGGTAAAAGTCTCTTGTAAAACTTCAAATTTTCAAAGAGAGTAAAAGGATAAGAAAATGGGAAATTAAAAGAATTATATGCAATTTGCACATGGATATAGTAGTGGGGAAATACAGTTACTTTTTTAAAAAACTTGCACTTGATAGTGAAATATTGCACATGATTGTTAGCATAAGACTAATTTAGAGATAGATACCCTATTGTTGTAGATTTTTATAGATTTTCGGTACTAAATACATCGAAATGCAAAATTTTAGTCCTAAATACCTTTAGGTTAAGCTTTTGGATATATTTTTAACTTGTGCTATCTTTCGAAACTATTTGCAGTAAAAGAGCAGTTGCCAAACTATTTGCACTTGAGATTTAACAACTAGACTCACTGTTCCCAACGACGAGTTTAGTTCTAAATTTTTTGAGAAACTTGTTGTTGGTAACGACGAGTTTAGTTCAAAAGTATCAAATAAGACTCGCGGTTGGGAACAACGAGGTTCTTTATACTAAACTCGATGTTGGGAACGGCAAGTTCAGTTCAAAATTATCAAATAAAGACTCGTCGTTCTCAACGGCGAGATTCTATATACTAGACTCGATGTTGAGAATAACGAGAATTATGAAATTTCACAGAGTGAAACTTTCTGTTCGAACAAAATCCATAGAAATTTTTTTTTAACTAAACTCGCTGTTCCCAACAGTGAATCTAGTATAAATCTCCTCGCCGTTGAGAACGTCGAGTCTTGTTTAAAAATTTTGACCTAAACTTGTCGTTGGAAATGGTGAATTTTTTCAAAAAAAAAAATAAACTCACCGTGTTCCAACGACGAACACAAAATAACTAAGCTTGTCGTTGATAACGGGCGACTAGTTGCTACGTCCTTGCCGAGCACAATTACTTTGATAAGAGTGGAGCAAAAGGTATTAAAAAAATAGTTGTAGTTGCTATGTCCTCTTTCATTCTTACTGCAATTAGTTTCGAAAAAGGTATTAAAAAAATGTCTTTAGGATTGACAGCACCGTTAATTGCACTGTAGGTGCATGCCTGCATAACAAATCCTATTTAAACAATGTCATGTTACGTCACGAACACAACTCTAATCTAAACAGATATAGTTCCATGCCAACTTCCAATGTGGTACTAAACGCACAGGATAAAAGTGGAGCTGGTATCGGGTTCAATCGGATCGGGTCCTCCACTATTCGAACCCGAACCCAGTACCTTACGGGTTCAAAAATTTGACCCAATTCCGAACTTGCAAGAACCGGGTCTGGGTCTGGGTCCGAGTCCAAGTTAAAAAATCTATCCGTCGGGTCCGCTGGTAAGGATTAAATAATTGCACTTAAGTATTTTTGCACCTGATACCTTACGGTTCTAATAATTTTTGCACTTATGTACATGAATAAATATTATATTTACACATCTATCTTCAACAATTACTTTTATATGTATATCCCTATAACCATATTATTAAAATTCCATATTTTTTTAGATGTTTTTTAACGTGTCCAGGTCCGGGTCTGTGTTGGTTCTATTTTGAGCGGACCCGGACCCGAACCCGTTAGTGTATCGGGTCTTATTTTAGGACCCCGGACCTGGACCCGTATAGATCGGGTTGGTTCCGATCCAATGCCGGGTCCGGGTCGGGTCCGGGTATCGGGTAAATGTGACAGTGCTAGATGAGGAAGTCAAATATGCAATGTTCCCTCACTACTTCATTAAATTGCCATTTTTAATGATGTCTAAAGAGAGTTTTCTATTCATCTCCTAAACCCAAACACTGAACTAGAGCTGGTATTGGGTCCTATCGGGTCGGGTCCTTCACTACCCGGATCCGGACCCGTACCTCACGGGTCCAAAAATTGGATCCGGACCCTGACTTGCGAGAATCGGGTCCGGGCCCGGGTCCTTGTTAGAAAAACCTACCCATCGGGTTTAGTAGCGGGGAATAAATATTTGTACTTAAGTATTTTTGTACCCGATACCCTACAGTTTCAAAAATTTTTACACTTAAGTACATGAATAAATATTATATTTACACATCTATCTTCAACAGTTACTATTTACATGTATATCTCTATAACCCTATTATTTAGATTCAATATTCTGGCTGTATTTTCTAACGGGTCTGGGTCTATTTTGAGCAGACCCGGATCTGGACCCGAAAGTGCATCAGGTGTTATTTTAGGACCTGGACTCATATAGATCCGATCGCTTCCGGTCCAATGCCGGGTTCGGATCGGGTCCGCGTATCAGGTCAGAGTAAGAACTCTACACTGAACTATCCCCTTAGAATTAGTCATGCAATTAAATACTCCGCCTGTTTCGTAATATATAAGTCATTCTAGTCTTTTTTTGTCTCACAATATATACCATCTTTAGCATTGGTATCGACCTATCCGGTCCCCTACGGGTCAAAAAATTGGACCCAGATCCGGACCCATGAGGACCGGATCCGGTTCTAGGTCCGGGTCCGATTAAAATATTCCTACCGGTTCGGATAGGAGCGGGAGTGTGAACGGCGAGCGGAGGCGGCGAGTGGAGGATTTAGAATAGAGGAGAGAAGAACAAGGCATGAGTTTTGAGTTTGGAATAGGAAAATTTAGAATTGAGGAGGAAGGAGGGGAGGGATGAGGATAGAATATTTATTTTTATGTTGATTTTTTTTTTTTAATGGGTCTGGGTTCGGGTCCCGGTCGGTTCTCTTTTGAGCGGACCCAGACCCAAACCCGAAAGTATAACGAGTCTCATTTTAGGACCCGGACCAGGACCAGGACCTGGATAAGCCGGATCGATTTCAGTCCAATATCGGATCCGGGTCGGGTCCGGGTCGGATCTGGGTGTCGGGTATTTATACCAATGCTAACCATCTTAGGTTATCTAGAGACATGTCTTAACTTTTTAACTGTACATTATTATTATTATTATTTTAATGAGACTTTCAATTTTGACATTGTAGCCATTTATTCTTTTACCTAAATAAATTACTAGCTCATTTAAGAAAATAACAAGTTTGACATTTTACAATAGCTATATCATTTAAGAGTTTCAATAGCCAAGCATATTTATTTATTTTATACTAATCTATGGTGTTCCTTATTATTAGAGGAGAAACATAAAATGATTTATATTATGCAACCTGGGGATTAGTTCTCTATTTTTGTGATTAAAGTTCTTGTGATTAAAGATCTAGCAGGGTTCTTATATTTCTAGCAAAAAAATTTTGGGGACTTGAAATGGAGTAACCTAAATAGGTTACTCTTTTGCCAGTTTTATCGTTTGTTAATCTATAATAGCTAAAAATAATTAGGGATGGCATTCGGGTCGAACGGGCTGGGTCGGGCGGGACCCGTCCGAGTTGGATGTTGACTTGGGCGGGTTCGAGGCGGGTGGGTGGCTTAACCGAGCCGGGCCGGGCCGGGTCGAAAAGTGGAAATGGCGACCCGCCCAACCCGTGAACCCTTTCAGGTCCAACCCGGATCTGGTCGGGTCAGGTTGCGGGTTGGCCCGTTTAGATATGTTTTTTAAATTTTTTTTTTAACTTAGAATAATAATAATAATAATAATAATAAACATTAAAAATCGTAATAATAATAAGATTGAAAGAGTGAAATTGCCAAAAAAATATTGAAATATTATTCATATGATTTTAAGTTATACAAGTTTCACAATTTCTAATGAAATAAAGATTTCAATTCACAAATTTATTTTATACACTAACATATTTCTTATATACAATTTCAATTTATTTCAATTTTTCTAATTTGAAATAACAAGCACAGATATAATACAATTTTTTTTATCTATTTACAATTGTCTTCAAGTTGATGGCCTTGAATTTATTGTTGTTGATCTTGAATTCTTCATTTTGGTTGCTATTGTTGTTGTTGTTGTTGTTGTTGTTGTTGATGTTCTGGCGAGTTGTTCCCACTTATGGACGTAGATAATGTTTTTCCTTGTATCCTATCTTTAGCCTTCAGCCAGTCTTCCATGCAAACGAGTATCTCTAACGTGTCGGGCTTTAAGCAATTCCTGTAATCAGTTAGAACCCTGTCACTTGAAGAAAATGCACTTTTAGAAGCAACAGTAGAGACAGGATGAGTTAGTAAATCTTTAGCCATATATGGCAGAATACTATAAGTGTGTTCATGGTCTTTCGACCATTATAAAATATCTAGTAGAGAAGAAGAAGACTCAGAATCTTATTGGTTATACCAATTTAATTCATTTGGTTGATTAGTCCTAGGTTTTTTGGATTGAATTTGTGCAAGTAAATTAAGTGTTCTATCATCAAATTTACTCTTACCCTTACCTTTAGAATTACCAGAAGAAGAACTAACTACAGAAGTTGTACTACTAGAAGCAAAAGATCGATCATAATAATCATACAAGTTATTTAATGTAGGTTTAAATTTAACTCAAAAAGAAGCGCAATCAATTACTATTTCTATTTCTTCATTTTCCCCAAGTAATGAAAAAAATATTTCAATCAAACTTTTCATACCTTCTAATTTGATACGAGAATCCATAACGGTAGCAACACAAATCAACATAGGAGGAGGATAAAAATACTTCAAAAAATTTTTGTATGCAGGTTTTACAATATCACCAACAAAAGTATCATTTAACATTTCGTTAAATGTTTGTAACTTTGCATCATACTAACTATTGAAATAAAAATGCTACTAGAAGTAGATTCATATGTTTTTGAAAATTTTAAAGTTGCAGTTTTAAAAGGTTCTAAAAATTTCAACAAAGATTCGGCATAAAACCAATCGGTGAGAGTCATTTCAAAATTTGGCATATTTTTTGCGATACAAAAATTATTTACAATTGCTTTATAGTCGGTAACAACATGTAGTAAATCAAAAGTAGAGTTCCATCAGTGTTTAACATCCTTTAGAAATCTTCTAAAAGGTACATTTGAAATCCTACACCAATTTTTTCATTCTTGAAATACGCAGGGACTTAATGCAATGAAATGTACACAATTTCTAATTTTAAGTATATATGGATCGGCTATTTTTAATGCATCTTGAACACATAAATTTAAAATATGACATGCACATCTAATATGAAAAATATTGTCAGATGAAGGGTTTAATGTGGATTTTAAAGTAGTAATTGCTGCATTGTTGTTAGATGTATTATCAAAACTAATACACATAATTTTATCGCGAATATGAAAAACATAACAAATTTCAAAAATACGGTTTGCTATTTCAGTGCCACTATGGGGATACGGCAACGCGACAAGTGATATGATTCTTTTTTGAAGAATCCAACAATTGTCGATCTAATGACAGGTTATTCCCATCGTTGGAATATTGTTGACACCTGTCCAACAATCCGAAGTTAAACTCCATAAAATTACAATCAAAGCGTCCTTTATTTCATTGTACACTTTAAAACAATCCGATTTGCAAGTATTTCTCAGGATTCTTCTAAAATAAGGGTTTAAGGCCGTTTGATTAAAATTTTCCAAATTCCTACTCTCGGGATAGGAAAATGGTAACTCTTCTTTTATTACTAATCAGGCCATTTCCCGACGAACAAGATCGGGATCATAAGGTTGGCTATCAACTAGACCATTCCTAGGTTTGATTTTTTGTTGGCCGGGTAGGTCAACAAGAAGATCTTTATGGTTATGTTGGATGTATCTACTAATTGTACCGGTGCCATCATCCATCTTGAATTTGTATGCCTTAGAACATGTTTTACAAACTTTCAACCCTATACCCGAATTTTCTTCGTCTGGGATAAAATCGTAAAATTTATGTCAATCACTACTTTCTCCTTTACTTTTCCTACCACTACGGGGTTGTGTTGTTTCAGTTGGTTGTTGTTGTTGTTGTTCTTCTTCTAATTGTATGTCTCCTACAACCTCATCGTGTGCACCCCATTGTTGGGTAGGAGGATCATGGTACTCTTCGGCGGGCTCACTAATTGGTTCAATTGGTGGCTTACGGGAAGTGCCGGTAAAATCTTGCCCACTTTGGCTTCGACCGCTACCCGTGATCTAGACATAATGTAGTAATCTATGTAAAAAAAACTACACAATGTAGGAGCGATGAGTTATAAAAAAATATCTAGAAAACAAGAGAGTTGAGATAGAGATGATCAAAAAACCAACAAAAATTATAACTACAACAAAAATTAAATAAGAAGAGTGGTATGAAATTTTGATACCGTTCACCGTGAATACGCGTATATAAAAAAATCCAAGAAAAAAAGAATAGAAGTAGAAGTAGAAATAAACGATTCCGGAATTGAAGAGTTGAGTAGAGCTTGAAGGAGAGTTGAAGACTTGATCACTTGGAGTTGGACGAGATCGAGTTGAAGAGTTGAAGACGTTGTTGAATTTTGATTTCGATACGATCGGAATTTGATCGTGTATATGCCTTGAAGACTTGCTTGTTGAATACTTCAGTTGTTCGCAAATTGCTTAGAAATGAG
Source organism: Hemerocallis citrina (assembly GCA_017893485.1). Classification (NCBI taxonomy): domain Eukaryota; kingdom Viridiplantae; phylum Streptophyta; class Magnoliopsida; order Asparagales; family Asphodelaceae; genus Hemerocallis; species Hemerocallis citrina. Next base: position 115,992,063 of record CM030366.1, read on the forward strand.
TTATAATAGTAGAGAGAGTGAGAGAGCTTTTTGTAAATTTTTTAATGGGGTTTTGGGGGGTATTTATAGGGTAAAAATTTTTATAAAAAAAAAAACAAAAAAAAACCCAAAAAAACGGCTATAAGAGCCGTTTTGGCTCTTTGTTGTACAGTACCCAACGACCTCCTTTTGCGACTCATTGGACCCGTTCGGGTCAACGGTCTACCCGGGACGGGTCGAACGTTTGACCCGTTCGGGTCAAACGGTTCGCAACCCGCGGGTCGACCCGCGGGTTGGCGGGCGGATTGGGGAATTTAACCGGGTTCGCGGGTCGGGTTGGATCCGATATTTCGGTGATCCGGGTCGAGCCATTACTATTCAAGGGTTCGACCCGAACCCGAACCGCCGTTTCGCGGGCCAGGTTATACGGGCGGGTTGACGGTTGACCCGGCCCACTTGCCATCCCTTAAAATAAGTAAAAAATAATTTGATAAAAATAAAATAGTAATAATAATAATAATTTGATTTACCGATAGATTTATCAGACCGGCGTATTACCTAAAACCTGCCTGTATTCAACAAAAAAAAAAAAAAAAAAAAACAATGGATTTGGATAGACTAGGGATTAATAAAATACGAGTCTGAGTTTGAAAATTGCTAAACGCCTCTGGCCCGACTGCTACACGTCCCTACTTGAACACACTCGCAGTAATTTTTTTTTTTTTTTTTTTGGGCTACAAAATTAAAAGATTCCTTTTAGTGAATTTAACATGTGACTAGTTCCACATAAGACTAAGCAATGCTTTCTGACCCGGCAATTTTGGGGATTAGCTTCTTCTTTTCAATTGTCTTTCTCTATAAAAGCGCCTTCACATCCCACAGCCATTTGTCATTCACAATTACTTTCAAACTCATTCAATTACAAATCCACTCATTTACAAATCAAGCAGAAAGCATCCTCAAAACTGAAAAAAAAAAGGATAAATGGGAAACTGTATCGATCGCCATCAAGCAGTGACTTGGGTCGACGACCACGACGAAGATCAAGAAGACCAAGATTACTATCAAAATTTGCAAGCAGAGAGAAAGATGTTAATTAACAAAAAAGTGATTCCCTTGACTGTCTTGGTGAAAATCAAGTTGATAAGGCATTTGGAGGAGGTGTTAAAGAAGATAAAAGGAGAATATGTGAAGATCAGAAAGTACTACAAATCTAATGAGAGGAGGTAAATGAGCGTCCGAGCTCGTCATTAGAGACCGGCCATACAGAGTACCAGAAGTATCCGAACAGCAACTACAACATTGACAATTAAATTTATTTATTCTTTTTATATATTTTTCGACATAGTTCGAGTGGGATTCTTTCTATTACATGTTTTCTTGTAAATATATGGTTATTGTTTGGTAGAGTCAGAAACGGACATGAGGGATTATTTTGCTTGTAGGCAGCCACATACCGTTGTATTGTACACAAATCAGTTTTTCAAAAATGTATATACATGTATAGATATTGATTTAGTTCCATTAAACATTTCTCTCTCAAATAACTCCCTTATTTACAATGTTCGATATATAGGTATATTCTCAATATAAATAAAATATTATTGTGTATAATATTGTATGGGATAACACGTGTTTGCACATGTTATCTACTAGTTATTGGACCGGCTTGAGTGAGTATAAAGTTCAGTATCCAAAACATAGTCTTATCTCATATATACTAGTCTTGTGATAGTGCCCGGGATTATTCCAATTCTGATGATCAGAGTATAATATCTCAAGAAGTAGGGATATTAAACCCTAACTCTAATTTCTCATTGTTCCTATTCTCATTATTATTCAACTAGTACTTTTCACGTGAGATGCACGTTTTGATAAAGAGTTCGAGTTAAACTTGCGATACATGTAAATCAACAGAAAATAGCACGTGCGATGAATGCCTTAATTTTTAAAAAATAGAGCTGAACGGGCGATAGACGTATTTTTTTTAAATTAAGAAGGAAAAATTTTGATGTTGTTGCTGCTGATTTTGGTGTGGGAGCAAACAGATGAATTTGTGGATTCTTTTAGGAAACGAATAAGGCAAATCTGTTGACTTTCACCGGCGTTTGACTGATTTCTTACTCCTGCCGTTGACCTACAAAAAAATTTGATACACCGGGATGGATTCCGGCGACGAACCCTTCGACGCTCGAGTCAGTAATCAGGAAGATTATGAAAAAAACGTTTATGTGGAAAAATATTGATTACCTTGTTATGGTGGGGGGAGAAAGGTTTTTATAGTCGCCTTAAGAGACAGTTTGGAGATAATCATTTATCTCTATGTCTGGTATTTTTGGATAAGATGTAGAGTTTAAACTCGTTTCATGATAAGAGAGGTTGTTTAAACCGCCACTTAGAAATAATCATGAATTTGAATTACTCTTTAAATATCTGAATTGGTTTATAACGGGTTGCTACCCATAGCCAATAGGACAAATCCGTTTTTGGGTTATTAGGCTTTGAAGAAAGACCCAGATTCCAATTTGGACCCGTTTGTAGGTAAAATTACTATTTTACCCCTGAGAGCTTTAAGATTCGTGCCCGATTTGAATGGTCCCAATTTAGTTCTATTTTTAGCCATATCAGATGTGTGCGTGTGATGCAAGTGTTGAAAAATAGATTTGGAATTGTACATGCGATGCACATATTTGTTTGGTGACATAGTGAGGACTCAAACCTGGGACCTCCTTCATATTAGTTATGCACGCGTGATGCACGTGTTTGTAGATTGACAAATGAAACTAAGGCCTTCTCCCATTATAATAATAGTGATAATCTTGAGATATTAGTTATTATTTTAATTTTGAGATTAAGTGAAGGATTGTTGAAATCTAATCATCGTAGTCATCAAAATCACCATTCGTCAGGATTTCGTCGTCGCCGCCGCCATCGCCGAAGGTCGTTGCTGTCACGCCTCGAATTCCAAACACAGGTAATTTGTAGCAAAAACGGGATCTTTTACTTCAACTTCGTACAAAAATATAAGGAATTTAAAACTTTTTCATTTACAATATTGTTTTTTACAATAGCACATCGAAAATAAATAAGTACAATACATATATGATAATGAAAGCTTTTCAGTCTTATGACATCTCTCAAAGTGTCTTCAAATCCGTGCCAAAACCAATCCTGCAACTAGGAAACTGTGGGCACGTCAGTTGTATACAACTAATGCAATGCTATAATACAGCGATTCTTCTACTTTAACAATCACAAACTTGAATGCAGAAATAGAAAACTGATTATCCTAATTATCTCAGTGTATTATATGAACTTAATGCCTAATGCAGACATTTATACTTACGATGACACTAATGCATACTTGTTCGGATTCTATGCATAGGATTCTATGCATTCCATACTACATAGGTCCGAGGCCAAGTCCTTAATGTACTCCACAATATAGGTTTTAATCCCTCGCTATGCAACCTACTACCTGACCACTACGAGATTCAGATACTTGAAAAGTATTGGCTCTCGCCCCGAAATACTGGAGATCAATCACACTCTGCAGATTATTCTGTGGCATATTTCATCCATCGTCCAGGGAACACTGGGGATCATCTCACTTCGCAGGTCATCCTGGAGCCCTCATTGCACAAATATCCCATGAGCGTCGCTTTCGTCCTGGAAAAATGGAGATCAGTCCCACTCTGCAGATTATTCTGTGACCTATTTCATCCATCGTCCCGGAATATTGGGATCATCTCACTCTGCGGATCATCCTGGAGCCCTCATATTCACGTTTGCAGCCCTCATTGCACAAATATCCCATGAGCGTCACTTTCGTCCCGGAAAAATGGAGATCAGTCCACTCCGCAGATTATTCTATGACCTATTTCATCCATTGTCCCGGAATATTGGGATCATCTCACTCTGCGGATCATCCTGGAGCCCTCATATTCACGTTTGCTTTTGTTTCATCATATCTCCAACTAGTGCTTGTCCTTAAGTTAAATTATAGTTACTAGGACTTAGAGCTAGCTTACCCACCAGACTTAAATCAAAACACTAAGAATGTTAGCCCACATTGGCTACTTCTCAAAAGAAAGTTAACCCACACTGGCTACTTCTCAAATTTTCACATATCATGACCTGCCGGCACTCTGGGTCTCGTTCAGTCTCTAGAATCATGTCATCTCAACATAGAGATCAACTAGGTTACATCTAACCTCTTCATAAAAATTTTCTCATTCATTAAAGAATCATTCAAATTCTCTTTAAATTGCCCATTTCAAGAGAACACATCTCAAAAATCAATTCGCCTTGATAAAACCCTTACAATATCGTATGTTTATTTTCCAAAATACATTCTTCGTTCATTTCTTAATTTGTCATATCAATTATTTTACACAAATTCTAGGATGAAATTTATTTCTCAATCAATATAAATTCCATTCAACTAGTCATCCTCAAATAACTACACAAAATTTCCCAAAATGTTATAATAGGACTTCAACAGTCTCAATTCAATCAACATTATCTTGTTCTAATATTTCAATTCAAATCTCCAAAAATGTACTAAAATCATTTATTCAAACCTGGAATTTAATCCAAAACAATTGTACGAATTTCCATCAAATTTTAATTCTCCAAAATACCAATATCCTTTAAAATCATCTCTATCCAAATTCTTCAAATCCAACCACCAAATATGTTTTTAACCCTTTATCTAAGTGGGGAAATTAACGCCAAAATGTTTTTACAAATTACCATCAAAATGTTCCTCCAAAAAAATTAATTTATATTCCCAATATACTCAAAAACAGTAAATACTACCAAATTCGAGCCCACCAAGAATCAAACCTACAATCTCAAAGATCCTAAGCCACATGCACTAACCAATAATCCAAGACTAGTTCTTTATCAACTTCAATTCAAGGTAATAACATATATATATATATATATATATAATCAACTATTTGAATGCTCTTGAGACAGCAACCCAATGGTATTGTAAAAATTATATAAATTCCAATACTACTCCAAAAATATATTTTTTAGTTTCATAGGAAACATAAATGAATCTGCTACAACTTTGTAGTAAAGATCATCTAAATTCATCGTCAATTACTTGGTCTAAATTCATTTGCAAAATAGTAGGTTCAACATCCGAAAACTGCAGCTCATGCTACTTGTAAAAATCACAGAAAATTCTATGATTCGTGAAACTTTATGTTCTTTAGCTCAAATCAAAGGTATACAAGTATAATATAACTTTGTAGTTATAAGTTTCTCCAAAATATTGTGTCTATAACCCTGAATTCTTCAAAATCTACAGTAAGGACGAAAATGTTACACAGACTCGACTACAGTTAAAGTACTTCCACCTGTTCAACATTGTAAAATTCATTATAAATTCTATTCTTCATGAAAAATTGATTTCTTAGACTCTAAAGAAAGTTTAACGAGTCTACTCCAACTTTTTAGTTTTGGCCTTTCTCAAAATACTGTATCTAAGATGCCGAAATTATCAAAATCTGAAATGTATACAAATTTTCAGTAACTAGCCAAACTTCCAACCAGTCCAAAGTTTGAATTTTATAAAAATAGTAAACGACATCCAAATTAGCACTGTCACAATTACCCGATACCCGGACCCAACCTGGACCGGGCATTGGACCAGAACCGACCCGATCTATACGGGTCAGGAACCAGGTCCTAAAATAAGACCCGATGCACTTTTGGGTCATGGTCCGGGTCTGCTCAAAATAGAACGGACCCGGACCCGGACCCAGACCCGGACCCGGACCCATTAAAAAATTCCCCCAAACATATAGAATTTAAATTAAAGGGTTATAGGAATATACATATAAAAGTAATTGTTGAAGATAGATATGTAAATATAATATTAATTCATGTACTTAAGTGCAAAAATTGTTAGAAACGTAGGGTATTGGGTACAAAAATACTTAAGTGCAAGTATTTATTCTCAACTACCGGTGTAACCCCTGTTTCCGATTGTACGGATTTTTCTTGTATTTTATAGTGTTCTCTTTTCTATTTTAATGTATTTTTGATCTTGGGCTTGTTGTGGGCCTTCTATTACAATTTATTGTATTATTGTTATTATTATTACTATCCTTGTTATCTTTTGTTAGCCCAATTCATTTCCAAGCCCATACTATTATCTACCCAAACCCATATCCTTAATGGATCCTGAACCTAAATCCTAGTCTACCCAAACCCACAAACCCATATACTCCCTAACAACTAACCCAGATCTTCTCACCCACAATCTACCATATCTCTTAACTACCCACGTTTATATTATATATTATATTATTATTTTATTTTATTTAACACCCCTACCGTTCTATTTCTCTCCCACTCTTTCTCCCGTGCTCTCTCCTTCTCTCTCTGTCGGTGTGGGGAAGAAAGGTAACCAGTGGTTGCTGCCACTGTTTGCTGTTTTGGCATAGGAGATCCTGGGTTGCCGTTTGCTGTTTACTTGGAGTTGCAGTTTGGTTGCTCTTGCTGTTTGGTATTTTGTACTTGTGTCGCACGTATTTTGGAGCATCGCCCGGGATTCCGATCCCGTTATTCTAGTTATTCAGATCTCTCACACAAAAGGCAAGTCCACTTGAACTCGGTTTATTTTTCAAGTTCAAGATTATTGATCTCCTCCGCAAGTAGTTCTCTTTCGATTATCGTATATTGCTTGTGTACTTTCCGTTGGGGATATTGAGGGTTTACACGAGCTAACCCGAAGTATCCTTGACTCGTGCTAATATCCATTGATTCAAACCCAAAGTTGCATGTACACACGACATGAACAAATTGATTAGACCTTGCATATGAGATATATATAATAATATGGATACATGTTGATTGATTGAGAAATCGTGAATTGAATCGTGACATGATAATCTTGCCTTGTATACAGTAGTATTTCATCTCAACTTTCTGTACATTAATGTTAATGCATTGCCTGATACAAGAACATGTTGATTATTCACTTTGACAAATATATATGATAATGTTTGTTATGTCTTACTGCCTATTCTGTTTTGTACTGAGATTTCGACCCTGTTACAATAAGAATCAACCAAAACTTTGTAAAAAGAAATTGTAGCCTAATAAATCTAGTTTTTAGACCACTTGACGGGTCTTGATTCCGAGTTGTGAGATGTGAGATATCGCAGTTTTAGTCACTATTGGTCTGTACTTTCCAGATTGCAAATTAATAAAACACCGACACAACTTTCAGTTGAAACACCATGATAACAATAGTGTAATGACTTGAAACTCTCCAGAAACTTAGTATACATACTTAGGATCCATTCCTAATTTTTGTAACCTAGTTTCCACCCATAAAGTTTTGACCGTAAGTTGCTGCCAGAATAGCTAACCTATAAAGATTAGGATAATTGACCTAGTTACAGTCAGAATTAATAAAAACTTACTAAACATGAATTTTAGCCCCAGATGTCTAGTTTACTTTTCCTTTTGGCGGAATCGAATTTCGAGTTATAGTTTATGAGTTACTGCTATTTTAGTACTGTTGTGTCTGCCTTTTCATTTTACTATTACTTGTATTTTTATCATGCATTGTACCATTTTGTTGCATATTATCGTTGCCTTGATACTTGTATACACACTTGAATGATCATGAATGAAATAATCAAATATTAAACAAGCCGGGGTTAATAAGGGTTGACATAGTAGTGGATAATCTCAGAAAATGTACTCGTTAAGGCATTATCGTTATATCGTATTGTCATGGAAGGAGGAGTATCGATTGTGAATTATTGATGGTTAATTCTCAATTGTAAATTATTGTTATCGATGCCAAGTACACGCTCTGTAGATCCCACCACGAAGTCTAAAACGAACACTGATTTGCATGCACCGAACCTGTGGTATGGGACGCAGTAGTACGTGCATTAGTCAGGCTAAATACTAATAGACTAGATTGACACTTGCATCATTGAATCATGACTATTGACATTGACATTGTTTATCGATTATTGTTATTGGAAATTATATTGTTAAATCTAGATCTTTCATCAGTCCTTGTTATTGCTTTTGAATTTTAATCTTGCTTCATATTCCTTGATGTTCCATATTCCATTATTCTTTGCTTTTCACTACTTGCTGTCCGTACTTGCTCTAAGGATATTTTCTTTCCACTCTAGTTGATCTAGCTACAGGTGCACAAGGAGAATTGCCAGAAGGCATTAGTGAGCAGTTCTTCTAGGATTGGAGCAGGAGCCGCTTTAAAATAAACTATCTTCTTCCATGTTATTCTTTTATCGCATTGTTATTCTTTTGTTGAACTTTGTATCCCGGGCTTGTTGACCCGTAACTATTGTTTATTTTTCCAGTTGTTGGTTATTATGTTGACTACCGCATGTTTAATCTCATTCATTGTTTATGTTATTATTTTTATCTGCATGGTTATGATTATTTCTTTTCATATTGTTGAGTTAAGACTGGTACAGCTTATGGATGATGTTAATATCATTTGCTGGGCCTTCGTCACGGACTCGTATTTCCGTATTTTGGAAAGCAAGGTGTGACAAACGGACCCGATGGATAATTTTTTTTAACTAGGACCCGGACCCGGACCCGGTTCTTTCAAGTATGGATCCGGGTCCAATTTTTGGACCCGTAAGGTACTGGGTCCAGGTCCGGAAAGTAGAGGACCTGGCCCGATAGGACCCGATACCAGCTCTAATCCAAATATTATGAAATTTTAAGAAGATATTCTTGACATATACGGGGTGCTCATATAAAAATGTTAGCACTAGATTCCATCTAGTTTAATAGATATGATTTTCTGAAGTGCAACTAAAACATAAAACATAAACTATAAAAATGCCCCCAAATCAATCATATCATAATTTCACACATTTAATCAACAACACATAATCTAAACATAAATACTCAATCTATATAAGTTATAATGCATCTAACAATTCACACATATATATTCTATAATCTAGCATTCTACTAATAACTTTATATTATAAAGTTAGAGAAACACCCACCTCAAAAGAGACCTTCTAGTAGTTGAAACCTTAGAAAAAGCTCTACAATCCCCTACTCCGGGAAAAAAAAAACGCAGCTCCCTCCCTTGTATTTCCCAAAAGCAAATAGCAACAAAACACCACCTTTTTTTTATATATAGTATTTGTGTTCATATGAGGCTAGATTATGAGGTATTTATATGAAAAATTAGGGATTAGTTTTAGAAACCATCCACTCACACACCCACTCACACACTCACCCCACTCACTCACTCCACTCTCTCCTATATGCAAACATTTTTGAAAGAGTGCACATTGCACGTGTGCACGTGTTTTGTACACTTTCTTATTTTATTTTCACTTTTATTATTTTATTCCATTTTAAATTCTTATTTTTAATAAATACTCATATTAAGTTTAGTATAATTATCCTAGTGAAATTGTTAGTGCACAACTTTGTAATAAAATAGCACAATTTGCACGTGCATTAAAAAATACGTGCTAATAAATATTCATATATAAAATAAATTTGAGAGAACGAAAAATGTCTATAACAATCAAAATACAAAAATATGTTAAATACGTTTCATTAATTCTATATATGTATACAACAATATAATCAATGAGTGCATAGAAAATACGTGCACCGCACGTGTAAAAATATATTTGAGTCAACATAGGAGAAAAATGAATTTCAATTTATGAAACGAATTCGAACAATTTATAAAATAAATAATTGAACACGTAGAAAATTTTATAATATTATACGTAACGGTAGAATATACGTAATCGACACGTGTATTGAAAGCACGTGTAATGCACGTAAAAACATATAGATTAAAATAAATGTATAAGTTCGCTCAGAATAAGATAAAAATAAATTTTGAGAATACGAAAAATGCATACATAATTGAAATGTAGAAATACGTAAGACATTTATATTAAAATATGTTATGAATATTACTCGTAATAGTACAAAATACGTGTGCGTACACCTGTGGAAAAATTCATCATAACTCAATTTTGCGATGTGTTATAGTTGCGGCCTCTTCCTCCACCTTCTTATCCATCGATCTCCATGTGAGAACGAATCAGAGAAGACCCATGTCCAGATTCGATCTATAGAGTTTCTCATTGGCTTCAATCCGCTGTTTCGTGTTTGGCCCGAGGACAGGATCCGCCACATTACGTTTGCTTGATCAGTTCCGATGATTGGATGGGGGTTTGGTGTTTCTTGTTCGGACCCACACATCAGATCCTGTTGCGGGTGTTGTTGTTTTGAGCCAGATCTGAACCCATGTGTAATTGAGTCAGATCCAGTTGTTGTCTTTCTAGTGCTGTTGTTGATTAAGATCCAAACCCATGTGCAATTTGATCAAACCCGCATACCCAAACCGAACCCACATACAGCTGTTTTTATCAAGATTTTGTTCACTTTAAGATTCATGCTGCATTTATTTAATTAATTTTTTGTTTACTTTTTTAAAAATTGTTTACAGAAAAACCATTTCTTCCACTAAAATTACGTGAGCATTAATTATTTAGAATAAAACCTATATTTTCTGGACCTTTGAGATGGAAAAACAAGATCGTTCGTACGAGTTCCTAAATTAGAGGGATTTACTGATTCTAATTTTAACAGTTGGAAGAGGAAAGCACATTATGAGATGTGGATACAATTTGTTGAAGATGGTGTGGGCAGTGGGGATATTACTTGATTGAATCCAAATATGAAGATAAGTCGTCTCTCATATCTATGTTTTAGTCGTTACTTAATTGTTTGTTTGAGTTTTGTTGCTAAGTGCTAAAGTTCAAAACTTTGTTAAGCATTATATTCTTATGAGTTTGAACTTACTGTTGTGTGATAAAGTTCAAGGAATTACTTTTGAGACATATGTTTTGTTGTAAAAATAAATAACTACATATTGACTATCTTTTATGATGATTGTAGGAACCTTGAACGGTTGCTTGCAACAAACATTGTTGAAGGCTATCAAACTCTCTTGACTATCGAAGTGCATTTGAAGGTTAAATAAGTCTGCACATGGTAGACTTCTCCATTGAATTTGGAAAACAATTATAATGTGAAGTGTCGGTATGATATACTCTAATTTCTGTTAGTATTTTCATGTGTTGAATGAACTATCAATTTCGATTAAATGATTTGTGTTACTTTGTGGGAGTGAACACATGTTTGAAAATTTTGATCATAATTAATCTCGTGTTATAACTAACAAGTCTAAGGTTCTTAAATGTGTCTTATCATACTTTGTGTATTAGTGGCTAACGCTCCATTTGCAGTTTATGTGAAATCGTATATTTGCTTCTCTATTAAAGATTGTGTTGGGTTTATATGTCTTGCATATACATATTCATTGAAGAAAACGATGAAGCGATGAGATGGATCGAAGCAAATGGTTGAATATAGAGAAGATAGCAGTTGTATTCGACCGTACCTAGGGGTCGGTCGACCGGCCACTGTAGAGGGTTTTCCTGCGAGGGGGACAGTCAACCGCAAGTTATGTGAGCTCGACCGAGTGCGGCTAATGGGTTTTTGGGTGAGGGTCTGGCTGATTCGTTTGAAGCCCAACTTTATCTTCAAGTTAGATCATATGACTTTCAATATATGGTTACCTCTTCAGTAGTCATCGGATGGTTAGTGTATCAAGTGTATCAAACTAGGGTTTCTCTAGATCTATCTAATCAATTGTAATGGCTCCAAAAAAGGTATGATTCTACTGAGTATCGAATAGGAGAAGTGAGTAATTCATCTGAGATGTGAGAGATTTCTCCATTGTAAACATCAAGCAAGTTACAATTAGGCTTGAGAGCGGGTCGTAGTGAGAGTTGTAATATTCTTGTATCTTCTCTAGTTGAAATAACATCTTGGTTCTTCCTCCTCCGGATTAAGGCGAAATCCCCAATTGAGACAACTCTTGTGTGCTTTGTGTGATCAAGTATTTGCTTGGTGTCTTGAGTTGATGGTGTAGAAGACTTTGTAGTACCCCCAAAATAATTAACAATTATTTTGTACTACCATGTTTGATTAATAATTTTTTTATCTTAATTAAAATGAAATTATTTTGTTATGATATATATATATGTATATTGTTGTTGCTATTTTTGAAGCATACACTAGTAGATGGTTAGCCCAACCATGTATATTTATTCATGAGCAATTGTAAATAAAGTCCAACATGAAGATTTCTAGGGTTAGCATTACTATAATTAAACATGAGGTTAATTAAACATTAGATTAATTAATCTTAGTTGCCTAAAATTCTCAACACCTCTCCACACTCACCCACACTCTAAACCTAACCAGATCTCTTTGGTCGGCCAAACCCCTCCCCATCTCCCTATATATTATGTGTGTGTATGTATGAGAAACCCTTCCTCACTCCATACTCCATAATTCATGCTTTCCACAACTCCACTTCACACTACTCTACATTCATACTACTCTTCATTCCAACTCTCTCTTACTTATTTCTAAATACTAATTGAGCAAGAAATGTAGCTATTTGGAGCAAGAAGCAAGCTAGGAGGAGAAGGACAAGCAAGTGAGGTGTTTTACTCTTCAATTAAGGTGGATGTTCTTCAACCCTCATGGTTGTTACATTGTGTATAATTGAGTCTCTATCCGAAAATCACAACTCCCTGAATAAGAGAAATTTAGGGTTGAAACTTTTACAGAAACTTCTCATACATGTCTAGAACATCTCTACCAAATTTCCTAATTTATGGATAATATTTGCTATTTTAATAAAATCCGAAACCACTGTTGGTATGAGCTGCAATTTGCCATGTTTACTAATTCTATTTCAAAAAATCATATCTCTCTAGCTATGTGGTATTTCAAGTTGAAATTTTTATATGTGATACTTGTATGTGTCTAGAACATGCTCACCATATTTTATGAATTTTGGACATTGTTTAGTATTTTAAATTAATTTCGAACTCATGACTGGTTAGCAGTTTATTAGCATCTGGAAATTTGTACACATTTCAATTCTTGATCATTTTGGCCTCTTAAATGAAGTAATTTGAGAAAACTTACAACTAAGAACATGTAGTAGACTCATATGGGGCATTTGGTACACAGATTAGAAGATTCTCAGAAATGAGAGTATTTCCGGGAATGTGAGGGTGAGAATAATGATTTCTGGGAATGCTGCATTATCGCGTTTAGTATTACATTGCATTTATGAGAATCCTTTATTATTATATTTTTTTATTTTAGTTTTTTAGATTATTTTATTATTTGTTATTGAAATTTCTTGAGAATCCTCAAATTTCATTATTTTAAGGGGAATTTTTTTATTCTAGTTTTCGGATACGTTATTTGGATTATTTTATTGTTTTTTATGAAAATACCATGGGAATCCTCAAATCCCATGATTTTTTGGGGGAATGGAAATCATTACCAACAAAAAATTTTGATTCCCTTGGGAATCCATCATTCCTTCCAAAACTATACTTTCACATACCAAACAAGGTAATCTAAGAGGGAATCCGAGATTCTCTTACACATTCCCACATACCAAACACCCCCATAAAGCTTTTTGAAAAGTCTGATAAATCGAAAATCCAAGCAGAATACGGATTATTGTAATTTTTACAATAAACAGAAACTGCATGTCAACTTTTCAGCTTACTCTTTTGATGTTATGCAAGTTACCATGATCTTAGAGCTTCTAATTTGACTTAGAAATGCATGTTTTATAAATTCTAATTATTTCATGATGTGTAGACGAGTTTGAGAACCAATTAATGATAAATTGTATGTGGCAAAGTTGATTTTCCTAGTCCATGTGAGCAACTAGCTGCTTTTTGCTCACTGATTAGGAGGAGATGTTTAAGATGTTTGTTGGGGTTGAAATATACACAAATGGTTATCTAAATTGTTTTCTATAATGAAAAAAGATTTGCGATTCCACCCGGGCATGTTTCACCTTCGAAACGGGTCCGGAAGGAACACTAAATGACATAAATTGTCTCGATGTGCTTGCTGTTTGAATTTGTAAATTGATGTTGGGGTCTTTAAGCTCATCTTTTATAGAGACAACTTGTAAAGTATGGCCCTAGAGTAGTGTGCATTTATAGGGTCATTTGAATAAAGTTGGGAGACCCTAGGCCTAGGTGGTTGATACTTTAATAGAGATGGGTATCATATCGTCTGTTAGGATAAGCAATAGTTGGGCATGTACTCACATGTCAAGGGGACATGTGCGGTATTGTCTCGAGTGTTAATTTCTGGGATTTAGTGATAAGAGTGGGATGCGGACGTAAGTCATATGTCCTGTTGGAACTTAGGGGATGGACCCTTAAGCTTCTGTCTATGTCCTGAGTTATCAATACGAACAAGGTGCAAGAGTGTAACTCTGAGTCTCTTGGTGGAGTAGGGGATGTCCTACTGATTCACCTTATGTTCATGGCAACGTTGGTAGGGGCAGGATTGGAAAGGAACCACTGATTTCGACAGAGCTGCGACGGAAGCCAAATGGTCACCGGCCTGAATAGGAGTGGAAAGGAACCACTTATCCTGGCAGGGATGAAGAAGGAACCACTGATATGAGTGAACAGAGTGATCACCTGCCGTTCAGAGTGGAAAAGACCATGATTCGACTGTAGTAGCGGGGGTGGACCGCATAACAGACTCTACCAGTCATTAGAATAATGTCAGAAATAGGGAAAGAGTACAAGAGTAGGTTGAATGGAGAGAGATGGAACCCTATCATCTGGAGAATACGAACTCAATTTAGGGAGTATGTATCATGTGATGCAAATGTTTTCAAATCAAGTTTGCATTAGAGTAGGAGCATCGTGTGCATTTTGAGTTTGTGCATGAGTATCTAGGTCTTGGTGTACACCAACACGTATGGGTTGACTTCATATTTTTCTTCTGCCTCAAATATTGATTGTTGAAGATTTTGGGATCGCAGGGCTTCATCCGCATTGCGTCAGTTACATTCAACTACGTGCCTATAGTTTGTTAGTTTGCTGGGTGGCCTGATCATGGGAGCAGGAGACTCGAGTTGTGTGGAGCATCCAAGCAGAGGATATAGTTCCTTGTATAATGTATTTATTGGTGTAATTCATGATGTAAATTATATATAAGACTACATTGTACATTATGATAATGTAATAAAGGTTTATGATTTTCTGTAATTTTTCTGTGTTGTGTACACATGTAAAGTAAAGATTCTGGATGGTGTCACGAGTTTTCAGTGTATGGAAATCAGGGCTCTACAGACAACAAGATCCTTTAGAGGGAAGAATTCTCCAACAGGTTGATGTATAAATTATGTGAAAAATGTCCATAACATAGGTGGGAGCATCCTGTAATGGAGGATGTGACTCAATTAGTTACGTTTTGTTCTTTTTCATTCATTGTAAAGTTTAATTATAAAATATTGGTCATTATCTCGTTTAGCATTTCGAATATAATGAAAAAAGAAAAAAGGAAAAAAAAACACTTTTTGCTAAAGAAAAAAGGAAAGAAAAAAAACACTTTTTGCTCAAAGTGTTTGAGCACTTGGACATTGTTAGAACCACGAGGGAATAAACGGTTTGTGAAATTTGGTAGAGTAATTTTGAATTAACTCATTATTATTATTTTATAATGTGCATGTACAGTCAATCGCAGGTGTAAGTTGAGTTTTACAAACGAAGCAATTAATAGTAGTAATTCTAATTTTGTGTAGCCCTTGAACATGGCTTAATATGCTAGGACATGTGAACTATATATTAAACTGTTTGAACTTGTTAAAACTCATAATTCTGTTGAATGACACCTCATTAAAATATGACAAATGTGAAATTTGTGATCAGATTATGATCATTAGAAAATAATTTAGTATGGTCTCTAGGAGCATACAACTTCTTGAGTCAACACATTCTCATATTTGTGATCTCAATGGCTTTATGACTAGATGAGATAATGATTGGTCAGAAGTATTTTATCACTCTTGTAGATGATTAATAAATTTTTGTCATATATATAGAGGATGAAGCACTTGTTATTTTAATGAATTATACATTTAGTTAGATGCTAAGATAAAAAAAGGTTCAGATTTGATAGAAGTGGCAAATATGTTTTAATAATTTTATAGAAATTTGCATTTGGCATAATCTCTGGTGCACTCTATTTACTATAGTAATAACGGTATTGATAAAAGTTAGAATCAAATACTTAGTGAAATATTAAATTCTATGTTATTGACTGTTGTTTGACTTTGTTTAATTATGGGTGATGTTGTATTGTTTATCATATTCCTAATATGTTACTACACTCTAAATTATTTACACCTTGTAGATTATGACATAAAACACAAATAAATTTTTAAAATGAAAACATGTGGTGTGATTCATTTGTTAGAGTACAAGACCCTAGAAGGCCTAAAGTATGACCTATAACAAATATTTGTGTGTATTTAGAAAGTGCAAAATGCATTTCTATGGACAAAATTTGGATCTATCTCATTTTTGTTAGAAGAATTTAGACTTGCAAAGTTCTTTGAGGAAGTTTTTACCAAAGATAAATGTATAAAATTATCTAGTCCTACAAACACGGTCAATGATTCACAGTTGGAATCCAGAATCAGCCATACTAACACTTAAGACTTTAATGGAAGATGAGCCAAAAAAGACTCTTTAGTGGATAATGAAATACTGTAATACTTTAAATTAGTTGATTTGCCGAAAGGGGCTAAAACTATAGTAAGTAAGTGAGATTTTTGTAGAAGAAACTTAATTTTGATTGTTCAGTTGCAATTTTAATGCACTTTTAGTAATTAAAGGATTGGCTAAGATAAGTGGGATAGATTGGTTTGATGTCAACTCACATGTTTGCCATATTTCTACAATAAGGATTCTTCTTGCCCTTACATCTATTAAAAATTTTGTTATTCATTAAAGATATTTAAACAATTTTGTACTAAAAGAGCTTTACTGAAAAGTTTTTTACTAATATGTTTAGTGAACAAGATTTACAATTTGTTAAATTATTGTATGTTTTAAAACATGAGTTAAAACTGAGGCACAAATAACTTGACAAAATTTTGAAGAATTTAGATTTGAATCAAGTAATTCAGATAAATGTTTTTAAATCTGTGATGAGTAAAATATAATTACTATCATTTATTTGTATAATGTTGACATGCTTGTTAGTGGACGTGACATCTCTATTATAAATGGAGCTAAAAATGTGATATCCAAAGAATTCAGCATGAAACACCTAGCTTTTGTGGACACCATATTAGGTATAAAAGAGTTTCGGTTGGCAAGAGATAACCCTTAGTCAAACTCATTAAATCAATAATGTGTTCCAAAAGTTAGGATATAGTGACTGAAAGTGTGTTTGGAAACACCTTATGGTTATGATAAAAGATTGATACCTAATGATGGTGCAACTATGTGACAGTTAGATCATTCTAAGCTTATTGAAAGTCTCATGTAAACAAAAATCTACGCTAGACCAGACATAGCCTTTGAAGTATGTATGATTTGCAGATTCATTAGTAATCCTATTAATTCACATTGGAGTGCCCTTAAGAGGCTAATGAGATACCTGCAAGAGTTTGCTTTGTGCTACTCTAGTCATCCTTCATGGTTGAATGAATGATCTGATGCATTATAGTGCTCAAAATTTAGTGAAATTCGACAACTAGTGAATATGTGTTTACACTAGGAGGAGCAAAAATGTTATGGAGATCAAAAGGCAAACAGACATTGTGCTATCATCCATGAAATCAAACATCTATGTGTTATCCTACAGGGGAAGTGGCTCAGTGAATTGAAGGACTTGTTGCTAGTCATCCACTGAGAAGTTTAAAGTAACTCTCTAGTTTTGTCTGTCGACTTTCAAGCTACAATGCACTGTAGCTCATAACTCACTCTATAATAGTAAGATGAGTCTATTAAGGCTGAAAGAAGCCTAGTTGAATTTTCTCATAGATAAAGTCTAACTGAAACAAAATATGGCTGATGCTCTTACTAAGAGACTTGAAAGTGATCTAATTATAAAAACTGTGGGGGAAATGGGGTTAATAGCTATTGAGTCAAAAAACTTTAACGTCATAGTTTTTTTTTTAATTTGGAATCCAATTGGAGCCATAGAGAAGTTCAAACTTAAGCATAAATTTTAGTCAATTGACATGCTGTAGATAATTTGAAAAGCTCTATTTAAATTTGTTAATATATAACTTCCTTCCAAATTTGATGATGCTATATATTCTTATGACTTACTTAGAATCATCTCATTATTACAAAAGAAATGGTGAAAACTTGTCGATGTGTTTTCGATGTTTAGAATTTTCATTATATCATTCCAATTTTGATAATATATATCTTTTATGGATTCATGTTTTATTCCAATTTTGATGATTCGGAATTTAACAATAATTGATTTGACTGTTCTATCATTCCAATATGAAATATAATATAGTTTTTGTGTAGAAACTATAATAGTTCTTGTTCTTTATTTTGTTAAAGAAATTTAACTGTGATGCTTGCGTTACATTTTTTCTAAGCTAATTTTGAATAGTACTAAGTTCTTTTGTGGAACTAGATACATTATTAAATTCGCTAGAATTCTTAGAGATGTGTCTAATGATATTTTTATTTGCAATATACTAACAAATATGGAGGAGTTGAATCTATCAATATTGTTTTCAAAATAATGATTTGCTCAAAATGGAAGAGTAAACATAAATCAGTTTACAAGGATTGAGTTTCGGTTTATTTCTCTCGAGAATAAATTAATCACTTGCTTGGTAAAACTTCTTTTTAGTTTAAGACTTTTATATTCATTGAGCTTAAAACTCTTATTTTGTTCTTAAAGTTTATTTACTTTGGTTGATTTGAAACTATGACAGATTTCTCCTCTTGGTTAGTCATTGTGAACTAACCAACTGTTTTGATATGGTCTTGGAACTATTTGATTATTTGGTTTAGTTTATTTAAACTATTCAAGTTATAATTGATTTAGTTTATGAACTATATTCTCTTGTGATTTAATGTTTATTTGAAATTATTGTGATTCAGTCCACAACATGTGGAACTGATGAGATAAGCAGTATTGCTTACACTACAAGAAATTTGCCATATACCAACGGACACCTATAGTGACGGATCACTAAAACCGTGGGTACAGACATTGTATACCTATAGACGTATAGTAAACTGTGGGTATAGGTATCCTATAGCTTTAGAGTTTTTAATCCGTAACTATAAATTTTACTAACGGGATAAAACATTGTGGGTATATTCTATAATTTATTTTCCCCCCAACTTTTTCATTTCCCCCCCAAATCCCAAATACCCCCAATTTATACATTATCTCTCACGCTCACACCCATCTCTCTCTCTCTCTCTCTCTCTCTCTCTCTCTCTCTCCTCTCTATCTCTCACACCCGAATCCCTCTCTCCCCAAACCCTCTCTCCCCACACCAAATCTCTAAATCCTCCTCCTCCCGCTGCCGTCGCCCCATCTCCCTCACGAAGAAGACGAGATCTCTCCCGCATCCTCCTCTTCTTCCTCGGCGTCAATCTCGACGAGATCTCCCCTGCATCCACCGCCTCCTCCTCCTCCTCCACCGCTGGCGCTGGCATGCTGGCTTCATAGGATCAGAAGATAATATGTTGGTAATCAAGTAAGTTAGCTTCTGTCATGTCATCTTCGATTTATCTGATAAATTGGTGTATTATACTCATTTATCATGATATTGAGGCCACACTCCTGTCATAATAGTTTTCCAAACATAACTTTGTATAAATTTCTCAGTACATAATAACACCAGTACTTGTTCAAGCAACATTAATTATCATACACATATCGATCATATAAAAATATCTTTTATATCCATACAGGCATAGGGAGAATGTTCGTTTTTGTAGGAAAATTTGTCATTTTCAAAAATTTAAATGATATGTTGCGGTTAAGGTCAAAATCTTTTGGCATATCTAGAATTTGAGTATTCAAAATCTTAATAACCAAGCTTATTCTATACAAATTGATGACTGTAATAACTTGCAAAAGATACCACCTCCTATGATTTTAGTTGTGTTTTCCCTGAACCTCTTAGGTGTAGTTGGAAATTCAGCATTAATATTATCAAAAGGAATGTTGACTAAGACACTGTTCGATCTGTTGCTAATATATATCTACATCTTTTTTCAGGTATCTGAAGGAATTGACTTTGCTGATGAAAATGCTAGAGTAGTTGTATCCTTCCATATTAATTATGTATATTTATTAGGTGGATATTAGAGCCTGCTTTGAAAATTCAGTACACAAGCTTTGAAACTTCTCGAATTATATATCTCCCAAGTTATCCTCAACCACACCTTAGGTAATTATGGGCATTCCATATCCCAATACGTAAGAGTTCTTTGCATATGGCTGAACATATTTTTGTTTATATCCACAATTTCATCTCATTGATTCATCTTGAACCAGAAATGACATTCAGGTTGTACTGAAGAAAAGATACAACGACACCTATAGGTCTTCCAAAAGTCAACTAAGTGGTAGTGATTAGTATTGTCACCAAGCCTTCCGTGCTCTTAATCAAGCTGCAGGTGTTACACAACTCTTCTTTCGTGGTTGATTTTTAAGAACATTGGTATAGTGCTTCGTTATAAAGTTAAACAAAATTATTTTAAATCTTGAATTATTCAAATATTTATTTAGGAACCTTTTGCATAGTCATCATTTCTACTGGAATGAATCATATTCCTTGTCTGCATTCTTACATTATGCTGTACTGTATACAGATATTCAATTACTGAGTCTATACCTTACATAATGCTATGACCACATTTTGAAGATGGATTAAATTCCAACTCAAATTTTCATTTTGTGTGGCCGACTGTTTTAACTTTCGGATATCGGTATCGTATCGGAAGGCAAATTTTCATATCGGATGTCAGATATCGGTGATATAGTGACGATATTTAAACAATATGAGGTTAGCATATCATATGAAAGGATATATTTTAAATGTGATTTAGATCACCTTTTTACATATTATATATTACAAATACAAGCAATATAATGCAAGTAACAATAGTTATAACCAAAATATATAATTGCCTTCATGAACTCTATTACATAAAAGAAAGTTGAAGACAAGTAAAAAGTGTCTCTAATCACTCCATAGAAGCAATCTACTCATGCTACTTAAAAATAATATTTTAATTTATTATTTACTGACCATGGAGATGCTAATTTATTATTATTTTTGTATGTACACTATAGAAGAAATTAGCCTAATAAAGAAAGTACATAGTGAACATAAAATCAAATTTATAATTTTGAAGAGAAAGAACCAATGAGATCTGAATGAATATGACATTCTTTGTCATATCTTCATCATAATCGGTTTTTGTTTCTCTCATGTCTCTAATCTATAATATAATTGCAAACCCCAATGCTACCCACTATTATTAGAGATTAAGAGTACATCTCTTCTTTACATGTTCAATAAATAAAAACCCTAGATCAACTTCTCTTTGTGTACACAATAAATGAAAAGGAGAGGAGTGATGTTGTGGTAATTTTTTGGTAGAGAAAGTGATAAAGATGAAAGATGATAAGGTTTTTTAGCTACTTTTTTTCACCCCTTTCTCTCCTTTAATAGGATGGCCGGGTTGGGGTCTAATCGGGTTTCGGTTTGAACCTAACCCAAAATTCTATGGTATTTTTTTTAACGACACCAGATATTGAATCAAGTACATATATTTCATATATTTGTTGACATAACACACCAACGTTAGCCTGTACATGACGTTATAATGTCCGATATAACGATTATAATGAGTGATATTTAAAACACTGGTGTGACCTAAAGAAAATATTACAATATGAACAAACATTTACTGTGTATATCCACTTCATAGCTTTGTAACTTGTGGTGTGTTTCCTTTTCAGCATGTCTAATATGCTTTAAGTTTTGCGGGTCGCTGCATTAGACATAGGTCTGACTATGGAGCCATAATCCTATTAGGTATGGAGCTATAATCTAGATTTAATAATGCAGTTCCTTATATTTGTTCCTTCTGGCTTAGCTGAAAATTGCTGTAAGTTTCATTGTTCTGTAAGAGAAATAGTTCGTGTAAGAAATGGTCTACTTAGCTGGAAACTAATTAAAATTTCATTATTGCATCTCTTTCAAGTTCTTGAAATTAAACTTGTACATATACAAGTGGCCTAATAGCCAATATCTTTTGTGACTCAGATTTTAACTACATCTTACCTTCAATTCTAAAAGTTTTACATATGCATGTAGATGAACGATTTAAGGACCAACGAAATCTCAATTACATTTCGAAGTGGTTAAGAAATTCAATCAAGCAATATGACAATTTTGATGAATCAATGAAAGGACTACAGAATTTTTTTGAAGAGGTTAAGATTTTATATTATCAATTTCATTCTCGTAACTATTTATGTTATAGTAAGACTAATCCTCATCCTGATCTATTTTTACAGAAACAGTTAAGCCATAAAGGCAAGGAAATGTGCTTGCCACTTCTGATATTAAAATGGCCAGTTTACCTACTCCAGAACATAATTTGAATGTTGAGATTGCACTAAAGGCTAATTAGAAACAAAAAACATCTAATGCTCGAGGAAGAAAGAAGATAACTCCTGACAATGCAGTAGGAACAAAGGTTAAATCATCAAGTGAGACAAATGGGAAACCCTTGAGCAGTTGTATAGATTATATAGATTTGGAAAGCTCGGTAATTTCCAGGTGATCCTCTACTTACGGTATTATTGTGTTATCCTTTGCTTGTTTCAATTGATCTAACAAGAACATATCCTTGGTATCATAAGCAGGTGTTCACGGTCAATGCCTGTATGCTTACCACAAAGCACTTTGGATGTTGGGAACACCCTTAAAGGGTATCAGATTTCAAATGGACCATCCTTTTCATGTTGTACAACAATTTCAAATGGAATTTCCTCTGAAGCTGCATGCACAATATTTAGCCCTGAAAGAGTAGTAAAACCAGAAATCAGTGACGCTGAACGTGAATCACTCTTAAATAAAAGTGTGAATTCATACAACCAGAGAAAAAGAAAGGTGGAAGATGCAGAATATAAAAGTGGTGCTCTATTAGACAGATTCAACTCCCCGAATACAAAATCTTGCCACCAGTTTGATATTGTACTTAACACAAACTGATGATGCAGTCCTCTTCTCGACTAGTCTCTCCTCTGAGTACTGCCTGGCAACAACCACATTTGGTAGGCATCACTCCCATTATTTGAATGTGATAACCAAAAAGAATATTGACTATTTTTTGATGACCAAAGTTAGATCTTTTTGCTTTGTTTTTTTTGTGAAGGGCTCTCAACAAACGAGAAATGATTGAACTCGCTCAAAATGCAGCCGAGTTTGTGTTTGCCGACGATGAAGTGAAGAAGGCTATATGCTAAAAGAAGATTACTGCAAAGAGAATCAAGATCTGGTTGCCGTAAAATAAGAAAATTGTTAGTATCGTATCTCAAGTGAGGAGTTAATTGAATGCTATCTTATAATGCCATTGTATATGTTGATCGTAGTTTAAAGTATTGATTCTCATGTCTGCACACGTGAATTCAATTGTGTATCTGGTTATTAACTATTTTGTAATTTGACATGCTTGTAATACTTCATTAATTTTTAATATGGTTGAAGTTTACTTTTATCTAATTTTGTTTCTGATATGGCTAAAAATGGGGTTAAATCGGAGCCGTCCAAATCAGGCACGAATCTTAAAGCCTAGGGGTAAAATGGTAATTTCACCTACTAACGGGTCTGAAATGGGTACTGGATCTCCTCCCCAAAGATCCACTAACCCACGAACGGATCCACCTCAACTGGGTGCGGGTTGCAACCCGCAGCAAACCCGATCCAGCAGGATAGAATTAGGGTTTCTGATTAATCCAAATCAACGGCCCTGATTCATATCTATCCTCTCACTGGGAATTAGGGATTACATTCCTTATCTAAACACAGTGATTACATGCTTAATTTGATCCCATAGGCGGCTATAAATACTCCCCATCCACCACCATTAGGAGGTAATCAATCTTTTGCCAATTACGCTCTTTCATAATCTTCTCTGATTACTGACTTGAGCGTCGGAGGGTGCGTCGTCAGGATCAACTCCGGTGTCTCGCACTTTTTGCAGGTGAACGGCGGGAGTCAATGGTCAAACTCCGGCAGAACAGGTAACATGTTTGCTATTCAAGTTTTCCAAGAATCCACAAATACTATCTGTTTGCCCCTACACTAGATTTAGCGGTAACAGATTGGCGCCGTTTGTGGGAAACAAACGAATAGCAGCCTCCCCTCTTCCTGTTGGTCAGATCTTCTTCAGCCATGCCTCCCAGGAAAGTAAGATCCAGAGGGTCCAACCGTGGACCCAACCCCCCTGATCAGCAACAGGAAGTCCCTATCCAACCCGCTCAGTAGCAGGGGCAACTTCCACCTCAAGCCGAGGACCCTCTCCAACAGGACCAGCCTCCTCTTCAGAATCAACAACCTCCTAAGGGTCCCCCTGGTCTTCAAAATGCTGGTGCAGGGGTCTCGTGTCCTAACCCGCAGAAACAACCTCTTCACCAGGACCACGTCTCAATACACAATGCCTCTACGGATTCTATGGCCTCCCACAATCCCCAAGCTTCCGACCTTCGCAATACCATCCTCAATCGGCAGAAGGATGAGGACCTTCGCCGCCGTCTGGATGAAAAGCGGGCCCGAGAGGGAGCCTCCCGCCAACAACGTCCGGATGAGCGATCTCCTCACTGCCGAGACCACAGAAGGTCCCATACTCGAAGAGAGCAGAGAGAGTCCCTCGAGCATCACAGGAGAAGACCCCATTCCCCTGCCGGTCGGCAACATCCGAGGAACGATGTGTAACGCCCCGAATCCCAACTACACTGAATTCGAGATGTTCTACAGGATCTTTTCGCTTTTCTTAGTACAACTTTACAAGGAAATTCAAACTTTACACTTTACATCAGAGTTTACATCAATATTACATTTACATTGCACAGCGAAAGTAAAAATTTACAACAATGAAACAAATGTACAACAACATTGAGAAATCTTTAAGCATTTGTTCCTCTTTAATCTTTTCATGCCATTGATCCTGCATACAACACTGTGGGCACGTCAGTTTATTCAACCGACGATAATTATACATGGCCATCCTCTCTATGCCAGAAACAGTATAACGATTCTCATTTCTTAACAGATCACAAACTTGTTCACATATCAAAATAAAGTAAAGGGAAAATCTTAATGATGTCGTGTCGTGATTGTGCACTTAATCCTTAATGCAATTGTTCATATTAGATGACACTAATGCGCACTTGTTCGGATTCTATGCATCCCATACTACATAGGTCCGAGGGCAAGCCTCTTATTCGTTCTTCATCTTTGTAGGGTTCAATCCCTCGCCATGACTTAATCTACTACTGTAACTATGGTGAGTATCCTAGATGATCTATGAGTACAAGCTCGTGTACAGAAAACCTGGAGGGGAACCCCATGCCATGTCTTGACTCATCAAGCATGCATTCTGTGGTAATTCAGCCTCCTTCATGGCACACGATCCTCTTGCAGTCACCAGACATCCCACAAGCGTGACTAGAGTCCGATCATTCTGAGTTGTGCCCACGCCATGTCTTGACTCATCAAGCATGCATTCTGTGGCTCACACACCCGCATCGTAAACCCTAGTTCTCATACTCGTGTTTTTCTCTCACTTTCATCACATCTTCACTATGCACTAATCCTTAGTTTTATTAGAATCATGAACAAAAATCAAAGCTCTAGAGTTAGCCTCTCCACTAAACCGGACTTATTCATTCATTCAACACGACCAACCTTGGCCTTTTGTTTTCAAATTTCATTTCATTTCATTTCATTTCCAATGCCGGGGGAGACTTAGCTACTCTTTGGTTTCAATTTCCAATTCACAATTTCCAATTTGAGCATTTCCAACTCATAATTCATTTAATAGTCTCACAGACTTCCTTTATCATGATCTTATCTTTTCATATTCATTTACTTCTCAATTCAAATCGATGATTCATTTCATGTAAATTCATGCAGCAATAAGTAGAGTTTACTAACATCAACCACAGATTCACAATCTTCAACATAAACAGAATAAGGTTCTCTAACACATCAAAATACTCTGGACAGTCGACTTGGAGAAGTCCAGTCGACTTGTTCAGTCAATTCAAGTTCTTCATAACCACTCGGGAGAGTCGACTGCTGCACATGGCCAGTCGGCTGCTCCGCAACTTTCTATGTTCAAAATATCATTCACGTGACAGTCGACTGTCATTCCATCAGTCGTCTGTCCTGGGTTTTTAACTGTACATTTTCATTCTCAGCCCAGTCGACTTGCTACTCGCATTGAGTCAACTGAACAGGTTCACATTTCAAATTAAGGAGTTATCTTCCATCTGTTCTCCCATTCTCATGCATCGTTGTGTCACATTACAATATATTCATACTACATAAACATATAATTTCTTAGCTGTTCACTAACATCACAACATATGCTTTCTCATACCAATGTTTTCTTTACTCAAGGGAATGTTAAACATACATTTTCATTTACTCATCATTTACTTGCAGAAATGAACACTAAATCTCAATTTAGCACACTAGGACAACACAATGGAGCTATCTCATTTCATGGAATTTCTGGGATATTCATAGTTAAAATCTATCGGTCGGCTGTTCATATTAGCAGTCGGCTGTACAGGTTATTCTCAGTTTTACTAATTATCACTAGTTCTTTTTCATACGTTTATGTCTCCTCAGTCATGTAAAATATGAGGAGATAAATCTAGCAATCATTCTATCACTTCAGCTTTGCATACTTGTACATTATTAAATCATGAAAATATTCGCCTCGTACCAGTCGACTTGTACATGTGACAGTCGACTGTACAGACCTATTTTGGTCTTATTTGCAGTGTCATTACTTCATTATTAGTCCTTCACAACTTTCATCATAAGCATACACAGAGTAATCTAATATAGTCAAACTTACTTTTCACAAGCATGGTAACAATCATTATTGCCATAACATAATTTCTACATTAGAAGTGCTGAGAAACACCCACCTTATTGACGAAATAACCGAAATCCAGCAAAAGCTCCTTAATGCAGTGCACGACTCCTTGCTCCTTGCTCCTTGCTCCACACCGAAAACTTCAGAAGTGCTACCCGGCCTTACACAACTCTCTCACAATATAACTCTCTTACAAATATGATCTTAGTGTAAAAGAAACAAATGAGTGAGAGGGGTATTTATACACCAATTTGGGTGAGATGGAGGGCTAGGATTCAGTAGATAGTTATAGGATCAAGGGCTAGGATGGACTAGGGAGTTGTAAAAACTACCCACACCCTAAATAACTACCCATGACTTAAACCCACTCTCAATCACAACCGGCCAAGAAAAGGTGTGCTCTTGCACGTGTATGTGAAATGCACGTGCATGCACAAGTCACCCTACAAGAACTTGTACACAAAATAACAAGTCTTTAAAAGAGTTACACATTACAAGTTGTAGAAAAATAAAAAGAATTAAACCATGGGCTTAAATTGATTGGGCCAAGATAATTAATAAATAAACTAAATTTTGGGCTTAGGAAAAAGGCTTTATAGAAAACAATATTCTTACTCATCATGATGAAAATAATAGCCAAAATATTACACGTGCACACTACGTGCAAAAATAAGTAATTTTTCCATTAATTTGAAAAATCGAGGTATTACACGATGAGGCACCCATCACTCGTGCCGAGTTCCAGCAATTCCAAGCAACCATCCTACAAGCTCTCAATCTCCGACCCAACAACACCAATGCTCCAAGGATTCCCACTCCTCCTCCGGTTCGAAGTCCTCGCCGACGGTCCCTAACTCCTCCCCCAGCTTCTAGCAACCTCCAGGACATTCCTAGTCCTCGCCGCTCCAGGAGCTACCGTTGTCGTCGTAGCCCCTGCTCTCCCTCGTACGAAGATGAGTCTAGAGGCTCGGTTGATTACCGTCAAAGGGATGATGCTGTCTACCGCCGCCTCCACGAAATGGAGAGGCGCTTGGGTCAGTTAGACAGAGAAGAAGAGCTTAGAGGAAGGACCCTCCGCCCGAGTCGACCTCCCTTTTCCCGAACCATAATGGAGGCACCCGTACCAATTGGCTTTAAACCCCCTCAATTCGAGACTTATTCCGGGGAGTCTGACCCTGTCGATCACAACGAAAGCTTTAAGACCCTCATGCTCATCCATCAAGCTTCTGATGCCCTGCTGTGCAAGAACTTCCCCACTACTCTCAAGGGTCCAGCTCGAGAATGGTACTTTCGTCTTGCCCCATCCTCAATATTCTCCTTCGAGCAATTTGAGACCCTCTTCGTCACCCACTCCGTGAGTAGCCGCCGAACTGAGAAGACCAGCATTTCGCTACTCTACCTCAACCAGAAGAAAGGTGAAAAGCTGAGAGACCATGTGAAAAGGTTCACAGCGGAAGCCAAGTCCATAGCATCCTTCGACCAGTCGGTCGCTGCAGCAGCATTCCAATCCAATGTCCTCAACTCCAGCCTCCGCTCCTCCCTCGCTAAGAAGCCCCCGCAGAACTTCTCTGACCTCCTCCTCCGGAGCGAAAAGTATATTCGGGCTGAGGAAGCTGAGCACCGCCCCAACTTGGAGGGGCCTTCCTCCGGGTCTAATCGAAAGGGAACAGAAGAGGAAAGGGCCAAGAAGCTCCAGAAGGATAATGGCGGGCAGCGCCGACCTCCCCCCAGATTTGAAAAGTTTACTCCCTTGAACGCCAACATCTCCACAATTCTCATGGAAGTTGAGAAGGAGGGGGTGATACCTCCTGCGCCAAAAATGAACACCCCCGACAAGAAGAGGGACAAAGAGAAGTGGTACCGCTATCACCGGGACCATGGCCACGACACCAATGATTGTCGGGCCCTGAAGAACGAGATAGAAGCCCTCATCCAGAGGGGTCAGCTAATCAAGTTTGTGAGAAAGGACCGAGCCGATCTTCCACCCCTGCCTCAGGGGGCTAACAAGCGTCCTGAACGCGATGAAACGCCCGAATTCGAAGAGGAGCGTGTCCTACACCTCATCCATGGGGGCCCAATGGGGGGCTCCTCCAACTCCTCCCGAAAGACATTTATAAGGGAAGTTAATTCGGTTCGCGCCACACCTCCTCCTAAAGGCCTCGGAGTGCCCGTCACATTCTCAGATGAAGACCTTGAGGGTGTTCGGACCCCCATTGTGACGCCCTTGTCATCAACCTCCATATGGAAAGCTTTAAACTGGAAAGGATTCTGGTGGATAATGGCAGCTCCGTTAATATCCTCTTCGTCGCCGCTTTCAAAGGGCTCAAACTATCCCGGGACAGACTTAAGCCCGCCAGCTACACGCTCCATGGGTTCACGGGAGTGCCAGTGACTATTGAAGGGGTGATCACCCTCGACGTAACCGCTGGCAAAACTCTTACTACCCGAACGGAATCGATGAACTTTATGGTCGTGGATGTCCCTGCAGCCTACAATGTCATTTTGGGTCGACCCGACTTAGCTGCTCTCGAAGCCATCCCCTCCGCTTATCACCTAAAGATGAAATTTCCCACCCGGGCAGGAGTAGGGGAAGTAAAGGGCAATCAGGAGATGGCCCGCAAGTGCTACATGACCTCTACTATGGGTCCAGTCCTCTCCCTCGAAACTCTTGAAATCCCCCAAGATGTTGTTCGGCCAACGTCCGAGCCGGTGGATGAGTTAGAGGAAGTGCACTTCTCTGAGCAGGATCCAAGCCGAAAGTTCTTTGTTAGCAAGACCCTCCCATCTGCCCTATGCTCCGACATAGTCCAGTGCATCCGAAGGAACCGCGACCTCTTTGCATGGTTGGCTGTAGACATGCCCGGAATTTCCGAAGAGCTCTTAGTCCACCACCTCAGTGTTGCTCCGGGGTCCAAACCGGTCCAACAGAAGAGGCGCAAGTTTGCTCCCGAGCGCCAGCAAGCTATAAAAGAGGAGGTAGACAAGCTCTTGAAGGCTCAGTTCATACAGGAGTAAATTATCCCGAATGGCTCTCGAATGTAGTAATGGTGAAGAAGTCCAATGGGACCTGGAGGATTTGTATCGACTTTACCGACCTCCAAGGCAAGCCCCAAAGATCCATTCCCTCTTCCAAGCGTCGATACTTTGATTGACGCCACTTCGGGCTAAGAACTCCTCAGCTTCATGGATGCCTTCTCAAGCTACAATCAGATTCGTATGTTTCCCCCGGATATCTCGAAGACCTCCTTTGTAACCGATCAGGGCCTCTACTGCTATAGGGTAATGCCCTTCGGTTTGAAGAATGCAGGTTCCACTTATCAACACCTCGTCAACAAGGTTTTTCAAGCTCAGATCGGCCGAAATATGGAGGTATATGTTGACGATATGCTTGTGAAGAGCATCCACGGGGCTGATCATGTGGCCGATCTGCAAGAGGCATTCGATGTACTGAGGAAACATGAAATGAGGCTCAACCCGAACAAGTGTGCGTTCGGGGTCTCGTCGGGGAAATTCCTAGGCTTCAGGGTCAGCCAGAGAGGAATCGAAGCCAACTCCGAGAAGATCAAGGCCATATTGGACATGGCTCCCCCGAAGAATGTTAAAGAGGTCCAAAAGCTAACGGGTCACCTGGCAGCCATAGGGCGTTTCCTTTCCAAGTCGGGAAAGAAGTGTCTTCCCTTCTTCAAGGCTCTGAGGGGGGCTAAAGGCTTCGAGTGGGGTCAGCAGCAACAAGACTCATTCGATTAGCTAAAGGCTTACCTAGTCAATCCTCCTCTCCTCAGCAAACCTGTTCCCGGGGAAACCCTCTACCTTTACTTGGCCACCTCTGAGCAGACCCTCAGCGCCGTCCTCGTAAGGGAAGAAGATAAAATGCAAAAGCCCATCTATTACGTGAGCAAGGTGCTTCGGGATGCCGAGCTCCGCTACCCGAGGATAGAGAAGATGGCATACGCCTTAGTCATGGCCGCAAGAAAGCTTCGCCCATATTTCCAGTCCCATTCGGTGGTCGTTCTTACCGACCAACCGCTGAAGCAAGTTTTCCACAAGCCAGAGACATCAGGTCGCCTCATGAAGTGGTCTATCGAGCTGAGCCAGCCCGATTTAACATATCAGCCTCGGACCGCGATCAAGGCTCAGGCCTTAGCTGAATTCATAGTTGAAAGCACCATTCCCGAGGTCAGTCAAGTGTCAAACGGACCTCCTATTTGGACAGTATATGTAGATGGATCCTCTTGTAACGAGGGAAGCGGAGCCGGGCTCATCCTGGCCGGCCCGGATGATTTCATCCTCCAATACTCCCTCCGCATCAACTTCAAGGCCTCTAACAACGAAGCAGAATATGAAGCACTCATAGCCGGCCTCGAAATGGCTCGCAATGCAGGGGCGAAGCGCCTTCGGATCTTTAGAGACTCTCAGCTGGTCGTAAATCAGGTCCTAGGCGAATACGAGGCACGAGATGACCGGATGGTTAAGTACCTAGCCAAGGTCAGGAATCTCATGGCCCTATTTGAAGAAGCTCTCATCCAGCGAATCCCCCGAGAAGAGAATTCCCAGGCCGATGCCCTCTCCAAGCTAACCTCCTCCTCCCTCCAAGGTCTCGAGCAGACCGTCTTGTTCGAGGTGCTCCTGAAGCCAAGTATAGAAGATAAAACTTCAGACTCGATGGAGTCACTACCTGTCCTGCTTCAAGATAATTGGATGAAACCCCTGGTAGAATTCCTAAGAGATGGGCTCCTCCCCGAAGACCCTAAGGAAGCTCGCCGAATGAGAACCCGAGAAGAGCGGTACACACTTATCGAAGGCATCCTATACAAGCGCTCCTTCACACAAGTGGACGGCAGGCCTTATTTGAGGTGCCTCTCCCCGGAACAAGCCGATTACGCCCTGCAAGAGCTCCACGAAGGCATTGGCGGGGCACATTCAGGGTCCAAATCCCTAGCCCGAAAGGTATTGAATTATGGATATTTTTGGCCTACTCTCCTACAAGACGCCGAACTGCATGTTCGGTAATGCAGCTCTTGTCAGAAATACTGCAACGTCCATCGCCTCCCACAAGCTCCACTCACCTCCCTATCAAGTCCTATCCCCTTCGCAATGTGGGGGATGGATTTACTAGGGCCATTCCCACCAGCTCCCGATCAGCTCAAATTCTTAATCGTGGCAATCGACTACTTCTCGAAGTGGATAGAGGCCGAGCCCTTAGCTACAATCACCGAGAACAAATTACTTCAGTTCTTCTGGAAGAATGTTATCTGCCGATTCGGTGTCCCTCGAGTCCTCATAACAGACAACGGAACCCAGTTTACCGGGGCTGCCTTCCGAGCTCTATGTGAAGACCTCGCCATCCAACAACGTTTCTCCTCCGTCTCCCATCCACAGTCGAATGGCCAAGTGGAGAATGCTAACCTACAGATCCTTTCCGGTATTAAGAAAATGCTGAATAAGTGTTCTAAAGGCTTATGGGTCGATCAGCTCCCTAACGTGCTGTGGAACTACCGCACCACGAAATGGACCCCCACAGGAGAGTCCCCATTCAACCTCACGTATGGGTCCGAGGCTGTGATCCCATTGGAAGTCGGCATACCTTCTCCTCGCCTTCTTGCCTATGAAGAAGAACAGAATGCCAGAGAACTTCGCGCAAACTTAGACTTGATCGACGAGCTACGAGAAAGGGCGTCAATCCGCCAGCAGAGTTATCGGAGGAGGATTGAATTGGCGTACAATAAGAGAGTCAGTCCTATCGACCTCAAACAAGGGGACTTGGTCCTCAGAAAGTTAGCAATCTCTTTTCCTGGTCAGAAGAGTAAACTAGCTCCAAATTGGGAGGGACCCTACAAGATCACCAAAGTAGTTCGGCCCGGGACATATCGTCTAGAAGACCTCGAAGGCAGAGAGATCTCCAGGACTTGGAATGCCGACCATCTTTTGAAATACCAAGAGAGAGCATTAACGCCTTTCTAAGTATTCTGGGATGTCGAACCGTTCCTCTCCTTTTACTTGTATTTTTTCCTTTATTTCTCTCATGTAATAACGGCTCGCAACTTAGAAGCAGCCAACTATTAGTTATCAATAAAGAAAGTTTTTTCATATTTTACTTGTAAAATTGCTTGTATCTCTCTGCTTTTACCCTTCACCCTAACAACGAGTTCGGAGTCCAACACTTGGCTCGACTCTGCTCCGCAAGCTCGCTCTTAAGCGAGCTAGAAGTGGGTCGCCATTCGGAATTGCTTCCACAACCGTTGAATTAACTCTAACGACGAGTTCGGAGTCCAACACTTGGCTCGACTCTGCTTTGCAAGCTCGCTCTTAAGCGAGCTAGAATTGGTTTGCCATTTGGAACTGCTCCCACAACCGTTGAATAAACTCTAACGACGAGTTTGGAGTCCAACACTTGGTTCGATTCTGCTTCGCAAGCTCGCTCTTAAGCGAGCTAGGAGTGGGTCGCCATTCGGAATTGCTCCCACAACCGTTGAACAAACTCTAATGACAAGTTCGGAGTCCAACACTTGGTTCGATTCCGCTCTGCAAGCTCGCTCTTAAGCGAGCTAGGAGTGGTTCGCCATTCGAAACTGCTCCCACAACCGTTGGACAAACTCTAACGACGAGTTCGGAGTCCAACACTTAGTTCGATTCTGCTCCGCAAGCTCGCTCTTAAACGAGCTAGGAGTGGGTCACCATTCAGAATTGCTCCCACAACCGTTGAACAAACTCTAACGACGAGTTCGGAGTCCAACACTTGGCTCGACTCTGCTTCGCAAGCTCGCTCTTAAGCGAGCTAGAAGTGGTTCGCCATTCGAAACTGCTCCCACAACTGTTGAACAAACTCTAACGACGAGTTCGGAGTCCAACACTTGGTTCGACTCCCCAACCGAGGCGCCACTAGACGAAACAGCTACACCACTCTGAGCGTCAGCTAGGCTCCGCCTAACGGCACGCGAACGAGTTGCAAGTTCATAGAACGAGATTCCTCTTTCGTTTTCTTCGCGAGTACACGACGTACTGCGAACGTTGGTCCTTACGGGCTGAGGTTTCAGCGTTGCAATCTCCTCCTCTAGCTCGACGATCGTATCTTTCAAAATATCACCCTCCGCCGATGCTTTGAAACAGGGAAGTTTAGACGAGCCTGCGACGTTAGTGCTATCGGCCACAATACGACTTAAATGAGTCACTTCGATACCCCTGTCGATCGTGATCCTCCTCAGTTTGTCAATTCTTGCCGTCAACTCATCGCGCTCAGACATCAACTTCCCCACCCTCGAAGCTAACTCCTCTTCCTCCGCCGAGTGTTCTTTCACCGGTACCTCCAAGTGACGAATCTCCACCAGTAGTTCACTATTCCTTTGGTCGACAATGAAGAGCGCCTTATGGAGCAACTCTATCTCACCTTCGAGATGAGTTTCTCGAGATTGTTTCCGCAGTTGCCTCAACTCGTGAAATACCCTCTCGCAGTTGCTTTGATATCCTCCAATTTCAAGAAGTCGTAAAACGCTTTATCCCGACTACAAGAAAGAGCCCGCTTCGTCTTCTTCAGCTCAGTACGAAGATGGGAGACCTCAGTAATCGGACCCAACTCAAACTGAAAAGTGGAGGAATATCAAAAGAAGTCTTCAATACTTAAGGACACAATCCGAGCAAAAAGAGTTAGCACTTTGCGAAATTTCGTAATATTCAGCCAAAATACCAGGGAAATCGTTTCATTAAAAGTCCAAGATTTACAAAAAGCGGTGGCCAGTTCGCAGTTATGCATTACAAAAAAGAAGAACAAGAAAATGAGAGGATGCGACAAAGTCAGGGGTCGACCTCATCATCGTTCGGCACGGGTACAATCGCACGCTCGGCGCCCCCTCGTCTTCGGAGTCTCCGACCTCTTGCCTCGAAGCGGGCTCGGCCAGGGGCAGCTCTTCCTCCCCCTCTACGGGGTCGTAGAAGTAGTAGGACGAAACGTCAAATCCGGGGTTCCGAGCGACAATATGCTTCAACGCCCGGCCGTACGCCTCCTCCATGTTGGTCAACATGTGAGCCTCGGCTTCGTCCCGAACCGCCTTCTCCGCGGCAGCCACCTTCGACGCATGATCGCTCAGGGCCTCCTCCGACGCCTTCTGAGCCTTAGACAGCTCCCCTTCGAGTCGAGTTGTCTCCTTTTCAAGGGTCTCGACCTTGGAAGCCTCGGCGGCCGAGCTCCTCACCGCCTTGGTGAGCTGAGCCTTTAGGTCAGCGACTTTGGCCTCGAGCGAAGCAGAATGCAACTGTTCGGCCTCCAGCTGCTTCACCGCCTTAGACCGCTCCGACCGTTCCCGGTCGTTCAGAACGGTCATCTCGTTTTCCTTGCTCGCGAACTCCTCGAGCAGATAATAGAAGTGGCAGAGGGTCTGCAAGTCATACAAGAAACAGTCAAGCACGAGCACAAAAACTTAGAAAATTTTTGAAGAAAGTCCTCTACTACTTACCGACATAGTGTTCCGAGCGATTTGCATAGCGGCGTCACCAACCTCACCCGCCTTGAGTGCCGCTCAGTCTTTAGGGGTCGGCAGGTGCTTCACCGCCTGCATACAGATGTTGCCGTCCCCTAAGAACCCATCCACCTTCATCACCCTCCAATCGGGGACAAAGATGCGCTTGTGCTCCTCGGTCAGGATTGCCTCCGCCTCGGCAGTGAGGGGCGGGACATCGAGAGCCAGAGCCGTGCTAATGTTGAATGCTCCGCCCGAAGACCCTGGAGCATCTATTCGCACCGTTGGGGTGTCGGCACATCCGAGGTAGATGGGGCCGACGGCACGACAAGGCCTTGATCGGGCTCGACCAGAGGAGCCTCGACAACCTGCTGCTCGGGGGTCGGAGAGACCGAGGGAATCTTGGGAGCTCGGCCGCCTTGGGGTCCGAACACGATCCTCTTTCTCTTCCTCGTCTCCTGCTCCCTAGCCGCTCGGGCCTTAGCCATCAGACCTTTGTAGTCCATGCTGAGAGATTCTGCACAAACCGAGTGAAAAAAGTTAGAAAAATTTTCCAAAACCTCAAAGACAAAACAAGAATAGGAGAAGCATACTAGGGTCGATCGGATTGAGACCCCCTCGGAATAAGACCTCCTCAATGATGTCTTTCCAACTGAGGGTCGGAAGCCCGAGCAGCTTCTCCACGATTTCTGCCTCCTCATTGCTGAGCACGGGCTCTTTCTTCACCCGCTTCAGAAGGCCGTCCCTCAACCACACTGTCGGGATCACCCATGGCTCGGGAGCTCGGACGAGGAAGTAATTCTCTTTCCAATGCTTGATCGAGTCCGGGTTCTCGATCAGCTTCACACCCTTCCTCGGCGAGAGGTAGTACCTCTGCTCATTTTTGTTTGGTTGGCAAGGACGGTAGAGACTCCGAAGGATGAACATATTGGGCAGAGCGCCGACCTCCTGGCATTGAAGAACAAATGCCATAACATGCCGCCAGGTGTTCGGCATTAGCTGAGCCGGACACAAGCCGTACCACTGCAGCACCTCGATCACGAAAGGGTGCAGCGGCAGCCGAAGTCCGGCATTCAGGGATTCGGCTGGAAAAATGCACGTATCGGCTGAGGACGAGGTGCACGCTCGGAAGCCAGGGCCAGGGAGAAGGAGCCCGTACTCCGCGGGGATTCGGAACCCACTCCGGATCCGATGCAAATCCGCCTCGGTCAGGACCGAATTGGAGAAAAACGACTTTCCCCTCAAAATTCGCGTAAGATTTCGATCAGACGGCTCAGATTATACCACGTCCACTAAACGACAAGATAGTGTTTTCTTGAAAACTGAGCCAGCATCGAGATCTGTGCCATCATCCAACGGCTAGGATCGCCCGACGTCCCTCGGAACCAAAATCCGAGCGACAGGCGATCCGACCTCAACATTCAAGAGGATGGCTCGTATTCCGAGCAAGTGCCAATCCAAGCCACGAATTAGCGAAAAACAACTTTCCCCTCAAAATTCGCGTAAGATTTCGATCTGACGGCTCAGATCATGCCAGCACCACTACACGACAAGATAGTGTTTTCTGGAGAACTGAGCAAGCATCGAGATCTGTGCCATCATCCAACAGCTAGGATCGCCCTACGTCCCTCGGAACCAAAATCCGAGCGACAGGCGATCCGACCTCAACATTCAAGAGGATAGCTCGGATTCCGAGCAAGTGCCAATCCGAGCTACGAATTGGAGAAAAACAACTTTCCCCTCAAAATTCGCGTAAGATTTCGATCAGACGGCTCAGATCATGCCAGCACCACTACACGACAAGATAGTGTTTTCTTGGGAACTGAGCCAGCATCGAGATCTGTGCCATCATCCAATGGCTAGGATCGCCCCACGTCCCTCGGAACCAAAATCCGAGCGACAGGCGATCCGACCTCAACATTCAAGAGGATAGCTCGGATTCCGAGCAAGTGCCAATCCGAGCTACGAATTGGAGAAAAACAACCTTCCCCTCAAAATTTGCGTAAGATTTCGATCAGACGGCTCAGATTATGCCACGTCCACTAAACGACAAGATAGTGTTTTCGTGGGAACTGAGCCAGCATCGAGATCTGTGCCATTATCCAACGGCTAGGATCGCCCAACGTTCCTCGGAACCAAAATCCGAGCGACAGGCGATCCGACCTCAACATTCAAGAGGATAGCTCGGATTCCGAGCAAGTGCCAATCCGAGCTACGAATTGGAGAAAAACAACTTTGCCTTCAAAATTCGCGTAAGATTTTGATCAGACGGCTCAGATTACGCCACGTCCACTAAACGACAAGATAGTGTTTTCTTGGAAACTGAGCCAGCATCGAGATCTATGCCATCATCCAACGGCTAGGATCGCCCCATGTCCCTCGGAACCAAAATCCGAGCGACAGGCGATCCGACCTCAACATTCAAGAGGATGGCTCGGATTCCGAGCAAGTGCCAATCCGAGCTACGAATTGGAGAAAAACAACTTTCCCCTCAAAATTCGCATAAGATTTCGATCAGACGGCTCAGATCATGTCAGCACCACTACACGGCAAGATAGTGTTTTCTTGGGAGCCGTGCCTGCCTCGAGATTTGCGCCGAGATCCGACGGCACAGATCGCTCCACGTCGCTCGGAATTCTGAGCCGAGCGACTAGCGATCCGAGCCACTCGCGCGAGGGAAAAACCGAGCCATTTTGCTCGGATTTCGAGCAAGTACCAATCCGACCCTCGAAAGTGAAGAAAAACGCTACCGAGCGTCTCCAACCGTTGGATCATTACGAAAATTGCGCCTGAGATGATGGACGGTTCAGATTACTCCACGTCCACTAAACGACAAGATAGTGTTTTTTTGGGAGTTGTGCCTGCCTCGAGATTCGCACCGAGATCTGACGGTGCAGATCGCTCCACATCGCTCGGAATTTCGAGCCGAGCGACCAGCGATCCGAGCCACTCGCGCGAGGGAAAAACTGAGCCATTTCGCTCGGATTCCGAGCAAGTACCAATCCGACCCTCGAAAGTGATGAAAAATGCTACCGAGCGTCTCCAACCGTTGGATCATTGCGAAGATCGTGCCTGAGATGATGGACGGTCCATATTACGCCATGTCCACTAAACGACAAGATAGTATTTTCTTGGGAACTGTGCCCGCCCAGAGATTCGCACCGAGATTCGACGGCTCAGATCGCTCCACGTCACTCGGAATTCCGAGCCGAGCGACTAGCGATCTGAGCCACTTGCGTGCGAGAAAAACTGAGCCACTTCGCTCGAATTCTGAGCAAGTGCCCATCCGACCCTCAGAAGCGGAGAAATTGCCGCCGAGCGACCGTGTCCATCCGATCTTTCAGAAATTTGCACCCGCACAAGATCAGTGGTCCAGATCGCGCCACGCCGTAATTCGGTATTTAAAATTAAATTTTATTTATTAAATCGTTTTATTTATTTAAAAATTGTGAAAAAATGATTAAAAATTTGGGAAAATTAATTAAAAATCCTAGAACATAATTATAAAGTCGAGGAAATATTTTTGAGCTCCCGAGTGAATAATTATCGCCTAGGACAATTTATTAAGACCCCCGAACAATGAATCGACACTTCGCAAAATTAAGTAAATATTCTGAAAAAATAGATAAAAATCACCAAATGTCTAGAAGAGCTCAAGAACAACTCAGAGCGCAACCAGCTTGAAAAATCACCATACTGTCTCCTACAAAGGTTCGAAACCGTCAATTTGGACTCCGATACAACTCCACCAGCCATTAAAATAGTAAAACTACTCGTCAAAGACTGATCAAACTCAGTCTTCAGGAGTGGGGGGCTCGTGTTATGTCTAAAAATGGGGTTAAATCGGAGCCATCTAAATCGGGCACGAATCTTAAAGCCTAGGGGTAAAATGGTCATTTCACCTACTAACAGGTCTGAAATGGGTACTGGATCTCCTCCCCAAAGATTCACTAACCCACGAACGGATCCATCTCAACTGGGTGCGGGTTGCAACCCGCAGCAAACCTGGTCCAGCAGGATAGAATTAGGGTTTCTGATTAATCCAAATCAACGGCCCTGATTCATATCTATCCTCTCACTGGGAATTAGGGATTACATTCCTTATCTAAACACAGGGATTACATGCCTAATTTGATCCCATAGGCTGCTATAAATACCCCCCATCCACCACCATTAGGAGGTAATCAATCTTTTGCCAATTACTCTCTTTCATAATCTTCTCTGATTACTGACTTGAGTGTCGGAGGGTGCGTCGCCGGGATCAACCCCGGTGTCTCGCACTTTTTGCAGGTGAACGGCGGGAGTCAACGGTCAAACTCCCGCAGAACAGGTAACAGGTTTGCTATTCAAGTTTTCCAAGAATCCACAAATACTATCTGTTTGTCCCCCACACCAGATTTAGCAGTAACAGTTTCATAAATACATTTATCTATTTTATTGTTTATTTAGTTTATAGTTGGATTAATATTATAAAAGAAAATATTAAATTATCATACGCGTAATTAATAAGAAAAAATTATGTATAGAGCGATGGATATATATTTAAATATTTGGATGCGAAAACCATCACTAAAACCTATAGCAATGGAGTTTCAACCGTGGGTATAGGAAAGCAAGTGGTGTCCTTAAAACCTATACCAATGGATACGAAACTGTGGGTATAACACCGAGGTTTTGTCCAACGGGTAAAAAAACCGTCGCTATAGGCTATAGTGACGGCATTTTGCCGTGGGTATAGCTAATTAAAAACGACAGAAAAATATGTATGTTGGTATAGGTTTTATGGGCTATACCTACGGTTTTTCGTCCTTTTACCCACGGATTTTTGCTGTCACTAAATGTCAAATTCCTTGTAGTGTTGATATATTGAGAATACAGAGGAGACTGTTGGACATATAGGTATATTCTCAATATAAATAGAATATTATTGTGTATAATATTGTATGAGGTAACACGTGTTCGTACATGTTATCTGTTAGTTATTGGATCAAGCTGAATGGACATCAAGCCCAGTACCCAAAACTCAGTCTTATCCCATATATACTTGTCTTGCGGTAGTGCCTGAGACTATTCCAATTATGATAATCAGGGTATAATATCTCAAGCAGTAGGGATATTAAACTATAACCATAATTTCTTACTGTTCTTATTCTCGTTATTATTAAACATACAAAGCAGCATGGGTCGAGGATTTTTCGGGCCCTCAGAATAAAATATTACCCGGCTTCATATGAAGAGCTACGGATTGGTCCTAGATTTGCTAGAGTTAGAAGTGTGATTAAAGAAGTATGGTTCATTGTAATTGCTGTTACAACATGGGTTTGTGGTAGAAAGAATTATCTTTTACTTTCTTAGGACATGTAATAGTATTTTTGGTAGACTAAAATCATGTACCTTATTTCTTCTTGGGCTACACTGCGACTATAGATCCGAGGGGGTAGCTTGTCAGAACCTTTCACGTAGACGGGTATGACGATGAGGAAATAGAGATCGGGCCAACTCTAGACTGATGCTTCCACCATCCACGTACGTTGTGAGGGATTTCTATTTATTGTACCATGGATGTTATGTTTTGTTTTCTTTTCATTTCATTGGATTTTTCGCACTATCCCAGAGGAGTTGGAGGTTAAATGTTTTATTAAGCTTTTACTTGTACTTTTTCTCAGTCATCTAGATTCATTTCGTTACTATCTTATTAATGAAATAAAGTGGTTATACTATATCTTTTTCTTTAAAAATAAAAATAAATAAAATAATAACACCCTTGTTTTTGAAAAAAAAAACTGATCTGAATTATTTGCAAGTGTACAAAATCGCAACAACTAGTATAGTTAAGTAAAAAGAGTGTCGAACACACAAGGACTAATTATTTTATTAAGTACCGAAATTTACTAGATTAACTACTATTCAGAAAA
The DNA here is from genome assembly GCA_017893485.1 of Hemerocallis citrina. Lineage (NCBI taxonomy): Eukaryota > Viridiplantae > Streptophyta > Magnoliopsida > Asparagales > Asphodelaceae > Hemerocallis > Hemerocallis citrina. Next base: position 116,033,514 of record CM030366.1, read on the forward strand.
TCAAAATTAATAAAGAAAGCAACTAAATTAAATTAATCTAAAGAACTAACTAAATTAATTAAAATGAGCGGAATCTGAAATTTTGTTGTTTATTATTTGCAAGACTAATTCTAGGGCTTTTGACTTCACCTAGTTAATCCCACACAATTTATAACTCCATGTGAATAAAAATATTATTTTTCTAAGTTGTAGACCAAAATTCCCAAATTATTCAATATTCTCTCTCAAGCAATATCAAAAATATTCTCAACTAATTATTTGTCATAGTTCATGCACAAATTACTAATTGAAAATTCATTTAGATCAATGGATTTCTTAACGCTCACATTAACACGGTTCGCACTTGTAACGGTGTTTAATTTTATTAATTCGAAATAAAAAATTACCAGTTCGGTCACTCCATGGTTTAATAAGTCATACAAAAGTTGACCAAATAATTGTAAGCATTAAAAACAAAAATCAAACACACAACCATGAAAAAATAGAAAAATAATATGAAATTAAAATTGTGTTCTCAAAACTAGGCTACATCAAAGTCCTAGAAAAATAGAATTTTAGTTCATAATAAAATTGCAACTAACAAATACTGTCTTGGATTGCATAATAAAATATATTAGAAGAAAGAAAAAAAGAACTCTGTATCCCAAACCAAAAACTCTTCGAAATCCGCGCCGCGCAGTCACCCTCTTTCCTCTCCTTCTCTCTCCCTCAAAATCTGAGCCTCAAACCCAAGCCAACACACCTTCCTTAAATAAAAAAAAACTTCCTGATTTTCGAGCCGAAACACAGAGCACCCACCTGTCCTCCTTTCTTCTCTTTCCTACTTCGAACTGCGCTCCTCTGCCTTGATTACCGAGCCGCAACAGAGAACACACAACCTTCCTTCTCTTTCCTACTTGCATGTGTACAGATCCCCTCGGATTTCGCTGTCTCTGTTTCGTTGGGTTTTTTTAATAACGGGGTCAGCCATCTTTCTCCCTCTTTCGTTAAGCGTGCTCTTCAATTGCTTTTTTCTGTTCTATTTATAGGGATCCGAACGTGGGTATTGGATTTATTTTTGCAGAAAACCCCACATCTTTATTTATTTCTTTCCTTATTAGATTTGTTCTTTATTTCTTGCTTCTTTTTCTTCTCTATCTTTTTCTTGAAACACGTGCTGCACACACACAAAATAAAATCAGAATAAAATTAAAATTAATTGGTTTAAATTAATTAAACTAAATAATAATCACATTAGCTCTTTTAAACCCGTTTTAAATTTGTTTATTTCCTTTTCACACTCTATTAACATTTTTTTTTTGAAATACTCACACTCTATTGACAATTAAAATTCATATTTTGCTTTTCATATTGCCAATTGTAAAATTCAAGTTTCAACAAATCAATAAAAATTAATTAATCGTTCTGCTTGTTTTGTTTGTTAATGTTTTTACTGAAAATCTTCACCTTTTGCATAAATTTTTTTTTATTCCTTCAAAAATAATTAATTAACTGAAATCAATGGAAATAAGATAAATTATTAACATGACAGACGAATACAGACAATTTTTATGGGTAAATGAGTACAAATATTTATATAAAAATTAGACAGATCAAATACCCCCAAACTTAAGATTTTGCTTGTCCTCGAACAAAAAGTAAAACCACAAACAAAGGGATAGTAATCATAATTAGACTCAACTCATCACACCAGGAGATCTCATCATGCAAGCATCAAAATTTTAACTTAATACATAAACAATAGCAAATGAAGTAAAACCAAGTATACTCACTTTCTCCAGTACAATTATTCAATCATAATTCCAAACCCAATCATATTTGTAATGCAATTAATATAATTATAGTATGTAACAACTTCATTTGTGATTTCCCCTTCTCACTACTACAAACCGAGTAGCAAACTAGATTATTTTTTTTGTCACTTCCCGTTTGACGCGAATGAAAACGTTTGTGATGAATTCACTTGGTTACTCAACAATTCACAAACTTAGAGTGCTTTGCATAATCATATTTCAAGTTGTCATTTGACGTAAAAGTAAACATTGGTGATGAATACCCCTAGTTACTAAGCAACTCAAAATATTGGAGTAGATAGACTTTATTTATTCAATTATTTGATCATTATCACTCTATTTACTTAAACTCTGTTCAGGACTAGATCAAAGAGGATAATCACAAGAAAAAGCATCACTTTTTTTTTATGTATAATCACATGACTATCGCCATTGTGTAAGGAATTTTGAAATTCAATAATCCTTAAGTAAATAAGTATGCTTACTCTTGCTTTATAAGATATTGTCTATCCTAAAAATTATTTCAGTGCTTTAGCATAATGAAGAACTCAAAAGTGTAATGGTAAGCCTAATTGAAATCCCTTTTGTTTTGTTTTTCGTTTTTCAAATATATATAAAAAAAATTGTACCCCTCCCCCCAAACTTGAATATCACTTTGTCCTCAATGGGAAAGGAAAAACAAAAACAAAAAGAATGCGAAAAGTTCAGAATTTCTCCCCTGATTCGTGTTAAAATTCTGCAAGCGCGACGTTCATTGTTTTAGTGATATCTGGAGCTATAGGTATCCAAATGGCCTGATTCTTTTTGTTCTGGAAAGCTAAGACAATTGCCTACAATCACTCTCTTTGAAACACATTTCCATATGCTGACTCCATACTTCTCAAAAACAGCCATCAATTCAGGTGTAGAAAACAGTTCTGCCTGGCGACTTCCAAACTCATGCAATCCTACAAAATAAAATAAAAAATAAACTAAAACAAAAATCAAATCTAATGCAGTAAAAAGAAAACATGGGTTGCCTCCCAAGAAGCGCTAAATTATAAGTCTTCTGCCAGACGTTGTAACTGAGATGGTTATGTAACGTCAAGATCCAACAACATACGAGCCTCTTTTCCAATAATTCCCTTCATATGTGGATTATATTTTTTTGTGTGCATCCGTCAAGCTTGATGGTAGCGGCTCGAATTTCGGTTGTTTCTTTCTTGAAGATGGAGTCTTTGATATCCCCACCTCCTTGAATGTCAGCTAAGAAGAAAAATTAATAGATGGTGCAACTTGAACGTATTCCAAAATCTTTTCTTTCTCAGATTCAATAGTTGCTGAATTTGGTTTTTTATATATCAGAAGTTGCTGAATTTGTTGGACACACTTTAATTGGTAATTTCTCAACTTCTGCTCTATGTGTCTCTCCCACAATTAGATTAGTTTCACAAACTTGAAAATATGAGTGAGTTTTAGCAGCAACCTCCATGGATTTAAAAACATCAAACATTACTTGCTCATCCTCAACCCTCAAAATAAGTTTTCCTTGTTGAACATCAATCAAAGCTCTCCCCGTAGCTAGAAAGGGTCTCCCAAAAATCAAAGAGATTTGTTGATCTTTCTACATGTCAAGCACTACAAAATCGGCTGGAAATATGAACTTGTCTACTTTTACCATAACATCTTCAATTATTCCTCTTGGGTACTTGATAGATCTGTCGGCCAATTGCAATGAGATTGTGATGGGTTTTTCTTCTCCAGTACCTAATTTCCTAAAAACAGAATAAGGCATAAGATTAATACTTTGCTCCTAAATCACATAATACTTTATCAAAAGAAGAATTTTCAATAATGCAAGAAATTGTAAAACTCCCTGGATCTTTAAGTTTAGGAGGCAGCTTCTTTTGTAAAATTGCACTACTCCCTTCGGTTAGCATCGCTGTCTCATGTTCTTCCAGCTTCCTCTTGTTTGATAAAATATCCTTCAAAAATTTATCATATTTAGGCATTTGTTCTAAAGTTTTAATATGAGGAATATTAATATGCAATTGTTTGAAAATATTTAAAAATTTTGAAAATTGATTATCAAGCTTATTTTTTTTAAGTCTTTGTGGAAAAGAAATAAGGTGGATCATAAGGAGACTTAGGATAAGTGTTAGAATTAAACTCCCCTGAAATTGTTTGGCTTGAAACTGCTTTGTGCTCGTTTGTTCCTCCACACTTTGCTTGTCAACCCCATTTTGTTCGGCATTTTTGGTTTGTGGCTGCTCAATTGTTGTTCCACTTCTAAGTGTTATTGCTTGACATGCTCCTTGGGATGACCACTGTGTTACTAGGTAATGTTCCTGCAATTCTTTCGTTAAAAATATTCGAAATTTGACCAATTTAAACCTCAAGATTGTGAATTGAAGCTGAAGTTGAAGTTGGAATATTTTGGATCGCCAAATCTGTCTTTTGCATGTGTTGCATGAACATCTCTTCTAGTGTCAGCTTCTTTTCTTGTTGTTGAAAATTTTGTTGTGGTCTAGCTCCTCCTTGATTATTGTTCCAAGAAAAAGTTGGGGTGATTTCTCCATCCTGGATTGTATGTGTTTGCATAAGGATTGTTTTGTCTTTGAAAGTTTGACAAAAAAATTGCTTGTTCGGCATTTGATGGAGCAAAAGGGTTCCCCACTTGGCAATCTTCACTTGAGTGATTTCCTGCACAATAATCACAAATAATATTAGTTTGAATAGAATTAACATTCATATTTCCTAATTGTTTAGATAAAGTAGCAATTTGTGCAGTTAAAGTACTAATAGGATCAAGTTTAAAAACTCCTGCCAATTTTTTTGGTATTGTTCTCTTTGAAGACCACTGGTAATTATTAGATGTCATCTCCTCTAAAATTTCATAGGCTACTTCATGAGTTTTGCTCATTAGTGCACCTCCAGCTGCTGCATCTACTATAGATCGATTTGTAGCTCCCAAACCGTTATAGAATGTCTGCACTTGTAGCCACTTAGTTAGTTCATGATGAAGACATTTTCTTAATAACTCTTTCTACCTCTCCTATGCATCATATAATGATTTGGTCTCGAATTGAGGGAATGTGGTGATATCATTCCTTAACTTTGCTGTTTTTTGCTGGGGGAAAATACTTTGCCATAAAGTTTTGTGCTAAGCCCTCCCAAGTCGTGATGACTCCTGACGGTAAAGAATTCAACAAAGCTTTTGCCTTATCTCTGATTGAAAAAGGAAAGAGTCTCAGTCGGATAGCATCATTGGAAACTCCATTGTGTTTGAATGTATCACATATTTCGAGAAAGTTTGCAATGTGGACATTTTGGATCATCATGTGCTAGTCCTCCAAATTGAACTATCTGTTGAATCTTCTGAATAATTACTGGCTTAATTTCTAAATTGTTTGCTTCAATTGCATGCCTTTTGATGTTTGATATTGCTCCATTAAGTGAGGGCATCGCTTAGTCTCTCAAAGCCTTGTTCTCATCGTTCGCCATGATAATGTACTTGTATGTCCTGAAATATAAGTATTTAAAAAAAATAATAATAATAAATAAAAATAATAATAAAAATAGAAGTAAGTCAAAAGAATATAAAGAGGTAAAAAAAATCCAAACTAGTAATAATCTAGAAATTTTCAAAATCAATAAAAGAATAATTAGTCCTCGACAACGGCGCTAAAAACTTGATGTGAATTATTTGCAGGGGTACAAAATCGCAACAAATAGTATAGTTAAGTGAAAAAAGTTTCGAACCCACAAGAACTAATTATTTTATCGAGTACCGAAATTTACTAGATTAACTACTATTTGAAAAATCGAAATTAATAAAGAAATGACCTAAATTAAATTAATCTAAAGAACTAACTAAATTAATTAAAATGAGCAGAATATAAAATTTTGTTGTTTATTATTTGCAAGACTAATTCTAGGGCTTTTGACTTCACCTAGTTAATCCCACACAATTTATAACTCCATGTGAATAAAAAAATTATTTTTCCAAGTTGGGGTCCAAAATCCCCAAATTATTCAATATTCTCTCTCAAGCAATATAAAAAATAATTTCAACTATATTTGTCATAGTTCATGCACAAATTACTAATTGAAAATTCATTAAGATTTATGGATTTCTTAACGGTCACATTAACAGCAGTTCGCTCTGGTGACGGTGTTTAATTTTATTAATTTGGAATTACAAATTACCAGTTCGGTCTCTCCATGATTTAATAAGTCATACAAAAGTTGGCTAAACAATTGTAAGCATTAAAAACAAAATTCAAACACACAACCATGAAAAAATATAAAAAAATATGAAATTAAAGTTTTGTTCTCAAAACTAGGCTATATCAAAGCCCTAGAAAAATAAAATTTGTTCATAATAAAATTGCAACTAACAAATACTGTCTTGGATTGCATAATAAAATATATTAGAAGAAAGAAAGAAAGAAAAAAGAACTTTGTATCCCAAACCGAAAACTTCTCGAAATCCGCGCCGCACAGTCACCCTTTTCCCTCTCCTTCTCTCTCCCTCGAAATCTGAGCCTCAAACCCAAGCCAACAGACCTTTCTTCAAAAAAAAAAAATTCTTCTTGATTTCCGAGCCGAAACACAGAGCACCCACCTGTCCTCCTTTCTTCTCTTTCTTGCTTCGAACTGCACTCCTCTACCTTGATTACCGAGCCGCAACAGACAACACACAACCTTCCTTCTCTCTCTTGCTTGCGTGTCTACAGAGCCCCTCGGATTTCGCTGTCTCTGTTTTTTTTTAATAACGGGGTCAGCGTCGCTCTCCCTCTTTCGCTAAGCCTGCTCCTCAATTGCTTTTTGATGTTCTATTTATAGGGATCCGAACACGGGTATTGGGTTTATTTTTGCAGAAAACCCCACATCTTTATTTATTTCTTTCCTTATTAGATATGTTCATTATTTCTTGCTTCTTTTTATTCTCTTTCTTTTTCTTGAAACACGTGCTGCACACACACAAAATAAAATCAGAATAAAATTAAAAGTAATTGGTTTAAGTTAATTAAAATAAATAATAATCACATTAGCTCTTTTAAACCCACTTTAAATTTGTTTATTTCCTTTTCACACTCTATTGATAATTAAAATTCATATTTTGCTTTTCATATTGCCAAATTGTAAAATTCAAGTTTCAACAAATCAATAAAAAATAATAAATTGTTCTTCTTGTTTTGTTTGTTAATTTTTTACTGAAAATCTTCACCTTTTGCATGTGAAAAAAATATATTATTCATTAAGAAATAATTAATTAACTGAAATCTATGGATATAAGATAAATTATTAACATGATAGACGAATACAGAGAATTTTTATGGATAAATAAGTACAAATTCAATATTCTCTGCTAGTCATGGACTGAAAGTTATTTTTGTTCCCTCGATCATGATTGCTACCATAAATTTGTAGGACATGCCATTATATTTTCTAGAGACCTTTTACGTCTGTACTATCAAAAAAATACATAAAAATATATGGCACGCATGATTTTTAGGGAGATCCAAAGGCTCTTCCAGCCATTTCAAACATTTCTTGTGGACCAAATGATATGATAATTAAGTGCGATAAGAAGAGGACGAAATTAAGGTAGATACCAACTATCAACGAAAAGGGAAAGAATGAGATAGTGGCTGGCGAATTACACGAATGCTGGACCCAGGTTTTCACTTTTCCAAACTGAACAGCCAAATAAATACTATGAACGTTTCCCTGTCATTGAATAGTATGTTCACCGTTAAATTATTTTGTAACGGACAAATCAATGCATACAACCCCAACCCATGTGGGACTTCTTTTTTACCCACTTTTGATTTTTTCCAACCTGAAGTAACGGCCAAATAAATGCTGCAAATGTTTCCCTGTCATTGAATAGTCTATCCACCGTTAAGGATTTTTATATATCAAATGAATCAATTCAAAATTAAACAACAAAACTTTCAATCTGCATTCATTGGACTGTTTCCCCCATAAAGGTTGTGTTGTAACGCCCCGAATACCAAAATACGGTAATTCGTAGCTCAACAGGATCTACACTTCACTTCGTACAATTTTACAAGGAATTTTAAAACTTTATTACAACAAATTCTTTTACAACAACAACGCAGTAGAAAATAAATGAATTGCAACATGATTTAACTGTACAATTTAAACATCAACAACTTAAAGCGGGAAATAATCTTTAGCATTCAATCATCTTTATGTCTCCATGCAATCAAAAACTGTGGGCACATTAGTTGCTTACAACCGACGTAATATTATACACCGCCATCCTCACTGTGCCGAAATACAACGACTTAGTTATTTTAACATACACAAACTTGAATGTGAAACAAAATATGAAAAGTGACTATCCTAAACATGTCAGTGTATGCAAATACATTAATGCCTAATACAGGAGTTTACGCTAAATGATACTAATATATACTTGTTCGGATTCTATGCATACCATACTACATAGGTCTTAGGGGAAAGCACTTATGTACTCCACATTAAAGGGTTTAATCCATTGCCATGATAACTAATCAATAATAAAACAAGTTTTAGACGTCCCACGAGTACGGATCCCAGTCCTAGAATCTACCGTCAAGCTTATACGGAAATCCTCGTCGTGCGAACTTCCCGCAAGTGTCCCTCTAGCCCCGGTATACGCATATACACTGGAGTACGGCCTGCCATCCGCCCGACCATTCATGATCATGGAGTCCACCGTCAAACCAATCACAGTCCTGGAATTAATTAAGGCTCGCCTCCATTGCAAGCAACCATAGTCCCGGAATCCACCGCCCGACTGGGTCTATAGTCCCGGAATTCACCTCCCGATTATATAGAGTCCATCCACTCACGTTTGTCCAAGTTTACTATATCTTCACTTAGTGCCTAATCCTTAAGTTCAAAATATGAATAAATTATACTACCTAGAGTTAGCTTTCCCTCCTACTGGACTTAAACAAAAACACCAAGATAGCCCATATAGCCAAATCTCAAATCAATCAATTATTTCAACATTTTCCAGTACCCGGGTCACACTAAACCTGTAGATTACAACCTTTCATGTTCCATAAATCATGGGTACTCATACCCTTCAATATTCATGTATTAAATTTCACTTTATTCACATCTTCAACTCTATTCATTCACATCTTAATCAATTCATCTTACTCATGTAGCTGTCATTTATGAATACTCAATTTATTCATTTCCACAAAGCTATTCTTCTTTCAGGTTCATCTAACTTCCAACACAAAATTATTAATGAATTAAATATCAACTCTTGAGATTTTTACTTAGAAATTTATTATTCAAAAACCCATCACTTTTCTTTTCACCACAATCAATTCTTAACCCCTTAATCATACACACTATATATTAAATCAATGCCATCACGAAAATATAACTCTTAATCTTAAAAAAAAAAAATCAGTGAGAAATATTTATATTGTCCTCATAATATTTTAAAATTAATTGCACAATTTTATGGATTTTTGAAACTCCAAAACTATACAAGAACACAAAAAAGGAACTATTTCCAAAGGAGCTGGCTGGAACCCGAGACGTCACCCACCACCCAAATCGCCACGTGGTGTGCTTAGGCGCACTCACTCCCCGCTAGCCACTTGAGACAAGTGCTTATCTAATATATAAGTGGTTATATACTTTAAATACTAGTTCTCTATTTATTTTTATTTTCTTTATTTTTCAACTATTTAGTTTCCCATTCTTCTTCCCCAAATTGATATTATACAAAAATTATTTCTAAGCTCCAGAATATTTTTCTTACTGGATTAATTACTTTTAAAGGAATTTATATTCATTTTTACACAAATTCACTTTCTAAAACATATACATATACGAAATTTGATTATAACTTCTATTTTCTTTTTAACAATAATATAAATTAGTATTCATATGTCACCAAAAATATTATCTTACAGATTTCATCCCTTTGTATGAGTATTTAATCCTCTTTAACCAAATTAGACATTTTCCTTTATAAGAGAAATTAAAAAAATCGATATAACTATGCTAAATTTGTTTAACTTTCAATTAATGTGAGTTTCTTCATTAATCAACAATACCCATTCTATTTTCTCAATTTATTTCTAGTTTCTCTTTACTAATTATCACATTTCTGATATATAAATTGTCTAATTTTGTTCACGACAACAATCATGCAACAAAAGAAACTCATTTTGCAATTGTGTCTAGCATTCATAAACATGCATTTAATTTATCCCTTCCCTCATTCTATCATATCATTCCAATCATATACTTAAATTAGCACACCATGCAACTCACAATAGTACATTTTCATCATTCCAACATGTATAAAAAATTAGCAAAAATCATTAGAACTAGACTAGAATTTCCACATAATCCCTAAACATGATTTCTAAGCCTAATTAGAAAATAAATAAGACACCCACCTCTTTTGATGCACAAATGAAAGTCTCCTAGGGAAAGCTCCTAGCTCCACTCCAGAAGCCTAGCACTTCTCCTCCTAGCAAAAGCAAAACTTCAAGCTCCAAGGGTGCCCACCGAAAATTCTCCAGCTCAATTTCTTTTCTTCTCTCTTAATTTCCTAGTTTTAGGTGCAACTGACATACAATAAGGAGGGGGGGTTATATAGGAAATTTTATGGCTAGGATTCACTCCACTACCCCATGATCTCTCCCCACTCTCCCCACTCTCCCACTTCCTCCCACAAATGGTCGGCCTTCTCTTGGTTTGTGCATGCACAAATGCATGTGCACGTGTAGTGCACATGCACACTCTTCTCACTTTTATATTTTATTAATTTTTGTGTAGCTACTAGTTCTTACAAGACAAGTGTAAAAGTGTGTACAAATTAGAAGTAGGTTCTCTTATTGGGCTTCTCATTGTGGGCTTGGTTTTATTTATTTATTTTATTTATTTCAATGGACTTGGAGTCATCTATTAGGCCTATGAGTTCTAATTAAGGAAAGACAACTAAATGAGATAAAATAAATAAAAGGAACTTATGCATACTTAGAAAAAATATTTTTGAATGAAAAATGACGTGAAATTGCACGTGTGTTGCACGTGCAAAAATAAAAAATGTATTTTTATTTAAAAATTAATACGGGATGTTACAACACTCTCTCCTTAGAATAGTTCCGTCATCGGAACTACACTTAAGAGTGAGCGAAAAGAAAGAAAACTTTACAAATTTTAATTGAAAAGCTCAGGGTAATCTCATATCATCCTCTCCTCTGATTCCCAAGTGGTCTCCTTAACAAGTTGGTTCCTCCAGAGGACTTTGACCATGGGTATAGTCTTATTTCTCAAGACTTTCTCCCGTCGATCCACAATTTCAACTGGACGCTCAGTATAGCTCAAATCCAATTACAGACCCTCTAGCACTTCGGGCAAATGATGAATCAGATCGGGAATATAGCCTCGTAACATAGACATATGGAAGACATTGTGTACTTGGGCCAACTCTTCCAGTAGTTCTAACTGGTAAGCCCTCTTCCCAATCCTCTTCAATATCTTATAACCTATGTATCTCGGGGCTAATTTCCCCCTCTTCCAAACCGAATCACTCCCTTGATTGGAGACACCTTCACAAAGACAAAATCACCTTCCGCAAACTGCATATCTCTCCTCCGGTTGTCGGTATAACTCTCTGCCTGCTCTGTGCGTTGACTAACCTCTTTCTGATCAGGTCAATCTTTTCTGAGGTTTGTTACACAATCTCCGATCCATACAACTGCCGTTCCCCCACTTCATACCAACACACCGGTGTCGTGCACTTTCTTCCATACAGAGCCTCATTTGGTGCCATACCGATGCTTCCCTAGAAACTATTGTTGTAGGAGAATTCCACTAGAGCCAAATGCATCTCCCAATTGCTACCAAAGTCCCACACACAACACCTCAGCATATCTTTCAGTACCCGATTGACCCTCTCAGTCCGCCCATCAGTCTGAGGATGGAAGGCAGTACTGAAATCAGTCTTCGTTTCCAAGGCTACCTAAAGACTTCTCCAGAAATACGAAGTGAATCGCGCATCTCGGTCGGATGCAATCTACAAAGGAACTCCATGTAGCCTCACGATCTCCCCGACATACAACTCGGTTAACTTCTCCATAGACCAAGTAAGCTTCATTGCCAAAAAGTAAGCCGATTTGGTGAGTCGGTCCACTATCACCCAAATTGCATCATTGTCTTTGGAACTCAAGGGCAATCCTGTGATGAAGTCCATGCTGATATTGTCCCACTTCCACTCCGGAATGGGTAGTGGCTGCAACAAACCTCCAGGTTTCTGATTTCTGGCCTTGACTTGCTGACAAATCGCACATCTCGCTACGAACTCAGCCACATCCCGCTTCATTCCTAACCACCAAAAGTACTGCTTGATGTCCTTGTACATCTTGGTACTCTCTGGATGTACGAATAGTAAAGTGGCGTGCTCTTCCTGTAGAATACTCTCCTTCAGTTCTCCTTGATTAGGCACACTCAACCGCTCTCCAAACCACAATACTTCATCTTTCACCTGGAACTCTGTTAACATGACGATGCCAACATGCTCTCTCATCTCCTGAATCTCTGGATCGGTCTTCTAACTGTCAATAATTCTTTCCCTTAATGTGAGTTGAATTCTTAACTTGGCTAAGGACGGCCCCAATCCTTGCAACACCACCTCAATCTCAGCTCGATCGAGTTCCTCTACCAACTTCTCCTGAGTTGTGATCAAATGGGACAAACTGCTCTTTCGGCTGAGTGCATCAGCCACCACATTGGCCTTGCCTGGATGGTACTTTATTTTGCGCCGGATATCCTCCAAAACTTCCAACCATCTCCACTGTCTCAGATTCAGATCCTTCTACTGGTAGATGTACTGTAGGCTCTTATGATCCGTGTACATGTTTACCTTTTCTCCATACACATAGTGCCTCCACTGCTTTAATGCAAAGATGATCGCTACTAACTCCAAATCGTAGGTTGGGTAATTTTTCTCATGCAGTCTCAGCTTTCTAGACCCATAAGCTATTACCTCCCCCTCTTACATCAGCACACACCCAATCCGTGATGGGAAGCATCGTTGTAGACATCATAGTCGACTCCTAGTCTTGGCAAAGCCAGAATGGGAGAGGTAGTCAACCTCTCCTTCAACTCCTGAAAGCTAGCCTCACACTGTTCCGACCATTTAAAACTCACGTTCTGCCTTGTAAGCCCTGTGAGTGGCACGACTATCTAGGCGTAACCCTGAATGAACCTTCTGTAGTAGACAGTTAAACCCAAAAAGCTCCTGATTTCCTTTACTGTATTCGGTCTTGGCCAATCTCTTACTACCTCAATCTTTTGTGCGTTAGTAGCCACTCCCTCGATGTGACCCAGGAAGGCGACTTCAGTTTTCCAGAAATCACACATAGACAACTTTGCATACAGCTTCTACTCCTGCAACTTCTTCAGTACCTTTGTTAGGTGCCCTGACATGCTCTTCTTTTGTTTTGGAGTAGACCAATATGTCTTCGATGAACACAACGACGAAAGAATCGATGAACGGCCCAGGACCCTATTCATCATGTCCATGAAGATAGCAGGTGCATTGGTTACTCCGAACGGCATGACTAGGAACTCATAGTGACCATGTCGAGTTCTGAACGTCGTCTTGTACACATCTTCTTCTTCACTCAGACCTGGTGATAACCTGACCATAGATCTATCTTAGAGAAAACAAATGCTCCTTGCAGGTGGTCAAATAGATCATCGATTTGGGGAATCGGATATTTATTCTGTACTGTCACCTTGTTCAATTCTCTCTAATCGGTGCACATCCTCATCGGTCCATACTTCTTATTTACCAAATGAACTGTTGCTCTCGAAGGTGACGCACTCGGTCTGATGAATCATTTGCCCAACAACTCCTCAATCTGCTTCTTGATCTCATCTTGTTCAACCAGCACCATTCTGTACGGTGCCTTAGAAATAGGTGCACTCCCTGGCTGAACGGAGATGCTGAACTCTATATCCTGCTGAGGTGGAAGCCTGGGTAGATCTTCTAGAAACACTGTTGGAAAATCTAGTACAATGGGAATCTTCTTCACTTCTTCGTGAACCTTCCGCTTAGTCAGAGCTGCTACGAGGTAGCTACTGATAGAACTTTGCCAGAAATTTTTTTGGTTCGACTCCCAATCGTTTTGCAAATGAAGGTAACACAAATGTGTGAGATGATCTCGTATCAAATAAAACTGATTCTTTCATTCCATTTATTTGAATTTCTCCTGTTACATAAAGAGTACTCTCATTACATAACATTCATTACATAAACTGGAAATAACAACAGATGAGCCTAATCAGTTTTTTCCATACCCGTGATGACATTGTCTGCATCATCAGCATCAGCTTCGGTTAAAGCGAATACTCGCCCCTGCCGATATGGCTTCTGCCCTGAGTTGGCATTCTTCTGACTTGGCCCTTCCCTCTGGAACTGAGGGCAATATGGCTTGATGTGGCCCTCCTTGCCACAATGGAAACTAGTCTTGGCCCCCTTTGCGGCTTTGTACACCCAGCAGCAATGTGGCCCGTCTCTCCACATCTATAGCAGGTGGGTAACCTTCCAGTCACTGCAACAGCATTTGCTCTGGTGGGTTTGAACCGCTGTGTTGGGGCTGTTCCCTGAAATTGCTCGGTGCTGCAGGCCTCTTGCTAGTGTTCCAGGTGTTCCTCCTGTTCTGTGCCTGTAACCCCTGTTTCCCCAATTCTGTATTTCCTGTGTATTTTAGGTATTTTAAATTTTTGTAAATTATTTTTCCTGCTTTCAAATTCTTTTCTTAAAACGTATTGTCGGACCTCCTATTAAAGTTTATTTTTAATCAATCATTTTATTTGTAACTATTCACTATGATTCTCATATTGTAATACAAACCCTATTTATGTTGTTATTATTATTATTGTTATCAGTATTGTTATTATTACTTTTATTCTTATTTTATTATTATTATTATGATTATTGTTATTATTATTATTATCATTACCCTTGATTGATAAAGTAAAAACCTATTTATATTGTTAATTGTATTTGTAGTATTCAAATAAATTTTATATTGTAATGCAAAGTACATTTTATTGTAGATTATATTTTATTGGTTAACCTAATTGTTTCCCTATTGGATTTTAAACCCAACACCCTATAATCCTATCTCTTACTAGATCCAAACTCATCTACCCAACAACCCATACCCATTAACCCTACATTTATAATCTAACCCAATACACTTAACCCTACCCAATAACCCATTTATAACCCTACCCTATTACCCTATTGGATCTCGTACCCAATTGCACCCAACCCGTTAACTCTAATACCCATATATTTACCTCCTGCATTACCTTGTTCACAAAACCAACCCTAGCCACCTATTTCTAACCATACCCACTGCACCTCCCGATCTCCCCTAATCCATCTCCTCTCCTTCTCTCCTGTTCATCCCTCACCTTGGCAGTGAACCCCTTCTCCCTGCATCCCTGACCTCCTCATTCTGTCTTTCGGCAGCCCCCTGTCCTCCCTGTCGCGACCTCAACAACGCAACAGCCAGTGCAGCGACCTCCGTGTTGTGCCTGCCCTCCTCCGTAGCATCTCCCTGCACTCTCGCCTCGACGGCCAATACCCACTGCACCTGCCCAGCTCTCTCCCTCCTTCCCCTCTTCGACGTCGCAGCACCTCCCCTCGTTGCTGCCGTCGTCTTGTTCGAGCGCAGCACAGCGCACCGCCACCGCCGTGTCCTCTGGCCACCGTTGCCTTCCACCGCAATTCCCACATTCCCCCCCCCCCGACTATTCTTCTTGATGGGTTGCTGTGTGATAAAGAGTTTTTATCATGTTGAACCTCAGCCGTCCGATTGGATCTTGATCATCATCAAGATCTTGATAATCAGATCATCTTCATCATCTGATCAGATCTGAGCCATCCGCTTGATCTTCATCTTGATCACTTCTTGATTCGTTGATCTTGGCCGTTTGATTTGCATTGATCATCATCACCATCATCATCATCATCAAGATCTTGATCTCGACCGTCAGATCTATTTTGATCATCGCGATCATGATCATCATCTAGATCTTGATCTTCGATCTCAGCCGTCGGATATCACACTTGATCTCGACCCTTTATCGTCTCGTTCATCTTCTACTTGGTGAGTTAAATATTGGATCCACTTTTTGTTCTCATTCATCAAATTGTCAATCATGGTATATTTACTCTTTTGGTACTCTTCTAATTCTTATATATTTTTAAATTCGATCTCGGCCATTGGATTCTCTTGATCTTCATCTTGATCACCATCTTGATCATCGAGATCCATGCCCGATCGTGATCATCGTGATCGTTTGCTCGTCGCTGGGATTCCGATCCCATTATTCTCAAATTATCGGATCTAATCATCATCTAAAGGCAAGTCATTTCATCTCGAATAGTTATTGTATCATATTCGAAATTTTTATTGAATCCCGCAAGTAGATCCCTAATTGTTATCGTATATTGTTATTGTTATCTATCGTTGGGATACTACGGATTTACACGAGCGAATCCAAGTAGTAGTCTTAACTTCGTGCCTTTTTTTGCCTCTAATGTATAGAGATCTTACATGCATTCATGTAGTTAGTTATTGAATATAAGAATAGAGAATTATTGTTACATTTATCTCATGACATTATACACAACTATTGTAGATTGTATATTAGGGTTGATTGTTCATGTGATTGATAATGATAAATTAGATGATTGTAATTAGTAGGGTTATGGACATTATATATCATAATACCATGTTCACATAGGAGTAACTTGTTGTGATTTATGATTGTTAACCTCTAACTCACCATTCATAACATCTTGATTATTTTTATGCATGAAAAATTATATTGAGACCCTGAATTTACTGCCAACCTAAGCATTGTCGTGTTGTTTCAACCTAGATAATGTCATTAAAATCAATACCTTTTTGAATATGAAATGTATCCCCAAGTGTCTAGTTGCCAATAACATCCAGAATTTTTGAATTCCGAGTTACGGATTGAGAGATATCGCAATTTTACTGCTGCTGTGTCGTACAATTCTAGATCCTAAAAACTGCTGCCACACTTTGATTTACAATAAATTTAACCATGCTACCTGTAAGATAATGACTCAAAATATTGCATGATGATACTAGACACATTAGAGAACATTCCCTAATTTCCTAGAATTAATTAATGTTGTTTTCAGTCCTGTTCCATATGTATAAACACAATTTTACAAATCCTGGCTGAACACAAATCCTGTATAGTTTGCTATTTTGACACATGTTACCACAACTTTTATGTACCTTAATTATATACATTGGAACCGGGCAGGAGTCTAGTTTCTAGACCTTCTGACGGATCCACTTTTGCTATCTCGTAGCGACAGGAATTCTAATTTTTGTACAGCAACCTACTGTTGTCCAGAATTGGGTTTCTATGTTTAAATATGTATTTTTGAATCTATAATGTTGAATTTGGTGTATTAAATTGTATAGAGTACATTGCATGATCTTAGGGTTGTGTTGTCATCTTTCTAGCGTCCCTTATTAATCGCATTATTGTATGTTAATGGAATAAAGAATGTTAATCAAGCCGGAGTTAAGGGTTGACAAGAGTAGTTGATAATATAGTGACTGTACTCGGTATTATGGGCTTTGTTCCCAAAATATTGTGTCGGCTAGTGCTATAGATTTATTGTTGGATTACTGACTGCAGTATCCCAATTCATCGTGTATTATTTTAGGATCTATCGTGCCGACTATTGTTATCGTTATTGTGCAAGAAATTGCTATTGTTATTGTGAGAGTACATGACCTATAGAATCTACCACCTTAGTCTAAACGAAATTGATTGTATGCATGGAACCTGTAGTATGGGATGCAGTAGTACGTGCATTAGTTTAGATTAAAATAAATAATAGACTTTAGGACTTGATCACATTGTCATTGCATATTGTCATCTTCATTGAACAGTGTTATCATTATTGTTTACCGTCATTGTTACTGTTTATTATGATCGTTATAAATCATCGTTATTGCACATTGTACTATTATCGCCTTGTCACTATTCAATACTATTGATTTCATCGTCCATTGTATTCATAGTTATACCGTTATTGTCATTATTCTCTGTTTCTCTACTTGCTGTCCACGACTTGCTCTAAGGACATTTTCTCCCTCTTTTAGATGAGCAGCTTACACGTATTCAGGGAGATTTGACTGATAGACTAGGAGAACAACAATGGTGAAAGACTTGTGTTACTGCACCGTTTAAATAATTATTGTTTCTCCTTTTTTTGAACTTTAATAATTGAACATTGTTGTATTTGTGAGCTTTTGACCCGAACATTATTGTTGTTGATTCCAGATGTTAGATTTATTTCATGTTGGTTACTTTATGCTTAAAATTTCAAGTATCGTCATTTAAGTGATTACTTCTTTATTTGCATGCGTGGTTGATTTTCTTCCTATTTTATATAGTTAAGTTGAATCGATGACAGTCTATGAATGACGCAATTCATTCTCTGGGCCATGTCACGTGCTTGCATTCCGCATTTTTGGAAAGTGGGGCGTGACAGTGCCGCTTGGTACCGCTCCATGTCGGCCTCAGTAGCAGCAGCTCTTCGGACCAACTTCTCAAACCTTCTGATACCGAGGGGTATCATTCGGGTCCTCAAGCTTGGCCTTAAACCTTGCTCAAACTTCTGTGCTTTCTTGGCTTCGTCTAGAACCATTTTCCGACGCATACCTGGAGAGCTAATTGAATTTTGTTTCATAATCTTGCACCGTCATGCCTCCCTGTTGCAAGCCTAAGAACTCCATGGCTTTCTTAACCTGTACATCCATGGGAAAGTAGTGGCTTCGGAAATCTCCCAGGAACTCTCCTAGGTGATCTGCACATTGCCCAAGGTCCTCTTCAGTGATTGCCACCAGACTCCTGCGTCTTTCTCCAGCTGGATGGTGACCAGCTTCACCTTACTCACCTCGGGGATCTCCATAACTTTAAAGACCGTCTTAATCTTCCTGACCAGTCATTGACAGCGTTTGGATTGGCCCTGACCCTCGAACACAGGTGGCCTCATCCTTTTGAACGATTCCAATAGTTTGATTGCTTCAGGGACCTGTACTGTTGGCCTCAGCCTACTATTCCCGGCAACATTGGCGGTGAAAGCATTCAAGGTTTGGTACACTCGAGCTAGTTCAATTTCAAGATCGAGTCCATTGTTCTCACCACTGTGCCCTTCGCCATTTCGGTTCCTTCGTCCAGCCATTTCTGGGTCATAAATTTTTTCATTAATCACCATAAACAGCACAACTTCACATTCTTTCAACAAAATTTTATTCATTCCAAAGTTAAAACTTTTTAGATTCGGAAAGAAAACTTGCTCCATTACATCCATTACATCACTGTAACATAAACACATCTTAGATCCTACAATTTCTCTTGGCTTCTATAAGCTCTCCCCGCAGTTCCTGGATCTCTTTCTTCATATCCTTGAACATCTGATGATGCTCCTACTTGTCCCAACGAGTTATGTGGTCCAGTTCGGAGAAGTGTCGGGCATTCACGTGCTGGAGCTTCTCAAGTTCCCACACTTGGTAACTCAGTTCTTGGATGTGCTTCCTGTCTTCTGCCCGCTGTGCTTCTAACTAGTTTACTCTCCACTTCTGGGTATCCAACTCCCTCCTAAGAGAAGCAACAACACAACCTTGGCCACTTCGAATGGGTTCTTCGTCTAAGGATTCATCTGGGGAATCAGGTAGTGGTGGAGTAATCTCTCTGGATTCTGGTAGCACTTCTTCTATTTCTTCTGGGTCTTCTTGTTCCTCTATTGGCTCTTCCGCTTCTTCGAAAGGAATGAACCATTCCACCTCATCCTCGGGTTCATGATGATTAGCCAACTTATAGGAAAAAAGGAGGAGAAACATCAGCATATAGAGAAACACAAATGTAAACTACTTACATTTAAATCTCTATATGCTGAACTCACACTCTAATGTCCACCCTAATGGGTCGTCCTTGTAAATTTGTACTAATCATTGAAGTGTGCCTCTGATACCACTCTGTAATGCCCCAAATACTAAAATACGATAATTCATAGTTCAAAAGGATCTACACTTCACTTCGTACAATTTTACAATGAATTTTGAAACGTTATTACATCAAATTCTTTTACAACAACAACTCAGCGGAAAATAAATGAATTACAACATGATTTAACTGTACAATTTAAACATCAACAACTTAAAGCGGAAAATAATCTTTAGCATTCAATCATCATTATGTCTCCTTGCAAATCAAAAACCTGCATTTCAAACTGTGGGCACATCAGTTGCTTACAACCGACACAATATTATACATGGGTATCCTCACTATGCCGAAATATAACGAATTACTTATTTTAACATACACAAACTTGAATGTAAAACAACATGTGAAAAGTAACTATCCTAAACATGTCAGTGTATGCAAATGTCTTAATGCCTAATGCAGGTGTTTACGCTAAATAACACTAATGCATACTTGTTCGAATTCTATGCATCCCATACTACATAGGTCTGAGGGCAAGCACTTATGTACTCCACATTAAAGGGTTTAATCCCTCGCCATGATAATTACCCGGTAATAAAACAAATTTTAAACGTCCCACGAGTACGGATCCCAGCCCTGGAGTCCACCGTCAAGCTTATAAGAAAATCCTCGTTGTGCGAACTTCCCACAAGTGTCCCTCTAGCTCCGGTATATGCATATACACTGGAGTACAGCCTACCATTTGCCCGACTATTCAAGATCATGGAGTCCACCGTCAAACTAATCATAGTCCCAGATTTAATTAAGACCCGCCTCCATCGCAAGCAACCACAGTCCCGGAATCTACTGCCCGACTGGGTCTATAGTCCCGGAATCTACCGCCCGACAATATAGAGACCCTCCACTCACGTTTTTCCAAGTTTACATCTTCACTTAGTGCATAATCCTTAAGTTCAAAACATGAATAAATTATACTACCTAGAGTTAGCTTCCCCTCCTACCGGACTTAAACAAAAACACTGAGATAGCCCATATAGCCAAATATCAAATCAATCAATTATTTCAACATCTGCCGGTACCCGGGTCTCACTAAACCTCTAGATCACAACCTTTCAGGTTCCATAAATAATGGGTACTCATACCCTTCAATAATCATGAATTAAATTTCACTTTATTCACATCTTCAACTCTGTTCATTCACATCTTAATCAATTCATCTTACTCTTGTAGCTATCAATCATGAAAACTCAATCTATTCATTTCCACAAAGCTATTCTTCTTTAATGTTCATCTAACTTCCAACACAAAATTATTAATGAATTAAATATCAACTCTTGAGATTTATACTTGGAAATATATTATTCAAAAACCCATCACTTTTCTTTTCACCACAATCAGTTCTTAACCCCTTAATTATACACATTGTATATTAAATCATATCTATCATGAAAATATAACTCTTAATCTTCAAAAAAAAAAATTCAATTAGTGAGAAATATTTGTATTGTCCTCAAAATATTTTAAAATTAATTGCACAATTTTCTGGAGTTTTAAAACTCCAAAACTATAAAAGAACACAAAAAAAAGAAATATTTCCAAAGGAGCTGGTGGAACGCAAGACCGCACCCCCCTACCCCCCCCCCTCCCCCGCGCCCAAATTGCCACGTGGCACGCTTAGGCGTACTCATGCCCCGCTAGCCACTTAGGTAGTTATATACTTTAAATACTCGTTCTCTGTTTATTTCTCTTTTCTTTATTTTTCAACTATATAGTTTTCCATTCTTCTTCCCCAAATTATTTTTATACAAAAAATATTTCTAAGCTCCAGAACATTTTTCTTACTGGATTAATTATTTTTAAAGGAATTTATATTCATTTTTACACAAATTCACTTTCTAAAACATATACATATAGAAATTTGATTGAAATTTCTATTTTCTTTTTAACAATAACATAAATTAGTATTCATATGTCACCAAAAATATTATCTTACTGATTTCATCCCTTTTTATGAGTATTTAATCCTCTTTTTCCAAATTAGACATTTTCCTTTATAAGAGAAATAAAAGTCGATATAACTATGCTAAATTTGTCTAACTTTCAATTAATGTGAGTTTCTTCATTAATCAACAATACCCATTCTATTTTCTCAATTTATTTCTAGTTTCTCTTTACTAATTATCACATTTCTGATATATAAATTGTCTAATTTTGTTCACGACAACAATCATGCAACAAAAGAAACTCATTTTGCAATTGTGTCTAGCATTCATAAACATGCATTTAATTTATCCCTTCCCTCATTCTATCATATCATTCTAATCATATACTTAAATTAGCACACCATGCAACTCACAATAGTACATTTTCATCATTCCAACATGTATAAAAAATTAGCAAAAATCATTAGAACTAGACTAGAATTTCCACATAATAACTAAACATGATTTCTAAGCCTAATTAGAAAATAAATATGACACCCACCTCTTTTAATGAACAAATAAAAGTCTCCTAGGGAAAGCTCCTAGCTCCACTCCACAATCCTAGCACTTCTCCTTCTAGCAGAAGCAAAACTCCAAGCTTCAAGGCTGCCCACCGAAAATTCTCTAGTTCTCTTTCTTTTCTTCTCTCTTAATTTCTTAGTTTTAGGTCCAAATGACATACAATTAGGGGGGGGGGGGGGGGGTTATAAAGGGGAATATATGGATAGGATTTACTCCACTACCCCATGATCTCTCCCCACTCAACCGGATAGTCGGCCGGCCATTTTCGACAGTCGACTGTCACTGTCCTGGCTGATGGCAATTCTTGAGTTTCAGATTTTCGCAGGACAGTCAACCGGCTATTTTCGATAGACGACTGTTACTGTCCTGGCTGATGGGTTTTCTTAAGCCTTGGATTTTCGCATGACAGTCGACCGGCCATTTTCGACAGTCGACTGTCATTGTTCTGGCTGTTGGATTTCTTGAGTTTTCTGCTATTTTCTTTAAACGGTTATTTCTTCGATATTATGAATTATTAATCTACTGTTTTAGATGATGTTTTGCTATAGATTACAGTATTTTACAGAGAATTGTATTTTGTTTATAATAGAATTTAAACTTGTATTTCTATAACTTCATATAGTAAAATATATATGTTTTCTTTGAAGTAATTGATGTTTGGCGGTATCCGATGATTTCAAAATATGATTCCCAGTTATTTAATGGATTTAATATTTTATTTCAGTTCTGGAATTTTACGAGTATATTAAATAAATTTGGATTTTTGATTGATTAAAGAAGTTTTATTGATATAAATATTTTAATGATGACATTAAAAGTTTTATTGGAAGCTTTGGTGTTGATATTCATTTTGTGAATCTCTAGGAGTTGAGTGGGAGTCCTGTGAACCGGCAGATAAGATTTTGTGGATTTTGACCAGTTGGGGTCATTGGGGTTGTTTTGTGGAATTAAGTCCGACAGGATACACTAACTCTAAAGAGGCAGGGGGGGGGGGGTTGTGTTTTTAATAATAACCAACTTAAGGACAGGCACTAGTGGAGATGTGATAGAACTTGGGAAACTTAAGTATATGCGCTTGGGTTAGGTCCAACGGATGCGTTCCAGGACTTGTGTGTAACACCCCACTTTTTATTTTAATTTAAAATGCATTTTTATTTTTGCACGTATGATGTACGTGCAAATTTTTTATTCTCATTTTATTACTCTCATTATCTATTTTTTGCATGCATAACTTATTTAGCCTTTTTTTAATTAATCCATGGACCAAAAGATTAGAATCTAGCCCATTAAGAGAAGAACCCACTAGGTAATTAAACTAATTAATTAATTATTGAGCCGATTAAGCTAGCCCAATAATAAAATCACATTTTTAGTTGATCATGCACTAACACATGACAAGTTACTACTATTAGCACACATTTAGAGTCATAACAAATTGTACCTAGTTGTATGTGCATGTGTGCATATGCACACCCAATGTATCTAGCCGGTTTTCTAGCCTAGGGGGTGGCTAGTTTTCATACAAGAGAGAGGGAGAGTGGGGAGATGAAGGGTTGTAGGTTTTAGGAGTTTAGGAGGTGAAGGATTGTAAAAGTTAATTAGGAGAGTTATTAGGGTGGATTTTATGCATAAAGAACCCTCCCAAAATCCTATAAATAGAGCCATATTCTCTACACTTCTCTTGCACCAAAAACTAAATCAAAAGAGAAAGAAAGAAAAGTAAGAAAGAAGGAAAGAGAGAAAAAGAAAGATGGTGAAAGTTCTTGTGCTCGGAGCCATTGCTAGGAAGGAGAAGTCATAACTAGGAGAGGAGACCTTGCTAGGAGTTAGAAGGGCTTGTGGAGCTAGGAGCAAGAAGGAACCCTTCTTTGTAGTCTTCATTCTCCAACTAAGGTGGTGTTCTTCTGCTTTCTAAGTAGGATTTGCATGCTAGTAGTTTAATGAGTAGTGAAAAATAGAATGAGTTATTGTGAATAAGAATCCATGCTAATATCTCATGTAAGGATTTTATTGATACCATGCTAATAGAGTATAAAAATTGATTGTGATATGTGTAAATAAAATGCTAATATAACATACAATGACGTTGTTAAAATTTAGTAATTTACTATTTACCATACTAATTGAATGTAAAGAAATAATCACATATTTTACCATACTAATTGAAAGTAAAGAAATAATCACATAAGATCATGGTAGAATATTTGCAAATTCTTGTTTGACAAATGTGTGATGAGTATGTTAAAGAATATTTTAGTGTGACATGTTTAGAAATATAATGCTTGAAAGGAGAAAGAGGGAAAAAGATAAATTTGATTATTTTGGCTTGTCGACATATGAAAAGGATGATAGTTTTCGCATAAAGAAACATTGTAATGTCCAAAGTTGATTTTAGAGATACTGTTGGTTTTAAGTAACGAGAATTTTATTTTGCAAGATGATGGATTTTCTTAAACTAACCATGATTTCTACAATTTCGAATTCATGAAAAAATGATATATTTCGACAAATGTTTTAGAAACTTGATGTTTAAGAAATAAAAAGAAAAGAGAAAAAAATAATCTTAGTTATTGTATTCAAACTTGTCGACATATGTCCAAAAATACATATTTGTTTTTTTTGCATGAAATAATTTCTCTTGTGATGCTCATGGTTAATTAAGTATCATGTTTGAGCTTATTACAAAAATTTAACTAGTATGATGAAGTGCATAAACTAGTTTTAGTTTCGAGATTGAAGAAAAGATGAAAATTTTGTATGCAAAAAGAAAGGAAGATTTTAATTGAAAATTGAAGAAATATTTCTTAAAATAAGTTTGAACACTTTGATTGCTATTTTAATGATTATCTAAGTTCAAAAAAGAATTTTGTTTCAATATACAAAGGGAGGGATTATTCTTAGAGTTTCGTTTAAAAGAATTAAGTTCAAACTTGTTTAAACAAAAGTAATTCATTATGACTCTTAAACAAGAAATATACTTGGACTTACTGGTTAGTTAGAGGACACTTCGTATAAGAGATCTTGGGTTCAAAACTGGATAGTCACATTTATTTTATTTCTTTTGAATGATTTCCGAAACCCAGAATTAATATATGAAGATTTCGGCTTAAGTTTATGACACCAAAGTCCAATGGACTTACTGGTTAAGGGGTGCGGGTCTGGGCTTTGACCGGGTTGACCAGGGGGGGT
This sequence comes from Hemerocallis citrina, assembly GCA_017893485.1. NCBI lineage: Eukaryota > Viridiplantae > Streptophyta > Magnoliopsida > Asparagales > Asphodelaceae > Hemerocallis > Hemerocallis citrina. The sequence goes on from CM030366.1 coordinate 116,059,060, forward strand.
CGGGTTTGAAACCTGGGAACCTCCTTGATTTTTTTAAAACTCTTTTGCATATACTAAGAATTTAATAAAAGAAATCTTAGAATATAAAGTACAGTTTTAAAATGATATGGAATTACTAAAAGATAAATTCTTGTTTATTTTTGAAGTGTAAAAAGAAATAAAAAAAATTGAGAATAGAATCATGTGGTGAAAAGTAGTATTTCGATCTTTTAAGAATAATCACACTTGTATCTTGTTTAAGAAATAGTTTGTGAATTGAAATATTGATAACTTAGATTTGTTGCAACAAATTCATGTAGTGAACTTGTGTTTGTGAATAGAATTGAAAGATGAAATTATGATGAGCTTAAGACATTTGATTATTGAGGGTATGAATACCCATGACGCTTGTACATGAAAACTGAGATTTAGAGTTAGTGAAACCTCATTACCGGTATTATTGAAACAAATGATGTTGAGATGTGATTTTTGATGATGTGGCCATGAAGACATCTTGATAAAAGTTGATTAAGTCCGGTAGAAGGCAAAACTAATTCTAGGTTAGAAAAGTATTCATGTCTAGAAATAAAGTAAGTAGGCACTTAAGTGAAGACGTAGTGAACCTAGGCAAACGTAAGTAGGGGTGCTCTATATAGTCGGCGGTGGACTACGATGCTATAGACCCAGTTGGTGGACTGAGGTTGCTCCGTGGGAGACGGACTTTTTATTTAAATCCGGAACTATGAGGACGGGTCAGCGGTGGACTCCGGGATCTTGAGTAGTCGGGCGGATAGTTTTGAGGACTATGAGGACGGGTCACCTCCTTGATTTTTTTTAAACTCTTTTGCATATACTAAGAATTTAATAAAAGAAATCTTAGAATATAAAGTACAGTTTTAAAATGATATGGAATTACTAAAAGATAAATTCTTGTTTATTTTTGAAGTGTAAAAAGGAAATAAAAAAAATGAGAATAGAATCATGTGGTGAAAAGTAGTATTTCGATCTTTTAAGAATAATCACACTTGTATCATGTTTAAGAAATAGCTTGTGAATTGAAATATTGATAACTTAGATTTGTTGCAACAAATTCGTGTAGTGAACTTGTGTTTGTGAATAGATCATGAATAGTGGCAAGAATTGATTTTTGTGAATGAATTGAAAGATGAAATTATGATGAGCTTAAGACATTTGATTATTGAGGGTATGAATACCCATGACGCTTGTACATGAAAACTGAGATTTAGAGTTAGTGAAGCCTCATTACCGGCATTATTGAAACAAAGGATGTTGATATGTGATTTTTGATGATGTGGCCATGAAGCCATCTTGATGAAAGTTAATTAAGTCCGGTAGAAGGCAAAAACTAATTCTAGGTTGGAAAATTATTTATGTCTAGAAATAAAGTAAGTAGGCACTTAAGTGAAGACGTAATGAACCTGGGAAAACGTAAGTGGGGTGCTCTATATAGTCGGCGGTGGACTCCGAGGCTATAGACCCAGTTGGTGGACTGAGGTTGCTCCGTAGGAGACGGGCTTTTTATTTAAATCTGGGACTATGAGGACGGGTCAGCGGTGGACTCCGGGATCTTGAGTAGTCGGGCGGATAGTTTTGTTTGTCGTCTCCAATGTATATACGTATATCGGGCTAGAGGGTCACTTGCGGGATGATTCGTACGATGTGGGATCAGTGATAACGGTCAGCGGTGGACTCCGAGGTTGGGATTCAAATTTGTGGAATGATATGAACCTTGTTTTATTACCGAGGTAGTTATCATAGCGAGGGATCGAGCCCTTTATTGTGGAGTACGTAGGCGCTTGTCCTCGGACCTATGTAGTGTGGGATGCATAGAATCCGAACAAGTGTGCATTAGTGTCATCCTAGTATAGAATTGTGTGCATTAGGCTTTAAGGCATGACATACACTTACATGTTTAGCGTAGTCACATTAATACTTTATTATTCATTCAACTGTTGTGTTTTTATTAAAGTATGGAGATCGTTATACTGTTTCCGACATAGAGAGGATAGCCGAGTATAACATTTCGTCAGTTGTAAGTAACTGACGTGCCCACAGATTAACATGCAGGTAATGGATTATTCTTGAAGGAGTAAAGATAATAAGATGCAATCGATGACTCAACTTATGAAGTTGTACAAGTTATATATTGTTTTCAAATGTTGTAATCTGTATTTCTTCCGCTGTGTAAAAACCAAGTGTAAATAAACTCGGATGTACTGTTGAAAAAGTTTTAAATTCCTTGTAAAATTCTACGAAGTGAAGTAAAGATCCTGTGGAATCTCGAATTCAGTCTTATTTGGAATTCGGGGCGTTACATTGTGTGTTGTTCTGTCTCGAGAGGACATTTGTATGTTCACGTGTCGAGGGTTTGCAGGCCTATTCACGGAGCATGCAGGGTGCATTCGCGTGTCGAGGGTCGGCAGACCTATTCACAGGATGTACTTAGTGTATCTGCTGTCGAGGGCCTCACAAGCCTATTCGTGGAGTACACAACAAGGAGGTGATTCTCGGTTTTTTAGCTATTCTTACATGATGCTTGCGCATCGAGGGTTGTGATGCCTATTCGCGAAGTATTCTGGATCTTGTTTCCATCACCGTAGTATGATTAGTTGCATAATGAGGATTTAACCCTATAAAGTGGAGAACGATAAGGGATTGCACCGGACCTACGTAGAGTGGGATGCATAGAATCTGACAAGTATGCATTATAGAGTTAGCATATAGTATAGGTGTTTTCTTCACTTGGTTTTACGCATGTTGTTTTCTGTTTCCCTACACTTGACCCTTAGTCTAGTTTCACTTGATGTTTTCATATTTTATTTATTGTTATTTATTATTCCATTCGTTACTACTGTTGATACTTGTTGTTTATGACTATATTCCTTATGTTTTATTTATGTTGCATTTTCTTTGATGTCACTCACACCGTTATGGCTGACCCCTGTAGTTGTGGGGGTTAGGGTTATCTCTAACCTCATATTTTATAGGTAGGTGCCTATAGCTTGGAATTTGGATACATGTGGTAGAATGATAATAGAGCTTATGTAAATTGTAAAAGAATATGTTGTCAAAGAAAGAAAATGTAATTCAAGGTATTTAATTTTTCGGTGTGCTTTGTAAACAATTGATGTAATAAAAAGTTTTAATTTTTCCCTGTATTTGGTTTATATGTATATGATTACATTGAAGTTTGATTCTAGAATTGTGCCACATATTTCTGAGATATTATATTGAAAATTCGGGGCGCTACAGCATCAGTTCAGCAAATGCAACAATATGATATCACTGAGGCAGCATTGCAATGTTATGCCAACTAGTTCAAATGCATAAGCTATCAAACATCAGTTCATATCTTCATTCTTTAACAACAACAGTCAGATACAATATGAGTGAAAAGACTCATTTACCCCCTTCATCATAAGTGAGAGAGCGGGAGAAAGGAGAGTCGCCCGATAAACATCATGATCATTCTCTTGATCAAGTGGCTGTGGGAAAGTGTGCACGGGGGTGCGCACGAAAAGAGTGTGCAACTGAAGAGTTCCCGTACAGGAAACATGCTCAACAATAAATACAGATCATAAGTATCCAACCATCACACACATTTGATAGTGATCATAATTATCCAACCATCACATACATACATTATGATACGTTCAATAAATATTTGTCATCACTGCCTACAGTGACACACAAAAAAGCAAGGGAATTACATGGCCATCTTAGGTGAATTAAATAATCAGATTGCAAGATAAATCAGTATTATGAGAAAGCAAGAGCAGAAATTTTTGGAGGCTCAGAACACACTTGCACATCAGCATTTATCCAATTAGTATGCCATGCCAAGCAAACCATTGTATTGTCCGCCTCTCACCACTTATAATGAATTCAGCAACCAACCCACCATACTCACAAATCAAAGCATACTACTAGGGCTGCAGTTAAATGCCATGCCAACTAGTTCTGATCGCCATAATGACCATCAAAACAATCAACAATAAGAAGAAGAAGAAGAACAACAACAAGAACAGCAAGAACAACAAAAAATAACCCCAAAGCAACTAATATCCAAGTGTGACTACTCATCATTACCAACTTATATCCATATCAAATTATAGCAACTCAGTATCATATTTAAAAAATTATATCCAAGTGTAACATATCATTGCCTACACACAAAACCAAAAGAAATATGCAATAAATGGAACATGATTTTTAAAACCATTTATGGAGGGAATCATAGACTTCCGTCCAAAATATTGTGAAGTCGCTATTGTGAAATGGCAGTCGAGGCTTCAATGGAGGAGAAGGGCGTCGGGGGAGAGCTGAGGTGGGGTTAGGGTTTCAAGATGGAGAGGGGAGTAGGAGGCTAGGGTGACGAAAATGGATCGTGGGCTAGAATTTCGAGGGGATTTCTAGAAAGATGGAGAAGGGTGTCGGGGCATCAATATCGACGACGAAGAGGGGCTTCGGGTGCCCCCTTAGGTGGAGCTAGGGTTTGGAGATGAAGATGGAGAGATTGGGGATTTGGGGAACGATCAAGTTTGAGATTTGAACGAGAGAGTACTGAGAGAGAAGATGATAAAAGGGGTAGTTGGAAGGAGGAAAATGACCAAAAACCCCCTTGTAATATTGGAGAAGAGCAGGAGAAATCTCAGCCGCCCAATCAAGATCGTGATCCTTCTCTTGATCGGGCGGTTGTGGGAGAGTGTGCACGGGAGTGCGCACAAAATGAGTGCCAAATGGACGAGTCCCTTATATGTATGTGTGTGCTCGCACTTGCCAATGTGAGTTAAGAAGTTTTCCTACCTTTTGCCAGTATATATATATATATATATATATATATATATATATATATATATATATATATATATATTATTGTAAAATAATAGAAACAATAAACAAAGGAAATAGAGACAAGAGGAAAGAAGATTATTCTCATTCATAATATTTGCATCTCCCTTACAAATGATTCACCCAATGGCCTATTTATAGGCTTACAAAGAATACAAAGAGACAATTACATAATTATTACATATGAATAAATATGAATGAATGCAATGTGGTGGTGGAGAATGTGGAAAGAGTGGGGGGGAGTTCAATAGACAATTCACACTTAATAATTTATTTATAACACTCCCCCTTGAATGTCTATTGAATGTAAATAAGAATATGCCTCATTAAAACCTTACTAGATAAAACCCAAATGGGAAAAACCCTAGTGAAGGAAAAAGAGTACATAATCTTTAACAATGATATGCAATGAAGATGCTACCTCGTTTACCAAGAAAACCCAGTGGGACAAAACTTGGTGAAGGAAAAAAGAGTGTAGCGCATATCATCTCTCCCCCTGACGAGATCATCCGATTAGGACTTTCAAAAGTCATATCTCGAATCTCGATCAATTCTACCATCCTTTCCAAAAGTTGGGGTGATAGGGTCATAGTGAGCAATCTTCTGGATTGTCGCTTGATTCAGTGATTTCACCCTTTTAATTGAAACAAGGGATATTGGAGAGACATTCACATTAATTGATTTTTAACACTCTCCCTTGAATGTCTCATAATTGTGGATCAAATAAATACCCTGCATCTACATACCCAATTAAATATGATTTGGACAGGTTAGAATAATACAAGCCCATATCTATGGTCCCTCGAAGATATCTAAATATATGTTTCACTCCATTCCAATGTCTTCGAGTTGGTGAGGAACTATATCTTGCCAATAAATTTACCGAAAAAGATATATCAGGACGTGTATTGTTAGCAAGATACATCAACGCTCTAATGGCACTAAGATATGGTACTTCAGAACCAAGTAGTTCTTCATGTTCCTCACGAGGTCTAAACACATCTTTATTAACATCTAATGATCTCACTACCATGGGAGTACTTAAGGGATGAGCTTGATCCATGTAAAACCTTTTAAGTACTTTTTCCAGATAAGTGGATTGATGCAAGAAAATCCCATCTTTCAAATGTTCAATTTGAAGACCTAAACAATATCTTGTTTTTCCAAGGTCTTTCATTTCAAATTCTCTCTTTAAATATTGCACGGCTTGTAATAACTCTTCAGGAGTTCCAATGATATTTAAATCATCAACATAAACAGCAATTATAACAAATTTTGATCCTAAACTTTTTATAGGCATATAGAATCATTATTATAACCCTCTTTTATTAAAAAATTCACTCAGACAGTTATACCACATCCGTCCTGATTGTTTCAATCCATATAACGCTTTGTTTAACTTAACTGAGTAAATTTTCCGGAAAGTATCATTATGTGCTTCTGACACTTTAAATCCTTCAGGGATTTTCATATATATATATCATGGTCTAACGAACCATACAAATAGGCCGTGACCACATCCATGAGGCGTATTTCAAGTCTTTCATGCACTGCCAGACATCAAATATCGAGATGTTATTGCATCTTCCACAGGAGAATATGTCTCTTCATAATCAACACCAGGCATCTGGGTAAAACCTTGTGCGACAAGCCGTGCTTTATATCTAGTAATCTCCTTTCGTTCATTTCTTTTTCATACAAATACCCATTTATAGCCTACTAGTTTGATCTCTTTTGGTGTTCGGACTACAGGTCCAAAAACTCCTCGTTTTTCAAACGAGTCTAATTCAGACTTAATTGCCTCTTTCCTATTTTGGCCAATCATTTCTATTTCTACACTATTCCACAGAGGTAGGTTCATGATCCTCGTTTTCATTTATGATATCGCGTGCTATATTATATACAAAAATATTGTCGACAATTATATTATTCCGGTCCCATCTTCTTCCCGTAATGACATAGTTAATCGAGATCTCTTTATTCTTATTCATTTCAGGTACCTGATGATTCTCTTTATTATTAACTATATCAACGGTCTCTTCTGGAGAGACATTCTCGATTTTATTTGCTCCTTTTCTTTTTCAAGGATGTTTATCTTTGGAACCAAGTGGTCTACCACGCTTCAAGCGAGCCTTAGACTCACTAGCAATTATAGGTTGTCCTTCAGGGACATCAATTTTGACAGGAGCATTTACAACTGGAATATGAGATTTTGTTACTCTTTTGTGGTCAGTAAATACGTCTGGCAGTTGATTTGCAATACCTTACAAATGAATTATCCTTTGAACTTCTAATTCACTTTCTTTTGTTCGAGGATCTAAACTTTTTAATGATAATTCATTCCATGAAATCTCTTTTTCCAACTGTTTATTATCTCCCCCTAATGTTGGGAATAGTGATTCATCAAAGTGACAATCTGCAAACCTTGCAGTAAACAAATCTCCAGTCGTCGGTTCAATATACTTGATTATAGATGGAGATTAATACCCAACATATATTCCCATCCTCCTTTGAGGTTCCATTTTTGTGCGTTGTGGTTGATTAATTGGGACATATACCGCACATCCGAAAATTCGTTAATGGGAAATATTTGGTTCCTGACCATAAACCAATTGTAAGGGAGAATTATCATTATAACTGGTTGGCCGGATGCGTATAAGTTGTGTTGCATGTAAAACAGCATGTCCCCAGGCCCAAACGGGGAGTTTTGATTTCATAAGCATTCGTCTAGCAATCCATTGGATGATTCTGCCAAACCATTTTGAGTGTGAATATAGGCTATTGGATGTTCCACTTTTATCCCAATTGACATACAATAATTCATAAAAGATTGTGATGTAAATTCACCAGCATTATCAAGACGAATTGTCTTTATTGGATAATCAGGAAAATGTACCCGCAACCGAATTATTTGTGCAAGTAATCTTGCAAAAGCCAAATTACGAGATGATAATAAAAACACATGTGACCATTGAGTTGATGCGTCAATTAGAACCATAAAATACCGAAACGGTCCACACAGGGGATGAATCGGACCTACATATATCACCATGAATTCGTTCTCAAAATGATAGTGATTCGTTCTTTATTTGGGCTGCTGAGAGCCTTGTAATTAACTTTCCTTTGGAACAAGCAACACAAGAAAGTTCATGGGATTGAAAAATCTTCTGGTTTTTCAATGAATGACCACATGATTTCTCGATAATTTTCCGCATCATCGTTGAACCGGGATGACCTAATCGATCATGCCAAACCTTAAATATATCTGTAAACTTCTGGTTTACAGTATCAGTAAACTTTATATTTACTGTATTATATGATTCAACCATTCTTATAGTTGTATAATACAATCCAGATGAGAAAGCTGGTAATTTTTCTAACACACACCTTTTTTTTGCCTATCATAGTTGAGGTAATACAAAGATATTCAATACCTTTTTCATTCATAGTCTCAATATGATATCCATTTAGACGAATATCTTTAAAACTTAATAAGTTTCTTTGAGACTTAGGCGAAAATAATGTATTTTCAATTATGAATTTTGTGCCTTCTGCCATTATAAAATTTGCTCTTCCGGAACCTTCAATTATCTTTGCACAGTCTGATATGGTATTGACATGTGCTTGATCATTTCTCAGATTAGAAAAATATTTCTTATCTTTAAGAATGGTGTGTGTAAGCTTACAAAATATTGAACATTTCTTATATAATTGCAAGGAACCTAGAAAATAGTTCTGTTCATAATTCACTTGATGATCAAGTATCCTCGTGATATATTGTGCTGATCATAATGATTGTACTGAACCTAAAAAATATGGTTAAAACTTGGCACTGAACCTAGAAAATAGTTAGTTATTTACACGTCATAAGAAATCACTTGAACAACAGGCAAAGTTGTGTTTAATACTTGGCACTGAATGACTACAAAGATATACACTCCATAGAAAAGCATATTTGCATCAATTTGAGTATTTTTCTTATTGTGGCTCGATCTCTGTGGGCGTAAGGGTGGGCAGATGGTTAGTATCGGTAGATTATGACCAACAGTCCTACCTACCTATACAGATAGTTTTCTATTAGTAGATTATGACCAATAGTCCTACCGATCCACACACAAAAGACACGTTTAGGCCCTTATAAGAAGAAGACAGAATTCAACTTCACCAGATGGGTTTCCTCAAAATGTAGATCCTTGGTCTGGTCTGACACATGGGAGAAGACGAGAAATTATTAATAAGACAAACAGTTAATACCCATTAAATCCCAAGTCGACCTCTGTATTTTGTTTCAAGGAAAATATTTAGAGAACGGATCCAATGGATTGCTTCATTACATACGACAGCCAGTAGATCAGTAATGAACCTAGTAATGAACCTGTCTATAGATTTTGCTGGAATTTTCTTTACGCAGGAAACTATTTTTAGTTAGTATGCTTTTTGTTTCTTTTGCGTGAGATATACCTCCTTTTCTATTATAGTAGAATTCAGCATCAGAAGCTAAACACTTGAGTAACCTCACTTCATATTTGACAACAAAGTAAAGAAAATCAGAAATAAATTATAACTTAGGTCATAGAAGAATGGGGATGACACAGTTATTCACAATCCTACAAAATTTAAATGACGTTATCCAAAGCAATGAGATTAGATCAAGTTAACCTGATTGAAGGAATTCCGTGGTGTCTCGTACTCAGCAGCCACAAAGACAAAGACCTCGAATAGTTGAAGTAGAGCCTCGTGCTGATAACGTATTGTAAAATAATAGAAACAATCAACAAAGGAAATGGAGACAAGAGGAAAAAAAGATTATTCTCATTCATAATATTTTCATCTCCCTTACAAATGATTCACCCAATGGCCTATTTATAGGCTTACAAAGGATACAAAGAGACAATTACATAATTATTACATACGAATAAATATGAATGAATGCAATGTGGTGGTGGAGAATGTGGAAAGAGTTGGGGGAAGTTCAATAGACAATTCACACTTAATAATTTATTTATAATATATATATATATATATAATTTGTTCTTTTATATAAAACATAATTGCTTTACTAATTAGACGATTTTTAATACATCTACCCCTAACAAAAATTACACTCTCACATTTACCTTTCAGGAAAGTCGATTGCCATTTTTTGTCTTCGACAACGTGGGCCTCACTTATTATATACCCCGGTTAAAGAACTTCAAATCAATGGAAATATTATGTTTTCCTTATGTGTGAATGCATCTCAAGTACCACTACTTCATTTCTTAACCTCCTTGATATGCTTCATTTTTTTGCACAACACCCATCCCAGTGACGCCTTCTCCAGTGATGCTGTTGTATAAGGGTGACAATCGGGTAGGGTCTCACCTGAAACCGCCCTATCCAACCTGGAAATTTTCGGGTATGGATCACTACTTTTCAAAACCCGAACACATGGTTTTGAAAATTAATTTAAAATTTCAGGTCTGTGATATGGGTCAGGAATAACGTGGCCCGTCCTGGGCCACAGGATCCCCTCAGGATACGCGCTCTTCCTGATCCTTCGGATCCGCCACGTCAGCGTCAGAAAATCGCCCGGACCTCTACCACATCAGCCCAGAAACCGCCCCGGCATCTGCCACGTCAGCCCTATACCGTCCGGTTTTCCACCGCTTCAGCCACTTGGGCAACCGGGTCCAGACCCGGCCCCAAACGGGCCCAGACCCGGTTGGCATCCCCTATAAATACCAGACCCTCCCCCTCTGGATTCAGGTAATCAAAACTTTTCTACTCAAACCCTAGTTACTGTTACTCTCTCTTAGTGACTGACTAGATCGTCGGAGGGTATGCCACCGGGACCAACCCCGGTGTTCCGAGACCGTCTGCAGGTACACGAGACCCTCGGATTCGAGCCCCAAAGATCCGAGCCGAGCATCAGCCTCCACCTCACTACCGCCTACCTCAGTACCGTTCGTCCAGCTGAGGGTCGTCTGCATAGGAGTCTCCTCCATCAATACAAATCGAGTAAGAACTTACGCCTGGTGCATCCACACGTTTTTCGAAAACAAACCGCATCAGGATGGCGCCGTCTGTGGGAACCTATCTACGTAGACGCCAACCCGAGCCTCGCTTCCAACGGTACCCTTGTAGACGCCGACCCGAGCTCCGACGGGGCCGACCCGAGCTCCGCCCCCGTCGGCACCCCCGTCGACCCAAGCTCACATGGCGCCCAAGGCCGCAAAAGCTGTTACCTTCGCACGCCGACAGGACGTGCCTCCACAAGGCATCGCGGCCGACGCTCAGGGACCAAACAACAAAGGGGTCAGTCACGGGCCCCAGCCAAATGCCTCCCGTCCGGTCCAGAGCGACCTGCGGGGGGTAATCTTGAACCGACAGGCCAGCTGTGGCAGGGGAGGAGCCGCTTCCAACTCGGCTCCGAACCATCCCAGACCCCTGTCCCAAGGCCGGGAGCCTGTGCTCAGCCGGGTCGGTCGGCGACAGTCCGCCCAACCAAACCGGGCCGAAGGAGCCCCGGTTACCCACCAGGAGTTCTAGAACTTCCGAAGGGAAATCTTGGGTGCCATCCGAGGGGTCCCCGTCAATGAGAACGCCCGCTGTTCCCACACACGGTCAGAGACCGAGGCTAGCGTGTCTCGCCCCTCAACAATCCCTCCAGAGTATAATGACGACATTTTGAAGCGCCTCCAAGAAATGGAGGAGCGCCTCGACCACTTTGGTAACGGCGACCCAAGAGCAGCTCAGGGGTATAGGCCGGTTTGCCCTCCTTTCTCCGCCCTCATCTTGCAGGCGGAGATACCCCACAATTTCCATCCGCCTCAGTTCGAGACATATGACGGCGAGGGCGATCCTGCTGATCACATGGAGGGCTTCAAAACCCTCATGATGATTCACAGCGCATCAGATCCCCTCCTATCCCGAGCCTTCTCCGCAACACTCTGGGGTCCGGCTCGGGAATGGTTCTCCAAGCTCACCCCCGGCTCCATCTATTCTTTCGACCAGCTCGAGGGCAGCTTCCTCGCCCACTTTGTAACCAGCCGAAAGGCCAAAAGAACGAGTGCGTCCCTACTTGGACTCCGGCAAAAGGAGGGGAAGTCACTCCGAGTGTTTGTCCAAAGGTTCACCGCCGAGGCGAGGTCAGTCTCATCCCTCGACCCCGGCGTTGCCTCAGCAGCCTTCCGCCATAACGTCCGACATGGACAGCTGAAGGCCTCCCTGGCAAAGAAGCTGCCGATAGACTTCCCCGACATCCTCAACCAGGTCGAAAAATATATTCGAGCCGAAGAGGCCCTCAATCCAGAGGACCAGAAGGAAGTTCCCGGGAAGGGGAAGCGCAAGGCTGACGAGGTAGAGCCGGTGAAAAAAGCTCCAAGAGACGGGGGCTCCGCAAAGAAGGTTCCGCCGATCCCCCGCTTCGAGAGGTACACTCCGCTGATGCAGAACGTGTCGAAAATCCTCTTAGCGATTGAAGACAGCGACCTCATCCAGTACCCCCCTCGACCATCCAACAACACCAGTAAGAAGAGGGATCAGCGGTTCTATTACCGTTTTCACCGGGACAACGGGCATGACATAGACCACTACCGCACCCTGAAGGATGAAATTGAGGCCCTCATCTAGCGAGGGTACCTCCCGAGAATTTAAACGGGAAGGCGCCCGAGAACAGAGGGACAACAGGAACACGAGGGATTCCCCTCCTCCTCGAGGGCACTGACAGCGTCCCGAGCGGGATCTGGAGCCCGAGGAGCCTGAGGGTCAGGCAATCCTGCATTGCGTCCACGGAGGGCCCATGGGAGGGGAATCCAACACTTCCCGCAAGGCCTTCATCCGGGATGTCAACACCATCCAAGGCCCTCTTTCCTCCCAGGTCCAGCAACTCCCTGTCTCCTTCTTAGGAGAGGATCTGGAAGGGGTCCGGCTCCCTCATTGTGACGCACTTGTCATCAACCTCGGCATGGCGAACTTCGAGGTCCGAAGAATCCTCGTGGACAACGGGAGCTCGGTCAACATTCTGTTCCTGGCAGCATTCAAGAACCTAAAGCTCTCCCGTGAAAAACTAAAGCCAGCCGGGTATACCCTGCACGGATTCTTCGGCGTCCCCGTGACTATATAGGGGATCGTCACCCTAGACGTCACGGCAGGCACGACCCCGAACAGAAGGACCGAGTCCATGGATTTCATGGTTGTGAATGTAAAGGCAGCCTACAACGCCATCCTCGGCCGTCCGGGACTCTGCTCCCTCCAGGCGGTTCCCTCGGCCTACCATCAGAAAATAAAATTCCCTACCAACACTGACGTCGGAGTTGTCCGAGGGAATCAGGAAGCAGCACGTTCGTGCTACATGACGGCAATCGGAAGCGGGGTGTTTCCCCTCGATGCCGTCGAGCTGGAGCCTGAAAGAACCCAGCCAGAGCCGGAGCCGGCAGATGAGCTGCAGGATGTCTTGTTCGAGACAGGGGATGCATCGAAGCACTTCCGAGTAAGCTGCTCCCTCGCCCCCGACCTCAAGTCCGCCCTAATAGCCTGCATTCGGCGCAATGTCGACCTCTTTGCCTGGAAGTCCTCTGACATGCCCGGTATCTCTGAAGATCTCATCATGCACAAACTCAGCATGATTCCTTGGTCGAAACCAGTCGTCCAAAAGCGGCGCAAGTTCGCTCCTGAGTGACAACAGGCAGTAAACGCAGAAGTGGACAAGCTCTTGTCCGCGCATTTTGTACAAGAGGTCAGCTACCCCGAGTGGCTGGCGAACGTCATCATGGTGAAGAAGGCGAACAGGAGTTGGAGGATCTACATAGATTTTACCGACCTTAACAAGGCATGCCCCAAGGATCCGTTCCCTCTCCCTAGCATCGATGCCCTGATCGATGCTACCTCGGGTCACGAGCTCATTTCCTTCATGGATGCCTTCTTAGGCTATAACCAAATCCGGATGTTTCCTCCGGACATCGCCAAGACGTCCTTCGTCACAGACCAGGGACTGTATTGCTACCGGGTCATGCCCTTCGGGCTGAAGAACGCTGGTGCCACCTACCAGAGGCTCGTCAACCGAGTCTTAAAAGATTAAATCAGGCATAACATGGAGGTATACGTCGACGACATGCTCGTCAAACGTTAGCACGGACAGCACCACTTCGCCGACCTGGAAGAAACCTTTGGGGTCCTTCGAACCCACAACATGAGGCTCAACCCGGCGAAGTGCACCTTCGGCGTCTCCTCGGGGAAGTTCTTAGGGTTCATCATCAGCCAACGAAGACCGAAGACCGAGCTGAAGCAAGGCAAATCAGGGTCCGATCTGAAAGATTCGCGATCATCAATGTCACCCTCTTCAAAAGATCCTATAAAACAACCGATGGCAGACCCTACCTCCGCTGCCTAAGCCCAGACGAAGCCAAGTACGTCCTCACGGAGCTGCACGAGGGGATCGGCGGATGTCACATGGGAAGCCGTTCACTAGCACGGAAGGCGCTAAATCACGGGTACTACTGGCCCACTATGCTACAAGACGCCCTCGCCCTAGTGAAGAAGTGTGGCCCCTACCAACGGTTCTCCCCCGTAAAGAAGGTGCCTCAGGCGAACCTCCGGTCCATGGCCAGTCCGACTCCCTTTGCAATGTGGGGGATGGATTTGGTAGCCCCATTTCCAAAAGCAACGGGCCAGCAAAAATTTCTTATTGTGGCGATTGACTATTTCACTAAGTGGATCGAGGCTGAGCCATTAGCAACGACCACCGAGCGACAGACTCAGCAGTTTTTCTGGAAACACATCGTCTGTCGGTTCGGGATTCCGCAGGTACTCGTCACAGATAATGGGACTCAATTCGCGGGTAAGCATTTTTGCAAGTTCTGTGAAGATCTCGGGATCCAGCAGTGCTTCTCCTCAGTGTGCCACCCCAGCCTAACGGTCAGGCCGAGAACGCGAACCGCCAAATCCTCGATGGCCTCAAGAAACGACTTGATAACTCTTCCAAAGGGTTATGGGTCGACGAACTACCCAGCGTTCTCTGGGCCCACCGAACAACAAAGAGAATCTCCACGGGAGAATCTCTTTTCAATCTGACATACAGCGCAGAGACCGTCATTCCCTTGGAGATCGGGATTCCTTCACCCCGAATCATGGCTTTCGACGAGGCTGCCAACTCCCAACAGCTGCGAGCCGACCTGGACCTCATAGACGAGGTCAGGAAAAAGTCCGCCATTAGAAGAAGTATCTACCAGCAAAGAATTGAGAAGTTCTACAATAAGAAGGTGCGCCCAACTGACATCAAACTCGGAGATCTTATCCTCCGAAAGCTGGCGAAATCCAATCTCGGCCAGAAGAGAAAGTTGGCACCAAATTGGGAGGGCCCCTACAAAGTATCCAAAGTCGTGCGCCCAGGCACGTACCGCCTGATCAGTGTCGAAGACAAGCCCATCAAGAGGCCCTAGAACGCGGAACACCTAATCAAGTTCTTAGGAGGAGAGTAGCCTCCATGTAAATTATCATGATTGTAATCAGCACGTCGTGCCTGGTCTTTTGTAAATTTCAAATATATTGTAAATATGCCAACTTTCTTAAAACAAGTCTACGGCTTCCTATTTTGTTACAAATAAAGAACATATCTCGAGCTCGGCGCTCGGATAACAGCACGAGCCAGAAAAGCTTCCCTTACAAGCTTAGGGCTCGGTGCTCGGATAACAGTGCGAGCCTGAAAAGCTTTCTTTACAAGCTTGGGGCTCGGTGCTCGGATAACAGCGCGAGCTAGAAAAGCTTCCCTTACAAGCTTAGGGCTCGGTACTCGGATAACAGCACGAGCCTGAAAAGCTTCCCTTACAAGCTTGGAGCTCGGTGCTCGGATAACAGCGCGAGCCTGAAAAGCTTCCCTTACAAGCTTAGGGCTCGGTGCTCGGATAACAGCGCGAGCCTGAAAAGCTTCCCTTACAAGCTTGGGGCTCGATGCTCGGATAACAGCGCGAGCCTGAAAAGCTTCCCTTACAAGCTTGAGGCTCGGTGCTCGGATAACAGCGCGAGCCTGAAAAGCTTCCCTTACAAGCTTAGGGCTCAGTGCTCGGATAACAGCACGAGTCTGAAAAGCTTTCTTTACAAGCTTGGAGCTCGGTGCTTGGATAACAGCGCGAGCCTGAAAAGCTTCCCTTACAAGCTTGGGGCTCGGTACTCGGATAACAGTGCAAGCGTGAAAAGCTTTCCTTACAAGCTTGGGGCTCGGTGCTCGGATAACAGCGCGAGCCTGAAATGCTTCCCTTACAAGCTTGGTGCTCGGTGCTCGGATAACAGCGCGAGCCTATAAAGCTTCTCTTACAAACCTGGGGATCGGCACTCCGATAACAGTACCGACCAGAAAAGCCTCCCTACATATTTGGGACAACTACACACCCTGAGAACAAGTGTGGGAGCTCGGTGTCGGCCCCGAGCAAGGCGGGTGTCTTCTTCAAGGCACCGTGACCTTAACGCTCGGCGGAGACCCACTGCTATGCCTACAACTGTCTTTCTCACCGGTATGGGGGCTCGGTAAACATCCCTCGCTCGGTTCGGGATTCTTCAAGCTCATCAACCTATGTACGGGACGATATCCGCCAGCCACGCCCGCACCGTCTCTCCCTGGGAACAAGTGTGGGAGCTCGTCATCGGCCCCGAGCAAGGCGGGTGCCTTCTCCAAGGCACCGCGACCTTGACGCTCGGCGGAGACCCTCTGCTACGCCTGCAACTGTGTTTCTCACTTGTATGGGGGCTCGGCATCCGTCCCTCGCTCGGTTTGGGCTTCTTCATGCTCATCAACCTATGTACGAGGCGACATCCGCCAGCCACGCCCGCACCGTCTCTCCCTGAGAACAAGTGTGGGAGCTCGGCGTCGGCCCCGAGCAAGGCAGGTGCCTTCTCCAAGGCACCGCGACCTTGACGCTCGGCAGAGACCCTCTACTATGCCTGCAACTGTCTTTCTCACCGGTATGGGGGCTCGGCATCCGTCCCTCGCTCGGTTTGGGCTTCTTCAAGCTCATCAACCTATGTACGGGGCGACATCCGCCAGCCACGCCCGCACCGTCTCTCCCTGAGAACAAGTGTGGGAGCTCGGCGTCGGCCCCGAGCAAGGCGGGTGCCTTCTCCAAGGCACCACGACCTTCACGCTCGGCAGAGACCCTCTACTACGCCTGCAACTGTCTTTCTCACCGGTATAGGGGCTCGGCATCCGTCCTTCGCTCGGTTTGGGCTTCTTCAAGCTCATCAACCTATGTACGAGGCGACATCCGCCAGCCACGCCCGCACCGTCTCTTCCTGAGAACAAGTATGGGAGCTCGGCGTCGACCCGGAGCAAGGCGGGTGCCTTCTTCAAGGCACCGCGACCTTGACGCTCGGCGGAGACCCTCTGCTACGCCTACAACTGCCTTTCTCACCGGTGTGGGGGCTCGGAATTCGTCCTTCGCTCGATTTGGGCTTCTTCAAGCTCATCAACCTATGTACGAGGCGACATCCGCCAGCCACGCCCGCACTGTCTCTCCCTGAGAACAAGTGTGGGAGCTCGGCGTCGGTCCCGAACAAGGCAGGTGCATTCTCCAAGGCAACGCGACCTTGATGCTCGGCGGAGATCCTCTACTACGCCTGCACCTGTCTTTCTCACCGGTATGGGGGCTCGGCATCCGTCCCTCGCTCGGTTTGGGATTCTTCAAGCTCATCAACCTATGTACGAGGCGACATCCGCCAGCCACGCCCGCACCGTCTCTCCCTGAGAACAAGTGTGGGAGCTCGGCATCGGCCCCGAGCAAGGCAGGTGCCTTCTCCAAGGCACCGCGACCTTGACGCTCGGCGGAGACCCTCTACTATGCCTGCAACTGTCTTTCTCACTGGTATGGGGGCTCGGCATCCGTCCCTCGCTCGGTTTGGGCTTCTTCAAGCTCATCAACCTATGTACGGGGCGACATCCGCCAGCCACGCCCGTACCGTCTCTCCCTGAGAACAAGTATGGGAGCTCGGCGTCGGCCCCGAGCAAGGCGGGTGCCTTCTCCAAGGCACCACGACCTTCATGCTCGGCAGAGACCCTCTACTACGCCTGCAACTGTCTTTCTCACCGGTATAGAGGCTCGACATCCGTCCTTCGCTCGGTTTGGGCTTCTTCAAGCTCATCAACCTATGTACGAGGCGACATCCGCCAGCCACGCCCGCACCGTCTCTCCCTAAGAACAAGTATGGGAGCTCGGCGTCGACCCGGAGCAAGGCGGGTGCCTTCTTCAAGGCACCGCGACCTTGACGCTCGGCGAAGACCCTCTGCTACGCCTACAACTGTCTTTCTCACCGGTGTGGGGGCTCGGAATTCGTCCCTCGCTCGATTTGGGCTTCTTCAAGCTCATCAACCTATGTACGAGGCGACATCCGCCAGCCACGCCCGCACCGTCTCTCCCTGAGAACAAGTGTGGGAGCTCGGCGTCGGTCCCGAACAAGGCAGGTGCATTCTCCAAGGCAACGCGACCTTGATGCTCGGTGGAGATCCTCTACTACGCCTGCAACTGTCTTTCTCACCGGTATGGGGGCTCGGCATCCGTCCCTCGCTCGGTTTGGGATTCTTCAAGCTCATCAACCTATGTACGAGGCGACATCCGCTAGCCACGCCCGTACCGTCTCTCCCTGAGAACAAGTGTGGGAGCTCGGTGTCGGCCCCGAGCAAGGCGGGGGCCTTCTCCAAGGCACCGCGATCTTGATGCTCGGCGGAGACCCTCTGCTATGCCTGCAACTGTCTTTCTCTCCGGTATGGGGGCTCGGCATCCGTCCCTCGCTCTGTTTGGGCTTCTTCAAGCTCATCAACCTATGTACGAGGCGACATCCGCCAGCCACGCCCGCACCGTCTCTCCCTGAGAACAAGTGTGGGAGCTCGGCGTCGGCCCCGAGCAAGGCGGGTGCCTTCTTCAAGGCACCGCGACCTTGACGCTCGACGGAGACCCTCTGCTACGCCTGCAACTATCTTTCTCACCGGTCTGGGGGCTCGGCATCCGTCCCTCGCTCGGTTTGGGCTTCTTCAAGCTCATCAACCTATGTACGAGGCGACATCCGCCAACCACGCCCACACCGTCTCTCCCTGAGAACAAGTGCTTCACCTGCAACTGTCTTTCTCACTGGTATGGGGGCTCAGCATCCGTCCCTCGCTCGGTTTGGGCTTCTTCAAGCTCATCAACCTATGTACGAGGTGACATCCGCCAGCCACGCCCACACCGTCTCTCCCTGAGAACAAGTGTGGGAGCTCGGCATCGGCCCCGAGCAAGGCGGGTGCCTTCTCCAAGGCACCGCGACCTTGACGCTCGGCGGAGACCCTCTGCTACGCCTGCAACTGTGTTTCTCACCGGTATGGGGGCTCGGCATCCATCCCTCGCTCGGTTTGGGCTTCTTCAAGCTCATCAACCTATGTACGAGGCGACATCCGCCAGCCACGCCCGCACCGTCTCTCCCTGAGAACAAGTGTGGGAGCTCGGCGTCGACCCCGAGCAAGGCAGGTGCCCTCTCCAAGGCACCGCGACCTTGACGCTCGGTGGAGACCCTCTACTATGCCTGCAACTGTCTTTCTCACCGGTATGGGGGCTCGGCATCCGTCCCTCGCTCGGTTTGGGCTTCTTCAAGCTCATCAACCTATGTACGGGGCGACATCCGCCAGCCACGCCCGCACCGTCTCTCCCTGAGAACAAGTGTGGGAGCTCGGCGTTGGCTTCGAGCAAGGCAGGTGCCTTCTTCAAGGCACCGTGACCTTGATGCTCGGCGGAGACCCTCTACTACGCCTACAACTATCTTTCTCACCGGTGTGGGGGCTCGGCATCCGTCCCTTGCTCGGTTTGGGCTTCTTCAAGCTCATAACCTATGTACGAGGCGACATCCGCCAGCCACGCCCGCACCTTCTCTCCCTGAGAATAAGTGTGGGAGCTCGGCGTCGGCCCCGAGCAAGGCGGGTGCCTTCTTCAAGGCACCGCGACCTGGACGCTCGGCGGAGACCCTCTGCTATGCCTGCAACTGCCTTTCTCACCGGTAGGGGGCTCGACATTCATCCCTCGCTCGGTTTGGGCTCCTTCAAGCTCATCAACCTGTGTACAAGGCGACATCCGTCAGCCACGCCCGCACCGTCTCTCCCTGAGAACAGCTGCGGGAGCTTGGCGTTGACCCCGAGCAAGGCGGGTACCTTCTTCAAGGCACCGCGACCCTGATGCTCGGCGGCGACCCGCTGCTACGCCTGCAACTGTCTTTCTCACCCACATGGGGGCTCGGTTACGACCTACTACCATGTGTTAATGAAAATTTTATCAAGGTTTAGAGCGTCCGCCTCCGACAGACGCCCCGAGCTTCGGGTCGATTTGTTGACCACACTCTCACCTGCGAACAACTCGGGGTTTACGGCTTTCACCAGCCCAAACCCCGAACTGTTCGAGGGTGGCAGGGGGACCATTGAACCTCTGCTCTCTCCGTACCGAGCCAAACGCTCTGAGCCTTCGAGCCCTCAAGCTGGCCCTTCTCTCGCCTACGAACAACCCGGGGTTTACGGCTCTTACAAGCCCGAAACCCCAAACTGTTCGAGGACGGTAGGAGAGCCACCACGCTTCGGCTCTATCCGAACCCCCGAACCGATCGGTCGGCCCACCGCTCACCAACGAACAACTCGGGGTCTCATGGCTCTAACGGCCTGGACCCCGAACAGTCCGAGGGTGATCGGTGTGCCTCCGATCCGGAGTATACGGAAACATTGTGTTCTCTGGGCGCCTGCCTTCTGCAGGCACCCCAAATCAAGCAACTCACTGCCTGACAACCAACAAGGGGAGTGGGGATTATATAGCCTCCTGAGGCCCACATTTATTGCGTCCGGGAACATGAAACGACGGAAGGCAAAACATCGCCATAAATACTCATGGGAATGCGAAACATCGCCATTAGTGACGCAGTCGCGTCAGTGGCAACCCTTTGTAGCAGACACACCGGTCGCCCTCGGCAACCGAGACAATGAAGGTTCGAGAAAATGAATGCTATTATTATTACTCATTGCTTACAACTCAATGAACGTCGGTACAAATACAAAGAACAACTCACAAACTCACTCGCACTCGGCCTGAAATTCAAACTTGGCGCCTCCTTCGGGGCTGTTCCCACGCTCGGTTGGATCGGCCCGGGAAGATGCTCCCACCACCGAGCTTCCTGCATCACCGGGCTGGGCCTCATCCAACAGAAATGTTGGAGACTACCCCGGGGTCGAGTTGCTGGCCTCTTCCATCAGACCAGCGCCTAACACCAGCTTCCGCCTGCGAATCTCCAGCTCTTTCTTAAACACGGCCTCGCGAAGGAAAAACTCTGAAGCCGACCGCCCGCTCGAGGCATCCGATAGGGACCAGTCCGTCTCGATTACCCACCAGTCCCGATCAGCTATGGCCTTCTTCAGGCGCACCACCTCCAGACCGAGCTCTCTAGATCTGTTCAGAAAATAATTCTTTGCGGCCGCTCGGTCCCAAGCCTGTTTTCGTTGGCCAGCCAAAACTGCCTCCCAAGCCTCCTTCCCCGCTCAAGTCAGAGGTACATCGGCAGAAACGGGGTCGGCGATTCGGGTCCCGTGCATCTACCAAAAGATGAAAGCAAATATCACAAAAAACACAAGTCTGGAAAGATCGGCCCAAAAAAATAAATTTCATTTCTTTCAAAAGTTTGATACAAAAGCCGCGGTGACCAGTCCGCTTAAGGCAGTTACATCAAAAATGAAAAAAGAAACAAAAACTAGTCTATTCTTGAGAGGGGGGTGGCACCTCTTTGTCGCCCTGGAATCCCCCCGTCTCGTCACCACCAGGGGTCGGTGGCAGGTCTGCCTGCCATCCATAGCAGAGGTGGTCCACGCTCTGCTCGGGGTAAATCTGCTTAAAATGAGACTTGGCCTGTTCGTACGCCTCGTCCTGCGCCAGCATCAGAGTCTCCCCCAAGGCTGACTCCATCTCCTCCAGGACCTTCTTCCCTTTCACCGCCTCGGCCGCGATCTTCGCCTCAAGATCGTCTCGGTCCTGCTTGTGGATTCTGCAGAGCGACTCTATCTGGGCCTCGTGGACGGTCACCAGGGTCCGGGCCTCTTTCAGCTCATCCGTGGCCTTGTTCAATTCACGGAGGTACTTTTCCGCATTCCGCCTCTCGATGTATATCTCCTTCTCCAAGCACTTGTGGAAGTGCTGACCATGGAGCATCGCCTGTCCGAAGAGAGAAAGATCAGAAAAACTCCAAGTTAATGAGAAAAGTGGAGCCAAGCCAACTTACCGAGAGGTGTGCCTGAGACCACCGCATGTAGGCCTGGTCCGCCGTCTGCGTTGCCAGGGCCATCAAATCGCGCTCGGTGGTGGCCTTCGAGACGAACTCGATCGGCACGGGCCCATCGAGCAAAGAATCCCCCCGCACGATTGACCAATCAGGGGCAAAGGGCAACGTACCCTGCTTGCCCACCATCTCCGTGGCGGTCGACCGTATAGGAGGGAGCCCTTTTTCCAGGGCATCCACTGTCTTACCCGAACCACCCCCAGCATCCCGAGCCGCCCTCGACGAATGGGAGGGGTGGGAGTGGTGCCTCTTGACCCTCTTCGCCGGGGAAGGCTCCTCGGCCACCGGGGCCGGCCCCTTGGAGGACCCTCCGGCCTGTGCAGCCAGCTTCTACTTCTCGGCCGCTATCCTCTCCTGCTCGGTCTTCTTCTTCTTCTCTGTCCTCACCTTCTCGGCAACAGCAAGCAATATCTTCTTAGCGTCTGCCTGTTGAGTTGTCATCCCTGCAAAAACAGAAAGGAGAAGAGCTAACGTTAACACAAAAGTAGGAAAATGAACAAATTCGGAAAGAAACATACTAGGGTCGGCAGGACTCAGTCCGGCCCGGGCGAGGTATATCTCGGTACTCGAGGCCATACGATACTGTGCCCCCCGACTATCTTCTCCACCCTCTTCCACTCCTTGGCGGTCAAGTCGCTCCGCTTCGGAGGCGTGTGGTTCGGCTTGACGAAGTTCCACCTGGTCGGAATTCCCCAAGACCCCTCAGTCCGAGCCACAAAATACTTTTCTTTCCACCCCTTTATGGAGTCCGGATGACCGTGCATGATCTTCTTATGCGGCCTCGGTGAAAAGTAAAAAAAATCTCCTCCTGATCTCCAAGCGAGCTGATCCCAAGAACGGTTCAGAAATACGTCAGCCTCAGCGTCACTCCCTTCTCTTGGCACTTTAGTATAAAGCAGACTAGATGCTTCCAAGAGTTCGGACCGTACTGCATAGGGCACAGCCTCGCCCAGTTCAGAACCCTCTTAACAAAAGGATGCAGAGGAAGCCTCTGCCCCGAGAGGAAGGCGTCCTCGGGGAACATACAGTAACCCAGCGCCAGAGCCGTAGTGGGCCAAATACCTGGGCTCGGAATGAAGATCTCAAACTCCCGCGGAATATAGTAGGTGGCCCTAAGAATGTTAAGATATTCTGCCTTCAAAATGCTCGGGATGCTATCAGCGCGAATCTTCACCCGAGTGTCTTCGTTCGGCACTAGAGGGATCGGTCCGATATCCTTAATATCGTCGGTATACATCCGAATCGACCCTGGATTCTTGAAGGAGACCCAGAGAAACTCGAGACCCGATCTCGGTGCGTACTCATCTGGTGAGGAAGGGCTGTGTGGGATGGTCAAGACTTTCTTCTTCCGACGAGGGCGAGCCTTCCACTCGGGAGACGGCGTCGACAAAGGGGGAAGGGGTGGAAGATCTTCTCCGACCCCGATCGGCCTTCCCGCCGTGCCCTAGCCAGCGTCTCCTTGGGCAGCCTCCCGTTCGTCGACCTCACCCTCCTCGTCGTAAACACCCTGGACCTCAGGATACTGACCCTCCTCGTCTTCCTCCTCACCCTCGGCACCCTGCTCCTCCTCGTCTTCCTCCTCGCCCTCGGTGCCTTCCCCTCCTCTTCCTCATCGTCTTCCTCCTAATCCTGCTCCTCCTCGTCCTCGTCGTCCCCCTCATCCTCTTCCTCCACTTCACCCTCATCCATGGGCTCCTTTCCCGGCCTTCTGGACCTCAGCGGGGACACCACGAAGGCTACATCGTCCTCATCGTCCGACCCAGGGTCAGGTCAGAACCTCCTCCTTCACCTTATACTTACTCAACGACAAGGACGTCTCCTGCTC
The DNA here is from genome assembly GCA_017893485.1 of Hemerocallis citrina. Classification (NCBI taxonomy): domain Eukaryota; kingdom Viridiplantae; phylum Streptophyta; class Magnoliopsida; order Asparagales; family Asphodelaceae; genus Hemerocallis; species Hemerocallis citrina. The sequence continues at coordinate 116,083,034 of CM030366.1, forward strand.
GGATTCCTCCGCGGAACGGCCTGACGAGCTAGCCTCAGATCCGGACTGAGTTCGCGACATTACCAAAATGAAAGTACTAACCTGGAGCGTAGGAATTTACGGTCACCGGAAAGTATCGCCGACGGCAAGTAAGAATCCCGCTCTTGTTAAAATTGGAAAACGAATAATAAAGTGAAGAAGAAATGAGGGAGGGGGAGGGGATTTTAAAGGGGAAAGCGACTCCTCGATTTCCGCAAAAAAGATCTGGCTGTTGAATCTTAACTACCAAGATCCAGCGGCCACCAAGATCTGGAAACGCTTTGATCTTTGCATCCATGACGTCAGCAATAGGCATAAAATTACCCCACTACCCCTTCACTTTTTCTCTCAAAATAGGCTTTTTCGACAAGTCAGAAGGGTCGACGCTCGGATAGTCTCGCGAGCCAATAATTTCTCTTCTATTTCCACAGAAGGGTCGACGCTCGGATAGTATCGCGAGCCAATAATTCCTCTTCTATTTTACGGAAGGGTCGACGCTCGGATAGTACCGCGAGCCAATAATTCCTCTTCTATTTCACAGAAGGGTTGACACTCGGATAGTATCGCGAGCCAATAATTCCTCTTCTATTTCACGGAAGGGTCAACGCTCGGATAGTATCGCGAGCCAATAATTCCTCTTCTATTTTACGGAAGGGAAAATGCTCAGATAGTACCGCGAGCCAATAATTCCTCTTCTATTTCACAGAAGGGTCGACGCTCGGATAGTATCGCGAGCTCTTCTATTTTCCACAGAAAGGGTCGACGCTCGGATAGTATCGCGAGCCAATAATTCCTCTTCTATTTCACGGAAGGGTCGACGCTCAGATAGTACCGCGAGCCAATAATCCCTCTTCTATTTCACAGAAGGGTCGACGCTCGGATAGTATCGCGAACCAATAATTCTTCTTCTATTTCACGGAAGGGTCGACGCTCGGATAGTACCGCGAGCCAATAATTCCTCTTCTATTTCCACAGTAGGGTCGACGCTCGGATAGTACCGCGAGCCAATAATTCCTCTTCTATTTCACAGAAGGGTCGACACTAGGATAGTATCGCGAGCCAATAATTCCTCTTCTATTTTCACAGAAGGGTCGATGCTCGGATAGTATCGCGAGCCAATAATTCCTCTTCTATTTCACAGAAGGCTCGAAGCTCGGATGGTGTCGCGAGCCCCAACTACCCTCCTTTGGTTCAGTGGGGCTCGGAGCTCGGATATCACCACGAGCCCCAACTGCCCTCATTTGATTCAGAGGGGCTCGGAGCTCGGATATCACCGTGAGCCCCGACTATCCTCCTTTGCTCAGAAGGGCTCGGAGCTCGGATAGCACCGCAAGCCTCATCTACCCTCCATTGTTCAGAGGGGCTCGGAGCTCGGATGGCACCGCGAGCCCCAACTACCCTCCTCTGATTCAGAGGGGCTCGTAGCTTGGATATCACCGCGAGTCCCAACTGCCCTCCTTTGTTCAGAAGGGCTTGGAGCTCGGATAGAGCCGCAAGCCCCATCTACCCTCCTTTGATTCAGAGGGGCTCGGAGCATGGATAGCACTGCGAGCGCCAACTACCTTCCTTTGTTCAGAATGGCTCGTAGCTCGGATAGCACCGCGAGCCCCATCCACCCTCCTTTGATTCAGAAGGACTCGGAGCTCGGATGACATCGCGAGCCCCATGAGCCCTCCTCTTGTCACGAGGGACTCGTCTGCCGACCCCTAGTACTCGACAAACCGAGCCCCAAAAGAAGACCTCACCTCCTCCTCGCTCTTCCAACTAGCGAGGAGATCGTCCACCGACCCTCGGAGCTCGGTCGCCGACCCTTGGTACTCAACAAAACGGGACCCCAACGGGAGACCTCGGCGTCCCCTCGCTCTTCCAACTAGCGAGGGGATCGCCCACCGACCCTTGGAGCTCGTCCGCCGATCCCCAGGGCTCGTCTGCCGACCCCAAGCCTCGGCAACCGTCGCTCTGGCTCTCCCCTCTCCCAGACTTGGCCTCCCGCACAAAATCCAATGAGGAGTCCCTTCTTCCTACCCCCTGGCCTTTTTAGGAAATAGCATATCCTACCTTTTACCCCAACATCCACCCTGCTCTTCCCACAGAGGTGAAGAATCACTCTTACACGGCTAGTTCACCCAGCCCTATAGGAGTGTGGGGCTTGTGATATGGGTCAGGAATAACGTGGCCCGTCCTGGGCCACAGGATCCCCTCAGGATACGTGCTCTTCTTGATCCTCCGGATCCGCCACGTCAGCATCAGAAAACCACCCGGACCTCTGCCACGTCAGCCCGGAAACCGTCCCGGCGTCTGCCACGTCAGCCCTATACCGCCCGGTTTTCCACCGCTTCAGCCACTTAGGCAACCGGGTCCAGACCCGGCCCCAAACGGGCCCAGACCCGGTTGGCATCCCCTATAAATACCAGACCCTCCCCCTGGATTCAGGTAATCAAAACTTTTCTACTCAAACCCTAGTTACTGTTACTCTCCCTTAGTGACTGACTAGATCGTCGGAGGGTCTGCCACCGGGACCAACCCCGGTGTTCCGAGACCGTCTGCAGGTACACGAGACCCTCGGATCCGAGCCCCAAAGATCCGAGCCGAGCATCAGCCTCCACCTCACTACCGCCTACCTCAGTACCATTCGTCCAGCCGAGAGTCGTCTGTATAGGAGTCTCCTCCATCAATACAAATCGAGTAAGAACTCACACCTGGTGCATCCACACGTTTCCCAAAAACAAACTGCATCAGTCTGGTATGGATATTTTCTCAAAACCGCCCGAACCCAACACAAACTCGGCTCGAATGAACCTGACCTATGTATACATATATCTATTTATTTTTCACATCTACATACACATGTATATTTGTGTCTTAATTCTATTATACGATAATCATTAACAAAAAAAATTCATATCCTACTATAATGTAAGTGAAGTCAATTATAACTCTATATCTATTGTTGACATATCATTAATAAAATTGAGGTATATTGTGCTTATTGCCAAAATTATAATGAACATTTGTGTTGTAGTCTATAATGGCTACTAAGAAATTTATGGTTGAACTTTCCAAAGAAAAATATTATAATGAATAAATATTGTCAGTAGATAATTGTAAATTTTACATCAACCCGCCCGACTCAACCCGAACCCACCCTTCTGAAAAAATCCTGGTCCGATCCAAAAACCCGCTCGAACTCATAAGGCCGGGTTCGGGTTTGGAAAACCAAAAACCCATTGGGTGTGGGTTGAATTGAGTAATTGAGTATAGAGTTCGGGTTGGGGTTAAAAATATCTAAAAGCCCTTCCGACCCCGCCCATTTGCAGGCCTAGTGCTGCATGGTGTTCCCCTCTTCCAACCAACCCCTCTATCCTCCTCCACTCCTCCCAGGTCCACCATTCCCCCAACTCCATTCCTCCCTAATCCACCTTTCCTTTTCTTTAGGGAACTAATCCACCCTTCCCGTTCTCCTCTCCCTGCTCCTCGTCCTAATGCATTAACCCTCCTATATTGTTGTCTGTTCCCTTTTCCTAACCATACATTGCCTCCTCCCAATTATAATATTCTTTCTATATATATATATATATATATATATATATATATATATATATATATATATATAGCTGAGTTTTGATTCATGTGTTTGCACCACATTGGTATTTTGTAGAGCGAGTAAAAAGTTTCGGCTTTTTTTCTCCCTTGTTTTATATTCCTCCTCGTTTTATATTCCTCCGCTACATAACATTCTTTTTTGTTAGACAATCTTAACTAAATTACTTCTAAGACCATCTCCAACCACGCTAGCCATCTCTCATTTTTAATCAAAATAGCAAATTTAAAGAGAAAATTATGCTGCAATGGGACTCGCCAAACTACTTGTCAAAATAGATATCTCAGATTTACTCACCAGATCTAGTGAAGTTATATCACTTACCAAACTTCCCTTCGTGCTTTCCGCTTATCAAATCCCAAAAATAAAATCAAAACCCCCAAAAAAATCAAAACCAAATCGAAATCTGATCACACAAACTGCGCGATCATCCTGAACTTCGGCACGCAAAATCATGATAACAATTGCGAATGCTAACAACGCGAGATAGCGAACTTGCGATCTTATTTGTGACGAACTCGCTATCTGATCTGTGATGAACTCGCGATCTTTTGAACTTGTAATGAACTCGCGATCTGATCACGAGGAAGATATTTTTAGCTTGGTTTGGGCTTAAGGTTTTTGTTTGGGGGCTTGGATTCTGTATTTTATTTTAATTTAATTTTGGTAATTTTGGGCTTTAAAATATCCATGACTAGTCAAAATAGTTAGCATAATTGGAGTGTGGACATTTTTTGCGAGCCAAATTATCCAATTACACTAGAGCTTTTTTGCAAGCCATTTTAGGCTACATATTTCAGATCTCAGCCAAACAACCATCACACTAGAGAAAGACACTAGAGAAAGAAAAAGAAAAAGAAAAACTAAGTTCAATAACTTGGCCTTATCTTAGCACATATATTTTTTCCCTTTTAATAATGAATTATCTTAGACCACACATTTTTTTCCTCTTAATAATGATAATGGAAATATAGTTTTAATTTGAAATAAACTTGATAACCAATCTACAATATTTTTTTTAAAATAAGAAATGGTTGGAGCAATACATAATTAGTTGGGGAACATGTAATGTGTTGAAAATATGATTTAATACATTGTGGTGTAATGTTGAAATACAATTTATTACAGAGGATTCAAATATATCTAACAGTATTTAGAAAATCTAGATAAAAAGTTTTATTTATTGTTAGTTTATGCAGGATTATTATTCATATGCTATTCAAAAAAACCACTTCTTTCTATTTCCACTAAATTATTATATTTTAAATTTGGTCTTTAATTTAGAAATTTGATTTTCTTCTTTGTTATTTATCCACATTCAAAATGTGAGAAAATTTCTGGTAAAAAAATAAAGTGAGAAAGTTAAAATGTTAATTTTAACATCATTATCGCAACAACTTGATAATCTTGAACATGGTCATTTGTGCATTGCAGGGTTGCATGCTAGTAAAGGTATTTATTATATCTCTTAGAGCATTCAATATCGTTTGCTAAATATGCAAAATATGCATTTTTTTAGAAAACGAAACCCTATTATCGTTCGCTATATATGCATATTTGGCAATGGAAGCGAACATTAGACTTCTAAATATAGCAACGCGATTTAGCAATTGCTAAATATAGAAGATGGGGGATCTTCTTCCGTCTTATTAAATTTTCTTATTTTAATATGGAAGAACGGAGGATCTTCTTCCGTCTTATTAAATTTTTTTATTTTAATATGGACGAACCAAGATCATCTGATCTTCCGTCCATCAACTTATTTAGAATTTTTCCTACAAATTACGAAAATGTCATTCATATATTACGAAATTGCCATTAAAAAAAATCTTCTAGCTCTTCTTCATTTTGGTTTTCTTTCAAATATTACCAAAATACCATTACTTATTTACGAAAATGCTATTTTCAATTTTTTTTTATAAAAAAAGGGATAGCCGGAGGAAAATATTCCGTCTTATTTTTTTATTCTTTTTTTTTTGGTAAATTTGGCACGTACAATAGTAGTGCTATTCCTTCATTACTATTTGCCAAATGCCAAATATACTTATTTTAATAGCAACGATAGTGGACTCTTAAAAGGTGAATTATGGGTAATTTTAAGAAAACTAAGATAGGGTTACCTAAGTGCATCCACTGTCGTTTTCTAAAAACCCAAAAATTGTAAATTGATTTAGAAATAGTGCTCACAGTCGTTTGCTAAAAACCCATAACTTAGGATAGGAGTGAACAGTGCATTGCTAAACTTAGCAGCCGCTTTAGCCAATTGCTAAATATAGAAAATGGAAGATATTCATCTGTTTGACGAAGGCATGGATTAAGGAGTGCCGTCTAGTTAAATAAAAAAAAAGATGAGAGACGGATGATGGTGTTCCGTCTCGCATCGATTTATAATTTATAAATAAACCATATTTATTAAACAAGTAGGTAAGAGACGGATGAACTTCATCCGTCCCTCACTTCCACTTTACACTATATCCCGCAGTGAAATGACCCACTTAACCCCTAAAGCTCCAACGTGTGTGAAGTACTCATCTCCAACGGCACATTTATTTTAAAATAATTTCTTTAAAAAAAATCCAACGGCACTTGATTATTTAAAAATAAAAAAATTAACGGTTACAATTTTCAAATACAATTTATATATATTTAGCACACCACTCCGCTCATTTAAAAATTAAACTTCTCTGTCTCCTTCTTTCTATCTGCGCTTCTTCGTCTCTTTATTTTTATCTACGCTTCTCTGTCTCTATCTTTCTATCTATCTTCCATTTCTATTGTTACTTTAATTCTTCATATTTTGCCAAATACAAAACAACTTTGAGCAATGGCAACCCGTAATAATAGGGGCAAGACATACACATCTAATGAAGATGTTATTCTTTCCCAAAGCTGGGTTTCTATTACTCAGGATCCATTGACCGGTAACGATCAATCCGGTACACAGTTTTGGGATCGAGTATTCTGCACATTTGAAACTCTAATAGGAACTCCGACAGACCGGACAGCTGGCTTTCTTTCAAGTCATTTTTGTGCAATTGCTAAATCTATTTCTTTGTTCATTGCAAAGTTGAGCAGTGTAATAAATAGAGCTGGAAGTGGAACAACTGAGGCAGATAAGGTATGTATAATTTACTGGATTTAAATTTTTTGAATACAAGTGTAATAATTTATAACACAAGTTTATTTACTATTTTTCATAGCTACACGAAGCAGGAGTGGAATACATGCAATCATCCTCGAAAGCATTTAAATTTGAAGAATGTTATGAGGTCCTTAAAGATCAACCAAAATTTTCGCTACGTACAATGCATGTCTTCGAATCAGGCCGAAGCTCTCAATCTGGTGAAGAAGGTAGCACAATACGTACGCTAGCAATGCAAGATTGGGATACAAATATACCGACTAGTTTGGATTCGCCTCCAGCCCTCTCCCGACCACCCGGTCGTAAAGCGGAGAAGAGAAAAGGGAAAAGACCGATTGAATCATCTCAATTTTCTGAAATGGTTTTTAAGACTAGAACATTTAACAATTTATTTAAAGAGTCACAAGATAGGCTGACAATGGCAACGGAAAATAAGCTTGAGATAAAACAAAAAGAACACGAAATGAAACAAGAAGAGCACGAAATGAATTACGAATAGAGGAAGAACGCATAATGAGTTTGGACATCAGCAACTTACCCGAGACTCAACGTACTTATTTCATGTGTAGACAACATGAAATTATGCAAAGTCGTGGTTACAAATAGTTTAATTTTTTGTATCATTGTTGTTTTCATATATGTTGCAATATCAATTGTATCCTGCTTATTTTCAGTTATGTAGTTGCTTTGTGTTCCACTACTTATTAAGAAGTCTCTATTTCAGTTTAAATTATGGTGGACTTAATTGATGTCTCTTCCAAGTAGATACATACATATTAGTGCTGATTCTAGATTAAACAATACAGAATATAAATTACAAAGATAGAATGAAAAACACAAATACATTTTTACTGATTCTATGTTAAACATTAAAAAATATAAATTACTTGCAAATGACTCTAAAACACAAATAACATATTTTTCTAACACTCATCTCCATATTCGTTCCATATGTGCTCCACCAAATCTGCTCCCAGTTGATGATGTTTCTGTCTATCATGTAGTTCTACATTGCGTGCTAATCTGGATGTACTTGTTCAAGCTCCAGTTCTGCTCGGTACGCTGAAGGTAGAGTCCACTTTTGGTCGTAGTCATAATCATCAAGTGATTCTTCTCGTTCGCCCTCAACAATCATATTGTATAAAATAATACATGTCTTCATTATATAAGATAAATTGTCGACATCCCAAAACCATGCTGAACCTCTTACAATTGCAAATTGTGCCTGTAAAACACCGAATCCGTGTTCAACATCCTTTCTTCAAGCTTCTTGCATCTGGGCCAAAAAAAGTTATTTTGAGTATCCGGTGTCGAGTATGTTTTGACCATGGTAGCCAACAGGGGATAAATACCATCAGCTAAATAGTATCCCATGTTTTAGTTGTTATTGTTGATAGTGAAATTCGCGGGTGGTGCACACCCATTAAGAAGATCATTAAATAATGTGGATCGATTGAGCACGTTAAGATCATTATTGTATCCTGGAATTTCGAAAAATGAATGCTAGAACCATAGGTCATAAGATACAACTGCTTCAAGAATAATGGTTGGCTCCCGAACGTGTCCGGTATACTGGCCGTGCCATGCTGATGGATAATTTTTCCAAGCCCAGTGCATATAATCAACACTACCTAACATACCTGGAAACTCGCGAGCTTTATTTTCTTCAAGTAGTCTTCGAATATCAGCGGCGGTTGGAGCCCGCAAATATTGAGGTCCAAACATGTTCACAATATCCACACAAAAATGACGTACTGTTTTCAAAATAGTAGTCTCTCAAGTTCGCACGTACTCATCAATTGAATCGGTTGATGATCCGTAAGCCAAGCAACGTATAGCAGCAGTGATTTTTTAATAGGGAGATAAACCAAGGGTTCTGGTTACATCCTGTCATTGTTGGAAGAATTCATCGTAGTTAACAGTTGCTTCCAAAATATGTTGGAATAAAACTCACAGCATACGGAATCGACGTCGGAATAGGTTGTCTCCATAAATTGGATTCTCAGTAAAATAATCTCTTCGAAGATGCATGTCCCCATCTTCTCTTTCATGACGTATATATCTCCGGCAGTTTATTCGTTGGATTTGTTGAAATGCCATGGAGAAAATTTGCATGTTCTAGTGAACACGTCTTCCAACATGGCTAGTTGCTCGGATTCTTCGTTTGATGAAGTAGACGAAGAAGATGAACTAAATTTAGCCATTGCTAAATGAAAGAAGAAATTGAAGGAAATTGTAGAATGTTTGTTTTTTAGGAGAAGACATTGTTCGAATATATAGGGAATTTTCAACATAGTGTCGGTCCATGTGCCGCTTTATATGACATAAAGTGATACATGACTAAAGAAGACGGATATAAAGTGATACATGTCTAAAGAAGATGGGTATAAAGTTGACGGTCGGGTTGTCGTATGTAAATATTCGAATATAAAGTCTAAAAGCTAATGCCATAAAGTAATGAATCCAAAAAAACACAACATGACATAAAGTAATCATGTAGGGTTTAGTGTGAATGCCATTTTTGACCTTATGTAAACATTTCAACTAGATTACATCAAACTAGAATAAACGTTCATTAAGCATTAAGTATTAATTAAACATTAAGCAATAAAAAAACACAGCTAGACAACAATGATCACCTAGGTGAAACATTAATCGGAGCAATAATTAATGAATAAACATTCACATTAAACATTATTTACAAATGCTAGTCCTCGTTATCAAACTGTGTATTCGGCACATATTCTGGTGTCGATTGAAGACTTCTCATACCAAAAGTTGACGGTCGATCGGTAGAAACACTTCTTCGTCCAGAAGTTGACGGTCGATCAGAAACATTTCTCCTGCCAGTAAATACTTAAGCGGAAATAGATTTTTTCAACACAGTGTCTGTCATTATGAATCGCCATAATTGGGATTCAATATAAGTTGACTCCTGGTACCGTTGGTATAACTCCTCCTGCAATTATTGTTGGTAACTTATAAAAATAGGAAAAAATTCATCATAGTCTAAATGAAATTTGAATATTGATGGAAAATGTTATGAGGTATGCTCACATATGACATTACACCGCGAGGCTCCAAATTGCAAGATCCATCTTTGATAATCCTCGTTACTGTACCACCTGCGAAAAGTGGAACCTCAACCACACATTTGCCATGTACTAGAGGAACATGTCTGTTTATTTCTGTTTTATACTATGTTGGTGCCCAAAAAGGAGGAGTAGGGAAGGGAAATTGAGCATTTGGATTAATAATGCTAGCTGGACCAATAAAATCCATATTCGTACCATGCGACAGAGTCGGCATAATAGCATCTATTGATACCTTTGCCTAATACTTATCGTATCTCTTTTATGGTACAAGTCGGACCAATACTGATGTGTCAATAGGCGGACAAAAATCTTGTGGTAATATTTGAGGCACGAATTTTGGTGGGTCAATTGGGATAGTAATAAATCCCGTAAATTGGCGATAACAAAGATCACCTAGATACCATATACTCTATATCGTATACATATTTTCACATACAACTGTTTCAGGGTGATGCATTCAATAATAAATTAAGATAAATAAAAAACATTGCAAAAATGGAAAACTTTACCTAGCGAGTAGTACTCAAAACAACTCTGTGCCGAGCTAGTATGTTCGCAATCTGCACTTCACGCTCAACCTCTTACCTTGATCCCGAATAAGGCTGCCAAATAATAGATGCGGAAGAACGCATCTCCAATTGATGTCTGGTGATGCCAATGTTATACCTAATTGTGTCTGCTATATTAGTATCCAATTGATCTTTGTTCCAACGTGTAATTTTGGGCCATTTATCGGAAGCCATTAAAACATCTGCTATATCTTCCGTTTTTTCAGTTATTGGAACACATATACTTGTATATTCATAAGCCCAATACTGTAGATGAAAGAGCTATATTAGTTTACAAATAAATACTAACAAATTGAACAAATAAGTTTAATATATAACTTTCAAACACATCTAATGTTACCTCTAGTACTTGCCATGGACCGTTAAAAGACTTGACTTTAACTCTGCTGTAAGAATCTAGAGACATATATAGTAGTGTCATTGCTTGGCCGCCCCAATCATATGTACCCACTTTATTAAGATCTTCTAGTACTGCAAGCCAACCAGATCTGATCATGCAAGCAGCATTGGAGAAAAGAAACTCTGAAAGAAAGAACATAAAGAACGCTCTTGTGATCATCAACGCTAGATTATCATCAACTTGAGCTGTCTCGACCACGTAACTATGAAAATACTTCTTCAGGAATGAACTACGTATTGCTAAAGATTTCCAATCTGCTTCATTAATCTTAGGAAAAAAAACGAGACTGTACAACTTCAAAGGGATAATATTCATCAATGCACAGAGGGGCTTCACCGGATCTGATCGATAACCCGGTTAGCATTGTCCAATCTAACGGGGTGAATCACAACTCACCACACGGTAAATGAAAAGTGTGTGTAGTTTCTCACCATCTCTCAACCAAGGCATCCACAAGCCTCATTGATGATTTTTTTCGTATTTATTGTGAATAAATGCTGCCACCCGGTTTGATCGATTAATTGCTTCACTAATGGAACACGGGAACATCACTTGTATGGCTTTATTAGACCACACTACAACAATTTTGGGCTATCCCGACAAAACTGCCCCGGTGTTTTATTAGTAGTGCTGGGGTAGGCTTGGAGCAGAATGAGGGTTCAAAATTTTAGACACCTACACCAGCGTTTTATCACAGCGCCGGTGTATGTAGAACATACACCGGCGTTTTTCTGGAAAATGTCGAGGTTGGTATATCATACACCGGCATTTTTAGTTAAAACACCGGTGTAGACGTTTGGAATAAATTTACCCTATAGCATTTCACTTATCGGTCCCCAATTCTATTTTCCTCAATTTTTTCCCTATCTCTCTCCCGCGCTCTCCCGCCTCTGCTTGGCCATCATCACTGTGTCCACCATCGTCGTCCCCGCCGTCTGTCTTCGTCCCCGCACTCGTCCCCGTCGCTGTGCCCTCCTCAAGCGCAAGGTAACCCCTCAATCTTCTAGGGTTTGGTTAGATTTTTACTGGGTTCAGAAAAAAGAAAGAAGGAGTCGACGTGGCTGAGGTTAGCTACATCTGGTGTGCCACCGTGGTGGTGTTCAGGGCAGAGGCATCGGTGGACTATGTGGTGGCCACCAGCCGCCGGCTGAATTTGAAGGAGGAGAATGTGGTGTTATGAGCTAGGTTTAGGTTGCTTTTCATACGGGGCAACCTTAAAATAACTCTTTTTGGGGGAAATTCATTTGGGAGATGGATGCCCTAATTGGAATTGTGATGTTTTGATGAGTGCATGAAGTTTTGAAGGCTGACATGATCTTCTTCAGCTTATTGTTCTCCGCATCATGATCTTTGTTGTATTGCTTCAATTTATGAATTCTGTAGAATCTTTTGAGTGTTGTTTGTTTTGGTAGAAGTAGATAATTAAGAATAAATAGGGATTGTTTGGTTTTAAATAAGTAAGCTATAGATGGAGATGCTTTAACTGAATTCATCAATTTGATGCTATATATGGGGAATAGCTTTTTTTTCCTTTGTGGTGGTTTATGTTCATTTTAGTATCTTTGATGGATTTGAAACTATATATCTTCTTTAATTTACTATGTTTAACATTTAGCAAATTTTTTGTGTCTCTAGTTCTTTGGTTGTCTTCTATGTTTGGTGATGTGGTTGTATGAGCTAGGTATTCTGTATGAGCTAGGTATTGCTTCAGATCTTTATAACCATATGATAGTGATGAGTTGAACGAGAGATTTAATCCAACAAAACTTATGAATTTAAATACTGAGGAAATAATAATAATAATAATGATAATAATATAAAAAAAACTAAATACTAGAATTTGTTTGATCAACTTAATGTCTACAATAGTAAGAAGAAATATTTAGTATATTGAATGTCAAGGGGAAACTTGAGAGTTGAAGTCAGTTTTCCACATTAAGTAGAAAAAGTGAAATATAATGCCCCTGCATTCAGCCTCAAAAGTTCCAGCACACTTTGCTCGTTTTAGGAGGCCGTTTGATGTGGTTTGGGTATCGGATGATGATATTGATGATAAATTAAATGCCCCTATTTAGCTATTTCAACACTAAAATTTGTATAATTTATACAGAACCTAACTGAGACAGCTTAGATTTCACTTCTTAGATTATATATTTTCTCAACTAAATTGGCTAATGATCTACACACAATCAATATAAAGGCATTCATGCGGTGATTTTTAACATGTTTTTTTGGACACTTTGTATCCAGATATCCTAGAAAAATCTTGTTAGATGTATTTCCGAAGATCAAGATCTAGTCGTGCTGAGAAGGCATTGTCTCCTGAAGAACAAGTAGTAAAGGTAAACAATAGCTTTGTATAGTTTGACAAATGGAAACAATTTTGTGTATGAAAATCATTTTTATCTGGTGACTTTTCTTTGGAAGCAGTTTTTGGGGTACCCCCAATGCAAGTTATGAAGAGCGATCCCAATTCATCAGGTAAAAAGAACTTTGCCTGGAAGGTTAAAATGCCATAATATCTGTTATAATTATGGTCCTAACATCATATAAAATTCTACCCTATAGGTCCAATCCCAGTTCATCAGGTAAAACTTTTTTTCATTGTATAGTTGTCTCTTTATAACACAACAGCAAGTGTTTGATCAAGACATGCTCTCTACGGACGATTTGATGGGCGAGGCAGAAATTGATCTACAGCCAATGATTACTGCCGCAATGGCATTTGGGGACCTTAATCTTCTCGCTGACATGTAGATAGGAAGGTGGTTGAAATATGCACACAGTGCCCTAACTGATGATGCAATAATCAACATTCACAATGGAAAAATTAAGCATTTGTTCCTCTATCCAATTGCATAGCTGATGGGATTTCTAGTTTGGCTTGATCCTGCCTTGTCACAGTTGCATGGATGACTAGGTTGATCTCTATATTGCATAAGTCCGATAATAGCTCTCAGTCTCTTGCTTGTTCTATTCTTGCACCTAGGTTGTTGGAGAGCTTGAACTACGATAAAGGAATGGAAGAGAGGGTGCTGGCTTCAGTGTCACTGATCAAATTTTCAAGGAATCAAGGTACCATCCTTTTTTATTTTCATTTCGTATGTCTTCTTTTTTCCTCTTTACTCTTATAAATGGTTGTCTGATCTGTGGTGATTCATGACTAGTAAATTATTACCTATGCTCTTTTAGTTTGTGAACAGAATTAGGAGAACACAATACTGTTCCATTGGTCTTCTATGTACCCCTGCATCTAATGAAAGTTAAAATAAATAATTTTGAAAAAATTTACCCTTGTTTGTAATCATTATTTTCAAAAAGGTGTCTATGTGCCCCATGTTGTATTCACATTTGTAATGTTAATTTTATAAATGTTTGTTTTGAATAAATATGAATGACACTTTACCTGTGTTGTATTTCCCCCCAGGGATTCTTACCGGATATGAACTTCAATAAAGATCCCATTTTTGATAGTTTGGAAGGAGATCAAGCACAAAGTCACACCTACAGGTGTAGAGGCAAAGAGCTAAAGATGATTAGTGTATCTGTGTATAGATACTTATAAAATTTGTAGTTTATACTATTTGTCAGATTGATCTAAATTTCAAGTTCATTTTATTCTCTTTTTTTTACCACTCATGTTCATTTTATATGACAATATTCAAATAATGTACTTGTATTCCTACAACTTGATACTCTAAATTTGGCTGGGGATATATTAAATATATTGGTTTTTTATATACTGCGTTGTTTCTTCAATTTCGAGTTGTTGATATGTTATATCTTTGAATCTTCTGATATCTCTGCATATATCTATATATAAGTGCAAAAAAAAAAAACATCGGCGTTTGTACAAACGCCGGTATAGCTATTATATCAAAAAAAAGGGCAAACAAAGGGGGGCTTACAGTGGCGTTTTCCAAACGCCGCTGTAGGTAGCGTGATATACCGGCGCTTTATAAAAACGCCGGTGTAGACCCCATTTCTACTGCAACGCCTTCTTCCCCGGCATTTCTACCGACGTTTTTAAAAATGCCAGTATGACCTACACCGGCGTTTAAAAACGCCGGGGTAGGCCAAAATAAACGCCGATGTATCCTATTTGTGTTGTAGTGCCACTCCAATTTTCCCTAAATTTACAAAATCCACCTGCAGGTTGATCGGTAATAAGTTGATACAGATGTTGGCGGTCATCAACCATTGATTTTCACAAACTCGGATCGGAAAAATCACGAGATTCCGTCATCGGTTCGGCCTTCGTACTGGTGGTGCCATGATCAAATCCGCCGCGAATAGTGGATTTAATTCTACCGATATATCTTCGGATGGGCATTGTTTTTTGTTAGATACGAAGATAGTAGTTTGAGTAAAGAGGAATTTTTAATCAAAATATGGATGAGAAGATTTGGTGTGAGAGGTATGCATTTATATAGGACGAGGTGAATGGGGGCTTTCATCGTAATTTAACATTTACACTCACCAGACGGATGAAGGTATGCCGTCTGGTCCCTTTTTTGGATTTTTTGAAGAGGGGTAAAATAGTCTTTCCGCCAACAGCTTAAATAAAAAAAACAATTAAAAAACAAAGCAAACAAACCAGTCTGGCTTGTTTCTTTGTTTTCTATTTGTTTTTTTCTATGTTTTCAGTGACCCAAAAAAAAACAAAAAAAATGAAAGACGGAGGAACAAGCACTGTCCAATACAATTCAGATAAAAACAAATGAAAATTTAAAAAACAAAAAAAACGACAGACAGAGGAACAAGTACCGTCCAATACAATTCAGATAAAAACAAATGAAAATTTCTCAAACGGAGGATGAAGCTCCGTCCATTCCTTTTTCAATAAAATAAAAATAAAAAAGTGTTAGACGGAGGAACAAGATCCGTCCAATTCATTACATTATCGAATTTTTAAAATAACGATGGCAGCCATCTTTTCTAAAAGCTAAACCTTCATTATTAAGTATGGAATACTTTTATAAAACGACGGTGGATGCTCTAACAAGTGGCATCCATACTATTGGGAGCTAAATATCAAGATGCGCATTTTTAATTGCAGATATGAGATTCGTACTTCTGTTACTTAGAAGTACATGTGTCAAAAGCCCAAAATTAAATCATTAATAGAGCATCAAGAAGACTGGAGGGATATTGTCAGAATTTTCTGTAAAAATCAAGTCAGAGTAAAAAGAGCAAAAGTGGGGGAACTTTTTTCTCAGTAATTCCATATTAATTAACATTGATTTTACTAACCCTACAAATCTCTAATATAAACACAAAATCGGCAGCATATAAGATATAACTTCTCAAACAAAAGTGTGAAGTGTGAACTGCACTTATACGTAGTATTCAACTAAGAAGAACAAAGGAACAGCCCATAGAACTTTTTTTGCAATTAAAACTAATTAGCAATCTGAATGTGGAATGCACGTTCAGCTGCTGCATTCCACATTATCTCTTTTTGGACTACAGCTACTGCTACTGAAGCGAGAGGGAGGATCGGCCGAGTCTTCCAATTGGAAGAATTTGATGATGAGGAGGTAGAGTTTGAGCTGACATTGGATTGTGGGAGGGTGCTACTCACCAGGCCGCTCATTTACAACCAGCTCTACGGCTTCTTGTGTATTGTATCGACCTACTGTACTCTTGGTAGTCTGATGTAGGGATAGTTAGACCCACCCCCCAGGGTTTGTTGGGGAGGCATGTATATTTTTATTTCCTGCACTGTTCTTTGTATTTCTCCCGATACTCCGGGGTGTTTTGTTAACCTCTTATTAATGAAACAGGGTGGCGTTATCTCACATTTTTCCTTAAAAAAAAATGTGGAATGCATGTTGTACGAATTTTTCTATTTTAAGTAAAACCTGCGACCTAGTCTAACCTGGAACGTGAGGAATCCTTTTACCTATCTCAAACTCTTGTCATACTCTTTACAATTACTCTTAGTGACATAAGCTTTTATTTTATATGAATGACACTTTTAAAAATAATTATATCATAAATAAATTTGAACTTTGAGGGTATTGTGGTAATTGACAACAACTGATTAAATTGATGGTTAATAGAACTTCCACTTTAAAATGAGTGGTTGAGATTAGATAGTTGATTGTCTACAAATTACAATTTGTCTAAAATAACCTAAGTTATAACCCCAACTCTCCCATTATAATATTATTACTAGTAATTTATACGTGTGATGCACGTCTTTATAAATATATATATATAAAGAAATCACGTAATCTGATGTATGAGATCAAATTACGTGAGACACGGGAACACGAGAACACGGGAACATACAGTCACACGGGAACACGGGAACATCTCATTCAGTTACACGGGAACACGAGAACATCGCTCGTATGACTGAATGAGATCCCTTTTCTTTTACCTTTTCACAAACTAACTTGAATATAATTTTGAATCTACACTTAAGAAAATATAATTATTAGTTGGTCTCAACTATACCTAAGAAAATATAATTATTATTTGCAAGATTTGGACCTAGACCTCAAATCATTTGAATTAGTGGTCAATTTTCTGTCAAATTTATATACGATATGAGTAACTTTTTTTAGTAAGTTAGGGTTGACTACTTTGTATCAAGTCAATTAGTTAGGTGCTAAAATAAACATTATAATTGATCAATGTGTTATAAAATTTAATATCTACTCCCGAGTCAAGTTCAACAATACATTAATTGATTATCCAAAAAAACATATGTTGAAGTGCACGTTTTTATTCTTAATATTCATTTTCACAAGCGTTTCTTGATCGGGTTTGGATCTCCTACCTATCACTATTTCATTCTTAGCAAAAGGAGAAAATTTTTTTTTTTTGAATTTCACGAGTGTGCCGGCAAAGAGACCTTCTCATAGTTACATACTATGTTCGTTCCTCTTGACTTTGTACAGACTAATTAAGTACTAAACTAGTAATTTACACGTTAATAATTTTAAAAATTAAAAAAAAAATTCTAATGTAGAGAGAACTTGAACCTGAAATGTTCTTCATATTAGTCATGTATGTGCGTTGTACATATTAGTAGATTTACAAATGACACTAAAGTCTTCACTACTTATAATATTAGAGATTAGAGATGATATAATTTGTGGATGTGTAATGGGAGATTAATTATAAAGAATACTTCATTAACTTACCAAAATTAAGACTACTTTAAAATTTCAGTGCAAAAAATTAATATGTGGGTTGTATATAATGCGATATTATATACAGTGATACAGTCATATTGAACAAATCATGTTCAAGTAAGGCCGTGCACCTAAATTGCTTGAAGTCTCACCTAAAAGGCGTAAACTCCATCCCCTCTTCCAATATGGGGCTAAAAGCAGTAGGGGCTAGGTGAAGGAATCTGATGACCTCGTTATTTCATTAAGGATAATACTACACCTACTACTAAATCTACTACCTTTTCCTTTACAATCTTAGATGGCACACTATTAGTGGAGATTATTGTAGAGTAGTTGGTACAAACATCTAATAATAGTGTGCCACCTAAGGTAGTAAAGGGAAAGGTAGTAGATTTGGTAGTAGGTGTAGCATCACCCTTTCATTAAAGAGTAATGCTTTAACCACTATCAATTTTGCTACCATTTTCTTTACTACCTTAGGTGGCATACTCCTATTGGAGAGTTTTCCCACCTACTCTATCTTTCCCTACCTATTGGAGTGTGCCACTTAAGGTAGTGAAGAGAAATATAATAAAATTGATAGTGGATGTAGCATTACTCTTCATTAAATGGCCAATTTTTTAATTCTAAAGAGAGAATTTTTTTCGTAGGATAATACTACACCTAAAACCTTTACAACTTTTCAATCTTATGAGGCACAATCTCATTGTAGATGTGTACAAACCCACTACAACCTACTCTACAATATATTTTCAATAAGAGTGTGTTATCTAAGGTCGTAAAAGAAAATATTGTAGATGTAGCATTACCCTTTTCGTTATGTGTTCATTCTTAAACCCCAGTAAAACAAAAAATATCACCTTAAAAATTAATCCAATCTCGATTTGTTTCTTTCTTTCGAAATTGTTAAAAACCCTCTTCTTCCAGTATAATTTCTAATATTTATATTCAATTTTAAGCAGTGGTGTAGCCAGAATTTTTGTCTGGGGGCATGACACTTACTTTAAAAAAAATAAAATTATATAAACACATTTGTAATCCTTAAAATATCACATATTAATATCCAATGTCATAAACTATTATAATCACTAAATATCCATTTTTTTTTAGTAAAAAAATCCTTCAAGACTTCATATTCTGAAAATATTGAATGATATCTCCATTGTCAATGACATCTAATACGTCTTTTTCAATATAAGTAGTATTTTTTATTTTGAAATTATATCCAATTTCAATAAATCAATATCCCGAAAACAAATAAATTACACTAGTACTAAAACAAATTAAAAAAATAAACAAATAAACAAATAAACAAACAAATCAATATCCCTAAAACTTGAATACACTACTAAAGATATGGGAATCAAGGGCGTATATATCCCGGCGTTTGGGAAAAGTGCCAGCGGGATAATAATATTCCCCGGCGTTTGTTAAAAAAACGCCGGGCTTTATCGCCATTTTTTATGGCCCAACCTAATATCTCCACGTCCCTTTCTCTCTTTCGCTTTTCGCGTCGTTTCCCCCAAAACCCTATTTCCCCCTTTTCGTCCTTCGCGCCGAATCCCCCCAAAATCCTGGCTATTTCCCTCGTCTCCCTCGATTTGATCCTCGTCGCCCTCGTCGCCCTCTCTCCGAAACCCTCAATTTGATCCCTCTTTCCCTCGTCGCCCTGAATCCCTCGTCTTAGGAGCCTGGCGAGGTTGCCGAAGCATTGCATCAGGAAAGGGAAGAAGAAGGATGAAGGCTGTGGGCATCTGTGGCAGTGATGTTCATTACCTCAAGGTTTAAAATAAATAGTGCTGAAGAAAATCTTGTTTTCAAATTATAGTGATCAATTTCACCTATTTATGATTTAAGATCACCAATCATGATAGGGCTGTAGTTGTGTTCATAGTCTCTGTTTCTGATATTTGCAGCAAATGAAGCTTGCACACTTTGTTGTGAAAGAACCAATGGTGATTGGGCACGAGTGCGCTGGGGTGATAGAAGAAGTGGGGTGTTCATGGCTCTCTTGCTAATCAGGTTTGTGCAGCCTCTATCCATCTCTTATTATTTTTTGAATAAAAAATAGAAGATGGTGGCTGTCATCTATTTCATTAAAGAATACAATGAGTATACAATGGTAATTCATATAGTTAGACACGCACAAAAGCTATCTTTCAACTATGAGTATACAATGGTACTGATTATATATGCACAATTTGTAACATGATAAAATTTCATGGTCGGGGACTATGCTTATTCAGTTTTGAATATAATTATTTTCTTTCATCTCAACAATTTGTTTATTCAGGAAAGTGTACGCCTTGGATGTGGTTGGCCCTATCCCTGAAGAGCTCCAAAGTCTGCCTTACCGTTTCAATTTGTATGTTGTCTTGCTGATCCACATCTCAGTTGCTCTTTTTTTTTAAAATGTTAAAAAAAATTTAATAGACATTTTATATTGACATTTCACTTTGAATGCATATTTTTGTGATTATGATACACTAATACACAAACCTCTATTTCTCTGTCTTTTTTTTCCAGGAAGTTGGGTCAGAACTACTACTTGACTGGACCTCTTCTTGCATTTATTGGAAATTTAACGTTCTTGCAATACTTGTACAATACACTTTATACACATTTTAGAAATCATAACTGGAGTATATCTGCTCTAATTTTATTTTTTGACAATCCTCAGAGATGTTGGGATTAATGCGCTATCTGGGGCCATCCCTGCTGAGCTCGGGATGCTTAAACAGCTTTTAATATTGTAAGAAATCAATGTTTTTCTCAGTTCTGTATTGGCATCTTTTCAGATGCGAGTTGCAATGCTTATGGTGTGGTTCTTGATGGTTATAGACTTAACTATACTGCACAAGCTTACATAATGCTTGAACAGGCAAACTTTATATGATCGGTGTTTATATTGCTAATTAGCTTATAATTTCCTTATGTTGTTGTTGTTGTTTTGCACTACAAACCAATGGGGTTTTCCTGGCGAAACTACCCCGGCATTTGGGTAGTTGAGCCGGGATGTCCCCGGCGTTTTGTGTCATATAATGAAAGTCAGTGATGATTATTGATGAAAATTGTTTGAAATTCGTTTTTTGTTTGTTTTTGCAGATGATGGAGAAGTGGAGGAAGGACTGCTTATGAAAGAAACTGGTAATGTTTACAAAGAAATTGGTAATGTTTACAGCTTATGAAAGAATGTTTTGTCTACTTCACGATTTGCCTGTTAAGTAAATTTTGCACATTATCAGCGAAACTAACTCAAGGTTTATGAATATTATATTTATTGGAATGTAAATATCAATCCCTCAACTCTTACTAGAACTTAAGAGTTTCAGTACAGTGCTCTAGCCAACATATTAGTATGAACTCAGTTTCTTGCATTGAAGATTTGGTGGTCTGCTAATGGTTTTTAAGGATGACGAGTAGGATGATCTTTATATTTAGTCAATTGTGAAGTAGACAAAATTGTCTTTCAGATGGCATGGTAGAGAGACTATTTTTTGTTAAAGATTCTACATGCTTATTATTGAAATCATGCCATTATCTAGCATTTATTAATCACTAATTTTGTTAAGAAGCTGCATATGGGAAGGTTTCAATTATTTGATCCATACTGACTAGAATCCTTATATCTGCATTATCTCTTAATTGTTTCCTTCTTATATTTGTCTTGAAATGTCAGTCTCTGGAATTTGTAGTCAGTAAATATTATTGGAGACGTCAGTAAATATGATTTGAGACTGTCTTATTCCCTACTATGAGGAGCCCTTGGTAAACCCTTAAACTTCTGTAGAATAGTTCATGATATAGTAACTGAATAACTTACACATTTTGCTGAATTCTGTTACCTTTTTTTTTTAATAAAACAGTTCAAATGCATATCTACATTGATTCCCCTGTCAAAAATCCCAAAATCATACCATGAAAGCTTCTTGGCCTTGCAGCGAGGATTGGTGCACTGGTAATAGCTGTAAGAACCTATAAACCCCTAGATACTGTGTTTGTGCATGCATGTATGTAACTGTTGATTAGTTTATAACATAGTATAACATAAGATATTATTGAATGCGGTATGATATTTTAAATCTCTGTTGTGATTGCATTAAACATTTGGCCACTGTATGTTTCTCTTGTATTTTTGTTAGGTAATAAGAGATAATTAAACATTTGGCCACTCATATATATAAATGATAATAAATTTTGGTCACTGTATGTTTCTTCACAGGCAATATCATTCCTAATGGATGGAAAGCTCAAATGTGGTACAGGTCAGTTAACTTGGATCCTGAAGTTTATCTAAACCCTAAGGAATTTAACCCATCCAGATGGGATGTAAGTAAAAACATACTCGTCTAAACCCGTAGTGCCCTTTTATTATTTTACACTGTCCATTTATTATTTTATGTTAGAATTCTTTATTTATATGTATTAATGTTACATTAACAAGTCTTATTACAGGCTTATTCATCTAAACCCGTAGTGCCCTTTGAAATACTTACCTCATCTGCTACCCAAAACCATTACTTTGTCTTCAGAATTACAGGAACAATCTATTGAGCATCCTCTTCCTCATGAAACTTGGAAGTAACCGATGAAGGCGAACACTTATGATTACGCACTTAAGTTTTTGTGATTTTGTGCTCTTAAACACATCTCCATATATGTAATTATTGAAATCAATTGAATTGAATTACTAGATGATTTAGACTGCATTGTATAATTATTATTCGTGATTATTGGAATAAATTTGTTTAATAAATTATTTTTCTGTTGTTTATTGTGTTTGATTCATAGAATTGTGAAAATTAATTTTTGAAAATAATTGTGATTTGAATTATAGGTATTTTGATTTGATAAAATTAAAATTAAAAAAAAAACTGAACTAAATACATATCCCGGCGTTTTAAAACGCCGAGAAAGGTTTTTAATGGGAAAGAAATTATAAAAAATAAAATGAGCCTACTACGGCATTTCCCAAACGCCGGGATAGATCTTGCAATTTCCCGGCATTTACAAACGTCGGGGTAGCCCATATTCTTCCCCGCGGGGCGCAAACCCGGCGCTTGCGATAGCATTTTTCGAAGCGCCGAAGGGGTAAACCCTGGCATTTTTAAACGCCGGGAATTCTCCAAAAAATGCCGGGGAAGGGCTTGTCGTTTGTAGTGATAGTATTATTGCTGCTTATTTTGGTGTGGGAGCAAATAGATAGTGAGTTAATAATTGATGGAAACTACTAAAAATCTGACCTATCACCTTGGCCGTGAAATGCGGTTAGAGCTCCTGAGATTGAATCTGGATAGTTGATTGACCACCTTGCTCTGAATCTGACGGTTGCTGATGCGGCCGATGGACCTGCAAAAGCCTGAAACACCTGGGGGTGGCACCAACGGCAGACCCTCCGACGCTCAAGTCAGAACCAGAAAGAGAAAGAGAGTCCGAGAGAGAAATTTGCGAATTGTTGATTACCTTCT
The DNA here is from genome assembly GCA_017893485.1 of Hemerocallis citrina. Classification (NCBI taxonomy): domain Eukaryota; kingdom Viridiplantae; phylum Streptophyta; class Magnoliopsida; order Asparagales; family Asphodelaceae; genus Hemerocallis; species Hemerocallis citrina. The sequence goes on from CM030366.1 coordinate 116,106,475, forward strand.
GACTGTGGAGGGGAGAGGGTATTAATAGGCCTGAGAAACATATCGAGAGATTGATTTAGATCCGTTGGATCGATATGAATTCTTTATCCCCTTTATGTTTCTCCCCCTCAAGTGATAAGTTCTACTGTTAGGGGATAAGCGGTTTGACTTGTAGCCTGCATGGGCTGGGTGTCTCTCCTAGTGGACATAGTTTGTCACTTTTTATGGGCTTGAAGGAAGCTCATATCTTGTAGAGGAGTCTGGAGAAGGCCTAGACCTGTTAAATAGGCATGTTATGATTAATCTGCTTGTAGAAGTTTTGAGATCTGTGCTGGAATCACACGACCCTGATTTGCCACAATTTTTACCATCATCATAAGCCCCCCACTCCTGGAAGACAATTTTCTTGGCTTTCAGGAAGTATTATGTTTTTCTTTTGGACTCTAGAGTGCAATCTTAGCTGTCAGGGTGCTTGGAGATTCCTGGAACTGATCTATGACTTCTGAAGGTAGTGAATATCTTCTTGAATTTTTTCATACCTTTTCGGACTTTTTTGAATTTTTCTGGAATTTTTCCCGATTTTAAAATCACTTTTTCGAATTTCATAATTAATAAATCCAATTTTAATTAATTTATGAAAATTTTAAATTAATTTTCTGAATTAAATAATTACTTTTGGTTTTTAATTAATTTTTCAAAATTTTAAATGATTTTTTAGGATTCTTATTGAATAATTAGACTTGCGCAAGCTTTTTGACGTGATCAGGATCGTCGATCAAGGTGGACTCGCGAGTTGATGAGGTTGTGTGCTTTTTGGTACGATCAGAGTCGTCGATCACAATGAACTGGCGCGCTAATGAGATTGGGAGGCTATGATGCGATCACTGTATTTTTTGGCGATGTAGCATGATGTGAACCACTGATCATCATCAGGCTCGAGCACTGAGTGGGATCAGACGATGGAGAAGAGAGTGGAGCATTGGGGAAGAAGATGGGATGACGTGGCTAATCTCGTACGTCCATCATGCTCGAGCTCGAATCTCCGAGCGATCTGACAATTGGCGAGCGGTGTGAGCGACCCCATAGCTCAACCGACCATTTCATCGAGCTATGGCCAACTTTTTCAAATTTTGAGGCTTTGTCGACCTATAACTCCGTTGTGCTATGAGGATTCTGTCGAGCTATGAAGATCTGAGCCTCGTCGAGCTACGGAGCTTCGTTCAGTCGTCGAGCTACGGAGCTGTCGAGCTATGGACCTACTCCTTCGTCGAGCTACAGAGTTGTCGAGCTAAGGAGCTTCGGACTTCGGTCGAGCTATGGGGCTCTCAATTTCTCGTCGAGCTATGGTGGTATTGTTGACTATGGCATTTTTTCGAGCTACCACGACGTCATCGAGCTATTGAGGAGCTTCGGTCGAGCTATGAACAATGCCCCTCATCGAGCTATCTTCGTCGAGCTATGGGGTAGCTTCTCCGTTGAGCTATGAGCTTTTCCTCTTGTCGAGCTATCTCGTCGAGCTATGGGGTAGCTTCTTCGTCGAGCTATGAGCTTTTCCCCTCATCGAGCTATCTCTTCGAGCTATGGGGTAGCTTCTCCATCGAGCTATAGCAGCTGCCTCCTGATCGAGTAGCTTCACCATCGTGCTATAGCTCCTGCCGGTTGGTCGAGCTATGGGTAGCTTCACTGTCGAGCTATGAACTTAGTTTTTTTCATTGGGTTTTTTGAAGCTTGGTGAAGACGGCAGTGTCGTTGTCGAGCCATATCTCCTCGTCGAAGGTGAAGCTTTATTGAAGGTTTCGTTTTTGAAGTGGCTCGAGCGACGGGGATTGTTGGAGCTGTTAGAGCTTCGTAGTCGTCGAGCTATGGAGACAACGCGGAGGTGGAGGATTTTGGCGCTTCGGCGTTTCTGCTTTTATTTTCGAAGAAGAAGAAGAGGGAGTTGCAGGTCTGGAGTTGTGGATCTGAAACCCGTACCCGCGACCCGTTTAGATCTATAGTTTTTTGGATTTTGGGAGTTATGGATCTGAAACCCGTACTCGTGATGCGTTTAGATCTATATTTTTAGGATTTTGGGTATTCGGGTTTGGTTTGTGGATCTGAACCCGAACCGAACCCAAATTCTTCTTTTCCTCTCCTTTTGGACCCGTGAGCTTCATTGGGGGGATTTTTTTTTTGGAGCTTTGGATTTGCATACACTTGGAGGTTTTGGAGAATAGATTGAAGCTTCAACTTGGCAAGGAGCTTGCTTTGTTTAGAGTCGAGTCATTTTTGACGGAGTTCTCTTTCTTACACCAAGGTAGGAGTGCTAGGTGATCATTTCTTTCAAGTTTGAGTTGATTTCGATTGAGAGAGGTTGAACGGACTTGGGGACTCCGCGAAGCTAGTAGGCTTTGTCGCACAGAAGCTTGATTGGTGATGGGTTTTCTTCCATTGGTGGTGAACACAGAGTCCACCAAGTGTTTTTGAAATTGTTCACCCCATCACATCCACCAAGTATTTGTGAAATTGTTCACCCCATCACATCCACCATTTTTTTGTGAAATTGTTTGCCCCATCAGACTGATTTTTCATCGGCCAAGCGGTGTGACATTCGTTCGTTTTGCCAGTCGACTGTCCTGTTGCTAAGTTACTGTTCTTATTGGACCTGGTGTAGTGTGATCTGACCGTTGAAACTTGTGGAGGGCTCAGATCCTACCACGTGGCGATTTGATCTCTGGGGTTCTATAAATAGGAGTTGATTCCACCTCCCACTCCTTCATTTACCACTTTCACTTTCTCTTTCTAGAAAATTTTGAGAGTTTCTCTCTCTAGAAGTTGCGATGTTTTACCGGGCGGTGCTGGTGGCTTTCCTGGTGTTTCACGGGGGCGCTCGTTTTAGCTATCAAATTGGAGTTTCCACCACCTTGGCTAGGTAACATTCTTGTGATCGCTGTTCATTATGTCTAACATTCCATAGATCTGTACTTCTACAAGATCAGTTGGTCTAGATGGAGAAGAGGGTGTTATGCTCAACCATTTTCCCGGAACGAAAAGTGGGTGTGATATAGCCGGTCGTTCCACTGTTGTGGAAACGATCATCGAACCTGGGAGAAATAGGGGATGTGCACTTAAGACCCCGTTGTTCTTAGTTCCTGAACTAATTAGGGAGTATCCCGGAGTCGGTCGAGACTTTCTTAGGGGCGACATGGAGTATGACGAGCCTGATCCCATCTATACTACCGAGGCTGATTATGACATCACTATTCTCACATGAGAGGAGCTCTCCGTGATTAGGACAGGCTTTGGGATTCATGAAAAGTACAAGTTACTCCTACCGGGTCCTGGAGTTTGGTCCTGTCATACCATGTCAGAGGAATATTCTTCTTCTCGTGCGATGCCTTCTTTGCAGGGCTTCGTTTGACCCTTCACCCCTTTGTTAAAAAGGTGCTTAACTGGTATCGGTTGTGTCTGGTGCAGCTAATGCCGAATGTGTGGAAACATGTGGTCGGATTTGTCATACAATGTCGCAGGCTCGGAGCCGAGCCAAGCCTAGCTGTGTTTATATGATACTTCAAACTTATCCAACTTAGCAGGGTGTGGAGCATTCATACCTTAGCCCTTAAAAGAATCGGGGGTTAGTGGATGCTTCCTCCACGATTAAATGTTGGAAGGGGAAGTTTCTCGTTGTATGTAGTGCTGAGTCGTGGGAATCCCCACCACCTGGAGGAGGAGAGTCTCTTCTGTGGTGAGAGCAGAGCCGGTGACGACGTTGGAAGAGAAGAGCGTTAGTGATGCCCTTCTTGGATTGAAGGCATTGGGGTGGCAAGACATTACTGACGAAGCACTCTTTGAAAGCAATCTTAGGTCGGCTGTTTCTAGTACGGTTTTACCGTTGTCGCTTTCATGCCGTGTTATCCATAATTTTGTTGCTTTCTGTAATATCCCGGACGGATATTACCGTGTATAAATTATTATTTTATTATTATTTTGTTTTAATTCCAAAATTAGAATATTTTGGAGATTTTCACCCGGTTTATTCATAGACGTTATCTGTACCAAGATATCGGTCAGTATACATCCGTATTGTATCAAATTGATACCGTGACCTTCCGAACTAATAATAGAATTTATTTTATTATTATTTCCGAGATTAAATTATTTTTATACGGATTATGCGAAGATTTCCGTTATAAAGACATATATGCACACATACGTGTAGTATGTCGATTAGTACATTATACAAATTGTGTGTTATGTATTTTTAAATAAAATTGTTCTCATTGTCATGAAAATCCTAATTAAATAGTTAGGATTGTAGGAGAATTAAACATAGGATTAAGAATGTGCATGAGAGAATTAGGGGAAAGAAGCTCCCTCACATAACACCTCCACCACATAACACCATACCTCACCATACCTCCACCTCATCCCTACCACCCTAGAGGTATGGCCGGCCCCCATTTTAGGGGAGGGCCTTTGTGCAAATGTGTATGTGCAATTTTGCACTATCCACCCTTCTCTCCTCCTATAAATACCCCCTCCTTCTCCACCTTGTCTCATTTTAGAAAACACAAAAGAAAGAAAGAAAGAAAGGAAAAGAAAGAGAGAACAAAGACTAACTTGAGAGTTCTCTTTGTAGGTATTCTTAGGAGTTCTTAGAAGCTAAGGGGAAGGAGAAGGAGCATAGGCTAGTCCTTCCTACTAAAAGATTAAGGTGGGGGTTTCTCCTTTGTTTGCTTGTTTGTTTGTTTGTTTGTTTGTATGGTTGTTTTGATGTTTCTTCTTCTTCTTACCTTCCTTGTTTTGTTTCCTTTGGTTCTTTTTGGGATGGTTGTTTTGATAGCATTGTTGTATGAGATTCTTGCTTTGTATGTTTGTAAATGCTAAAAGTAATGATCACATAAAATGAAATGGAAACAAATGGACATAAAGATTAAATCTTTATAGTGGTAGTTGTTGTTTTGTGTTTGTTAATTGAACTAAAATGACATAAGGCATATGGACTTGAACATACAACCGTTTGGGGTTGTAGGACTTGATATGAACTATACATAAAGCATATGAACATTTTATACAACCATTTTTGGTTGTAGGACTTGTATTGGACTTTGACTAAAAAGATAAGCATATGTTGGTTGAACCAAATGAAGGTTCTTACCTTATTTTTATTATTGTTGTTTTTTTTTATAATCTTAAAAAGAACCTAAATTAGATGTTATTTCTAATTATGAAAAAGAAATTAATTTAAATCACTAGTTGTAGAATGAATAAAAAGATCTTTTTTTATGATCACTAGTAATAAATAAATGCTAATAAAAATTAGTAGCATAAAGTAGTAGTGGTATGTTGTTAAAATAAAGAAGTAGTAGTAAGTGTTAAAAGAAGTAGTAGTAGATAGTTGTATGTTATGTTATGTTAAAATGAAGTAGTAGTAATAGTAGATAGTTGTAGATGCTTATGTTATATTCATGGTTAACAAAAAGTAGTAGTAGTAGTAGATGATAAAAAGAAGAAATTGTAGATGCTTCATGTTATGATAGAATGAAGTAGTAGTAGTGGTAGATAGTTGTAGATGTTTATTTTTGTGTTCTTACTAAAATAAAGTAAACACCATGCTAAGATTGGATTAGATTAATTTATTTATGCTTAGAATGTTGTAGGATTCATTCTAAAATTCCTACCATGTTTAGATTAATTTATTTAGGCTTAGAATGTTGTAGGATTCATTCTAAAATTCCTACCATGCTTAGATTAATTTATTTATGCTTAGAATGTTGTAGGATTCATTCTAAAATTCCTACCATGCTTAGATTAATTTATTTAGGCTTAGAATGTTGTAGGATTCATCCTAAAATTCTACCATATTTAGATTAATTTATTTAGACTTAGAATGTTGTAGGATTCATTCTAAAATTCCTACCATGCTTATATTAATTTATTTATGCTTAGAATGTTGTAGGATTCATCTTAAAATTCCTACCATGTTTAGATTAATTTATTTATGCTTAGAAGGTTGTAGGATTCATTCTAAAATTCTACCATAGTTAGATTAATTTATTTAGGCTTAGAATGTTGTAGGATTCATTCTAAAATTCCTACCATGCTTATATTAATTTATTTATGCTTAGAATGTTGTAGGATTCATCTTAAAATTTCTACCATGTTTAGATTAATTTATTTATGCTTAGAAGGTTGTAGGATTCATTCTAAAATTTCCTATTATGTTTAGGAATAATATTCATGCTTAGAATGGCATAAGATTTATTCTAAAATTACCTATCATGTTTAAGGATGATATTCATGCTTAGAATGTTGTAGGTTTTATTCTAAAAATACCTAGCATGTTTAATGATGCTTAGAATGTTGTAGGATTCATGCCAAAATTGTCTAAGAATGACATACATGCTTAGAATGTTGTAGGATCCATGATAAAATTACTTACCATGTTAGAAGTGTATATATATATATACTTAGGAATGTTGTATGTTCATACTAGTAGCTACCCATTCTTAGTAAGACCTTCATGCTTAGTAGTTATTCATGCTTAATAAAGATTCATGCTTGGATGAAAGTAGGAAAGTAGTATATCATGTTAACTAAATTTATCTATGCTTAGATGATTATAAGAAAGTAGTATACCATGCTAGTTTCATTTATCTATGCCTAGATAGTTGTAGGGAAGTGGTATATCATGCTAGATTAAATTATCCATACTCACATGCTTATAGGTAAATTGTATACCATGCTAGATTAATGGTAGAAAAGTTGTATACCATGTTAGTTTAATTGTAGGAAAGTTGTATACCATGCTAGATCAAATAAATATTCATGCTTACATGATATCTATGCTTAGATAAGTATATATTCATGCTATGTAGGTAGGTGATCATGCTTAATCGTTATTCATGTTAAGTTAGTAGACGTCATGATAATTATTGTTATGTTAAGTTAGTAGATAACCATGCTAATGATGGTTTATGTTAAGTTAATGGTATCCATGCTAATGATACTCATGCTTAAAATATAGTAGATACTCATGCTTAAATTAAGGGAACTATCCATGGTTAGTTGTAGCGAATTTTTATGTTATGTTCCACCCATGCTAGAATTGTTGTGGAGATTCATGCTACGTTGTAGGTTGATACTTAACTAGTATACATGACTAGAATGTTACCAAATTATACACTATGCTATATGTAATGTGAAAGTAGCATACCATGTCTAGGAATGAGGTATACCATGCTAAAGTTTAAATACATGCTTGGAATGTTGTAGGATTAATGTTAGAATACCTACCATGCCTTGGAATGTTGTATGTTTATACTAGTTATATATCCATGCTTGGGTTGTGGTGATTAGTCATGATAAGTAGTAAGCATTCACGCTCGAGTTATAACCTATGCTTGACCGTAGTGGACTTCATGTCTAGATCGTAGTAATTTTCATGCTAAGAGTGATATAAGCACATGCTTAATCATATTCGTACTTAGGAGAGTTGGAGTGAGTGGTTATGTTATATAATTAGATTGTGGTAGGAAGATGCGTGCAACTGTATGCCATATTTAAGGCGCTATAGGTTGAAGTAATAGGGTCGGGAAGACCACTAGTAATAGTTAGTTTGATAAAGATTGTTATGTCGCCTTCGGTTCTTCCTTAGTAGAATACCGACCATAGACTATTAGTAGATTCTTCTGTTGCTTCTAATAATAGAAGATCAAGTTTGCTAGTAAGCACGTTTGGTTGCTTTTAAGATTGATTACCTGTATGGTTGTTTGCATATGGCTGTGCTCGTACGTGGCTCGACTGGCCCGTACGTAGCTGTGGATCTCATACGTAGCTTATTTTGCTCGTATGAAGGTTATTGTCTCGTACGCGGCTCGACCGGCCCGTGCGTAGCGGTTGGTCTCATACGCGGCTTATTTGGGCTGGTATGTACGTTGTTGTCTCCTACGAGGCCCGCCTGGCTCGTAGGTAGTTATTGTTTCATACGTAGCTTATGGGCTCGTATGTGGTTGTTACTCGTGTATAGCTTGTTAGCTAGTACACAGTTCGTTGTGCTCGTCTAGGGTGATATTACCACCCTAAGGGCTATCGACCATCAAGACATATGTTTTCTTACCCTAAGGAACTGTGGAGGAGTCACTCCTTGTGTACCGTCGAATCTTAACCAGGGTAGGTTGATCGAGGACCGGCGTATAGACGGAATCCAAGTCTAGGGTAGCGGCATGCATGTATATTCGCACGGCCGAAGTCTTGGATCGATGAGCCACGAACCAGATCCTGAGGGATTCTGGTGAGTCTAGGTTGAGCAGCCTAGTAGAGTTGTCTTGCGAAGCCTAATTTAAGGCCTAGCATGTTGTGTTTATAATATTATCGTCCCTAGGATCGTCGAGTCAGGAACATCATTAAGGTAGTGACTTATAAAGGTCATTTTGCTCAGACCCTAGCCGAAGAGAGAGGAGTTGGTTGTAGGGGGCGCCTTACAACCAACTTGTCCCTTGAGGCAGGTCTTAGGTGGTGATAGTGGGTTGTACCTTCCCGTCAAAGGGATACGTACGGTGCCGTCTCACAAGTTGAGGACACGGGTTGCGTATCTCGCGCTGTTAATTCCTGGAGTACCGTGGCTGAGGGTGCCACAGGGTAGGCTTCGCGCTGCCCTGCACTTGCGAGACCCCAGAGGGTGCCACAGGGTAGGCTTCGCGCTACCCTGCATTTGCGAAACCCTATGATTTGGATTTTGGAATGACGATCGTCTGTTTTTTTATGTGAGGTCCGGTTAGTCGGGTAGCAGTGGCGAACATAGAAACCACTGGCGTACTGCATCAGTGGGACATGACCACGTCTGCAACCTCATCAGTCACGTGTGGGTGTCAGGAACAGGTTGTGTACAATTAGAAGTTCATAACGCGGGTTCAAATCCTTATATATAGAGAAACGGCTTGAGATGGGGTCGCATGTAGTATGGGCTGCATGTTGCTTCGGAGACTTGCTGACGTTAGAATAGGGAGCCTCCTAGTTCTATTTAAATATCGCATTAGAGTCTAGTCCTAGCACTCACGAACACTTAAACTACACCAACACCATTGCTATATTTTGTATATTGTTTGGGAGATTCGCTGCTATATGATCAGCCTTTAAGCGTCAGTAAATACTGACGTCCCCACTTCCATAGGTATTGGATCTCCGAAGTACAAAGGCGAGATTCAGGAGGACTCAAGGCAAGGAAAGCAAGGAGTCAGTCTTATGTTTAGTTCCGCTGCAGTATATGTATTGATTATCTATTAGTTGAGAAGTACTCGAGTGAGAGTTACCACGTGTTGTTTTTCATTCCTTGTACTCTGATGTAAGATGTTGAAGGTTGTAATACTTGGAAATATAAAGGTAATATTGTAACTCTATTGTAACGTATTGCAATTGTATAATGTTCAGACTTGTAATACATTGGGTATTGAATAAAAAGTTTTAAATTCTCCTGTTTTTTCTGTGTATTGTGACTAATTGAAGAAAATGTCTTGGCTCGTGTCACGGTTTCCCAGTATTGGAAATCGGGGCGCTACACTTTCTTATTGTTTTATCCATGCCATTGTTGTTTTCATTTGATCATATGAGTTTTAAATTCTTCGTGTTTCACCTTACAAGAAGGACATGCATGGATTACGAAGACCTTCTAGCGGATTTGAATGCGCTGCATAACAAGAGGGGAGATGAGCCGATGAAGCGAAAGAGGTTGGCTACGCATCCTTCTCCTTCCCAGGACTTGCCAAGCCTAGCCCCTACCGTGCGGACTAAGCCCCCTTCAGAGGCACCACCTGCTGCCGAGGTAGGTTCTTCCTTAGCTTCTGTCGTGGCGAGTGCCACGTCAGCCCCACTAACTACTACGACTGCCGTGATACTTGCTAACCGGGGGGACATGGTCTACACTCTTGACTAGAACGTGAAGCCTCAGAAGAGTTTTTTGGGGAACTCCGCCGCTTTCTTTGAGGCCAGCCGCCACATTCCTACTCCAGCCGACGGAGAGAGGCTGAAGATGGATCCCCCTGAGAGATCGGTCTTGGAGATTGCGAGGGCACACATGACGGTATGATTTAGTTCCCTCTGTTGCTTAGCTTGCACTTTCCTCCCTTGCATTGTTACGTTTTAACCGCTTTCTCCTTGTTTCAGGCGATGTGCCACTTCGGGCATTTGGTGGAATTTTATGCGTTCGAGGAGAAGAACATGAGGGCACGTATCTCTCGCACCGAAAAGGACAAGAAAAAGGCCGTCAATGAGTTTAGGGCGGAGTTGTAAGGGCTGAAGATGAAGGAAAAGGAGGTGCGCCTTGAGTTGGAGGCATTGGCGGCGAGTAAGGAGGAGATGCACCTCGAGTTGGAGGCATCAAAGGAGAGAGAGAAGGTATTGGAGAAAAGGAACGCCAACCTTCTACTAGAGTTGGGGAAGGCTCATGCTAATGCGGCCTCAGAGCTGAAGGTCGAGGTGGCTAAGGTCGAGGTGCGATAACGGAATTGGCACTCGACCATTTTCATGTTCAGTCAGAGGATGAATGGTTGGAGTCTGTTTGCCTTAAGTCGGTGCTTATCGAGAGGGATTGTGAGTCGGCACTCTTGTTTACCGATCGTCTTGTCAACTTGTCGCTGCCTTTGAAAATGACTAAAGATAGTATTGGAGAGTGTGCTCTACTCAGAGAAGTAGTTGTTGAGAATGACTTGGAGTTGTATCACCTTCAAGCAAGACTTGGTGGGTTACGAACGACAAGCATCTCGCACGTCGTCGGTGCGAAAAAGTAATCAATGGTTGAAGTGAAGGAAGGCACCACGACTAACGTGAAAGAGAGTGCAACAGTTGGAGGAGTCGGGTCGATCGTTGGGGGAGAGTCGTTGATAGTGCGGGTGCCCCCTCGACATCCTGGCGATGCCCAGAGCGATTCATCGGCTTTGTTGAGTTTGGCTTTGGTAGGTGGGGAGTCACGCGCTTCGTGAGCTGGCCAGCAATCTCAATCCATGGGATCGATGTTTTCTATCAAAGATGCTGGAGGTCCAGAATAAGCGGTGGTCGTCAGGCGACCCACAAGGAGGCTTGTATCTCTTAGGAACAACGTCCCTTGGCCACATAATCACATGGATGTTTTGTAGATCGAATTGTATGATTCATAATTTTGTACTTGGAAATATCTGTAGCACTACTGCATCTGAACATATGGGTTTGTAATATTTCTCCAATTCTTATTGAAATCGCTTTATGTGCTTGATTCTTATGGTGCACCTTGTTGTCGATATTGATGAACCATCGATTGAATTCTTTGTGGCTAAATAACACGGCTTCAAGCCTGTTGTGTATGGCTGGCAAACTGTTAATAGTGCATGACGGAGTTAAACATAGATGTAGGGATTAAACATTTTGCATGAACTTACGGGGTTGTTGGAAGGATTCGCCCGATTCAATAGTGGTAAGCGGGACGTTGAAACCATTGTTCTGAGTCAACGGTTCACTGATCTCAAGTGGCGATCATAGCATTGAATCCGTTGTTTGGAGCCGATGAAGTGTTTGATCGGGCTTGTAAATATTTGTGGTGACGCTGAATATAAATGCATAGGTTTGCGATAGTTCTATGATTTGAAGGATTCTTGTCATATGGTTGATCCTTCTTATCAAGGTTGATGTGCCATCGACTAGATTATTTGTAGCTAAATAACAAGGCCCCAAGTCTGTTGCATATAGTTAGCAAACTGCCAACGATGTATGAAAGAGTTTAGAACTTTTCCGTCTTGAACTCAGCTAGTTGTAGGAGTAACTCTGAGGGACAGTTGTTTTCCAAACTTGTTGTGTGTGTCCTCTGACAAATTATGAGAGTCATATCAAGTGGAGAGTTGAACTCTAAGTGTTGCTGGAGTAATTACGATCCACGATTTTGGACCTCTTAATCTTTCTTTAAAGAATTTCAACTAGTTTCAGGAACAGATCGAATGGCGAGTTGAACTCTGAACGTGTGTAATTGTAGGTTGCTAGAGGAACTCCTAGCCATGGGTATGAATTCCGAACTTGTTAGTTTTACTATTAACAGATTGCAGGAGCAGATCGAATGGTGAAGTGCACTCTGAACTTACTTCTTTGCAAGTTGCTAGAGTCTCTTCGAGCCATAGGTATGGACTCTGAACCGATCGTGGAGGCGCTAACGGATTGCAGGAGCAGATCGAATAGCGAAAGCTCACTCTGAACTTTCTTCATTGCAAATTTCTAGAGTATCTTATAGCCATGGGTATGGCCTCCGAACCCGTCTTGTAGGAAGCTTTTAACGAGTTGTTAGCGTTGCTCTAGGTGTAAGTTAGGCGTTTAGCTCGTTGTTTGCTTTAATGAAATTGAACAAAATGTTTAAATATAAACTAGCTAATTTTATTGAGAAATAAACTAAGGGGCTACTCTAATGGCTGGCCCTTATTACATGCACGATCGTTAGTGAAAGCTGTCTTTTTTGAAAGGAAAAATAAATGGCTGCTCTAGTGGCTGGCCTTTATTACAAGTTATTTTTTTAAAAGAAATTCGACTGTTAGAAGAAGGCGCTTTAGATGCTCTGTTGGACTTCATGAGGTGTTCGGCATTCCAAGTTCTAGGTATCTTCTTCCCCTCCCCCCCCCCCCCCCCCCCCCCAGGTCTTCAAGTCAATATGAGCCTGGGCGAATCACTTGGAAGACCTTGTACGGCATCTCCCAGTTGGGAGAGAGTTTTCCTTTTCTCCAAGGGTTCGAGATTTTGAGTTTACGCAACACAAGGTCCCCCTCTTCAAGATTGGTGGGGCGGACTTTCTTGTTATAAAACTTCTCGACCCTTTAATGATAAATGTTTCTCCGTATGGCTGACTTTTCCCGTACATCTTCAACGATGTCGAGGTTGGCTCGTAGATTGTTGGAATTTTTCTCTTTATTGAAGAAAAGAAGACGGGGGATGGTAATCCCACTTCCAAGGGGAATAGTGCTTCCGAGCCATTGACGAGGTTGAAGGGTGACTCCCCCGTGAGTGTCCGCTTCGTGGTTTTGTATGACCACAACACCCTCGACAGCTCTTCAATCCACAGACCTCTCACAGCTTCTCCCAATCTCTTCTTAAGGTCTTCTAAAATATGTCGATTTGCATTTTCAATTTGGCCGTTAGTTTGGGGATGCGAGACTGAGGCGAAGCGCTGAGTGATTCCCAAGTCCGTACAGAATTGTGGAAAATTTTTGCCTGTGATTTGCGTGCTGTTATCTGAGACGAATACTCGGGGGATCCCAAATCTGCAGACAATGTTCTTCCAAAAAAATTGCTGGATTTTCTGCTCGGTGATTGTGGCTAGCGATTCTGCTTCGACCCATTTTTGTGAAATAGTCGATAGCAACCACTAAGAAAAATTTTTGGCCGGCTGCTAGCGGAAATGGTCCAAGCAAGTCTATTCCCCACATGGTGAAGGGAATCGGGCTGGAAATAGAGCTGAGGATTGCTTGAGGTCCATGCTTGATTGTTGAATGCTTCTGACAGGGGTTGCATTGGCGAACATATTCTTGTGCGTCAATGAGTAGCGTGGGCCAATAGTACCCGTGATTGAGTATCTTTCGTGCGAGAGATCTTACCTCTTGATGGCAGCTTTCAATCCCTTCATGTTGTTCTTTGAGGACGTATTGTGCTTCCTCTGGAGTGAGACATCTAAGATAAGGCCTGCCATCGACTATGGTGTACGAGCATTTGTATAGGAGTCCTTCCGTGAAAGTGTATCTCTTTTCCCTTGTCCGGATCCTCCTTGCCTCTTTGCGATCTTCAGGGAGGATTCCCTTGTCGAGAAAACTGACTAGGGGTTTCATCCAACAATCTTTAGATATTTGGGCTGTGATGGTCTTGAACTCCAATTCTTCCTCTTTGATGCTAGGCTTAAGAAGGACCTCAATGAGGATTGTGCGGTCTAGCCCATCGAGAGATGAGGAAGCAAACTTGGAGAGGGTATCTGCCTGCCCGTTTTAGTTGCGGGGGATGCGAGTGACATTTGCTTCTCTGAATGCCGTCAGGAGTTTCTTTACTTGTGATAAATACTTGGTCATGCGGTCATCCCTAGCTTCATATTCTCCTTGGACTTGGTTAACAACTAACTGGGAGTCGCTAAACATCTCGATTCTTCACGCGCCTGCTTCTCGTGCTAAACGAAGACCAATGATTAATGCGTCGTATTCTGCTTCGTTGTTGGAAGCAGAAAAGTTGAGGCACAATGAATATTGGAGAGTAAACTTATTGGGCCCGAGCAAAATGATTCCTGCTCTGCTTACTTTGAGGCAAGATGACCCATCTACTTACACTTTCCAAAGTAGGGGGTTTCGTCTTCCTCGGGAAGTCGGTGATGGTGGTTTCCACAATGAATTAGGCCAAGGCCTGGGCCTTGATGGTCGTTCTTAGATGGTAGCTGATGTCGTGTTGACTCAGTTCAATGGACCACTTCATCAATCTTTCAGAACTTTCAGGTTTGAGGAGCACTTGCTTGAGCTGTTGATCATTGAGGACACATATGGAATGTGCTTGGAAATAGGGGTGAAGTTTTCAAGATGCTGTGATCAGTGCATTGGCCATCTTTTCCATTTTTGAGTAACGGAGTTCTGAATTACGGAGCACCTTGCTGACATAGTAAATTGGTTTCTGAACTCTGCCTTCTTCTCAGACTAGGACGACATTAAGATTCTGGTCAGAGATAGCTAAGTAGAGGAAAAGGATTTCACCTGGTTTGGGCTTGCTAAGAAGTGGAGGGTTTGCGAGGTATGCTTTGAGTTGTTCAAAAGCGGTCTGTTGTTCTTCTCTCCACTAAAACCTTTCGCACCCCATGAGATTTTGAAAAAGGGCAAACACTTCTCCCCATATTTAGAGAGGAATCGGCCGATGGCAGCTAAGCGACCGGTTAATTTCTGCACTTCTTTAACCATAGTCGGGGAAGACATATTACGAATCGCCTGGATTTTCTTGGGATTGGCTTCGATTCCCCTTTGAATAACCATGAAGCCTAAGAATTTATCAGAGGATACTCCGAAAGCGCATTTGGTAGGATTCAGATGCATGTTGTGCTTGCACAATTCTTCGAATGCTTCTTGGAGGTCAATACATGGTCCTCCTTCTGAAGGCTTTTGACTAACATATCATCCACGTAGACTTCCATGTTCCTGCCAATTTGTCCTTTGAAGACCTTGTTTACCAGATGTTGATAAGTAGCGCCGATATTTTTCAGGCTGAAAGGCATGACTCGATAGCAGTATAGACCCTAGTCGGTGATGAAGGATGTTTTCAGAGTGTCAGGTGGAAACATTTGAATCTGATTATATCCAGAAAATGCATCCATGAAATTAAGGAGTTCGTGACCCGACATGGCATCGATCAGTGCATCTATACTGGGGAGAGAGAATGAGTCTTTCAGACATGCTTTATTAAGATCTGTAAAGTCTATGCACATTCTCCAGTTACCGTTTGCTTTCTTAACCATCACCTCGTTTGCCAACCACTCTGGATAGTTAACTTCATTAATGAAGCATGCGACTAGGAGTTTTTCGACTTCTTCCTTGACCGCTCGGCACCTATCTGAAGCAAATTTTTGGCGTCGTTCCTAAATGGGCTTGGCATCAGTACTCACGCTAAGATGATGCATGATTAGGTCTTTGGGGATTCCTGGCATATCGATCGCGGTCCAGGCGAATAAATCTTGATTTTGCCTTATACAAGAAATGAGGCGCTTCTTGTGCTGGATAGGAAGGGTCTTGCTGACTCGAAAACTCTTGTTCTGGTCCTCTTGGGAGAAAGGAATCTCCTCTAATTCATCCACGGGCTCCGAATTCACATGATTTCTTTCTGGTGGGGGCTCAATGGTATCAAGCAGGAGAATTAAGCACTCCATAGTGGTAGTGTAACATGCTCGTGCTTCCTGCTGGTCTCCTACTGCCTGGCCTACGCCTGTTATTGTCGAAAATTTTATTTTCATGTGAAACGTAGAGGAGACCGAATGGAAAGTGGTTAGCTCGGGGCGGTCAAATATTGCATTGTATGCAACTTTAATGTCGACTACCAGGAAGTCAAGTGTCTCCATCTGAGTTGCTGGGGCTTTTCCTGCCATTGCATCGAGTGTGATTATTCCTTCGACACGAACGGGTACACCTGAGAAGCTGTGAAGTGTGTAACCGAATGGTTTGAGTTGATCTCGAGAGAGTTTTAGAGCATCAAATGCAGCCATGAAGAAGATGTTTACAGAGCTGCCATTGTCTACGAGGTTACGTCGCACCTCATGATTTGTCATGCCTAGATTGATAACCAGTGCATCGCAATGAGGCATTTTGACGCTTTCAAGATATTTATTGGAGAAGGACACAGAGAGGCCCGAACCTGTTGGGGGTGGAGTGTTATGTACTAAATTAAATTCCCTTACAAAGGCTTTGCAGGAGGAGTTAGAATCTCCTCCCATAGGTTTTTCATGAATGGTGTGTAGGATGGCCATGTGCTCAGAGTCTCATGATTCAGAAGGCCTTTCTGGACGCTTATTAGCCCCATTGGCAGAGGGGTTTCAGTGTTATTATTTCGTTGGACAAACTGAGAGAGATAGCCCCGCCGAATCAAGTCTTCAATTTTTTCTTTGAGGGCCTTGCAATTGTCGGTAGTGTGTTCATGGCCTCTATGAAATACGCACCACAGGCCCTTGTCTCTCCTCTTACTAGCCGTTGTCATTTTGGGACGAGGATGAACTATCCCATATTTTTAAACCGCCATGAGGATGACAGACACGCTTGTGTTCAAAGGAGTAAACTTGTCGAAGTGGGGAGTTGGAGGAGGATGGCGTTGGCTCGCACCGTTTCTTAAGAACTTCTTGGGTGTTTCCTCATTTGTGTTCTTGCATTTGTTACCGGAAAGTGACTCTTTCTTGACTTGTGCATTGAGTGCTTCCTTCACTCTGATGTAATTTTCACTCCTTTCCAGGAGCTCAGTGAAATCTCGAGGTGGCCTCTTGGCGAGGGATGCTTTTAATTCATAATGCATAACGTTGTGACGGAAAGCTGCAGCCGCCACTGAAGAGTCTGAGGAAATTGACCTTGCTTCTGCTGTAAAGCATTTGACGAAGTCTTTTAGCCGTTCTCTATCTATTTGCTTCAGTTCTAAAAGGGAGACACTTGTTTTTTCAGCCTTGCGGCTAGTAACGAAATGCGCAATGAAAAGCTCGTCGAGCTGATCAAAAGAGAATATTTATCCTAGATTCAGGAGAGAATACCATTCCCTTACTGGTCCTTTCAGTGTGGCGAGGAATGTTCGACACATGAGTGCATCGGTGGCGTTGTAGACCATCATGAGTGTTTTGAAACTTTCAACATGATCTGTCAGGTCCGATTCTCCATTGTAAGATTCAAATTGAGGAGCCTTGAAGCCTCTTGGGATAGGTTCATCGCAGATGGATTTGCTGAAAGGATGTCGACTAGGTCGGTAGGCCTTGCTGGAGCGGTTTCTCTCATTCCTCATCTGTTCTAGACGATTCTCTACTTCTTCAATACGGCGAAGAACTTGGTCGTCCTTCCTCTGAGATCCAGTTGAGTTGGCAGATCCTTCGTTGGGGGGCTGGCCCAAATCTTGACTTCCTTGGATAGCATGGAGAATGTCGAGCTAGAACTTATCCAATTTAGCCCTCGTGCCTGGGGCATTTTCCCCTTTGTTCTACACAAGAAGCTTTCGACTCTCATGAGTCGGGCTCCTTATGGTGGTGCACCCCCTGTGAGAGGAGGATTGCCTTGATCTCTTTCTAGGAAAGTTGGTTCTCTAATTTTCTTGATGTCCCGAGCGGGTGGCCTCAGATCGGGTGCGTCTCTCGTCCAACCGAATTCGCAGATCGGTTCCTTGTTGCCTGGTCCTGATGATCTAGCGGAGATCTTTAGACCCCCGAGGGCCTCGTGAAGCCATTGAATCAGTTGAAGCATTATGAACTAAGATACAATCATGCTGAGGATGTTGTTCATGATGGTTTTGTCGGGAGCCCCCCAGTGCCTCTCCATTGGAAGGTGCTTGATTAGGCTGTCGGGGTGAATGTTGAGGAGGAATAAGAACTTCCATAGGAGGAGCTGGTTGACGAAGAGAATTGGTGCGACGGCTTAAGGCCGCCCCTCTACCTTTTAGTCTTGGTGGCATGGCGGCAAGTCTGGCTTATGTAGCTTCCAACAGACGGTGCCAATCTGTTGCTGCTTATTTTGGTGTAGGAGCAAACAGATAGTGAGTTAACGATTGATGGAAACTATTAAAAATCTGACCATTGACCTTGGTCGTGAAATACAGTTAGAGCTCCTGAGATTGAATGTGGATCGTTGATTGACCACCGTGATCTGAATTCGACGGTTGCTGATGCGGTCGATGGGCCTGCAAAAAGCCTGAAACAACAGGGGGTGGCCCCGGCGATAAACCCTCCGATGTTCAAGTCAGAACCAGAAAGAGAAAGGGAGTATGAGAAAGAAACTTACGGATTGTTGATTACCTTCTGACTGTGGAGGGGGAGGGTATTTATAGGCCTGAGAAACATATCAACAAATTGATTTAGATCCGTTGGATCGATATGAATTCCTTACCCCTTTATGTTTCTCCCCCTCAAGAGATAAGTTCTATTGTTAGGGGATAAGAGATTTAACTCCTTGCCTGCATGGGTTGGGTGTCTCCTAGTGGCCTAATCTGTCACTTTTTATGGGCTTGAAGGAAGCCCATGTATTGTAGAGGAGCCTGAAGAAAGCCCAGACCTATTATGATTAATTTGCTTGTAGAAGCTTTGAGGTCTGTGCTGGAATTGTACGGCCTTGATTTATCGTGATTTTTACCATCATCAAATATAATATTCAATATCAAAATACACTAATACACTAATACAACAGAGGCCAGAGAGTGAAAAGAAATCAGAGAGTGAAGGCCAAATGTGAAAAGATGCCAAATATATTCTTGTTGTAGTGGCAGCCACAAACGCAGAGAGTGAAGGCCACAAAAGCAAGCTCTTTGAACTTGGATTTAAAGCAAGCTCTTTGATCTGCATTAAAAAGAGAAAAAGGGAATGGATTGGATCAATTTCTTCGACCTTGGATTAATTTCAAATTGAAGAAGGGAATACAAGCTCACTTTATGAAGATTTCAGCATCGATTGTGTTGGAATTCAAATTTTTAGGGTTAGGGTTTGCCGTTTGGTTTGGGGGGAAAGGGAGAAGAAGAAGACAGGTTGGGGGACGAGAGAAAGAAAAGAGAAAAAAAGGGCCAGGAATGAGCTTCTGGAATTTTGGAATGATTTTTTTTAAACTTATATTTCAAAGTTTACACATAACACCTTAGTAAATTTTTATTTACTAGATATGTATATATAATGATTATTTTTTCAATTTGTAGGGGGCGCTGCTGTACCCCCTCGGGACTGCATGGCTACAACCCTAAATTTAAGGGTTAATATATTTCTCTATTATAAGTATTAAGAACTTAGATAGTTTGACATACAAGTAAATGGTTTTCTACTTTTGTGAATTAAGATATAGTAGGTTTCTTCTTGAGTCAAGTTTACATATAGGAAATTTTTAGAAACTATTTGCAAATATAGGAGACCCTCAAACTATTTACAATAATAGGGCCGTTGGAAGTAATTTTCTAAAAAGGACTCTAACTTTCAAGATATTTACAAAACATTAAAATTAAAAATTTGCATAACTCACTACCCTATTTAAAAACTGGATATTTCACACAAAATAAAAAAATTTATATTTAAAAATCTTATAAAATTTAAAATAAGATACGTTGTTAGTATACTAATAGAAAGAACACATATAACTGATAAGAAAATATTAAAATATTTTGTACTAACAAGTAAGTAAGGTAACTCAAAACCTACCTAAAAAAATACAAAAGAAAATAGCATACAAAGTATTAGATAATAGAAACGAAGAAGTAAGTTGGTATTATCAACACCTACTAACATATAGAATATTAAGGTAAGCATGATTGATAGTCCAAAAGTAGAAACATTAATAAGCAAATTAAATTCAAAAATAGAATCAAAAATTTATATGATAAACATTTAAGAGTTGGAAGAATATTAAAATGGCCCAGAATTTGTAGGAACTATAAGAAAAGATTTAAAAATCATAAATAAGAATATAAAATAACTAAGTAGATATATAACCGAAGACACAGAATAAGAATTAGGCATAACGGAAGAATGTATGAAGGAGTTAGAATCCATAACAGAACTTAATATAAATATTTTAGAAATTGAAGATTTAATGACAAATCTCAATTCAGAGTAAGTAGAGAAAGCCTTAAAAAATCTAGATATAACAAATAAAGAAATAAAAATAGATCAAGAGAAAGACAAGATCATAACAAAACCTATAGAAAGTCCAAGTAATATGTACGAATATTTAAGACCATTGCCTAGTAAAAAAAACCTTATAACCTACCTTGGATATGGCAAAGTAAGGAAATAAGTAAGTTAGAAAAAGAAAAAGGAACACCAAACTATGAGCCCACAAAACACTATGAAAAAAGAATAACAGGAAATGGAGAAGACTAGATTTAGATTATGTAAAAGAGGTAGATAGAACAATAGAAGAATGGGTAAAAACATCCCTATTAGTAAGATTTAGACAAAACCTTTTAAAAAATACATTTGAGAAATTTATAGAAGCAATATTTGTTGGAGTAGAAGCGAAATGGTGGAATGAGTTAACAGAAGAAGAAATAACTAAAATAAGGAAAACAAAACCAATTGAAAATAAATGAACACAAGAAATTTCTGCACAAAGAACCTTAGGATTAAAAGAAATAATAAAAAATTACGAGAAAACAATAAGAACATAATTTAGTGTCTACGAAAAAACAGAATGACATAATATATATAAAATGAACCAAGCAAGATGGAGACTAAGCAATTTAGAAATTTGTGATATGTGTTGTTTAGATAACTATACATGTGAATTCAGAGAATATTTTCGAGATAGTTATTACACAAAAAAAGAGAATGGTCCAATTCTTGACTATTTTTTCCTAAAATTACAAGATCCATGGAAGATAAACATATATAGTGCATATGTAAAAGAGAAAGTAAAACCAGAAATAGATATTTTAGGGTATAGAACACAATTTTAAAAATATTATAGAGATAAAGTATATCAAGAAGCTAAATCAACTATTAAATATTATAGAATATATAAACAAAGAATTTATAGTGATGTAGCAAGACCAAATATTTGGGGATGTAATAATAACAATAATTATACAAAGAGACGTAAACAAAAATTCCAAAAACATAAACCAAAATATACATAAACTTTTAAGAGATATGAAAAACCATATAAAAGATACTTCAATAAATAAAAATAAATAATATCTAAAAAACACAAAGAAATTTAATTGTTATAGATGTGGAGAAGTAGGACATATATCACCAAATTGTCCTAAGAGAATGAAAAAAGAAAATGTAAAATATGTAGAAGAAATTGAATAAATGGATAACATAAACTATGAACCCATAGAATATGAGTAAGACTGGTCAGAAATTAGTGAAGATGAGGAAATAATGGTAATGGAAGAAGATAGTAGCAGTAGTAAAGATGAAACAGAAGAATGTGAAATAAACATGATGACAGAAATAACAGAAATATGATAACAATTAGAAATAGAATAAAATAATAAAGAAGTAAGGAAAAAATGAGGTTTGACATACAGAAATACGATAAAATAAGAGCAACAAACTTGGACATAAACCTAAAATAAATATTTAAACTTCTAATATTTGAAAGAAAAAAGAATACTATCATAATAGCCAGAAATAATGAATAACCTATAGACATTGAATAAGCACAAGGAAAAACCATAATTTCATTAATAATAGTAAGAATAATAAATAAAAAATAAAAAATAAATAAATGAGATAACCAGAAAAATATTAAAACACATACATTTAGGAGCGGTACAAATAATAATAAAAGCTTAAGTTAAGGAAGGAATAAATACACCCCTAGAAATATACCTAATGGATGATAGCATAATATAATGTACACAAGATGCCTTAATAGGAATAGTACAAGAAAACCTAATGCATCAAAAAATAAAATTTACAATAAACTAATTTCTCTATAAGTATGGTAGAAGAAAATAAGGACAAAAGTTTAGTCATGTACCACAGATTATCTGGAATAGAAATGATAAAGAAAAGTAAAGTTATGAGTATACAAATAAGAAATATTTAGGTTTTCACTAGTAAGCATGAAGTAAATAACATAAACACAAATAATTTTAAGATAGAACCACTATTCAGAGAAATTATAAGGTACAAACCAGCGAGAAAAAAACCCTTAAATAACTGTAACAAATTATATAGAATTTGACTTTAAAAAAGCAAAAGACATTGTAAAATAAAAAACACCACAAATAATGTTTAGAAAGATATCCCTATCCATACGAAACAAACAACAAGCATTGGAATTAATACCAATAGTAAATACATTAGACAGTCAAAATAATAATCAATTTAAAATAAAAATAGAATATTATGACAGTTGAAAATGGAATAAATAAGTAACATTTGTAAATACAGGAGCTACTAACTCTCATATAAAACAAACAAATATATAAACAAAAGAATTAATACCATTAGAGAATCCATATTACTACTTAGACTATTATAATAGTAAACATCTAATTGTCCATAAAATAATATTACCACTGAGGATAAATGGTAGAAATAAAATGCTATTACATTTACATGTAGATCCAGAGCATAATGTTAATGAAATGTTATTAGGAACTGACTTCCTTACATCAGTACAACCTTACTCTATACAAGAAGAAAAAATCACAATAACATAAACAATGAAAATATAGTAATAAATAGAATATTGTGTAAATAAATCCATTAAGAGCAACAAAAAATACATTGTACATACTAACAGAATTTATCTACGAATGATACAAATCAAGAAACTATCATAGTCTAATAGACACTGGAGCATGCACTAGCTTATGCTGTGAAAATATACTACCAAGATGGAAATAAGATGGATATAATAGAAGGCAATAACTAGATTAACTAGACAACCCGTCATACTTGATAAGTGTTAACAAGATGTTACTATACAAATACGAAATTACGTGCAAAAAATCCCAATAATAAACCAATTTAATGATATTAATAATGATGTACAATTAGGAATGACTTTTTCCAAC
Source organism: Hemerocallis citrina (assembly GCA_017893485.1). Classification (NCBI taxonomy): domain Eukaryota; kingdom Viridiplantae; phylum Streptophyta; class Magnoliopsida; order Asparagales; family Asphodelaceae; genus Hemerocallis; species Hemerocallis citrina. Next base: position 116,129,638 of record CM030366.1, read on the forward strand.
AATACTATCATATATCACATAAATCAGTTATATTTACAACATCTTCTCAATACCAAGCAATAGCAATTAGATTAACACAGCCTTATTCTAGAACAGACCTACCACATATCAGAGTTTCATCAGCCCAGCGTGGTGAATACTTATATTTGTCAAATAAAACTAGAATACAACAAGTACAAGTAACATTTACACAAGAAATTTTACAAAAAACAAGTAGAAGATCTATGTGGAGAAGACCTTTTAGCAAAATGGCACTGAAGTAAACTCGCAGCTCATATAAAACAAATAGATAAGAACAAAATAATAAAAATTAAACTCATTATACATACTCCAACAGATTTATAAGAATTTAAAATACATATAAAATAACTAATGGAAAACAGTTACATAAGAAAATCACAAAGTCCACATTCATCACCAGTATTCATAGTACGAAAATATTCAGAAGAAAAAAAGAGGTAAATCTAGAATTGTAGTAAATTATAAGGAACTAAATAAGAATGCTAAAAGATTTGGATACCCGCCACCAGATATGCATATACTGTTAAACACAGTATGAAAAAATATATATATATATTCAAAATTCGATTGCAAATTAGGATTTTAACATGAAAAACTAACAGAAGAATCAAAACAATTAACATCATTTAGTACACCACAAGAATTCTATGAATGTAACGTATTACATTTTAGATATAAAAATAGTCCAGGAGTATTTCAAGAATATATGGATAAGATATTTAAAAAATATATAAAAAAACTATACTAGTATATGTAGATGATATTCTTATAGGATCCGAAAACGAAGAACAACATATAGAACATTTCATAAAATTTATAGAAATAGTAAAAAAGTGTAGGTATTATATTATCCCAAAAAAATGGAACTGTTCAAAACAGAGATAGAATTCTTGGGTACAAAATTATCGCATGAAGTAATAGAACTACAACCATATATAACAAAGAAGATAAAGACATTTCCTAATGTCCTAAAAGAAAAAAGAGAAGTACAAGACATAATTGGACTACTAATTCAAACAAGAGGATACATACCAAATTTATCAGCAAAAACAAATTTGTTACAACAAAAACTAAAAAAGTTTAAGAAATGGAAATGGACCCCAGAGGATGAACAAAATTTTAAAATATTAAAACACCAAACTTCTAAATTAAATAAGCTAAGATTACATGTTAAAGAATATTCATGGATAATAGAAACAGATGCATGCGAAGATAATTGGGGAGCAGTATTAAAATTCATTGAAATAGGTGAAAAAAATGAAAGACTAGTCAGATATACTAGTGGATCATTCACACAGACCCAACAAAATTACTACATAAATGAAAATGAACTATTAGCAATACTAAAAGCTCTAAAAAGATTAAATTATTCATAATACATACAAAATTCACAGTAAGGACAGACAATACAGAAGCATAGAGTTTGATTAATAAAATAATAGATCCAACTATAGCAAATAAAAGATTGATAAGATGACAAATAGAACTAGCAAATTATGATTTTAAAATAGAAAACATAAAAGGAAAGAATAACATTTTAGCCGATTTTAATCAAGAAATTAATTGTTTAATTCGTTGCAGAATGGAAACTAGAGTTTACTAAATAGAACAGAATATAATTTTCCTCGAGGGAACCATGGAGAAAATAAAATGAGTATTTAATCAATTACAGCTACAAATATGCGAACTCCAAAGTTTGTTCTAACAGCATGTAAGTCAGCATGTAACTATAGAAAATATGGTGGCAATACTAGCAAAAAAATGAGTGAGATGGGCAAACCTACTCGTTCCTTCAAAGAAGAAGCAATTACATCCTCAAATAAGACTACATACAAGGAGACAATTCTTACAGAGAAATCTCCAACCAAATCATCAAAGAAAATATTATTTGTACAATATATTAAAAAAATTATGCCAAGTAACTGAGGTGAACAAGTTCATCAAACCCATATTACTGCAACATATGAACAAGGCCATAATCCTACCAGGAGCTAATCTAAGAACAACCAGGGCCCTGTTCGAAAGAGAACTTATCCATTGCATCTATCCATCAAGGGAATGTGAAAAACTAATTTACTTTCCAAGAGAAATTTATAAAGCAGTCAAGAATTATTTTGGCCTCACAAAGGCCTCAAAAATATATGTCAGAATGTATTCAGCAATTCCTGAGTATCTTGAAGAAAATGAAGAACTTCTAGCAAAACATGTTAAAAAAATTGGGATGACTACCCAAGTGATTTATGGAGTATCTAACATCATACCATACAAACATGAGAAATTTGATAAACTAATCTCAGAAAGACGGACAATGGGATTCAGAAACATGTATTGTGAATTAAAAGACATAAAGTCAAGAGATAGCATTATATGTATCTATGATAGTCCAGACCTAGAGAAGATAATAATGTATAGTCTAGCAAAAATAAAACAGCCACAAGATAAACATGCACTATTTGACAGCTAGTACCGGATATTATCTACTGAAGCAATGACAATGACACAATGGACAGCTGGATACTACAGTAGCTTACTGAATACAGAACATCAAGTGGAGAATGTGAAGATTCGGCAAGGAAGGATCTATTTTTCTAGAATATTTCACAATGTAAACAGAACAATTATTAAAGGCTAATGTAAGTAGTGACGTATTTGTAGCAATTATTGGACATATGATGTAAGCAGTGACGGATATAAACTTGTTGTAAGATGATCCCTTGGTTTATAAAATGGTAGGCTGAGTTGAGAAGAGGGAAGACAATCTAAGAGGAATTTTTTTATATAATCTTGTAAGGAGAGTTCTGTCTGTAAGAAGTTGGAAGGAAATAAAAAATTATCTTTCTAGCATCTATTGGTTCTAGTGCAACATAAGGTATAAATATCTAAATCTCTTTCCCTTAGAGTTTTGTGAGGCTCTGCTTGAAGGATCTTGCAAAAAGACCCATTTGTAATCTTCTATAGTTAAGTTGTACACCTAGTAGCAGGAAACGAACTATGTTGTAATTGTCTGTACTAAAGTGCTACTTGTTGTTCCAGACGTATCTCTTGGATGAAACTCTCTTGAAGAGCATACTATTCATGAGAAAGGAGGAACGTAAAAGGAGCGCTGAAATCGGGGTGCATACAAGAGGTATTTTATTTACAGGTAGTAACTGGTACAGATCAGCTCAAAGAAGTTTAACTAGGCCCGAAGCATGATGAGTCATTTTGTTTTGATTCTTATGATATCCTTAAAATCCCTCTCTACTCCTGATTTCATACTTATAATGGATAATAATAGTTTCAGTCTTGTCTCAGAAATTATGAATTAATGACTAACTATCAAGGAAGTGATAGAATGTTAGTTTTTTATGTTTATTATCCTCATAGAGTAACAAACATGTATGATTTTTATGAATTAAAGTTATTTTTCTTTAGTGCACAGTGAGTAATAATTATAACTATAAATCAAATTAATCCTGGAGAAACTAGTAATATAAGTATTCAAATAATTGATGACTTAACTTTTTACGAAAGATCTTTATTATTTTATAAAAATGGAGAATTTGTTAGCTATATCTGGAGTCCTACAACATCATGTAGACAATTTCTAGAAGAAAACGAATATATAGAGGAATAAAACGAACATATTGATGAAGGAAATGAACATATGGAAAACCCCGAAGAACCCCCATATGATAGTGGCAGTGAAGTACCAGAGACAGAATCAGAAGCTATGAGAGATCTTGAACTTATGCTTGATTACTTTAATATTTTTGAGATTGATAATGCACATTATTTTCAAGAATATTATTTTACAGAAAACTATCATCTTTGAAGATTTTAATACTCTGTTATTTCTCTTAACATGTAATTCTATTATTTCACATTTTGCATCTAGTTGGTATCAGAGCCTTGTTACTAAGTAAGTCACTCTTACATAGTTTTTTGAAAATATTTGGTACAATTTAAGTAGTTAAAAATTTAACTAGATAATATAAATAGAAAATTTTACAAAAAAATAATTTTAAATTTGTAGAAAGGTCACATCCTATAGAAAATATTATAGAATATGAAGCATAGAATATTATTTAGAAACTATCTCTTAGTTACAAATAGTTTGGTTGTCTCTTTAGTTTCAAAAATATTCCTAACAAAATAATTAACTCTTTTTTCTTTTCCTCTTTATTTGTTGGTTCTCTAAAATAAAGGATAAAACCTAGTAGGGTTTCTACCAAAATACATAAACAAAGATTATTATATTTTTTTAGATTTTATTCAATTTTAAATATGTATTTTCAAAGTTGTCCCCAAATCACATTGTTTGCTATTAAGCTACCTTAGTTATTGAGGGGTTTATGTATTGTATAATAAGTTCGATACGAAGACGATGAAGTGACACATCGATTGGATGGAAGATGAGAAGCAATAGCAGCAACAGAAAAGGTACGGTCAACTGTCACCCTCTCGGGTTTGGTTGGAGTCAAATACGGTCGACTGCATTTGGGTAGTCTACGCGCGCGGCTGCTGTTTGTGTTCGGGTGCGGGTCTATGGGATTTGTTTTAAGTCAAACTTCTTCTCCAAGTTAGATCGTACGGCTTTTACCGTATGTTTATCACTTCAGCAAATATCGGATGACTATTGTATCAAGATATCAAACTAGGGTTTCTCTATATCTTTATATATTGTTGTAATTAGCCTCCATTGAGAGCTGAGAGAGAGAGAGTACTTCATTGAAGAGAGTTTGAGAGATCCTATAGTAAACAACTAGTATTTTGTTGTGAGACTTGAGAGATGGTTGTGGTGAAAATTGTAATATTCTTTTATTTTTTCTAGTTGAATAATATATTGATTTCATATCTCCTGGATTAAGGGGAAAGCTCAATCTGGAACAAATTTAGTGTGTTTGGTGTGATCTTTTATTTGCCTGATGATTTATATTAATTGTCACTTAACAAGATTCTCCAAAGGGAATTAATTTCCCTAACAGTTCATGGAATAAGTTACCCAGACCTGGTTTTCTCTCTTACAAAACAATTAAAAACCTGTTCACACATGTACCGTATCTCACTTGGACCCAGTCACTTGAGACTTGACTCACTCCTATTATTGATGACCTGTTCAAAGTAGCGTACCAACAAATGTAATCTGACCTAGCAAGTTGTGGAGCAGCTTCCTCACTTGACTTTTTAGTCTTTTAGTTGATCTGAATCTCTATATGAAAGCCTTCACTTCCACAACAATTTCATTCTCAATCCTAATTTCTACATAGTACAAACTCAATCAAATACAAAGCAAAGAAGAAAGCAAGCTCAGAAAATAAAGGATAAATGGGAAACTGTATCGATCGCCAACGAGCAGTAACTTGGGTCGACGACGATGACAACCAAGAAGACCAAGATTATTATCGAGATTTGAAGGCAGAAAGGAAGATGCTAAATAACAAGAATGTCATTCCGTCAACAGCCGTGGTGAAAATCAAGTTAACCAGAAAGCAATTGAATGAAGTATTAAAGAAAATGGAAGAAAAAGATGTGAACATTCAAAAGGTAATGACAAATCTAATTAGCAGCAGTAAAACGAGCGTTCGTGATCGATATTGGAGGCCAGCCTTACAGAGTATCCCTGAAGTATCCGAGTAGCATTTACAACATCAACAATGAGATTTATTTTCTTTTATTGATTTTTGGACCGGGTCTGAGTTGGAATCTTTCTATTTTGTATTCATTATTAGTTTGTGCAGAGTGGAAACTGGGTTGAGGGATTTTTGTGCTTGAATTGAACCGTATACCGGTTCTATTGTACACAAACAAGTTTGTTTGAAATGTGTATATACGTAAAAATATATAGATTTAGTTCAAGTAAAGATTTCTCTCTCAAACAACACCATTGTTTCTGTAAATTGAGTGGTTTATGTTCTCTGCTAGTTATGGCGGGAAAAATATTTATGCGCTCCACGAAGAATTGGCAGTTAGTACATTTAGATATTTTTGAAATTTGTGCCTTTTGTTTGTGCCGACACGTTTGTATCGAGTTTTCAGATGGAAATTTCAGGAATTAAGGTTAAGAAATGAGAAATTGGGGAAGAACAGAGACGAGAGAGAACGGGAGAGAAGATCATATTAGAAAAGGGAATCAAATCAAATTCATTGCATAAAATGTTTGTTACAATTTCCCCAGCTATTTATACCCGCTACATGATAAGAGTTGTTTCATTTCCCTTTAATTATTCCCACCACAATTTCACTCAAATTTCATGCACACTACCCATGTTTCTATACAAACATACTATACCAATCTGATACTCTTCCATAGCCCACTGATACATTCACCTCGCAATGTACTTAGCCTACATGATGTCCTCCAAGTACTCAAGTCTTTTTATGAACCTTGCAGACTTTTCATGCCTTGGATTTTCATCTGCATCGGCATCTTCTGTTGTGAGGAGGAATGAGACTAATGTCACTGCGGCAAGGATCGAAATGAGGGCGGAACTCCTGCTGGTGTCGGGATCAGGATCAAGAGAGGGAGTTGAATGGTGCTACCGGTGGTGGAAGGGGTGGTGCATTGTTGAGGATGACGTTGGGAGGAGAAGGGAGGAGGCCGGAATCAGGATGATGACGGTGCTTCATTTGTCTGAATCTAGCTGGAGATCGGAATGTCAGGGACCATCGGAGAAGAAAGAGTACCTGCAAATTTCTTTTTCTTTTCTTTTCTTTTCTTTTTTTTCTTTTTTTTTTCTTTTTTTTTTTTGAAAAACGGTATATAGTATCGGGTTTGTGGATTTGGGTATAAGGTTAAACGGGTCGGGTTTGAGAAGGGGGTATAGAAAATTAGGGTTAGGGTTTGAGGTAAGAGGGGAGATTGGCGGCTAAGGTTGTGGGTGGCGGGATATGGTAGGTCGGGAGCAACAACATCAGGGTAAGCGATGGAGTTGATGGCGGTCGTAGTGGTGGCATCAGGGTTCGGTCGATGGTAGTGGTCGGCAGCTGAAGGGAGCTTTGGGTGGATGGGTTTTGGGTCTGTTGGTTTTTGGGACGAGGAGGTCAATAGCCACGGTGGCGAAAATGGTGGTTGTGGCTGCAGGCCGAAGGTGGTCACGAGGTGCTACGGTGCTATCGATGGCGACAATACGGCATCGCGGGGGAAGGTCATTTGGTTGCTAGGAGTCACCGGAGAAGTCGCTGATGGTGCTCTGATGGGTCGACAACGATGATGGGTTTGTAGTCGCTGATGGTGGAGGAAGGCGGCGGCAGAGTTAAACGGGGTCGACAACATTTTTTTCTCTCTAGCTTTTTCTCTCTAAGAAAAGAAAATTTGTACAATTGTGCTCTGATACCATAATAAGGTTAACAGAGAGATTGAAAAATATTATTGGATTGATTATAACTGAGTACAATGACTCCTATATATAAAAGGAAACCAAATACTAAACTGATACATAACCTGATATGGAACTAAATATATATTACAATATCTAACACTTCATATAGGCAATCTATTTGGCTGTACCACCAGTAATTGGAGATGGATTTGTAGGTTTTACTGAAGTTGGTAACAAGGGAGGTTATGTACTAGGTTGTGGTTGCCATGGAGGTCAATATCCCCTACCCTTACTACTCATGCCCAGAAGATCCTTAATTTTTTCATCCTGCAATCTTGCCAAACCTATAGCATCAGCTAAAGAAGATGTTTTATGAGCTAAAACCTCTCTTCTAATTTCAGGTTTCAATTCAGAGATGTAACACCTCAGAATTGTAGCTTCCGATAGACCCCTAGTTTTATTAACAAGAACATCAAAGTCAACTTGATAAACCGAAAACAACGTTGTCTGAGTTAATTTAAATAGCATCCCTGCATGCTCTTTATAAGCCGAAGCTCCTAATCTGATGTCAATTTGTTGCACCAAATCTTCCCAACTTCGAAAACCACCATAATCAAATTTCTGCCAGAACCAAGCTAGAGCTCTTCCATCCATATGAAACGATGCAATACTAATTTTCTGATCCATAGGAGTCTTATGATACTGAAAGAATTGATTTGCTTTAAAAAGCCACCCTATCGGGTCTTCCCTCTCAAACCTCAAAAAATCTAATATGGGGTTCCTGACAAAAAATTCATGAGTAAGTGTAGATTGTCTTACATTGTTGTGCGGCTCTATAGCAACCTGAGAATGAACGGTATTCTGATCAATCTTTGTTTCCATCACGTAAACGATGCATCAGCTCCGCTAACGTCCCCTATTGCTCATGAAGTTGTTGGCTCTGAATATTCGACAACTCCTTCAATCTCAAAATTGCCTCCTCTAATAAAGCAATTGAATTTGATCGAGTTCTTGGATTATCTGCCATTTCCGAATCCAAATCGGTGAAAGCACCAATTGATATGTTCATATCGAGTTTGTTGGTTTTATGTCTTGCATACTATGTTGGATACAAAGACAATGAAACGATAGAGGAATCGAGACGATCAGAGATGGAGTGGAAGCAAGGGAAACAGTCAGCAACAGTAGTAGCAGGTGGAGTTGCGGTCGACCGTACATGGGGTCGGTCGACCGCCCTACTATGCAGAAGTTCCCGAGAGGGGGACGGTTGACCGACCTTGAGGTGCGATCGACAGAACTCGGCGCTGATGGATTATTTGGGTCGGGTCTTGGCGAATCGTGAGAAACCGAACCTTCTCTTCAAGTCAGATCTTACGGCTCTTATCGTAGGGCTATCTCTTCAGGAATATCCAATGGTTATTGTATCAAGATATCAAACTAGGGTTTCTATAGATCTTTATATATTGTTGTTATTAGCCTCCATTAAGAGCCAAGAGAGAAAGTACTTCATTGAAGAAGAGATTGAGTGATTCTCTAATTGTAAACAACTAGTACTTACTGGTGAGGCTTGAGAGAGGGTCATGCTGAGAATTGTAATATTCTTGTATCTTCTCTAATTTAATAACATCTTGGATTTCTTCTCCCCCGGATTAAGGCGAAATATCCAACCGGGACAAATTTATGTGTGCTTTGGTGTGTTTGGTATGATCTCATTTGTACTTGGTAGTTTGTGTTGATTGCATCGAATAACTAAACAAGATCCTAAGGGAAGTTTTCGGTAGATATCCCTAACAATTGGTATCAGAGCTTCGGGTTCAAGGATTTGTTCGAGTTCCTTGGAAAAGATGGCAAATCAGATCATGAAGATTAAGTAGTTCAAAGGCAAGATCAACTTTGATCTCTTGAAGGTGGACGTGCATGAAGAATTGGATTAACAAGACTTGGATCTAGTCATAGAAGGAGATAAAGAGAGACCAATCGGCACAAAGCAGGAGAATTGGGAGGATATTTATTCTGAAGCCTTGTTTATAATCCATATGTATTCGATGAGCGAAGTCAGGTATAAGAGAAGCGTGGCGAGTCTTTGGGCAAGATTCAGATCTGACAACTCGGGATCATCATTACAGGGTCGGATGCATCAGAAAGGAAAGTTGTGGATTTCTCAATGAAGAAAAATACCGCTCTTCTAGATTATGTAGTGGAGTTCAATATGGAGTTACCTAAATTGAGGGCGTTCAACGCAGATGATCTAAATGTTTCCAACTTGATATATTCATCATCAGATCCATCCAACATGATAACCGTGCTAGATAAGAAATCTACCAAAGAGAAGTTTTTCATAGCAGGCATGATCAAGGGGCTGGAGGAGGATGCACTTAGGAAGGAGAGTCAGAAATCGGCATTAACTTCTGTGAGTTTCTTGGAGATGGATTGTACTTTGATTGGAAGGGAAAGTGTATGTAGGGGTAAGGTTCGTGGCCACCAGTGCAAAGGGATTGAGCATTACATGAGAGACTGTTGCAAGCGGTTGAGTCAGAGGGGCGCCAAGTACAGTGCCGTTGAATCAGGTGATGGTTTAAACAGTGCTTTTGTTTCAAGTTCCTTAGATGTGAATTTCGGCTGTTCTTTTAATTCGGTTAGTTCTTCTCAAGTTTTCTCCGAGAGGGAGATGGTTTCTACTTACAAATTTGCATCATGTCGTCGTGTGAGAACGAAGGTTGATAATATTTTTGAAGTAATGATTTCTACTTACAAGTTTGTCTGATGTCGTTGTGTAAGAACAAAGATTGACAAGACTTGTGAAGTAAGGGGAGAGAAAACAAATGAGTCGAAGACGACAGACGGAAGGGGACACACATTGGAGGAGGGCATGCATATTCCTTTATGAAGCGGAGCCTTATTTCCATGAGAACTCTAAAAGCACGAGACTACAGGTGCACAGATCCGGGTGGAGTTCGTTTAGTTTGGAAAAGTTATCGCAAGGTGATGAAGGGTGAGAGGGGGATTGAGCAGGATCAGCACAACCTCTACCAGCTTTGGAGGAATAGGAAATCTTGGCCAAGTGGTTTGAGGTCCATCATTCCTAAAGCACTATCTAGTTTGCCGTCACTAGAATTATCCGAGCGAGACTGCGACGTTCGAATATCGTCGAAATGTGGAGAGAGCCTTGAGGTCAGTGAAGTTCGTGTGGAAGGTGGCACCTCCATGATTACATCTACTGGGGTGTGCCCTTGATGGGGGCATACATCGAGAAAAAACAGGTGGAGATAGATTGCCATCGAAACGAGTTGTCTGCAAGAAGAAAAGGAAAAGAGTCTAGAATGTTTTAAATCACACAAGTGTGGATTTATGAGTATGCAATCCAAGGTGGAGATTGTTCGGTTTATGTCTTGCATACTATGTTGGACGATGAGGCGGTGGAGGAATCGAGACGATCAGAGGCGGAGTGGAAGTAAGGGAAACAGTCAGCAGCAGTAGCAGCAGGTGGAGTTGTGATCGACCGTACTTGGGATCGGTCGATCGCCATACTATGCAGAAGTTCCCGAGAGGGGGACGGTCGACCGACCTTAAGGTGCGGTCGACCGAACGCGGCGTTAATGGATTATTTGGGTCGGGTCTTAGCGATTCGTGAGAAGCCTAACTTGCTCTTCAAGTCAGATCTTACGACTCTTATCGTATGGCTATCTCTTCAGGAATATCCTATAGTTATTGTATCAAGATATCAAACTAGGGTTTCTCTAGATCTCTATATATTGTTGTTAATTATTGGCCTCCATTGAGAACCAAGAAAGAGAGTACTTCATTGAATGAGAGATTGAGTGATTTTCTAATTGTAAATAACTAGTACTTGCTGGTGAGGCTTGAGAGAGAGGGTCGTGGTGAGAATTGTAATATTCTTGTATCTTCTCTAGTTGAATAACATCTTGGGTTTCTTCTCCCTGGGATTAAGGCGAAAGTCCCAACCGGGACAAATTTGTGTGTGCTTTGGTATGTTAGGTATGATTTCATGTGTGTTTGGTAGTTTGTGTTGATTGTATCAAATAACGCAATAAGATTCTAAGGGGGGTTTCAGTAGAAATCTCTTTCATATGGAAATTTCAGGAATTAGAGTTAAGAAATGAGAAATTGGGGAAGAACAGAGATGAGAGAGAACGGGAGAGAATATGAGATTAGAAAAGGGAATCAAATCAAATTCATTGCGTAAAATGTTTGTTACAATTTCCCCAGCTATTTATACCTGCTACATGACAAAAGTTGTTACATTTCCCTTTCATTATTCCCCCCACAATTTCACTCAAATTTCATGCACACTACCCGTGTTTCAATACATACAACCTAATACCAATCTGATACTCTTCCATAGCCGACTGATACATTCTCCTCGCACTGTACTTAAGCCTACATATGAAGTCCTTCGTGTACACATGCCTCTTTTCTATCCTTCACGCCTTGAATTTTCATCTGCAACAGCATCTTCCTCGGTCTCAGTTTGATCCTGCAGTACCTGATGAGCTCCAACTTCCCTAACATGAGCAGCACGTGTATCAGCCTTCTGTACCATCAAAAATGTTGACAAACTATATGGCGGCATAATTTCTTTCGGAGATTCAAAAGCTCCTACAATTTCATAGAGATTATTTTACCCACCACGGCAGAAAAATATATTTAATGATTTATGGTGAGTGCAATAACCAAGATTTGGTATTTCATAGAGAGTATTTTCTTCAAGCATGGTATAAAGGTATTATTATTATATAATTAATGCATTATGATGAGTGCAATTAACAAGGATTAGGTCATAGGAAAAATCACTCTGCTCCTACAAGCCCCACTTCTGTACTTTCTTATTTATCTTTTTGTAATGTGAAATTATTTCAACTGGACGATTCGCACAAATATGACAGGTGATTTTTCTCTTTTTAAATTATCATAAATAGATATAACATATGAGTGAAGAATATGAGTGAAGAGTGATGCTTCATCCACTATCAATTTTATTATTATTATTTTTACTATTATTATTTTTACTATCTTAGGTGGTACACTTTTATTAGAGAGTTCTCCCATTCACTTTCTCTTCTCCCATCTATTAAAGTATAACGCCTAAAATAGTGAAGAGAAATGTAGTTAAATTAATAGTTGATCTAGCATTACCCATAAGTGAATAAGCTTTTATACAATTAAGTATGTCTCTTGTTTTTTTACTTTTGAGAGAAGGTCGTTTATTTCTGTTGTATTGTACTAGAGTTATTTGGAGGAAACCTTTTCTCTATCAGATTTCAGCTGTTATATCAAGATAAGAAGAAACTTTTAGGATGCGCACAATTCAGAAAGAACTCAGAGTATGGATGAGCATGAATGAATTCTTCAATTTTCTTTTCTTTTGATCAATTATGAGTATGAATGTTTACGTGTCATCTTATCCTTATCCTATCATTGCCATCCGTTGAATAATTAGATCGGAGGATTGGCACCTCAATTAATTTCATTAAAGTAAGGTGTCTATCTAATCAAACCTTTCAGGGAAGAAAAAAAATTAAGTAAAATATCTATGACACTCTGTAAAATATCTATGACCTTCAGGGTGTCGTCTATTTGTCTTTAAACAGAAAAAAAACTAATTTGATCAGTATTAGTAAATATTTTTTTTTTAAAAATAATAACTCCGACGTAGTCTGACTTTGAACCTGAAAAATATCTTAATAAATAATTTTAAAAAAATAAAAATTTCGACGTAGTGTCACCTGAAACATGAGATCTCTCTCATATTAGTTATGATGCATGATTTTTTGAAAGTAAAAACCCCGACGTAACCTGGCTTCGAACCTGAGACTTCCTTCATATTAGTTATGTACACGCGATACACGTAAGTTGGCATGTTTACACACGACAACTCCAACTCTTCCATTATAACGTTAGAGATTAGAGATATACAATGTAGAGTATCAGAGATACATATATGTTAATAAATAGAACGAATCAAACATACATAATGTGTATACTAATATGTATACTGGTTGTATTGTTACATACAAATAGAATTCTGGATTCTATGTTATTTAATTTAACGCAAGCCAGATATTCGGAACTGTGTTATTTTATTTTAGTTTTACAAAATGGTACTATGTTATGTTTTTTTGCCTTCGTATATTGATCATATGTGATGGGGCCAGCCCTGAGTTCTCGGGCCCGAGGCAAAAAGCCCAAATATTTATTTTTAGGAACCCCTAATAATAATATAATTTTTTACGCGCAAAATACGTTGATATGGCTAAAAATGGGATTAAATCGGGGCCGTTCAAATCGGACACGAATCTTAAAGCTCGGGGGTAAAATGGTAATTTCACCTATTAACGGGTCTGAAATGGGAACTGGGTCTTTTTTCAAAGCCCAATAACCCATAAATGGATCTGTCTTACTCGGTACGAGTCCCAACCCGTTACAAACCAGTTCAGAAGGACAAAGAAGAATTCAGATTCATAATTATCCCTAAGAAGTGATCTTAACCGGTTCTATCCATTCACACCAGGAAGTAGAGATATATTCATATCTTGAAACGGATCCCTAAGGCGACTATAAATACCCCCCATCCACCACCATTAAGAGGTAATCAATACTTTTCCAGTTTAAGGTTCTTACTTAATCATTCAGATTACTGACAAGAGCATCGGAGGGTGCGTCGTCGGGATCCATCCCGGTGTCTCGCACTTTTTGCAGGTTCGCAGCAGCGGTAAGAGACCAAGTCTACACGTTGGTGAAGGTCAACAGGTCAACAGGTTTGCCTTGTTCGTTTTCTCAAGAATCCAAAAATTCTATCTGTTTGCTCCCACACCAAAATCAGCAGCAACAGATTGGCGCCGTCTGTGGAAAACCGAAAAAGTAACCTGACCTAACTTTATCAGCGAGACTAGTTTCAAGCCATGCATCCAAAACAGAAGGGAAAGGCAGCGGTCTCCAACCGAAAAACCACTTCTCTTCCTCCTCCCCCTCCTCCAGCTCAAGGTGCTCTTCCTCAACAGGCCCCTCTAGGGTCTCGGGGGGCTGCCCCAGGGGGCTCCCGTCAGAATCATCCGAAGCAACGTCCTCATCATGACCATGTCGCGGGTCCCAATCCTTCAGATGAATCTAGGGCTTCTCAAAGCCCTCCCGAGTAGGATCTTCGTCAAGTGATTGCCGACCATTAAAAGGGGGTCAACCTCAGAACTCGCCTGAACAGATGGCGAGCCCTTGAGGGAGTCCATCAACCTGAGCACCCAGGGGCTTCAAGAATCCGGACCCCCCGACGACCAAGGACTAGAAGATCCCCTCCCCCGAGGAGGCGAAGAGAGTCCCCTCAGCGTCATCAGCGGAGAACTCATTCTCTCCAGTAAGCCGAGACACATATAAGGACCGCCAAGCTAGAGAGGCACCAGTCACAGGGGCAGATCTTCAAGACTTCCAAGCGACAGTCTTACGGGCCCTCAACATTGCCCCAAAGAACAACCAGAGGCCACCTACTCATGAGCCAGCTAGGAGCCATCGCCTTCACACTCTCAGTCCTCGTCCTTCTCCAAGCTACCATCGCCGCAGCCCCAGTCCATCCTCGTACGAAGATGAGTCCCGGGGCTCGGCAAGGTATGATCAAAGAGAAGACTCGGTCTATCGCCGCCTCCACAAGATGGAGAGGCGCATAGGCCAAATGGACAAGGATGAAGAGCTAAGAGGAAGGACCCTCCGCCCGAGTAGACCTCCCTTCTCCCAAACCATCATGAAGGCCCCCATCCCTGAGAACTTCAAGCCGCCTCACTTCGAGACGTATACCGGGGAGTCGGACCCCGCAGACCACATAGAGAGTTTCAAAACTCTCATGATGATCCACCATGCTTCAGATGCCCTCCTCTGTAATATCTTCCCTGCCACGCTAAAGGGGTCTGCGCGAGAATGGTACTCTCGACTCGCCCCGGCCTCCATCTTCCCATTCGATCAGTTCGAAGGGCTCTTCCTTACTCATTTCGTGAGTAGCCGCCGGGCCGAGAAAACAAGTGTATCTCTGGTGACCCTCAACCAAGAAAAGGGTGAACGTCTATAGGATTACATTCGATGCTTCACCGCCGAAGCCCGGTCCATTCCCTCCCTCAACCAGTCAGTAGCCTCTGCCGCATTCGAGCGCAACGTCACTAATGCCAACCTCAGGGCATCCTTGCCAAGAAGCCTCCTCGGGACTTCTCAGAACTCCTACTCAGGGTGGAGAACTACATACGGGCGGAAGAGGCTCTCAACACCCTTGCTCTTGAGGAGACATCTTCTGGGAACAAATGGAAGAATACGAGCGAAGAGGGGTCCCGAAAATCCCAAAAGGACGGCAATGGCCAGCGCCGCCCGACTCCCCGTTTTGAGAAGGTCACCCCCTTCATTGCTAATATATCAGAAGTTCTTATGGAGGTGGATAAGGAAGGGCTACTCCGTGCTCCTCCTAGAATGAATACACCTGGCAAGAAGAGGAACAAGGATAAGTGGTGCTGCTTTCACAGGGACCACGGCCACGACACGGATGATTGTCGGGCTCTCAAGGAGGAGATCGAAGAACTCATACAGCGGGGGCACCTGACCAAATTCGTCCAAAAAGAGGGGGCTGAGCTTCCCCCCTGAGGAGCCAACAAACGAACAGAAAGGCCCGCCGAGCTTCAAGACTCAGCTCCTCCCAAGAGGTCTTCACCTTATTGTAGAAGTAGGATCTTGATTTTCAATAAGGCCAATGCTTGTAACTCGGCCAATAGCATGTAATAATGGCTCGCCCTATTGAAGCGGCCACTTAGTTTATCTCAATAAAACTTTACATTTTTTCATTGAAAATTATTGCTCTTGCTTCATCTCTATCTCTCCGAGTCACGACTCGCTAAATGGTGAGTTCAGAGTCCAGCTTCTTCTACATGGCTGCTCCCGCAACTTACTAACCTCTAACAATGAGTTTGGAGTCCATCACTTGGCTCGATTCCGCTTCAAATAACTTGCTCTTAAGTGAGTTAGAAGTGGTTCGCCATTCGGAACTACTCCCACAAATGTTGAATCCCTCTAACGACGAGTTCAGAGTCCAACAATTGGCTCGACTCCACTTCAAATAACTTGCTCTTAAGTGAGTTAGAAGTGGTTCGCCATTCGGAACTGCTCCCACAACCGTTGAATCCCTCTAACGACGAGTTCGGAGTGCAACACTTGGCTCGACTCTGCTTCAAATAACTTTCTCTTAAGCGAGTTAGAAGTGGTTCGCCATTCGGAATTGCTCCCACAATCGTTGAATCCCTCTAACGACGAGTTCGGAGTCCAACACTTGGCTCGATTCCGCTTTAAATAACTTGCTCTTAAGCAAGTTAGAAGTGGTTCGCCATTCGGAATTGCTCCCACAACCGTTGATTCTCTCACTTAAGCAGCGAGTTCGGAGCTAAAGCTCTCCCCTAGAGTTGCTCCTCAACTCGTCTCACAAATGGCTCTCTCCCAGAGCCGAGCTCTTCACTCCGCTCGCCTCCAAAGTGGACCTCTTCTCAACGAGTTCGGAGCACAACTCTCTTCTAGAGTTCCTCCTCACACTCGTTTAACAAATGGCTCTCTTCCAGAGCCGAGCTCTTCACTCCGCTCACCACCAAAGCGGACCTCTTCTCAACAAGTTTCCTAGAATTCCTCCTCACACTCGTCTCCCCAATGGCTCTCTCCCAGAGCCGAGCTCTTCACTCCGCTCGCCACCAAAGTGGACCTCTACTCAACGAGTTCGGAGCACAACTCTCTCCTAGAGTTCCTCCTCACACTCGTCTCCCAAATGGCTCTCTCCTCGAGCCAAGCTCTTCGCTCCGCTCGCCTCCAAAGCGGACCTCTTCTAAGCGAGTTCGGAGCTCACAACTCTCGCCTAGAGTTGCTCCTCACACTCGTCTCCCAAATGGCTCTCTCCTAGAGCCAAGCTCTTTGCTCCGCTCGCCTCCAAAGCGGGCCTCTTCTAAGCAAGATCGGAGCTCAAAACTCTCCTACAGAGTTGCTCCTTGCACTCACCTCAAAGAATGGGTCTTCCCATGGCTCTTACGAGGGTCTTCCTAGCACATCTTCTCCGCCCCTAGGAGTGGAACTCCTCTTCAAAAATCTCCAAGACCAAAACACTCCTCAACTTCATGAAGACAAGGATGTTGTGTGGCTATTTTGACCATGAAGGAGGGTGAATCTTCATCCCACTCCTAAAGAGAAGTTGTAGATCTTCGAATTAGCTTCGAAACAAGGGGTCGCATGCCCCCGATCGGACCTCCGTGGCACTGGGAAAGTGGATCACAACACAGCTGCACCAAGCAAGAAAATGGCAAAAACTATCACCTCAGGATTCGCGCCATGATCGTGATCAACCGTCTAGATCCCCCACGTAGCTTGGATCTACAAATCCGAGCAACTAGCCATCCGAGCTGCGAATTGGAGAAAAACGACTTTCTCCCCAAAATTCATGTAAGGTCTCGATCGGATGGCTCAGATTATGCCAGCGTCATTAAACGACAAGATAGTGTTTTCTTGGGAACCGAGCCTACCTCGAGATCCACGCCATGATCCAACGGCTCAGATCCCTCCACGTCCCTCGGAACCAAAATCCGAGCGACAAGCGATCCGAGCCGACTCACACCAAGCAAAGAGGCTCGGATACCAAGCACTGCCAAACCCGAGCCGACCCACTCAAGTAAGACGCTCGGAATCCGAGCAAAGGGCAATCTGAGCTCCACACTTGAAGAAAAACGATATCGAGCAACTCCAACTGTTGGATCTTTGCGAAAATCGCGCCAAAGGTGATGGACAGCTCAGATCGTGCCGCGTCCACTAAACGACAAGATAATATTTTCTCGAAATTTGAGCCTCTTGTTTCGTGATTCGTGCCACGATCGTGATCAACCGTCCACATCGAGCCACGTAGCTCAGATCTACAATCTGAACTACCGAAGTACAAAGTGGCAAAAATGTGCCTCGCAATTCATGCTCGGATTCGCAAAAAAAAATAGGAGCACAAGGGTCGGGTTCAGACCCGTTAAGGGATCCAAACCCGAACACCCATACCCTTCTTCTCCTCTTCAGCACCTTCCCGCCAAAACCAAAAAAAACCAGCTCGTCATCTTCAAGCTCTACGCCGAACCCACCATGGCCGAGCTCCATCTTCAATGCCGAACTCACCCCCTTCGTCGCCAAACTCCGACGAGCTCTTCTACCATGCCGAGCTCCTACTTCTTCGCAGAGCCTCGCCATGGCATCCAGCTCTGTCACCGAGCTCGACCCCATCACCTTCCCGAGCTCCCTCCATCGTCGAGCTCCGTCGTCCAAGCTCCGAACCCATCGCCATGCCAAGCTCCACTTCCAACGAGCTCCCTTTGTCGTCTAGCTCCGTCGTCGAGCTCCAAAACCCAACACATCGACGAGCTCGAAACGTTCACCACGGCGTCGAGCTCCCCATCCCGAGCTCGAATCCATCACCAACTGCCTCCGACACCGAGATCACACCTCCATCTCCATCAAACCCAAACTCGTCATCTTCAAGCTCCGAGCTCGCCTCCATTCCTCGCCACCTCCACTGACCAGCTCTTCCTCACCGAAGCTCGGCCTGCCGAGCTCAAGAAACACCGACGTCGAAGATCCACTGTGCCGAGCTCTCCCTCCTTCACTCGTTGAGCTCCCTCGTCGAAGCTTCGACCACCTCCATGGCCGAGCTCCGAGCCAAATGACGATCCGAACCCACTATCGAGCTCACAACCTTCACGAAGAACCCATCTTCTCCGTCGTCGAAACTCGAGTCTCCTCGTCGATGCTTCACCAGAGCTCCGAGCCCACCTCGGCTGCGGGCTCAAACGAAGAGCTCCATCACAACTTCAACCTCCCCTAGTCGACCTCCACTTCGCGAACCGCCAACTGCCGAGCTCGCCATCCAACCTCCTCGCCGATGCTGAGCTCGAGCCATCCCCTCGCCGAGCTCCTCATCGAGCTTCAACTCCCCCCTTCGATGAGCTCCTCTCCGACGCGAGCTTTCCTCGCTGTTGAGGTGTGGCCAAAGTCGAAGGGGGCGAGGCGGTGAATTTGGAGACGAAGAAGAAGAAGGAAAAAAGAAGGAAGCAGAAAGAGAAAATATATATATATATAATAATTAATGCCACGTGGCGATGCCACGTGGCTTCACCTCTAGGGTCGACTGCCGAGCTGCGCAAAAATTGGGCAAAGTTGCTCGGATTCCGAGCAACATGCGATCCGAACTGCAAATGTGGAGAAAAACGCGACCGAGCTACACAAGCTGTCCAATCTTCTCAAAAATCGCACCACGACATGATCGACACTCAGAAATGTGCCACGTGTCCAGAACGTGATCTGCCTTGCGATGCGCGCACATCTGATCATGATCGACGCTCAGAAATGCGCCACGTGTCCAGAACGTGATCTGCTTTGCGATGCGCGCACATCTGGTCACGATCAACGCTCAGAAACGCGCCACGTGTCCAGAACGTGATCTGCTTTGCGATGCGCGCACATCTGGTCACGATCGACGCTCAGAAACGCGCCATGTGTCCAGGTAATATTTAGTTAATTAATTAATTTATTTATTTGTTTTAATTATTTAAAAAATCTGAAAAATAATTTAAAAATTGGGAAAAATTAATTAAAAATTCTAAAAATAATTATTAATTCAGAAAAATTATTTTAAAATTCTGGAAAAATAATTATTTAATTAGAATAATCAATTAATATTTTCGATAATTAATTATTTAATTCGGAAAATGAATAAAAATTTCAAAAAAATGAGAAAAAACTCAAAAAATTCTGGAAAAATCACCAAAAATTCAGAAAATTCTGAGGATATTTTTGGGCATTTTACAAGTCCAGAATAACACCGTTACACCCCGAGCAAAGATCCGAACTCTCTTAAGAACACAGATAAAATTCCGTACGCCATTAGAACAACAAAACTACTCATCGAAGACTGTAAAACTTAGTCTCCAGGAGTGGGGGGCTCGTGATATGGCTAAAAATGGGATTAAATCGAGGCCGTTCAAATCGGACACGAATCTTAAAGCTCAAGGGTAAAATAGTAATTTTACCTACTAACAGGTCTGAAATGGGAACTGGGTCTTTTTTCAAAGCCCAATAACCCATAAACGGATCTGTCTTACTCGGTACGGGTCCCAACCCGTTACAAACCAGTTCAGAAGGATAAAGAAGAATTCAGATTCATAATTATCCCTAAGAAGTGATCTTAACCGCTTCTATCCATTCACACCGGGAAGTAGAGATATATTCATATCTTGAAACGGATCCCTAAGGCGACTATAAATACCCCCCCATCCACCACCATTAAGAGGTAATCAATACTTTTCCAGTTTAAAGTTCTTGTTTAATCATTCAGATTACTGACAAGAGCATCGGAGGGTGCGTCGCCGGCATCCATCCCGGTGTCTTGCACTTTTTGCAGGTTCGCAGCAGCGGCAAGAGACCAAGTCTATATGTTTGTGAAGGTCAACAGGTCAATAGGTTTGCCTTGTTCATTTTCTCAAGAATCCACAAATTCTATCTATTTGCTTCCACACCAAAATCAGTAGCAACATACGTGCTTATATTTACAAGAAAAATATAAATTTAGGGGTCCCTAAAAATTGAAGAAAAAAAAATCGGAAGCCTAAAGCGGTCACCTCACCGGCCTCAAGGTGGAGCCGGCCCTGATCTTTGATTACTCTGTCTGGCCTAGCTGATCACAGAATTTTGATCAATGTTAAATTTCGCTTTATCTATCAATTTAAATTTTTTGGCCCACTTCTGCGAAAGGTAGCCTATTTTTTGAAAACACAATTTTCCATATAGAGCCTTCACTTTACAAGGTCAACAGAACTGTTGGATATATAGGTATATTCTCACTATATGAATAATATTATATGTAATATTATTCTATGGATAATAATACGTGTGTTACATGTATTAATTATATGGATATTGAACAGCGGGTTGAGTGGGTTTACAACCCAGTACTCAAACTAGTATTTATCATATAAATACTGACTTGTGATAGTAGTCTTTTGGTACCTAGGGTAAATATCTCAAGCACCTTACTAGTCCGTGGTTTTCTATCTCCTTTACGCAGCCATCCAGACCTGTTCTGTTTCGTTTGCTTGGTGTTTGGTTTTTTGGGTTTCGTGTCACTATTTGATTTGGTTGTGGATCCAAACCAAACCCGACCCACTTCAATCAGTGTGGTTGTTTGCCTAATGTGCTGGATCTGACCCGCATACCAACCAGATCTGACCCGCCTCAATCTGTATGGTTGTCGGTTGCTTGATGGATCCAACCGGCAGACCCGCATCCCAGTCAACCCGACCTGCACTGCTTTGGGTTGGACAAGATCCGAACCATGTTGGAATGGAACCAATTATGATTGGATCAGATCTAGAAATATGATTGGACCAGATCCGAAATTGAAGATAAGTTCTTTCACCTATCATGTCTTTTAATTATTTTGTTATTGCTAAGTGCTATAGTTTAAATTATTGTTAATCTCTGTTTGTTTATGATTGATTATCTTGCTGTGTGCTAAAGTTCAAATATTTATGAATAGTTGGTACAGTAATTAATTTAATTGATTGTGGACTATTAAAACTTAATTGCAAAGATAAGTCTACTAGTTTCTCTTATTTTGAATCTTATTATGTGTTAAATTCGTTGTTATGTGCTAAAGATTAAATATTTATTTTGACACATTAAATTATAGTTTTGACTATTGATACGATTAAAAATTGTGGCTAAGCTCCACCATTCGATCCCAGCACAGACGAGGTAGACAAGGACAAGATAACAGTTTCATGAAAGTCTAAAGCTCGAAGACAGTTCGTGGGCCTCCCACATGCCCACCAACTCAGTTTGGCCTGCCAAGGAGGGTTGCTCAATTATGGAATATTCAAATTCCCTAAGACGAGGGGATTAACTGTTCCATCATATCCCTAATAATCCAATTAGGCACTAGGAAATCTCTCCCTAATAGATTCTCACTAGCCTATAAATACAGGCTCACCTCCACTATTACCAGGTGATTAAAATTTCAGTAATTAAACCCTACTTGGACGTCTGGTTACTGACTTGATCGTCGGAGTGTCTGTCACCAAGATCACCTCTGGTGTTTCAGGCTGTCCATACAGGTTTCCAGTGGGACACCAACTAGTGCAACCACCACAAACTCTACCAAAATCCACAAATACTAGCGTTTGATCAGGATCGGATCAACGACTGCGATCTGCATTTTCCATCTAACAAAAAACTCATTATCTGTTGCTTCTGCACCGAAAAAAGCAACGTCATATTAGCGCCATCTCTAGGAAACCACACAAGTCTAGCCTCTGACCCGAGTCTTACGTCTTCCCCATCTTCTTCCATGTCCCCAAAGGCCAAGAAAACCACAACTATGGAGTGTCAAGCTGACCCCCCATTACCTCATCTTTGTCCGACTCGCAACAGACTGGCCACTCAGGGGTCGCGGCAGTAGCAGGATGAACGTCGGTCAAGTCCCTCTCCAAGCACCTCCAGCTCGGTCGCGCGACTGGCTGACTGCCCCACCGTGTTGGAACTCCGAAACGTCCTCAACAATCAGCAAAACGAGGAGGACCTTCGCCTTCGGCTTAACCACTCCAGGAACGAAGGACCCTTGAACCAATCTCCAAGCTAAATCCATCACTCTTCCAAGGGTCGGGAGAAGGAGTGTTGTCTTTCCCCAATAATCTTTAAAAGATGTTCTACATTACAAGTTGTAATTTAAAATAAGAATACTCATGGGCTTTAATTAATGGGCCAAAATAATAGTTTTATGAAAGAAGATAAATAAATTAGATTTGGGCTAGAAAGAAAGTCTTATGTTTATTTGAAGAAAAATGGGCCTTTATAAAAATAATTAAAGAACACATATACACACTTCATCCATAATGAAAAATAATTATAAGATTTCATACTACAAAAATTGCACGTGCACACTACGTGCAAAATAAATAAATAATTTTCATAAATGAAAATCGGGGCATTACAACACTCCCTCCTCAGAATAGTTCCGTCCCCGGAACTACAATCAAGAGCGAGAAACAAAACACTCACAACAAGCACAAGAAAAATACAAAAATACAAAATACAAATCAAGCAAAAAGCTCAGGATAATCCTTCAACATCCTCTCCTCAGACTCCCAAGTAGCCTCTTCAACCAAATGGTTCCTCCAGACTACCTTGACCATCGGTATCGTCTTATTCCTCAAGACTTCCTCTCGACGATCAACAATCTCGACAGGAGACTCGATGTAATCGAGATCCAGATGCAAACCTTCCGGCACTTCAGGCAAATAATGACTCGGATCTGGAATATAACCTCTCAGCATAGACACATGAAAGACATTGTGCACCTGAGATAACTCTTCCGGTAACTCAAGCTGGCAAGCAGTTTTCCCGATCCTTTTCAATATCATGTACGGGCCTATAAACCTCGGGTCTAACTTCCCGCCTTTGCCAAATCGAATCACACCTTTACTGGGCGATACTTTCAGAAAGACGAAGTCACCTTCCTCAAACTCAAGGTCCCTTCTCCGGTTGTCTGCATAGCTTTTCTGACTGCTTTGAGCCTCTACCAACCTTTTCCTGATCAGATCAATCTTTTCAGAGGTTTGCTGTACAAGCTCAGGCCCAAACAATTGACGCTCCCCAACTTCAAACCAACAAACAGGTGTTCTGCACTTCCTGCCATACAGAGCTTCGTACGGCGCCATCCCGATGCTAGTCTGAAAACTGTTGTTGTAGGCAAACTCTACCAAAGGTAAATGCCTTTCCCAACTTCCTCCAAAGTCTAGTACACAACACCGAAGCATATCCTCAAGAATACGGTTGACTCTCTCGGTCTGCCCATCGGTTTGCGGATGAAAAGCAGTGCTGAAATCCTTCTGTACCCAAAGCTGTCTGAAGACTCCTCCAGAAATGCGAAGTAAACCGTGCATCTCGATCAGACACAATAGTTGACGGAACACCATGAAGCCTGACGATCTCACCAACATACAACTCAGCTAACTTGTCCATCGAAGCAGTGAGTTTCATCGCCAAGAAGTGAGCAGACTTGGTTAGTCGATCGACTATAACCCAAATCACATCATTGCCTTTAGGACTCTTGGGCAATCACATAATGAAATCCATACTGATGCTATCCCACTTCCATTCCGGAATAGGTAATGGTTGTAATAGACCTCTGGGTCTCTGATTCTCGGTTTTGACTTGCTGACAAACCTCACACTTCACCAAAAACTCAGCCACATCCCGCTTCAAACCTGACCACCAGAAATGCGGTTTGATGTCTCTGTACATCTTAGTACTCCCAGGATGTACCGACAAAAGAGTAGCATGTACCTCCTGAAGAATACTCTCTTTCAGGTCCGCCAGATTTGGAACACATAGTCTATCTCCGAACTACAGCACTCCATCCCTAATTTGAAATCTGGGCAACCTGCCAGCACCAACCTGCTCCTTCATCTCCAAAATATCAGCATCAACGTCCTGACTTACAATAATCCTTCCATTTAGTGTAGGCTGAAGCCTCAACTGAGCTAAAGATGCTCCAAATCCTTGCAAGACAACTTCAATACCTGCTCGATCCAATTCTTCCATCAAATGCTTCTGAGTTGTAATCAAACTGGATAAACTGCTCTTGCGACTAAGTGCATCAGCAACAACATTAGCTTTCCCAGGATGATACTTGATCTCAGATCACATGTCCTCAAGCACTTCCAACCATCTCCGCTGCCTCAAATTCAGATCCTTCTGCTGGTATATGTACTTCAAACTCTTGTGGTCCGTGTACATGTTCATTTTCTCACCGTACACGTAGTGTCTCCATTGCTTCAGGGCAAAGATAATCGCAGCCAACTCCAGATCATGAGTCGGGTAATTCTTCTCATGCGGTCGTAGTTGCCTAGACCCATAAGCAATTACTCTTCCTTCTTGCATTAAGACACAACCAAGCCCACGATGTGAAGCATCGCTGTAAACATAATACTCAACACCTGCTCTAGGCAAAGCCAAAATAGGTGCAGTAGTCAGCTTCTCTTTCAACTCCTGAATGCTTGCCTTACATTGCTCAGTCTACTTGAAGTTCACATTCTTCTTGGTCAAACTAGTAAGCGGCATGGCTAACTGAGCATAACCTTGAATGAATCTCCTGTAGTATCTAGTCAATCCAAGAAAGCTTCTGGCTTCTTTCACTATAATAGGCCTAGCCCAATCTCTCACTGCCTCTATCTTCTGAGGGTCAGTTGCCACTTCCTCCTTAGAAAGGATGTGACCTAGGAATGCCACTTCAGATTTCCAGAAATTACACTTGGATAGCTTAGCATACAACTCCTGCTCTTCCAGCTTCTTCAAAACTCTTGTCAGATGCTCGGTGTGCTCCTCTTCTGACATGGAGTACACGAGGATATTGTCGATAAACACCACGACAAAAGAATCAATGAACGGCCTCAGAACTCTATTCATCAAATCCATGATGATTGCGGGTGCATTGGTCACTCCAAATGGCATAACTAAGAATTCGTAATGCCCATGTCGAGTTCTAAATGCAGTTTTGTGCACATCTTCAGCTTTCACTCGAACTTGGTGATATCCTGATCGAAGATCTATTTTGGAGAAAATAGCAGCTCCTTGTAGACGATCGAACAAGTCATCAATTCGGAGAATAGGATACTTATTCTGAACAGTGACCTTATTCAGATCTCGGTAATCGATACACATTCTCATCGAACCTTCCTTCTTCTTTACCAAAAGCACTGGTGCTCTCCAAGGTGACGCACTAGGTTGAATAAAGCCTTTCTCCAACAGTTCCTCAATCTACCGTTTCACCTCATCCTGTTCCACTGGAGCCATCCTATACGGTGCCTTAGAAATGGGTGCACTTCCCGATTGAAGGGTGATGCTGAACTCTACATCACGATGTGGGGGTAACCCAGGAAAATCATCCAAGAATACAGTCGGATAGTCCCAAACTACAGGAATCCCTTGCACTTCCACAGGAATTTCTTCCTTGCAGATAGCTGCCACCAGCCTAGAACACTTCTTCTTCCCTTGGAAAGTGACTTCAGGTCCACCTGGAGCCTTCACTGTTACCGTCATGGTCTTGCACTCGATGCTTGCACTGTACACCGACATCCAATCAATGCCAATGATAACATCGACTCCCAAGATAGTCAGCTCGATCAGATCAATTCCAAAGATTCTATCCCCAATCACAATCTCGCAATCCGCATAGTACCGATCAGTGGTTAAAGTTTCTCCTGATAGAGTAGCTACTGCTAAGATCTTGCCTGGAAAAATCTTCGGTTCAACTCCCAATATTTTAGCAAATTTAGGAGACACAAAGTATGAGTGGATCCAGTATCGAACAAAACAACAGCTTTCATTCCATTCAAATAAAGTTTTCCTGTTACATAATACACACCCATTACGTAACAGTTCACAAAATAAGCGGAAAAAGAAACAATATAAACCTCTAAACATCCGCCCTCGTACCAGTGATGACATGATCCACCTCATCGGCATCAGCTTCTGTCAAGGCAAATACTCGCCCTGGTTGGTACGGTCTCTTCCCAGTCTGCTGCATTGGCACATTGCGATTACCATTCCGTGGCTTGAGGCATTGGGATTGGTAATGTTCCGTCTCACCACAGTTGAAGCAATTTACCGCAGGAGGTCTCACAACATTGTTCCTAGGTCTTCTAACCACGTTAATAGCGTTCGCCCCTGTCGGTTTGAACCTTTGTGCAGATGGTTATTCCTTGAAATTCCCAGAATTGGCGGGCCTCTTTCCAGACTGCCAGTTGTTCCTCCGATTCTGAATAACATGAAACTGCTCCATGTCTGCTTCCGTGGCTGCCGCGCGCTTGACCAACTTGTCGAATCTTCTGATACCAAGAGGTATCATCCGGGACCTCAAGCTCGTCCTCAATCCATGCTCGAACTTACAATCCTTCTTCGCCTCATCCATCACTAATTCAGGAGCGTACCTAGAGAGATGAGTAAATTTGGTCTCGTACTCCCTAACTGACATGTCACCTTGTTGCAGTGATAGAAACTCCATAGCCTTCTTCTCTTGGACGTCGGAGAGAAAATAGTGACTGTGGAATTCTTTCAAAAATTCCTCCCAGCCAAGAACTATGCCTCCCATTGTCCGCTTCATTGACTGCCACCACACAGCCGCATCCTTCTCAAGTTGCAGAGTCGCCAACTTCACCTTACTGCCTTCAGGGGTCTCCAGCACTTCGAAGATCGTCTCTACCTGACGAATCCAGTAGTCAGTCGCATCAGGGTCTGACTTCCCTTCGAACACAGGTGGTTTCATTTGTTTGAACGATTCCACAAGTTTGATTGCTTCGGGCACCGGATTTGCAGGTATCCTTCCTTGGTTCTGATTCATGGCCACGGCGTTGAGTGTCTGATAGACCCTCGCGAGTTCCGTTTCCAAGTCCAGACCTTCCACGTTTCTAGCTCCTCTTCTAGCCATATTCTGATGCAAAAGATCCATTAAATTCGAAGTATAAGACATGAATTTTAAATCAACTTTGCATTTCATTGAACTTCAAACTTTATACATTCGAATTGAAAACATTTCTTGACATCAGAATGAAAACAGCAGAAGCTACAACAGTCTAACTCCTACGGTTACTCTTCGCTTCTCGAAGTTCTCCCCATAGTTCTTCAACTTCTTCCTTCAGCACATCGGTCATATTCTTCCTCTTCTCGAGTTCCCATACATGATGCCTGAGAACTGAAAGTCATCCTTGCACTTTGCCAATTGAGCCTCCAATAATCCGACTCTCTCCCGCAGTGTTTCTACCTGCCTCTGAAGAGATATCACAAGACTACTTGGAACTGGTTCTTCTTCTTCGTCAGAAGAGTCATCAGATGAATTCGGAGGTGGGGTAATCTCTCGGGATTCAGGCCATTCTTCTCTGTTAGAGTCAGCTTGCCCTGGGTAGTACTCTTCCTCGGAATCTGTTTGTCCAGGATAGTAATCTTCCTCGATTATATGCCAATTGTCGTCTCCAGCAGGGTCGAAGTGATCAGCCATCTTAGAAATAGAGAGGAAGAAGCATAAGTCATAGAGCAACACAAATGTAAGTAACTTACATTTAAATCTCTAGACTCAACACACACTCTAATGTCCACTTCTAGGGTGTCGTTCCTCATAAATTTGTACTAGTGTGAAGCGTGGCTCTGATACCACTCTGTAACGCCCCGAATTCCAAAATACACTGAATTCGAGATTCCACATGATCTTTACACTTCTTTCGTACAATTTTACAAGGAAATTAAAACTTTTCACTTTACATCAGAGTTACATGAAAACTTTACACTTTACATTTTACAGCGGAAGCAAATTTACAACATTTAAATAAATGTACATCAACATTTGAATAATCAACATTTGAATAATCTCTAAGCATCTGTGCTTCTTTAATCTTTATCATGTCATTTACCCTGCATACAAAACTGTGGGTACGTCAGTTTATTCAACCGACGAACATTATACACGGCCATCCTCTCTATGCCGGAAATAGTATAACTGATTTTTCATATTTAACAAACACAAACTTGTCACATATCAAACTAAAGGGAATACCTTATTGATGTCGTGTTGTGATTGTGCACTTAGTCCTTAATGCAGTTATTTACATTACATGACACTAATGCACACTTGTTCGGATTCTATGCATCACATACTACATAGGTCCAAGGGCAAGCATCTTAATCGTTCTTCATCTTGTAGGGTTCAATCCCTCGTCATGACTTAATCTACTACTATAACTACGGTAAGTATCCTAGATGATCTATGAGTACAAGCACGTGTACAGAAAACCTGGAGGGGAATCCCATGCCATGTCTTGACGCATTAAGCATGCATTCTGTGGCAATTCAGCCTCCTTCATGGCACACGATCCTCTTGCAGTCACCAACATCCCACAAGCGTCGCCAAGATCCCGATCCTTCTAGAGTAGTGCCCACGCCATGTCTTGATGCATCAAGCCTGCAATCTGTGGATCACACCCACATCGTAGACTCGAGGCCCTCATACTTGTGTTTTTCTCTCACTTTCATCACCTCTTCACTATGTACTAAATCCTTAAATTTAATGAAATCATGAACAAAATCAATCTCTTAGAGTTAGCCCTCTCACTACTACCGATCTTATTTCTTTCATTTCACAATGACCCAAACTAGTCTTTTCAACGTCAATAATCATAATTCATCACTTTCACTTGCCGGTGTGAGTTTTGGCTCCACTCTAATTTCCAATTTCAATTCACAATTCATATGTTTGAGTTTTCATGCTCAATAACATTATCTTTTCCAATCACATGATTTCTAAATTATTCATGAGTCCATAACCATACATGGAATTCAATTATCATGCATGCATTTCAACAAATATTTATTTCCACATTAAAAATCATATCACCAATTATATGGTCAAAATGAATATTCACAACTCATAATTATCACACTATTCTTCAATAAGAATAATTCATACCACCTCACATATATTTTCTTTCTTATTTATATTTCCTTTCTAGCACTTTATTTTAATTCCTTTTGCAAAACACAACTTTCACAAAAATATAAGTGTAGAACCCTAGTTCTAACTACACTTTTGTTCCCAAAATATACTCTATTTCATTTCAATAACTCCCAATTTATTTTTCATAGGTCACACATAATTTTAGAATAATAATATTATTTTTTTCATAATTTTTAAACATCAAAAATCCATCAAAAACATTTTTTCCCACAAAATTTAATACTGGCCAAGACCAGGATTCGAACCAGTGACCCAAGAGAAGCAAGCCGCACGCTCTGGCCACTAGGCCAATTGTGCCGTTTGGTATAAAGGGAGGTTAAGAGAGTTATACACTCTCGGCTGAAGCTTGATTTAATTGCTTAAATGCACATAAAAACGTGGTG
This sequence comes from Hemerocallis citrina, assembly GCA_017893485.1. Classification (NCBI taxonomy): domain Eukaryota; kingdom Viridiplantae; phylum Streptophyta; class Magnoliopsida; order Asparagales; family Asphodelaceae; genus Hemerocallis; species Hemerocallis citrina. The sequence goes on from CM030366.1 coordinate 116,159,946, forward strand.
TTATCAAGGATCGAACCATCGATCTGTGAGAACCCAACCGCACAACTGTAGCCTTTAGAAGCCTCCCGACCACTTGAGCTATAGGCTCAAGTTGTCTTGAATACAACTTGCACTTTAATTAAATCAACTATCTGTTTAATAGAACATTTCGATGTTTCAAAAGCTCTCATTTGAGTTTTACTTTTACTAAACTTACTGTAAATTTTTAGAATAATCATTCCCATAATAATTTATACTCCAGTAATTTAAAAATAATTTTTCCAATAATTAAACACATATTTTTCATACAATTACTTTATTTTGTATACTACTACTACTACATTTCTTTTTCGACATTTCTTATCCAATTTAACATCACTACTTTCTATATCAATTCCCTGTTTATATTCATTCCACAAACCCACAAAATATATTTTAAGTCATTCATCACAACACTATCACAAAGGTTCATTCAAGCACATACAAACAACATTTTCATCTACTAACATTTGCATATAGTTTTTGATGCTAACAATGAATTTTTCTTCAAGCAATCCATAGCTATAATTATTTTACACACAACTTAAGTTTGATGATGGAACCACATACAAGCTATTTATCAACATTCCAATCAACTAATAAGCCATTTTTCCAATTAAAATGTACTCTTATTAATCTTTTTCATGCATTAATATTTCAATTCAATCTTAGCATGCTTTCTAATTAGAAACATGGAAAATAACTCACCTTAGCATGATATCTAATTAGAAATATGGAAAATAACCCACCTTAATTGGAGAGAAATACAATTGCAACACCTCCCAAACAAAAGTCCTTACCAAACGAGCGTTCCTCCTCCTCCTCGATGCGCACCCAAGCCTTCAAAGATGCCAACCTGAGCTCCTTGATGCCGGCCTTCCCTTTTTGATGCAAGCACATCTCCCTCACACACAAATCTCAATCTTTTATCTCACTTACTATACTACTAATAATGTATTTTATACTATAGGTTGTGGAGAAATAAAGAGTACAAGAATAACTAGGCGGGGGGGGGGGGGGGGGGGGGGGGTATTTATACTAAAATTTGGAGTGAATGGAATGCTAGGATCAAACTAGGAGTTAGAAATAAAAGGCTAGGATTCAGGGGGGAGTTATGGTAACCAACCATGATCAAGTAACCACCACCCATGACTCCATTCAAATTTCCCTTTTCCCTCCATGTCAAAACCGGCCTCACATGGTGCATTTGCACGTGTACGTGCAATGCACATGCATGCATTAGTCTTCCATTTAAAAAAGTTGTGCATTATATTTTCTATAAAAATAATCTTTAAAAGATGTTCTACATTACAAGTTGTAATTTAAAATAAGAATACTCATGAGCTTTAATTAATGGGCCAAAATAATAGTTTTATGAAAGAAGATAAATAAATTTGATTTGGGCTAGAAAGAAAGGCTTATGTTTATTTGAAGAAAATGGGCCTTTATAAAAATAATTAAAGAAAACATATACACACTTCATCCATAATGAAAAATAATTATAAGATTTCATACTACAAAAATTGCACGTGCACACTACGTGCAAAATAAATAAATAATTTTCATAAATGAAAATCGGGGCATTACACCGAGGGTATCGACTGGTCCGGCCACCCTTCTCACCCTACATCCTGAAGCCCCAGTCCCGATGAGCTTCAAGCCTCCTGCATTTGAGACATACAACAGAGAGTCGGATCCTGATGATCACATTGAGGGGTTCAATATATTCATGATGATTCACATTGCCTTGGCTCCTCTTCTCTGTCACGCCTTCCCGGCCACACTACGGAGGCCTGCAAGAGAATGGTGCTCCAAGCTTGCCCCCTACTCGATCTTCTCCTTCGATCAGTTCAAATAGAGTTTCCTTGCTCACTTCGTGACCAGCCGCAAGGCTAAGAAGACAAGTGATTCCCCCCAAGAACTCAAGCAGAATTATGGGGAGTCCTTTCGGAACTTCATCCGGAGATTTTCATCCGAGGCCCGATCAATCTCCTACCTAGAAGCTGGGGTCGCGGCTGCTACCTTCCGACACAATGTCCGACACGACCTGTTGAAGACCTTCTTGGCTAAGAAGCTGCCTACCGACTTTCCTGACCTTCTTCTCCAAAGCGAGAATTATATACGAGCCGAAGAGGCCCTGCACCAGTAGTCCGGGATAAGTCCCCAGCCAATAGGAAGATGAAGATGACAAATCAGAGGCCCCGAAGAAGACCCAGAAGGATGGATCCGAGCAGAGGCAACCCCCGCCGGTACCTCGTTTTGAGAAGTTTATTCCTCTTAACGTGAGTGTCTCCACCATCCCCGTGGAGCTGGAAGAAGAGGGGTTGATCCGACACCCCACTTTGTCTAACAACAATAATAAGAAAAGGACAGGTGGTTCTACTATCGGTTCCATCGAGATCACAGCCCCGACACCGATAACTGTTAGGCTCTTAAAGACGAAATCAAGGCCTTCATTCAGAGATGGTACATGTTCAAATTCACTCGGGATGGCCCAGGAGTCTTTCCTCCTCCTCGAGGAGTAAACAAGTGCTCGGATGTGGAGTTCAAACCTCAGGACTCCAAAAGGATGGCCATCCTCCACTATATTCATGGTGGGCCCATTGGGGGGACTCAAACTCCTCCCACAAGGCATTCATCCGGAAAGTCAATTCGGTCCACAACTGCCCTCCTCCTCGTGGTCATGGGCTCTCTGTCTCATTCTCAGACGAAGTTCTTGCAGGTGTCCGGGTTCCTTATTGCGACGCCTTGATCATTAGCCTTGGCTTATCCAACCATAAGGTTCGTCGTATTTTGGTGGATAATGGAAGTTCATTTAATATCATGTTTCTTACTGCCTTCGAGGGGTTGAAACTCTCCCAGAAGAGGTTAAAGCCTGCTTACAACTCCATCCTCGGTCGTCCCGGCCTCGCTTCTCTCAAGGCAGTGTCTTCGGCCTACAACATGAGGATGAAGTTCCCCACTAAATCTGTGGTTAGGGTCATCAAGTTCAACCAAGAGGCCGCTCGGGCCTGCTACACGGCCACAGTGGGGGCTCAGTCCTTCCTTTGGATGCAGTTGAACTCCCATCCGATCGGAATTCTATCGGCTTCATGCCAATGGACGAGTTAGAGGAGCTCCCCTTCTCGGAAGAAGACCCAACTAAATGGTTCCACGTGAGCAAGTCCCTCCCCCTTGCCTAAAAAAGGACGTCATCAGCTATATCCGGCAGAACTGAGACCTATTCGCCTGGACACCCTCAAATATGCCCGAAATCTCGGAGGACCTCATTATGCACAAGTTGAGCATCCATCCGGACTCTAATTCGGTAAAGCAGTGGTGCAGAAAATTTTCCCCAGAAAGGCAACAAGCGGTAAAGGAATAGGTGGGAAACTCCTCTCCTCCCGCTTCATTTAAGAGGTCAGCTCCCCTGAGTGGTTGGCTAATGTCGTAATGGTGAAGAAATTCAGTGATAAGTGGAGGATTTGTATTGATTTCACAGACCTCAACAAGGCGTGCCCAAAGGATCCCTTTCCCCTCCGGAGCATCGATGCCTTTATCAATACGATGTTCGGCACGAGCTCCTCAGCTTCATGGATGTTTTTTCAGGGTACAGTCAGATTCAGATGTTCCCTCTAAACATCCCGAAGACAGCCTTTATGACAGACTAGGGGCTCTACTGCTATCGTGTCATGCCTTTCGACCTGAAGTATGCCGGCACCACGTATTAGAGACTCGTTAACTAGGTCTTTAAGGAGCATGTTGGCTAGAACATGGAGGTATACGTGGACAACATGCTCCCCAAAAGCCTCATGGGAGTGGACCACGTCGAACACCTTGAGGAGGCCTTTGGAGTCCTCAGAGCACACAACATGAGGTTCAATCCATCCAAGTGTTCCTTTGGCGTAACTTTATGAAAGTTTCTCGACTTCATCGTAAGCCAACGAGGAATAGAGGTGAACCCCAAAAAAATTCGGGTCATACTAGACATGGCCCCTCTGAAGAATGTAAAGGAGATTCAGAGACTTACCGGTCGGCTCGTAGCCATTAGGTGTTTTCTCTTGAAGTAGGGAGAAAAATCCTTCCTCTTCTTCAAGGCCCTCCAAGGGGTGAACAATATCAAGTGGGGAGAGCCTCAACAGCATGCCTTCGACCAGCTGAAGGAATACCTCGCCCACCCCCCACTCCTTAGTAAACCCAAGCCGAGCGAAGTCTTGTATCTATAACTGGAAACATATAAGCATGCTCTTAGCGTCGTCCTCATCAGAGAAGATGATAGGGACTAGATGCCTATCTACTATGTCAGCAAAGTCCTTTGCGACGCATAGCTGCATAATGCTAAAATGGAGAAGATGGCCTACGCCTTCGTCATTGCTGCATGAAAGTTTCACCCTTATTTCCGCCCCATTCCATTCAGGTCCTCACAGATCAACCTCTCAAGAAAGTCCTTAATAAGTGTAACCCCTGTTTCGATTAATACGTATTTAAAAAGTATTTTTCCGTATTTAAATCCTCAGTATCTTGTAACTATTCTTCCTAAATTGAATTTTATTATTTAAACAATTTTTGGAGCCCAATTGTTTATTATAAGCCTAAGTTTACATTTTGGTTTTATTAATTATTAATGTGAGCCTAGTTGTTATCATAAGCCCAATTCCATATTTTTATTTTATTTATATATTTAATTTGAGCCCAAAATTTACCTCAATACCCTAATTGTTTTATTTAAATATTTTGAAGCCCATCTCCTATCGGATCTCCTTCATCCATTATTACCAAGCTCAAATCCAATAACCCAGAACCCATATAATTGTGCAGATTAATTCTATACCTACCCGTATACAATTTATTCATGTATCCCCACTTCTCAATTCCCGTACCCCCCACTTTTCTGTCCCGTACTCCAACTCCCCACTTTGCAGACACATTCCCCCATGCCCTCATAACTGCCCCACTCTCTCACCCCATTATCGTATTATTTATTATTTTATATAAACTCCTCTTCTCCCTGTCTCATTCTTTCTTCCTCTCCCCTGTTTCGAAAACAAAAACAGAGTAACCATTCCAACCTGCCTCCTCCTGCTCTCTCCCCCCTCCCCCTGTGTCGCACCGCACACAGCCAGTGCGCCCCTGGTCCTCGCCATCCGCTGCACACTCTCGACGCCCCGCTCACCTCGCCTCTCCTCCGTTCTGCCAGTCGTGTCGACCCCTCGCCATTGTCACCAGTCTCCGTTCGAACTCCGCAATGCCCTCTCCCTGTTGCTCTCCACCTGCCTTGCTGTCAACCACATCGCGAGCACTTCCCGTTCGCACCGCCGCTCGCCTTCTTCCTCCTTCTTCTCCTGCTTGTCTTCTCCACCGCGACACCTCTCCGGCGCCCTCTCTGTGTGCAGTCGACCCCCCTACCGGTGACTCCTCCTGTCGTCGCACTGCCTCCTCGACCCCTCGCCATTGTCGAGCATCACGAGCTCTCTGTTCGTCCCCCGCATCGTCTTCCTCCTTCAACGCTCTTCCTGTACAGCGCTGCCGCCTCCTGCCGGTGTAACGAGCCCCTGCGCGTCGCCTCTCCCTGAGCGCGCCGCCGCCTGAGCCTTCACCCCGTCGCTCGCCGCAGTCACCACCTATCCTCTCGCCCGTTCTCTCTCTCTCTCTCTCTCTCTCTCTCTCTCTCTCTCTGTCATGATGTTTGGTGTGTTTTGTTGTTGGTGGTATATTGGGTATTTGGGTTGGTTTGTATCACTGTTTGGTGTTTGGGTTGCTGTTTGGGTATTGTATTGGTGTTTGGTATTTGTGGAGTAGGAGATTGAGTTGGGATGTTTACTGTTATGGAGAAGTGAAGTTGGTGTTGGTGTTTGGTGTTGTTGGGGAGTTGCTGTCTTAGAGTTATTGAAGGGGTTGTTTTGCTCTAGTAGAGTTGCTGTTTACTATTTTAGGAGTTTGCTATTTTGGATTTGCTATTTTGGCATAGCTGCCACGTATCTTGCACGTGCTTCGCTGCCTGGGATTCTGATCTTATTATTCTTGTCTTCAATTTTATCGTTGTCAACTAACAGGCAAGTATCTCTTGTACAAATTCGTTTGTTCTAGTACAAGCTTCTTTACAAAATACTGCAAGTATATTCTTTGACTCTATTCGTATTATACATAGTCCATTGATCCTGTATTCGTACACGATCGCGAATACTTTGTTGCCATATGCATTGCACGAACACGATACACACATATGTACTCTTAGAACTATACATAATGTTGTGCATGAATTGCTTGTCTTATTATTATTTTGAATGTTGATTAAGTTTTATAAATGCCATTGGTCACATCATAGTCACCACATATTTTATAAATCCTAAAATATGTTTTCCTGTATTGCATAAGTCTTGATACTTGATCCTGCCATGTTACCCATCCTTGTTGTTGCATATAGTTATTGATCGTGTTGATTGTAATAAAAAGATAACAAGCCGGGGTATAACGGGAAAAGATTTAGTAGTGGGTAATATAGAAGAGCGTACTCGGACGGGAGCTCGTGATTTTCCGATGCAAATTGCCAGTTACAAGTTGCAAGTTTGCGAACTGTATGTTCTATGTTTCACGCTACATGTTACACTATGTTCCACATTGCACGTATCTCGATACAAGATACTATTGACATAACATGATTTTCCGAGTACGTGACCTATAGAATCCACCACTAGTCTAAGCATTCACTTGATTGCGAGTACCAACCATGTGTATGGGACGCATGAAGTGCTACCTAGTTAGGTTAATAAAAGACATGAGATTTACACGTACACTTGCATGATCCAATTACATGTTACATGTTCATGATGACTTGCTTACTTGTTTACATGTTACGCGTTCATGTTGATACGTTTGCTTGCTTACTCGTTTACATGTACATGTTCCTATTGATTGGTTTACTTGTTTACATACATGTCACTTGTTCTATGATGTCTTATTCATGATTCTGTTTGCATGTTGTAAATATCCGATTACATGATTCTTGATTCCTTGCTCTTTCCCTGCTTTGTTTTGTTTTATAATTGTCCCGTTAGCTTGTACAACTTGTGGCCCGTAACTTGCATTAATGGGTACCCTCTTTGTTTCTTCTTTTTGTAATAAAATACTTGCAGGCCCAGATGGAGAATTACCCGAAAGTGTTGCTGAGCAAAGATTTTAGTCCTGTTTATTTTCATGTTATTTCAGTTCATGTTTTATCCATGTACTCTTTATTGTAATCCGAGCGTGTTTGACCCGTAACTATGTTTCTTTTCTAGTTGTTGGTTATGTCCTGTATTATATCATGAACTATGTCGTGTACTTTGTTATCCTATTGTGATTTTACATGCTTGCGTGGTTGATATTGTTATCTTGTTGTTGAGTTAAATATACAGCTTATGAATGATGTATTCACATCATTTGCTAGGCCTCAGTTACATGCCTGTGTTCCCGTATTCTGGGAAGCGGGGCGTGACAATAAGTCTGAGAACTATGGATGCTTGATCAAGTGGTCCATCGAGCTCAGTCAACATGACATCAGCTATAATCTGAGAACCGCCACCAAGGGACAGGCGCTCTGAATTCATAACCAAGTGCACCATCTTGAAAACGTCTGAAGTCCAAGAGGAATGGCTGATATGGGAACTTTATGTGGACGGTTCGTCGTGCGAAGGAGGGAGCAAAGCCGGCATCATACTGAGTGGCCCAGATGACTTTGTCCTTTAATACTCCTTGCACCTCAAAATCCAAGCCTCTTACAATGAGGCCGAGTATGAGGCACTAATCGCCGGGCTTCTCCTGGCTTGCAGGGCATGGGCCAAACGGGTCAAAGCCTTCAGCTATTCCCAACTTGTGGGCAATCAAGTCTCGGGGGACTACGAGGCTCGTGACACCCGAATGGTCCAGTACTTGGCACATGTGCGGCTTTTTTTGGCAGATTTCGAAGAAGCCTCGGTCGTCATGATTTCGAGTAAAGAAAATAGTCGGGTAGACGCATTATCCAAGTTGGCATCCTCCTCCTTCGAGAGTCTTGACCGCACGGTCTTGGCGGAAGTCCTCGTTTGACCGATCATCCACAAAGATGACCTCGAAGTCCTATGTCTCGAACCGCCAACTCTGCAAACAACATGGATGGATCCGATCATGAACTTCTTAAGAAATGGAAAACTACCTCGGTGTCGGTCCGAAGCAAGAAAGGTCCGGGTTAGGGACGAGAGTTTTGTACTCGTTAATGATTTGCTCTTCAAGCGATCATACACAAAAGTTGACGGGAGACACTACCTCTGATGCATAACCCCAGAATAAGTCAAGTACGTGCTTGAAGAGATGCATGAGGGGGTCAGAAGTTGCCATATGGGCAGTAAGTTGCTCGCGAGAAAGATACTCAACCATGGGTACTACGGCCAACCCTCCTTCAAGATGCCTGGATCTCATCAGGAGATGTTGCCCATGCCAGAGGTTCTCCTCAATCAAACATGTCCTCCAAGACGAGCTTAAGTTGCTGACCAGCCCAACCCTCTTCGCCATGTGGGGAATGGATCTGGTCGGTCAATTTCCCAAAGCAGCAGGTCAGAGGCGCTTCCTAATTATAGCTATTGATTACTTTACAAAGTGGGTAGAAGCAGAACCCTTGGCTACTATCACCGAGCATCACTCCCAGCAATTCTTTTGGAAACATATCGTCTGCCGATTTGGGATCCCTCTGATCCCCGTCACTGACAATGGTACTTAGTTTGCCTGCAAGGGTTTCTGCAAAGACCTGGGGATTCAGCGAAGTTCTCTTCAATGTTGCATCCACAATCCAATGGCCAAGCCAAGAATGCCAACCGACAGATCATCGATGGCCTTAAGAAGCGATTGGAAAAATCCCCCAAGGGATTGTGGGTCGACAAACTGGCTAGTGTATTGTGGTCCTACCGAATGACCAAGAGGATTCCTACGGGCGAGTCGCCCTTCAACCTGACCTTTGGCACCAAAGCTGTAATTCCTCTAGAGGTCCCATGGATTATGAGCTTTAACGAATACTTCTCAGACGGCCTCAGGGCCAACCTAGACCTCCTGGATGAAGTTCATGAAAGGTAAGCTATCATAAGGAATATCTACCAGTAGCAGGTAGAACGGTTCTACAAAAAAAGGGTTCGACCAACCAACTTTAAAGAGGGGGTCCTAGTGCTACGAAGGCTCAACATCTCCGAGCCAAACAAAAAGGGGAAGCTGGCTCCCAATTGAGAAGATTCGTATGGGGTCTCCAAAGTGGTGTGTTCTAGAACTTATCGACTTGAAGACCCAGGGGGTAGGGTCGTCAAAAGGACTTGCAATGCATAGCACTTGATAAGGTTCCATGAAGGCCCTTAGTAATCTATACATGTAATGAGACCCTAGAGGCCGGCAAATATAATAAGCGCTCGCCTTTCGGCGACCAACGAATAAAATTTCTTTTTCAAATTCAGAAGAAAGTTGCAAGGCTAATGCCTCGTGTCTAGCGCCTCAAAATGGCACTTTGATTCTGAGCTCATCTTGGATTTCTCTCGATCAAGGCTCAAGTCTCGGGTCTAGTGCCTCGTAATGGTGTCCCGACTCCGAGCCCATCTCAAATTTCTCTGCGATCAAGGTTCAAGTATTTGATATAATGCCTCGAAATGGTGGTCCGACTTCGAACCCATTGTGGATTTCTCCGCGATCAAGGTTCAAGTCTTGGGTCTAGCACCACCACTTTTGGGTCTAGCACCTCAAAATGGCGCTCCGACTTAGTGCTCATCTCAGATTTCTCTTCGATCAAGGCTCAAGTCTTGGGTCTAGCACCTCTAAATGGTGCTCCGACTCCGATCCCATCATGGATTTCTCCGCAATCAAGGCTCAAGCCTCGAATCGAGCATCTCGAAATGGTGCTTTGACTCCGAGCCCATCATCTACTTCTCTTCAATCATGGTTCACGCTTCCGATCTAATGCCTCGAAATGTCGCTCCGGCTCCGATTTGATTACGGGATTCACCACCAATGACCAAGCCTCGGGCCTTGCCTCTCGACAATGCCAACCGACTCCGATCCCGCCCTTATTTCCTCGCTAGGGTACCTTCTGTTCGTGAAAGGTCGGATCAAGTTGCCCAGTGAGAAGTCAACTCATTCAACAAAAAGATGATCAAGGAAAGATGTTTTTTTATTAAATAAAAAGATAAGTAAAAGATGGGTGGTGGCCAGTCCACAATTGGCAAATCAAGCACAAAACAAACAAGATAGCCATGCCTAAGCACCTCCATAGTCACCTTGTATTTCAGAATGCTAGTTATCGCCAACATCCCACATGCAGTAGAGACATCATAAGCAAACACCAGCGACAAAGCGAAGGTCAGCCGACCCAAGCACGAAGATTATCAACCCATCTGGGTTGAACAATGATCCTTGGAAAGGATAAACTCCTTAACCTCGACTCTCGGAACTAGAGGAAAAGCATCAGATCTTGGAATCTATGATATACGTGATGAAGTTCAACAAGGAGTACCCTGATCCTCTTTGGGTCTCTCTGGATCAATGCTGTTAGCACCGGAAGCCCCAACCGAATAAAATGCAACCTAGCTCAGTTGAAGGGACACACGCAAGGAAGATGTAACCCATGTTTCCCCAAATACGTATTTTCCGTATATTTTTTGTATTTAAAATTTTTGCAACTTATTTGTTTTTCGGTTTTCAAATCCTTTTGTCAAAATGTATTGTTGGATTTCCTATAAAAATCTATTTTTGATCAATAATTTTATTTGTAACTATTTTTTTATATTTTGATATTGTAATACAATTCATATTTTGTTATTATTACTCTTATTATTATTATTTCTGTTATTATTATTACCATTATTATTTTATCATTTTCTTCTTATTATTATTGTTATTAGTATTATCGTTATTATTGATATTTTGACTGGTTATTAAAAATCTATTTTATCTGCTAACTGTATTGTAGTATTTTAAATAAATTATATTTTGTAATGCAAATTACATTTTTTTTATTATGAATAATATTTTTATTGGTTAATTTATTTTTCTATTGAATTCTTAAAAATACCAATGGATTTTTAACCCAACTACCCTATATTATGTTTAATTATTTTTAAACCCTATACCCATTTATTATCTGAGCCCAGACCCAATAACATTACTCCCTACCCGTTAACCAATCCCTTATACCCTACCTGTATACTTACCCACTACCCGTTACGTACCATGTTCTCCCTAACCCTAAAAATCCACCAACCCATATATACCCCTTATATCTCACCCGGCTGTTCACCTCCCCTCTCACCAAAACCCTTGCACCGCTCTCCCTCTTTCTGCCATTCCGAATCCTTCCTCCACCCGTCGCGACCCCACCGCGTCACAACCGCCTTTCACCTCCCAAACCCTGCTCCCGCTGATCTCCTTCTCTCCCTCTACCCTCCCCTCATCCAGACCCCCCTGTGTGCACCTCCATCTGCACCCTCATCTGCAATGATGACCCTTCGTCGCTGTCCCCTAGCCACCACCGCTGTGTCCCTGGTCGCCGCGACAGCCCCTGGCTGTGTGCGCTCCTCTTGTCGCTCCACCACAGTGTGCCCCTATGTTGTCTCGACATCCCTGTGCTGCGCTGTCCTCGAAAGTGGCACCCCCTACCGGCAATCTCCCCTACAGTGCCGCTGCTCCCCGTGCCTCTTCCACTGCAACTCCGCCAGCCCGTGCGCCACCCGACTTCCATCGCAGTGCACTCGGCTCACCTCCATTGCCTCCTTTTGTACGGGTGTCGAGTGGTGTGTGTGCGTGTGGATCTCGAGTTGAGATCGTTGCCCGTGTGTTCGTGTGGCTCGTGAGTCGTTCTTCGTGTTCGTGGCTTATTTGCTTTTTGTGTTCGTTCTCGGTCCATTCGTTTCTTGAGTTCGTGCCCGAAAATCCGTTCCCGTTATTCCTGCTTTTTGCTCCGTTTTCGCTGTCATCTCTCAGGCAAGTAACTTGTACTAAATTCCTTTGTATATACAAGTACTAAATACCGCTTGTAGTGTAGTTGGGTTCTAGAGACAATTTGTGTGTGAATCCCCTTGTTAATATTATCTCTATTGTGTTATCTTGACTGTAGTTGCCTCACAACATACATGACATGATATAACTTAGGATTGACCACATGTTGTTACATATATGCGTGTTGTTCATGTGATATCTTGTGCTCTTTTGTGTTATTCGTGATAGACTTATTGTGGACTTATGAAATACCCTATAACATGTTGCTTGGACATCTAGTACACTCTATATCATATTTGGTTGTGTTTTGGATGAGTTCTATGTGAACTAGTTGATTTTGTGCACATGAGATATTTTCAGTTTTGCTGACTTTTCAGTTTTGATTAGTATTTTAGACCCTATTAAGGTCAGTATTTGAAAATATTCTGTAACATGATTTATAGAGAATTCTTTCTATTTTCCAACCCTTTTGGCGGATCTCAGTTTCGTTTTACGGTTTGTGAGTTACGTCTATTTTATTACAGTAGTGTCGAAAGATTTCCAGATTCTGTTTTCTATGATTTTTGAAGAGTAATCTATTTTTATTGTGGTGTTAAAATTATTATTTTAATCTGAAATTTTGCACAGTACTTCTAGTCTTGATTAGGGTTTATCCAGAAATTTGGTGGATTTATTTTAGATGTTTTACAAACCTTTTCATACTTGCAAATAATGATTTTACATGCAGAATTTTACTACTGTTCAGTAAAAAACTTGATTTCGACCTATTTCTACTTGTTGTTTCTAAAATGTTTCTGAATATGAAAGTTAGCCTACTAAATCTATTTTATTACCCTTTTGGAGGATTTGGATTTCGATTTATGGTTTGTGAGTTATTGCTATTTTCGTACTGCAGTGTTTACAATTCCAGAATTTACAAAACTACTGTTTCTTGTTGTTTTCTGATTTTACTTGACTACTCTATTTTTGTTGGAAAATTATGAAACTTGATTTTCTGTTACTATACATATAGGGGAATACCCCAGATTTTTTGTAGATTTAATGTGTGAGTTTTCATGCCATTTTCCTGTTCTTGATTACGATCTTCTGATTTCTGGCTGAACATATTTTCTGGTTTCAAATCAGTTTTGAGTTATGTTTTTATGAAATACTATATGACTTATATATGTTCGCTGGATTTGGCCGAGGGTCTATTTTCTATAACTTTTGACGGATTTAGATTTACATTTTTATAACAACGGGAATCTCAGTTTTACTGTAGTATGGTCTTGTTGTTCTAAACTAGAAATTTGGTTATTTTATCCTTTTGTGTGTTATTATTCACCCGTACATGTTTATCTTGCAACTTGAACTTGTTACTTGTTTATACCATGATATGCTTGCCCTATTCGTGACACATACATGCTTTTTTGAAAATAATAATAAAATAATCAAACCGGGGTTTAAAGGGACAGATCTAATAGTGGAAAATACAGAAAAGTGTACTCGGAAGAGAATCTATTGATTCTATGTATTACTTGGCTTGATACTTGATTACTTGAGGCTTGATATTTTACCACATGAGGCTTGTTACTTGATACTTGATACTTGGCTTGATACTTGTTACTTGAGGCTTGATACTTCACTCTCGAGGCTTGATACTTGATACTTAATACTTGAGGCTTGTTTACTTGATACTTGAGGCTTGATACTTGATACTTGAATTCTTGAGGTTTGTCCCTGAGTACACTGCCCTATATGATCCACTATGAAATCTAAACGAAACTGTGTTGACTGTAGCAACCATGTAGTAAAAGTATGGATGCATGAAGTGCTACCTAGATAGTAATAATACAAGACTTGAACATGATCACTTGACCCTTGCTACTTGATACTTGTACTTGACTACTTGACACTTGTTACTTGTTACTTGATTTCTTGATTCTTGATTTGTGATACTTGATACTTATTTACATGATACTTGTTCACTTGACACTTGATACATGCCACTTGTACTTGTTCATCTTGCCATGCTAGTATTCTATTTTGTTATCATGCATATTCCATGTTATTTGTTAGTTTTCTCCATGTACTTGTATCTTGCTTTACAAGCGGCCCATAACTTGCATTGACGGAAGTTTGTTTTCTTTTTCCTATTCCTGCAATTGTTAAATTGCAGATTTTGGAGAACATGTACCAGATGGTGTTGGTGATATGAGATATTAGTGCTGAATTTTGCTATTATTATTTCTTGTTGCTTGCTTTGAACAATTGTATCTTGTACTTGGATTTATTTGTATTTGGGCAATGTGACCCAGGATATTTGACTTGTTCAGATCTAGATTATTTGAGATTAATATATTTTGGTTTCAAGTATTCTTGTTGGTATTTTGATTTATATGTGCATACTTGGTTGATTCTTTTGCTTCCGACTCTGATTATTCTTGTGAAATGTTGTAAAGATTCTTAAACAGCTTCTAGATGATGAAAATTATTCGTTGGGCTTAGTCACGTATCCGTATTCCGTATTTTCTTTTGGAAAACGAGGCGTGACAGAAGACCACGTCCCTCAGAACTCGATGCAACTTTTAGTTCTTTAAACCCAAGACAAATCTATGAAACTCCTCGCCGATATGACAATCCCTTTTGGGTCGGATACACGGGTGACCTGTCGAGGGTCCTTCGACTCAGCTCCAAAACTTATGCCTTCGGCTGCTCCGCCCCTCGAATCACCACTCAAGGCACTCGGCGAAGGACCCTTTGAAAGCGCATTCATTCAGAGAAGCAAAAGCGACAAATTTTTTATCCAACTGACTGAGAACGGGGGAATTTATAAGCATTCTAATGGACACTTCACAAAGTCCCTCATTTATTAAATTCAACAAGTCAATGCTCCAACTTCCAAGATCTATAGCAATTCCTACGAAGGGTGACATAAGCAAGCCAACGTGATGACTCACTTGATCGTTCTAAAGCAAGAGAAAAACTGTTACCCCGGACTAACATCTCCGAAAGATAGGTCCAAGGTATTCGGCCCCTCGGCTCAAAAGTTCGGGGCAAGACATGCAATCCCAGGCCAGAAGATAAAAAGAAAACGACTTGGAACACATTTTATTCATCAATATCAACCAAGTACAAGTGCAGTGGCCAGTCCGCAAGAAGGTGAAAAAAGGAGTCTACAACTTGGAGAAGGACCCTTTCTCCAAGATAGGAGCAGAGGGAGCTTTTTCGACCCTACGAGCAATGTCAACTGGCTCGAGGTTAGCCAGAACCTGTCCCCCAGCAGTTTAGGAAAGCTTTTCTATCTTCGCCTCAAATGACAAGCCCCCAAGGTTGAGGTCCAGGTACCTATCTCTGACTTGCTCAAGGGCACGGTCATACCCCTTGTCTTGGGCCCATATCACAAGCAGCACGGTTTCATCATTCTCCTTCACCCGCTATGCCAATTTCTCCTCAAATAGCTTCTCTTTTCTCCGCCAACAGCTCCCCTTGAGCCTTCTTCTCGATCGCCAGGTCCTCCTTTAATTCCTTTATTATCTGCCAGAGGTCACCGTTCTGGCCCTAGAACTCCTTCTCGCCTACCTCGGCCACCTGAGCATGCCTGAGGAGCGCATCGAGACTCTACCTCAGTTCTCCCTTACTGATGGCCACCTGCAAGAAAATGAGAACACTTATTAGCAAAGCGACGAACAGGTCTCTCACCAAAATGGAAGTCTGAGCCCAGCAAGTGTAAACCTCATCCTTTGACTCATTTGCCAGAACCATCCTATCATAGGGAGTGGAGAGGTGCTCAACCACCTGCAGATCATTGGGGCTGCCAGTCGATAGGTTCGCGTTTGTGACAGACCAGGAAGGCATCCACACCTTAGCAGGAGGGGCTAGTTTTGGGGTCGCCACAGCCTCCTTCGAGGATGAGGCATTAGGCCTTGAGGTCCCCTTCTTAACATCCCCGGCCACCTTGTTCCTCGAGGATCGACATCTTTTGTCTTGCTCTTCCTTAAAGGTTCATCCGGCCCTGGGGAAGGGGGATGTTTCTCTGCCGACACTTTAGTCTCCAACTGCGCCTTCATCTTCGCCTCTGCCTTCACCTTCGCGTCTGCCTCAGTCTTTATAGACGCATGCCTAGCCCTAATAAATTCGTCAGAAAACATGGTTGTTTGTCAGAGGGATATGAAACTGAGGCAACAATGGTGTAGGGGGAAGAAATGAAGATAATAAAGTCAATGAGAAATGAAGGACAAGGGAGACCATATATAGCAGAAATGGGCCATCGAACACTACGCGGGAACGTGATGTCACATAAGCACGCATGTGGAGCACACGAGCACAATTTCTTGAGTCCCTTTCGACCTAGCGCTCAGCAAACATGGCTCATCTCGATGCCTCAAAATGACAACCCGACCCCGAGACCATTATAGATTTCTCCACAAACATGGTTCTCGTCTCGACACCTCAAAATGGTGCTCGACTCCGAGACCATCGTGGATTTCACCACAAACACTGCTCTCATCTTGATGCCTCAAAATGGCGATCCAACTCCATGCCTATCGTGGATTTCTCCACAAACATGGCTCATGCCTCGGACACTATGCCGCAAAATGGTGCGCTGAATATGATTCGCGGATTTCTTTGCAAACATAGATCAAGCCTCGGACACTACGCCTCAAAATAACACTCTTAATCCGAGCACATCGTATATTTCTTCGCAAACATGGCTCTCGACTTGGACACTACACCTCAAAATGGAGCTCTGACTCCGAGCCCATCGTGGATTTCTCAGCAAACTCGGCTCACGCCTAGGATAAAATGCCTCGAAATGGTGCTCCAACCTAGAGATCATAGCAGATTTCTCTACAAACATGGCTCACACCTCAGGCACTACACCTTGAAATGGTGCTCCGACTCTGAGCCCATCATGGACTTCTCCGCAAACATGCCTCACACCTCAAATACTACGCCTTGAATTGGCACTCTGACTCAGAGCCCATCGCGGGTTTCTCTGCAAACACTGATCTCACCTCGGACACAAGCTCCTCAGCTATCAAGAGAAGAAGACACTTCCCAAACATTGGGACTCCCTTTTGCATCTTCCTCCCTCACACCCATCGTCTCCCCTCACCTTCATCTTCCACCGTTTCAACACGCTCCTCCATCTCCTCCTCATCAACTCCGGGGTCTTTCACTTCATTAATCCCTGTCATACCCCTAGGGCGATCACGCTCTACTCCCTCTGAATCTGAGTGTGCTTCGATCTCCATGTCCTCATCCTCATCAGAAGAAGGCACGTGAATAGGCTCAGCCCTCTCGGGCTCACCCCTCGATGAGGGCATACGATAGGAAATTGAAGATGATATGCTCTTGCTGGAAGATGAAGACCAATCGATGGGCTGAGCTTCAGACATGTTTGAAGTGAAGAAATTGTTTCTAGTGAGAGAACCTCTGAATGAAAAAGAGAAAGCAATCCTGGAAAAGGAGAGGAGGATGGGGGATTTATAGAATGGGAAGCAATTTTCCGCATGACCACTGTCACGTGTTGCCTCCTAGATTTCCACAAAATCATGAAGCGACTGCTCAAAGATCATAAGGTCACGTGAGTAGCAGGTTTGGCACCACTCACTCACCCGCTGTACCCAGAATCCCAGGCAAGTTTAAACACCCCGAATCCAACGCCTCAAAATGCTGCTCTGACTCGGAGCCCCCAACGAATTTCTCTGTAGTCATGGCTCACGCCTCGGACACTACACCTCGAAATGGTGCTCCGACTCCGAGCCCATCGCGGATTTCTCCACAAACATTGCCAACACTATGCCTCGATATGGTGCTCCGACTCCGAGCCCATTGCAAATTTCTCCGCAAACATGGCCAACACTATGCCTCGAAATGGTGCTCCGACTCCAATCCTAATGCGGATTTCTCCGCAAGAATGGCTCACGCCTCGGACACCAAGCCTCGAAATGGTGCTTCGTCTCCGAGCCTTTTACGGATTTCTCCTTAAACATGGCTCACGTCTCGGATACCACTCCTTGAAATGATGCTCCGACTCTGAACCCATCACGGATATCTCCTTAAACTTGGCTCACGCTTCAGACACTATGCCTCGAAATGACGTTCCGATTCAAAGCCCATCGTTGATTTCTTCACAAACATGGCTCATGTCTCGGATAAAATGCCTTGAAATATTGCTTCGACCCTGACCTCATTGCGGATTTCTCTGCAAACATGGCTCACGCCTTGGACACTATGCCTCAAAATGGCTTTTCAACTCTGAGCCCATTGCATATTTCTCGGCAAACATGGCTCACGCATCAGATACTATGCCTCGAAATGGCACTCCGACTCTGAGCCCATCACGTATTTCTCTGCAAACATAGATCTCTCTTCAGAAAAAATACCTCGACATAGTGCTTCAACCCCGAGGCAGATGCTAGCTGTCTCCTTCCTCGGGGCTTGGATCCTTTCCTTAGCAATTCGATTTCCGAACCACAGAAGGAACCCAACACCGTCACAGCAAACGGGTCTTTATGCCAGTGCATTTTTCCCTATGAGTTACCTACTCCTCGAAACCAACCGTAAACTCGACTCAGATAATATGGGGCTTGTGATACGGGTAAAAATCATGGTTAAACCCCACTATTCAATCCCAGTGTGGATCACAAGGCAGACGGGGGGAAGATAGGGCGATCACAGGCCCACCAACCTAGCTCGGCCCATCAACGAAGGTTTAATCAGCTGCCTTTGGTCAGTAATCAAATCCCCAAAAATTAGGGGATTAGCAGAATCTAATTGGGCAGCAAGGGATATTTTCGTAACAGATCCTCACTAATCTATAAATATAGGCCCACCTCCACTGTTATTATGTAATCACAATTTTACCACCTAATCCTGTTTTAATCCTGTTGGTTGTTGATTTGATCGTCGGAGGGCCTGTCGCTGGGAATACTCATAGTATTTCAGGCTTTTTGCAGGTATTCAGCGGTCAGCGTCAACCAAATTCACAACATAAAACCAAATATTATCCTTTCATCAGGATCAGATCTGCGACTGAGATCTGTACGTCCCTTTCATCCAAAGAACTCATCATTTGTTGCTCCCGCACCAGAAAACAGCAACGTCACAGATATTGGGCTCCCATCCATGAAACTCTACGTATTATCCTCTGCAGGAGAAAAGGCTGAGTGGATTGAAGGATTTGTTGCTAGTCATTTCATTGAGAAGTTTAAAGTTAACTCTCTAATTATGTTTTGTGACAATGAAACTGGAATGCACAATAGCGCATGACTCAATCTTCAATTGTAAGAGAAGAACGTTAAGGCTTAAAAAAATATAGTTGAACTTTCTCATAGATAAAGTGCAATTAAGACAAAGTATGGTTTATGCTCTTACTAAGAGACTGAAAAAAGAGACTAATTATCAGAACTCGGGGGGAAATAGGGTTAAAAGCTATTGAGTCAAAGCTTAAACACCTTGATTAGTTTTAAAAGTTAGAATCCAAATGGAGCCATAGAGTAGTTCAACTTAAGCATCAATTTTAGGCAATTGACATGCTTTAGTTAATTTAAAAAATTACATGTGAATTTTGTTAATCTATATAATAAAACACAAAGAAAGCTATCAAGTGGCTCTCATTCAATAAAGCTGAAATCAATGGTCCAGATTTAACCTCACAAAACATATTTTCCCATCCAAAAGTTTCCCCCCAAACTCAAATTCAAATCCCCCTAAAACAACTCCTTTATTTATTTATTTATTTCTCTCTCTCTCTCTCTCACTCATTCTCTCTCTATTTACTCAGAAATTTATATTTTCAGTTTTCAGGTTTGTAAATTTTCAGATTTTTTATGTATTTTTTTATTGCTCATGTTACATTGAAAATAGCAAATATCTCATTAACAGTTAAATTTCATCATTTTCCACACTCAAAGTTCTAAGAAGTTGGATTTTACACCCCAATTTATAATTATTTTCCAACATATACTAATGGAAACATGGACATCTATTTACAACTAATTATTATTTTACTCTTCAAACTTGAGCTACATAATTTCTGTTTTACTGTTTACAAGACTTTCATATGCTGTATTGTTTCGAAGACGTGTCGTAGGCACGTGCCCACGGGCAAATCTAGTACATAATAACATTCCAATTTGATGATGCTATATATTCTCATGATTTACTTAAAATCATCTCATTATTCCAAAATGAAGCATGAAAACTTATCGACGTGTTTTCGATCATTATAATTGTCTTCGTATCATTCCAATTTGATGATATGACCTTTATCGGTACATGTTTCATTTCAATTTCGATGATTCAGTATTTAGCCATGATTGATATGATAATCCTATCATTCCAACATAAAATATAGTATGGTTCTTGGGTAGAAACTATAATAGTTTTTATTCTTTATTTTGTTAAAGAAACTTGATTGTGATGCTTGTATTATATTTTTGCTGAGCTAATTTTGAATCATTCTAAGTTCTTTTGTAGAACTAGATACCTCTATAAAATTTGATAGAATTCTAAGAGATGTGTCTCATGATATTTTTGTTTGCAATATGCTAGTAAAGATTGAGGAGATGAATCTGTCAACATAGATTTTCAAAATAACGATTTACTCGAAATGGAGGAGTAAAAATAAAGCAACTTGTAGAATAGAGTTTCAGTGTATTTCTTTGAAGAATAAATTAGTCACTTGTTCAGTGAAACTTCTTTTGAGTTTAAGACTCTTGTGTTCATTGAGCTTAAAACTCTTATTTTATTTTTGAAGTTTCATTACTTTTGGTTGGTTTTGAGACCACGACAGATTTTCACCAGTTGATTTAGTTATTGTGAACTATTCTGTTTATTTAATTATTTTGGTTTAGTCTTATTTGAATTATTCCGATTTATTATTGATTCAATCCTTATGAACTATAATTTGTGTGATGCATTTCTTATATTTAAAGACTGTTATTTACCTGTCAGTTTTTTGTTGAATTGATGAGATAATCTAGTACTACTTTATATATTGTGAATATAGGAGGAGATTGTTAGATATATAAGTATATTCTCATTGTATGAATAATATTATGTGTAATATTATTCTATGGATAATACATGTGTTGCACGTACTATTTGTATGAATATCAGATCGTGGGTTGAGTGAGTTTAGAACTCAGGTCCAAACCAATACCAATATTTATCTTCTAAATACTGGGTTGTGATAGTATAGTCTAGATATTCCAATGTTAATATCTAGGATAAATATCCCAAGTAAGTTAGTATAGAATATTAACCCTAATTATTCTATTTCTCATAATAGTTACCAATAAATTCATATTTCTTAATTGCACCAACCATTTTAAGACTTGTTCAAATGTATGTATGAGATTCCTAATCACTTTATTCCTTTCACATACTGACTTTGAATCTATTATTGGCTCTATACTTAACCTTGAATTGGTCTTATAGTTAAGTATATTAAAGAATAAATATTTGCGTTTAGCCGTTTACTAGTCAATTTTGAGTCAAATTAATTGTACTTTTCATATGTACGTCCCCAAATTTGCATATTAAATATGAGCAAAGTTTTTCTTTTCAAGCTGGGTTCCACGTTGTGTGGAGTCAATTGTTTAGGTGCTCACATATTCATTATTGGTGATAAGTACTATATGTTAAATTTTACTCCCGATTCGGTCATACAATAATTTTAACTAGTAACATGCACGTGCACGTGCAATACATATTCTAATCAATTTTTTTATTTTATGAAGTAAATAATAAGACATAACTTGGTCTCGAAACTAAAATCTCCCTTTCTCATACATACTCTATACAAATTACTTCTAGTGACACAAACTTTTATTTTAGAGAGCATTTGGTATACGGATTGGAGGATTCCCGAGAATGAGAGAATTCTCATGAATGTGAGGGTAGAAATGAAGATTCTCGAGAATATTGCTTTATCGCGTTTGGTATAATACATTACATTCTCAGAAATCCTTTATTATTGTATTTTTTAAATTCTAGTTTTTTTGGTTATTTTATTGTTTGTTATGGAAATCTTATGGAAATCTTCAAATCCCATGGTTTTAGAGAAAAATGGAAATCCTTCCCGGCAAAGGATTTTGATTTTCTTGGGTCCGTCATTCCTTCTAAAACTATATTTTCCACATACCAATCAAGATAATTTAAGGGGGAATTCGGGACATTCCCACGTACCAAATGCCCCCTAAGGAGTGACACTTTTGTAAATAATTATGGTGTAAATAAGTTTAAACTTTGAGGCTATTATGGTAACTAATATCTGTCAAGTAAATAAATGGTTAATATAACTTTCACTGAAAATGAATGGTTGAGATTAGATGGTTTAATGTCTATAAATTACAGGTTCTCTACGACACTACAAATGACAACCTAACTCTCCCATTGCAGTATTATTAGATATTAGAGATTAGAGATATACATAATATATATTTTGAGGAGGAATACTGTATCAGGCATATAAACATATGTGTTGTATTTGTGGTTTAGATACTACTACTAGCATTGGTATAAATACCCGAAACCCGGATCCGACTCGGACCTCACCCGGACCTGGCATTGGACCGGAACCAACCCCGCCTATCTGGGTCCGGATCCAAATCTGAGTCCTAAAATGGGACCCATTGTACTTTCGGGTCCGGGTCCGGATCCGCTCAAAAGAGACCCGACCCGGACCCGGATCCGTTAAAAAAAATCCAAAAAATCAACATAAAAATAAATATTATATCCTCATCCCTCCCCTCCTTCATCCTTAATACTAAAATTTCCTTTTCCAAACTCAAAACTCATGCCATTTTCTTCTCTCCTCTATTCTAAATCCTCCACTCGCCGCCTCCGCTCACCGCTCACACTCCTGCTCCTACCCGAACGGGTAAGAATATTTTAATAGGACCTGGACCTGGAATCGGACCCGGTCCTCACGGGTTCGGGTCCGAGTCCAATGTTTGGATCCGTAGGGGACCAGGTCCGGATCCGGGTAGTAAAGGACCCGACTCGATCCGACCCGATCCGACCCGACCCGATACCAATGCTACCTACTACACCAACTTATAGATGTTGAGGTTGAAGTCAGGTTAACTAGTAATAGTAATTAATTGTGAGATTAGTTAAATAAATATCTGTTGGGAGAAAAAAAATATTTAAAGAAACTAGTAATATACACGTGTGCGATGCACGAATTATTTTAAAAAATAAAATTAAAGTAAAAACTCTGATTAACACGTGTGATGCATGTCTTAATAAATTTAAAAGTAAATGTGAAGACTATAATGGGAGAGTTTGAGTTGCACGTAAGTAGGTGGATTTACAACTCCAACTATTCCATTATAATAGTTATTATATATTATATTACTAGATTTGCCCGTGGACACGTGCCTACGACACGTCTCAAAACGATACAGCATATGAAAAGCTTTGTATACAGTAAATCAATAATTATGTAGCTCAAGTTTGAATAGTATGACAATAATTAGTTGTAAATAAAAGTCCATGTTTCCACACACACACACACACACACACACACACACACATATATATATATATATATATAGGGAAAGGCTCCGTTGCACACTACTATTGGTGCTCACGGCGTGAACACTACTAGTTCGGGCGTTCAAATCGAAAATCCGAACCGTTCACATTGATCTACACATCTAAATTAGTCTAAATATGTAAAATCAAATCATTTGAAATTCATTTGCCCATTCATTGAAGTGTTACAAAATTGTATGGCTGAAATTCATTGTTTTTATAGTCGCGTGATGGATGGGCAAATGAATTTCAAATGATTTGATTTTACATATTTAGACTAATTTAGATGTGTAGATCAATGTGAACGGTTCGGATTTTCGATTTGAACGCCCGAACTAGTAGTGTTCACGCCGTGAGCACCAAGGTAGTGTGCAACGGAGCCTTTTCCTATATATATATATATATATATATATATATATATATATATATATATATATATATATATATATATATATATAGGGAATAAGGGGTATGAGCAACTTGCTCATTTAGTAAATAAGCAATCGATGATGTGGCACGCATGTGATTGGAAAATTCTTAAAAGGGTTAGTTGTCCAGTGTATCACATGCATGCCACATAATCACTGGCTCATTTGCTAAATGAGCAAGTTGCTCATATCCCTTTTACCCATATATGCCACATAATCACTTGCTCATTTGCTAAATGAGCAAGTTGCTCATATCCCTTTTACCCATATATATATATATATATAGGGAAAGCTTCGGTTGAGCACTACTCTAATGCTCACCGTGTGAATACTAGGCCTTCGGGCGTTCATATCGAAAATCCGAACCGTTCACATTGATCTACACATATAAATTAGTCTAAATATGTAAAATCAAATCATTTGAATATCATTTACCCATCCATTCAAGTGTTACAAAATTGTGGCTGAAAATCATTCTTTTTATAGTCACATGATGGATGGGTTAATGAATTTCAAATGATTTGATTTTACATATTTAGACTAATTTAGATGTGTAGATCAATGTGAACGGTTCAGATTTTCGATATGAACGCCCGAAGGCCTAGTGTTTACGCGGTGAGCACTAGAGTAGTGCTCAACCGAAGCTTATATATATATATATATATATATATATATATATATATATATATATATATATATAGGGAAAAGGGGGTATGAGCGACTTGCTCATTTAGGAAATAAGCAATTGATGATGTGGCATACATATGATTGGAAAATCCTATATATAGTCGCTCATTTAGGAAATAAGCAATTGATGATGTGGCATGCATATGATTGGAAAATCCTATATATATATATATATATATATATATATATATATATATATATATATATATATATATATATATATATATATATACAGGTAAAAGGGATATGTGCAACTTGCTCATTTAGTAAGTGAGCGATTTGTAATACCCTGGTTTTCATTTATGAAAATTATTATTATAATTATTTTCATTATGGATGATGTGTGGATATATATATATATATATATATATATATATATATATATATATATATATATATATATATATATATATATATATATATATATATCTATGTATGTATGTATGTATATGTGTTCTCTAATTATTTTTATAAAGGCCCATTTTTCTTTAAATAAACATAAGGTTTTTTTTAGCCCAAATCTAATTTATTTTTATAAAACTATTATTTGGCCCATTAATTAAAGCCCATGAGTTATTTCTCTTTTAATTACAACTTGTAATGTAGGATATTTTTATAAGATTATTTTTATAGAAAATATAATGTACAACTTTTTTTAATGGAGAACTAATGAATGCACGTGCATTACACATACATGTGCAAAAGCACACAATGTGGCCGGTTTAGGATTGGAGGGAAAAAGAAAAAGAAAAAAAAAGTGGAGTTGTGGGTGGTGGTTGCTTGATCATGGTTGGTTACTACAACTCCCCCTTGAATCCTAGCCTTTTATTTTTAACTCCTAGATTGATCCTAACCCTTCATTTGCCTCCAATTTTAGTATAAATACCCCCCTAGCCTAGTTATTTTTGTACTCTTCATTTCTCCAAAACCTATAGTAGAAAATACAAATTGTTAGTAGTATAGTAAGTGAGATAAAAGATTGAGAATTGTGTGTGAGGGAGCTGTGCTTGTACCAAAAAGAAGGTCGGCATCTAGGAAGCTCTCGGTTGGCATCTTTGAAGGTCGGGTGCGCGCATCAAGGAGGAGGAGGAACGCTTTTTTGGCAAGGACCCTTGTTTAGGAGGTGTTGCAATTGTATTCTCTTCAAAAAAGGTGGGTTATTTTTCATGTTTCTAATTAGATAGCATACTAAAATTGAATTGAAATGATAATGCATGAAAAAGATTCATAAGAGTACATTTAATTGGAAAAATGACTTATTAGTTGATTGGAATATTGCTAAATAGATTGTATGTGATTCCATTATCAAACTTAAGTTGTGTGTGAATTATTTATAGCTATAGATTGCTTGAAGTAAAATTCGTTGTTAGCATCAAAAACTAAATGCAAATGTTAGTAGATGAAAATGTTGTTTTATGTGCTTGAATGAACCTTTTTGTGATAATGTTGTGACGAATAACTTAGAATATAATTTGTGGGTTTGTGAAAGGAACATAAACAGGGAATTGATATAGGGAATATTGATGTTAAGTTGGATAAGAAATGTCGAAAGGAAATGTGGTAGTAGTAACATACAATTTAAACTAATTGTATGAAAAATATGTGTTTAATTATTGGAAAATTTATTTTTAAATTACTGGAGTATCAATTATTATTGGAATGATTATTCTGGAGATTTACAGTAAATTTTAGTGAAAGCAAAACTCAAATGAGAGCTTTTGAAACATGAAAATGTTCTATTAAACAGAGAGTTGATTTAATTAAAATGCAAGTTGTATTTGAGACAACTTGAGCCTATAGCTCAAGTGGTCGGGAGGCTTCTAAATGCTACAGTGTGTGCGGTTGGGTTCTCACAGATCGATGGTTCGATTCTTGATGACACCATATTTTTTGTGCATTTAAAAAATTAAACCAAGCTTTAGCCGAGAGTATATAACTCTCTAAAATCCCCTTTATACCGAATAGCATGATTGGCCTAGTGGCCAGAGCGTACGGCTTGCTTCTTCTTGGTCGCTGGTTCGAATCCTGGTCTCGGCCAGAATTAAACTTTGTGGAAAAATGATTTTTTTGGGTGGATTTTGATGTCTAAAAATTATGAAAAAAATACTATTATTATTCTAAAATTATATGTGACTTATGAAAAATAAATTGGGAGTTATTGAAATGAAATAGAGTATATTTTGGGAATAAAAGTGTAGTTAGAACTATGGTTCTACACTTCTTTATTTTTGCGAAAATTTGTGTTTTGCAAGAGAATTGAAATAAGTGCTAGAAAAGAAAATTAACAAAGAAAAAAATATTTAAGGTGAAGTGGTGTGAATTATTCTTGTTAAAGAATTGTGTGACAATAATGAGTTGTGAATATTCATTTTGACCATATACTTGGTGATATGATTTTTTAATGTGGAAATAAATAGTGGATGAAATACATGATGAATAATTGAACTCCATGTATGGTTATTGACTCATGAATAATTTAGAAATCAAGTGATTGGAAAAGAGAAATGTTATTGAGTATGACAGCTCAAACTTGTGAATTTGTGAATTAAAATTGAAAATTAGAGTGTAGCTAAAACTCACACTGGCAAGTGAAAGTGATAAATTATGATTATTGATATTGAAAAGACCAGTTTGGATCATTTTGAAATGAAAGAAATAAGACCGGTAGTAGTGAGAGGGCTAACTCTAAGAGATTGATTTTGTTCATGATTTCATTAAATTAAGAATTAGTACAGAGTGAAGAGGTGATGAAAGTGAGAGAAAAATACAAGTATGAGGGCCTCGAGTCTACGATGTGAAGGTGATCCACAGAATGCATGCTTGATGCGTCAGGACATGGCGTGGGCACTACTCCAGAATTATCGGGATCTTGGCGACGCTTGTGGGATGTTTGGTGACTGCAAGAGGATCGTGTGCCATGAAGGAGGCTGAATTGCCACAGAATGCATGCTTGATGCGTCAGGACATGGCATGGGATTCCCCTCCAGATTTTCTGTACATGAGCTTGTACTCATAGATCATCTAGGATACTTACCGTAGTTACAGTAGTAGATTAAGTCATGACGAGGGATTGAACCCTACAAGATGAAGAACGATTAAGAGGCTTGCCCTCGGACCTATATAGTATGGGATGCATAGAATCCGAAGAAGTGTGCATTAGTGTCATGTAATATAAATGTTTGCATTAAGGACTAAGTGCACAATCACAACACGACATCAATAGGGTATTTCCTTTAGTTTGATATGTGACAAGTTTGTGTTTGTTAAATATGGAAAATCAGTTATACTATTTCTGGCATAGAGAGGATGGCCGTGTATAATATTCGTCGGTTGAATAAACTGACGTACCCAAAGTTTGTATGCAGGGTAAATGACATGATAAAGATTATAGAGGAACAGATGCTTAGAGATTTTTCAATATTGTTGTACTTTTATATAAATGTTGTAAATTTGCTTCCGTTGTACAATGTAAAGTGTAAAGATTCTATGTAACTCTGTTGTAAAGTAAAAAGTTTTAAATTCCTTATAAAATTGTACGAAAGAAGTGTAAAGATCCTGTGAAATCTCGAATTCAGTGTATTTTGGAATTCGGGGCGTTACACGATTGATTATGTGGCATGCATGTGATACAATGGACAACTAACCCCTTTAAGGATTTTCCAATCACTTGTATGTCATATATATATATATATATATATATATATATATAGAGAGAGAGAGAGAGAGAGAGAGAGAGATAATTAAATAAATAAAGGAGTTATTTTTGGATATTTGAATTTAAGTTTTGGGGGGAAACTTTGGGGGGGGATGTGTTTTTTGAGGTTAGATCTGGGCCTTTTGATTTTGGGGGGGATTGAATGAGAACCGCTTGATTGCTTTCTTTGTGATATGGCTAAAAATAGGATTAAATCGGGACCGTTCACATCGGAGACGAATCTTAAAGCTCAGGGGTAAAGCGGTAATTTCACCCACCAACGGGTCTGGAGCGGGCACTGGATCTCCCCTTCACAGATCCAATAACCCGCGAACGGATCCACTCCAACTGGGTACGGGTTCCGACCCGAGACAAACCCAGACCAGCAAAAGGAAATCAGGGTCTCTGATTTGACTAAATCAACGGGCCTGATCCACAGTTATCCTCTCACCGGGAAAAAGGGATCAGTTTCCTAAACTGATCATGAGGATTTTACTCCTAACGGGATCACAGGAAATCAGATCCCTAAATCAGATCCCTAATCAAATCCCCATGGCGACTATAAATACCCCCCACCTACCACTGTTACAGGTTAATCACTCTTTTTCCAATTAAAGCTCTTTCTTAATCATATCACTGGTTACTGACAAGAGCGTCGGAGGGTGCGTCGCCGGGATCAACCCCGGTGTATCGCACTTCCTTGCAGGTGAACGGCGGGAGTCAGCAGCCCAATTTCGACGAACAGGCTTGGACTCGCTATTCAGGTTTTTCCACGAATCCATAAATTCTATCTGTTTACCCCCACACCAGAATCAGCGGTGCTGTGGGAAGCCATACGAATAGCCCCCGCCTCTTTCTCGTCGACTAGCTCTTCTCCAGCCATGCCTCCCAGAAAGGTCAGGTCTAGGGGGTCCAATTGTGGACCCAACCCCGCCGATCAGCAAGAGGAAGTCCCCGTGCATCCTGCTCCGCAGCCCGAGCAACTTCCTCCCCCGGTCCAAGACCATTTCCAACAGGGCCAGCACCCTCTTCTGAATCAACAACCCCCTAATGGTCCCACTGGTCAGAACTAGCGGAAGCAGAAGCAACCTCTCCACCCAGACCATGTCTCAGTGCACAATGCCTCCTCGGATTCCATGGCCTCCCACAATCCTCGAGTTTCCGACTTCCGCAATACCGTTCTCAATCGGCAAAAGGATGAGGATCTTCGCCGCCGTCCGGATGAAAAGCGGGCCCGAGAGGGAACCTCCCGCTAACAACGTCAGGATGAGCGATCTCCTCACCACCAATACTACGGAAGGTCCCCTACTCGAAGAGGGATGAAAGAGTCCTCTGAGCATCATAGGAGAAGACCCCATTCCCCCGTTGGTTGGCGTCATCCGAGGAATGATGAGGCGCCCATCACTCGTGCCGAGTTCCTACAATTCCAAGCAATAGTGTTGCAAGCCCTTAACCTTCGCCCTGCTAATAACAATGCTCAGAGGGCTCCTACCCCTCCACGGGTCCAAAGTCCTCACCATCGGTCCATAACTCCTCCTCCAACTCCTAGCAACCAACAGCGCATGCCTAGCCCTCGCCGCTCCCAGAGCTACCGTCGTCGCTCCCCTTCCTATGAAGACGAGTCCAGAGGCTCGTTTGACTATCGTTGAAGGGACGATGCTCTCTACCACCGTATCCACGAGATAGAGAGGCACATCGTCCGAATAGACAAGGATGAGGAGTTAAGAGGAAGGACCATCCGTCCGAGCAGACCTCCCTTCTCCCGGACCATCATGGAAGCTCCTATCCCAAGAGGTTTCGAACCCCCGAAGTTCGAAACTTACTCGGGGGAGTCGGACCCCGTGGACCACATCGAAAGCTTTAAGACCCTCATGCTAATCCACCAAGCTTCTGATGCTTTGCTGTGCAAAACCTTCCCCGCCACTCTTAAGGGTTCGGCTCGGGAGTGGTACTCCCGTCTCGCCCCGTCTTCCATATTCTCCTTCGAGAAATTCGAGAGCCTCTTCATCACTCATTTTGTGAGTAGCAGACGCACGGAGAAGACTAACATCTCGTTACTCCAGCTCCGCCAGGAGAATGGAGAGAAGTTGAGAGACTATGTGAGGAGGTTCACTGCAGAAGTGAGATCCATTGCTTCCCTTGACCAGCCTGTTGCAGCGGCCGCCTTCCAATCGAACGTCCTCAACTCTAGCCTTCGCACCTCCCTTGCCAAGAAGCCCCCACATAATTTCGCCGACCTCCTTCTTAGGAGCGAGAAGTACATTCGGGCCGAAGAAGCCGAGAATCTCTCGGGCTTTGAGGAGACATCTTCCGGGAACAAACAGAAGAGCACAAGCGAAGAGGGCTCCCAAAAATCCCAGAAGGACGGCAATGGACAGCATCGCCCAACTCCTCGGTTTGAGAAGTTCACCCCCCTCATTGCCAGTATATCAGAAGTTCTTATGGAGGTGGACAAGGAAGGGCTCCTCCGCGCTCCCCTGAGAATGAATACACCTAGCAAGAAGAGGAACAAGGATAAGTGGTGCCGCTTTGACAGGGACCACGGCCACGACACGGAAGATTGTCGGGCTCTGAAGGAGGAGATCGAAGAACTCATACAGCGGGGGCACCTGACCAAGTTCTTCCAAAAAGAGGGGGCCAAGCTTCCCCCCTGAGGAGCCAACAAACGAACCGAAGGGCCCGCCGAGCTTTAAGACTCAGAATCTCCCAGCTCCTCCCAAGAGGTCTTCACCTTATTGTAGAAGTAGGACCCTGATTTTCAATAAGGCCGATGCTTGTAACCCGGCCGATAGCATGTAATAATGGCTCGCCCTATTGAAGCGGCCACTTAGTTTATTTCAAACTTTACATCTTTTCATTGAAAATTATTGCTCTTGCTTCTCTCTTAAATGGTGGGTTCGGAGTCCAGCTTCTTCTACATGGCTGCTCCCGCAACTTACTAACCTTAAACAACGGGTTCGGAGTCCAGCACTTGGCTCGATTCCTCTTCAAATAACTTGCTCTTCAGCGGGTTAGAAGTGGTTCGCCATTCGGAATTGCTCCCACAACCGTTGAATAACTCTAACGATGGTTCGGAGTCCAACACTTGGCTCGATTCCTCTACAAATAACTTGCTCTTCAGCGGGTTAGAAGTGGTTCGCCATTCGGAATTGCTCCCACAACCGTTGAATCCCTCTAACGACGAGTTCGGAGTCCAACACTTGGCTCGATTCCTCTTTAAATAACTTGATCTTCAGCGGGTTAGAAGTGGTTCGCCATTCGGAACTGCTCCCACAACCGTTGATTCTGTCATTTAAATAGCGAGTTCGGAGCACAACTCTCCCCTAGAGTTGCTCCTCAAACTCGTCTTCCAAATGGCTCTCTCCTAGAGCCGAGCTCTTTGCTCCGCTCACTTCTAAGGCGGACCTCTTCTCAACGAGTTCGGAGCTCACAACTCTCCCCTAGAGTTGCTCCTCAAACTCGTCTTCCAAATGGCTCTCTCCCAGAGCCGAGCTCTTCACTCCGCTCGCCTCCAAAGCGGACCCCTTCTCGACAAGTTTGGAGCACAACTCTCTCCTAGAGTTCCTCCTCACACTTGTCTCACAAATAGCTCTCTTCCAGAGCCGTGCTCTTCACTCCGCTCCCTCTAAAGCGGACCTCTTCTCAACGAGTTCGGAGCTCACAACTCTCCCCTAGAGTTGCTTCTCAAACTCGTCTTCCAAATGGCTCTCTCCCAGAGCCGAGCTCTTCGCTCCGCTCGCCTCCAAAGCGGACCCCTTCCCGACAAGTTTGGAGCACAACTCTCTCCTAGAGTTCCTCCTCACACTTGTCTCACAAATAGCTCTCTTCCAGAGCCGAGCTCTTCACTCCGCTCGCCTCCAAAGCGGACCCCTTCTCGACAAATTTGGAGCACAACTCTCTCCTAGAGTTCCTCCTCACACTTGTCTCACAAATGGCTCTCTTCCGGAGCCGAGCTCTTCACTCCGCTCGCCTCCAAAGCGGACCCCTTCTCGACAAATTTGGAGCACAACTCTCTCCTAGAGTTCCTCCTCACACTTGTCTCACAAATGGCTCTCTTCCAGAGCCGAGCTCTTCCCTCCGCTCGGATGCCGAGCAAGTGCCGATCCGAACCCAACATCAAAGAGCCCGGTCGGCTAACCGAGCAAGTGCCCATCCGAGCCCAAAACGGAGAGAAATCACATTTCCCTCAACATTCGCGTAAGATCTCGATCAAACGGCTCAGATCGCTCCAGCAGCACTAAACGACAAGATCGTGTTTTTTTGGAAACTGTGCCTGCCTCGAGATCCACGCTGAGATCAACGGCTCAGATCGCTCCAGCAGCACTAAACGACAAGATAGTGTTTTCTTGGAAACTATGCCCGCCTCGAGATCCGCGCTGAGATCCAACGACTCAGATCGCTCCACGTCGCTCGGTATTCCGAGCCGAGCGACTCGCGATCCGAGCCGCTCGCGCCCCTTCTTCGCCCCTAGGGTCTTCCTAGCACAAGGGTCTTCCTAGCACATCTTCTCTGCCCCTAGGAGTGGAGCTCCTCTTCCAAAATCCCCAAGACCAAAGCGCTTATCAACTCCATGAAGACAAGAATGTTGCGGGGCTATTTTGACCAAGAATGAGGGTGAATCTTCATCCCACTCCTAAAGAGAAGTTGTAGATCTTCGAATTAGCTTTGAAACGAGGGGTCGCATGCCCCGATCGGACCTCCGTAGCACCGGGAAAGTGGATCTCAATACAGCTATGCCGAATAGCTCGGAAATCCGAGCCGAACCACTCGCGCGAGGGAAAAATCTGAACCGAACCCGAGCAACTGTCGAATCCGAGCTCTTCCCTCCGCTCGGATGCCGAGCAAGTGCCGATCCGACCCCAACATCAAAGAGTCCGGTCGGCTAACCGAGCAAGTGCCCATCCGAGCCCCAAAACGGAGAAAAATCACTTTTCCCTCAACATTCGTGTAAGATCTCGATCGGACGGCCCAGATCTTGCCAGCGTCGCTAAACGACAAGATAGTGTTTTCTTGGGAACCGAGCCCGTCTCGAGATTCGTGCCACCATTCAACCGTCCAAATCGAGCCACGTAGCTCGGATCTCAAATCCGAGCTATCGAACTACCGAACTGCAAAGTGGCAAAAATGCACCTCAAAATCCGTGCTCGGATCTGCCGAACAAGACGCAGCTGCCGAACAGCAAGGAAGAAGAAGAAAAGAAAAAAAAATTACTGGGCCGGGCTCAGACCCGTTAAGAGATCCAAGCCCATAACCCACGTCACCTTCTTCAGCCCTTCTTCTTCTCCATGATTCCCGCCAAAACCAAGAAAGACAAAAACCCAAACTCTTCTCCGAACTCCCCGTCACCGCCGAGCTCCCGACCTCATCGAGCTCGACCGCAACTCCTTGCCGACCACTGTGCCAAGCTCCGAGCTCCCTCGAGCGAGCCCTCGTCGACGAACTCCTCCTTCCATAAGCTCCCAAGTGCTCGCCATGGCCGAAGCTCGGTCATCAAGCCACGATGCAGAGCTCGAACATCTCGAGCTTCCCCTTCGACGAGCTCCCTCGCCATGGCGGTGACGAGCTCCTTACATCGCCGATCGCTCTCTCCTCCTTCGGCGAGCTCAGCTCCGAACACCTCCACTACCGAGCTCACCTCCAACTCAGAGCTCCAAACCCAACTCCTCCAAGGCCGAACCCATCGTCAAGCTTCCCCTCGCGAGCTCTTCTCCCTCATCAACAAAGCTTCGAGCTCCGCCTTCCGCTCCCCCCTCGTCAAAGCTGCACACCGAAGCTTCATGCCGAGCTCCCCTGTCGAAGCTTACCGTCGAAGCTCCGTCATCCTCCTCGACGGGCCACCGCCTCGCCATTACAAAACTCCGAAGCTGAGCCCAAGCTTCCACCAGCTCGAGCGAACTCCTCCTTCGACTTCGAGCGCTCACAACTCCACCCTCACCGAGCTCGACCCCATCGCCGTGCCAATCCACTCCCCTCGCCGAAAAGCTCCATCGAGCTCCATAGCTCCTCCCGCCTTCACGAGCGTCGAGCTCCACGGCGTACGGAGAAGTGGTCGGAAAGGGAAACGAGAGAGAGAACAGGAGAAGGCGGGAAGGGACACTCGGAGAAGAGTCGAAGAAGGGAAAGAAAGAAGCATAACGAAGGAGAAGAAGAAAGAACAGCGCGGAGAGAGAAAAAAAAAATCACCTCCCGGTCGGCTGGCCTTGCAAGTCCCCATCCGAGCTCCAAAAACGGAGAAAAAAGCCGCCGAGCGACTACGACCGTTGGATCTTCCAGAAATTCGCGCTTCTGGTGATGGACGGTCCAGATCGCGCCACGTGCGCTAAACGACAAGATAACGATTTTTTGGGAAGTACGCCTCCTCGAGATTCGTGCCGGGATCCGATGGCACAGATCGCGCCACGTGTCAGGTAATATCTAAATAATTTATTTATTTATTTAATTGTTTTAATTATTTAAAAATTCCGAAAAAATATTTAAAAAATCGAAAAAAATTAATTAAAAATTCTAAAAATAATTATTAATTCAGAAAATTTATTTTAAAATTCTGGAAAAATAATTATTAAATTAGAATAATTAATTAATATTTTCGATAATGAATTATTTAATTCGGAAAATGAATAAAAAATTCAAAAAAATGAGAAAAAATCCAGAAAAATCTGAAAAAATCACCAAAAATTCAGAAAATTCTGAGAATATTTTTGGGCATTTTACAAGCCCAGAATAACATCGTTACAACCCAAGAAAGATCCAAAACTCCCTTAAGAACACCGATAAAATCCCGTACGCCATTAGAACAGTAAAACTACTCCTCAAAGACTGAAAAACTTAGTCTCTAGGAGTGGGGGGCTCGTGATATGGCTAAAAATAGGATTAAATCGGGACCGTTCACATCGGAGACGAATCTTAAAGCTCAGGGGTAAAGCGGTAATTTCACCCACCAACGGGTCTGGAGCGGGCACTGGATCTCCCCTTCACAGATCTAATAACCCGCGAACGAATCCACTCCAACTGGGTACGGGTTCCGACCCGAGACAAACCCAGACCAGTAAGAGGAAATCAGGGTCTCTGATTTGACTAAATCAACAGGCCTGATCCACAGTTATCCTCTCACCGGGAAAAAGGGATCAGTTTCCTAAACTGATCATGAGGATTTTACTCCTAACGGGATCACAGGAAATCAGATCCCTAAATCAGATCCCTAATCAAATCCCCATGGCGACTATAAATACCCCCCACCTACCACTGTTACAGGTTAATCACTCTTTTTCCAATTAAAGCTCTTTCTTAATCATATCACTGGTTACTGACAAGAGCGTCGGAGGGTGCGTCGCCGGGATCAACCCCGGTGTATCGCACTTCCTTGCAGGTGAACGGCGGGAGTCAGCAGCCCAATTTCGACGAACAGGCTTGGACTCGCTATTCAGGTTTTTCCACGAATCCATAAATTCTATCTGTTTACCCCCACACCAGAATCAGCGGTAACACTTTGTGTTTTAGTATATAGATAGATAGATAGATAGAGCGTTCTTCGGTTGCAAACGGGCCGGAACGGGTCGGTTCGCACGGACCCGTGCGAACTTCGATCTCGACCGTTGGATCAAAGATCCAACGGTCCAGATTTTTTTTGATCAGATCTTGCCTTAACCCGTCGTTGGCAACGACGGGTTAAGGCAAAATTTGATCAAAAAAAATGGCCTTAACCCGTTCTTGGGAAGAATGGGTTAAGGCTATCTTTTTTCATTTTTGTTGACATACAGTTCGTCTTCTTTCTTCTATCCCAACTCCAACGACGAACCCAAACCCAACGACGAAAAAAAAAAACCCTAAAAAATCCTAGCTCCGATGATCGAAACCCTCGAACTCCCTCTTCTCTCCCCACTCCGAAGATCGAAACCCTCGAACTCCGACGATCGAAACCCTAGCTTCTCTTCCCCTCTTCGACACGAATTTGGAACCCTAGTTCTCTTCCAAAACCGTTTCCTTGGCTTGATTTCGACTTATTCCGTAAGTTATACACTATTTCTTTACCCCAATAATCTACATTTGTAATTTTTTGATTGAATTTGTATGTAGTAATTTATTTAGAAATTTGGAAAAAATTTAAATGTATTAGTAGATTTTAGATGTAGAATCGGGGAGACTCTCAAGTATATTCAATTGCCGAATTATGTTGCTTGCATTAGTAACTTGTAGAATTAGAATTGTATATACGAAATTAGTTAGAAACTTTTCAGTGCGGTTATGGTTGAAACCCTGCGAACGACCGTAAAAAAATACGAAACTTTCCGAGTAGGTTCGTCTCACATAGTACAAGCCACACCAACTTGTAGAAGCGAGTTTCGACTCACGGTTCGAGAGATACGGCCGCGTATCGCTTTCGGTTGGAAAAAACCAAGTATAGCGGTGCACGGCCGTATATCGCAAACCGTGACTCGAAACTCACTTCTACAAGTTCGGGTGGCTTGCCCTACGTGAATCCGACCAAGTCGGTAAGTTTTATAATTTTCGGATACCGTTTGCGTGGTTTTCTCAACTTCCTCGCTTTACAAGTTTTAGACTTAGAATTTTGTAAGTGCGGTTCGATTAGATTAGAAAACCCTTCAAACGACCTCCAAAAAATACGAAACCGTGTGAGTTGGTTGGTGTCACCTACGAGAAGCCAACCCAACTTGTAGAAGTGAGTTTCGACTCACGGTTCGAGAGATACGGCCGCGTACCGCTTACGGTTGGAAAAAAATCGAGTAAAGCGGTAGACGGCCGTATCTTGCGAACCGTGACTCGAAACACGCCACTACAATTTCGGGTGGCTTGCCCTGCATGAATCCGACCAAGTCGGAAAGTTTTATAATTTTCAGATGCCGTTTGCGCGGTTTTCTCAACTTCCTCGCATTACAAGTTTTAGCCTTAGAATTTTCTAAGTGCGGGTAGATTAGAAAACCCTTCAAACGACCTCCAAAAAATACGAAACTTTGCGGGCTGGTTGGTGTCACCTACGAGAAGTGATCCGAAGTTGTAGAAGTGAATTTTGACTCACGGTCCGAGAGATACGGCCGCGTATCGGTTTTCGTTGGAAAAAAACTATTATAAAGCGGTATACAGTCGTATCTAGCAAACCGTGAGTCGAAACTCGCTTCTACAAGTTCGGGTGGCTTGCCCTACGTGAATCCGGCCTAGTCGGAAAGTTTTAAAATTTTTGGGTTCCGTTTGTGTGGTTTTCTCAACTTCCTCGCACTACAAGTTTTAAACTTAGAATTTTCTAAGTGCGGGTAGATTAGAAAACCCTTCAAACGGCCTCCAAAAAATACGAAACTTTGCGATTAGGTTGGTGTCACCTACGAGAAGCCAAACAAACTTGTAGAAGTGAGTTTCGACTCACGGTTCGAGAGATACGGTAGCGTATCGCTTTCGGTTGAAAAAAACTATTATAAAGCGGTATATGGTCGTATCTCGCAAACCGTGAGTCGAAACTCGCTTCTACAAGTTCGGGTGGCTTACCCTACGTGAATCCGACCAATTGGGAAAGTTTTAAAATTTTCGGATGCCGTTTACACGGTTTTCTCCACTTCGTCGCATTACAAGTTTTAGCCTTAGAATTTTCTAAGTGCGGGTAGCTTAGAAAACCCTTCATACGGCCTCCAAAAAATATGAAACTTTGCGATTTGGTTGGTGTCACCTACGAAAAGTGACCCGAAGTTGTAGAAGTGAATTTCGACTCACGGTCCGAGAGATACGGCCGCGTATCGGTTTTGGTTGGAAAAAAACAACTAAAGCCGATACACGGCCATATCTCGCAAACCGTGAGTCGAAACTCGCTTTTACAAGTTTGGGTGGCTTGCCCTACGTGAATCCGGCCTGGTCGAAAAGTTTTATAATTTTCGGGTGCCGTTTGCGCGGTTTTCTCAATTTCCTCGCACTACAAGTTTTAAACTTAGAATTTTCTAAGTGCGGGTAGATTAGAAAACCCTTCAAACGGCCTCCAAAAAATACGAAACTTTGCGGGTAGGTTGGTGTCCCCTATGAGAAGCCACCCGAACTTGTAGAAGTGATTTTCGACTCACGATTCGAGAGATACGGCCGCATATCGCTTTCGGTTGAAAAAAACTATTATAAAGCGGTATACGGTCGTATCTCGCAAACCGTGAGTCAAAACTCCCTTCTACAAGTTCGGGTGGTTTGCCCTACTTGAATTCCACCTAGATGGAAATTTTTATAATTTTCGGATGTCGTTTGTGAAGTTTTGCTCTATTTCCTCGCATTATAAGTTTTAGAATTAGAATTTTCTAAGTGCGGGCCGTTTATAAAACACTTCAAACCACCTTCAAAAAATACGAAACTTTTATCCTTTTCAAGTTTTGGTGGCTTGCGCACTTATAAAAACACCAAATACAACGGTTTAGTACCCCTAACTATTCTCCTCTTCACGGTTTCTTAGGTATGGACAGTTTCGAAGGAAGTTCTGTTGCCGGGGATAAATTTGTTCGTGCACAACAACTTGGCGAGTATCTTCCTCTTGTTGACGAGCACCTAAAACCGAAGATTGGTATGACATTTCCCACCCTTGAGGATGCGGAAAAATTTTATTCATCATATTGCAAATGTGCGGGATTCGCTATGCGTAAGGGTGGAAATAAATATAAGGGAAACGATGTAGTGGATAAATCATACGTCTGTAATAAAGCCGGGGAGTCACCGAATAGCTATAATGAAACCAGACGAGGTACAACTTCTAGAACGGGTTGCAAAGCTTTCGTCCGTGTGAAAATAAACCCACATAGTACTTCACGAAGTAATTCGTGGATTATTTATTCGATAAATGAAGCACACAATCACGAATTTACTTCACCCAGTAGGCGTCACTTGCTACCTCGAAACCGTGAATTGACTAAGACAGATAAAAATGTAATTGGTCAACTTACCGAAGCTAATGTCCCTGTATGCAAACAAATGCTATTCTTTGAAGGCGCAAGTGGAGGTAATGAGAAAATTGGATTCACTGAAACCGATGTAAGAAATCTCAGGAGAGACGAGATGGAAGGTTTAAAAGGACACGACGGACAAATGCTACTTGAGTTTTTTGAATCGAAAAAGGCGACCGACCCCTTATTCTATTTTGATTACCAATGTGACCCCGAAGGGCGATTGACACATTGTGTCTGGGTGGACGGTATCGCTAGAAATAATTACAAAGTATTTGCGGATGTTCTCTGCTTTGACGCTACCTACAACACAAACCGATACAAGATGTTGTTCGTACCATTTGTTGGATTCAACCATCATTGGCAATCAATATTTCTAGGTTGTGGGTTCATCCCCAATGAGAAGACATCCTCATTTGAGTGGTTCTTTGAAAAGTGGCATGCTGCAATGCCATGTGATCCGATCAACATCGTGACAGATGAGGATCGCGGGATAACTTCTGTAATTTCCAAAGTTTTCCCAATCACGTCACATAGATATTGCATTTGGCATATTTTGGATAAGCTACCGCATGAAGTTTGAATGTTGAATAACGTTGATGAGTTCAGGGATGCTTTGAAGACTATCATTTATATGGCGGAATTTAAAACAGAATTCGAACAGAAGTGGAAAAATTTGATCTCTCAGTACAAATTAGAAAATAACAAATGGTTGAAGGAAAAATTTGAGATCCGTGAAAAATGGGCCCCTGTGTACGCAAGAGACTCATTTTGGGGGGGCATGTTGAGTACCCAACGTAGCGAATCGCTACATTCATCCTTGAAGCACCATACTCATAAAAAGTACTCACTACATGAATTTGCTATCATCTTTGACCGACTCTTAGTAAAACAAAGACACGATGAACTTAAAGAAACACATCGTAATCGCGAGGAGCGGCCAAAATTGAAGACCGAGTGGGCATTGGAGTCACAAATGGCAGGGACATACACTTTGAAGATTTTCTACAAATTTTAACAAGAAGTTGTCAAAAGCTTATTACTTAATGTGAGTTTAATTGCGAGTATGGATACACCGGATAGTGCAGCTTATTCTGTAACAGTTTGTGGAAATTTAGAACCGGAGAGGGTGATTTCTTATTGTAAAATCAGTAAAATTGCTAAATGCCCTTGTTCCATGTACTACTTCGTAGGCATTCCCTGCAAACATCTACTTGCAGTTATTCGGTTCACAGATCACACCGCACTACCCGAACAATATATTTGTAGGCGATGGACCAGGGATCAAATGAGGAGAAGCAGTATACCGGTTCCCAATAATATGGGCGACAATTTTGCTTCGCGTTATTGTGAACTGAGTATGCACTCAAGACATATGGTCGATCTTGGTTGTTCTTCAGAGCGAGGATACAAGTACATGCTCGACCACATGCTGAAGGGAATTGAAGGCTTTGCTAAGATTGAGTCAGTGAACAGCACACCACACGAAGGTAGCGCACAACCTGAGAGTGGTGAACAAGCACATGCACATGCACATGTAGGTGACCCTGTACAGTGCACCACAAAGGGGAGGCCTAAAGGGAAACGGTTGAAGTCGGTAAGAGAAGGGCAAAAAACGAAGATGCCAAGACTTTGCAGGACATGTCTTCGTGTCGTAGGCCACGATTCACTGAATTTCCCAAAAAATGTAGCAAGGTATTATATCAGAGATTTTGTATTTGTTAATTGGACTCAAACTTTGTTATTTTGGTCAGTACTAACTCATTCTTCTTTCTTTTTTAGTGGATCGGTGGGCAATGAAGAAGCTCCAAACGCTGTAGAGAGTGATGATGACGAAGGCGAAGGTTCGTGCTAAGGGGGCTTTAAGAAATTTATTAATATGTATGTCATATCAAAATTTCAAAATAATCACCGAATAATTGCCGAATTTTATATTACGACTGGATTGTTAACTTTTTTTTTTTTTTTAATTTTCTGGTATAGGTCCGGAATGAAACAAGAAAAACGCGCCCAAATGGAAAGACGCAATGCGTTGAAAAATTGTGTCATTTTTGGATTGTATATATGTGTGGATAATTGCCGTATGCTTGTTTGGTACAAATAAATTAATGATGTTATTAATCATAATGTAATTTATGTATGTCAGTTTATTTTGTGTATTTGTGAACAAAGATATGTTACTATAGATTTTGACCAGGCATTTTGGTTGTGATTGTTTATTGCTGTCGGAAAATGTGAAATTGGTAGATGTGTACAATTTGGGGAACTCGTTCTGTCTGTGAATTTTGTGTTAACGAAAATTGTCTGCATACCGATGTGAACAGATTTGTTATTTGTGTTGGAGATTGTGTATTTTGTGGATGATATATCTATATTGTGGAAAATTGTGAAATGTATGCAGTATTCAGAAGACGAGATGTTGCAGATATTTTATAAACTAGCCCGTCGTTGGGGATAACTGATTAAGGAGATAGATATTGGCAGTCCTTAACCAATACTTCACATGTAAGTTCGGCCAATATCTCTCTACTTAACCTGTTCTTGGCGTTAACGGTTTAATACAATCTAACCCATTATCAGTAATAACGGGTTAAGGAGATAGATATTGGTAGTACTTTGGTCAAATACTTCACATATAGGGGTTTTAGTTCGGCCAATATCTCTCTACTTAACCCGTTGTTGACGTTAACGGTTTAATTTAACCTAACTCGTTATCAGCAATAACGGGTTAAAGAGATAGATATTGGCAGTACTTTGGTCCAACACTTCACATATATGGGTTTTAGTTCGGCCAATATCTCTCTACTTAACCCGTTGTTGGCATTAGCGGTTTAATTTAATCTAACCCGTTATCAGCAATAACGGGTTAAAGAGATAGATATTGGCAGTACTTTGGTCCAATACTTCACATATAGGGATTTTAGTTCGGCCAATATCTCTCTACTTAACCCGTTGTTGACGTTAACGGTTTAATTTAACCTAACCCGTTATCAGCAATAACGGGTTAAAGAGATAGATATTGGCAGTACTTTCGTCCAACACTTCGCATGTAGTGGCTGAAGCTCGGCCAATATCTCTCCACTTAGCATGCACTTGTACACTGAAACAAGTCTCTCTGCTCCTGCATCTCCATACACAAGAACAATTGTAGGCGACCATCCTTGAACTCAAGAGGTCTTGAATGCATAAATAGCCAGTTGCACCCCCTGCATACAAGACCTGTTCTCTACTGTTATACAGAATGTAAAAATTCTCTGCTTCGTCGGCCGGAGTAGTAGTGGGTGTAACCGTATATTCAAAGTACTTAACGAATTCTTGATACGCACTCCTCATATTCGTACTATTTGTGGCACGATTGTGAGGTGTGCATGCCAAGAAGTCGAAAAGTACCATGAATACACCGTGACACCCACCACTACTCCGTCCGACGAAAGCAGAGAATTCTTACATTCTGTGTAACAATAGAGAATGAATGTGTATGAAAGGCGTACAAATGCTACTTATGCTAACACAAATAAAAGCTAAAAAAATAGAAGACTAAGAGAAACACTGTGGAAAAATGGGTAGAGCCGGCAGCCCTTCTCTAATCTTGCCATTCTTCATACACAAGCACAATTGTAGGGGTCTTGAAGAGAAGAAGAGAACATTGATTACACCTCAATTTTCTTCTACAACTTCAGCTTTGTCTTCCCTATTGGGAAGAAAAGAGGGGTCTTGAAGAGAAGAGGAGAACATTGATTACACCTGGTCTTGAGGAGAAGAAGAGAAGAGGAGACCACTTATGAAGATTGAGGAGACTCCATTTGAGTTCTCCTAAAGAGAAGGAGAGGAGACTCCTTCTTGAAGAGAAGAAGATCAATGGTCCCTCATATAGGCTAGAAAATTCAGTGGGGAGCATGATAAGACCAAAGAATGTAGAGAGGGCTGTTGCTCAATAGAGAAGGGATCAGCACAAAACGGAAGGGACAAAGATGGATTAAACATAAAGAAAAGTTCACAAGATGAAATTAGCAGTTAGTCAACCATGTTATGAGCCAATTTTCGGAAAGGAGCAGCAAGGACAACAATTGTCCCCACCAAATTGATACACATCTCAACTTGTACAGTGTCTGTAAAATTCATCTGGTTAAGCCGTTCTTGGCGACAACGGGTTAAGTACACTTAACCCGTTGTCGCCAAGAATGGGTTAAGTGTTATTGGTTTCTGCCAAAGTACTTTAACTTAACACGTTAATGATGATAACGGGTTAAGTACTTGTACCCGTGATCGTCAGTAACGGGTTAAGTGTACATAAATCATTTATACTCATAATTTTTAAATTGCATGTAAAAAAAATGTGTAAACAAGTATGTCAATATAACTTATAGTTCACTGAATGTAGAAAAAATTTATGATAAACTACAAATATTAAATACGTTTAATATTTGTAGCTTGGAGGTAATAGGTAATAAGTTACCAATGTGGAGTTTATAGGTATTTAAGTTCTATCATTAATCATATACGCCTCTCCACTCTTTACGTACATTTCCTTCTGAACTCTACAAAATAGACAGTCATATGTATGTGGTTTGTTTTTTTATATTTTTTTTAAATTTCTTGGCTAGCCACGTAACTAACCAATATAAAATTGATCACATCAAACGGATATTAAAATTAACACAAATTTATTTGTATTTTGGTTCATAAAAAACAATATAAAAAATGTTGTAGGTTAGGGTTAGGGTTAGTTTAGGGTTAGTAGGGTTACAGTTAGGGTTAGGGTTAGGGTTGGAGTATCCACTCCTTTTCTCTTCGTAGCAGACACTTTAATATGGAAAAAACCTAAAGTGCATATACAAAAGTAGATCGCCACATGTAGCCTATATATTGGCTACATCCACATGTATATCGCCAAATATAGAGTCTCCACTCATTTGGCTTTTAATAGTGTCTGCTTTGAGATTGAGTTCTACTTGTTTAGCTTGTTATGAGGGGAAAACCACATGTAGATCCCACATGTACCCTATATGAGGGAAAAACCACATGTAGATCCCACATGTACCCTATATAGGGGAAAACCACATGTAGATCCCACATGTACCCTATATGAGGGAAAAACCACATGTAGATCCCACATGTACCCTATACAGGGGAAAAACCACATATAGATTCCACATGTAGTCTTTATGGGGGAAAAACCACATGTAGATCCCCACATGTAGTCTATGTATGGGAAAAACCATATGTAGATTCCCTAACGTGTG
The DNA here is from genome assembly GCA_017893485.1 of Hemerocallis citrina. Lineage (NCBI taxonomy): Eukaryota > Viridiplantae > Streptophyta > Magnoliopsida > Asparagales > Asphodelaceae > Hemerocallis > Hemerocallis citrina. The sequence continues at coordinate 116,204,422 of CM030366.1, forward strand.
TACATGAGGGATGCACTTATTGTGGAAGGACTGATAAGAATCATTTTAGGCTGTCTTGCTGGTCCTCATTCTAATTTGCAGTGCTGAGATCCCTAATGGAAAGGCCTAACCAGATGCGTCACGTGATCCGCATCTCGTCTTCAGATGAGATTAATTGGCGATCAAGAACTGGATCTGTACATGGGATCCGCATCCCATTTTAAATAGTGTCTGCGATAATAGTAGGCGGGTGCTGAGTTATGCTTGTTTAGCTTGGTGTTTTTTCCCACTTAGGTGTATGTTCAAATTTTTCTGGGTTGTGGTGGTCACTTGGCTTAGATGACAACACCACTTCTTGTGTGAAGACCACATGTAGATTCCCACATGAAGTCTATATGGATAAAAAACCACATGTAGAATCCCACATGTAGCCTATACAGGCAAAAAACCACATGTAGATTCCCACATGAAGTCTATATGGGTGAAAGACCATATGTAGAATCCCACATGTAGCTTATACATGCAAAAAATCATATGTAGATTCCCACATGAAGTCTATATGGGTGAAAAACCACATGTAGCACTTAATATGTAGCCTATGTATGGGAAAAACCATATGTAGACTCCCTAATGTGGGTACATGGGGCATGCACTTATTGTGGAAGGACTGATAAGAATCATTTTAGGCTTTCTTGCTGGTCCTCATTCTAATTTTTTGTTGATAGACTCTCACTTCTGCTTGTCTTCATAGTAGAACAAGTTCAATATTAGAAAAACCACATGTACATCCCACATGTAGCCCATATGGGGGGAAAAACCACATGTAGAGCCTAAAATCCACGTACAAAAAGACCAATAACGGGTTCGGATCAACACTGATGATGATGGTATTCCTAATGGAAAAGCCCCTCTGTGTTATTAGAGTGCAATGCCACCAGATCTAATATAGATGGCTAACAAAAACTGGATCGGATCACACGTGTGGGTACGAGTTCACATGTAGTAGCACAATAAGTGCATGCGGGAGAAGATATATTTGATTGACTGATGGATCGATGGATTCATTAGAACCGAAATTTAGAACGTCCTGTTAATGTACTACAAGTTAATGACTCGTACCACAAATTAAGATACCTGCCATGTTTTACATGTGGTTCCACATGTTACGAAGTCAAATATAGATGTGGGGATCCATAAATATGAACCGAATTAACCAAAAACAAAACACATGCACTCACCAATAACCCTATCTTAACCTAACCCTAACCCTAACCCGACACTAACACTACCTAAACCTAACCCTCGGTTCCAAAAAAACGCGTAATTTAATTTTTTTACTTTCACAAAACTTATTATGGTAACAAATTTAGAGTGGTTAGTTACGGGAGAGTAAATGGAAAATTATAAAAATAATAAACAATTTATGGGCATATTAATGTCACCTTGCACACTTCTGGAGACAGTTCTCGCAAAGAGTGAAGAGAAATTGGTAGAAAACCCACAATTTCAAACGCCTTAAACCGTTATTCACAACAACGGGTTAGTTAACCTTAACCCGTCACATATTAGAACGGGTTAAGTATGTTGATTTTGGCAGTATAATTTAAAAGCTTGTATAGGGTCCTGCCAATATCTCTCTACCTAACCCGTTCTTGTGAACGAAGGGTTATGGAACTTAACCCGTTATTCCCAAGAACGGTTTAGAGACAGCGATATTGGCAGTACTTTGGTCTGTATGAATTATATCACTGCCAATATCGCTCTACTTAAACCGTTGTCGTGAAGAACGGGTTAAGTTCACCTAACCCGTTGTTCATAGTGACGGGTTAAGGAGATCCATATTAGCAGAACTTAACCAAGACATGGTCTGTAGGCTCCCAACGGATTGTCAATATCTCTCCACTTAACCCGTCCTTGCTGATAACGGGTTAAGTTAATTAACCCGTTATCGTCAATAACGGGTTAAGTGTTTATATTTGTGCATCACTTAGCCTATGTTTTGGGTGGTGTACGTTTTTCCTTATACAGAAACGACTTCATCAAATGTTGTTCAAAAATTCACAAATGAAAGCACATCAAAGTAAATAAGACAACAGATATATTCACAATAAACTTGAAGGCGTACAAAAGTTCAATAACGACCAACCACTTAATTACTTGAAATAAATTCAATATTCACAAAATCCAAAAATTTACAACAAAATTATACATATAAGATTGCACATGGCCAAAAGATAATTATTCACAAATGATGCCGTTCTCGAATTTGGCTTGCATCCCACGCCCCAAAATTCACCTACAACAGTTTATCAACGTAGAAACAAACAATACGTTAGTTACTGCAGTAACAAAATCACCAACCAAAAGATACGCTAATACAGAGTATTACAGATTACCGTCTACGGCCACCCCGCTTGCGACCGCTTGGTGTGAATTGATTGGGAGGTTGCCGCGTCCTTTTAGGATTTCGCCGTGCGCCATGTGTTTGGGGAGAATCAGAATCATCCGACGACTGTTCCTCATCAGTGCCTTCGGGATTTGGCTCTTCTTGTACTTGTTGTCGCTCGCCGATTCGAATTCTCTTACTCACAGTTCGTTTTCGCCTTACACTTATTGTCGACACGTTGGCGCTCAAATAGGCCTCAACCTGTGGACCTTCACCCGCGTCCTCCAGAGTACGACGGCACGGGGCTAACATCTCCCGGATCACCGTTTTGAGGCTGTCGGGTTTCCTAGTCTTCAGGTAGCGAGCAGCTGTTCGAACAACCTCCCATGCGTTTTCAATCTACAGTTGGTGAAAAATTCCAATTTAAACATCATTCATAATTAGTGTACATCAATTAAATACAGTACAAGCGTACAAACTATATGAAATTTGACTGACCGCTTTTCGATGTGTCTCAGCCCTTGGTTGGTACATCGGCTGGGAGGAGGAATATGCTGGAGGTGGTTCTACCTGGGTAGGGGGAATCGGAAGTTGCACCCCAGCTGGTACGGCTGCCGTTGGAGAAACGAACAACCGGGTTTTTCGCTTGTACCACATCATGTATGCCTGCTGGAGGGAGCCATCGTATGGTATCGCGACAAACATCAAATTCAGTGTCATTTGCCGCCGCATGGTGTTCCAGTTGGCTACATGGTAACGATGAAAATCAGCCCAATCGAAGTTGGGCACCCGTCCCGTTCCCCTGACCTCGTGCAACTTTTTATCGTAAGACCTGACATCGGGAATCTTCTGTTGATATCCGAATTACCGCAAGACCCTGTCAGGATACTGGAACTCCACAACCGAAAAGTTCACAAGAGGTGCAGCCGTGAACCAAAGCGATCTGTCTAGGCAGACTGGAGGAACGCGTTGCAACCTGTCGGCCGAGTACGGTTCCCAGTTGACGAACTCGTCCCGCAGGTTGTCCAACTCATCTCTGTGGTAGGTCAGCGATTGGCGTGGGTTATCGACCCACGTGTGTCGGCCGGCCCAATATGCTCCTACAGGAGGTAACAACTCTGCTGCCCCTGGGTCGGCCAAAAATTCCGGTGTAGGCTGAATAATACGGGGATGTCCGATGTGGATGCGTTCCCAACTCCATATCTGCATCAGCACCATTGGGCCACCCATCTGTACGCCACCTAAAGAACATGTGCACAAATTCCTGTATAGTAGCGCCAGTGCCGCACTCCCCCAACTAAAGCGACCCGCATACCGGAAATGCTCCAACAACCGTAGGTACATCAGCGGCACGGTTGATCCGGATGAGTTCGGGAAGATAAGTCCCCCTATCAAACTAAAAATGTATGCACGTGCATAGTACGTCAGGTCATCCTCACCCGACTCGGGGTTCAAATATCCCTCCTCGAACTAAAATTTTAACCAGGTGATGTAAAGTGATTTACCCTCGAAAGCGTCATCCATCATCTCTTGCTCCGCTTTAAGGTTCGCAGCTTCTATTTGTTCATTCAATACATCTTCATCAGAATCTGCGGGGGCATTTTCGCGGATATTTTTTTCGGCGGCCTCTTGCATTTGGAGAACTACCAACTGCAGGTCGATACCGAGTAAGTCCCGAACAACTTCAACTCGATCGAAGTCCATGTTCCTCGTCACGGCAAACCCATCAACTGGTAGTCCTGTTATCATTGCCACATCCTGTAGGGTCACAGTCATCTCACCCACAGGCAGGTGGAATGTGTGGGTCTTCGGCCTCCATCGCTCGACTAGAGCTGTAAGGAGTGGCCGATCTAGCTTCACAGAGTGAATGAATCTTGCTCCGTAGAAACCGGCCTCTACCACATACGGCGTGATACGGTCATCCCAAGGAAGAACTGTGTGCTTCCGGAAATTTAATTTTTTATCGGACCCATTCCACACGGCTTCCGATCGGTGTTTGGGTTGCAGGGTGAGTATGCTTGTGTCCACGGGTCCGGGTGATGTAACCGAGGACGACGGACCTGCCTCAGCCGATGTGGATTGACGGCCACCAACCTGCACGAATAAATATAACAAATGTTATTATTGAGATAATATTACATGTTTGTACTTAAAACCAATAATAGTAATCGATCTTACCTCAGTAGTTGGTGCGCCACTAGTGTTATCGGACTCGATTCTCGGTTGCCTTGTTCTAGCCATTTAGCTACCTGACAAAAAAATTAAAATGTTGTTGATAAAGATGACAACAAAACAAATATACCGAGATTATACTGAAAAACGCACGAATGAAAACAAATAAATCTATAAAACTTTCGTAAATAGGTCGGATTCACGTAGGGCAACCGACACCAACTTGTACAAGTGAGTTTTGACTCATGGTTTGCGAGATACGACCGTATACCGCTTTATTAGGTTTTTTTCCAACCTTCAACCGATACGCGGCCGTATTTCTCGGACCGTGAGTCGAAATTCACTTCTACAACTTCGGGTCACTTCTTATAGGGAACACCTTACAACTCGCCAAGTTTCGTATTTTTTGGAGGTGGTTCGTATCGCTTTCTAATCGGCCCGTTTTTAAAAAATTCTAAGTCAAAAACTTCTCACTTGAGGAATTGACGCAATACCGCGCAAACGGCATCCGAAAATTTTAAAACTTTCCGTCTAGGTGGAATTCACGTAGGGCAAGCCACCCGAACTTGTAGAAGCGAGTTTTGAGTCACGGTTCGCGAGATACGGCCGTCTACCGCTTTACTTGGTTTTTTCCCAACCGTAAGCGATGCGCGGCCGTATCTCACGAACCGTGAGTCGAAACTCACTTCTACAAGTTGGTTTGGCTTCTCGTGGGTGACACCAACCAAATCGCAAAGTTTCGTATTTTTTGGAGGTCGTTTGAAGGGTTTTCTAACCTACCCGCACTTACAAAATTCTAAGTCTAAAACTTCTCATTTGAGGAAGTTGAGAAAACCGCACAAACTGCATCCGAAAATTTTAAAACTTTCCGATTTGGTCGGATTCACGTAGGGCAAGCCACCCGAACTTGTAGAAGCGAGTTTCGAGTCACGGTTTGCAAGATACGGCCGTCTACCGCTTTACTAGGTTTTTTCCCAACCGTAAGCGATACGCGGCCGTATCTCACGAACCGTGAGTCGAAACTCACTTTTACAAGTTGGTTTGGCTTCTCATAGGTGACACCAACCAAATCGCAAAGTTTCGTATTTTTTGGAGGTCGTTTGAAGGGTTTTCTAATCTACCCGCACTTAGAAAATTCTAAGTCTAAAACTTGTAGTGCGAGAAAGTTGAGAAAACCGCGCAAACAGCACCCGAAAATTATAAATCTTTCCGACTAGGTCGGATTCACGTAGGGCAAGCCACCCGAACTTGTAGAAGCGAGTTTCGACTCACGGTTCGGGAGATACGGCCGTGTACCGGCTTTAGTTGTTTTTTTCCAACCAAAACCGATACGCGGCCGTATCTCTCGGACCGTGAGTCGAAATTCACTTCTACAACTTCGGGTCACTTCTCGTACGTGACACCAACCAAATCGCAAAGTTTCGTATTTTTTGGAGGCCGTTTGGAGGGTTTTCTAATCTACCCGCACTTAAAAAATTCTAAGTCTAAAACTTATAATGCGAGGAAGTTGAGAAAACCGCACAAACGGCATCCGAAAATTTTAAAACTTTCAGAGTTGGTCGGGTTCACGTAGGGCAAGCCACCCGAACTTGTAGAAGCGAGTTTCGACTCACGGTTTGCGAGATACGACCGTATACCGCTTTATAATAGTTTTTTTTAACCGAAAGCGATACGTGACCGTATCTCTCGAACCGTGAGTCAAAACTCACTTCTACAAGTTTGGGTGGCTTCTCCTTGGGGACACCAACCAGCTCGTAAAGTTTCGTATTTTTGGGAGGTCGTTCGAAGGGTTTTCTAATCTAATCTAACCGCACTTACAAAATTCTAAGTCAAAAATTCACATGCAGGGAAGTTGAGAAAACCGCACAAACGGCATCCGAAAATTTTAAAACTTTTCGACTTGGTCGAATTCACGTAGGGCAAGCCACCCGAACTTGTAGAAGCGAGTTTCGAGTCACGGTTTGCGATATACGGCCGTGCACCGCTATACTTGGTTTTTTCCAACCGAAAGCAATACGCGGCCGTAACTCTCGAACCGTGAGTCGAAACTCGCTTCTACAAGTGGGTGTGGCTTGTACTACGTGAGACGAACCTACTCGGAAGGTTTCGTATTTTTTTACGGTCGTTCGCAGGGTTTTCAACCATAACCGCACTGAAAAGTTTATAACTAATTTTGTATATACAATTCTAATTCTACTAGTTACTAATGCAAGCAACGTAATTCGGCAATTGAATATACTTAAGGTCAACCCGAATCTACATCCAAAATCTACTAACGCATTTAAATTTTTTTCCAATTTCTAAATAAATTACTACACACAAATTCAAAAAAAAATACAAATGTAGATTATTGGGTTAAAGAAATAGTGTATACCTTACGGAATAGGTCGAAATCAAGCCAAGCAATGGGTTTTGGAAGAGAACTAGGGTTCCAATTTCGTACCGAAGAGGGGAAGAGAATCTAGGGTTTCGATCGTCGGAGTTCGAGGGTTTCGATCTTCGGAGTTGGGAGAGAAGAGGGAGTTCGAGGGTTTCGAGCGTCGGAGCTAGGGTTTTTAAGGGTTTTTTTCCGTCGTTTGGGTTTGGGTTCGTCGAAGAAAGAAGAAGAGAGCGGAAGAAGAAGACGAACTGTATGTCAACAAAAATGAAAAAAGATAGCCTTAACCCGTTCTTCCCAAGAATGGGTTAAGGCCATTTTTTATGATCAAATTTTGCCTTAACCCGTCGTTGCCAACGACGGGTTAAGGCAAGATCTGATAAAAAAAATCTGGACCATTGGATCTTTGATCCAACGGTCGAGATCGAAGTTCGCACGGGTCCGTGCGAACCGACCCGTTCCGGCCCGTTTGCAACCGAAGAACGCTCATATATATATATATATATATATATATATATATATATATATATATATGTATATTAATTTACACGCGTTATGCGCATTTAATTTATTTAACAAAAATCAAAGTAAAAAATATGACGTAGTGAGGACTCGAACCCGAGACCACGTTCATATTAGTTATGCACTTACAATACACGCGTTGGTAGATTTACAAATGACACTAAAGTCTTCGTTCATTATAATATTAAAGATCAGAATTGTAGTGAGGTAGGCACTGTACCTCTATCTTTTATAAGAAGGAAAAATTCATGGCCAAATATTAAAAAAGGACACAAAGTTTTGGGTCAGTTTAAAAAAAGTACACTATGATTTTTTTGTTTAAAAAAAGGACACAAAGTTTCAAAAAACTCCACTGGGCTAGTTAGGATTAGGGTTAGTTCGGGAGAGTTTATTTAAGCATCTGATTAGTTAAGTGATATTTTTTTAAACACAAATAAAAAATGAATGCGATCTTTTTAAACACAAATGAAAGATAAAAGTAGTTTTTTTAAACTAGCTCAAAACTTTTGTATCTTTTTTTTATATTTAGCCAAAATTCATTTACAAGAAAAGCAATAGTATATCCAAACACTAGATTCCCATCTCGAACCCCATTCACACTAGCCTTGAACCCCATTCACACTAGCCTTCTTCCTAAAACTGAAAGATTCCCTCCCGAACCCCGTTCACACCACAACATCTCACCGAGCCCCACGCAGCCCCACTACATTACGCAGTCCCTTTTCTTTCTGGCTTTGGCGACGAACAGGTGAGCTGTTCATTAAGCAATCCTGGCCCACTTGTCATAGACCGGGTCATACCCCCCACAGCGGCGAAGAAATATATGTATTCAACTGCCACGTAGGACCAACAAATCAATTGTGACCTGGCATTTGTTTTGACTTTTTTGCTGCTACCTCCATCTCTATATAAAGCCTTCGCCTCAACAACCATTTCGATCTCTCCCCTTTCAAGAATCAAACTCGTTCTAATCCGATACGAACTTTCAAGAATCAAAATGGGCAATTGTATCCATTGCCAACGAGCAGTTAGCTGGGTTGACGACGACGACGCCGACAGTGAAGATTACTATCGAGAAATAGAAGCGGAGAAGAATATGTTGATTAGCGACAAGGAGATTCCTTCGACGAGTGTGGTGAAAATCAAGTTGACAAGAAAGCAATTGGAGGAGGTGGTGAAGAAGGTGGATAAGAAAGACGTGACCATTGAGAAGGTGTTTATAGATCTGATGGGAATTGGTGAATTGATGAGTGTTAAGGATCTTAGTCGGCATTGGAGGCCAGCGTTACAAAGTATACCAGAAGTTTAATTTAGTTTAGATTATATAGCATTTACTACATCGGCAATGAGATTTTTGTAAGTTTGATCTGATCCTTTCTACATAGATTGCACTAGGATCGATATATCGAGTTGGAATCCTTCCATTTCCAATGCTCTTGTGGATGCATTATTATTACTTTTGTAGACTTAGGTTTTCGTTTTTGGCTTGTATTGAGCCATATGGTGTTGTACACATATTTGGAATATGTATATATAAATAGAGCTTCTTTTCTTTTCTAGTATAGATTCCATTTTTGGTAATTTGAATTTTTTTTTTTTGTTGCTTAAGAAACTACTCCCAAATAAATGCCAAATAATATGATTACCAATAGATCTCAAACTGGCCACCAAGTAATAATGCATAAGATTATTGTAAGAGTTTGTAATGAGCTCAGAAATCTGAGTTTTTTTTATTAATTTCTTATTAATGAAATAAGATAGTCAGACTTTATATTTTCTTTTTTTTTTAAAATGTCTGGTTGGATCGTACAATTTCCTTTGTGAAATTACTCAGAAAATTAAGTTTATGGACCTACAACGTAGAGGAATTAATTTGTGAAAGAAGTTTAATATCGTTTAATATCCACCAATATTTTGAGGGAGCAATTCTAATAATTTGCCTAGAATTTGGTTTTCATTAGTAGTCGATGTAAATTTCCAAATTAAATGTAACATATCCTTTCGTGGTGGTGATAATGACGTGACACTTATCCATTTTAGAAATGAACGGATAAAGAGAGAAATATGATTCTCTTAGACTTTTACCAAGACAGGAAAATGAATATCAAGTATACACAATGTTATTAATTTTCTTTTCTCTCTCTCTCTCTTTTTGACAATTAACTCATGTAACTACAAATTCAAATTGATCAAATTCAGACTTAATAAAAATATTTTAAGATGGAAAAGATAAGATTGAAGTATTCATATGTATAACTTTTCACTCCAACATAAATAATCATATGTATAATATTGTTGAGTAACTAATATAAAAACTCATTATTAAAAATAAAATAAAATAAAATACCTACTTAGTGCATTAGGTAGTGCATCTTTGCATGGAGCAAACCAAACCGACGAGAAGTGCCCCTAACATGGTATGCTGCCGAGCACTTGACAATCAAAGATTCCATACGGAACCCCGTTCCCACTTGCAGCTCAACGACTATCGAACATAACAAATCCAGAAAAAATAAAGAAAGAAAGAAAGCACTAAAAAAATTCCACTCCCCAACCCCTTTCACACTACGCTACCTAGCTAGTCCCGCCAACAACTCACCGTTTCCCGCTATTTCTCTCCTCTTTGGGTTTGCCTACGTGTAAACATCTCATTCGCCCTATCAACCCAACAAAGAAAAGGTACTGACACGTGGTATCCTAGTCCCAACAACTATAAAGAGGTTGCTGATGTGGGCAATCTAGAATTTCAGCGTGGTAACATTTTCTCAAAATCCATATTCCACGTAAGACCAAGCACTTAATGAAATTCTATAGACTAGTCGACTCAATTTCACATTTACAATATTTTAGAAAATATTTGTAAATACAGGACACCTTCCAAACTGTTTATTAAAACTAGTATCATGCACGTGCAAGAAGAAGGAAAACGACAAAAAAAAAAGGAAAATAATTTCGAAACTGATCCACTGACGAAAATATTTACTAAACTGGTCCACTTTCGCACGGACACGCGGGAAAAAGGAAAAAGACAAAAAAAGGAAAATAATTTCCAAACTGATCCACTGCCGAAAATATTTACCAAGCTGGTCCACTTTCGAAAATATTTACCAAAATGAGTCATCTGGCTTCAAAATGACAAAAAAATAAAATAAAATAAAATGATGACAAATACCACTAAGGCCTTCTCCCATTATAATAGTAGAGATAAGATAATTGGAAGTAATTTTTTAAAAAAGATCCTAACTTTGGCGATATTTACACAACATTAAAACTAAAAATTTATATATCTCAATACCCTATTTAAAAACTGGATATTTCACAGAAAATAAAGAAATTAAGATTAAAAAATATCTCAAAATTTAAAACCATATACATTGATAGAAAATTAACACAAAGAAAGCTTATAATTGATAGAAAAATATCATAATATTTGTTAATAACAAGTAAAATAACCAAAAAACTATCTAAGAAAATACAAAAAAAGATAACATATAAGGTATTAGATTATAAAATGAAGAAGCAAGTTTGTATTACCAACGCCTGCTAACATATAAAATATTAGGCTAAGTATGGCTAATAAAGTAGTAATATTAAATCCAAAAATAGGACCCAAAATTTATATGATAAACATACAAAAGTTGGAAGAAAATTACAATGGTCCAGAGTTTTTTGGAACTATAAAAAAAGATTTAAAAATCATAAATAAGAGCATAAAAGAACTATGTAGATATATAACCAAAGACACTGAAAAAGAATTAGGCATAACGAAAGAAGGTATGAAAAAGTTGGAAGCTATAACTAACTTAATATAAATATTTTAGAAATAGAAGATTTAATACCAAATCCCAATTCAGTGTAAGTAGAGAAAGCCTTAAAAAATCTAGATATAACGAATGAAGAAATAAAAATGGATCAAGATAAAGAAAAGATTATAGCAAAACCTATAGAAATCGAACTTACATGTACGAAATATTAAGACCACTACCTAACAAAAGACCGTATCACTTACCATGAAAATGACAAAACACAAAAAATAATAAGCTAGGAAGAGACAAAGGAAAAGAAATCCCAAAATATGAACTTACAGAACACTACGAAAAATGAATAGCAGGAAATGGAGAATGGCTAGATCTAGATTACGTAAAAGACATAGATAGAATAATAGAAGAATGGGTAAATGCCTCACTAATAGCAGGATTTAGGCAAAATCTTTCAGGAAACTCATTTGAGAAATTTATAGAAACAACCTTTATAAGAGTAGCAGCAAAATGGTGGAATAGATTAAAGGAAAAAGAAATAAATATTATAAGAAATCAAGACCAATTGATGATAAAGGAACGGAAAAAGTCTCAGCACAACAAACCTTAGGTCTGAAAGAAATAATTACAAATTACGAAAGAGTAATAAGAACAGAATTCAGTGTCTACAATAAAGGAGAAAAACACACTATATACAAAAAGAATCAAGCAAGATGGAGACTAAGCAATTTACAAATATGCGATATGTTTTATTTTGACAACTATGCTTGTGAATTCCGAGAATATTTTCAAGATAGTTATTATACAAAAGAAGAACGGAGTCCAACCTTGAACTCATTCTTCTAAAACTACTTGATCCATGAAGTATAAACATATTTAGTACATACATAGGTGAGAAAGTAAAACCAAAAGTAGAAACTTTAGGATATATAACATAATTTGTAAAAAAATTATGGATAAAGTGTGTCAAGATGCTAGAGCAACAATGAATACTATAGAACATATAAACAAAGAATTTGTTGTGAAGATGCAAAGACAGAATCATTGGGGATGAGATGATAACTATAATTATATAATGAAGAGTAACACAAATTTAAAAAATATAAAGCAAAATATAGAAAAACTTTTAAGAAATTTTTAAAACCCTATAAAAGATACTTTAGAAAAATAAATAAAAATAGACAATATCCAAAAAACCCAAATAAATATAATTGTTATATATGTGGAGAAGTAGGACATATATCACAAAATTGCCCTAAGAGAATGGAAAAAAAAATGTAAAATACATAGAAAAAATTGAAGAAATGAATAACATAAATTATGAACCCATAGAATATTAGGAATTAAGACTGGTTAGAAATTGGTGAAGATGAAGAAATAATGGTATTGGAAAAAGATAGTAAAAGTAGTGAAGGTGAAACAAAAAAATGTGAAAAAAACATAATAACACAAATAACAAAAATAGGAGAACAATTAGAAAGAGAAGACAACAATGAAGAAGTAAAGAAAAGAATGTGCTTTGACATACGAAAATATGATAAAATAAGAACAACCAAATTAAATATAAACCCAAAAAGGATATTTAAACTAGCAATATTCGAAAGGAAGAAGAATATCATCACAATAGCAAGGAATAATGAACAACCTATAGACAATGAACAAGCACAAGGAAAAACTATAATCCCATTAATAACCGAAAAAATAATAAGACAAGAGATTAAAAAAATTAGTGAGAAAACTAGAAAAATATTAAGACACATACATTTGGAGTTGTACAAATAATAATAAAAGTTTATTTTAAGGAAGGAATAAATACACCCTTGGAAATATACATAATGAATGATAGAATAATATCAAGTACACAAGATGCCTTAATAGGAATAGTATAAGGAAACTTAATGTATCAAAAGATAAAATTTACCGTAAAACCTAATTTCTCTATAAGTATCGCCGAGAAAAATATGGACAAAAGTCTAGTCATGTACCACAGACTATCAGGAATAGAAATGATAGAGAAAAAGCAAAGTTACGAGTATAAAAAAAAATGTGCTTTCACTTGTAAGCATGAAGTAAAAAATAGAAATATAGATAATTTTAAATAGAACTATTATTCAGCAAAATTATAAATATAAACCAGCTAGAGAAAATCCTAAAATGACTATACCAAATTATATAGAATTTGACTTTAATAAAGCAAAAGAAATTACAAAAGGAAAAACACCACAAATAATGTTCGGAAAGAGATCATTATCAATAAGAAACAAACAACAACCATTGGAATTAATACCAATAATAAATACATTAGACAATCAGAACAATAACCAATTTAAAATAGAAATAGATTATTATGACAGTAGAAAATGGAATAAACAAGTAACCCTAGTAGATACAGGAGCTACTAATTCACATATTAAACAAACAAATATAAAAACAACAGAATTAATACCATTAGAAAACTCATATTACTACTTAGACTATTACAATAATAAATATCCAATTGTACATAAAATAATACTGCCACTAAAGATAAATATGAAATGTTATTACATTTATATATAGATCCTGAACACCATATTAATGAAATGCTATTAGGAACTGACTTCCTTACATCAGTACATCCTTACTCAATTCAAGAAGAAAAATTCACAATAACAGTAAACAATAAAAGTATAGTAATAAATAGAATATTGAGTAAATGAATCCATTAAGAACCACAAACAACACATTATACATATTAACAGAATTTGTTTATGAAGGATATAAATCAAGAAACTATCATAGTCTAATAGACACCAGAGCCGACACTAGCTTATGCCGCAAAAATATACTAACAAAATGGAGACAAGATGGATGTAATAAAAAAGTAATAACTTGATTAACTGTAACCCCTGTTACTCATTTTTGTATTTTTATTTATATTTAATTAAATTCATGGTTATTTTATTTTATTCTGATTTTACTGCTTTTCGTCTCTTTTGTACTGTGTGTTGTTGTTCTCCTTGTGATTCGTTCGGTTTGATTCAGCTTTTATATTCCCATTTATTTGATCTACAATTTGTTCTTGTTCTCGTCTTTTATTTAAACCAATTTTATGGCCTATTTGTTTCTTATTGGACTCTTTTCTTCCTATTGGATACTACCCAGTTAACCCAAACCCTATATAATCCTCCTAATTGTAATTACGAAAACCCTAATATTCTCTCTCTCTTTTCCTAACCGTCACCTACCCCTACCCTCGACCTCATCTCCCGACCTCTTCCCCTTCGTGTTGTCGTCGTCCTGTTCTCCGACGTCGGCCACCACCCACCGCACCCCTCTCCTCTCTCTCCTCTTTCGCTGCACACCCCTGCTGTCCCTGTCCCCGCTCGAGCCACAGACCCCAGCCCGCAGCGCCGTGCCGCTCGCCCTCGCAGCACCGCGGCCAGGCCGATCCCCCTCGCCGCCCATCGCTGTCACCGCTAGCCGCCCGCACCATTGCCGTATTAGTGTGCTGTCGATACCCTTGCCAATGCTGCTACTTTGTTGTGTGGTGTGCACGTGCATCGCTTGTACACGTGTTTATTTGGGGTGTTGGTTTCCGCTCTTGTTCGTGCATCTCTTGTTCGTTGTGTTCGTTTTTTGGAATCCGTTCCCGTTATTCTAATTTTCATCTTCATCGTCGTTATCAGGCAAGTAGCTTGTATGTATTCTTTTTGTCATACAAGTTAAATACCATAAGTAGTCATCCATGAAATTGTATAGTACCCTCACGATAGCTATATGTGTTAGTTTACTCGTTCCTTTATCCCTTGATCATGAGTAGTTCATAGTAGATGACACCGTTGCATGAAAACAATTTAGATTAGATTGGACATCTTCATAGTATGTTGTTTGTGACATATCACATGTTGTAGTAACTGTATACGGATGCTTTGCATGATGTATGATCTTATTTTAGACTATTTGTACATATTCCATGCAGATTTGAATAGCCTATATGTCATTCTTTGTATGCCATCTTAGTTTGGATCGTTTGCAATTAAACTATTCGATAAAATGAGTAAAAGAACTTTTGTTTTACTGCTGCCCTATTTTTGTACAGGAAATTCCACCCTGTTAACATCAGTAAAATAAATTAATTTATGAAAATGATTTGTAGCATTTGTTTTCTAGTTTCCAGAACTTTCGAAGGATCTGAATTCCAATTTTCATATATTCCAGATTTTAAACTATATGTATTCTATATGAAATATTATTTTAAAAATGATACTAAAAGTAGAATTTGAAATCTATATTTTGCTGAGTATTTTTAGACTTGACTGGGATCAATCCCTAATTTTTGTGGAATTAATTAATGACTTTTATATCTCACTTCATACTTATGAAACAAATCGATATACTTCTAAACTGCATGCTGTTTAGTAAAGAACTATATTTTCAATCTGATTCTATTCGTTTTTTATAAAACTTTGTAAATATGAACTATAGACTGACTTATCTGTTTTATCATCCTTTTAACGGATTTGGATTTCGAATTATATTTTATGAATAATCTCTGTTTTGGTACTGCTGTGTCTGAACTTTCAGAATTGAGATTTTATCCCATTACTCTGTTTTTCCAATTTTGTTGATCATACTATCTGTAATATAATTTCAAGATATTTTATATTTTGAAACTAAATATGTTAGAGAATCTTTCAGATTTTTCTCAGATTTAATTATGGTGATTTTAAACTCTTTTCATGCTTATAAACAAGATTTTATATTTTCTGGCTGAACATAACTTCTGTATTAAACGCTGTTTTCAACCCAGTTTCTGTGGCTGAGTGACTTATATATATGCACTGGAATTTGCAGAGAGTCTAGTTTCTGGATTTTCTGACGGATCTAGATTTTCAGTTCTGTAGCAACGGGAATCTCAGATTTAGTACAGTAGTGTCTTGCTGTCCAAAACTGAAAGTTTCGTTATTTTGACTGTTATGAGTTGTTTTTATCACCGTTTGTGTTTCCTATTCCATCTTAGACTTGTGCTTTATTTTTGCCATGTCTTTAGCCTATTTGTGTTCATCACACCTATTTGTTAATAATGAAAACTAATTAAGCCGTGGTTTTTAAGGAAAAAGGTCTTGTAGTTGACGATATAGACATGCGTATTCAGAAGGGAACTCATTTTCTCCACTGTTTACTGTGGTACCCATTGTTTACCTCTGGATGCATGAAAGCATGATCCATGACACTGTTTATTGTTGATGTTACTGTTACTGTTTGTCTGAATATACTGCCTTATATGTTCCAGTACAAAATCTTAAAACGAAATTGTTTGATGTAGCAACCATGTGGTATATTTTGGGATGCATGAAGTGCTACCTAGATAGTAATAAACATTAGAAACAACAACAACTGTTTTCACTGTCACATCCTGTTACTATTACTGTTAACTTCACTGTTACTGTTGACTTTACTGTTACTATTGACCCTTACTGTTATTGTTACTTTTACTGTTATCCTGCTATTTTTTGTTATCCGTAGACTGTTATCCTTTGTTGCCTTTTCCCATGTCAGTACTTCCTATTTTGTTTAGTTTTTCTCTTTCCTTTTCTTGCTTGTACTGCTTGCGGCCCGGAACTTGCAACTAACGGGCATTATGTTTTCCTGTCTTACTATTTTCTTTATAATTGTCATATGAGCAGGTTTTACTGATCAATTACCTACTGGAGTTGGTGAGCAAAAGTTTTGCGCTGCGCGTTGAAAATATTTGCTTAATGTTTTGTTAAACTATTTTATTCATATACTGTATTGAGACTTGTATTTGGGCTTGTAGTCCCAGAATATTGTTTTGTTTCGGAACTTGTATTCGTGGGGATATTTATTATTGTTGCAATAAATACTATTGAGTTATAATTATTTTTGCATGCTTGGTTGAGTATGTCAATATATTTACTGTTGTGACAAGTCAAGTAGGTCCGTACATCTTATGGATGATGAAAACTATCCGCTGGGCATAGTCACGTACCGTATTTCATATTCTTTTGGGAAGCAGGGCGTGCCATTAACTGGACAAACTATCATACTTGATAAGTATCAACAAAATGTTAATATACAAATAGAAAATTACATACTAAAAATATCAATAATATACCAGTTTGATGATATGAATAATGATGTGCTATTAGGAAATGACTTTTTCCAACAATACTATTTTATAACCATATCACTGTTGCCGCTAATTTCGGTGTGGGGGCAAACATATAGTATTTGTGAGTTCTTGGAAAACCTGAATAGCAAACCTAACCTGTTCCACCGGAGCTTGACCGTTGACTCCCGCCGTTCACTTGCAAGGAAGTGCGAGACACCGGGGTTGATCCTAGCGACGCACCCTCCGACGCTCAAGTCAGTAACCAGAAATGATTATGAAAGAGCGTTTAACTAGCAAAAGATTGATTACCTCTTAATGGAGATGGGTGGGGGGTATTTATAGGCGTCTTAGGGAACAGATTAGGCATGTAATTCCTATGTATAGATAAGGAATGTAATCCCTAATCCCCAGTGAAAGGATAGATATGAATCAGGGCCGTTGATTAATATTAATCAGAAACCCTAATTCTATCCCGTTGGACCGGGTTTTTTGCGGGTTGAAACCCGCATCCAGTTGAGGTGAATCCGTTCGCGGGTTATTGGGTCCGTGAGAAGGAGATCCAGTACCCGCTTTAGACCCGTTTGTAGGCGAGATTACTGTCTTACCCCCAGACTTCAGGATTCGGGCCTAATTTGGACGGTCTCGATTAAACCCCTATTTTTAGCCATATCACGAGCCCCCACACTCCTAAAGGCTGAGGGTGGTCAGTCTTTGAGGAGTAGTTTGACTGTTTTAGTGGCTAGTAGAGTTGTATCGAGGTCCGAGTGGGAAATTTTGAATCCCGAAGTGGGTGGTAAGGTAACTCCTTCTTTGTTTTTGAAGCCATATGGTGTATCGAGTTTTTATCTATTTTTTCGGGCTATTTATTTAATTTTGAGATGGGTTAACTAATCGTTCGGGGGTCTTAGCCGTATATTCTAGGCAATAATTGTTTGTTCGGGGGTTCAAAAATATCCCCCGGAGTTTTTAATTATTTTCCAAAATTTTCAGCTAATTTTCCTGAATTTTTAGCAATTTTTCATAATTTTTAAATAAATAGAACGATTTAAATAAATAAAAATCGATTTTTTAAATACCGATTTATGATGTGGCGTCATCTAGGCCTTCGATCAACGCGGAGCGCGATTTTCTGAACGATCAGACGATCCTTGTTCCTCGGCAGACTTTTTCACCGTATACGAGGGTCGGCACCTCGGCACCTTGGCTCGGATGACAAATGCTTCGGCTAGATGGACTGTTCTCCTTGGCTCGGAGACTTGGTTCTTCGGCTCGGACTCTCCGAGGTACGTGGCAGCATCTGGGCCGTTCATCATGACGAGCGCGCTTTTTTACAAGATCCAACGGCCGATATGGGTCGGCGAGTTTTTTTGCCATATACGAGGGTCGGCACCTCGGCACCTCGGCTCGGAGAATCAACGCCCCGGCTCGATGGGTCGATGCCTTGGTTCGGAGGATCCGAGGGACGTGGCGCTATCTGGGCCGTCCATCTCAGCGTGGATCCCCAAAAAATGCTATCTTGTCATTTAGTGGACGTGGTAAGATCTGGGCCGTTCATCATGACGAGCGCGCTTTTTTACAAGATCCAACGGCCGATATGGGTCGGCGAGTTTTTTTTGCCATATACGAGGGTCGGTACCTTGGCACCTCAGCTCGGATGACAAATGCTTCGGCTAGATGGACTGTTCTCCTCGACTCGAAGACTTGGTTCTTCGGCTCGGACTCTCCGAGGTACGTGGCAGCATCTGGGCCGTTTATCATGATGCGAATCACGAGGATGGGGTTCAGATCACGAGAAAACGTTATCTTGTCGTTTTGTGGGCGTGGCGCAATCTGAATCGTCCATCAGATTCTGTTGCGAATTTTGGAGAGATCCAATGGTGACTTCGCCTCGGGAGGATTTTTCTCCATATACGAGGGTCGGTACCTCGTCATCTCGGCTCGGAGAGTCAGTGCTGTTTGGCCGAGATGCTGAGTTGGCTATTTTGAAGGGAATGTCTCTCGATGGTTCCGCCTTTCCGAGCCAAGTAGTTTGGCTACTCGGCTGAGCTGTTCGGTAGCTCGGCTGAGTAGGCCGATGGCAGGCAGTTCGGAAGGTACGCGTGGCCGGATCTGAGCCGTTCATCATGGCGTGAATCACGAGGATGGGGTTCAGATCACGAGAAAACGTTATCTTGTCGTTTTGTGGGCGTGGTGTAATCTGAACCGTCCATCAGATTCTGTTGCGAATTTTGGAGAGATCCGACAGTGACTTCGCCTCGGGAGGATTTTTCTCCATATACGAGGGTCGGTACCTCGTCATCTCGGCTCGGAGAGTCAGTGCTGTTTGGCCGAGGTACGAAATTGGATGTTCTGAAGGGACTCAGTAGCTCGGTTTGGCAGACCGGTGGCCGAGTCGTGGACTTAGTGATTTAGGGAGCCCTTCCGTTCTTCGAAACGTCGCAAATCCTCCGCTTGGCACTTTGGCTTAGTGGGCTTTTTACGTTTCCCAAGAAGGCCCAATATTTTGGGGTTATAAATTTTCACTCTCCCACCCCCAAACTCATTTCCCACTTTTTACTCTCAGGACTTCACTTTCGCTCTCTAAGTTCTTTGCTAGCGGCGACTTTTGTTCTAAGGTGGTGATGTTAGCTGTCGCGTGGGCCAGGCGATTTCCGGCAAGCAATCCCGACCGTGAACGTCACTTCAAAGGTCAGTCTACTAGCCTTAAAACTTTTTTCTAGAGATGTCACGAGTGAACTCGAGGAGTGGGGCCTTGTCTTCGGGCGATGATGGCGCCGAGGAGAGGAGACGGGCGGAGTTCCGAAGGAAGGGAAAGCAGATTGCCGAGCCGTCGGCTGCCAAGGCGAGGCAAGAGAAGAAGAAGAAGAGGATGGCGACTCAATCTCCCGTGGTTGAGGTGATTGTGGAGAACCCGAAGCAGGCGCCCGAGATGGGACGGTATCCCTCTGTTCTATCCGGGCATTCGGGGGTCAGGCAGTACGAGGGCGACCTTCTGGAGAAAGCGATATACGGAAAGTCGAAGGTCATCGAAGAACCCAATCCGGCTCTTCCCACCGAGGCCGACGAGCTTATTTCGGTGCTGACCGAGAGGGATCTCCTTCGGATCAGAAAGGGATTCGCCATCCCTCCGGAGTACAAGCTGATGCTCCTCGGCCCCGGGATGCGAGCGAATTCCAAGCTGTCATCGTCGGATATGTGCATGTTCGACTTCGACTCCTTGAACGCCAGACTGCATTTTCTGCTGCATCCTTTCATCCTCCAGATCCTCGGCTGGTTCTGTCTCGTGCCGACCCAATTCATGCCGAACACATGGCATCACGTGAACGCTTTCTTGCTTCAGTGCCGTAGAGCAGAAGTAGCGCCGGACTTAACAGTCTTCTGAGGCCTGTATCGGGTGAACAGGCAGCATAAGACGGAGTATCGGTACTACTTGGGGCCTAGGAAGGGTGTTAGGATCGTAGAAAACCCCGACTCAATTAAGGGTTGGAAAGAAAAGTATTTTATAATAAGGGGTGAGGCGATACGGCACATTCCGACCCGGTGGAAAGTGGAGGTGCCGAAATTCGCGAGAGCCGACCCTGTACTGTCCGAGGCCGAGGAGGAGGTGGCGAGGAAGATCATGGCCCTTCCGCTGTTGAGTTGGAGGGAGTTGACGGAGGAGGTGCTGTTTGGGTCCGGTCTAAGCCCCATCGACCCGAGTATGCTCCTGACATCTCATTTATTTTTGTTTTTCAAGTCTTTAGTTCGTCTTGCTGATTTGTTTTTTGTTGTCCGATGCAGAAGCGATGAAGACTGATTTCAACGCTATGATGGCCGATAGGTCCAAGTTGGCTGGGGGCCGGAAGAGGAAGAGGGCGACCGAGGCTGCCTCGTCCACTCCACAGCCCACTGTTGCCTCTACCATCACCCCGCCTCCTCCGACTACTGAGGTGCCTTCGGAGGTGGTGGTTGCCGAGGAGCACTCGGCCCCTATGGCTCCGGGCGTGATTGAGGGGGTCTTTGATGTGAACGCGGCGTTGTCGCTTGAGGCTCCGCCGTTGACTGAAGCGGCCGAGGAAATCCTGACCGAGCAGCACAAGCAATTGTTTGTGCCGAATTGGCGGGTGAAGAATCACGACGGATTCCTCGACAACTCGCAGATGTCAGTGCAGGTCGTCAAGCACTTGGCGACCCCGAAGGACAGAGCCGCGTTGAAGGCGGGGACGGTCGGCGACGATACCTATGAAGTGACTCGGTCGCTCGTGTCGGTAAGTGTCTTTTTGCGAATTTCTTTAAGTTTGTTGCTCGGCTTGCGCATCACTCTGATCGTTGTCTTTGTAGGCCACCTGCCACTTCGGCCACCTCCTCGAGATGTTCGCCGCGCAGGAGAAGGAGCTGAGGGCCGCCAACGACAAAGACAGGGCGGCAAAGGTCAGGGCGGTCAAGGAACTCGAGGCCGAGCAGAGGCGAGCCGAGGCATTGGAGGTCCGGGTCGCTGATCTTGAAGCCGACCTGGAGAAGGCGAAAGGGCGTCTCGACGCGGAGTCTGCCAAGGCTGCAAAGGCTGCCCAGGAGCTGGCCGCGGCGGAGAAGTCCTTGGCCGACCTAAAGGCGGAGAAGGAGGCGCTGGCCGTGAAGATCAGGGCCGAGGTCAAGGCCGAGGCCGAGGCAGAGGCGAAGAAGCACATGTCCAAGAACATGGAGATGTCCTATCAGAGGGCACTCGACCATGTTCAGGAACGTGTCCCCGGCTTCGAGCGGGTCGGCTACAGACTGCGGCCAGGATCGCCCTCAGGTGGCGAGGAGGGAGACGAAGGTGACGAGCTCGAAGGCGAAGACGAGGAGGAGGAGGCTGACCCCCCTGTGGCGAATGCCCAGGTCGAGGGGAGGATCGAGGGGCCATCTGTCGACGCGCCCGTGGTCGAAGCGGCGACGCAGGTGGACCCCTGATCCCCTCGTTAGTTTTTTGTAGTTTTTTGGTTTTGTTTTTTTTTTATCAGTGTAACGCCTTTTGCGGACTGGCCACCACTTTTGATAATGAATGAAAAGTGTTGTTTTGATTTCGGACTTCTGTCTAAGTGTTTGGTTCGGCCATTCAGTACTTCAATGTTGTTCATTTCTTATTTCAGATCGTCGAGCCTACTATGATCTCCGCGGCGGCTCAGCGCCGTGCAGAGCTTTTTCAGCAGTCGCAGGAAGACCGTTTCGAGGGCGAGGTTCATCTGACGAGGCGGATACTTCACAACTTAGAGATTAGGTATAGTGAGGCGTTGGCCGAGCTGCACCATCTACGGATAGTCGAGGCCGAACTATCTGATAAGGAGGAAGAGTTGGTCCGGGTCTCGGCCGAACGAGACGACTTTGCGAGGAAGGTGGAACAGTTGCAACGGGTGACGGTCGACAAGAGCATCGAGGTGACCCACTTGCGACGCATCATATCTGACAGCACCGAGTATCCTGGTTCGGCGAAGCTTCCTCGATTCAAAGTGATTGTGAAGGACGACACGTTGAAGGACCGGATCATCGAACTAGAGGAGGAGGTGGCTCGGCTCAAACCTCAGCTGGTGAGGGCTAACGTCCGGAGCACTTCGTGCACTCGTGAAGAAATTGAGCGAGGGATTACGTTCTATCAAGCTGCGAGCCGAACCCTCATCACGGGTAGGACAGAAGCCGACGCCCAAAGCAGGGTGGCGGTGTCTTCGAGTGGTGCTTCGGTCGGAGCGACTGTCAGGGTCAGCGGCGAGGAGGCATCTCGATTCGTGGGTTTAGAGACTAGCTCGGAGGTCAAGAAGCGCCGACCCAAGGTATCGCTGAACCGGAGCGTGCCCCTTCCACGGAGGCAGTAAACGGATCGTATCTTGTCTTCGGACTTGCGAACTTTGTTTTGTTGTAGTCTTTTTGTAATTTTACCCAAGTTATATTAATAAAATTGGAGTTGATTTATCCGAACTGTTCTCTGCTAGCTTCTATTTGTGCTGTAATTGCGCTAGCTAGGGTAGGCTTGAAATGAACTGCGAGGCAAGCGTTTGCCTCGTCGAGCATCTCAGCCTCGAGGCTCACGGTTTTGCCACGGTTCTGAATCTTGCTCGGTGCCTTCAGGTACGGCTCGGTTTGGCGACTAAGGTACAGCAGTTTCGAAATTGTAGCAACGGTCGTCCAAGCGTGGTTCTGAAACTATGGGGTTAGTCCCCTAACAGCATCAATGGCACTCCGGGATCCGAGGGGGCCTTTCACCTTCCCTAGGGCATTGAGAACGGTGCTCTTTAATTAATGCGCGGCGCTCCAGCTCCCTAGGTGCGATTTTTGGACTCCCGAGGGTCATAATGATGGTCTCTTTGGGGAAGGCTATAAATCCCACTCCCCCCCCTTGTAGTTGGTCATTGCAGTCTAGAGCTCTTGTGGCATCGATGGCGTCTGCCCTTGGGCGGATGCCAGCTGAGTGAAAAATTTTCGCCTCGAGAGGTTCGGAAGAGTGGTCACCCTACTGCCTTGTTCTTCTCTCGTTCCTGACGTCCCCGATGTAGGTGTCAGGGGCGGGGGAGGACAAGGCAGAAGAGTTGGCTACCGTAATCCGGACCCGAGGGTAAGGCTCTTCGGGAGGATGGGTCGCCGTTCTTCAACCGTGGTCTTCTCCCGATTCTGGTGGCTCCGATGTGGGGATTAGGATCAGGGGAGATCACGGTAGAAGAGGTGGTGACTGAAGTCCGGAACCGAGTGGTAGTTCGCTTCGGGAGGAGAGGTGGTCGCTCTTCCACCATGGTCTTCTCCTGACTCTGACAGCTCCGAGGCAAGTGTCAGGGTTAGGGGAGATCATGGTGGATGAGGTGATGACCAAAGTCTGGAATCTGGGGGAGGTCCCCCTAGAGCCTTAATCCGAACTTTTTGAGACTTAAGTTTTTGCTTCGTATAGGTTGGCAGTGTTCACACGGCTCGTTGGCCGAGGCGATTGCTAAAGAAAGTTGATTCGGATTGCCTGTTACTTGGCGTTTGGTGCCGAGCGAAGTAAGGTGATCACGGCCGTCGGATGGTTGCACGAATCTCGAGGCAGGTGCGGTTCCCAAGAAAACGTTATCTTGTCGTTTTGTGGATACGTGGCTTGATCAGATCCGTTAATCACACTTTAGCACACATTTTGAGACGATCCGGCGGTGGTTTTGCCTAGGTTTTTTTGCCATATACGAGGGTCGGTACCTCGTCCGCTCGGCTCGGTAGTCGTTTGGGCAGATCGGAATGGCCACCCAACCCCGGCCCGTTTGAGGACGAGCCGGTGAGGTAAAGTCGAGCCATAGGACCCCGACCATCGTTAGGTTAGTTCAAGGGTTGTGGGAGCAATTCTGAATGGCGAACTTCTTCTAGGTCGTTTTGGAGCGATCTTGCGAAGTAGAATCGAGCCAAGTGTTGGACTCCGAACCATTCAACAGCTGTGGGAGCAATTCCGAACGGCGATCTACCGCTGGCTCGGCTATGGACGAGCCGGGGAGGTAAAGTCGAGCCGAGTGTTGGACTCCGAACCATTGTTAGATTAGTTTAAAGGTTGTGGGAGCAGTTCCGAATGGCGAGCTACTTCTAGCTCGTTTAAGAGCGAACCTGCGAAGTAGAATCGAGCCAAGTGTTGGACTCCGAATCATTCAACGGCTGTGGGAGCAATTCCGAACGGCGATCTACCTCCGGCTCGGCTATGGACGAGCCGGGGAGGTAAAGTCGAGCCGAGTATTGGACTCCGAACCGTTGTTAGATTAGCTTAAAGGTTGTGGGAGCAGTTCCGAATGGCGAGCTACTTCTAGCTCGTTTAAGAGCGAACCTGCGAAGTAGAATCGAGCCAAGTGTTGGACTTCGAACCATTCAACGGCTGTGGGAGCAATTCCGAACGGCGATCTACCTCTGGCTCGGCTATGGACGAGCCGGGGAGGTAAAGTCGAGCCGAGTGTTGGACTCCGAACTATTGTTAGATTAGTTTAAAGGTTGTGAGAGCAGTTCCGAATGGCGAGCTACTTCTAGCTCGTTTAGGAGCGAACCTGCGAAGTGAATCGAGGCAAGTGTTGGACTCCGAACCATTCAACGGCTGTGGGAGCAATTTCGAACGGCGATCTACCTCCGGCTCGGCTATGGACAAGCTGGGGAGGTAGAGTCGAGCCGAGTGTTGGACTCCGAACCATTGTTAGATTAGTTTAAAGAGTTAAAAGCAGAGAATGTAATAGTAGCGAAAATATGAAAAAACTTCATTTATTAATATCCAATGGTCGGCTGCTTCTAAAGTTGCTAGCCGTTATTACAATGAAAAATAAAAGAAAAAATCACTACTAGTAATAGGAAAGGAATGGCTTGTCATCTCGGATTAGTTAGAGAGGCATTGTTGCTCTCTCTTGGTATTTTAGGAGATGGTCGGCATTCCAAGTCCGGGGAATCTCCTTGCCTTTGAGATCTTCTAGCCTGTATGCACTGGGGCGGATCACTTTTGAGATCTTGTAGGGTCCCTCCCAATTCGGGGCCAGTTTGCTTTTCTGTCCCGGGAAGGAGATGGCCAATTTTCGGAGGACCAGGTCCCCTTCTTTGAGGTTCGTTGGGCGGACTCTTTTGTTGTATGCTAGCTCAATTCTCCTTCGGTAAGTTTGCTGGCATATGGTGGCTCTCTCTCGGATTTCATCTATGAGATCTAGACTTGCTCTGAGCTCCCTAGCATTCTGCTCTTCATCATACGCTATCAGACGAGGAGAGGGTAACCCGACTTCTAGAGGGATGATGGCCTCGGACCCATAAGTGAGATTGAACGGGCTCTCGCCTGTCGGGGTCCGCTTTGTGGTGCGGTAGTTCCACAGCACGTTGGGCAGCTGATCGACCCATAATCTCTTGGAACTCTTGTCTAACCTCTTCTTAATGCCCGAGAGGATCTGTCGGTTGGCATTTTTGGCCTGGCCATTTGACTGAGGATGAGAGACGGAGGAGAAGCGGTGTTGTATGGCGAGGTCTTCACATAAAGCTCGGAAGACGGCCCCGGTGAATTGCGTTCCGTTATCCGTAACCAGGACCCTGGGAACGCCAAACCGGCAGATCACACTTTTCCAGAAGAACTGAACGACCTTATGTTCGGTGATTGTGGCCAGGGGCTCGGCCTCTATCCATTTCGTGAAATAGTCGACTGCCACGATTAGGAACTTAAGCTGTCCAGGGGCTGGTGGAAACGGCCCTAGTAAATCCATCCCCCACATTGCGAAGGGAATCGGACTTGATAGGGAGGTGAGAGGTGCTTGTGGAAGGCGTCGGATGTCGGAATACTTCTGACAGGAGCTGCATTGCCAAACGTGTCGTTCGGCATCCCGTAGGAGAGTGGGCCAGAAATATCCGTAGTTCAATACTTTGCGCGCCAGGGCTCTGGAGCCAGAATGGGCCCCGCCAATGCCCTCATGAAGTTCTTGCAGGGCGTAGTCGGCTTGCCCGGGGGAGAGGCATCTCAGGTAGGGCCGACCGTGCACCTGGGTGAAGGAGCATTTATATAGGACGCCTCCGATTAGCGTGTAACGCTCGGCTCGGGTTCTGACTCTCCTTGCTTCCTTCGGATCCTCGGGGAGGAGTTCGTCCCTTAAGAATTCAATAAGCGGCCTCATCCAGTTGTCTTCGAGGAGGAGGGGGAATGCTTCAATTGAGTCGGGCGTTTCGTCCTCTATGCTCGGCTTCAGGAGGACTTCTATGAGTACAGTATGTTCGAGGCCTTGAAGGGAAGAAGATGCTAATTTTGACAGGGCGTCGAGTATTTTCTTCTCGGGGGATCCTTTGGATGAGGGCCTCTTCGAACTGTGCCATAAGGCTTTTAACTTTGGCTAAGTACTTGGCCATCCTGTTATCGCGGGCTTCATACTCGCCAAGGACCTGATTGACGACCAGTTGAGAGTCGCTGAAGATCCGTAGGCATTGTGCCCCAGCATTTCGGGCCATTCCCAGTCCGGCTATTAGTGCCTCGTATTCGGCTTCGTTGTTCGAGGCTTTAAAGTTTATACGGAGGGAGTATTGGAGGATGAAATCGTCCGGGCCGGCTAGAATGACTCCTGCCCCACTTCCCTCATTGCAAGAGGATCCGTCAACATAAACCGACCATACCAGTGGTTCCTTCACTGCTTGGTTGGACTCAGGAATGGTGCTCTCCACAATGAATTCGGCAAGCGCCTGAGCTTTGATCATGGTCCGAGGCTGATAAGTTATATCATGTTGACTCAGCTCGATAGACCATTTCATCAGTCGGCCCGAAGTCTCGGGCTTATGGAGGACCTACTTCAGCGGCTGGTCGGTAAGAACGATCACCTAATGGGACTGGAAGTACGGGCGGAGCTTTCTCGCGGCCATCACCAGGGCATAGGCCATTTTCTCAATCTTCGGGTATCGGAGCTCAGCATCCCGAAGCACTTTGCTAACATAGTAGATGGGCTTCTGGGCCCGGTCTTCTTCTCTTACTAGGACCGCACTAAGTGTCTGCTCAGAGGCTACCAGGTAGAGGAAGAGCGGTTCGCCCGGTATTGGTTTGCTGAGAAGAGGTGGATTGACGAGGTAAGCTTTGAGCTGTTCGAAGGAGTCTTGTTGCTGCTGCCCCCACTCAAATCCTTTAGCCCCCCTGAGGGCTTTGAAGAACGGGAGGCACTTCTCCCCGGACTTTGACAAAAAGCGTCCTATGGTGGCTAGGCGACCAGTCAACCTTTGGACTTCTTTGATATTTCTAGGAGGGGCCATGTCTAATATGGCCTTGATCTTCTCCGGGTTTGCTTCAATTCCTCGTTGGCTAACCATGAAGCTGAGGAACTTCCCTGATGAGACGCCGAACGCACACTTGTTCGGGTTGAGTCTCATATTGTGCTTTCTTAAGACGTCAAACACCTCTTGGAGGTCAGCCGCATGATCCACACCTCGGATGCTTTTTACAAGCATGTCGTCAACGTACACTTCCATGTTCCGGCCGATCTGGGCCTGGAAAACCTTGTTGACGAGGCCTTGGTATGTTGCACCCGCATTCTTGAGGCCGAACGGCATGACTCTGTAGCAATAAAGGCCTTGGTCGGTCACAAAAGATGTCTTCGGGACATCTGGAGGGAACATTCGTATCTGATTGTAACCTGAGAAGGCATCCATGAAGCTGAGGAGCTCATGTCCCGAGGTTGCGTCAATTAGAGTGTCAATGCTCGGTAGAGGGAAGGGGTCTTTGGGGCAAGCCTTGTTGAGGTCGGTGAAATCAATACAAATTCTCCAAGTCCCATTAGATTTTTTCACCATTACTACATTCGACAGCCACTCAGGGTAGTTCACCTCCTGTATGAACCGGGCCCTCAAGAGCTTGTCTACCTCCTCTTTTATAGCGAGCTGATGTTCGGGGGCAAACTTGTGCCTTTTCTGCTGAACCGGTTTGGACCCCGGATCGACGCTTAGGCGGTGGACTAGAAGCTCTTCGGAGATACCGGGCATATCTGCAGCTGACCAAGCGAAGAGGTCTTGGTTGCTTCGGATGCATTGTGTGATATCTGAGTATAGGGCGGACGGGAGAGTCTTGCTGACAAAGAACTTGCTGGTTGGATCCTGCTCAGAGAAGAGCTCTTCTTCCAACTCGTCCACCGGCTCGGACGTTGGTCGGGCAGCTTCTAGGGGGATTTCTAAAGTCTCAAGGGACAGGACTGGTCCGAGGGTTGAAGTCATATAGCACTTGCGGGCTTGCTCTTGATTGCCCCTTACTTCTCCCACTCTGGCCCGAGTGGGAAACTTCATTTTTAGGTGGTAGGCAGAGGGAACGGCCTCCAAAGCTGCTAGGCCGGGTCTGCCTAGGATGACATTGTATGCTGTGGGAACATCCACGACCATGAAGTCCATCGCCTCCGTACGGGTAGTAGGAGTTTTGCCAGCGGTTACATCGAGGGTGATCACCCCTTCAATAGTCACCGGGACTCCCGTGAACCCATGGAGCGTGTAGCCTGCGGGCTTGAGTCTTTCTCGGGAGAGTTTGAGGCCTTTGAACGCAGTGAGGAAGAGGATGTTAACGGAACTGCCGTTATCCACTAGGATCCTCTCTACCTTGAAGTTCGCCATGTGGAGACTAATGACAAGTGCGTCACAATGTGGGGTTCGAACTCCTTCAAGATCTTCGTCGGAAAAGGTGACAGGGACTCCGAGGCCCTTGGGGGGAGGGGCGGACTGAACTGAATTGACTTCTCTTATAAAAGCCTTTCTGGAGGAGTTTGAGGAGCCCCCCATTGGACCCCCATGAATGAGGTGGAGGACTCGCTCTTCTTCCAAATCGGGCGTCTCTTCTCGTTCTGGACGTTTGTTAGCCCCCCGAGGCGGGGGAGGTAGTTCAACTCGGTCCTTCCTTACGAACATGTTCAGCTGCCCCCTCTGGATAAGGGCTTCTATCTCATTTTTCAAGGCACGACAATCATTTGTATCATGCCCATGGTCCCGGTGATAACGACACCATTTTTCTTTATCTCTTCTTTTGGCAGGGGTGTTCATCCTCGGAGCGGGAGGTAAGATCCCCTCCTTTTCGACTTCCATCAGAATGGTTGAGACGTTAGTGGTGAGAGGAGTGAACTTTTTGAATCTGGGGGGTGTTCGGTGCTGGCCCGCATTATCCTTTTGGAGCTTCTTAGCTCCTTCTTCTTCTGTTCCCTTCCTCTTGAACCCGGAGGAAGACCCTTCCCAATTGGGTCGCTGCTCGGCCTCTTCAGCCCGGATGTACTTTTCACTGCGAAGGAGGAGGTCGGAAAAGTTATGCGGAGGCTTCTTGGCGAGGGAGGAGCGGAGGTTGGAATTGAGGACATTGGATTGAAACGCTGCCGTAGCGACCGACTGATCGAGGGATGCTATGGACCTGGCCTCAGCTGTGAACCTCTTCACGTAGTCTCTCAATTTCTCTCCCTTCTTCTGGTGGAGGTGCAGCAGAGAGATGCTGGTCTTCTCAGCCCTACGGCTGCTTATGAAATGAGTGACGAAAAGGGTCTCGAACTGCTCGAAGGAGAATATTGAGGCGGGGGCAAGGCGAGAGTACCATTCTCGAGCTGGGCCCTTAAGAGTTGCGGGGAAGGTTTTGCAGTGGAGGGCATCGGAAGCTTGATGGAGGAGCATCAGGGTCTTGAAGCTCTCGATGTGGTCAACTGGGTCGGCCTCCCCGGTGTAAGTCTCAAATTGGGGA
The DNA here is from genome assembly GCA_017893485.1 of Hemerocallis citrina. Taxonomy (NCBI): domain Eukaryota; kingdom Viridiplantae; phylum Streptophyta; class Magnoliopsida; order Asparagales; family Asphodelaceae; genus Hemerocallis; species Hemerocallis citrina. The sequence goes on from CM030366.1 coordinate 116,234,869, forward strand.
GGTTTGAAGCCGAACGGCACAGGTGCATCCACGATGGCTCGGGAAAAAGGGGGTCGGCTAGGACATAGGGTCCTCCCCCTGAGCTCTTCTTCTCGGCCCATCTGACCCAGGCGCCTCTCTACCTCATGAAGACGGCGGTACATGGCATCGTCCCTCCGACGGTAATCCGCTGAGCCTCTAGACTCGTCTTCGTAGGAGGGAGAGCGAGGGCTACGGTGCTGGTAACTTTGGGAGCGGTGAGGACTTGGGGTACGCCGGGAGTTGCTAGGAGCAGGACGAGGAGATGGGGACCGTCAGCGAGGGCTTCGGACCGGAGGAGGAGACGGGGCTTTTGGCTCATTAGGGTTCTGACGGAGGTTGAGAGCCTGCTGGATGGTCGCTTGGAACTGCTGGAACTCGGCACGGGTGATGAGTGCCTCATTGTTCCTAGGCTGTTGCCGACCTGCGGGGGAGTATGGTCTTCTTCTGTGATGCTCGGGTGACTCCCTCCGACCCCTCCTGGCAGGGGACCTTTTGTGTTCTCGGTGGCGAGGGGACCGCTCACCCAGACGGTGTTGGCGGGATGTTCCCTCACGGGCCTGCTTCTCATCTAGGTGGTGGCGTAGATCATCATCTTTCTGGCGATTGAGAACGGTGTTGTGCTGACCAAAGGCTCGGGGATGATGGGAAGCCATGGAGTCCGAAGAGGCATTGTGGATGGAGAAGTGGTCCTGATGAAAAGGCTATTTCTGAGGGTTCGGACCCTTCGGAGGCGGCTGACTAGGAGGAGGAAGGTCTTGTTGGAGCGGGTTTTCCGCTGTAGGGGGAAGTTGCCCTTGTTGTTGAGCGGGATTATGGGGGACTTCTTGTTGTTGCTCAGGGTTGGGTCCTCGGTTGGACCCCCTTGACCTGACTTTCCTAGGAGGCATGGCTGGGGAAGATCTGTTCACCAGGAAGAGGAGAGGTTTCTATTCGTTAGTTCCCACAGACGGTGCCAATCTGTTGCCGCTAATTTCGGTGTGAGGGCAAACAAATAGTATTTGTGAGTTCTTGGAAAACCTGAATAGCAAACCTAACCTGTTCCACCGGAGCTTGACCGCTGACTCCCGCCGTTCACCTGCAAGGAAGTGCGAGACACCGGGGTTGATCTCGGTGACGCACCCTCCGACGCTCAAGTCAGTAACCAGAAATGATTATGAAAGAGTGTTTAACTAGCAAAAGATTGATTACCTCTTAATGGAGATGGATGGAGGGTATTTATAGGTGTCTTAGGGAACAGATTAGGCATGTAATTCCTATGTATAGATAAGGAATGTAATCCCTTATCCCCAGTGAAAGGATAGATATGAATCAGGGCCGTTGATTAATATTAATCAGAAACCCTAATTCTATCCCGCTGGACCGGATTTTTTGCGGGTTGAAACCCGCACCCAGTTGAGGTGAATCCGTTCGCGGGTTATTGGGTCCGTGAGAAGGAGACCCAGTACCCGCTTTAGACCCGTTTGTAGGCGAGATTACTGTCTTACCCCCACACTTCAGGATTCGTGCCTAATTTGGACGGTCTCGATTAAACCCCTATTTTTAGCCATATCAATCACATAAATCTGTTGTATTTAGAACACCTTGTAGACACCAAGCAATAGCAATTAGAATAAACCAACCTTATTCTATGACCGACCTGACACATCTAAGAGTTTCTTCAACCCAGCGTGGTGAGTATCAATATTTACCAAACAAAAGTAGAATACAACAAGCCCAAGAAATAACTACAAAAGAAATTTTATAAAAACAATTATAAGATCTGTACGAAGAGGACCCTTGGTAAAATGGGACTTAAGCAAACCCACAGCACATATAGATTTAATAGATAAGAACAAAATAATAAAAATTAAACTTATAAGACACACTCCAACAGATCTAGAAGAGTTCAAAATACATATAAAAGAACTAATGGAAAATAATTACATAAGAAAATCACAAAGTCCACATTTATCACCAGCATTCATAGTAAGAAAACATTCAGAACAAAAAAGATGTAAATCTCGAATGGTAGTAAATTATAAGGAACTGAATAAAAATACTAAGAGATTTGGATATCCACTACCAGATATGCAAATACTAACACAGTAAAAACAAGAAAAATATATTCGAAATTCAATTGTAAATCAGGATTTTACCATGTAAAACTAACAGAAGACTCAAAATAGTTAACAGCATTTAGCACACCTCAAGGATTCTATGAATGAAATTATTACCATTCGGATACAAAAACAGTTCAGGAATATTTCAAGAATATATGGATAAGATATTTGAGAAATACAATAATTTCGTATGAGTATATGTAGATAATATTTTAATAGGCTCCGAAAACGAAGAACAGCATAAAGAGCATTTACTAAAATTCATAGAAATAGTAAATAAAGCAGGTATTATACTATCAAAAAAGAAAATAGAATTTTTCAAGACTGAGATAGAATTCTTAGGAACAAAATTATCACATGAAGAAATAGAACTACAGTCACATATAGCAGAAAAATAAAGTCATTTCCTAATGTTCCAAAAGAAAAAAAGAGAACTACAATCTATAATCGGGTTACTAAATCAAACAAGATGATACATACTAAATTTATCAGCAAAAATAAATTGGTTACAACAAAAACAAAAAAAATTAAGAAATAGGAATAGACCCCAGAGGATGAAGAAAAACTTAAAATATTAAAACAACAAACTTCAGAATTAAATAAGCTAAGATTACCTATTAAAGAATGTTCATGGATAATAGAAACAGATGCATGTGAAAATAATTGGGGAGCAGTATTAAAATTCATTGAAATAGGTGACGAAGAGAAAAGACTAGCCAGATATATTAGTGGATCATTTACACAGACCTAATAAATTACCACATAAATGAAAAATAATTAATAGCAATCTTAAAAGCTATAAAAAAATTTGAATTATTCATAATACATATGAAATTCACAATAAGGACAGACAATACACAAGAAAAAGAGTTAGATTAACAAAATAATACACCTAATTATAGCAAATAAAAGATTGATATGATGGCAAATGGAGTTAGCACATTACGACTTCTCATATAAAATATAAAAGGAAAAGATAACATCATAGCAGATTTCTCATCAAGAAACTAACAATTTCATTTTTACAGGATGAAAAATAGAGTCCAGCATATAAAACAGGATATAGTCTACCTAAATGAGACTGTGGAGCAATTAAAATAAGCATTTAACCAACTACAGCTGCAAATATGTGGTCTTCAAAGTATATTTTACCAACATATAAATGCAGAACATATTAAAAAAAATGAGCGAAGGGAGTGAACCTATTAACCTACAAAATACAAGTGAGATCACAAAAATAGCCACACAAGAAGAAAACTCCACATCCATACAACCTACTACCTACAAAGAAAGTTTACTCTCAGATCCTCCAAAATACTCAAAAAAAGATTTATTTTTACAATATACTGAGAAATTATGGCAGACCACTCAGGTCAACCAATTTATCAAAACTATTTTTCAACAATATATGAACAAAGCGATCATACCACCAGGAGCAAATTCAGAACAGTAAGAGTATTATTCGAAAGATGACTTATCCACTGCATATACTCATCCCGAGAATGTGAAGAACTTAACTAGCTACTAAGAGAAGTATATAAATTTGCTAAGAGGTATTTTGGTCATACAAAGGACTCCAAAATATATGTCCGGGTATTTTCCGTTGTTCTAGAATTCCTCGAAGATGATGAAGAATTACCCGCGCACTGAGCATATTATATAGATAGGGATGACTACACAAATCATGTTTGGAGCAACTAATATTATACCATATAAAAATGAAGAATTTGAAAAGCTGATCATAGAAAGAAGAGCTATGGAATTTGGAACAATGTATTTTGAACTGAAGGACATACAAAATAAAGACAGTAATATATGAATCTATGATAGCCCTGACCCACAAAAATTAATGATTTACAGCATAACAAAAATTAAACAACCACAGTCAAAGAAAGAAGTCTTTGACACCTGGTACCAAATTCTACATAAATGAGTCATGACAATGACAGAAGAGACAGTTGTCAATTACTGTAGATTGATGAGGATGGAACCACAACATAAATGCAGATAATGCGAAAAAGAACAAGAGAAGGCTGACGAAGAGCTATTTCTGAAGTGAAGTACGTGCAAATGTTGTCCAGAAAAGAATCTTTAATGTAAGCAGTGACGTAATAGGCTCAATTATTCATATATGATGTAAGCAGTGATGTAATAATAACAATAATTGTAACTGATGTAAATTCATCTCTTAATCTATAAAATGGGAGGCTGGGTAGGAAAGAAGACACCAGATCTATAAGTTCAAAAAATTTTATATAAGCTTGTAAGGAGAGTCTGAAAGAAAGTGGAAATCAATAAAGACTATCTTTCTTGTTAAGATCTTGCACAATATAAGGTATGAATAATTAGTCTCTTACCCTCAGGGTGAGTTTTGTTAGTCTCTGCATAAAAAATCTTGCAAAAATTGCAATTTGCAACCGTTTCTAGTTGAGCTGTACACCTAGTAGCAGGAAACGAGCTAGGTTGTGGTTGTATGCATCGAAGTGTTACTAGTTGTTTCAGATGTATCTCTTGGATGAAGCTCTTTTAAAGAGCATAGTAGTCCTGAGATGAGAGGAATGTAAAAGGGGCACTGAAATCGGGGTGCATACCAGAGGTATTTTATCCACTAATAGTAACTGGTACAGAGTAGCTCAAAGAAGTTTAACTAGGTCGGAAGTATGATGGGCCTTTTTTTTATGGTATCCTTAAGAAATCTCTCCCTACTCATGATTTCATTTTAAAGTTTTTTTGATACTCCTTTGTTCTCTTTTGAAGACAATTACAACTCTATTAATATATCAACATAGTAGTAGCGAAATATCTATGACAGAATCAGAAGCCATGAGAGATCTTGAAGGTGATTTCACACTTCGCAACCCCATTTGGTATCTGAGCATACTAAATACATATGAAGAAGAAGAAGACAAGTAAGAGAGAATAATAAATAAGAAGGCAAGTAAGGGAAATGAATTTAATTTGTGAAAATAATGGAGGTACGAGAGACAATAAATTGAATCTAACAAAGGAGAAGGAGACAAATCTAATAAAGCAACCTAATAATGATGAAAATGACTTGAAGATAGAATCTAATAATAATGAAAGTGACTTGAAGACTTATGAACATACTAGTCTATCAAGACAGTATGCTAGCTGTAGTACTTTCTTCATGTTGTACTGTATTATTTTCCTTATGTCATGTTAGTCTGGTGAGTTTGTTTTATATACTGAGTCAGTTTATGTACTTTTTTTTTGTTTCTGCGCTAAAGTCGGTCCTGTAACCAGTCCTGTAACGCTTCACTCAAGTTGGTATCAGAGCCTTGTTTCTAAACAAGTAATTCCCATATGGTTTTTTTCAAAAAATATTTAGTACAATTTAAGTTGTTAAAAAATTAATTATATAAGATAAATAGAAAATATTACAAAAATAAATTTTAAATTTGCAAAAAGATCACACATCATATAGAAAAATCTATAGGATAGTAAGCATAGAATATTAATTAAAAAATTATTCCTTAGTTTCAAATATTTTGGTCATTGTCATCTTTTTGCAAATATTTTCAAATTTGGTTCTAAAAAAAAGTTAACTCTAGACTAGTCCATGGAAAAAAATTCCGTAATGACCCACTTTTTGAATATAATTACCAAACTAACCCACTTTTAAAATATTTACCAAACTATCTCACTTTTGGACATGTCAGCATAAACCACTATTGCCAATAACGACATATGTTAATTTTATGTTGTTGTTGCGAATAGTGGCACCTGTAAAAAAAATTCTTCCAGATGCCGCTATTGGAAGTAACATAATAGATATATTTCATATTCAATTAGGAGCTCTCCAACGTAAGAAAAATATTGTTAGTGTGAAAACATTTTATTACTGATGCCGCTATTCCCAATAACGAAATCCTTAAGCAGATGCTACTATTGGCAATAGCAGCACCAGTATAATAATATATTCACATAAATAGTGGTCCCATCTATTCGTTCCCTTCTCACTTTATCCTCCCCCCCCCCCCCCCCCCCCCCCCCCCCCGAACCCAAAACTTTAAAATCCTAGGTCCCACATTTCTCCTTCAATCTCTCATCTTTCATATCCCCAAAAATTCACAAAATACTAATTCATAAACCATAATTCTCATCCCCTTCGATCCCTTCCTCTCTCCGTCCACTTGGATCATGGATCCGAATCTTCTACAACTCACCTTGAATCCAAACTTGCCGAGCAAATATCGAAGCTTATCTTGCAACTTCCCCACTCAGCACTGACAACATCTATGCCGTTAAACTCTGCATTATGCTAGGTAATCCAAAATCCTTATTTTGTTTTAAATATTAACTGTGTCTTGAAATTTATATGTATGTATGCATGTTTATACGTAATATATTGAGATATTATGGATACTGATATGAGTAGTAGTATGATACGAGTAGTGCATTCCCAATGCATGGTAAAATTATACTAGAATTGCTATATTTTTATGTGTATTGAGATGTTGTTGAAATTGACATGAGTATAATATTTATTGAGTAGTGTATTGATACAAGCAGTCAACAGTCGAATTTTATATATATGGGAATTGGTCTATTTTTCAAAATTTAGAAGATTTATGTATATGTATGAATGGATATACATAGTGTACTGAGATGTTGTCGGTATTGATATGAGTAGTGTATTGATACGAGTAGTGTATACCAAATACTCGAAATTTGTTCATGAGAAATGCTTTATTAATGGTGACAAAGAAATGGTCCGACCGAGTGGATCGTCACAGTCGTCGGGCATGGGTAGAGGCCAACCACCATCACAAGTAAGAAACGTATATTATTTTTAGCCCTGAATCTTAATGTCTAATATTATTTCTATAATAACAAGAATGTATATGTTTGTGTAGGATGAGACCAACCATCTACTTCGCATGAAGTAAGTGCATCGTCTTCTGCCTCACATGGAAGTCCAGGTCCATTAGACCCAACCCTACTATACTTGTAAGAAGAGCACCGGTCTCAGTACATGTGGGAGGGAGAGACGAAAATTTTGAGTTTCCAGCTACACACTGCTTCGGCTGATTTTTACGTACGATCACCTTGAGCTTATTCATAAAAAACTTGCTACCAAATTTGCGTTAGAAATCTATAGCAAAATTTTGCATACAATAACGATGATATGCAAGTGCCTCTTTCCATATTCTATACTCATTGTCCATAGCCGATAAAATACATGCATGATGATCAAAAATAGCACTTAGCTCTGGTATGTAACAAAGCATCAAATACAACTTATGAACCATGTCCAGGTATCTATGCTTTCTCCATCCACTATTGCAAACCCAAATAGAAATAACCTACCATTTGCATTTGGTGAAACAACTATCAACAAACAACTTCTGTATTTTCCATATAAATGTGTTCCGTCAATACTAATAATAGATCTTCATGACTTAAACCCCTCGATCGAGGGCCCGAATGCCCAAAAGAATCCCTTGAATATTTCCTCAGAGGGACCGGACACAACCTTAGCCCAGTGGACGGCTATTCTTGGATTTGAGGCTTGAATTGTTGTTTAAAAAGAAAGGAATCTAATATACGCTTCTTGAAAGGAACCAAACAACCGCTCAATAGATTTATGTTTTGCCTTCCAAGCTTTCATGTATGAAATCTTGTAACTGAATTGAAGCTTGACTATCTCAATTATGGCTCGTGGTGTTACTCCTAGTCGTGCCTTCATAACATTCAATATCACCGTTGACACAAGTTTAGTATCAACTTTACTTTGATCTTGACTCAACGTGGGATTCACACATATTTGCGGACTTTGAAATTTCTACACCACGAAATATGTTTGCCCTTTTGGAACAATTCATAATCGCCATGGACTACCCCTTCATTTACAATCACCGAATTTTGTGTAATTTTATTGGATATGTTTGATCAGTGTCATGTTACATCACGATATATAAACTTGGGTTCGATTTCACCTTTATAAATTCTCGATGGTTATTTACGGGGTACATATTAACTTTATGTTGGATATTATCTTTAGTTGGAAACATTTGACCGACATAAAGTTCATCTATGTTCGATGACCCGACGAAATATTGTAGATGTTCATGTACGATCACATTGTTAACCCCGTCAACCAATTGAACCTCATGTACAGGTGCACTCATGGATTGAATCAAGGGAATCACATTGTTAACATTAACATTAACATCATTAACCCGATCTTCTCTGTCCTCCTCTTCCTCTTCCTTTTCCTCATCATCATCCTCGTGATCCCATCTTCTTTCTCTTTTAATAATTCGTTATTAACAATAGTATTATCAGAGTCTTGCATAGCATTGTAGTTGTTGACAATATCTCGTATCAAGGTGCATGTTAGGATGTACCGGCTCATATTCTATGGTATTTGGTTATGTTAGAATTATGTTCATGGCTTTTTGTGGATGGGGCATTCTTGCATGTGACTCGGTAGCTGGTTTAGAACTCCTTCTGGGGCATGGACTAGGAATAACAAGTGGTCGTGCATTAGGAAGGTTAATTTGCTCAAGATATAAATCCAATGTCGTCCAAAAAAAATTTGGATTAAGTATCCTAGCAATCATGGACTTTAGTGCATATCATAATCTACATGCACCGCAATAAAATAGTGTCATTCTCCTTTTTTGGCAGAATAACGAGCTTTGATTTTGAGACTCCATTCAACTCTAAGTAATTTCAAATATCTTATCTATTAGCTGGGAGTACATAAAGTTATGGGGAGCCCAAATAATGACCGATTCAATATCGCTATAACAATATCCTATCTTCAGATCTCAAATTATTTCACCCTCAAAATATAACCAAACATGTATATCGTAATTCATACACATACATAAAGGGGCGAATATTTGAGTCATTTAATACTCACATGAACAACCTATGCAAACTACACAACATATTGTTACAGGAATACCTTCAAATTAAATTGTAAATTGGAGCACGGAGAATACGCTATGGATGATGTATGAGATGACCAGAGTCAATGTTGTAGATTTTTTAGATTGGGGGAGTCGAATTTCGAAGTGGGAGGAGAGGAGGTAGAAGAGATGATGTTTGAGAATAAAGAAAATTCAAATTTGTGCTCTATGATTTTAGGGTTTGGGTTCGGGAGTGGAGGGAGGGAGAGATAAAGTGAAAGGGGAATGAGAAAGAGAGGATCATTATCTATGTAAATATATTACTATACTGGTGCTGCTATTGCCAATAAAGACATTAGCTTAAGGTTTTCGTTACTGGGAATAGCAGAATCAGTTATAAGATGTTTCCACACTTACAATTTTTTCCCAAATCCGATAGTTCATAATTGAACGATGTACCTATGCTGTTACTTTCAATAGCAGCATCAGAAGGAAATTTTTTACAAGTTCCGCTGTTGGAAACAACGATATTAAAATAACATATGCCGTTATTGCCAAGTGCTAATAGCATTTTATGTTGACATCAAAAAAAGAGCCAGTTTGGTAAATATTTTCGAAAAATGGGTCAGTTTGGTAATTATTTTAAAAAGAGGTTCAGTACGGAAAACAATTCGTCCAACTTTTCCCCCACTATCCATACTTACAAACCCTTCTCCGACATAGCCAAAAGATCTTCCCATTCCATTTTCATACAACTCAAATAATACTCAGAGTTAGTTAGTTATATATATATATATATATATATATATATATATATATATACTAGTTTAAATTTACCGTGCACCAAGTGCACGTGACTTGGTGCACATAAATGGTGAAAATTTTATCTAAACATACTTCCATTTAGAACACCTGTATTCTTCAAACTACAAATTCGACGAAGTCAATCATCCTAAAAAGCTAATTATGGATTTCAAAATTACTCCAACAACAACAAGCTCATCGAAATCAAATTTGAAGCAATTATCGAGAACCCAAGTTTAATCAATTCAAGCAGAATTTCAATCAAAACAAAGAAAAAATGGATCAAAATTCGAACGATGTAAAATAGAGATATATGCGTAATAGTTTCATCTAAAACATAATTAAAAAAAGTTATTTAAAAAAACAAATTAGTAAATCCTAATGTGATATCATCGTATTTTTCATAAGATCAATCATCACTTTCGACTTTAACTTTCTTGAGGTTAAAATTCCTTGTACTTTCTTGTTCATCCTTTTTAATTTTGCATCCTGTCAATATTCTCGTAGTTGTTCTTCCATATTGGACATCTTGTGATTTGATCAAAAACGTATACTCATCTCTAATGCATTTCTTGGTCCATCCATCAAATTCTTCAACATTTTTTTCTGCATATAAAAAAAATTAAGAAATTAGCTCTTAATTAATTGTAACACTGTCAGAATAACATATTATACCTTATTCTTAATATCTTCCAGGTCTGTTGCGGAACAGCCAATGATGCACCTTGAATTTCATTACTTTTTAACAAAATTTCATTACATTTTATCCTGAAACAAACAAACAAAATTATGTTAAATGATACTCCAAAAGATAATAATTAAAGAATTAAATATACAAAATAAATTATACCATTCTTGAATTTTATATGCTTCTGGTTCATTGGGATTTATCTCTATTGTAGTGTTGTTTGTTGATGTGAGAGAGAATCCTGTTTTAAAAAAATCAATAATAAATAAATAAATGAAATATATAATAAATAACATTATTAACTTTTATTGTATATAATTACCTCCAAAGTTTGAGGTTTTTATAGAGGTAATTGCAATAATTGGCATGTTTGGTGATAATTCTTTCAGAGCTTTTCCTTCCTTGATTGCTAGTTCTCCCATAATGTAAGTAGGATTGGTTTTGACCTTAAATTAAGACAAAACGTATAAATTACAAAACAATTATGTATATTATTATACAACTTAATTAATTGATATTACCTGAATCCTACAACTGTAAGATTTTGCTTCTCTACTTCATTACCATATTTTGAGTCCACCTTATCTACATCTCCTGCATTAATTACTGCTAAACAAAGATCTGTAGTTCAATGCAATTAGTATTTGATATCCTTTATATAGTTCAATGCAATTAGTATTTGATATCCTTTATATATATATATATATATATATATATATATATATATATATATATATATATAAACATAATTTTTTACATTTAAAGACAGTAGAAGATGTACTTTGCAATTCGTCTATAGTTGCAAATATGTACCTATCCTTATCAATGATAAGATTTTTTTCAACTTCATCTACAACACTTCCCAACTTCAAAATGATGTCAAATTTATCGTGCATTGGGTTATATCTTTTGTCGACGTTTTTTAGTACTCCATTAGAAATTAAGTAAGTTTTATGCTCCTCAAGCGTATGTTGGAACGCTTCCACCGCTTCATTAAATATTATCGCCAGTATTCTAGTTCCCTAGAAAAGATGAAAATTAAGTATTAATAATTATTTAAGTACGTATATGTATGAATATTTTAACAATATTTAAAGTATATACCTTATCATCCATTAGTGCCACTTTCGAGATTTTTCCTGTGCCTTTACTATTTTTGTATTCTTTCACACCATAATGTTTCGTAACCAATACTTTAATAGTCCACAACTGTTGATTTTCTTGCAAGGAATTGATAGAGGAGTAATCATTGTGGGATTTGTCCATTGATATAGTTAATCTGCAAAAAATAATTAATTAAGTTAATCTGCAAGGAATAGTAAAAGGGATATTTAGATGATGTGGCAGCAAAAAGAATATAACCAAAAATATTTTGGGGTGAGAGATTTGAGACTAACATTGCAGTAAATCCATGCTTCAGTAAATCATATTTTCAACGCATCAAATCATTATATTCAATATAAAGTTAATGAATAAAAAGACCAAACCTTAGATTTTTTTTTTTAAAATAACTTTTTTTAATTATGTTTTAGATGAAACTATTAAGCATATATCTCTCTTTTACATCGTTCGAATTTTGATCCATTTTTTATTTGTTTTGATTGAAATTCTGCTTTAATTGATTAAACTTGGGTTCTCGATAATTGCTTCAAATTTGATTTCGATGAGCTTGTTGTCGTTGGAGTAATTTTGAAATCCATGGTTAGCTTTTTAGGATGATTGACTTCGTCGAATTTGTAGTTTGAAGAATATAGGTGTGCTAAATGGAAGTATGTTTCGATAAAATTTTCACCATTTATGTGCACCAAGTTACGTACACTTAGTGCACTGTAAATTTCAACTATCTTCAGTGAACCAAAATTGATTGAATAAAAGTCACTGAACCAAAATTGATTGAATGTCTGTATCCTAAATTCCTAACGTCCTTCGAATAAATATGCAATGGTAAAACAGAAGAAGATTATGATTATGCATGAATGCTAATGCTAGTAAGAAAACTAAAAACAAATGCTTTGTGTCATACATACCTCCTTTGATAGGTCAACATATAAGCATATTTGAACCAACAAGGAAGTTTCTCTCTAAAGAACCATGAAAACCAACCAATCATAATTAACTAATCCCAAATACATCTTCATAAAGTTACAAATTATCAAGTAGAAAATTTTAAAGTGAAGTCAAAGTAAAGTTATAATTACACAATCTAAGGTAGAAAAAATCTCACACTGCCTCATCTATACAATCTTCCTATACAGCTAAACCCGAAATGAAGTTTTCCTAAACACTTTGTCGAGGATTCCTGCGAATCCAAGATACCCAAGTCATATAAGTTAATCTTCAGTGTTATAAGTTACAATATAACTCAGTGGCCATACACAATTTCACATTCAGATCAAATTTAACACTTACCCTATTGTTCAAGCAAAAGCGAAGGTCGAAGGCTAAACCCATGACAATTGAAACTCATATAGTATTTGGATGCACAAGTCAGAAATACTAAAGCTGAAGCTCTCTCAGCCACTAACATGAAACTGGAAAATGAAAAATAAAATTACAACATTCCAAAATCCAGGATAATAAGAACAAGTCAGAAATTTTGAAGCTGTAGCTCTCTCAACCACTAACGTGAATCTGGAAAAAAAAATGTGATATACCTTACTCAAGGGACGTATGACACTATGCTATCAAGAATTTAGCTGTGGAGGTTTATGTGCTGATATTCTTCAGATTAAATTACTTAGCAGGTCATTAACAAATTATTTGGATGCACAAGTCAGAAATACTAAAGCTGAAGCTCTCTCAACCACTAACATGAAACTGAAAAATGAAAAATAAAATTACAACATTCCAAATTCCAGGATAATAAGCACAAGTCAGAAATATTGAAGCTGAAGCTCTCTCAACCACTAAAGTGAATCTGGAAAAAATAAAAAATGTGATATACCTTACTCAGGGGACGTATGACACTATGCTATCAAGAATTTAGCTGTGGAGGTTTATGTGCTGATATTCTTCAGATTAAATTACTTAGCAGGTCATTAACAAATTACCAAAAGAGAAGGTATTAGAAAAGTAAGAATTAGACTGTAAAGCGAAAGCAGTTGAATATAAGAGAGTAAACCTGAAAGACAGAAAGATAACCCTATTTGTATGTATTTAGTTGCATCCAAATTTATTCATGTTCTGTATACAGATTAATTAATTGTGTTTTAAAATTAAGATCATAGCCTCCTTTGCGCCGCCTTCCTCATAGAAGCCGCCGGGTTGCATGTTTAATTTACTACTGTTTTAAAGAAAACTAAGAATATATATATATATATGTGTGTGTGTGTGTGTGTGTATTTCCTTTCGAGTTTTTTTTCTTTACTTTTTAAAGAAGTTTATTTTTCGATCTTTACTATTACGTTCAATGTTGTGTTCGAGATATCATGCATATGCATGCATGTTTCTTTTCATAACATATACAGAAGTACTATATATACTTAGGTATATATGAACTTAATGTAAATTTTGTTAATTACTTTTGTTTCAGATTATGGACTGAAACAAGAAGATGGACCAGCTACATACCAGAGCTTATTTGTTGTCTATGAGGACAATGAAGGTGATCGGTTGGCTGTGGGTGATGAGCCATGGGAGTAAGTATATATATATGAAATGTTGTAGTCAATAGGGGGGAAAAAGGAAAAAAAAACATGTATCATATAAATAAATTTTAATTAGAAAATAAATTGATTAAAATTTTCGAAAATTTCTACAGGGATTTCCTATCCACTGTGAAAAGGCTACATATTTGTACAAGTCTCAAGAAACTGATCAGGAAAGGTATAAATTCTGTGTTTTCAGGAGTTTCTAAAATAAAAATTAATGACTCAAAGTTTTAAAATTGTTGTCTTGCTAAATTTTATGAAATTTTCAGAGGATGGAGAAGAGCTGAAGGTGAAAGCTTAAGAAGCATCAAACTGATCGAAATGTAGACAACCGAGGGATATATATATATATATATATAATCACTGATATTGTCATGCGTCTTCTTGAGAGAAAAAAAAAGAAATGAACTGATGTCATCTTGTTAAGTGCATTGCTATAGGCTATAGCTAGGTTTGAGAGGTGTCAAAATGACCCTCATCTAATGCATCTTCAATCTTAATGAAATAGCTACATCTACAACCTTATATCAAGCTAGCTAGTTTTCCTAATGCTGTTATAGTTATATAACAAATTAATGAGACATAAAAATTAGAAACTACTTTAAAGAGATCATGCTAGTTATAAACTTCAACTTTTTCTAATTTTTGTTCTCATCCCCACCACACCATACAAGATAAATCTAAGTTATTCCTTTTAAGTTGATCTGTAAAAGAGACCACACTTTTCGAAGTTTAGAACTTACACAATTACAAAGAAATAAGTGATCCACACTCAAAAAACAAATGAAAACCAAAACAAACAAGCAGACAAACAAATAAACCAACTACTAAAAGAAAATTCTGTATGAAACCAACCTGCAAGAACAACTGAAAGCAGAGATACAATCACAAGAAAAAAGAGGAATTTGCATTAAACAATTATGTATGGAAATTTGCAATAAATATTGCAAGAACAACTGAAAGCAGAAAAACAATCTAAAATATGTATGGAAATAGTTAGTTCTATACATAGTGTTTACAGTTTGTACAAGAAAATAATATCATTTAACACACAGAATAAAATATCAAGCGTATTTGCATTAAACAAGAATCCAGAATGTATAAAAATATATGTAGAAAAAGTGAAATTTCTCTTTGTAAATTTTACCAGTGATTGCTACACGAACAACCTAGCCTTCCGATTTGCGAACTTGTGATGAGATGAAACTTGCAATGAATTTGTCTGGCAATTTTATTGGGTATTTATAGCCTATAGGGGAACATTAACTTGAGGTGAATGTATATCTCTTATATCTAATTTTTAAATAAATATAATATGATCCTATCAATTGAATATGTGATGTATGATTAACTTAATTTGAATTTTTATTTTTGGAGGTTTCGAGATCTATTCAGAGGCAACATGTCTACGTAAAAAGAGATAAATCTTAAAGTTGAATTAAGATCTAACGGCTAAGATTGGCTCTTAAGAGTTCAAAATAGATGATGGGAAAATCTAGAAAAGTGTATAGATACATAAAGGAAACTGTTTTCTTTCCAAACTGTTTCATAAAAATCCGTTTATGAAATATAGTTCATTAAGGAAACTGTTTCATAAAAATCCGTTTAAAAAGGAATCAAAGAAGGCATTGATATCTGTTTCAGGGTATTCTGTTTGAATATATTGTTCAAGTGATTTCCTGATGTGGAATCTTGACTTGTTTTTCCCGAGATTCCGTAAACGAGTGGGAGGATAAATGGACCTGTCAAGCCAGTGCCCAAGATAACGATGCTTTCTTCCCTACCCATCATTTCCATACATCGCCTCCCTGGATAGGGCCAATTTTTAGGGGCACATGGTATATGATAAATATTAAAATATAGACAAATTCGAATTTTTTGTAGTTCAATAACACTCCGACAACTTAGTTTATCATGAAATGAAGGTCTTGTTGAGATCATATAGCTTTGTGCATTATCTAAGGAATGCAAATGTATATTAATATATATAAGGTGCCGCCATCATTTCACAGAATGCAAAGAACCTAACTTTACTACAAAACTATACACAACCAAGCAAACTAACAACAAAAGAATCCAGCTTGGAAATTAGAACAAAAATGATTTATACATGTTGCAGGCCGATCAATCGACACCTCCACAATCCTCAATAATCTCGGCCTCCTCCTTAATCCTCACCCCAATCGCCTTCCGAAATGCCTGCGTCAACGTCTCCGTCTTCGATATCTCCAACGCCGCCACCATCGCAAACGGCAGCTCTAACAACAACAACTTCGCCAATCCCATCGCAAACGCTGTCTTCCCTTTCCCGGCTGGCCGGCGAGAAGCACGGAGAGGCCGGCGATCTTTCCCACTTTTATGAGGTTAAGGATGAGGTCGACGGCTTTACGGGCCGGCTGTTGGTACACCATCCCTTCGGAGACGGCGCGGGGCTCCATGGAGGAGTCGAGGCCCAGGCCGCGGATGTGGGAGTGGGTCCCGATGAGCTTGACAGGATTCAGATAGTTTCTTGAGTTCTGCCATTGATCGAGATGAGGGAGGAAAGTTAGGGTTTTAGTGAGGGTTTGAGAAAAGAGAATTGGGGAATTTTGAAGGAGGAAGAAGAGTTTTAGATTTGAGATGGAAATTTGGGTTGGGCAGCCCGTTGTTTAGTTAGCTTATTGGACCACTGCATGTGTAATACACGTTCTTATTAAGTTATTTAATTTGAGCCTTTAATCGTGTAGATCAATATAATAGATCGACGGTTCAGATCTTCTCCGGACAGATTTTTTTTTTTATTATGGCTTTTATAATAGAAATAGATATATATATATATATATCCTTCCGTTGTGCACTAGGCTTTCGTGTGCACTAGGCTTTCGTGTGCACTCGGTCTTCCCGTCTTTGTATTGACGATCCGAACCGCTCATATTGATCTACACATCTAAATTAGTCTAAATATGTAAAATCAAAACATTTGAACTTTATTTACCCATTCATTGAAGTGTTATAAAATTGTATAACTGAAAATCGCTATTTTTTCAAATGTTTTGATTTAATTTACATATATATATATATATATATATATATATATATATATATATATATATATAGTCTCATATTTGAGATGGGAAATCAGATTGATAGGCGCATGGGGCAACTAGTTTGGTGGAAGAGAGCAACAAAGATGAGCGTTACTCGAGCAGTAACAATAGGATATACTTTGAGACATCAGTAGATCAAGTGAAGATCACCGTAACGAAAATGCAGTTGGAGGAGCTGCTGAAATCGAAGCAGAAGCAGGACGATAATAGTAAAGATGAAGATAATGATAATAGCGCATCTTGTTGGAGTGACTAGTCATGACGGTCCGATGATGGATCATAATGGTTGACGCTGGGATCCTGTGTTGTATAGTATACCTGCGGTAGCCGAGTTATAGCCAGTGACACTACAAGATTCGCGAACTACACCGGCGTATATTCCCCGGCGTTTTACCAATCGCACCGGGGTAGGATAAGAGCATGATTGGATCGCAAAATTGTATAGTTAAACACCGGCGGCCTCTACAAAATGTCGGTGAATTATAATATTCACTGGCATTTTTATTAAAACACGTCGGCGAATAGAAAGTGACAATATACCCCACAAATCCTCTCCCATTCACCTGCATTTATTAATAAAAATGCCAGTGAATTTACTGAGATAAATCTCCAATCCTACCGCGAAACCCTTACATTTCGCTTGGTTTTTTTCCCAAACCCTAATTTTTTTGTTGTTCGGCGCCACTGGGCCTCCTTCCCTTCCTCGATTTTCCCGACAACTCCTCTGCCATCGGAGTGGGTTCCACGTCGATTTTTTCTTCAGGGCCACCGTCGCTGTGCCCACGTCGACATCCACGCACTCTCTATCCCGCTCACTCATTTCTCTCTCATCACAAGTACTCTCTCTCTCTCTCTCTCTCTCTCTATCTATCTATCTATCTATCTATCTATCTACTTCTTGATTTTGTTTTGGGGGCTATGCTCAAGAACTCATGCGATCTCGAATCTCGTCTCTATTTTTGCTTCACTGTGTTATTCTGTGATTGGATCTAGGTTTCAATGTGTTACTCTGTGATTGGAAGTAGCTACGTTTTAATTTCACTGACTTTTTGTTCTTGAGATTTTGAGGGATTTAATCTCTGTTTATGTTTGTGGGAATTTTGGGTGGTAATGGTTTGAAACTCAATTTAGGGGAGATCTCGAATCTCTTTTTACTCTGTGATTGGATCTATTTTTGCTTCGGCATTTTTGCTTCATTGTTTTTGTAAATGAGTAATTTAGGAGAGATTTGAAACTCAATTTGCCAAAAATATGGCAATATACTCAGATTTGAAGTTTTGCCAAAATGTGGCAATATACTCAATTTTAATGTTAGTGATGCATGGGAATGACAAGATAAAGTGCTTTGTTGTCTTGAGAGAGATTCTAGGATTGGTATATGTGTTTACTTATTTGTTCATTTGGTTCATAATTGCTTGTGGTTAGTTTCATTATTAATTAATGTAATGTAGTTGGTTTATAGATATTCGGCAAGATATTGGGATACATACTAATGAAGTTTGTTCTCCATGTTGGTAATCTATTATATTTGGCTCATTTTATTAAGATGTTATGCAAAAGGTAATGTTAGGGTATATGAATGATGGGGGGGAAATATCAGGATATATAATAGCAAATGATTTTGCTTTTGGGGGCTTCCAGCTTTGATCTTCATATTCAGGTTTAGATTGAAGAAAGTAGTCTTTAGTTTGGGTTCTTTGTATAGTATGTGCTTCATTTTTTTCACTGTTCAATACTTGAAGCTTATCATGATTATAAAAAAAATTGGGACCATGCAGGTTCATTTTTTTCATTCTTCAGTTTGAGTTTGCTTTCTTATGCATTTGGAGATGCTTTCTTCTGCTTTTGGAGATGGGTTATTATGTATTTGAGTTTTAGTTTGGTTCAGAGTAAACTTGAATTATTATGCATTTGGAGATGGGTTAGTTGCTTTTTTGTCTGAATTTGGAGATGAGATGGATTATGTATCTGAAGTTGCACACTATAATTTTTTGAGTAGCGACTAGTGATGGAAATTTATATACAATTATGTCATGATGTCTACATGAGTATCAGTTTCTAACGTAATGTTCATGCTTGTTGCTTGGGTTTGAAAATGAGATTGTTCTTTGCCGTATGGTTTTAAGTGATGATGATATGGATTATGTAACTGAAGTTGCATGATTTACAGAGGAGTGACTAGTGATGAAATAATCCTGTTTGAACTTATGTTGTGGTTTCAATTGACAGTTATCTCATGAGTATTATAAAAATATAAGTTTCATTTCAGTTAGTAGCATTTTTACCTGAATTTGACAGTGAAAGTATTCTTTTCCACTCTTTGTAATTCAATAATTTGAACTCCATATTCTGGTTTTGATTGTAAGAGTGTTGCATTTTTTTTTAAAAAAATTATTTTTTTCAAAAAATATATATACCTACACCGGCGTTTGTAAAAACGCCGGTGTAGAATGATTATAGGGGAAGAAGTGGGCAGTCTTGAATACGCCATACACCGGTATTTTTGCGACCGCCAGTGTATCTTACAGAAATACCGGCGTTCGTAAAAAACGCCGGTGTATACCCCTCCTTTTCTGCGACGCCTTCTTCGGCGGCATTAGCACCGGCGATTTTAAAAACGCCGGTGAATCTAAAAAAAAACGCCACCAAACCCATTGTGTGTTGTAGTGTGACTTCCTTATTGTGTATATATATATATATATATATATATATATATATATATATGTACGAGTCTGTGTACTTATGCATGAAATTTACGTTGTAAATATACAGTTTTGTAATAATTGTTGTATACATATCGTTGTTGTTTTGGCTGGTAAATACATATGTTAGATAAGTTAGTTAGATATGTGTTTCCTTTTATTGACAAATTCCTATCTGTGTTCTCTAATTTGTGTGTGGTTGATAAGTCCCTTGATCAGTTTGAATGGATGCCATTGGAGTGGTTGATGAGTCCCTTGATCAATTTGAATAGATAGCATTGGAGTGGATGACCAAGTATATATCTAGGTAAAAGTTGGAGCTAGTTTGATCCGAGTATAATTCATGTTATGGCGTCAATTCACCCACAAACAATATGATAGCATCATATTTTGATCCTATCAAAATTAATTTTGGCAAAGTATGTATATATATTCATGTTTATACTTAGTCAATTATATGAAGTAAGACCCCTCAAAATGCAAGTGTCAGCGGTATAGTGATAAGTCACTTCGCCGATGAGTAAGAAATCAAGAGTTCGAACTGCTTTTTAAGCAGATCGAAGAATGAGGGGGTAAGGAGAGAGAATGTCTGGTGACCTTGAGAACCGAGCAAATCTCATACTCATGTTTCGCCAACCTCCCCCCATCATTACTCTACTCCACAACCCCTTCGTTTACCCCCACAAACTTCCTAATCCCCCCCACCCCTTATCCCTTCAACTTCCGCTCCCAAACCCATTTCCAAACTCATTCCCAACCATTTCTTCCAGCCAAAACTCACTGTTTTTTAGCCCAAAAAACTCTCCATCATCCACAAAACAACCCCACGTCCCAAAAGAAGATGGAGCAAAGGTGCATGAAGTGCGGCGACGGCAATCACCGACGATGAATTGCAGAAATATGGGTATTCATTGTTTCAATTGCAAAAAGTTCGGACTCAAAGTCAGGGTTTGCCCGATCTACAACCGTCATGAAACTCTAGAAGTGGACTCCCTCACAACTCCGAGATCTCGCAGGCCCTCCTAGCACTACATGCAAGTTCCTTCCTCCACCTTATGAACCCCCGACGAGTGCCCCCCACCAAGGATGTCGAATGTGCTCTCAACTTCGCTTGGGGGCGACACGGAGGGTGGTGGGTCCTTAAGAGAGTGAGTGAGGAAATTTATCATTTTCAGTTCCCGACTGCAGCGGAGGAAGAAAAAGCTATAGCAGATAGAGCATTCAATTTCTCAGGGTTTAATGTAGCTTCCTCCGTGTGGTCGCTTGAGTACGGCGCCAAAATACGTCCAAAGCCTAGCTTCATATGGATCAGCATCCTCTTCCTTCCCTTTCTCCTGTGGAACCAGACATCTCTTAAGCACCTCATCAAGCTGTTTGGGAAGTTCATCTTGATGAGCAGAGAAATGAAGGAAGTGGAAACTCGAGTTCAGGTGGTTGTACTTATTGATATTGAAGACCTAACCCTAATTCCCAAATCCCTCTGTATCAAATACACAGCCCCTTAGTCTATAGAGAAGCATGTGCATGAGGTCACAATCCTACTCCTTGGTGAGCCAATTGTTGTGGAAGATGTTTATAGCGGAAAAGTCCAACTTTTCACTTTAGAAAGGAGCAATCATGATAAGGCCATGGGTAATTCTGGCGAGCCAAAAATTCTGATCCTACCAAACCCCAAGTCACCGGTGCAGCCACAATCCTTCTCCAACTAGAATCTCGGGTGATGCATGTCGAAAATCGAAAATCCTGGGAAACCAGGCAAGGCAAGCAAGTTGTTACTAATTTTGATCCTCAGGATATCTTGATTGCAACGAATTTGGTATTTTTTTGAATATTCATGGATTAGCGGAATCAAGTATGGAAAGGAATAATTTGGCTCTATCTTCAACTATTCCTAAAGTGTGTGTGTGTGTGTGTGTGTGTGTGGGGGGGGGGGGGGGGGGGGGGGGGGGGTGGGGGGGGGGAGGGGAGAGACTAGCTCGAAAGGGAAATATGTTGTTAGGGAAGTTCCAATTATAGAGGTAATGGAATTCTCAAATAGAAACAACAAATTTGATCTCGAAGGGCCCGCCAAGGATTCTGACACCTCAACAGACACAAATAAGGAAGAATCGGGTGAGGAGATACGTGAGATGTATTGGAAGGGGAAATTTGTTTCTTTCCCACTGTCTTTATTTTTAAAAATCCAACCTGCTGTTGAAGGAGCTCTCAGAGATTCTATCCTCAACAAAGTCGCCAAGGCCTCACCAGAGCCACCCATGAAATTCAATGTTGGTTCCAGCAAAGCTAGAGTGGATAGCTTTAAGACTTGCTCTTTCATTAGAAGGCCAATGCCTAAGACTTCTAGTACCTCCTACTTAATCCCCCCAGGCTTCGAAGATGTTGCACCCAAACGCCTGAAGAGAAGCAAATCTTCAAGCAAACTACCGTGCATGAGGCCTTTTATAAAGCACTTGGCTACAACTATTAAAAAGAAATTGGCCGGTAACTCCTCTTCTATTGTTTCAGTCACTAATGCACACATAAATCCTTTTGATATCCTATATAAGGAGGACATTCTTGAAGTAGCTGAGTCAGTCGAAGTGGAGACTAAGGGTCCACACTCAGTAGATGTTCTAAAACAGTCGTAGAAGATCTTAGTTGATCACAATCGTCAACTGTGACATTCTGCCTAGTCTTTCTTTATTGCTAGTTGTGGTACTGCCAGTTTTTTATTGTGCTTTTTGATCTTTTTTTGTTTCAATGAAAATAGCTAGTTGGAATATTCGGGGGTTGGGAAACTCCAATAAATGCTCCATGATCAAAGAAGGAATCAGATACTCAATTGTTTTTGTGGTTTATCTCCAAGAGACGAAGCTTAAACAGTCCACGAATAATAAACTCACTTCCATTGGAGGAGTTTCCATCACTCAATGATTGCAACTTGATGATATTAAAAGTTGTGGAGGGGTTCTATTGGGCTGGAATGATAATATCTTGGATTGCACATACTCTGCAGTGCACATCTTCTCTGTTTTTGCTTCCTTTAAACATAGTACCCCAAATGAGGAATGGTTTATCGCCACAGTTTAC
Organism: Hemerocallis citrina; assembly: GCA_017893485.1. Lineage (NCBI taxonomy): Eukaryota > Viridiplantae > Streptophyta > Magnoliopsida > Asparagales > Asphodelaceae > Hemerocallis > Hemerocallis citrina. The sequence continues at coordinate 116,257,869 of CM030366.1, forward strand.
GCTCCATTTGATTTAGAGGACATGAAATTATGTTTTCATGAAATCAAACTGAGACAAAGTTGTTTAAAGAATGCTTGGGTTCTATGTGGAGATTTCAATGTTACTGTAACTAATTCAAAACGTTCTAGTGGACATGGCTCTAATAAAGATATGAGGATCTTTAAAGAATTCAAACAAGACCTTGCACTAATTGATTTACCGCTGGCAGGCAGGAAATACACTTGGTCAAATCTTAGAGCAACTCCGGTAATGGAAAGACTTGAAAGATTTTTTTTATCTCAATTGATTGGGAGGCATCACATCCAAATTGCATTCAGCATTCACTCAGAATTTCCTCTGATCGTTGTTCGATCATCTTAGACACACAAGCAATCACCCCAACAATTCATTACTTCAAATTTGAGAGAGTTTGGTTAACAAATGATAACTTTGTTTCTGCAGTTAGAGATTGGTGGCAAAATTTTACTTGTAGTGGCACGGCTGTAGACATCTTTCCAAACAAGCTTGTATTGTTAAAGAGAAGAATTCGGCGATGGAGAAATGAGTTGTTTGGCCATATCCCAGTGAAGAAGAAATTGTTGTTAGCACTCAAGCTTATTTCAACATTGATTGGAGAACCGTATATCTAGTTCAAGATGTAAACCTAGCCCATTTGGATTCTCCATTCACCTTGGAAGAGGATCACAAAGCTGTTTTCGACATAAGTGGTGATAAAGCACCTGGATCCGACGGATTCTTTATGAGTTCTACCACATATTTTGGGATACTATCAAAGAGGACTTATTTAAAATGTTACTGTCTATTCGGGGGGGGGGGGGGGGGGGGTTGACTGACTTGAGTAGACTAAACTACTCCAACATCATGCTGATCCCAAAATCTGAGGATGTTAACTCTGTCACTGAGTATAGGACAATTAGTTTGTTGAACTGATCATTCAAGATTTTCACCAAGATATTAGCCAACAAACTTAGCTCAATCCTAGATTCACTTGTCTCATAGTGCATTCCTTAAAAGAAAGTCCATGGCGGATTGCTTCCTTGTGGCTAATGATGCAACCAATCTATGCAGTAGCAGATATTCAGACACTCTCATGTTAAAAATAGACTTCAAGAAGGCCTTCGATATAGTCAGTTGGGAGTTCATTAGTCAGATGCTAGCTGCAAGAGGTTATAGAACAGGCTGGTGCAGATGGATTCACATTATCCTTCAAACTGCTAAATCTTCTATATTAATTAATGGTGTGGGAGAAAAAATTATAAATTCCAAGAAATAGCTTAAGCAAGGAGATCCCCTCTCACCAATGTTATTTTTGTTGTTGTTAATGTTCTAGTTCAGATGATGTCTTGTGGTAGAAGGAACAGATATTTCTCACCCCTTCAACTTACGGGATCACTCTCCTCTCTTCTACAAGGGGGATGAATTCCTCAACCTCAAGGTGGTACCTCACATATTTTCCAATGTATCAGGTTTGGCTATCAACTTCAACAAGTCTTCTATTGTATAGTTTGACAAGTCTAGAGCAAAACTTCATTCATTTTCCAATATTCTGGACAGCAAGCAAGAGAAGCTCTCCATAAGCTATGTTGGTATGTCCCTGACTAGAGGCAAACTGCGGAAAAGAGACTAGCAACCACTTATCCTCAAGACTGAGAGGAGACTTTCGGTATGGAAAGGTAAGATGCTGTCAAAGGGGAGGGAGACTTGTCCTTATCAATTCTGTGTGTAGTGCATTGCCTGTTTACTATGCTTCCTTGTTCAAACTGCCTCTTTAGGTCATAAGAAAAATTGCTCCGATTAGGAGCAGATTTTTCTGGACTGGGACTGATACAGATACACGGGGCACTGCTTGTATGCAATGGAAGGATTTACCAGCCAAAGTAGCAAGGGGGCTTGGAATACTACACCTAAAGATCTTCAATGAGGCCTTACACCTTAAATGGTGGTGGAAAATTGTACCTTCTGATTCTCTTGTAGGTCAAACCCTGCAATCACTATACTACAATGCCAGCTCTCATAGCTTTGTTTGCCCCTCTCAAGTCTTAAATTTTTGGAAGGGAGTCTTTCACCTCAAGGAGAAATTCATGCAAAATGTAGATTGTAAACTGAGCAAATTTTGGAGCTTAAGGTGGATCGAGGGAAACAACATCTCCTCATTATGCCCTGCATTGACAGATATCCTCTCTCAAGGTGAGTGGATCAGCAATGCTTGGCATTGGAGACCCAAACTAAGCAGCATCTCTACTCCTATTCTTAAAGAAGAGAAGAAGAGACTGTTGGAGCTCATAGCACACATACACCCAACAGAGAATGTTGACAAACCATCATGGATACACAACACAACTGACACATTTACTTTAAAATCAGCTTACAACCTCTTCAGCTACTCAGGACTCAAATCTCCTTATCATAATGCAACATGGAATTCGATCGTAGCCCTAAAATGCAAGGTCTTCATTTGAAAATTGAGCTGGGTGAAGATCAATTCCAAAGCTTCACACTTTGTCAAAGGATGGTTGAGAGACCCGACATGCACAGCTTGTGCATGTCCAATTGAAACAACTTTCCACATCATCTTCGAATGCCCTATTACATTTAGCATTAGGAATTATTTCACCAACCTATTCAACATACACACAATGTTACAGTATATTCATGAATACTTCTCACTATGGTGTTTTGGTTCACACTCACACAGATACATTTGGCACCTTCTCACAATTTCTATCAGCTGGAGTATCTAGCTAACTAGAAACGATAGAATTTTTCAGCTAAATTTCATTCAGCAGAAACATTAATTGCTAATGCCAAATTTTAGTCTGGTTATCGGCTAGATTGATGTGACAGCGAGAAGAAGAGACAACAACTTATGTAGGGAGTGGACAATGTGGGGGTGAGAGATACCCTTATAAAAGATGGTGGCCAAGCTGGGGAGCAGGCAGGAAGTGGCGCGAATAGCAACGCAGGGTGGTAGACTGATACCCTATGTAATGCGTTGTGTCTTTTTTTTGGTTTTGAGACAGAGGTTGTATGTTTTTTTGTAATAGAAACTATAAGAGTTCATGGATGATGGTGTTTGGGAGATCTTTGTAACAGGGTTAGCAAGGTTGAAATTAAATTAGAGGCCAAATGTCTAGGGCTAAAGCAAGTTAAGGTGTACGACAGACATCCGCTGCCCTCTCTTCGTCTTAATTTGAGGTATTATAAACCTCTAATTTGACTACAACCCATAGTTCTACCCGATCGACCAAATTAATGTATTTTGTATTATGTACTAACTTTTAACCTCTCTCTCTCTCTCTCTCTCTCTCTCTCTCTCTCTCTCTCTATATATATATATATATATATATATATATATATATATATATATATATATATATATATATATATATATAATAAAACACAAAGAAAGCTATCAAGTGGCTCTCCTTCAATAGGATTGAAATCAATGGTCCAGATCTAACCTCACAAAACATATTTTTCCTCCCAAAAGTTTTTCCCAAAACTCAAATTCAAATCCCCCCAAAACAACTCCTTTATTTATTTATTTATTTCTCTCTCTCTCTCTCTCTCTCTCATTCTCTCTATTTACTCAGAAATTTAAATTTTCAAATTTCAAGTTTGTAAATTTTCATATTTTTTATGCAATTTTTATTGCTCATGTTGCATTGAAAATAGCAAATATCTCATCAACATTTAAATTTCATCATTTTCCACTCTCAAAGTTCTAAAAAGTTGGATTTTAAACCCCTATTTATAACTATTTTTCAACATATACTAATGGAAACATGGACTTTTATTTACAACTAATTATTGTTTTAGTATTTAAACTTGAGCTACATAATTATTGTTTTACTGTTTACAAGACTTTCATATGTTGTATCGTTCCGAAGACGTGTCGTAGGTATGTGCCCACGGGCAAATCTAGTATATAATAAAATACAAAGAAAGCTATCAAGTGGCTCTCCCTCAATCCTCCCAAAATCAAAGGCCCAGATCTAACCTCACAAAACACATTCTCCCCCCCCCCCCCCCCCCCCTCCCCAACAAAAAAAAAATAAAAATTCCCCCCAAAACTCAAATTCAAATCCCCCCACCCAAAACAACTCATTTATTTATTTAATGATCTCTTTCTCTCTCTTTCTTTCTTCCATTCAAAAAATTAAGAAAATCAAAATTTTAAAAATTTTAAAACTAAAAAATTTAAAATAATTCAAAAAAATCAAAAACTTATAAAAAATTTAAGAAAATTTAAAAAATTTAATATATACATATATATATATGGAAAAAAGGGGTATGAGCAATTTGCTCATTTAGTAAATGAGCAAGTGATGAGGTGGCATGCATGTGATTGGGAAATCCTAAATCTGGTTAGATACTCAATGTATCACATGCATACCACCTCATCAATTGCTCATTTATTAAATGAGCAAGTTGCTCATATCCCTTTTACCATATATATATATATATATATGAGGAAAGTGAGCCTCATATAGAGTATGAGGAAATTTTCCTCATACAAAGTGATTATACTCACTTGGTGGGACCCTTATGGAAGATCCACTCCGTCCATCATGTTTATCATACTAATGGATGTATGTGTGGAAAAAATCAAGTGGTTTGAACGTCATTCACCCATGCATCATGCGGTTAAAAAATGAACGATTTCAACAGTAATACAAATCGAACCATAAATTGGATCCACATGATGCATGGGTGAATGACCTCCAAACCACTTGATTTTTTCTACACATACATCTATTAGCATGATAAAAATGATGGACGGACTGGATCTTCCATAAGGATCTCACCAAGTGAGTATAATCACTTTGTATGAGGAAAATTTCCTCATACAAATATGAGGCTCACATTACTCTATATATATATATATATATATATATATATATATATATAATTTTAAAATTTTAAAATTTTTAAAATTTTTAAAATTTTTAAAATTAAAAAAAATTAAAAATTTAAGAAAATAAAATAAAAAATTCAAAAATTTTAAAATTTAAAATTTTGAAAATTTGAAAAAAATTAAATTTTTAAATTTTTAAATTTTAAAATTTTGAAAATTTGAAAATCTCAAAGCAAATCTAAATCCAAATCCAATGTTTAACCCCAATCAAGAGGTCGTCGCCGATATCTGATACGCTGTTGATTTCATTTCGGCGACTCCCTTCCACCGAATCGAGAGCCTCTATATGCGATGCGATGACTCTAATTTCATCTCATTAATCGAATTCTCATTCTAATTTTTATTTTTTTTGTGTGCAGAGGATTACTCAGTTTTTTGCTGACTCGAGTTTTGTGTGTGCATGGGATTTAAGTTCAGAGATGTGTGATTGTTTTATTTTTGGGTTAACTTTTTTTAATTTGGTGATTTATTTGATGAGTTTTTTATTGGTTTTGTTTTAAAGGTAAGCAAGTGAGAGATGGATTATTTGGTGGTCTCAATTTGGGCTTCCAAACCATAGCAGGACAGGTTAGCTAACTAGCAACCTAAAATAACTTGGCAAATATGCAATATTAATTTCTTTACTATAAGAGAAAATACTATCGTGAAGTGTTCCCTTCACTGATTATTAGAAACTATGAATAATATAACATATAAGAACTTTTAGTGTATGTTTAGATATATAGGATTGGGATGATTGGAGCTTACCAGTGAAGGATGCAAACTCTCCACTCAAGAAAGACAGCTAAAGTAAATTTGTTATTTATTCATTTTGATTTTTTTTATAAAGGTGCAATGCGGGGAGACAAAGTGGAGATAAAAAAATGATTAGCTTGGATTAGAGTTTTGAGAACTTCATGTATTTCATTTTGGTTAAATTAATAATAACAGATATTTCAATTGCAAACTGAGTCTCACACAAACAAATATTTGGATTATTGGTATTGTAGATACCTTTATACATGCACTTGCGTTATCATTGTATTTAGACATGCTCATAGTGGTTATGAGATTATAGTAAGCTCTATAAAACCTAAATAATAATATCCTTGCATAACTATTACAAGCATCTAAAAGTAATGCTGAAGTTAAAAAAAACTTTATGCAGTGTTTCTAACAAACTATATGCATTCCATGTAAGTTCAAGCTAATGATCAAGAAGGCGATGATTGAACTTAAATGTAGATATACTGTTTTCTCATATAATATGTTTGTTACTTTAATTAATTTGTTGGATCTTCAAAACTATTTTACATAATTAAATCAGGTGTGCCATTTTGAAGACATGCCTACGGCAGTATAGTATATATCTATATAATAAAACACAAAGAAAGCTATCAAGTGGCTCTCCTTCAATCTCCCAAAAAATGAAAGGCCTTGATCTAACCTCACAAAACATATTTTCCCCCCCCCCCCAAAAGTTTCCCTCCAAAATTCAAATTCAAATCCCCCACCCAAAACAACTCCTATATTTATCTAATTATTTCTCTCTCTCTCTCTCTCTCTCCCTCCCTCCCTCCCTCCCTCCCTCTTCTATTCAATAAATTAAGAAAATAAAAATTTTAATTTTTTTTAAAAAATTAAAAAAATTAAAAACTAAAAAAATTAGTAATTTAAAAACTTTAAAAATAATTCAAAAAAAAAATCATATAATATATTTTTTTCTGTACGCTCAAAAATTTCTCATATAATATGTTTGCTACTTCAATTAATTTGCTGGACCTCCAATACAATTTTATATGATCAAACAAGATGCACCGTTCCGAAGACATGTCGTAGACACGTGTCAACGGGCAAACCTAGTATATATATATATATCACTAAAAAAATTTATAATTAATATATATTCGTGATAAAGATGTATCTGCTTGACTACTGTCTTATTCAAAAAAATAAAAATAAAACCCCTCAAAATTGTAGCCGACGCATCTCACTAAAGATGAAGATAATGATTAGACAATAGAATGATGATGACATTGGAATTACTGTGAAAGTGAAAGCTTCTCAAATCGCTGCAGATTTCTCTCAGATCTATATTAATCACACGTGCCTTTGTCGTTTGGTCCCAATAGGAAAACGGAGTCAAAAGTCAAAACTGTGGCTAATTTTTACATTAAAAATTAAAAGTTAGATAATATTAAAAAAATTATAAAAATATAAAACCTTTTTTTTTGCTTTCTTTCAGAAAACCAGTTAGGCAGATGATTAATAAAGCTATTAATTTATGCCTACAATTAGGGCTGCAAACGAATCGAGCTATTCGCGAGCTATTCGGCTCGAGCTCGGTCAAAGCTCAGCTCGAACCGAGCTTGAGCCGAGCTCGAACTCAAAACTGAGCTCGTTTCGTAAACGAGCCGAGCTCGAGCTTGGATTTTTATATATTTTTTTAGGCTAAGCTCGCGAGCTATTCGGCTTGAATACGGTCAAAGCTCGGTCAAAGCTCGGCTCGAACTGAGCTCGTTTCGTAAACTAGCCGAGCTCGAGCCTGAAGGTATTCGGCTCGGCTCAGCTCGGCTCGGCTCGATTGCAGCCCTACCTGCAATGCAAATCTTAATAAATATATGTTGAAAAATTAAAAATTTCAGACTCGTCTGACATCGAATTTAAGAATTCCTTCATATTAGTTTTGTACGTGTATTTGGTATGTTTACAAACTACACCTCCAAGTCTCATATTATAAGAGACTAGTATAATGTACGTGCAATGTACGTCAACAAAAAGTATAGTCATAAAATTAAATGAATATATATTAAATAAGAAAAGATATAGTGTATATTTGAATATTTTGATTTGGGCTACGGTACACGCTTATATTTATTGGATATAGTTATGACGTATATGGGTTTATTTGGTTAAAATGTTAGGGTTTGTTTGGTTACAAAGCCCAACACTCCCATTAAAATAGTAGAGATATATCGATTAAGAAAAGAAATAGTTTATATTTGAATGTTTTGATTTGAGTTGTACATACGGTACATGTTTATATTTGTTGGATATAATTTGAACGTGTATTGCACGGATTTGTTTGGTTATAAAGTCCAACTCTCTTGTTAAAATAATAGAAATATGGAGAATTTGAGACTGTGTCACATTACATTTTGAAATAAAACTTGTGCATAAAGCTTGTGAACAAATTATTTACTGTATGTAAAAGTTTTGTGTTCTTTTATTCTTGTACTTCAGGCAAAGGAAACTGATGTTTGTTTGATCATTTTTTATTAACAAAATATATTGGATATATTTCATTTGTTAATATGTGTTGCACGTATTAATAAATCTATATTTTTTAAAATTAAAAAAAACTAACGAAGTCTGTTCTCGATCCTGAGATATCCTTCATATTAGTTATTAGGGGTGGACAACTATCATCCGAACCGACCAATCCGAACTAATCCAATCCGAACTGACCGGTTTTTAACCGAACCAATTGGGAGTTTTGGTTGGTCCGGTTCTTGATCTTCAATAACCAACTAGACCGGTTCGGTTGTTGGATGGGACTTTCAAATAACCAATGAAACCGAATCGACTGTACCTCTATGCATAAGTCCATAAAAAATCTAGTTCTCCTTTAATTGTTTGAATATACAAATAGTCATTTTTTATTTTCTTGGAGATACAAACAGTCTTCTTTAATTTCTTTAATACAAACCGAGCAGTTGTTCTACCTATATTTTGATTTTCCATAATCATATGTATTATGTTGTTGAGAAATACTTGATTTACAGTGTGACCTAGCTGAATAGAATCATGAAGTTGATGTAACATTTAGTAGTTACTTTAATCATGTCAAGCAAAACTTGTTTTCTAATTTTTTTTTATTGTACCTGAAATTCAATTAGCTATGATTATTGATATTTCTTTTATGATAATAAACTAAGATTACAGAAGTATGCAAGTGGAAAAGCAGTTTATCTCACCCATTTAAACGTCATCATCTCAAACAATTAGTGCAAAATTCATTAACAACTTGTGGTTTTATGAATCTTCATTTTAAATTTATTTCTGAATAACAAATAGCAGGTTGTTTCTTAAGTTTGATTAAAGTTGATCTTTTAAATTCCAACAAAATTATGAATGATGTTGAAGGTGAAAAATAGCACGTCAAACCGACCATCCAATCCAATCCAAACCAAGCTTAATCGGTTTCGATGGAAACAGATCCAATTAAGGTTCCGATTGGTTGCGGATGAAAAAATTTAAAAACCGATCTTCTTTGGATCGGTATTAGATGGTCCATAATAGGTCGGATACCGACCGATGCCCACCCCTATTAGTTATGTACTCTCCCATTATAATATTAAAAATTTTGACTTTTTTTGTTAAAAGTTTAGATAAATTATAAACTGTTCTGAAAAAAGATTTTTTTTGTTTTTTTGTTTTTTTTTTTGCATATATGCCTAGATGGCAATTATGTAGAGAACTAATGACAAAGATATTCGATATTCTCCAAGATCTCATCAAAATTAAAGAAATCATGAAACTGCAACATATATGTTGTATGGGATCAATCGTGAACGCCTCTTTCATCAACATATGATAGTCTGTCCCGTGTAGAAGGATATTATTAATGCTTGAACAATAAGTTTTCAAGACAAATGATGATTTATGGTGCTGGATGTTTTCCTATTTGTTGGTAACTGCAAGAATAATTTGAAACATTATTGGTTGATTTGCTTTATTAATGTTCTGTCTTCCTTACGCACATAATATATGTATTTAAAATAAAACACAAAGAAAAGCTATCAAGTGGCTCTGATTCAATGACAAAAAAATCAATGATCCAGATCTAAGCTACCAAAAGACATCCCCTCCTCCCCCCCCAAAGTTTCCCCCCAAAATTGAAATTCAAATCCCCTTCAAAAACACTTTATTTAGTTAATTATCGATCTCTCTCACTTTCTCTCTCTCTCTCTCTCCCTCTCTTAGAGCATCCACAGTTGTTTGCTATAATTCTCATATTCTCATATTATGAGAATAATATGAGAATGGAGCGCTGCAGTCGTTTGCTATTTTCTCATAAAATAGCAAACGATCTACAGTCCATTCTCTTATTTGAGAAGTGGGCTTGCGAATATAGCAATATAGAAGACGAAACATCTTGTATCGCTCCAGAGATATAATATATTTTTATTAAAGTCAAACGAGACACGTTGTCTCGTCCCGTAATTTTTTATTTTATTATTATTTTTTTTTAAATGGGTCGGACGATACATGATGTATCGTCCTTCCCAAATTTTTTTTTTCCATTTTTTTCAGACAATCCAACGGATAAGATTCATCGGAAAAAAAAGGTCAAAAATCAAAATCCCCAACGGACGGGACATGTTGTCCCGTCCAGGTTTCGGGGGGGGGGGGGGGGGGGGGGGGGGGGGGTTATTAGAGGTTGGTTTAGGTGTTTAATAGAGTTCAGTAGGTATTTAATTAGGATTAGATAATATTTTAATATTTAATTTATTTAATTAAGATATTTTAATAGTTAATTGGTAATTAATTAAATCTGTAATAGAAAAAAAATAACGGACGAAACAAGTTGTCTCGTCCTACTCAAATTTTAACAAAATATAGCAAACGACCACTGCAGACCTTTCGATCTATTCCATTTCTATTCGTTCCATTTTGCCAAAAAATAAGAATCGCCATTGTGGATGCTCTTATTCAGATTAATTTGTTTTCTCTACTCCCCAAACCAGAGAGTTCCAATTTCTCTCTCTCTCTCTCTCTCCCCCTTAGGATTTTTAAGCAGCTAACTCCAAATCCCTATAACCATTTTCTTCCATTGGCGAAACCTCCATCGTCCTCTCAAGCGCGAATCTCAAAACAAATCCAAATCCAAATCCAGTGTCGAACCTCAATCAGAAGGTCGTCGCCGATATCTGATCCGCTGCTGATTCTGTATCGGTGACTCCCCTCCACTAAATCAAGCGTGAATATCAAACGACTACGTATCAGCGACTCCCCTCCACCGAATCGAGAGCCTCTACATGCGATGTGGCGACTCTAATTTCATCTCATTAACCAAATTCTCATTCTAATTTTTAATTTTGTGTGTGCAGGGGACTACTCAGTTTTTCGCTGACTCAAATTTTGTGTGTGCATGAGATCTAAGTTCAAAAATGTATGATTGTTTTATTTTTTGGTTTAAATTTGTTTAATTTGGTGATTTATTTGATGTATTTTTTATTGGTTTTGATTTAAGGTGTACGCAAGTGAGAGATGGATTATTTGGTGGTCTCAATTTGTGCTTCCAAACCATAGCATGACATGTAAGCTAATCAGCAACCTAAAATAACTACAAACATGCAACATTAATTTCTTTATTACAAGAGAATATATCGTGAAGTGTTCCCTTCAATGGTTATTAGAAACCATGGATAACATAACATATAAGAACTTTTAGTATATGTTTGGAAATATAGGATTGGGATAACTGAAGTTTACTAGTGAAGGGTGCAAACTCTCCACTCAAGAAAAACAGTTAAAATAAATTTTTTATTGATCCATTTTGAATTTTTTTATAAATGTGCAATGAGAGACAAACTGGAGATAAAAGAAATGATTAGCTTGGACTATAGTTTTGAGAACTTCATGTATTACATTTTTGTTGATATAATTATAATAAGATATATTTTAATTGCAAACTGAGTCTGAGACAAATAAATGTTTAGATTATTGGTATTGTAGATACCTTTACACCTGTACTTGGGTTATCATTGTATTTAGACATGGTCATAGTCGTTATGGGATTAGAGTAAGCTATATAAAACCTATATGAACATGTCCTTGCAAAACGATTACAAGCATCTAAAAGTGGTGCTGAAATTAAAAAAAACTCTATGCAGTATTTCTAACAAACTATATGCATTCCTGGTAAGTTCAAACTAATGATCAAGAAGGCGATGGTTGAGCTTAAAGGTAGATATGTTGTTTCCTTATATAATATGTTTCCTACTTTAATTAATTTGCTAGACAATATATATATATATATATATATATATATATATATATATATATATATATGGGTAAAAGGGATGTGAGCAACTTGCTCATTTAGTAAATGAGCAAGTGATTATTTGGCATGCATGTGATACATTGGACAACTAACCATTTTAAGAATTTTTCAATTACATGCATGCCACATCATCGATTGCTTATTTACTAAATGAGCAAGTTGCTCATACCCCCCCCCCCCTCTCTCTCTCTCTCTCTCTCTCTCTCTCTCTCTCTCTCTATATATATATATATATATATATATATATATATATATATATATATATATATTCGAGACATTTTTTCCTTTAAAGAAGTGAGATCATAAGAACACATGGTTATTATTTGCTATATATTGTTTTTACCATGCAAAGGTAAAAAAATAATTATAGTATTGAAAAATGAGGTTAAATATTAAAAGGGTAATGGACACCCATTACCAATTTTACTACTTTTATCTTTACTATCTTAGATAACATATGTACTTTACACACTACTTTGAGGGATAAAGTATGCAGACATTATTACAACAACAATGCTACACATATCCCCACTTCTACAACCTAATCATTTACAATCTTGGATGTACTACTGAATAAAGGGTCTATCTCGGCATTCGACGCTAACAATTTGGTACCCGAGATGAGTTCATCTCTATGTTTGATTGGTTATTCATAATAATTCGAATGGTAGCTTATTGATTTGTGTCATCTTTGTGTTCGAAAATATTCTTCAATAAACTACGGCTACCTCATGTTTCTTAGCAATGGTGGTCTAACCACAATATCTAATTGGGAGCTACAAAATTCTAGTGTTGGTTATATATCTATCATATTTCCGTTCTTAGCTTGATTCTTATAAATTGAATTTCTTTTTATTGTGTGCATGCCAAGCATCATGGTTTGTAATTTGAAGTTACTTTGCCCATAAATACTTCTCATTGTATTTGGGTTTTCTCTTGTTTTATACCCTCGGGAGATTTGATTGTGATGTTGAATGATTGGCAGTGAGATGTGGGATTTACAAGAGCGAGATTTTCCTCTACAAAAAGAGTCGGGGGTTGGTATGTTCCTCCTTATTTATTATTTTATTATTATTTAGTTTTATTATTTTACAATTTATCCAATTAATTGATTTTTGCTGCATGTTTACATTAACAGATGCCTGCCCATGCCTATGGGATGACATGATCTAAACCGACAATAGTTTGTTGTATTTATTGGGGGAACATACTCCTGCTAAGGTCTGTGGAGACTTTGGCTATGAATTTTTTAATGAGGTAAGCTAGTTTCGTGATTTGGTTATTTGCTGTTGAAAATTTAAGAGTATTTTGAAATATGTATAAATAAGAACAATGAAATGTTCGAAGAATAGAGGGAGTCCTCACAAAACAAAACAAAAAGAAAAAAAGAAAAAAAGATAACGAATGGTGCAATTCACTTATGATAGTAATGAGCAAACATTGATACTCTTGCTCATGATCTTCATGCCTCTGATTACTTGCATGATCTTCACCCTAACAATCACATTGAGATTCATAGGAGAAGGAACAAAGGATTCCCATATGGTGTGTTCTACCTTCCTTTGCATTGCTTGGCGTTTACCGGATTAAACATGATACATCGGCATTTATTTTGGTCTACACCGGCGTTTCTAAACGCCGGTGTAGATCATACCGGCGTTTGTAAAAACGCCGGTGGACATGCCGGGAAAGAAGGCATCGCAGTAGAAATGGGGTCTACCCCGACGTATTTATTAACCGCCTGTAAAGCCCGCTATCTACAGCGGCGTTTGGAAAACGCCACGCCGCTGTAGGTCCCTTTTTGTTTGCCCTTTTTTCAGTATAATAGCTATACCGGTGTTTTACAAACGCCGGTATAGGCTTTTTTTTGTGCATTTATATATATATATATATATATATATATATATATATATATATATATATATGTATATGCACAAATATAAGAAGATTCAAAGATATAACATATCAACAACTCGGAATTGAAGAAACAATACAGTATATAAAAAATCAATATATTTAATATATCCTTAGCCAAGTTTAGAGTATCAAGTTGTAGGAATACAAGTATTATACAAATATTGTCATATAAAATGAACATGAGTGGTAAAAAAAAAGAATAAAATGAACTTGAAATTGAGATCAATCGTACAAATAGTATAAACTACAAATTTTAAATGTATCTGTACACGGATACACTCAATCATCTTTAGCTCTTTGCCTCTACTATAGAATGTCCAAGCTGACCTGCAAGTGTATAAACCTCCTCTGTCCTTGGCTTCATGAAGGAGGCAATCTACTATAGGCGCTGAATTGTTGCTAATAAGAAAAGCTCTTCCATCTTCTTCTGTCTGTGTAAAAGTGGAAAACTCAATGAATGCTTAGCCAATAATACATATATACGGAAAAAGGAAAGTAACATGATTCAGTAATGAAATGGAAAGCATGGTCCCTCACACTTGTATCGGATAGTGCATCTTCTCAACAACTCTAAACAAAACTCCCTACTCAACTAACATAGAAAAAATGGCTATCATATTTAGTCCCAAATTACTGGTATGAGTGAACGATGATTATGGCAACAGATCTAGAAAAAGATAAAATGATAAATTAGCTATGGAAGATTATATTCAGCTCTCATACACGCATTAAAGCTAAGAGACAAACAAATAGAACAATACAATCCTTCGAATCACAAGCTTTATATGTAGAATAGGAAAAACACATCAAATCTTTTGAAGAAGTTAAAGCAAATATGAGAATCAAGCAAAAAACGGATGATAATTCACCTCCTCTCGAAAATAATTCATCACTCTCTTGAAAGTGATGAATTACATTGGACTTGGTACACAATAGGAATTGTTGCATGACAAAAAATAAATTGGTCATATCAGAAATTCAATCTTGAAATAAAACTGCAAATACCAAGAAGCACATACCGGTCAAAACTCCAAACAAAAGAAAAGTTAAACGATAAATAAGAATCCATGGAAGATCAATTTCCAAGGTGCAGTGATGCTGATATGCTTCTCCCTTTAGATAAGTACTATATGCATTCCCTGGCTGCAATTCAGAGAGCGAGAGCTCCAGTCTGTTATCAGGATTCTCTATTTTCAATTTTGATACCTTGGTATGGCATCCCAGTTGATGTGTCGGATTTATATACAAATATTTGTACTCATTTACCTATTAAAATGACTTGTTTTCGCTAATATTGTCTATAATTCACCTTATTTCTATATGATTTCATTTAATTAATTATTTTTGAAGAAATAATATTTTTGATGCAAAAAGTAAAGAATTGTGGAAAAAATCAACAAACAAAGTAAAATAATTGATTTATAAATTTTTAATTGTGTTGTTGAGTTAAAATTGCGACAAATAATTTTAAAAGGATTTTTATACGCTAATATGATATAAAGTTCGTTTAATTAATTTTAAATTAATTTAATTTATTTTATAAAAAAATCCTCACTTCAGATATTATTTTGTGTATGCAGCAGCACATGGTGGAAATAAAAGGAAGAAAAGAAAGAAAGGGAAGTAAATACAATTCTGGGTTATAAAAGGAAGGAAATAAAGGAAGAATGTGGACTTTTCTGCAAAAGTGCAAACCCTAATTGATCACTCCGTTCTCTATAAATACAAGGCAAATGAGAGAGGATCAATCAAGAGGTGACGGCTGTACAATAACACAAAAGAAGAAAAAGAAAAAGTAAGGGAGAGAGAGAACGTGTGCGAGTTCCAAGGCAAACAGTACGTGTGGGCAGTAGGGCTGCTCTTCATCGGCGCAGTTTTCGAAGTGCACCCAACGCAACTATGTGACCAAACATCTGGTGAATCCTTCGTTTTCTTCTCTGCTTACGGCACAGAACAAAATCAAACAGATGAGAAAGCAGAAGCAGCACGTGGGAGCGTTGACGTGGCGATCTGTGGCTGGCTGCCTTCGACGCTGACGTGGCGACAGGCGACAGCTGCGCAGGCGACAGCGACAGGCGACTCTGACGCATGACAGGACGGCTGACGTGGCACGCGGCGCAGGGTTCGACAGCTTCTGGGTTCGGTATCTGTGAGATAGGGATGCATAGAATTTTTTTTATTATAATTTTTTGTACTTCTTCTCTAAATATTTTTAGATGCAACCCGAACATTTTATTAATTGCAAATCGAACATGAGCTGAATATATTGCTCTAGAGGCTAAGATGTAGCCGAGTTTTGTAGAACACAAATTTTAAATTTCTTTTTATTACTCTATTTTTCCTGATTGTGTTTTAATTTTTATTATTTATGCGTACAACATGGTGGATAAACATTTGTATGATTTTTCAAATCATAAAGAGACCGAACAGGTTATTTGTGATTAATAAAAATTAAGACCGTATATTGGAGGACGTGACCGTTAAGAAATCTAATTTCTCAATTAATAATTTGGTGGATAGACGAATGATTAATTGTGAATAATTTTTAGACTACGTTGATAGAGTGGTTAATATTTTTAGGATTTTGGTCGACAATTTGGGAAAGATAATATTTTTATTTATAAGGAATTATAATTTGTGTGTGTGATAAATGAGGTAAACCAAGAGCCCTAGAACAAATTTTACCAATAATCAAAGTACAAGAGCTTCATAGTTTAACAGCCCTCTCCCTCTTCACCAATTTAGTTAATTTTAGTTAGATTAATTTAATTTAGTTATTTTATCCATATAAAATTCGATCTTCCAAATAGTGATTAATCTAGCGATATCGGTACTCAGTAAAATATCTAGTCCCTGTGGGTTCGACACTCTACTCATCTATCTATATTACTTGTGCGATTTTGTATACTTACAAATTCAACATCACCAGTCTATTTCAATTGCTCCAAAATTTGCTTATCCTGAATAAAAATCATCCCAGAACTCATTCTTTTTTCAAAGAAAATTTGATATATGGTTAACAAAAAGAAAGGTATAAATTTGAAGAGAACAATACTAACATATGATATTAACTTTAAACAACATAAGTGATAGTAAAAAACTCCATTGAATTAGAGCTTCATATGTAATATGGGTGTCACCTTGAGAAGGTGCACTTATTGCCAACATTAGCCATGGAAACTAGTGTTGAAAAAAATCAAAATAATTACCTCCGATAGAAGCTTGAAAGCAACAACGACTTTCGGATGTCTGTTCTTATCTTGGTGAAGCTGCAATGCTATATAATTAAGAATAAAACATTTAAAAATATAAATTAAAATATTAAAAAAACTGCACAAATTGTATCCAATTTCATCGACTTTAATAGAAACAAGTTGGATCCATACCCAGTTTCCGGAATCTCTTTCGAATCAAATCGACCCCTGAATCTTCATCAACCTATTATGCCCATAAAATTAATTTACAAACTAAACCCACATAACACAAATCTAAATTGAGAGCAAAACTATGAAACAACTTACTTTTAGAATGAGATACCAATCAATGAATCCTTTCTTTTGGGTGGAACTCTGAATATGAGAACAAGAAGTAAACAAGGTTGAAATGGAGCAAATCTGTTTCATTAACTGTGCCTTCGAGTCGAACTCATCTCCCATACTCTGCTTTCTCATCCTCCCTCTAATTTTTTTTTTCTCTTCTTTTAAAAAAAATTAAATTACATGATTAGTCATGTACTTAATTAATATTGAATTTTTTTCTTCATTTTTTGGATAAAAAGTGGAGTTATTATTGGTGAATAAAGAGAGAGTGGGGAGTAGATGAAAGAATTTGTAACGGTTGAAAAGAGAGAAACCCGGCCGCACCCGCACTCCCCCCACTCTCCACCACCTTCCCCAAACACGCCGCCGCCCCGGCCTGCACCATTAAACCCCCAAAACAAAATTAACCCTAAAACCCTAAAACCATAAAATTAACATTAAATTTATTTTTACCAGAATAATCTGAGGTCGTCGATAGTGGGAGACGGCGGGGGACTGCGAGAACGACAGCGGAGGAGGGAGACAGTGGGGGACGGCGAGGTACGACGGCGGGGGAGGGAGACAGCAAGGGCGATGGTGGTGTCATGGGTTCGGGAATGAGAGGGCCAGAGAGAGATTAAGCAAGGTCGATCGGATGTGGAAGACGGCGGGGGACAACGGAGGTAGGGTTCGATTTGAGTGGGAGAGGAAATTTTTTTTGGGGAAACTAATATTTTGGGTTGGGTGTGTGTTGATTTTTTGGCTGACATTTAAGTAGCAAGTCCGCTACTCCGGTGTTCTTTTAAAACGCCAGGGTGGGTGGGAATTTATTTGTTAACTTAGTCTACTCCGGCGCTTGTACCCAAATGCCGGAGTATAAATGCCAGGGTACTGTGCTTTTGTTGTAGTGATTTCTTAATTCTTTCTTACAAATTAAAATTATATGTTTCTATAATATTGGATTCTCTTTACAATCACTAAAAGGGATCACTATCCATAAGCCATTGGTTCATTTGTTTCAATTGGCGAGCAACCATGTAGAGAACTAGATAGGAATCACATGGGTGAAGATCATCATCGAAAAGGACATCTGGGTAGCACTGGTAACGGGTCGGGTCGGGTCGGGTAGCTCAATACCCGGACCCAGACCCAATCATTGACGGGTCCAAATACTGGACCCGGACTCAGACCCATGAAATTCGGGTCCGAGTCCGGGTCCGGTTCCCCACAAGAAATGTTACCTGTTCGCTTTCGGGTCCGGGTCCGGGTCCGGGTCCTATTTCTAATCACGGGTCCGGTTCGGTTCCGGGTCTTTACACATTTGTTTTAATAACAAATCAATCCATGATTGCTGAATACCGGTACTGTCTTTATTCTTCAAATTGAGTCACAATGTAGCACAATATATGCTCTGAATTTGTTATATAATTCGTCAATGTTATGATTTCTGATAGTTGTATGTGCAATTGACTGGAAGAATATCAAATTAATTGTTTATCATCATTAACGCTAGTGTGGCATTCTGTTTTCCAGGTACTACAAAATTGTGGAAGCCGATCCCAATTTTTTTATTGTGAACCGGGAGAGAGCAGGTGTTCAGTTTGATCTTCTGTACGATAGCATCTTCCAACGCTGTCGAAAACATGTATTTAGGACCACACCGCCAACCAAACCAGCGACTAGGTTGCATCAACTTTAAGAAGACAGTAGGGAGCAAGGTAGAGAGCATCTGTAGAAAGAAGTACACACTATTTTGTTTACCTCCTCTTTGATCTGAAACTGTCGAATCCGGCTTTTTGGAGTCTGTAAAATTTGAGCTGTATGCATATTACTATGTTGATTCGATCTGACAATTTGTGGGAGGGAGTTGAATTTGTACATGAGGAATATGAGAGGCTTATATGGGGTTGATTATTGATGTACTGACTAATTTATGAATTGGATCTATATTGGGTTGGATCTATACTTTTGATATACTGACTAATTTATGAGTCAGTGATTGGCAATCTACTTTTGATATACTGAGTGGCACTGGTAACGGGTAATGGGTTGGGTCCGGGTCGGGTCCGCTTCGTTTATTGATTAATTCTCTATTGCGGGTCCGGGTCCGGGTCCGGGTCAGTTCCATTTTTAAGGGACCCAGACCCGACCCGAAATTTCAACAGGTAGTTATTTAGGACCTATACTCTACCCAAATTAGATCGGGTCGGTTCCGGTCCAACGCCGGGTCCGGATCGGGTCCGGGTCGGGTCCGGATTTCGGGTTTTAGTACCAATGCTACATCTGGGTTTATAAACATATATATTTTTTCCTTTTTAAAATTGGGTTTTCTTTGAATTAAGTGTGTACGCTCGAAAATGGCAAGTACTACGAGGGAGGTATCAATTCGTTTGAGATTTCTTAGGACTAGGTCTGGGCAGATTTTGAATTTCTTCTCAAATATGCCTAAATGTACTACTATTATGAAATCTCAAAATATGATGCAGGGTAAAATAATCTCAATTTATTTCTCTGATAGATATCTTTACATTAAAAAAAACAGTAAGCAACTAATAAATTAGTCATCTGGTTGGTTCGTGGATCAGGAGTTTCAACCTAAAGGTATTTCAGTTGTATTCATTACTTCAAATTCAATTCTTTTTGGCAATAGAAATAACATTAGAGCTACAAGTCGTGTAAACTTCTACTAAACTAGTGAAGTGTATTACTAGACTTGGAAACTCGAAAAGATCCCAGACTTATCAAGGATCAAACCCTGGAGGCGCTTCAAGAAAAGCCTACAATGTGTTAGAACAAGAATTTCAGAAAACAGAAATGCTAACAATAATTGTGAAGAGTTACAATTACAGGAAATAAAATAACAAAACAAACCATACAATACATAGTCGAGATTTGAATATCTCTGTCCTTAAAGCAATTTTTGCCCCGTAATGTGACGGTGGTTGACGAAATGCCTCCCAGGATACAACTGTATTACCTTTTTCCTGAAGAGCAGCACCCTAACTTCAGAGATCTGATCGAACTTGAGCTGTGTTGTATTCTCAGTTTTGACTCAGAGAGGAAAAAGAAGAGGAATTGAGACTGTTTTTTTCAGAACTGTGTCCTCTGGCAGATAGGATTTTCCGGTCTTATAGGAGGAGTGGAGTAACTGATGGGAGGCTCCATTACTCTGTAACAGCAGAGTAATGGTTCAAAGACATAACTGATGAGCCATTACTCTGCTGTTACAGAGTAATGGTACCAGTTACTGAAGTTGAAAAGCCAGAACAGTATACTCGAGGAAAAGATTTTTTGTCTGAGAAAAAAAAAATATAGGCCAGAGCCAAGCCAAGCCAAAGCCGAGGCCGGGCTGGGCCAGGTGCGCGCGCAGGCGTGTGTTTGTCATTTTGGCTAAGTCCTCTCTCCACTACACATTAGTGGTAACTCCCGGGCCATGCCCTTTAGTCTATTTTTTTAGTATATATACTAGAAAAAACTTTTTCCATTTTCGATATGGGACTATCCATTTTCTCCCAATATCCAAGTTAGTATATTTCGGGTACCCAACTTTGGACCAACATTTCTCATTCATACGGAATTCGTTTTTGGCACATGAGTACATCACGGAATAGTATTCGACGAGAGGAATATGATCCAATCAATTTCCGGCGCCGCTAGTGGCCGAAGCCCACCGGAATTCGACCTGGAAAATTTGCAAAAACATTTTCCAACAATCTCCCACTTGAATGGAAATGACCAGACCATGTAATCCAGACACGACAGCAAGACGCATGGCAGAAAAAGACTCTGAAAATACAATTGAAAAATCACTGCATCAAAAATGGTAGTAATTTTTCAACTTTGAACCACCCTTAGTGAGTAGCCAATGGATTCACTTGACCAGGTAGTGAACATGATGTCTTGAACTACCCGGACTTTGATGTGAACCTAGACAATAACTATCACGCAGTTTCATCACCTCACAGAACTCGGTTCTCTTGTTGTGTTCATTTTGGCCTTGAACAACCCTGGTTAATCGTGAGTGAACTTGGAGAATGTAGCATCTCTTCATTCTCCTAGAAACGGCCTCATTTCACGTTCACAAGGTGATTGCCCATAAAGGGTATCCTGCCATACCCCAAATTTATTTCAAGGCTATGGAAATCATTAAAATCCAAGCTTATCCTTACACCTTACAGGCAGCACTGTTTTATCATCCTAAGAGTGGGTACGAGATTTTAATCTCTCAGTGCTTACGTCGATTCAACAAGATTTGGTTATCACCTTGAACATTGATCTTGGGATCTCCAATTCCTAGGTAGGGTTTCCATCAAGTATCCTCTTTCGTCATAGGCTTTAAACCCATTCCTCTTGATGATCTCACAACTTGCTCTCGCGACAAATCTTTAGTAAATGGAACCGCTAGGTTGTCGGACGATTTTATATACTCTATAGAGATCATTCCATTTGAGAGCAGTTGTCTAATAATTTTGTGTCACCTTCTGGTATGACGAGACTTACCATTATACATACAACTCAGTGTCCGTGCTATAGCCAATTGACTGTCACAGTGTACACATAAAGTAGGCACTGGTTTTTTCCACATTGGGATATTCTCTAAAAAGTTTCGAAGCCATTCTGCTTCCTCTGTCCCTTTGTTTAAAGCAATAAACTCAGATTCCATGGTGGATCTGGCCAATAACGTTTGCTTAGAGGATTTTTATGACATAGCTGCACCACCAAGTGTGAAGACATACCCACTTGTGGATTTTGAGTTACTTGAATCCGATATCCAGTTGGCATCACTGTAGCCTTCTAGTACTGCTGGATATCTGGTGTAATGCAGTGCATAACTCTGAGTATGTCGCAAGTAGTTCAATACTCTAGTTATTCCTTTCCAGTGACTTCGTTCTAGATTACTTGTGTAGTGGCTCAGTACATTTACTGAATGTACTAGGTCCGGTCTTGTACAGTTAGTTAAGTACATCAGACTACCGATTACACGTGCATATTCTAGTTGTGATATGCTGTCACTCGTATTTATGAACAAGTGAAGACTGGGATCCACAGGACTTTTGGCAGTCCCATTTGAGTAATTCTTGAACCTTTCAAGCACTTTCTAAGCATAATGAGCTTAAGACAAAGTAATTCCCTCAGACGTCCTGGAAACTTTGATTCCTAGTATGATGTCTGCAACTCTCAAATCTTTCATATCAAACTTGCCACTAAGCATGTTCTTAGTTTGTTTGATGATGTCGTTATTGCTCCCAATAATGAGCATGTCATCCATATACAGACACACCAGAATGTATCCATTTGGAGTATCTTTGATGTAGAAACACTTATTACATTCATTTATTTTGAAATCATTTGACATCATAACATTGTCAAATTTTGCATGCCACTGTTTTTGAGCTAGTTTCAGTCCGTACAGAGATTTTACAAGCCTACACACCTTGTTTTCATGTCCAGAAACTACGTAATCCTCAGGTTATTTCATGTATATTTCTTTTTCTAAATTCCCATTTAGAAATGCAGTTTTAACATCCATTTGATGTATTTCCAGGTTACACAGAGCTGCAATAGTTATCAACATTCTTATGGAAGTTATTCTTGTAACCGAGAAATATGTATCAAAGAAGTCTAGGCCCTCCTTTTGCCTAAATCCTTATACCACAAGTCTCGCCTTATGTTTCTCTATTGAACCATCTGGTTTCAATTTTTATTTGAAAATCCATTTGCACCATAGAACTTTACATCCAGAAGGCAAATCGACCAACTCCCATATATGATTTTGCATAATGGAGTCTATTTCACTTTTGATTGCTTCTTTCCATATAGGAGCATCAGACATAGACATGGCTTCCTTGAATGTTCTGGGCTTATTCTCTAACAGGAAGGCCGTTACAAAGTCAGGAGAAAATAACTTTGATGTTCTAACCCGTTTACTACGTCTAGGCTCATCATTGTTATGTTCTGGTTTATCAACTAAAGTGCTTGCATTTCCTTATTCACGTGTACGTTTATGATACGTAGTATCCTTACACGGAAATACGTGTTCAAAGATGGAAGCATTCCTTGATTCCATTATTGTATTCGCATAGATATCCGGTATATCTGATTTATATACCAAGAACTGATATGCACTACTGTTGTGTGCATAGCCTATGAATATGCAATCAATCATTTTAGGTCCTATGGTGACTTGTTTTGGATTAAGTACTGTCACATTTGCTAGACACCCCTACACTTTGAGGTATTTATACAAAGGTACGTTACCTTTCCACAGTTCGTATGGTATCTTGCCAGTTTTCTTGTGAGGTATTTTATTGAGAATGTAGTTGGCAGTCAGCAACGCTTCCCTCCATATATTTTGAGGTAAGCCAGAATTCGGCATTCATCATCTCCTTTAGAGTTCGGTTCTTGCGCTCGGCCGTACCGTTTGATTCAGGTGAGTAAGGAGTAGTTGTCTGACGAATTATTCCATGTTCAGATCAGAACATATTAAATGGTGCATCCTATTCTCCTCCTCTATCACTCCTAACAATTTTAATCATTTTGCCAAGTTGATTCTCAACCTCAAGCTTATATTCTTTGAATTTATCCAAAGCCTCATTTTTGCTAGGTAACAAGTATACATTTTGTGCAATCGACTATAAATGTCACAAAATACTTTTTGCCACATCGGTCTGCACATATTTTAAATCACACAAATTCGTGTGAATTAGACCTAGAGTTTCTGTATTTCTTTTTACAGAACATGATGAAGTTTTAGTGAGTTTGGCTGCTGTACAAACTTCACATTTTTCGGTGTTGTCCATCTTAAATTTTGGTAGCAAATTCATGTTAATTAATCTACGTATAGAATTGAAATTAATATGGCCTAGTCTTTCATGCCAAACAGAAGAAGACTCAACAACATAGACAATAGGAGTTATTTCATTAACTTTGAGAGCAACAGGAACAATAGTTTTAGGAATAACTGTCATTACATTAAACTTGAACAGTCCATCCTTTACATATCCGTTACCCAAGTACACCCTATTTTTAGACAATACAAAATTATCAGAAGCACAAACAACCTTAAATCCATTCTTGCTTAGCAAAGATTCTGACACCAAGTTCTTTCTAATATCTGGAACATGCAACACATTTGTGAATGTTAGTTCCTTACCTGAAGTCATTTTCAGCACTATCTTTCCCATTCCTGTAATTTTGGAGGTGGAAGAAATACCTATAAACAGCTGTTCATCCTTGTTGCACTTCTGGTATGAATTGAACATCTCATTGTCTGAACAAATGTGCTTGGTGGCCCCAGTGTCGTACCACCACTCTCGAGGATTGCTCTCCACCAGATTCACCTCTGATACAATAGTACAGAGATCCAGGTCAGAGAGACTGGTGGACAAGTTCTCAGCTATGTGTGCATGGGATCTGTCAGTCCTTTTTGCCTTTCCAGTTCTAGCATGGTTGTTGTCCTTGCTGCAGCATTCAGAAATTCTGTGGCCCATCTTGACACACTTGTGGCATTTTTCAGCAAATCTCTTTGCTACCGGTTTTTTGTTGGAGGCCTAGGGCAAGAACTTTCTCTTTTTCCCTTTCTGTTCATGCTCCACTATATTTGCCTTTTCTATGGACTGATTTCCATAGGACCTGTCAGCCTTGTGATTCTCCTTTTTGATACGCAACCCGACAATGAGGTCTTCAAGAGACATCTCCTTTCGCTTGTGCTTAAGGTAGTTCTTGAAGTCTTTCCATCCAGGTTGAAGCTTCTCGATGAACACTGCAACATAGAATGGTTCGCATAGCGTCATGTTGTCTGCAGCGATTTCATGCATTATCACCTGCAGTTCTTGGATTTGACTCACAACTGTTTTGGAGTCAACCATCTTGTAGTCCAGAATTTGCCGACTACAAACTTCTTAGACCCGGTGTCTTCTGTTTTGTACTTCTTCTCCAAGGACCCCCACAGGAGTTTGGACATCTTGAAGACACAGTTGACATTGTACAACGGGTCTACCAAGCCATTCAGGATGTAGTTCCTACAGAGGTAGTTACTCTGAGTCCATGCATCAACCGCAGCAATGGAGTGTGCATCCATTGGTGCCAGCATAGGGACAGATTCAGTGAGAAACCTATCTAGCTTTAAGGTGGTCAGCTAGAACTGCATCTTCCCCTGCCACTTCTTGAATCCAGTTACGTTGAACTTCTCTGGTTTTTCTGCCACACGAATTTCAGAAAACAGAAATGCTAACAATAATTGTGAAGAGTTACAATTACAGGAAATAAAATAACAAAACAAACCATACAATACAGAGTCGAGATTTGAATATCTCTGTCCTTAAAGCAATTTTCGTCCTGTAGTGTGACGGTGGTTGACGAAATGCCTCCTAGGATACAACTGTATTACCTTTTCCCTAAAGAGAAACACCCTAACTTTAGTGATCTGATCGAACTTGAGCTATGTTATATTCTCAGTATTAACTCAGAGAGGAAGAAGAAGAGGAATTGAGACTTTTTTTTAGAACTGTGTCCTCTGGCAGACAGGATTTTCTGGTCTTATAAGAGGAGTGGAGCAACTGATGGGAGGTTCCATTACTCTGTAATAGCAGAGTAATGGTTCAAAGACATAACGTTCAAAGACATAACTGATGAGCCATTACTCTGCTGTTACAGAGTAATGGTACCAGTTACTGAAGTTGAAAAGCCAGAACAGTATACTGGGGGAAAAGATTTTTTGACTGGGGCAAAAAAAATATAGACCAGAGCCAAGCCAGACCAAACCAAACCAAGCCGAGCCGAAGCCGGAGCCGGAGCCAGAGCCAGGGCCGGGCGCGTGCGCGCGTGTGTTTGTCATTTTGGCTAAGTCTTCTCTCCACTACACGTTAGTGGTAACCCCCGGGCCACGTCATTAAGTTTATTTTTGAGTATATATACTAGAAAAAACTTTCCCCATTTCCGATATGGGACTATCAATTTTCTCCCATTACCCAAGTTAGTATATTTCGAGTACCCAACTTTAGACCAACATTTCTCATTCATACAGAATTTATTTTTGGCACATGAGTACATCATAGAATAGTAATCGACGAGAGGAACATGATCCAATCAATTTTCGGTGCCGTTGGTGGCCGGAGCCCACTGGAATCCGGCCCGAAAAATATGCAAAAACGTTTTCCAACACAATGGTGATTGAGATGGTGAAACACTGTGATCTCTGCTCGCTTTCCCTTGTTATTGTGAGTGACTGAACCATACAGTTAAGATTATTTTAGTTTTATTGTGTAATCATGTGATAAGACTAGTAATTGTGGTATTTGTATGCTACCTATGAAATTTAATTAAGTTTCAGATTATATGTGTTCTTCTCAATATATATCAGGTGCAATTTGTTTCAGGTTATGGACATTTCAAATTCAATTTGGTTCAGTTTGTATATGATATTAGTTCCCTTTTATTAATAGAGTATTTTCTTTCTTGCTTTTTTAATATTTTTTTTAAAAAAAAAGCATTTCCTGGTGTTTTTTGGCCAAAAACACTGGGATATGTAACTTTTTCATTTTTTTATTAACATGTCTGTCTCGGTGTTTTTGTATTGGAAACCTTGGGATAGATACCCTCAATAGCGGCGTTGCTATAAAACGTCGGGATAAACCTATTATCTATCCCGACGACTGATATGCCGCCGTTTCTGGCGGCGTTTTCAGAAATGCCACTATACTTTATGTTAAGAAAAAAACACTAGGTTAGACGTTGTGTTTTGTAGTGATGACACAATTCTATTGGAGGTTATTGTAGAATAAGATATGAAAACATCAAATAGAATTGTATCGTCTTAGGTTGTAAAAAAAAAATAGGTTGTAAAAGTAGGGGTAGGTATAGCATTATTGTTATTAGGGGTAGACAACTATTATCCGAACCGACCAATCCGAACCAATTTAATCAGAATGGTTTTTAACCGAACCAATTAGGGGTTTAAGTTGGCCCGCTTCTTGATTTTCAATAATCAATTGGATCGGTTCGGTTGTTGGATGGAGCTTTCAAATAGCCGATGAAACAGAACCGACCGTACCTCTATGCATTAGTCTATAGAAAATCTAGTTCTCTTTTAATTTCTTGAATATACAAACAATCATTTCTCATTTTCTTAGAGATACAAACAATCTCCTTTAATTTCTTTAATACAAACCGAGCACTTGTTCTACCTATATTTTGATTCTTCATAATCATGTGTGTTTTATTGTTGAGAAAATCTTGATTTACAGTGTGACCCAGCTTAATAGATAACATTTAGTAGTTACTTTAATCAAGTCAAGCAGAAATTGTTGTCTAAATCTTTTTTATTGTACCTGAAATTCAATTAGCTATGGTTATTGATGTTCCTTTTATGAGAAAAAACTAAGATTACAGAAGTATGCATGTGAAAAAGCAGTGGATCTTACCCATTTAAACGTCATCATCTCAAAGAATTATTGTAAAATTCATTAGCAACTTGCGGTTTTATAAATCTTCATTTTAAATTCATTTCTGAACAATAAATAGCATGTTGTTTTTTAAGTTTGATTGAAGTTGATTTTTTAAATTTTAACGAAATTGTGAATGATGTTGGAGGTGAAAAGTAGCACGCCAAACCGACCATCCAATTAAATCCAAACCGAACTTAATCGGCTTGGATGGAAACAGATCCAATTAAGACTTGGATTGGTTGCGGATGAGAAAATTAAAAAACCGATCTTTTTTGGGTCGATTGTGGATGGTCTATATTAGATCGGGTACCGACTGATGTCCACCTCTAATTGTTATTACAATAAACATGATGTGAACAAACTAATTATTCTTTTAAAAGAGAGCAATTTTTGGTGAGTCTCATAAGTCGTTGCGCACATACTCTTTTGAGAGAATCATACTGACTTCTTGCTCACTAGTGCATATGTCGTTATCTAGTTACAGTTCAATAATTGTTGAAGATCGGCTCTAAAATTTTCATAGTCCAAATTCTTGACTATGATAACAATTCTTAGGTTAGATATGTTATACTCTTATTAATGAAGCGGGTTGGAATATCTCTGCTTTTTTAAATCTAAAATACAAATAAAACTCGTCAACTTTTGCAGAGCTTTCTGCGTGGCACGTAAAAATCAAAAAAAACCAAACCAATGATTCCTTTTTGAACCCCGTTCACATCCACGTGCTTTCTCTCTCCCCCCCAATTCCACCAAAAGATTCCAATCTAACCCCGTTCACACTTCGGACTTCTACCTCTGTGGGGCCCACTTATATACCGCCATATGTGGATCCAGGATCCCTGCTTTAGTTAGTTAGGTTTTAGCTAGAATAAAATTAATTTACAACGTTGACTTGTTCAGTGTGCCACATCGGACTCACACCTGAGTCTGACCCGGCAGTGTCCTCATCATAGCTGAGAATAGTCGCTGACCTAGAGGCAACACCTGGACAACTTTATTGAAAGGGTAAAGTAACAAACAAAATTAGGAAGAAAATAATAATTTATAAATTAAATATATATTTTTCTTCTAAAAATAGTTCAGATATCATACTTTTAAATAAAAATAAATAAAAAAGTCATATTGTCTTGATTTCTAACAAAATCTTAAAAAGTATATTTGCTCCATTCCAATAAATAAAAATAAGTGTAGCCTAAGAGAACTGTGATCTACGTTCTTTCATAGAAGCAAACTATTTGATAATTGTATTTATGCACAAATTTTCAGCTAATTCTCTTTCAATAAAAATCATCAAGTAGTTCGAAGATAATCATTATCTATCTTGTTGCGAAGCCTACTTTTCACAAAACTCATTGCCGAAAATGCCTTCTCGGTAGTTACTATAGAAACTGGTAATGTGAGCATAAGCCTAATCAGTTGATCAACAAGATGATAGATAATTGACTTTCTAGATCTTGCTAAAATTTGACATAACTCGGAAAGACATGACAAATTCTTGAATTCACTACGAAAAGGAATATCAAGTATATAATGTTCTAGTTGATACTTTAGATGTGTTTAATCTTGCTCAAAGAAATCTTCAGGATAGAATTGACTTGCAAGCTTACAAATTTTCTTGATATTAAAGATGTATATGCATCTCTCGGATCCAAAGTACCACTTAGCACAAGTAAATCAACTATATTTTCATTAAATCGGATATTTAATTCTTGAAATTGAGAATCAGTTGTGGCAATGAATATGTCAACCCGATAATGACGTTCAACTGTAAGATGCGGCAGTGGATATCGACATGGAAAATTTCTTTTATATTGTTTAGACATATCTGGTACATCCATCTGACGTTTCTCACAAAATAATCTTGTCTTATCATGTAAGGCTTCCTAACCAGTCTCCCTAAGATTTCGAAGAAGTTTCTTTGTAGAAGATACAAGATGCATTGCATTTATAATACCTTGGGACTTGCGCTGCAAAGCTTGACAAAGAAGATCAGTGATTTCAAAAACATCTTTCATGAGGTGCAATATAAAGACAAATTGGAAAGAGATTAAAAGCTCATAAGCCTTCTCTGCATCTGCACGTTGAGCAGAGTCACCATCATTCAGACTAATAAGAACTTCACATGTCGGGCTAAACATATTCAACAAGCTTGTAATTGATTTTAAATGAGAACCCCAATGAGTATCTACAGCTCACTGCAAAGAGCCAATTTGATTTAGCCCTGTAATCGTTTCTATTTCTCCATTTATAATTAAGAACTCAAGTTCAGAAGCTTCAGCTGCTTTCAATTGATCATTTCTTTTGCAAGAAACACTAGGATTATTAATAATTTAAGTCAAAATTATTAAAGAAGTGGTGAATTGGACGCACATCTCTACATGATGCAACTAATGCTAATTGAAGCCAATGAGCCATACAATGTACATAATATGCTCTTGGAGAATTATTGGAAATCAAGGCTTATAGCCCATTTAGTGCACCTCGCATGCTGCTTGATCTATCATATCCTTGCCCTCGCATGTTGCTTGCTCCATCATACCCTTGCCCTATTATGTTTTTTGTGCTGAGGTTATGAGAGGCAAGGAGTTTATAGATACCATTCTTTAGGGTTGATGCCGTGGTGTTGGAAACATGAAGAAGTCGAAAAAACTGTTCTCGAACATGCTAAGTGATCTGTGGCATCTGAAATTATAGGGGTACTTTTTTCATCGGCTTCGAATTTTGGTATTTTGTCCTCATCAATATTAGTATTTTTTTTTTGTTTTACTTTATTTATTTATTTATTTATGATGTTTTCCATTCAGATTCTATCTTATAGATATGGCTAATCTCAATCTAAAGGTGATGCAAGGAAAGACCTTGTACCCAGGTTTGTGTGTTGGAGAATAAGCAGCTCTTAGTTTTATGTCAGCGAATTCTACACTAGAAGAGTTCTCAGTTGTTTGTCTGGAAATAAGAAAGAGCTGTAAAATATTGGCTTATCTTGTTGAGAATTTTTTAGACTCGTTTATCCTGTAAACCTGAACAAGTGTGGCATTTTCACAGTAATGGTTGAAGAAATATGATCAATACGATCTTGTCATCTGTAAGACATGGAAGTTGAGGTTTGTATGTGTAGAAAGACACTGGTTCAGCTAAATTTCGTATTTCTTGTTTAATATAGAATTTGAGCTTTTTTGACGATGAAGCCTTGCCATTGTGGAGCAATTTTTAAATTCAATTTATTCTTTGCTTATTATAGTCCTTCACGATGCAGCAGAATTAACCTATTTCGTGTTTAATGGAGATGTTGAAAGCCTTGAAACCCACTTTTAGTTTAACCAGTCACTCCTTTTCGATCTCTCTGTTGATCAACATTACCCTTCTACCTTTAAAAGGACATGGATACAATATATTGGTTACGGAACAAACAATTTCAACCATCCAACATACCACATTTTAGTTGACCAATCCCAGAGAACAATCAAACTTTAAAAAAAATCTACAACAAACCCAAATATAAAGAACTGAAATATGCACACACGAGAAAAAGAAAGGCTCAAAGATCATAATAGATGCAAATTTTTGATTCATCTTTGCCAATGATGCAATTTTTAACAATGCCAAGTTTCCATCTTGACTAACGCAGATGGAGAAATTAGAAATGTATGTTCCTAATTCCAAACCCTAGTTTGAGAGAGAGTGAGAGAGAGATACCTAGGATTAGTTGAGTTCGAAGATGATTTGTGCAAGCTGGAGGCAAATTGTGCAAGCCAGCGACGGCGATTTGGGCAGGGGATGAAGTAGTTCAAGATCGAAAATGAGTATGAGGAAGAAGATCGATTGGATTTCAAATTTGGGGAATCTCAAATTTGGGGAAACGAGGGTCTGATCAACAATCCTATATATATAGGGGGGTTTCTAAAAATTTTCAAGGGAGCCAAAATGTAAATATAAATATATTAGGGGAATTTTAAAAATTCTGCAGGGGGGAGGGGTTCTAAAATTTTTCAAGGGAGCCACGGTAAATATAAATATATTAGGGGGTTTTTAATAATTCCGTGAGGAGGGGCTTGGCCCGCACTAAGCTTCGCCACTGCTCTAACCCCCTAATTTTCTCATATAAAAAGCCCTTGGAACTTCTTCTCAACTCCCATTCAATCACTGTTCAAAGTAGGGGTGGGCATCGGTCGGTATCCGACCTAATATGGACCATCCACTACCGATCCAAAGAAGATCGGTTTTTTAGTTTTCTCATCTGCAACCAATCCGAGCCTTAATTGGATCGGTTTCCATTCAAGCCGATTAAGCTTGGATTGGATTAAATTGGATGGTCGGTTTGGCGTGCTACTTTTCACCTCCAACTTCATTCACAATTTCGTTGAAATTGAAAAGATTAACTTCAATCACACTTAAGAAATAACATGCTATTTGTTGTTTAGAAATGAATTTAAATAAAGATTCATAAAACCACAAGTCACTAATGAATTTTACACTAATTGTTTGAGATGATGACGTTTAAATGGGTGAGATACATTGCTTTTTTACCTGCATACTTCTGTAATCTTAGTTTATTCTCATAAAAGAAACATCAATAACCATAGCTAAGTGAATTTCAGGCACAATAAAAAAAATTTAGAAAATAATTTATGCTTGAGTTGATTAAAGTAACTACTAAATGTTACATTAACTTCATTATTTTATTAAGCAGAGCCACACAGTAAATCAAGCATTTCTCAACAACATAACACACATGATTATAGATTCAAAATATAGGTAAAACAACTGCTCGGTTTGTATTAAAGAAATTAAAGAAGATGTTTATATCTTCAACAAAATGAGAAATGACTGTTTGTATATTAAAGAAATTAAAAGAGAACTAGATTTTTTATGGACTAATGAATGGAGGTACGGTCGGTTTGGTTTCATCGGTTATTTGAAAACTCCATCGAACAACCGATCCGGTCCAGTTGGTTATTGAAGATCAAGAACCGAACTAACCCAAACCACCAATTGGTTCGGTTAAAAACCGGTCGGTTCGGATTGGATTGGTTCGGATTGATCGGTTCGGATAATAGTTGTCCACCCCTAGTTCAAAGGGAGTAGAGACAATAAACATGGGGGATTGTGCCGACAGCAAGCGAGCAACTACCTAGGTTGATGATGACGATGATGAAGATGAAGACAAGTTTGTGACTTCTAAAGGATATTATAAAGAATTGAATTTTGGAGAGGAGGAAATAATGCTTCTAAAGGGAGAAGAAATCTCTTCGACGATGAAGGTGAAGATCAAGATCACAAAAAAACAGCTGAAAGAGCTTGTGAAGCAGGTCGATGATCAAGTTGTGACAGATCAATAGACATTGGTGCAAATGGGGCTGTCCAGGATCTTGGTCGAACATGGAAGCCAGTATGAAAATAGATAGGCTACCTGTATCTTATAGATAGGTTATCTGTATGAAAATAATTTCTAAGTAATCTTAATTCCTCAAGATAGAAAAGACAAACTTTAGTTTAGTTTAGTTTAGTTTAGTTTAGTTTATATGTGTGTGTGTGTTTAGTTTAGTTTTGTTTATATGTGTGTGTGTGTGTGTGTGTGTGTGTGTGTGTGTGTGTGTGTGTGTGTGTGTGTGTGTGTGTGTGTGTAATGGGAGAGTTGGAGTTGTAATTTGTCAACATACAAACCCGTACGTTGTACGTGCAACTCAAACTCTCCCATTAATTACAACAAAAACTAACAAACAAAAAAATTTCACATATTTAAAACATGGAACGCACATGCAAGATTAATTTTCAATATTTTTAAATACCAAACATACACATACGTTGCACGAACAACACAAATTATATTTATAAACACGTGTATTGCACGTACAAATGTAGCCTTTTCTTCAAAATATTTTTTCAGTTACGTGCAACGCACGTCCAATTACAAAACATTTTCTTAACACATATATCACATGTGAAAATCCTCCAACTCTTATCAAAACGTGCATCGCACGTGAAAAATACTAGTGTATATATATATATATATATATATATATATATATATATTATAGAGAGAGAGCGTTGATCGGTTCGCACTTGATCAGCAGCGAATGTTGAAGAATCTACCACAACTCATAGTGCTAATAGCGGAACTTATACACCACAAACAATAGAAACTACCTAAACCTAGATAAACCAAGAACAAGCCCCCACGATATATGCAAGATCTCACAAGAACACAATCAATATGCTGAGATAACTAATACTTCTTATTCCCCAAGAAATACAAAGATTACAAAAGAGATTACAACTCTCAATCTCTCTCCCTCACCTTAGAAACACTCGGCACAATCCCCTCTTGAAGTTGAACAATGATAACGGCTCACATCTTGATCTCATCAATTTTCTGTATAAACCCTTGAGTTTACATTTATATATCCCTCAAGTAAACCCTAAAAGATAAATACGAATCCAGCTTATTGGGCCTTAAACTCATCAGCCCAAATAACACACAACATTGATGTCATTCGACCACACCCCCAGGTCGGTCGACTGCAATGTGTAAAGCCAACTCCTGAACTCTTGACCGGTCGACCATACGGTCGAATGTCCCGTTCTCTATCGAATCCAGTACACTCGAAGAACCTCCTATAGACAGGGTCGGTCGACCGCACTCCCGGTCGGTCGACCGCAACTCTCCAGACTGCACATCTTGTCACGTCCCGCTTCCCAAAAATACGGAACACGAGCACATGACATTGGCCTAGCGAATGACTAACGTCACTCATACGTTGTTTATCCGATCAACTCAATAATAATAACAATACAAAACAATTATGCATACAATAATGATAATCTCATGAATAATAATACTTGGAATAAGACAATATGAAAATTTGAAATACAATAAACCAATGTCTGAAAACAAATAATAAAATTCGGGATATAAGTCCACTACAATAATAAATCCAGTCTCAATTAATAATAAGTCTCAACACATTAAGTTCAATAAAACGATAAGCAATTAGAAAGCATTGAATCTTTAGAAAGTTTATTCTCCAATTCCAGCAGGTAATTCTCCATGATCACTTGTGAACACTTCGTCTAAAAAGAGGAGAAAAATTATCCTTAGAGCATGTCATGGACAACAAGTAGAGAAAATAAAGAACAATGGAATAACAGTATAACAATGAATTCAATGGATCAATTGGAATCAATAATATAGGACAATAGTAATAATCAATATTAGTAGTAATCGATGCATTGGTTATAAAAAATGGTTCAATAGTCGATAACAATATTCAATGATCAATAACACTTAGACAATATTCGATATCCATAGGAACAATGATGAACAATATGCAATGTCAATGCCATGTCAATTCTTCAGTCTATAAATCATTTTAATCCTAACTAATGTAGCACTTCATGCATCCCATTTATTTACCACATGGTTGCTACAGACAAACAAGTTACGTTTAGACTTAGTGGTGGATTTTATAGATCACGTACTCTGCACGATAATAATGTTCCATCCATAATGATAATTTATCCATAAGATGCTACAAGATCACAAGATCACAAGATCACAAGATAACAATATAGGGAACCATGGGCCCCTCATTTGATTACAGTCCCTATATTGTCAACTACTAGAGTCAACCCTTAAACCCCAACTTATTAATTATTTTATCGATGCAACAATACAATATCAATTTAGAGACATTTAGACGAACAATAGTAACAATAGGGAAACAATAAGAAGATTGCTCAGATAGGACAATTAGGATGATGAAAATAAGTCATTAGAATCATGCAATACAATATACACACTTTAATTCATGCAATACAATGATATAGGAATAATTAATTTAAGAAAAACTGAAAATTACAATTCTGGATATTAAACACAACAGTAGTAAAACGATCATAACTTTTGCTATACAACTCAGAATTCAGTGATTCAAGATGTTTTAAAAACTAGAAACATAGGGCTATAACTCTTATTCAGAAAGTTATTTATTTTGAGATCATTTACTGGGTCGAAAACATCAGGAAAATTCCATACAGCAAACAACATACAGATTTTCAGATATTTTTCATGAAATGAATTAATTAGACATGATGAGTATCAATTCTATTCATCGATAAACTTTATAATCAGCATGATGGGTATAAAAACATGATCAATAAAATTAAGAACACATACATGCATTAATTTTTCATCAACCAAACATCAGTCGATCAGTCAAACATACAACCTAGCAATTATCTCTACAATAATTTAATTGTGTTATGATTATATGAGTAAGCCTATCATGAATACTACATGGATGCATGAAAGTTCAGTATTTAGAGTCAAAATTGGTACGAAGTCAAGAATATTGGGGTTATCTCCTGTAAACCCTCAATAGACCCAACGAAAGATTATAAATACAACTATCTATATAATAAAACACAAAGAAAGCTATCAAGTGGCTCTCCATCAATCCCCCAAAAATCAAAGGCTCGGATCTTACCTTACAAAACATATTTTTCCCCCAAAAGTTTCCCCCAAAACTCAAATTCAAATCTACCACCCAAAACAACCCCTATATTTATTTTAATTTTTTTCTCTCTCCCTCCCTCTTCTATTCAAAAAAATTAAGAAATTAAAAATTTTAAATTATTAAAAAAATTAAAAAATTAAAAAATTAAAAACTTTAAAAATAATTCAAAAAAATCATATAATATGTTTTTTGCTCTATGTTTGTTACTTCAATTAATTTGCTGGACCTCCGAAACTATTTTATATAATCAAATAAGGTGCACCATTCCGAAGACGTGCCGTAGGCACGTGACAACGGGCAAACCTAGTATGATAACGAATATGACCGACTTGTAAGAATTTTAATAAAACTTGAATTTGATACGATGTTCTATTTAAGGAGAAATTGACTTGCCTTTTGGACAACGAATACCAAGAATAACGGGATGAGAATCCCGGAGAACCAAACCCACGAACACACGAAACTACGTGCAACCTACGTGCACAAAAGAAGCAAAAGCAACACAACAAGAAATAGACAGCAACAGGGGCAGTAAGGCAAGGGGCTTCACTGGCCGCTGGGGGAGGGCGCGGTGGCGCTGCTAGCGTTCGTCGATCGAAAACTGGGCCAGCAAACAGAGGGTTCGGGTTTGGAGCGTCGATCTACTGTGCAAGCGTTTGACGGAGGGAGGAGCAACGGGATCGACGGGAGAGGCCAGAGGGGGGTTGGGTGAGTTGACGGGGTGTGCAGCCGAAGTTAGAGGGTCACCTGAGTGAGGCTCAGATCGGGGATGGTGGGGATTGATGGTTTGGCTGATGGGTTGAGAGAGAGGAGAGAGGAGAGAGGAGAGAGAAACTCGAGGGGAGAGAAAGAGATGATGGCTAGCAAATTGTATTTTTTGGGTTTTTAGGGTTTGTATTAGGATTGTATTTATAGAATACAAGTAGATTATTGGGTTATTGGGTTGGGATGCAATAATAGTGGGTTTGGGTTGAGAACAAACTGCAGTTGGGTTGTAGGATTTAATAAGAGATGAGTTTGAAGACAATAGGTTTCAAATAAAATATCCACAATCCAATAAAATGAAATCTACAAGATAGATAGCCCAACAAAAGAGAAAATAGTTCATAAATCGAAAACTTAAATCCAATTAGATAAATAAATAATACAATTGAAAGAATATGAATTGAACTTGAAAATAAATTAGTATTTATCACGAAATCATATCAAATAAAATAATTTAATAGATGCATTTTAAATAAATAATCAAGAAATAAAATTAATGATTATATTCATGATGAAATTGAATTATATAGCAAAATAGTATTCGGGTTTAACGATTTTATTGAAATAGTCCAATAATAATAATATATTTGATTTAGGCTCAAATATAAATAGCCGATCAATAAGAAATAGAAAGTAAGATCAAAATACCCCGTTATTCGAAATGAATAAAATTTTTGATTAGAAAACACTTTAAAAAAAGATCCGAAAAGAATTTAGCACAAAATAAATTTATAAAAATGAAATTAGAGAAAATGCACGGAAAATACTTATTAGCAGAAATGAGGGTTACAATCATACCCACCTAACAACAAAATTTCGTATTCGAAATTTGCTTAGGCGGTTTATTAGTTAAAACAAAAGCAAACTGGTGAAATAACAAAACTGGGAATAAAGGAAAAGAGGCAAAATTGTGGCAACACCAGAATTAGAAAAGACATGGATATGAATGGAGTGACCAAGAATGATGTTGAATAAAGATTCTATAAAAAATGACAATTGCAAATGTAAGAGTAAGGGAGTAAGCAATACAAGAAAAGAGAAACAACATGAGAATCCTGGGACCTGTGAGTTATGGGCCCACTACGCTTCCGCTGCGCCACTCTAATGGCTGTGCTCCAGCTGTTGACATGTCGTTGTAGACCGCATGAGGCAAATCATCGGACCGAGCAGGTATGAAAATGGATAGAACCAGAGTCAAAGATAATATAGATAGAAAAAGAATGAATTTACACTCAATAAGAAATCATTGAATGAGAATGACTACAAGGGACGAAAGAGAATAAGGCATGGAATAATTGAATATGAAGGGAGGAAAATGAGTAGGGTTGTACAACTGGAATTGAAGAAGGTACGGTAGGGAAGGAATAACTAGCATGATACCCAGTAATGAATCAAAAAATGAAATAAATGCAAGATTCAGAAGGAATAAATGATGCAAGAGATGATAACCAATGCAAGAACAGAAAAAGAAATAATAATAAACAAAACAACTCTATTGCTGAATACCTGTAGCCGCGCCTTCGGTGGTCAGGTTGTAAGCCTGGCCACGTCCTCCACCTAGAACTGGCCCTCCTGTTGGTGCACTATCCATCCTCTGGTCAAGAACATGCCTCAACGGTGGAAAAGGTGGTCTGCTCTGATCCCGAGTTAATGCTTCTAGCTGAGCTGGACCCCTAGACGGAGTAAGGAATCTGTTCCTGGTGCAGTCTCGGACCATATGATCATTCCCTCCACATGCGAGGCATAGGTGATTTTCTAGTCTGCAATCCCTCTGCAGATGCCCAACCTTGTGAAAGAAACTGCAAGTCTTAACTGATCTCGGAGCAGCAGGTGAATATGGCAAGGTCTTTGCCAAAGGGGTCGGCACTGTCCTCCGAATAGGCCCTCCAAAAGACCCAGCAGCAGCAGGGTGCGGGACAGAATACTGAATATCACTCTTCCTCGTGCTGGTCTACTCCTGAATCCTAGTGGCATCTAGGATATCTGCATATGAATGAAGTCGCAAGGTAGCAAGACGATCCTGGATCTCAATATCTAAGCCCAACAAGAAACAACAGCCTCTATCTTCGTCATTTGCCACCATGGAAGTAGCAAAACGACTTAGTCGGATGAATTCCGTAGCATACTCGTCCAGAGTCCGACTCTCCTAATTCAAGACAGTGTTTAGTTTAACGTCTGTACTTCATAAAATATCAACGAAAAAGCATGATTGAACACTATCTGATGAACCTGAGTTAATGAGACAAATTGTCGTTCCATTTTATTCTTGGTGACATTAGGTAAGAACTTCGTGAGGAAGCTCTCAGTGAAGGTCGCCCAGGGGATGGGTCGCCCCAATCGTTCAGCTTCAGCATGCCATTAGATGTGGGCAAGATCGACGAGTTGGATGCTCACGACATCCACACAATCGACATCCGAGATTGGTGTTATGGTCAATAGCTGCGCAGTCCGAATAAGCCATTGCTCGGCTTCAAGTGGACCTTTAGTGCCTAAGAATTTATCTGGATGGAGTTTCATGAAATCAGCCATATTACTAGGTCTCGACGGCATTCCGGGTGCAGGTATAATGGGTTCCCTATTGGCAGCTTCCAAAGCCACTGTAACCCCTGTGACTCATTATTGTATTTTTGTATGTATTTAATTATTTTCCTGGTTATTTTATTTCTGATTGTATTCTTTTGTCCTTTTTGAACTATATATTATTGTTCCCCTCTTTATACAAATTTATTGTTACTTTGATTCAGCCTTGTTTTCCCTATCTGATTGATCTAAACATTTGTTCTTCCCCTTGTGTGTTGACTAAACCTAATTCATGACCTATTTATTTAATATTTGACTTTCCTTCCTATTGGATACTACCCATTAACCCAAATCCGCTTTGACTCTATATAACCTAACTAATCTCACCCTGACCCTAGTTATCTAAACCCTAATACCACTCTCTACCTACAGCCGTCACCTTCCTACATCCTGTCCTTTCTCTCTCTCCCGTCGACCTTTAGCCCATCCCCGCTTTAACACCCCTCGCCAGCAGACCCTCTTGCTCCTCCCCTCGCCGTCACGACCACCGTGCTCACTCCCGCATACCCCCGTGCCGTCCCTGTCCCCGCTCGAGCACCCGCATCACCCAAGCCCCGTCGCTGCCTCGACCTAGCATCGATCCCCCATCGTCTTCCTCCCTAGCGTCGAGCTTCCCTCGATGCTGTCCTGCCGATCGTTGCTGCGCATCCGCCGCTTGCCGCTGTCCTCACCTTCTTCTCTATCGCTGCTACTATCGTCGACTCCACCACCGATCCATCCCCCATCGCTGACGTGGTTGAGCTACCCTCGACACTGCCATGCTTCGCCATCGCCGCCAGCCTCGCCGCCGCACTTGCTATTGCTGTCGTCGCTATGTAAGTGAAGAGCACGTTCAGTGCACGCGTTATTGGTTTGGCTGTCTCGCTGTTGTACGTGCATTCTCTTGTGCACGTGTTGTTGTGTTCATGTGTCGGGATCCGTTCTCGTTATTCTTTCATCGTCTTCATCGTCGTTTATCAGGAAAGTAGCTTGTATGTATTATACACGTTAATTACCGTAAGTAGTCTTGCATGTATCTTTGCTTTGTACCTTCATGAAAATAATATATTGTTCTTTGATCTGTTTCCTTCATCTCATGATCATGATTAATTCACTGTGGTTGTCACACATTACATGAAAATAAATTAGATTCGATGGACATCTTGATGTGTATATGCTTGTTTCTGACATACTGTATGTTGTAGATAATCGTTACATGAATGCTTTGTTAGATGTATATCCCATTATAGACTGTTAATACACATGCCATGTTGATTTGAGTGACCAAATACCATGCTTCGCATTATATCTTAGATCGGATCTATTGTAATTAAATTGTTTGATGAAGCACATTAAAGAAGATTCTTTTTACTGCTGCCTTATTTTAGTACAGCAATTTAGACCATGTTTGAATCAGTAAAATAAAAAATTTTGTGAACATGATTTGTAGGCCTTGTTTTCTAGTTTTCAGAACTTTCGACGGATCTGAATTCCGATTTTTGATATGTGAGTTATCGCTATTTTACTGCAGTTGTATCAAAATTTTAGATTCTGATTTTTACGATCACTATATGAGTTATTATTTTAAAACTGATATTAAAAGTAGAATTTGAATTTGATATTTTTCTTAGTATGTTTAGTTATGACTGGGATCAACCCCTGATTTTTGTACAATTATTTGATGAATTTTATATCTCATTTCATGCTTATGAAACTAATCAATATATTTCAAAACTGCATGCTGTTCAGTAAAGGATTATATTTTCAACCTGATTCTATTCATTTTTGATGAAAACTTTGTGAATGAGAAATGTAGCCTGATTTGTCTATTTTATCACCCTTTTGATGGATTGGGATTTCGAATTGTATTTTGTGAATATCTGTAACATCCCGAATCCCAAATACACTGAATTCGAGATGTTCTACAGGATCTTTTCACTTTCTTTAGTACAATTTTACAGGAAAATTTAAAATTTTCACTTTACATCAGAGTTTACACCAATATTACACTTTTTATTTGCACAACGGAAGTAAAATTTACAACAATGAAATAAATATACAACGATCATGAAGTAATCTTTAAGCATTGATTCCTCTTTAATCTTTATCAAGCCATTTACCTGCATATAAGACTGTGGGTACGTCAGTTTATTCAACCGACGATCATTATACACGGCCATCCTCTCTATGCCGGAAATAGTATAACTTAATTTTCCATATTTAACAAACACAAACTTGTCACATTTCAATTTAAAGGGACTACCCTATTGATGTCGTGTTGTGATTGTGCACTTAGTCCTTAATGCAATTATTTATGTTACATGACACTAATGCGCACTTGTTGGGATTCTATGCATCCCATACTACATAGGTCCGAGGGCAAGCCCTTATTCGTTCTTCATCTTGGTAGGGTTCAATCTCTCGTTATGACTTAATCTACTACTGTAACTACGGTAGTGTCTTAGATGTCCTATGATCTATGAGCCCATGTCCAGGCAGCCTGGAGGGGAATCCCACGTACTGACACGACGCATCGAGCAGGCAACCTATGGACAATTCAGCCTCCGCCATGGAACAATGGCACCACCCATAGCCACTCGAACATCCCACGAGCGTCGCCACCGGGACGATAATTCTGGAGTAGCGCCCATGCCATGTCTTGACGCATCAAGCACGCAGCCTATGGATCGCTCTCACACCGCTAATCCGATGGCCCCCATACTCATGTTTTTCTTCTACTTTTATCACGTCTCCACTATGTACTAATCCTTAGTTTTATCAAAAATCATGAACCAAAAATTAAATCTCTAGAGTTAGCCTCTCCACTAACCGGACTTATTCATTCATTTCAATATGACCAACCTTGGTCTAATTTCATTTCGTTTCATTTCATTTCTCGATGCCGGGGGAGACTTAGCTACTCCATTTCAATTTTCATTTCACAATTTTCAACTCACAAATACCACACGTTGAGTTCTCATACACATGTGTATATTCTCTTTTC
The DNA here is from genome assembly GCA_017893485.1 of Hemerocallis citrina. NCBI lineage: Eukaryota > Viridiplantae > Streptophyta > Magnoliopsida > Asparagales > Asphodelaceae > Hemerocallis > Hemerocallis citrina. The sequence continues at coordinate 116,300,559 of CM030366.1, forward strand.
AATTCATGACTTCTAATTGGTTCAAAAAGTCCATAACTATACATGAATTCCATGCACTTTATCAATTGTCACAACGAATCAAATTTCACTTTATTAACAAATATGCATACTTCATATTGTTCCACAAATGAGAAATAAATAGCATTAAATCACACAACCAAATTTCTTTTGCCAAATAATCCTTCATTTCACTTATTCCTTGAAGCTATAATTTCACATCAATAACACGTATAGAGCCATATTTCTACTTGTGTATTTTAACTCCAAATCATAGTTAATTTCATTCCAATAATTCCCAAATCAATTCTATAAAATCCCTTACATTTTTAGGAGAATAACCATATTTTTTTCATAATTTTTGGACACTTAAAAACCCAAAAAAAATTAATTTTTCAATCTTGCCGATAGCAAGATTCGAACCCAGCACCACAGGGAAACAGCCGCAAGCCACAACCAACAGGCCGAATGCCACTGGCGATTTAAGAGGGAGACAGAGAGTATTTATTACTCTCTGTTCGCTGATTCTACTGTTTTAAAAAAAAAACAAATGAAAACAAGTGTGTGCCGCAGGGTTCGAACCGGTCACCCAAGAGAAAACAGCCGCACACAGTGACCACTTGAGCCATATGCTCAGGTTGTCACAGTACCATTTAAAAACCCTTTTGAAATCATTTGCCACTGTTGTTAAAAAGACTCGATGTTCAATTAAACTTTGTTTCATATTGCTTTTGTAAGAGTTACTGAAAAATTCCAGATTAACTTCCCCTCACATGATTTTCATATCAGTATGAAATAAATGATTTTTGTACTAATAAAAATATATTTTTCACCCAATTCAATGAATTTTTCATTATAACTACTATATCTTTCATTTTCGACATTGCTTAACAATTGGTCTTCTAATCTTTTTATCCACAATTTCTTATACTAATTTTCTGATGTTAATCTTTTATTCAACATACCAATCTATTTTTTTGAATTTATCCAACCCCACAATAACTCAAAAGATCTCTTCAAAACATAAAATTAGCACTAACAAGGTACTAACTTTTACATCTAATTGGTGATGGTAATAAATGTATTTTCTTTAAATCAACATATGCTTCTAGTCAAATTATGTACATCACAAAATATATAACCACTTATCAATTAGCATGCTCACAACTCAACATTCAAGAAAGTTACTCTTTTCAAAAGTGTGCTCTTTCTTAATCAATTTCATGCCTCCAATTTTCAATTAAACTAGCATTCTTATTAGTATTTTTCATGCATCAAGTCTCAATATCATACTAGCATCATTCTTAAGGAAATTTAATCACTATCATTCATTCATTCTAACAAGCATGGAGAATTTTAACCCACAACTTAATTTAACAATAGAACCACATGCAAATTGTTCATTAACATACCAATCCATTTATAAACTATCTTTCTCAAAAATGTATTCTTGTTAATATTTTCCATGCATCATTTCTAATTAGAAATAAGGAAAATCAAACCCACCTCGTATGGAAAGAAAACAACACAAAAGCAACAAATCCTTGCAACAAGATGCACCTCCTCCTAGACGCTCGCACACACCTCCAAGCCCAAGCAAAACCGAAAGCTTTCCCTTTTGATGCCGGCCTTCTTCTCCTTGTTGAAAGCAATACAATCCCACACAATTCTCTCAATCTTTTTAACTCACAACTATTACTAAATTAGACTATAGGTTTGGAAAGATTTAATTGCATATGAATACTAACCATGGGGGGGGGGGGGGTATTTATACTAGAAATCAAGTGGAATGGAGGGCTAGGATTGACTAATTGGTTGTAGGATGGAGGGCCAAGATTAGAGTAGGAGTTATAAAAACTACCCACACCCACATAACCACCTCCATGATCACCATGACCATTTTTAAATCTCTCTCCAATAGATGCAAACCGGCCACCATGGAGAAGTGTGCATTGCACGTGTACGTGTAGTGCACGTGCATGCAACTAGGCCTAAAAATTGTACATTTTAATTTTGTACAAAAATAAAATAGTTTTCAAGTTGTCTTCTACATGACAAGTTAAATAAAAATAGGTTAATCCATGGGCTTTATTTTTGGGCCAAAATAGTTATTTAAAATAAAATAAATACATTTTGGGCTTTTAAGAAAAAGGCTTTAAAATAAGGCTTTCTATTTATTTAAAGAAAGGCTTTTGTATAAAACAATTTGAAAACACCTATTTAAATATTTGTACACATCATAATAAAATAATTATAAGATTTAATTCAACCAAAATATTGCACGTGCACACTACGTGCAAAATAAATAATTTTTCATTAATTGAAAAATCAGGGTATTACAATATCACTATTTTTGTACTCCTGTTTTTGAACTTTTAGAATTATAATTTTGATGCATTACTCTGTTTTTCGAATTATATTGACTATACTATCTGTAATGGAATTTCATAATTTTTTTTATTTTGAGACTATAAATGCTAGGGAATCTTCCAAATTTTTCTCAGATTTAATTATGATGTTTTTAGACCTTTTTCATGCTTATAAACAATACTTTGCGTTTTCTGACTGAACAGAAATTCTGTATTAAACGTTGTTTTAGACCCTATCACTGTGGCGAATATATGACTTGTGTATATGCGCTGGATTCGGCAAAGAGTCTAGTTTCTAGATTTTTTTGACGTATCTAGATTTGCAGTCCTGTAGCAATGGGAATCTCAGTTTCGGTACAACAGTATCTTGTTGTCCAGAACTGAAAGTTTCGTTGTTCTAACTGTTATAGGTTGTTCGTCACCCGTTTGTGTTTCCTATTCAACTTATACTTGTCTTTTGTTCTTGCCATATCTTTTGCCATGTTTATGTTCGCTCACACCTGTTTGATAATTAATGATAACTAATCAAGCAAAGGTTTTAGGCCCGCTTTGGAAATCCCTGCTTAGTGTTTTGTTTTTGAATCATTTCATTCATGTTGATACATTGAGAGTTGTAATGGGCTTGTAGTCTAGGAGTTTGTTTTGATTCAGATCTTGTATTTGTTTTGGAATATTATATTGTTGCAAATGAATACTGTTGGTTAATAATTGTCCATCCATGCGTGGTGGAGTATATTGCTATATTTACTGTTATGCTGAGTCGAGTAGATCCTTACAGCTTTTGGATGATGAAAACCATTCGTTAGACTTAGTTGCGTACTGTATTCTGTATTCCTTTTGGGAAGCGAGGCGTGATAAGGTTTTTGGTGGTATCAGAGCCTCAGGTTTGGCTAATGTGTTAGTTTGACTAATATATTAGACAGACTTGACTCAGTAAGGATTTACTCAACTAATTACAGGCCATGCACTGCACGAAAAATTGATAATCAACTTGATCTAGATGCTAATTGTTTATAGTTTTGTACAGACTATGGCTTGGGGGAATGCTTTGTCTTCTCGCTTGTAGGATGACCATCCTGGGTTGGTAGCTTTTACTCAGGTGCTGTAGCAGATTGCTCAGATGCAGCAGGAGCACAACAAACTGGTAAAGGCCACATTGGAGGCTACTAACTGTAATGCTGCTATCCCGACTCCCATTGTGCCTGCCCAGGTTGCTTTGCCCCCTCGTCCGGGTATCGTTGCGGACTTCATGAGGCTGCACCCTAATAAGTTTGTTGGTACTGAGATGCCACTTGACGCTGAGCAGTGGCTGATATGGACGGAAAGCCTGCTACTGGCAGCTAGGGTTGCTGATGCTGACCGTGTGGATATGGTGTGCGTCCAGTTGGTGGACTTGGCCCACATCTGGTGGAGGGCAGAGTCTGAGAAGCTAGAGCGGCCTATTACTTGGGCCACTTTCGTTCAGAGATTTCTGGAGAAATTCTTCCCCCGCATAACACAGGTAGAAATGGAGCATCAGTTTCTTGCCCTGAAGCAGGTTGGTTGTTTGGTAGATTTGTTATTGTCGTGTTTCGAGATTGGTTACATATTATATATGTAGTTTGTAACACAAAGTTTTCTTGGAATAGGGCACTAGATCCGTGGACGAGTACGCCGCAGAGTTCACCAGGCTTAGTCGCTTCGCTACCACCTTGGTGGCGAATGAGGAGGATCGTGCTCGGAGGTTCCTTTTGGGTCTTGACCATGGGATTCATGTGCACTTGGACGCCCACTGTCTCCGTACCTATGCAGATGCCTTGGAGGCATCTCGAGCGACAGAGCAGACTCGAGCTCGGGAGACCCCTTCTCAGCGGGTTGTACAGTACCCCGCTGCTGTTGCTGCCAGGCCCACTAGAGGTCCAATCAGGAGGCCAACTCCGATCCTTACTGTCAGGACAGCTCCCTGCCATCCTGCTCCTCCACGGAGGGATGTTGTTTGCGACTTTTGCCAGATCCCTGGGCACTTGTGCAAGGACTGTTGGAAGGCCAATCATCGGTGTCTCGAGTGTGGTGCTACCGATCACTTTGACCGGGATCATCCTCGGAAGAGGCACGACCAGGCCGCATTCATGCCAGTCCGTAATCAAGTTAGGCTACCACTTCCCCCTCAGCATCAGATCGTCGGTCATGGAATCGCTGCTCCAGAGAGAGGTCAGGCCTTCAACTTGATAGCGGAGGAAGCCCAGGCCGCGGAGGAGGTCATTGCAGGTATTATCTTGTATTTTCTTTTGTTGATCTATTATTTGTTCCTTGCTTTATTTATTTCTCTTGCATCATTCATTCATGTTATCTTTCCTGCACCATTTTTCATATTCCTTAGTTATTTTTCACTGTTCTTCTGTTCATCCTTTCCCTTATTTTGGCTCTATTTTAGGTGTCATTCTTGTTCATTTCTTTCCTGCATGTGTTCCTTTTGATTCCGAGGCAACCCATTCCTTCTTCTCCTCCCGCTTTGTGGATCATCATCAGCTGGAGTGCAGTGCGTTACCGGTAGCTTGGAGTATCACCACAGGTGGTGGTGTTATCGTCTGTTCCCAAAAGTGCAAGCAGAGTCCCGTGGTGATTGAATGTGCAAATTTCAGAGCAGATCTGATTGTGATTGGGAGTTCAGGGTTTGATGTGATTCTCAGCATGGATTGGCTGGGAGAGTCCCATGCTATCATTGATTGCTGACCGAAGAAGGTTGTATTCAGGATGCCAGGCCATGCAGAGTTTGAGTTCCATGACTGGGAGTTACCCCTTGGGCGTGGTAAGGAAGTGGTTACAGGTTGTGCATTGAAGTTGCACATAGGCTGTGAGGTTGCGCCTCTTGTGGTGCGGGAATTTCTGGATGTATTTTCAGAGGAGATTCCTAGGCTACCCCCTGATAGGGAAGTGGAATTCGGTATTGAGGTTCATCCAGGTACTATGCCGATATCAATGAGTCCCTACCGGATGGCACAAGTTGAGCTAGCAAAAATGAAGGTGCAAGTCCAAGGATTACTGGATTTGGGTTTCATCAGGCCCAGTGTTTTGCCGTGGGGTGCTCCAGTCATGTTTTTCAGCAAGAAGGACGGGAGTTGTCTACTGTGTATGGATTACCGTGATCTGAACAGTGTTACAGTGAAGAACCGGTATTCGCTGCCTAGGATCGATGATTTGTTTGATCAGCTGGGTGGAGCTGCTGTTTTTTTGAAGTTGGACCTTCGCTCGGGTTATCATTAAGTGAAGGTGAAGGCCATAGATGTGCAGAAGATTGCGTTTAGGACCAGATACGAGAACTATGAGTTCCTAGTGATGCCTTTCGGAGTCACGAATGCGCCAGCAGTATTCATGAGTTTGATGAACAGAGTTTTCTCTCCATTTCTGGAAAGATTCGTGGTGGCCTTCATAGACGACATTCTGGTGTATTCTCGGAACCAGAAGGAACATGTTGAACATCTGAGGTTCATTCTGCAAACTTTGAGGGAGAATCAACTCTATGGGAAATTCAGTAAGTGTGAGTTCTGGCTTGATCAAGTTATCTTCTTGGGGCACATTATCTCAGGCGAGGGAATCTCAGTTGACCCGTCCAAGATTGCTGCGTTGAAGGATTGGCCAGTCACTAAGTTAGTTTTAGAGGTGAGAAGTTTCCTTGGTTTGGCCGGGTATTATCAAAAGTTTGTCCAAGACTTTTCGAAGATAGCTAGGCCGTTGACTAAGCTGATAGGGAAGGATCAGAAATTCTTCTGGAATGGAGCTTGCAGTGGAGCTTTTGCAGAGTTGAAGAGCCGGTTGACGTCAGCGCCTGTGTTGACTATTTCGGATGGTTCGGGTGGATTTGTGGTTCACTGTGACGCTTCTGGAAAGGGCCTAGGTGCAGTGTTGATGCAGAAGGACCGAGTTGTTTCTTATGCATCCAGACAGTTGAGGCCGCACAAGAAGAACTACCCTACCCATGATTTGGAGTTGGCTGCAGTGATATTTTCTTTGAAGCTGGAGAGACACAATCTACATGGAGACCAAGTGGAAATCTTTACCGACCACAAAATTCTCAAGTATGTCTTCACTCAGAAAGAACTGAACATGAGGCAGAGGCACTAGTTGGAGTTAATGGCTGACTATGACATCAGTTTACAATACCACCCTGGTAAGGTGAACTTGGTGCCAGATGCTTTAAGTAGGAGACCAGTCATCATGTTCCTGAATAAACAGAGAGAGCTTATTGAGCAGATGAGGAGGTTGGATTTGGAAGTGATCTTGCTGGGTTCTGATCGGAGTTGCATGATGCTTCAGTTGCAGTCGTCTCTTGTTGAGCAGATTAAAGAGGCTCAGGCAGTTGATGAGAAATTGCAAGGGTTCAAAGCCGAAGTTGAAGCAGGTACGAGGACCGATATGGTTGTTCACTCAGATGGATCATTTCGTTTTGGGTCCAGATTGTGTGTTCCGAAGGGTGAGGTTAGTAAGAAGTTGCTTAAGGAAACCCACCAGTCGTCGTACTCTATTCATCTCGATGGTACTAAGATTTACCGGGACTTGAAGCTTCACTTTTGGTGGCATGGTATGAAGAGGGCCGCAGTGAGATTTGTGTCTCAGTGCTTGATCTTCCAGTAGGTGAAGGCAGAGCATCATAGGAGCACCGGACTTCTTCAGCCTCTTCCCATTCTGGAGTGTAAATGGGAGCACATCACGATGGATTTTTTGACTGCTTTGTCGAGGAGTCCCAATGGTCACAACGCCATTTAGATGATTGTGGACAGGCTGACGAAGAGTGCTCACTTCGTTCCCTTCAGAGGTGGACAGTTGACTAAGATCCTAGCTGAGAAGTACATGCAAGAGATCGTCAAACTTCATGGGGTTCCAGTCAGTATTGTATCCGACGGGGATATGAGGTTCAGGTCTTAGTTTTGGGAGAGTCTTTAGAGTAGTCTGGGGAGTAAGTTGAAGTATAGCACAGATTTTCACCCTCAGACAGATGGGCAGTCAGAGAGGACCATCCAGAATCTAGAGGACATGTTGAGGTCCTGTGTGCTGCAATTTGGAGGTTCTTAGGGGGACCACTTGCATCTAGTAGAGTTCTCGTACAATAACAGCTTTTAGGCCAGTATTAAAGTTGCTCCGTATGTGGCACTCTATGGTCAGAAGTGTAGGTCACTAGTATGTTGGGATGACATTGGCGAGAGGAAGTTGTTGGGTCCGAAGTTGATTACGAGGACTGTGGATGATGTGACTCAGATCAGAAACCATCTTTAGGCCGTGCAAGACAGACAGAAGAGATGGGCAGATGTCCATAGGAGAGCCTTGGAGTTTGAGGTGGGAGCCCATGTTTTCCTTAAGGTATCTCCGGGGAGAGGTGTCATCCGTTTTGGTGGCGGAGGCAAGTTGAGCCCCAGGTTCATCGGGTCGTTTGACATCGTGGAGCGAGTAGCAAGGTGGCCTATCGTATTGCATTGACACCGAATTTATCCGGAGTAAATGACGTCTTCCATGTCTCGCAACTGAGGAAGTATAACCATGATGAGAGCCACGTGATCGATTACTCGGAGTTATCCGTGAGACCGGATCTATCTTGTGAAATTCCGCCAGTTGCCATTTTGGACCGGCAGGAGAAGGTGTTGAAGAACAAGGTGATCAAGCTAGTTCGGATTTCTTGGAATCCTCACTTGCCGGGTGAGTCAACTTGGGAGCTGGATAAGGACATCCAATGGAAGTTTCCTCATTTTTTTGTGTAGTTCTTGCTTTTGTTGTTGTTTTCTTTCTTTTTTAGGGTTACCCAATGTACTTGTTGTTAAATTTCGAGGAAAAAATTCTTCTTGTTAGGTGGGTAGGATTTGTATCCTCTGTGACTCATTATTGTATTTTTGTATGTATTTAATTATTTTCCTGGTTATTTTATTCCTGATTGTATTCTTTTGTCCTTTTTGAACCGCATATTATTGTTCCCCTCTTTATATAAATTTATTGTTGCTTTGATTCAGCCTTGTTTTCCCTATCTGATTAATCTAAACATTTGTTCTTCCCCTTGCATGTTGACTAAACCTAATTCATGTCCTATTTATTTAATATTTGACTTTTCCCTTCCAATTGGATACTCCCGCTTTGACTCTATATAACATAACTAATCTCATCCTAACCCTAATTATCGAAACTCTAATCTTATTCTCTACCTACAGCCATCAGCCCCCAACATCCCGTCCTCTCTCTCTCTCGTCGACCTTCAGCCCATTACTGCCTCAACACCCCTTGCCGGCAGACCCCCCCGCTCCTCCCCTCTCCGTTGCGACCACCGTGCTCACTCCCGCATCCCCTCGCCCCATCCCTTTCCCCGCTCGAGCACCCGCTTCACCTAAAGCCCCATTTCTGCCTCGCCTAGCACTGATCCCCTGTCGTCTTCCTCCCTAGCATCAAGCTTCCCTCGACGTTGTGCCGCCAATCGTCGCCACATCTGCCGCCTGCCGCTGTCCTCGCATTCTTCCCTGTCGCCTCTACAGTCGTCGACTCAACCACCGATCCATCCCCCGTCTCTGCCGTGGTCGAGCTACCTTCGACGCTGTTGTGCTCCACCATCGCCATCAGCTTCGCCGCCGCAATTACTATTGCTATCGTCGTTGTGCATATGAAGAGCATGTGCAGTGCAAGTGTTATCGGTTTGGCCGTCTCTTTGTTGTACGTGCATTCTCTTGTGCACGTGTTTTTGTGTTCGTGTGTCGGGATCCGTTCCTGTTTCTCTTTCATCGTCTTCGTCGTCGTTTATCAGGCAAGTAGTTTGTATGTATTTTGTTCTTCATACATGTTAAATACCGTTAGTAGTCTTACATGCATCTTACCTTTGTATCCTCATGAAAATCATATCCTGTTCGTTGATCCGATTCCATCATCTCATGATCATGATTAATTCACTGTGGTTATCACCCATTACATGAAAATAAATTAGATTAAATGGATATCTTGATGTGCATATGCTTGTTTGTGACATACCGTATGTTCTAGATAATCATTACATATATGCTTTGTTAAATGTACTATCCCATTATAGACTGTTAATACACATGCCATGTTGATTTGAGTGAACAATATATTATGCTTCGCATTATATCTTAGATTGGATCTATTGTAATTAAATTGTTTGATGAAATGCATTAAAGAAGATTCTTTTTACTGCTGCCCTGTTTTAGTACAGCAATTTAGACCCTGTTTGAATCAGTAAAATAAAATTTTGTGAACATGATTTGTAGGCCTTGTTTTCTAGATTTCAGAACTTTCGACGGATCTGAATTCCGATTTTTGATATGTGAGTTATCTCTATTTTACTGCAGTTGTATCAAAATTTCTAATTTTGATTTTTACGATCACTATATGAGTTATTATTTTAAACTGATATTAAAAGTAGAATTTGAATTTGATATTTTTCTGAGTATGTTCATTTATGAATGGGATCAACCCCTATTTTTTGTTGAATTATTTGATGACTTTTATATCTCATATCATGTTTATGAAACCAATCAATATATTTTCAAACTGCATGCTATTCAGCAAAGGATTTTATTTTCAACCTGATTCTATTCTTTTTTTATGAAAACTTTGTGAATGAGAAATGTAGCCTGATTTGTCTATTTTATTACCCGTTTGACGGATTAGGATTTTGAATTTTATTTTATGAATTATCTCTATTTTGGTACTGCTGTGTCTGAACTTTCGGAATTACAATTTTGATGCATTACTCTGTTTTCTGAATTATATTGACTATACTATCTGTAATGGAATTTTATAAAATTTTATATTTGAGACTAGACATGCTAGGGAATCTTCCAGATTTTTCTCAGATTTAGTTATGATGTTTTTAGACCTTTTTCATGCTTATAAACAATACCTTGCATTTTCTGGCTGAACATATTAAACACTATTTTAGACCCTGTTACTGTAGCTGATATATGATTTGTGTATATGCGATGGATTTGGAAAAGAGTCTAGTTTCTAGATTTTTTGACGGATCTAGATTTGCAGTCCTGTAGCAACGGGAATCTCAGTTTCGGTGCAGCACTGTCTTGCTGTCCAGAACTAAAAATTTCGTTGTTCTAACTGTTATAGGTTGTTTGTCACCCGTTTGTGTTTCCTATTCGACGTAGACTTGTCCTTTGTTCTTGCCATGCCTTTTTCCTTGTTTGTGTTTGCTCACACCTATTTGATAATAATGATAACTAATTAAGCCGGGTTTAAGAGAAAGATCTAGAAGTGGATAATATAGAAATGTGTACTCAGAAGGGAACTCATTTTCCCAACTCTTTACTGTGGTACTGTGTTTCACCAACTGTTTTTCTCTACATGCATATTGGCATGATCCATGAGACCGCTTAATATTACTGTTACTGTTACTATTTGTCTGTGTACACGACCCTATAGGTTCCACTACGAAATCTAAAAATGAAACAGCTTGAATGTAGCAACCATGTGGTAAATAAAATGGGACGTATGAAGTGCTACCTAGATAGTGATGAACAATAGACATAAGAATAACTGTTTTACTGTCACACCCTGTTACTATTACCGTTATCCTCTACTATTACTGTTACTATTACTGTTATACCCTTTACTGTTTACCTACTATTTCCTTCTATTTGTAGACTTTCACCTACTGCTGCTTCCCTCCTTGTTAGTACTCCCTGTTTTTGTTTCATATTTTCTGTTTCATCTTTTCCTGCTTGTACTACTTGCGGCCCGGAACTTGCAACTAACAAGCATTCTTTTTTCCTGTCTTCCTATTTTCTTGTAATTGTTATATGAGTAGGTTTTGGTGATCAACTACCCTAGGGAGTCGGTGAGAAAAGGTTTTAGGCCCGCTTTGGAAATCCCTGCTTAGTGTTTTGTTTTTGAATTATTTCATTCATGTTGATACATTGAGACCTTTAATGGGCTTGTATTCTCAGAGATTGTTTTGATTCAGATCTTGTATTTGTTTTGGAATATTATATTGTTGCAAATGAATACTGTTGGTTAATAATTGTTCATACATGTGTGATTGATTATATTGCTATATTTACTGTTATGCTGAGTCGAGTAGATCCTTACAGGTTATGGATGGTGAAAACCATTCGCTAGACTTAGTCGCGTACCGTATTTCGTATTCTTTTTGGGAAGCGGGGCATGACAGCCACCCTCATCAGTTCATTATGTTCCCGTTCCATCCGTATCATCAGTTCGTTGTGCTCACGATGCATTTGCATCATCTGTGCAACATTGAGCTCATCAGACTGATCATCCCCACCATGAGAAAATGAAGCACCTCTTCTAGCCATGGTCTGCAATAAAGATCAAATGGTTAGCGTCCAGATCATGAATTGGTTATCAATTCTTCATGTGATTCCTGTATTGCACATACTGTTGAGTCAAACTGGTTAAAATCCAAATCTGATTAATATATCAATCAAAGACAAACCTCCATTCTAGGGATGGCGAACGGGTCGAATGGGCCGGGCCGGGCCTAACCAGTACGGGTTGGCACGTAGATTGGGCGGGATCGGGCCGGTTTGGCCACTTATCCGGGCCGGGCCCAAACTTGATTTGGGTGGCCCGCTCAACCCGTGAACCCTTTAGGGTTCAACCCGGGTCGGGTCGGGTCGACCCGCGGGTTGGCCCGTTTATATAGGTAGATTTTTTTTTTTTGTAGCTTAACATAATAATAATAATAATACTAAGTAAGTAATAATACTAATAAACATTAAAAATCATAATAATAATAATAAGATTGAAAGAGTGAAATTGGCAACAAATTTTGAAATATTGTTCATATGAATTTAAGTTATATAATTTTCACAATTTCTAATGAAATGAAGAATTCAATTCACAAATAAGTTTTATACAATAATATATTTCTTATATACAATTTTAATTGACTATAATTTTTCTAATTTAACATAACAAGCAAAGCTATTGTTGTTGTTGTTGTTGTTGTTGTTGTTCTTCCGGCGAGTTGCTCCCACTTGTGGATGTTGATAGTGCTTTTCCTTGTGTCCTATCTTCAGCCTTCAGCCAGTCTTCTGTGCAAACGAGCATCTCTAATGTATCAGGTTTCATGCGATTCCTGTAATCAGTTAGAACCCTGCCACTTGAAGAAAATGCACTCTCAGAAGCAACTGTAGAGACAAGAGGAGTTAGTAAATATTTAGCCATAATTGACAGAATACTAAAAGTGTGTTCATGGTCTTTCCACCATTGTAAAATATCTAGTGGAGAAGTAGAAGGCTCAGAATCTTGTTGGTTATACCAATTTAATTTATTTGGTTGATTAGTCCTAGGTTTTTTTGATTGAATTTGTTCAAGTAAATTAAATGTTCTATCACCAAATCTACTTTTACCCTTACCTTTAGAAGTACCAGAAGAAGAACTAACTACAGAAGTTGAACTACTAGAAGCAAAACATCTATCATAATAATCATACAAGTTATTTAACGTAGATTCAAACTGAACTAAAAAAGTAGCGCAATCTTCTACTAATTTTACATTTTTTCCAAGTAATGCAAAAAACATTTCAATCAAACTCTTCGTACCTTCTAATTTGATACGAGGATCCATAATGGTAGCAACACAAATCAACATAGGAGGAGAAAAATAATACTTCAAATTTTTTTTGAATGCAGGTTTTACAATCTCACCAACAAAAGTATCATTTAACATTTCGTTAAATATTTGCAGCATGCTAACTAATTCAATAAAAATGCTACTAGAAGTAGATTCATATGTTTTTGAAAATTTTAAAGTTGTGGTTTTAAAAGGTTCTAAAAATTTCAACAAAGATTCGGCAAAAAACCAATCGGGGGGAGTCATTTCAAAATTGTGCATATTTTTTGCATTACAAAAATCATTTACAACTGCTTTATATTCGGTAACAACATTTAGTAAATCAAAAGTAGAATTCCATCGGTGTCTAACATCTTTTGGAAATCTTCTAAAAGGAACATTTCTAACCCTACACCAAGTTTTCCATTCTTATAAAATGCTTGGACTTAATGCAATGAAATGTACACAATTTCTAATTTTAACTATATATTGATCGGCTATTTTTAATGCGTCTTAAACACATAAATTTATAATATGACATACACATCTAATATGAAAAATATTGTCAGATGGAGGATTTAATACGGATTTTAAAGTAGTAATTGCTACATTGTTGTTAGATGCATTATCAAAACTAATACACATAATTTTATCGCGAATATGGAAAACATCACAAATTTCCATAATACGATTTGCTATTTCAGCGCCACTATGGGGATACGGCAACGCCGCAAGTGATATGATTCTTTTTTGAAGAATCCAATCATTGTCGATCCAATGACAGGTTATTCCCATCGTTGGAATATTGTTGATACCCGTCCAACAATCCGAAGTTAAACTAACTCTACAAGTTAAACTCCATAAAATTGCAATCAAAGCGTCCTTCATTTCGATGTATATTTTAAAACAATCCGATTTGCATGTATTTCTCGGAATTTTTCTAAAATGAGGGTTTAAGGCCGTTTGATTAAAATTTTCCAAGTCCCTACTCTCGGGATAGGAAAATGGTAACTCTTCCTTAATGACTAATCGGGCCATTTCTCGACGAACAAGATCGGGATCATAAGGGTGGCTATCAACTAGACCGGTCCTAGGGTTGATTTTTTGTTGGCCTTGTAGTTCAGCAAGAAGGTCTTTATGATTATGTTGGATGTGCCTACTAATTGTACCGGTGCCGTCACCCCACTTGAATTTGTATGTTTTACCACATGTTTTACAAACTTTCAAACTTATACCCAGAGTATGTTCGTCCGGGATATAATCGTAAAACTTATGCCAATCACTAGTTTCTCTTCTACTTTTCTTACTACTACGGGGTTGTGTGGTTTCGATTGGTTGTTGTTGTTCTTTTTCTTCCAATTGTATGTCACCTACAATCTCGTCGTGTGTACCCCATTGTTGGGTAGGAGGATCATGGTATTCTTGGGCGGGCTCACTAGTTGGGACAATTGGTGGCCTACAGGAAGAGGAGGAGGAATCTTGTCCGCTACGATCGCTACCGCGTGATCTAGACATAATGTAGTAATATGCTAAAGTATGTAAAAAAAAATATACAATGTAGAAATGGTGAATTATAAAAAAAATTCTAAAAAACAAGAGGGTTGAGATAGAGAAGATCAGAAAACCAACAATAATTTTAATTACAACGCAAAAAAAATATAACGAGAGAGGTATGAAATTTTGATACCGTTCACCGTGGAATACGCGTATGTAAAAAAAGCCGTGAAAATAAGAATAGAATAGAACTAGAAAGAAGCGCTTTGCCGATTCCACAATTGAAGAGTTGAGAAGAGCTTGAAGGAGATTTGACGAGGGTTGAAGAGAGTTGAAGACGTTGAAGCCGTTGAATTTTGATTTCGATACGATCGAAAATTGATCGTGTATAGGCCTCGTTGTAGACTTGCTTGTTGAATACTACAATTGTTGAAAAATTCTTTAGAAATGATGTATAATAGTAGAGAGAGTAAGAGAGTAAGGTGTGATTTTTTTAGGAGATTTTTGGGGGGTATTTATAGGCTCAAAATGTGAAAAAAAACAAAAAAAAACAAAAAAAGCCAAAAAATGGCTAAAAGAGCCGTTAACAACGGCTCTGTCCAAGTCCAACGGACCGTTCGACCCGCGGGTCAACGGTCGACCCGTAACGGGTCGAACGTTCGACCTGTACGGGTCCAACGGGTCGTAACCCGCGGGTCAACGGTCGACCCGTAACGGGTCGAACGTTCGACCTGTACGGGTCCAATGGGTCGTAACCCGCGGGTCGACCTGCGGGTTGGCGGCGGGTTGGAGCGTTTTTAACTGGTTTGCGGGCCGGGTTACATGGGTTGAATTCGCGTTTTCTTCGACCCGGGTCGACCCGTTACTGTACACGGGTTCGACCCGAATCCGCCAACCTCTTAACTGGGCCGGGTTCGCGAGCCGGATCGGGGGTGGGTCGCCGGTTGACTCGGCCCAGTTACCATCCCTACTCCTTTCATTAGTCACGTTTAACTGATATATTATCCAAAACAGGGCTCTGATACTACTAAAAACTTTGTCATGCCTCGCTTTCCAAAAAACGGAACACGAGCACATGATATTGGCCTAGCGAATGACTAACGTCACCCAAAAGCTTTTTATCTGATCAACTCAACAATAATAACAATACAAAATAATTATGCAGACAATAATGATAATCTCAAGAATAATAATACTTCGAATAAGACAATATGAAATATTCGAATACAATAAACCAATGTCTGAAAACAAATAATAAAATCCAGGACATAAACCCAATACAATAATAAATCCAATCTCAATTAATAATTAGTCTCAACACATTAAGTTCAATAAAACGATAAGCAATTAGAAAGCATTAAATCTTTAGAATGTTTGTTCTCCAATTCCAGCAGGTTATTCTCCATGATTCCCTGTGAACACTTCGTCTAAAAAGAGGAGAAAAATTGTTCTTAGAGTAAGTCATGGACAACAAGTAGAGAAAACAAAGAACAATGGAATAACGGTATAACAATAAATTCAATGGATCAATATGAATCAATAACATAGGACAATAGCAATAATCAATATCAATAGTAATCGATGCAGTGGTTACAATAGTCGATAACAATATTCAATGATTAATAACACTTAGACATTATTCGATATCAATAAGAACAATGATGAACAATATGCAATGTCAATTCTTAAGTCTATTAATCATTTTAATCCTAACTAATGTAGCACTTCATGCGTCCCATTTATTTACCACATGGTTACTACATACAAACAAATTACGTTTAGACTTAGTGGTGGATTTTATAGATCACGTACTCTGCACGACAATAATGTTCCATTTATAACGATAATTTATCTATAAGATGCTACAAGATCAAAAGATCACAAGATAACGATACAGGGAACCACGGGCCCCTCATCCGAGTACAGTCCCTATATTGTCAATTACTAGAGTCAACCCTTAAACCCCAGCTTATTAATTATTTTATCTATGCAACAATACAATTTCAATCTAGAAACATTTAGACGAAATAGTAACAATAGGGAAACAATAAGATGATTGCGTAGATAGGACAATTAGGATGATGAAAATTAGACATTAGAATCATGCAATACAACATACACACTTTAATTCATGCAATACAATGATATAGGAATAATTAATTTAAGAAAATCTGGAAATACAATTCTGGACATTAAACACAGAAGTAGTAAAACGATCATAACATTTGCTATACAACTCGGAATTCAGCAATTCAGGATGTTCTGGAAACTAGAAACATAGGGCTACAACTCTTATTCAGAAAGTTATTTATTTTGAGATCATTTACTGGGTCGAAGACATCAGGAAAATTTCAGACAGCAAACGACATACAAATTTTCAGATATTTTTCATGAAATAAATTAATTAGACATAATGGGTATCAATTCTATTCGTCGATAAGTTTACAATCAGCATGATGGGAATAAAAACATGATCAATAAAATTAAGAACACATACACGCATTAATTTTTCATCAACCAAACATCAGTCAATCAGTCAAACATACAATCTAGCAATTATCTCTACAATAATTTAATTGTGTTATGATTATATGAGTAAGCCTATCATGAATACTACATGGATGCATGAAAAATTCAGTATTTAGAGCCACAAGTGGCACAAAATCAAGAATATTGGGGTTATCTCGTGTAAACCCTCAATAGACCCAATGAAATATAATAAATACAACTATATGATAACGAATATGATCGACTTGTAAGAATTTTAATAAAACTTGAATTTGATACGATGTTCTATTCAAGGGAAAAGTGACTTGCCTTTTGTACAACGAATACCAAGAATAAAGGGATGAGAATCCCGAAGCAACTAACCCACGAACACACGAAACTACGTGCAACCTACGTGTACAAAAGAAGCGAAAGCAACACAACAAGAAATAGACAGCAAAATGGGCAGCAAGGCAAGTGGCTTTACTGGCGGCTGGGGGAGGGCGCGGTGGCACTGTTGGCGTACGTCGATCGGAAACAGGGCCAGCAAAAAGAGGGTTTGGGGTTGGAGAGTCGATCTGCTGTGCTGGCATTCGGCGGAGGGAGGAGCAGCGGGATCGATGGGGGAGGCCGGAAGGGGGTTGGGTGAGGTGACGGGGTGTGCGGCCGGAGTTAGAGGGTCGCCGGAGTGAGGCTAAGATCGGGGATGGTCGGGATTGAAGGTTTGGCTGATGGGTTGAGAGAGAGGAGAGAGGAGAGAGAAATTCGAGATGACGGTTAGCAAATTGTATTTTTGGGTTTTAAGGGTTTGTATTAGGATTGTATTTATAGAATACAAGTAGATTGTGGGGTTATTGGGTTGGGATCCAATAATAGTGGGTTTGGTTTGAGAACAAACTGCAATTAGGGTTCAATAAAAGATGGGTTTGAAGACAATAGGTTTCAAATAAAATATCCACAGTCCAATAAAATGAAATCCACAAGATAGATAGCCCAATAAAAGAGAAAATAGTTCATGAATAGAAAACTAAAATCCAATTAGATAAATAAATAATTCAATTGAAAGAATATGAATTGAACTTGAAAATAAATTAATATTTATCACGAAATCAGATCAAATAAAATAATTTCATAGATGAATTTTAAATAAATAATCAAGAAATAACAATTAATGATTATAATCATGATAAAATAAAATTATATAGCAAAATAGTATTCGGGTCTAACGATTTTATTGAAATAATCCAATAATAATAATATATTTGATTTATGCTCAAATATAAATAGCCGATCAATAAGAAATAGAAATTAAGATCAAAATACCTATTCGAAATGAATAAAATTTTTGATTAGAAAACACTTTAATAAAAGATCCGAAAAGAATTTAGCACAAAATAAATTTATAAAAATCAAATTATAGAAAATGCATGGAAAATACTTATTAGCGGAAATGGGGGTTACGCACCTTCTACTTGCTGTTGTCTTCTTTTGCTGTCTTCGTCTCCTTTTCTTATTCTCCAACTCCAAGTACTCCGTGTTTACGTGTATTTGAGGCCACAATCCTAACAATCTCCCACTTGGACCAAATACATAACAGTTCAAAGTTATTGTAATTTTTACCTCGCAGTATCTCTGTCAATCTCTCACTTTCATAGAACACTCAAGTACCCAGTCTCATGAAGAGCACCTCCGCCATTCCATCACGTGGAGTGCACCAACCACCCCTTATCGCCTCATGAAGGATGTGCTCCACCAATTGCATAGAACACGAATACTAGAGAAACAACCTCCCATGATGGATTTCGTGTTACAAGGCACCCCAATTCGCAGAGTCTTCATCAACACCGGACATGGTTCGAAGTCTCTTAATACACCATCTGCACTAGAAATCTCCGTGGACGACACCTACAAAAAATCCGTAGAATGTTCAACCCCTACAGTCCCATTTCGATTGCCCTCATCGACATTACCCCGTATATCGATACCAGTGCTCTGTACTTCACAAGAGCGACTTCAAGATTCGACTGCCATATTGCAAAGTACCCTCACCGTAGCAACATCTTGTTGTCTAGGATCACTTCCATGGCCAGCAATTCTCACTAAATTAGTAACCTCCCCCCCTCTCCCCCAACTGAAAGAACTCGGTTGCACCCCACATAACCTACTACTCAATTCTAGCTGAGAGTCGACTACATGAGAAACGTCCCTCACATCTCTAAGTAAATACATTGTTCCTTCATGCTTCCCTTTTGCAATCACCCTTGAACCTGCAGCTATACGCCACTCCTCACTACCCACTGTAGTAGATAACCCCTCTTTGTCTAGCCTTCCAATCGAGATAAGACTTTCCTTCAAGTTTGGAACATGCATTGTTTTTCGCAAGACAACACTTTGATCATCATTGGTTTTCATGGGAACAGTACCAACCCCTTGCACAATACACCGGTGACCATTCCACACGATCACATCTCCAAAAGAACCCTCCTTATAGTCATCAAACACATCTCTCCTCAGAGTGCAATGAAAAGATATTCCCGAATCAATGCACCAATCTTGCTTGCCCAACTCCTCCCTATCTGATAAGCATAAATCTTCAATTTTATCAAACACCACATTGGCTTCCTTCTTCGGTTTTTCTTCCTTCAATTTCTCCTGCTTCCTCTTCAGATAAGCCTTACAACTGCACATCATGTGACCCCTCTTGTGACAATACGAGCACTCAGGTTTATGTCCGCCATCGCTATCATCAGACTCACTCTCAGATGAACTACTCTGATCCTTTCTTCTTTAATTGCTCTTAGATCTTCAACGTATCTTTTCAACTGTCATTGTGGAATCTCTAAAAGACGATAATGGATATCCTCCGTTTCTCACCCTTCTTAGCTCCTCGTTCAGAATGCTACTCAGCACATCCTGTAGAGTCATCGAATCTGTCATAGTGCATGTATAGTCTGTTTCACCATATCATAACTATCAGATAAAGTAGATAGAAGTAACAATGACTGCTCTCTCTCTGAAAACTTCAAACCTGTAGCTTCTATCTGGTTATAAACCATACAATAATTGTTCACATGTTCTGCTACTGAATCCCCTTTCTTCAACTTCATATTAACCAATTTCTTCAGATGAAGAATTTGATTAGATGTCGACGGTTTCTCATACATATCCATGAGAATCTCCATAGCCTCCATTGTGGTCTTTGCCTTCGAGATATAAAATAATGTCTTCCTACTCAGCCCAACTGAATCTACCCTAGCGCCTTCTGATCTAAACGATTCCACTTTGCCAAGACCTTCACATCCTTGTCTGCATCTTTCAGCTTCTCGTGAAACAACGGACCATGTAGATCTTTCTGACGAAGATACGCTATCATTTGAATCTTCCACATCACGAAGTCACTTCCATCGAACTTCTCGATCTTCGACTTGCTATTGGCCATCTCGAACCTAGTACTCTGATACCACTTGTTGAAGAATCTACCAAAACTCGTAGTACTAATAGTGGAACTCATACACCACAAGCAATAGAAACTACCAAGATATAGATAAACCAAGAACAAGGCAAAATCTCACAAGAACATAATAAATATGCAGAGATAACCAATACTTCTTATTCCCCAAGAAATTAAAAGATTACAAAAGAGATTACAACTCTCAATCTCTCTCCCTCACCTTTAAAACACTCGACACAATTCCCTCTTGAAGTTGAACAATGATAACGGCTCACCTCTTGATCTCATCAATTCTCTGTATAAATCCTAGAGTATGCAGCCATATATATAGCCCTCAAGTAAACCTTAAAAGATAAACATAAATTCAGCTTATTGGGCCTTAAACTCATCAGTCTAAATAACACATAGCGTCGATGTCGGTCGATCGCACCCAGATCGGTCGACTGCAACGTGTAAAGCCAACTCCTGAACTCTTGATCGGTCGACTGTTCCGCTCTCTGTTGAACCCTGTACACTGGAAGAACCTCCTACAGTCAGGGTCGGTCGATCGTACCCTCGGTCGGTCAACCGCAACTCTCCAGACTGAACATCTTCTACTTGCTGTTATCTTCTTTTGCTGTCTTCGTCTCCTCATCTTCTTCTCCAACTCCACATACTCCGTGCCTACCTGTATTTGAGGCCACAATCCTAACAGCGGACTCGTTCAGGAACCGTCGGATCTCTCTCATCATCATGATCTGCATCTGACGGCAGAAACATACTCCAGCTCAAGCAGGGATATTTTAGTAATTTCTCTAATTAAACACCCCCCCTCAAAGCCCCTTCTTTCTTCTATTCTTCTCTCCCCCCTCTCTCATGTCGTTCTTAATTCTCTCTTTCCTTTATAAATTCCCAAATCTGAAACTCTAGTCCTCTCCATCTCGAAATCACTCTATCCCCGGTGCCCATCTCCCCTCTCCATCTCGAAATCACTCTATCCCCGGTGCCCATCTCCCCTCTCCATCTCGAATCCCCAAATCCTTCTCACCCTAGTTTTCCCTTCACCGTGACCCATCGAAACCCTATATTCTCTGACCTCCACCGTTGATCAAAACCCCTAGTCTCCCCGCCGAAGCCTGTCAATCGAAACCCCTAACCTTATATTATGAAATCCTAACAATTTAAGTGACTTTTATGGCAACTTCCAATCATTTTTAGTGGTTCTATTAAATATCACCGGTATTCTATTTACCCCATGTATAGGTTTCTCATTTCCACTTATTTCTTTTTAAGATGAGATGTGGTTTGTGTGGGTGGAATCAACTTTCATTTACTTTTGTAGAGAGAAATTGTAGAGTACTTACTTTGCCTTTTTCTTTTTTTCTATCTTACTTTTTTTGCGTGTTTTTTCCTTCTCTTGGTCTTGATTATATTGTATTGACACTACAAAACACAACGTTTATTCCGGCGTTTTTTTCGGCCTATCCCAGCATTTTTCAATGCCGGAATAGAGTATAGCGGCGTTTCCGAAAACACCGCCTGAAACGCCGACATATCTGCCATCGGGATAGATAATGGATCTATCCTGGCATTTTTGGGAAACACCGCTATATATGGTATCTACAGCGGCGTTTCAGGGGAAAATGCTGGTATAGACATGTAAAAAAAAATGAAAAAGTGACATATCCCGGTGTTTTTGGCCAAAAACGCCAGGATAGGTTATTTTATTTTATTTTTTTAAATCAACCTATCCCGGTGTTTGTTGCCAAAAATGCCGGAATAGACAAATTTAAAAAAAAATGTTATTTCAAAAAAAATTTAAAAAAAAATTAAGGAAGAAAAAATGATAATTAAACAAAAAAAACTCTTTTATATGTCCATAATTAAGCAAGGTGTTACAGCTAAAATATCTCATCTTCAAAATTATCATTTTAAAGATATAAAAATATTTTGCATCGTGGTCACCTATTTCAAATATTAAAGACTGATTTCAACATAATCCTACTGAGATGTGTACACAATACCTAGCTGTGAGATAGAAAACAACAATATTATTTTATTCACAGAAAGACTGCTGAGCTTAGTACAAAAGCATGAGCCTATGCAGCATAAAATTTTTCACGTTCATAAGCATCAATGTTCCTCAAAAGTATTTAGATGGGATTTTTAAAATCCTTCTTTATTAGACAGTGCTAGCATCCTAATAGATCTTACCATCAGTATTCACAACAGACTATGGAATCTGTAACATAACAAAAGACAAATTAATAAATAAATAAATAAATAAAATCTAAGTCTAATACACAATTAGCACTCAAGAACAATGCAAATAAGAGAAGTTAGGCAGTTTACATATAGAATCAAGGCATTGATCTAATTGTTAAGATAAATCAGAGTGATGAAAACAATGCTGAATATTGAATTGAGTTCAACCAAGTACAATACCACATATATATAGGAGGAGAACAAATATCAAAACAACTCTACAACCAATATGGGACTATAATAATATCTAACACCCCCACTCAAACTCATGATGGGTCAAACAGTATGAGTTTGCCTACTAAGTATCTAAATCTCTGAACAATATAGAATTTGGTGAAGAAGTCTGAAGTCTGCTGGGAAGATGTAACAGAATGGAGAGAAATAGTTCCTGCCTCAAAGCGCTCACGAACATGATGACAATCAATCTCTATATGCTTTGTTCGCTCATGAAAGACCGGGTTGCTTGCAATGTGCAGTGCATTCCGGTTATCACAATGAAGAGGAGTAGCTCCTGTAAGAGTCACACCCATATCTGATAACAGCCAACAAACATGAACAATCTCTCTAGTAGTAGCTGTCATTGTTCTGTACTCAGCTTCAGTCGAAGAACATGCAACAACTGCCTATTTCTTACTTCGCCATGAGATCAGCGAATCACCAAGAAATAGGCAAAAACCGATGGTAGACCTTCTGCTAGTAGGATCACCTGCTCAATCTGAATCAGAATATGCACTCAGCTCTAGTTTGGATGAAGCAGGCATGAATAATGAGTGAGTAATAGTGTCCCTAAGATATCTGAGAATCCGAAGAAGAGCACTGTAGTGAACTGATGTAGGAGCAGAAACAAACTGACTGACAACACTGACTACATGAGCAATATCGGGTCTGGTTATGTATAAGTAGACAAGCTGTCCAACAATCTGTCTGTATCTAGTGGGATCAGGAAGGAGCTCACCATCAGTGGGACGAAGCTTCACATGAAGCTATAAGGGTGTATAGGCTGATCTACTGTTAGAAAAGCATGCGGTGGAGATAATATCTTGTGTATTTCTGTTGAGAAATGAGTATCCCCCGAGATCCATGAGCAATCTCTAGGCCCAGAAAATAACGTAGTCTGCCATGGTCTTTCATATGGAACTGCTGATGAAGGTATTTCTGGGTGGATGTAATGCCCGCAGAGTCATCCCCAGTAATGATCATATCGTCAACATAGAGTAGTAGAACTACCCTCCCCTGCAGTGATGACCGCATAAACATAGAATGGTTCTGAGAACTCTGACTAAAACCAGCCATGGTCATGACAAGTCGAAAACACTCAAACCAGGCTCGAGGGGCCTGCTTCAAACTATATATAGCCCGACGGAACCGGCAAACATAACGAGGAGGAGTAGGAAAGCCAAGAGGAGGATCCATATAAACAACCTCAGATAAGGTACCTTGAAGAAAAGCATTCTTCACGTCTACCTAGTATAAGGCCATTGGCGAATGGCTGCAACAGCAAGACGAGTGCGAACATTAGTCATCTGTGCAACGGGAGCAAATGTCTCATTATAATCAATGCCATGATCCTGAGTAAATCCTCGAGCTACTAGACGAGCCTTGTGCCGCTCAATAGATCCATCAGGATGATATTTGACCTTGAAGATCCAATTGCAGCTAATAGGCTGAATGCCCTCTAGCAAAGGAACAACATCTTAAGTGCCAGTCTGATCAAATGCACTGAATTCCTCTGCAATAGCTTTCCTCTATTCAGGATATTGAATTGCATCTTGATAGGTTTTGGGCTCAAGTGTAGAGTGTACAGTAGTGAGATATGCATGAAACTGTGGTAAGTAGGAAGCTAGGGTGGCAAAACCAAACTGGTCAGAAGGACCAGTGGTATCAGGTGTATAACGTGCCGGAGGAATACCAGAAGTGGAACGGGTAGACTGACGAAGAAGTGGTGGACTGAGAGGGTGTGGGGGTGAGAATGGTGGAGTAAGTGCATGTGTTGGTGGGGAAGTAGGTGGGATGGGTGCTGGCTGTGGTGGGGACGGTAGGGGGAACAACAGGTGTAAGGACTGCAAGAGATGTGAATGGAGCTAGAGGAGTGGGATCAAAAGGAATGCGGGAAGATAAAGTCGGGGGGCTAGCAACAACTGGAGAATCAAGAAATCTAGTATCCTCGGGGGGAGTCAGGTAGTAAGGGGAGTCTTACACAAAGGATACATGTCGAGAAATACGGACACGACCCACTGATGAATCAAAACAATGATAACCTTTGTGTTCAGGACTGAGACCTAGGTAAACGCACTTAGTAGCACGAGCGGAGAGCTTCGTGCGCTCAGTAGGAGGTAGAAGGACGTAACAGGTGCACCCAAATATATAGAGCATACTGTAGTCGGGAGATGAATAATAAAGAGCCTCATAAGGCGTCATACCAGCTAGAGCAGACGAGGGAGTAATGTTGATGAGACTAACAGAGGTCATGATAGCTTCAGTCCAGAAAGAACGAGTGGAAGAGGAGAGTAAAAGAGCGCGAGCCGTCTCAAGGATGTGACGATGCTTGCGTTCAGCTACACCATTCTGCTCATGTGTGTGAGGGCATGATTGCTGAAAAAGGGTGCGTGAAACTGAAGGATCGATCTCATAGTGGTGGAAGTGTACTCACGTGCACCGTTCGATCGAAAATTCTTAAAGCGCACACCGAACTGAGTGTGAATCATAGATGTAAAGAACCGGTAAATATCATGTATCTCAGATCGCTGACGCATAAAAAAAATCCATGTATGTCTAGTGAAGTCATCGATGAAGGCAACAAAATAGAGATAGCCTTTCCACAAAGGAACGGGAGAGGGTCCCCATATGTCAGAATGAACAAGTTGAAAAGAATGAGTTGTTTCAGAAGTTCTTTTGTGACTAAAGGGTAGGGCAATGTGTTTGGCAAAATGATAATCCTGACAATCAGATAAATATTTAAAAGTGAGAGAACCAAGGGCACCACTGCGAGCTATAGTCTGGAATCGTGATGTGCTAATATTCCTAAATGTCTGTGCCACAGATCAGCATCGAAGGAAACAATACCGGAAAAACTAGAAGAAGAGTATGTGCACGAAGAAAATCTAGATAATATAGACGACTAGCACGCCCAAACTCCTCACCGGTGGAGGAATCAGTAATAGAGCAACCTAAAGAGTCAAAAGTAATGACAAGACCACTATCGCACAATGTACTAATAGAAATAAGGTTTATTGATAAATGAGGAGAATAAATAATATATGGTAATGTGAGAGTGGGAGAGCTAATTGTTCCTGAGTGTGTAATAAGAAGTGGTGAGCCATGAGCTGTGTGTAGAGATAGAGAGTGAGAAGGAAGTGCTGTGCATGTGGTGAATAGTGTCTGATTACTAGTGAGATGATGTGATGTACCAGAATCTAAAATCCAGAACGAATTCATACTAGGAGTGGCAGAAAGTGCAGGAGCAGAGGAGCCACCATTGATAGACTGACCCATGAGCTGTAGTTCCAGCTGAGTGAGGCGTTGCTGAAGATTAGCCTACTCAGCAGGAGACGGTAAGGCTAGAGTGATGGGAATGGCCGAGGATGTGAGGGACGACGCACTGCGAGGGCTGCTGTGACCGAGTGCACAATGTGGAGGGTGATGCTGCTGGTGTCTGAATCGGGGTAGGGAGCAGGACGGTGCTACCACTATCGGAAGTAGAGGTGAGGTAGGGTGAGCAATGATGTTAGGAGAAGGTAGGAGGCCAGAGGCAGACTGAAAGTGGCGCTGCTGCTGTTTGAATCTGGAGGAGGAACGAGAGGCGGTTGCATCGGGGAAGTCAGTGGAGGCGGAAATATGTTGGAGAGACTGAGATTCCATTAAGTAGTACAAACTGTATATATATATATATATATATATATATATATATATAAAATCATAATAATAATAAATTTTTTTTTTGAATTTTTTTTTTCTCGGATTTTTTTTTTTGAAAAACAAAAAATAGATAAAATAAATAAAAGGAAAGAAAGAAAGAAAGAAAGAAAGAAAGAAATAAAGAAATAAATAAATAGAGAAAGTGACGAACGGGGCGGGGGGGGGGGGGGGGGGGTACTGTTGAAGCGGCGACCGGAGGTTGGGTCGTCATGGTGGATGGCGACGATGGTAGGGTTTTGCTAATGTAGAGGGAAAGCCGGCTAGCAGTGGAAGGAGTTCGACGACTGTGGATCTTGACGACGGGAGCGGTTGTGGATCTCGACGGGCGGGAGCGGTTGCGGGAGGCGGCGACTGTGGACGCCTCGACTACTGTGGAGACGACGACGACTGTGGATGCCTCTACGATTGTGGAGATGACGACGACTGTGGACGCCTTCGACGACTGTGGAGCGGTTGTGGAGGCGGCGATTTGAGTCGACTGTGAAGACGCCTCGACGACGGTGGTTGTATGGTGATAGGGTTTCGGGAGGCGACAGTGTAAGGGGAGAGGGTTTCGGGAGGTTGAAGATGATTGATTTTTATTTTATTTATTTTATTTTTTTCCTTGGGAAGAAATTTGTATAACTTGGCTGTTGGGATATGATAATTTTTGTAGAGGGAATTTAAGAAGGAAAAATTTGGATAATTGGCTCTGATACTATGTTAAGATAAATCAGAGAGATGAAAACAATACTGAATATTGAATTGAGTTCAACCAAGTACAATACCACCTATATATAGGAGGAGAACAAATATCAAAACAACTCTACAACCAATATGGGACTATAATAATATCTAACACTAATAGTGCAGCTAGAATCATCGAATCCAGGCCACCTGAAAAGAGAAGTGCTATAGGGACCAGTTCTGTATTTTGATCCGGAGGTGCCTGTGAATTCATTCCAAGAATCATAATCATAATCGGCAAATTCAATTGAAACCTAGAGAGATAAGGATCATGATAATTTTTATACAAGTACTCAACTTATAGTTTCAATAGCAGCCAATACCAAAGATTATTGGCCACATTGGATCATGCTTTTGCTTAAACACACAATTTTCCTAAACTAGAATATTAGATGAGATATGGAAAAAATCGCAAAGTATCAGCCAATTCCAAGTACATATAGATTCGTCTTTCCGAAGTGCATATAGAATCACACCAAAAGAAATAAGTTCATAACATAGATTTTTGTGTGTTTCCATATAATAATAAGCTCTAATTATGTTTGACAAAATTGGGAGAAAAAACACAGCAAAACACATGCAAAACATTTACACAATATCAAAATGAACAAGGTCAAGGTTCATACATTAAAAATAGAATTAATAGTAGAGATGGCTCCTCCAGTCTCTCTCCTTATAATCCTTGTCAGATAGAGATGGCTCCACACTGAATTGTACAGACAAAAAGGTTGATGTTAGTATTCAGTCAGCAAGTAATAAGGCATTAAATCAATATGAAACATTAAGACTAAAAGAAAGGAAACCATGTTTGTGAATCCAGAGGTGAAATTATAGGTTTAACCTAAGAATCAATTGGGAAAAATGTATGTCTTGAATCTTCTCACCATTCGCAGCTCTTATCACCATTGAGTAATGGTACATAGAGGATTCAAGATGGAGATTTGGTCATCTATATCTATAACATAAGGTATACTCAAAACACTACTATGTTGATGATATCTACTCTTCCATGAAAAACATATCCAAAAGTTAATATTATTGTTGTAAAATATTCTACCCCTGAACCCTTCCACAAACATGAAACAACACAAAATCAGTATCCAATGTATTGGGGGAGGAAAAAGGACCCAGTTTTTTTAAGGAATTGAGATTATCATGGAGATGGGAGAATAATGCTCTTTGTAGCTTGATGTGATACTCAGAAACGAAAATAAAATGTACTGGTGCACTGGTGCAAAATAGTTCAGCATCAAGCCATTTTAAGTGATAGTACAAACAGGGCAGAGAAAGATGCATTCATTTTAACTCAATCAATCTTCAAAGAGATTTAAGGTCTTGCACTCCAGCTACTACATTCCAACTAACATTGAGCAAGCAGATATACATTTCCTGAACACTTTGAATGCCTACAATGAGCAGTGCCTAGTAAAAAAAACATTTCCATCATAACCTTCAAGGCTATCATATATGTTAAGAACTTTTGTGGTATACGTCTTCATTGTTCCCTAGCATATACAATAAATCGTTATCTATAACAATAAACCTAAAAGAAGTCAATGAAAATATAACAAAGTATTATAATAGAATGGAATATTATTGTACCTGCTTAAGATCTAAGAGCATCCTAGCAATAGCAGCATCAATAACATCTTGATTCTCGGTCCTCGATGCCCTTGCTGCCAGTAGGAGAACATGATCTTTATCCACACATTCTGTAAACATCTCAACTACATTGAAATATTTAACCGCTCTTTAGATCCATTCATTCCAATACAAAATATGCAAAAGATTTAAAGAAAGCATGTTCAACAAGAAAATTAGGGTGAAATCAGTACTGACACTACATTGAAATACATATGGTTTTCCCTTCAGTGTGAAATTGGAGTACAGATAGTCCATCTAAGTGCATATAACCTAATATACCAACAACTCAAAAGGCAAACAAGAACACTTATAGGACAAAGATCTTGCTCACAAGGTCATTGTCGTCATCTTCGTCGGAGGTGGATAGCGAGTCGAGTTCGCTACCGCAACTGCTTGAGTCAAATTCGGAGGAGAGAAGGGCACGAACGAGTGGTGACATATCCATAAGTTAAACATATAAGGGAAATTTTTTGGCAATGGTGAGAAGACAGCGAAACTGAGGAGACGACGATGTGGAAGAGGCGACGACGGTGAGAAAGTGGAATCGAGGGATGTTGGCATCGAAGGGAGCTAGGGTTTCGATTTGGGGTATGGAGAGAGAGAGAAAATGAAATTAGAAATTGGCACTACAACACATAAAGTCAATCTCGACGTTTTTCTTTTTTGCTATCTTGACATTTATGAATGTCGGGATAAGCGGCGCTTCTGGAAACGCCGCTAGAAACGCACTATAGCACATGTCAGGACAAATATAGTGTTTATCCCGGTGTTTGTCTGAAACGCCGCTATAGACCACAGCTATCCTGGCGTTTTAGTTAAAAAACAACGGGGTAGAGCTTTTAATTAAAAAAAGGAAATGATTACCTATCCTAAACAAAAATGTCGGGATAGGTTATCTATTTATTTTTAAATTTTTTTTTAAATTAAAAAAAAACTTACATGAAATAAAATGTCATATATTTGTTATAAAACAACACAGAAAGTCCTCAATTCCATTCAATACAACCAATTGAAATCAACACGAATATTTATCAACAAGTCGTTAGTTATCTACGTAAATTTACATCATACTTGAATCAATGACATCTAGCATAAGAAAAAGAAAAAACAAACGGAAAAACTAAGTAAATCAATACAACCCAAAGAATGATTAACAACCTAGGTTATCATGCGGATTTGCACAGTCGTCGCAGTTGCTGCTGCCTCTTTTGCTTTTTCTAGTGTGCTTTTTTTGGCTCTTTCAGGAGATAACAAACCATGTTCCATCATCCTGTTCATGTAAATCGAGTCAAAAATAATGATAACAATGAATACCAATGTTAAAAGGTATAATTTTCTATAACTGTGTTTTGAGTAATCCCAATTTACCAAATTACCGAACAATATCTCAAACATCTAAGGAGCATTTTCACAAACACCTTCCGTGCCCCCTAAACTAACACTGCACCATATCCATCGAAAGTTCATTCTATGTATCCGAAAATACCAATATGGTACTTAATGGTAGTGGGAGCTTCGATGCTGCAGCTCAGTCATATATTTCTTGCGAGTAACAAGTGTGTTGATCATGTTTTAAGCCTTCGCATGGAGGCTAAGAGAGACAATTGGCTAAAGGACTGAGGTATTATGTCTTTGATATACGTTGTTTGTTGCAGATGCTAGGGACGTGTGTGTTCGAGGGGTTTGTTCATATGTGTGTGTGTGTGAGTTTGTGTGTTTACTATCCATCAAAATAAATATGAATAGAGGCGATCAAAATGTTATTTGGGATAAAATGTCCAAAAGCAGAATTGTTCCACCAAATATGGATGTGCACATTACAATAGAATTCTCAAAAAATTTATATGGATGATAGCATCCAAGATAATGTTCAATGCTCGTAAAACTTATCTGACAACTTTCACAAATTGCTGAGAGAAATACATTTTAAGACTACTGGTCACTACTTTACTGTTAATAGTACAAATGATAAATGCAATGTTTACTTACAGTTCTAGGATTTTTTTCCCAAACCGACCTACTTTTTGAAAGTTTTTCCCAAACCGACCTACTTTTTTTTAATTCCCAAAATGACACACTCGGTCTTTGAAAGACCGAGTTTAGCACAAAATAACTCGGTTTTTCAAAGACCGAGTGTTAGAATTCGATTTTTCAAATTATAACACTCGGTCTTTGAAAAACCGAGTTATTTTGTGCTAAACTCGGTCTTTCAAAGACCGAGTGTATTATTTTGGTAAATACTTTCAAAAGTGGGTCAGTTTGGTAAATAATTTCAAAAAGTGGGTCATTCTGGTAACAAGTTCTGCATTCACAGTAACTTCTCATTACCTATCCTCCTATCACATCTGGTTCATGCTGCACAATGTTATCTTGTGCTAGCCCCATGGGGCTAAGCAACAGCTCATGCTTTTCAATATATGTACGTAGTTATTTGCCTATTCAGCTTATGTTTGTATTTGCTTGTTCTGCATGATTGACCCCTCCCATATGTATTAGGGCTTAAGGTAAGTGGTTGTTTCTTGAATTTCTTAATTGTTTCCCAATCAGCTGGAACTAATTTTGTTATCCTTCATGACAATCTTGGAAAAAAAAATGACATGTTTAAGCTGAAATCTAATGCTTTGACTTAGAGATCCCCTGTCTCAAATCGTACAGTCATTTGTGCTCATACATCCTAAATAAATGAAAAGAACGCATGGATGCCTATAGAGGAAGGAGAAAAAAATCGATATGTACTTGGTCAGAATTCAGTTTACTTCGTATGCAATCTTATTTATACGTTGTGTGGTATTATTATCTATGTTACCTAGTTTTACGTGTCTGATAAATGGAATTTCATAGATAATGCAGTAAAATCTGTTGTCTCCACACTATAGGAGGGCAGATTATTGGTTAATAGCACAGGCAATAGTTCCAACTGTAAGAAGTTCAGTATATATTCAATAGAAAAGTTTGTGAATTTCGATATTGGCCAATAATTATATGTATTTGCTATATTGATTCCAGATACCACACTTAAAATCTACCGATTTCCCTACTCAGATTTTGAAGTGTATTCTTGAATACTGAACAAAATGTGTATTTGCAAGGTGAATATTTATTATCTTCCCTTTTGATTAGAAAGATCAAGTTAAATTCAACTCTTAGTTTAGCATGCTCGCATCTTACCTATTTCCATGGAGTGAGTTGTGAGTCAAGTTGATTTTGAGAAAGTTCCCAACTTGTCATGAAAGGAAAGGAAAGGAATGTTTCGTGAAAGTTGTCTTTATATGATGATTTTAGGTAGATTGAGTCACAGATCATTTGAACCTAGCTACATTTCCTATGAATGACTAAAACACTCTCTCTCCTAAGAATGAACCTAGCAAAACTTCAGAACGAGTTAATATGTGATACAAAATGAAATAATTAATCCTCACATGTGTAAGCACCAAGCAGAACTAGCTGCATTTGAAGGTTGGTAGCAGAAACCTACAAAAAATTTGGCATGAGTTTTAAGTTAGAGCTTACACGTGTTTGATGTGTGTATAATGGAGTTCCTTTAGGAAGACAATTACACTTAACCTGTTGTGTACACATATCATCTTCTTTGCTTTAGCATGAGTCATTATCTTCTTCTGGATTTCTGTAAAATGTCATTGTTATATATGACAACTTGTTTTTCTGTATCTTCATGAGTATTAATTCATTATAATTGTGTGTCTGACCATTTCATTGGTTGATGGCATTTGTTTGTGCTTTACTGCTAAGTATTTTGATGTATCTTTCACTAAGTTGTATAAACATGCAACTTAGACATAAATTATACATATTTTGACTGTTTTGCTTTGAAGCCAGTATTTCGTTGGTTTGAGAGTGATTGTTTTTTATGTTTTTTGTATTATTTTCCTATGTTCTCATCACTCATGTTAGGGAACCCATTACTTAAGGTGCCTTCATTCATTACTTAAGGTGCCTTCATTACTAACTGTGCTTCTTTATTGTTGATAAAACCAATACAAATTCTTATTGAACTTGTTACCAGAATGACCCACTTTTTGGAAGTATTTACCAAACTGACCCACTTTTGAAAGTATTTACCAAAATAACACACTCGGTTTTTGAAAGACCGAGTGTGTCATCTTGGGAATTAAAAAAAAAAGTAGGTCGGTTTGGAAAAAACTTTCAAAAAGTAGGTCGGTTTGGGAAAAAAATCCAGTTCTAGCTGTATCTAAGTGGGGTTCAGCCCAACTTGGTGCCTCGCTGACTTCTCTGATGCATGTAAGTTTTAAGCGCAAAACATAACCATTTAGCAGTGGGTTGTACTAATAGGTCAATTAATAGATTTCATTAAAGAGGATATCTATTTCTCATTACAATAATACAGAGATAATAGAAACCTTAAATGACTTATATTATGGAATATAGGGAGTAGATGTTATTAGAGGTTGAAACTTAACTTCTCATTAGGGGTGGACAACTATTATCCGAACTGACCAATCCAAACCAATCCAACCCGAACCGACCGGTTTTTAACCGAACCAATTGGGGGTTTGGATTGGATCGGTTCTTGATCTTCAATAACCAATTGGACCGGTTCGGTTGTTGGATGAGGCTTTCAAATAACCGATGAAACCGAACCGTCCATACCTCTATGCATAAGTCCATAAAAAATATAGTTCTCTTTTAATTTCTTGAATATACAAATAGTCATGTCTCATTTTCCTTGAGATACAAACAGTCTTTTTTAATTTCTTTAATACAAACCGAGTAGTTGTTCTACCTATATTTTGGTTCTCCATAATCCTATGTGTTATGTTGTTGACAAATACTTGATTTACAGTGTGACCCAACTTAACAGAATCATAAAGTTGATGTAACATTTAGTAGTTACTTTAATCAAGTTAAGCAAAAATTATTTTCTAAATATTTTTTTATTGCACCTGAAATTCAATTAGCTATGGTTATTGATGTTTCTTTTATGATAATAAACTAAGATTACAGAAGTATGCAAGTGAAAAAGCAGTTTATCTCACTCATTTAAACGTCATCATCTCAAACAATTAGTGCAAAATTCATTAACAACTTGTGGTTTTATGAATCTTCATTTTAAATTCATTTCTAAATAATAAATAGCAGGTTATTTCTTAAGTTTGATTGAAGTTGATCCTTTAAATTTCAACAAAATTATGAATGATGTTGAAGGTGAAAAGTAGCACGCCAAACCGACCATCGAATCCAATCCAAACCGAGCTTAATCGGCTTGGATGGAAACCGATCCAATTAAGGTTCGGATTGGTTGCGAATGAGAAAATTAAAAAATCGATCTTCTTTGGATCGGTGGTGGATGGTCCATATTAGGTCGGATACCGACCGAGGCCCACTCCTACTTCTCATGCCACATTTAATAGGCCCTTTAGTTTCTCCAACCACATCAAAGAGCCTTTATACAATAAAATTTTGAACCTATGGTTCCTGAAGCAAATAACATGCAGTAATTAAATCTTTCATAACAATCATGGTAGAAATGGGCTTCTAAGAAAATTGCTACAAGAACAAGCCTGCTGAGACAAGACAGGAGGAAACAACCAGAGAAAGTCATGTGATATGAAATTTAGTGTTTGCATAGGTATAAAGAAATATGGTCGGCTATACCCACTGATATGGCTAAAAATGGGACTAAATCGGAACCGTTCAAACTGGGCACGAATCTTAAA
Organism: Hemerocallis citrina; assembly: GCA_017893485.1. Lineage (NCBI taxonomy): Eukaryota > Viridiplantae > Streptophyta > Magnoliopsida > Asparagales > Asphodelaceae > Hemerocallis > Hemerocallis citrina. Next base: position 116,335,133 of record CM030366.1, read on the forward strand.
GCTCTCGGGGGGTAAAACGGTAATTTTACCTACAAACGGGTCCGAAATGGGAACTGGGTCTCTCTTCAAAGCCTAATAACTCAAAAACGGATCTGTCTTATTGGGTACGGGTAACGACCCACTACAAACCAATTTCGATATTTAAAGAGTAATTCAAATTCGTGATTATCTCTAAAAGGCAGTTTAAACAGTATCTCTTATCATGAATCGATTTTAAACTCTATATCTTATCCCAAAACATCGGGACATAGAGATAACTAATTATCTCTAAACTATCTCTTAAGGCGACTATAAATGCCCCTCTCCCCTACCATAACAAGGTAATCAATATTTTTCCACATAAACCTCTGTCATAATCTTTCTGATTACCGACAAGAGCGTCGGAGGGTTCGTCACCGGGATCCATCCCGGTGTATCGAACTTTTTGCAGGTTCACGACAGCGGCAAGAAACCAGTCAAACGCCGGTGAAAGTCAATAGGTTTGCTTATTTGTTTCCTTAAAGAATCCACAAATTTATCTGTTTGCTCCCACACCAAAATCAGCAGCAACAGATTGGCACCGTATGTGGGAACAGAAAAGCAATCCAACCCTATTTCATCAGCGAAAGTAGTTTCAAGCTATGCCTCCAAAGAAGGGGAAGCCGAAGGTCTCCAACTGCAGAGCCACTCCCGCTCCTTCTCCTCCTCCACTTCAGGAGGTCCTCCTTCAACCCGTCCAGCAAGTCCAGCAACCGCAGCCTTGACAGTCTCTCCCTCAACCCGTCCAGCAACCGCAGCCTGAACAGCCCCTTCCTCAGCAACCTCAGTCCCAGCAGGCTTCTCAAGAGCCTCAAAGGGTTGCCGCGGGACCCTCCCGCCGAAGTCGCCAAAGGCAACATCCTCACCATGACCATGTCTCGACATATAACCCCTCATCCGACTCCATTGCCTCTCACAGTCCTCCAACGCCGAAGAATCTCCGACACGTTATTGTTAATCGGCAGAATGGGATAGATCTTCGGACCCGCTTGGATGAGAGGCGGACCCATGACGGGATTTCCCGTCATGAACATCATAGGGGTCCAGCGATTTGGTCCCCTAGAGCCCGATCCCCCGTAGTGTAACACCCCGAATTTCAAAACAGACTGAATTCGAAGTTCCACAGGATCTTTAGACTTCTCTTCGTACAATTTTACAAGAAAATTAAAACTCTTTGTTACATCAGAGTTTACATTTACATTACATATTTACAGCGGAAGCAATTTACAACAATTTACACGAATTGAAATGTACACCACTTGAATCATTCTTTAATCAGCATACATTTCTTAGTCTTGTTAATCACTTTACCCTGCATAGAAACTGTGGGCACGTCAGTTACTTACAATCGACGCAATATTATACACGGCAATCCTCTCTATGCCGAAATAGTATAACGATTCTCAAATACTTAAACAAACTACAAACTTGATCACAAACAGAACTACAAAGGACTATCCTATAGATGTCGTGTTGTACGGTGCACTTAGTCCTTAATGCAGTTATGTATATTACATGATACTAATGCGCACTTGTTCAGATTCTATGCATCCCATACTACATAGGTCTGAGGGCAAGCCCTTAACCGTTCTTCATCTTGTAGGGTTCAATCCTTCGTCATGACTTAAACTACTACTGTAACTATGATAAGTATCCTAAATATTCTATGAATTACGAGCTCATGTCCAAACAGCCTGGAAGGCAATCCCACGTCATGTCACGACGCATCGTGAAGAACCTATGGACAATTTAACCTCCGTCATGGGACATGACACCACCCACAGTCACCAAACACCCTACGAGCGTCGCCTGCGGTACGGACTTCTGGAGACATATCCACGTCATGTCACGACGCATCGTGAAGACAGCCTGTAAATACTCTCACACCGTAGCTCTGAGGCCCTCATACTCGTGTTTTTTTCTTATTTTCATTACATCTTTACTATGTATCTAATCCTTAGTTATTTGAATCATGAACAAAATCAATTTTCTAGAGTTAGCCTTTCCACTATACCGGTCTTAACCATTTATACAACCTGACCCAAATTTTGGTCTTTTCATTTCAAATTTCATTTCAATATATTTCTTTTTTAATGCCGGTATGAGGCTTAACTATACTCTAGTTCTCAATTTTAATTCATAATCACAAAATTTGAGTCTTTATACTCATAAGTTCATTTTCACAATTAACAATTAACATGGTTTCCATTCTTTTCTATGATTCAAATCTCACATATCAAGTTCAATTTCAATTCTTGTATTTCATGCTCAAAATTTCTTTCCAATAAACACATTAGATTCTCATATCGTAGTTCCTTTTCTTTACTTAATTCAATAGTCACCAAATCGTATTTTTCATTTGTATATAATACCCAAATTAGACAATAAAATTCATAAGTAACACACTTAAATTATCTTTCATTTAAAAAATCCTCTTTGTATAATCTTCTCATGAAAATAATCCCTTTTCATATTTACACCAATGCATTTCTACTTAGTTTTCATTTCCAAACTACCTTTATTTTAGTCAAAATCATGCCCAAATATTTTTCATTAAGTCCACATAATTTTAGAGTGATTATAGTATTTTTTTCCAACATTTTTTTCAAGCCAAAAATCAATTTAAAACTCAAAAACCCAAAAATCTGTTTTTATTTGCCGAAACCCAGCATCGAACCCACAACCCGAGAGTAGCCAACCGCCACCGAAAGCCAGAACAGCCTAGGCGCCAGCGCGATAGAGTACTGGGGTTAATTAAAGATCAAGTGTGCCTCGGGTTTCGGATTTCTTTTTGAAAAAAAAGGAAACAAAATGCTCATACCCAGTTTCGAACCCAAGACCACCGAGCCCAAACCCGCGGCTACAGTAACCGAACCCAATGCACCGGCTAACCAATATGGCCAAGTGAACAATCTGATATGGTTCTAGACTACGGGGGTTATAATCTAGGTCTCTGTTCCTTTCGAATTTTTACTAAAACAAATGTTTTTGAGTTCTCTTCTTCTCCAAATTTATTCAAAAGCTCTAGATTTTATTTTTCATCTTAGTACAGTAATTCAGTAAATTAAAAATTAATTTTTGATACAAAAACACATAATTTGCTCCCTACTTCATTTGGTTCTTCAATTTTCGAATTTAGGAAAAACATAAGCATATCCTCCTTATAATTTACGCTTAAAATTTTCCTAGGTCACACATAATATTTTTATTAATAATGTATGATTATCTCAGTAATAAATTTCATTTTCATGCCAATTACAACTCAATAATCAAGGCTACATATTTCCATAGTTCTTTCTTCAATTATTCAACATATAAGCCTGTATTCTTAATTTAGCACATAACAAACAAAATGGTATCATGGTAAACATCTATATTAACCAATCATAATTTTTGCAATCAATTTAACACTCTTTCAACATACATTCAAACTAATAGCAATTTGTCTTATTTTCATAATGCATGGCTAAAATAATTAGAGTTTCTTCTTAATTTATAAATCACATCCTAGCATGATGTCTAATTAGAAGTTTAAGAGAACCACCCACCTTAAATGGAGAGAAAAAATCAAAAGAACTCCTAGAGAATCTCCTACAACGAATGAGCGAAGCCTTCTCCTCCTAGATCAAGCCACCAAGTTGACCTCTGCTTGTTGCAAGCTTTGAACCCGAGCCTCCCCTATTGCAATCCGGCCTCCTCCTTGGGTTGAAGAACACACACAAACCTCACTCTTTTCAACTCACAAAACTTCTCAATCTTTTGCCTTACAACTTGTATTTTTTTTCTCTCTTTCTTTCTTTCAACTTTTAGGTGTAATGAGAACTAGTGTAGGGGGGGGGGGGGGAGTATTTATACAAATTTTAGGATGAATGGAGGGCTAGGATTAGATAAAATGGTTAGAGATTAAGGGCCAAGAAGTACTAGGGAGTTATAGAACTACCCATGATGAGAGTAACCAACTCTCCACCACTCCCATCTCTCCCACTCTCTCCTATCCTAACCGGCCAAGGTGAAAAGGTGTGCATTGCACACACCATTGCATGCACATGCAACGTAGTGTCCCCCATTTACAAATTTGTTCATGTGACCAAAAATTAATTGTCCATGAAAAGAGTCTACACTACAAGTTAGACCATTTTGAAAGAGAATTAAGTTAAATGGGCTCACCAATGGATCAATTTAACCATGGGCTTAAAATAATTAAATTAATTAATTAATGGAGTGGGCTTAAAAGAGACAATTAGGCTTAGATTTTAATTAGGCTTTTAAAGAGAATAATTTTTGGAAAATAAAGAGGACACATACTATATAATAAATATTTTATAAAAGAAATTATACAAATAAAATTTCATGTGCAAAACACGTAAAATCACAAAATCTCATAAATGAAAATTAGGGTGTTACACGTAGACCAGGCCGTAAAAGATCTAACTCTACCAGGAGGCAGAGGGAGTCACCCCCGCGCCGTCAAAGGAGGAGCCGCACCCTGACCGGTCGATCCGCTCCAAGGGACCACCGAGATCGGGATGCACCTGTCACAAGGGCAAAATTCCAGCAGTTTCAAGAAGCGGTTCTGCGGGCCCTCAATGTTTCCCCTCGCCATGATCAAGGAGCACCTAGTCCCCAACCTGCCTCAAGCCATCACTATCGCACTCCCAGTCCTATTCCCCATGAGGATGAGTCCCGGGGATCAGCAAGATATGATCGGAGGGAAGACTCAGTCTATCGCCGTCTCCACGAGATGGAGAGGCACCTTGGCAGACTTGACAGAATTGATAGAGAAGATGAACAACGGGCGAGGAATTTCTGCCCAAGCATGCCTCTGTTCTCCCAAACCATTACGGAAGCACTGGTTCCAGAGAACTTCAAACCCCCTCATTTTGAGTCCTACAGCAGGGAGTCAGACCCCGCTGACCACATCGAGAGTTTTAAAACTCTCATGATGATCCACCAGGCGTCGGACGCGCTTCTTTGCAAAACGTTCCCAGCCACGCTGAATGGGCCAGCAAGAGAATGGTACTCACGACTCGCTTCGGCCTCCATCTTCTCTTTCGATCAGTTCGAAGGGCTCTTCCTTACTTATTTTGTGAGTAGTCATCGCGCTGAAAAGACGAGTACCTCTTTGCTGTTGCTCAATCAAAGGAAGGGCGAGCGGCTAAGGGACTATGTTAAACGTTTCACCGCTGAGGCCCGCTCCATCGCCTCCCTAGACTAGTCGGTAGGTTCGGCTGCCTTCCAATCCAACGTCATTAACGACGACCTCAGGGCATCTCTCGCTAAAAAGCCCCCTCGAGACTTCTCAGAACTCCTGCTGAGGAGTGAAAAATACATTAGGGCAGAAGATGCCCTCTTCCCACTTAACTAGAAAGATCCTATGTCCGGGAACAAATGGAAGGGCGTCAAAGATGAGGGAGCTAAGAAGCTCCAGAAAGATAATGGAGGCCAGCGTCGCCCTCCTCCTCGCTTTGAGAAGTTTACTCCTCTTTACTCCAATGTTTCAGCCATCCTGATGGAGGTCGAAAAAGAGGGGCTCCTCCCCCCACCGCCGAAGATGAATACACCGGGCAAAAAAAGAAACAAGGACAAATGGTGCCGCTTCCATAGGGACCACGGCCACGACACAAATGACTGTCGGGCCCTAAAAGACGAGATCGAGGCCCTTATTCAGTGAAGGCCACTTTCTAGGTTCTTAAGAAATGACAGGGCAGATCCTCCTCCGCCCCGAGGGGGCTAATAAGCGAACTGAGTGACACACCGAGACCCCAGATTCTGAAGCTGAAGATATTCTACATATCATACATGGAGGCCCAATGGGGGGAGATTTGAACTCCTCCCGAAAAGCCTTCGTTCGAGAGGTGAACTCTGTGCAGAACCATCCTCCTCCCAACGGCCTTGGGGTCCCTGTTACCTTTTCAGACAAGGATTTGGAAGGTGCCCGAATGCCCCATTGTGATGCCCTTGTAATCAGCCTTCATATGGCCAACTTTGATGTACGCCGAGTCCTGGTCGACAACGGTAGTTCGGTCAACATCCTTTTTCTAGAAGCCTTCCAGGGTTTTAAGCTATCCAGAGATCGACTCAAGCCTGCCGGTTATACTCTCCACGAGTTTTTTTGGGTGCCAGTGACGATCGAGGGTGTGATAACTCTTGACGTAACCGCTGGCAAAACTCCGACCACCCGAACCGAACTGATGGATTTCATGGTGGTGGATGTGAACGCAGCTTACAATGTCATTCTCGGCCAACCCGGCCTAGCTATTCTCTAGGCTGTACCCTCACCCTACCACCTGAAAATGAAGTTCCCCACCACAGCAGGAGTGGGAGAAGTGAGGGGGAGCTAGGAGACAGCTTGCAAACGTTATATGACTTCGGTTGGAGGGTCGGTCCTCTCCCTTGAAGCTCTTGAACTCCCCCAAGGGAGTAGCCAACCTATATCTAGGCCGGTCGACAAGCTGGAAGAAGTGGCCTTCTTAGAAGGAGATTCGACCAGGATATTCTAGATTAGTAAAGTCCTTTCCCCTCCCGTCAGAACCGACATTATCCGATGTATAAGGGGGAATCATGACCTGTTCGCTTGGACCACAACCGATATGTCTGGAATCTCCGAAGAACTTCTCATGCATCATCTTAGTGTTCCTTCTGGGGCCAAACCCTTCCAACAAAAGTGACACAAATTTGCTCCAGAATGCTAGTAGGCAATAAAAGAGAAGTGGATAAACTTTTGAATGCCTGGTTCATACAGGAGGTCAACTATCCCGAATGGCTGTCCAACAGTGAGATGGTTAAAAAAGCCAATAGGAGCTGGAGAATTTGGATTGATTTCACGGATCTAAACAAAGCTTGCCCGAAGGATCCGTTTCCGCTCCTGAGCATTGATGCTCTAATTGATGCAACCTCAGGCCACGAACTCTTAAGTTTCATGGATGCATTTTCCAGGTACAACCAGATCAGGATGTTCCCTCCAGATATTCTGAAGACGTCTTTCGTAACCGACCAAGGTCTATATTGCTACCGGGTCATGCCCTTCGGGCTCAAGATCGTCGGTGCCACCTATCAGTGCCTTATTAACAAGGTCTTCAAAGAACAGATCGGTTGGAACATGGAAGTCTACGTAGACGACATGTTAATAAAGAGAGTAAGCAAATCAGATCATGTTTCCGATCTTCAAGAGGCCTTTAATGTGTTGAGGAGACACAATATGAGACTGAACCCGAACAAGTGTGACTTCGGTGTCTCATCTGGCAAATTCCTTGGGTTCATTGTCAGCCAGAGAGGCATAATGGCCAACCCGGAAAAGATTCAAGCCATTCTGAATATGGCTCCTCCTTCAAGTGTCAAAGACGTACAGAGACTCACAGGACGCCTGGCGGCCATAGGGCATTTTCTCTCCAAGTCAGGAGAAAAATGACTCCCATTCTTCAAGGCCCTTAGAGGGGCAAAAGGCTTTGAGTGGGGGAAACAGCAACAGGAGTCCTTTGATCAGCTCAAGGCTTATTTGGTCAACCCCCCGCTCTTAAGCAAGCCGAAGCCTAAAGAATTCCTCTATATATACCTCACCACTTCGGAACAGACTCTCAGCGTTGTTTTGGTAAGGGAAGAAGATAAGACGCAAAAGCTAATCTACTATGTGAGTAAGGTCCTCAGAGATGCCGAACTCCATTATCCAAAGATAGAAAAGATGGTTTATGCGTTAGTCATGGCAGCACGAAAGCTCTGCCTCTACTTTCAGTATCACTCGGTGGTCGTTCTGACCGACCAGCCACTCAAGCAAGTCTTCTACAAACCCGAAACCTTGGGGCGCCTCATGAAGTGGTCTATAGAGTTGAGTCAACATGATACCAACTACCAACCCTAAACCGCTATCAAAGCACAAGCCCTGGCAAAGTTCATAGTAGAAAGCACTATCCCTGGCCCCAGATTTAGATCGTGTATGTTGATGGGTCCTCGTGCGCCGATGGGAGTGGGGCTGGGGTCATCTTCACTGGCCCCGACGACTTCATTCTTCAGTACTCACTCAGCATAAATTTTCATGCATCAAACAACGAGGCTGGATATGAGGCTCTCATAGCCGGTTTGTGTGTGGAAAGCAAGGTCAGGGCCCGATGAGTTAAAATATTCAGCAACTCACAGCTGGTAGTGAACCAAGTATCGAGGGAGTACGAAGCAAGAGATGGTCGTATGGCCAAATATTTGGCCAAGGTCAAAGGGCTGCTGGCCTCTTTCGAAGATGCACACCTCCAACGAATTCCCTGAGAAGAGAGTGCACAAGCAGATGCCCTCTCAAAGCTAGCCTCTTCTTCCCTCCAGGGGCTCGAACAAACCGTCTTAATAAAAGTTCTCTTGAGACCTAGCATCGAGGAAGAAGATCCCGAACTGATGGAGATGCTGCCCCTAGAAATCAGGGAGAATTGGATGATTCACTTGCTCGAATTTCTCAAAAATGGAGTCCTCCCTACAGACCCCAAAGAGGCTCGAAAAATCAGAACCAGAACCAAGTGATACACGCTCATAGAAGGGGTTATGTACAAATGCTCTTACACTTAAGTGGACGGCAGACCCTACTTGAGATGTCTCTCCCCTGAGGAAGCCCAGTATGCTCTGAAGGAGGTCCATGAAGGGATGTGTGGCGCTCATTTGGGAGCAAGGTCCCTCACCCGCAAAATCCTGAATTATGGATACTTCTAGCCCACACTCCTCAGCGACGCCGAATAACACGTTCACCAATGCATCCCCTACCAAAAGTTCTCAACAATTTGCTGCTTACCACAAGCCCAACTCTCCTCCTTATCCAGTCCAACCCCTTTTGCAATGTGGGGAATGGACTTGCTCGGGCCTTTCCCTCTAGGGCCGGGCTTGCTGAAGTTCCTTGTCGTTGCAATCGACTACTTCTCTAAATGGATCGAAGCCGAGCCTCTAGAGACAGTCACAGAGAACAGAGTCCAGCATTTCTTTTGGAAGAATGTAGTCTGCCGCTTCCGGGTATCTTGGTAACGGACAATGGGACCCAATTTTCGGGAGCAGCCCTTCACAATTTTTTGTACAGACCTTGGTATCCAGCAACAATTCTCCTCGATATCCCATCTGCAATCCAATGCTCAAGAAGAGAACGCCAATTGGCAAATTCTCTCCATCCTGAAAAAGTGACTTGACATGTCTGCTAAGGGATCATGGTGTTGGATCCTGTAGGCAAGGCAAGAAACACTAGAGGGGGGGGGGGGGGGGGAGTGAATAATGTTGTATAAAAATTAATTACTGAAATTGAACTTTTTCTTCTGTCCAGTCGACTTGAAAAGAGAAATAATTCGATTGAGGCGTCAGATTATAAGAGTATTTTAGACAACTCTGATCAGTCGACTTGCCAGACAAGTTTTTGAAGAGTATGTTATACCAGTCTGACCAGTCGACTTAAAGTGGAGATGCAGTCAATTGTCCAGACAAGTTTTCGAATAAGAATTAAATGCAAGTAAAGAAAATGCAAGTTCAGAGAAATACAACCACAGAGTACACACGATGTATCATGGTTCGGTTCTCCCGATCTACATCCAGTCCCCAAGCAACCCACTTGAGTTTTCCACTATTTTGAAAAAATACAAGAATACCCTACGGCATTTAGACAACAACCTTGTCCAACCCGTAAACCTCTCTCACCACTAAAGAGAGAAAACCCACTCTTTAACCAAGAGAAAACCTGACTCTACAACCTAGAGCCATACTCTCCAACCGAGAGGACCACTCTCACAACCCGAGAGTGAAGGGAAAACAATAAGAAAGATACAATCAACCTATAGCCTTGTTTTATGATTGTGATTTTTGTATAGTGGCTAATAAGTCACTTCTGAAATCAGTCCAAAATGAAATCAATGTTATATTGGACTGAGATTCAGAGAACCAAGACTTAGAAGATTAGAGTGCTTGTTTGAATACTAGTTCTCTTTCAAAAGCAAGAAAAAAACTTAAACTTTTTATCAAAATGCTTGGAACCTTTCAATGGTGATTCCTAGGCTCTATTTATAGATAGGAATCACTAGGACGTTATAAATCAGTTAATAAAACTGATTTAAAATGGATATAAAAACTTTTTAATTTGAAAAATAAGTTTTAAATTCTGAAATCTGTCGAAACGACTTGAACAGTCGACTGGGTTGCCATGATGAGTCGGCTGGCCAGAGTTTAAAAGAGTTCAGACAGTTTCGTACTGGTACAGTTGACTGGTGCCATAAGGCAGTCGACTGGTACTTAACAGCTGATCCAATTCAAACTGTTTCGACCTTTAATCTTTTGAAAAACACTCAGTTATAAAGATGTGTGAGTGTGTGTGTGTGTGACAAGGCTGTAACATCAATCTAAGACTCAAAAAAGATAAGATTACAATTTGTTTTACAAAACATTTAATAACACATTGAAGCACGGGTCATGTCTTGAGTCTTGAGTCTTGAGTCTTGAATAAGAGCTTGAGCCTTTGTAGTTTGATCAGTTTTCTTTGAGAGCTGCATTGGAGCACTTTGCACTTGTGTATCATACATATTATGGACCTTGATACATCCTGCATTATATAAGAAGTAGCACAACTTTGCATTGTGTTGTAGTCATCAAAACCTAGAATCAACATTCTTCCCCTTTTTGATGATGACAACACAATAGCTTACAATAATAGAAATATTACACATGCTCAATGCTCCCCCAATGAATGTACAAAATGCATATGTTAAAAAACATGCACAAAAAGATGCACAAAGATATGCATAAAAATTACACACACACATAGCTTTTTCTCCCCCTTTGGCATCAACAAAAAATGGGAGGAAAATAAATAGTAGATAAAAAAAAACATTGTAAGAGAACAAATACATATCAAAACCAAAGCAAATTTATATATAGAAATTTGAAATACATTGTTCAAATTATGACATAAACTAGAAAATACATAAGAAGTAAAAAATAGAAAAAATAACTAATCAGTCTTCGTCATCTTCGTCTTGGGCACCCTGAGAGGGAGGAGGTGGAGGTGGAAACTGAGAAGTGAACAAGTGAGTAAGATGGGAAAGGCTGGCATCAAGAGTGTCTTGACGATCCATGATATAATTGACAGAAATGTAAAGACTCCTAGGATCTTCATAATCAGCTGTAGGACGAGACGAACTAGAAACAGAAGTCTGACGAGCGGTAGAAGCTAGGGGGATAGGAGGTGTATTCCTACGAGGTGACCTAGGTGGAGAGGTGAGAAGCTTCATACGTGCTAGACTTACACGATCAAAGGACTCATAGTGTTTTACAACACTCGTCTCCGAATCGAGATCAACTTCATAAGCGGAGAAGATGTGAGTGAATAAAGCACCAAAAGGAAGAAATGAAGAATGAGTCTTATGAAGCCGATTAAAGATGACTTGACCCCAATTTATCTTTATATTGCCAAAAATTGCATAAACGGCATGTTGCAACTCATGGGAATACTAGTCATAACTCCCTGTTTTGGGAATAATGTTATATGACAGTATGCGTGCAACTAGCTTAGCAATAGGAGTAATTGATCGATTGGTCATAGGAGGACCTCGATTTGGCAAATAAATTCTTGACAATATGGTGTCATCATCCATCTCAACATCTCCTATATCAATCCCTTCATCAGATAGACCCAAAATAAGTCCTAATCTAGCAGGGGTGATTTTCATGCGGATATTTTTTTACTGAAGTTAGTATAAATATCTCGCTACCATCCTCCGATGTGACAATCTTCATATTTGTGTAAAACAAATATATAAGTTGAGGGTAGTAACAGGGTTGGTTCACCAAGGACAACAAATTAAATAATCCACATTGTTCAAACAATGGGACTAAAGGAAACCTATCAAGATCTGGAAAATTAACGAATCTTCTCGAAAAAATGACAATAGAACAAATGATATACCATTTATCAATAAGACTTGGACTTCTTAAATACTAGAGATAATCCTTTGTGGATTGCCCCTTCTCAACATTAGATATACAAGATCTTTTAGGAGGCATAAGGAAAAACTCTAGAAAATAAACAAAGAAAGGAATCAAGGGATTTTACCAACAATGAGAGGTAAAGAGAAGCACAATAGCTTCAAGAGACCTTGGAAAACCACTTGAAATTGGAAAGAAAGCTTCGAAAACTGGAATCGCCAGCCGACTTCTAGAGCTCGGTTCGGTTTGGAGAGCAGCCGACTTCAGTGAAAGAGAATGTGAAAAAGAGGGGAAGTAAAAAATTAGGGTTTTTTCTAAGAGTCCATGGCTGAGATTGAGGCTGGAGGAAATCAAAGGTGCAGGACGATCAAAGGGTAACAAAAGGTAAAAGATTCGCCTAAAAAAAGGTGCCAATTTCGAATATGAAAGAAGAGCTGATTCGCGACAGTCGACTGGAGTGTAGGATCAGTCGACTTAGTCGAGAGCAAAAAAGATAAACGAAAATAGCAATAATACAATGGGCAGTCGACTTGGTACTGTTCACAGCCAACTTTCTAGAGCGTGAATTTCAGATACAGATAGGTAAAAATACTGGGTAAGTCGACCGAAAAGAAGTTTTAAGTCGACTTACCAGAGTTAAAATTTCAAGAAACATCATGAAATCTACAAATTCCTAGTTCTTTTCTAAAAGTGATAAAAGTGTCTTCCTTAAGTGGTTTAGTAAAGATATCTGCTACTTGTTTATCAGTAGAAATAAAGTCTAAAGAAATATCTCCCTTTAAAACATGATCACGTAGAAAATGATGTCTAATATCAATGTGTTTCATACGTGAATGTTGAACCGGATTTTTAGATAAGTTAATGGCACTGGTATTATCACCACAGTATAACAAGTTTTGAAAATGAAATACCATAGTCTAATAGGATTTGTTTCATCCACAAAATTTGGGCACAAGCCAAACTTGCAGCGATATATTTAGCTTCTGTAGTAGATAGGAATACCGAATTTTGCTTCCTACTGCACCAAGATACTAGAGAGTGTCCCCAAAAGTGACACATTCCACTAGTACTTTTTCGGTCAGTTTTACTACCAGCAAAATCCGCATTCCTATTTGACAAAAGTTGAAAATTATCGGTGCGTAGATAAAATAAACCATAATCAGACATGCCTTTAATGTATCTTAAAATATGTTTCACAGCTTTTCAGTAAGAGTCTTTAGGACTTGACTGGTATCTAGCACCCAAAATACATTAAACATAATTTCTGGTCTACTAGTAGTTATATATAAGAGTGGGCTAATCATATCTCGATAGAGTTTTTGATCGACATTATTACCTAATTCATCTTTGTCAAGGGTAGTGGTAGTAGCCATAGGTGTGGTCTTACTACTTGTGCTATCCATGCCAAATCGTTTGAGTAATTCCTTAGCATATTTTTCTTGATTAATAAATATGTCATTTGGTGACTGTTTAATTTGTAGTCCAAGTAAATAATTAAGTTCACCCATGTGACTCATCTCAAACTCATTTTTCATGGTATTAGCAAACTCTTGATATAGATTACTATTAGTAGAACTAAAAATTATGTTATCTACATATATTTGTTTGATCAAAATATCGGTCTCAGTTCTCCTAATAAACAAAGTAGTATCTACTTTACCTATTTCAAAACCCGTTTCTAAAAGAAAAGTCTTCAATCGATCATACCAAGCACGAGGTGCTTGTTTAAGACCATATACAGCCTTTTTTAATTTAAAAATATGGTTTAGGAATTGTTCATGTTCGAAACCAGGTGGTTGCTTAACATAAACATCTTTCTTTATAAACCCATTAAGGAAAGCACTTTTAACATCCTTTTGGAAAAGTGTAAAGTTTACCAAACAAGCAAAAGATAATAAAATACAAATTGATTCTAGTCTAGCAACAAGAGCATATATTTCATCAAAATCTATGCCTTCTTGATTATACCCTTGTGCAACTAGTCTAGCTTTATTCCTAACGACTTGCCTGATTCATCTAACTTATTCTTGAATACCCATTTGGTACTAATTGTATGATCAGGAGGTCATGGAACTAAATCCCATACATCATTCCTTATAAATTGGTTTAACTCATCTTGGATGGCATTCATCCAAAACTCATTCTCACAAGCTTCTTGTATATTCTTCAGTTCAAAATCTGACAAGAAAGCCGTGTGAGAAATCATATTAACATGAGATCTTGTCTGAATACCACGTGAAATGTCACCAATTATTAAGTCATGCGGATGATCTCTAACTTCAACAAAAGATTTTGGTAAAGTTGAAGATATCATAACAGGATCAGTTGACTTGACTAGTTCATCAGTCGACTGATTCACATCAGTCGACTTGACTTCCTTATCAGTCGACCTATCCGTAAGGGTAGTTTGCTCTAAAGATGTAATAACCTTACTTAAAGGTGATGAATCAGTTTCATCATCTTCAATTAAAGTTGATGAAGGCAGAGATTCATCAAATGCAACATGCATGGATTCTTCAATAGTCAATGTTGACTTGTTGAAGATCCTATATGCCTTACTCCTATTGGAGTATCCTATAAAGATGCCCTCATTAGATCTAGGATCAAAGTTATCTAGATTATCTTTAGTGTTTAAAATGAAATACTTATATCCAAATATTTTGAAATAAGATATTTTAGGAATTCTATCAAAAAATAGCTCATAACATGTTTTCTTAAGCTTAGGCCTTATCAATATTCTATTTAAAACATAACAAGCTGTAGCAATAGGTTCAGCCCAAAAGTCCTTAGGTAAATTGCTTTCAACAAGCATGGTACGTTCACATTTTTGCAAAGTCCTATTCTTTCTTTCGACCACTCCATTTTGTGGTGAAGCTCTAGGAAATCCAAATGAATGAGTTATACCATTCTTGTTACAATATTCTGCAAACGTTTCATTCTCAAATTCTCCACCATGATCACTTCTAATAGTGACTATGGTTAGAGATTTTTGATTTTGAATCCGTTTACAAAAATTTGCAAATTCATCAAAAGCATCATTCTTATGTTTTAAAAAGAAAGTCCAAGTGAATCGTGAAAAATCATCTTCTAAAACAAATACATACCTACTTTTATTTAAAGAAGCAACTCTAGTAGGGCCAAATAAATCCATGTGGATTAATTCGAGAGGCCAACTAGTAAAAATTAATTCTTTTGTTTTAAAAGTAGATTTAATTTGTTTACCTAGTTGACATGCATCACATAACTTATCTTTTTTATAGGATAGTCTTGGCAGCCTTTTAACTAAGTTGTTCTTAGACAATTTAGCAAGAGTTTTCATATTCACATGGCCAAATCGTTTATGCCATAGCCAAGAATCATTATTAGAAGCTACTAAGCAAAAATCATATGACTTTAAACACAATTCATAAATGTTATTCTTTTTAAATCCTTGAAAATTTATATTTTGTATGGTAGAGTCAAAACATGCATCTTTTTCAAAAATTATTTTATATCCCTTATCACACAATTGGCTAATACTCAACAAATTATGCTTAAGTCCACTAACTAGAAAAACATCTTCTATTGAAGGGTTAGTGTGCTTACCGACCATGTCTATTCCAATGACCTTCCCTTTATTGTTGTCATCGAATGTGACTGTTCCGCCATCAATTTCTTGTATGGAAGATAGGAGGTTGGCATGACCAGTCAAGTGCTTTGAGCATCCACTGTCAAGTATCCACCGATCTCTTTTAGGTACCTATAAAATTTTCAATGTGAATATGGTACCCTTTTCATTGGGTCCAAAAAAGAATAGTTCTTAGGAAACCAAACCCAAAGAGAGTTTGATTTTCCACCAAATGCAGAAATATAAATTACAGAGTTACATACAGTAAGAATATATGAATTTATGTAAGTAATTCTATCTTTCAGACTTAGGTTGACTGGAACCCATATATTTTTGCTATGTCCAGTCGACTTTACCGAACCTTTTAGTCGACTGTTAATGAAATCCAGTCGACTGGGAGATAGAATAGGTTGACTTATCTAAGGTTTTCGTCTCTTTGAATGAAACTCAGAACCTCTGGACAGGCGACTGATATTTGTGTTCAATCGACTGGTCTAAACAATAGATCTACTCTTTTCATTAAAACTTACAGTTTTTGACTTTTCAAAAACTCATACAGTTTATTCTTAACACTAGAAATAGGTACGGATTTATTTACACTAGTGTTCTTAGAAGCATGAAGTTTTTCAAGAGACTTTTCAAAACCAAGTCCAAATCTTTTATTAGTTTGTACTTGATTTTGGAGAACATCGTTTAAATTCTCCTTTCCTTTATTAAATTTAGATACATTCTTGGATATCTCTTCATAATTTTTCTTTAGAGACATAAGATCTATATCTAAACTAGAAAGTCAAGAATTTAAAGATTTCACTTCTTTATCTAAGTCAAGATTCTCTTGGAAAAGTGTTTGAATTACTTTCTCCAAGTTCTTAACTCAAATTTTTTCTTTCTTAAGCTCTTGAAAAATCCCGTTGAAAGCATCTAGTAAATCATTAGAATCATAACCATCACTTACTTGATTTTGAGAAGCCATAAAGCAACCGTTAGCAACCTCATTTGTCTCTTCATTTTCTTCTTCCGATGAAGAGTCGCTGTCATCCCAAGTTGCTTGGTACGCCTTTTTGTTCTTCATGAACTTGTTCTTTATGTACTTGTCCTTCTTGAAGTTGGACGCCTTTCCTTTAGATTTCACATTCTTTAGTGGGCAATCCCTCTCATGTGTCCTGTCTTGTTACACTTGAAAGAAGTTGGAAGTTCATTAGTATCCTTAGATTTTGAATTAAATTTACCTTTCCTTAGGAACTTTTTGAACTTCCGTGTGAACATGGCTATCTCTTCCTCATCTTCTTCTTCATCCTCGAAGTCCGACATGGCCTTAAATGCTAGTATCTTCTTCTTTGATTGTTGAGGTTCAGATCCTTCTTGCATTCTTCAAGTTGTATCCATACGCCATGAGATTTCCCACAAGATTCTAAAGAGAAAGTTGTGTTAAATTGTTAGCCTCTTCTATGATGGTGGTCTTCTTCTCCCATTCGGGGGTTAGTGCACGAAGAACCATCCTCAACATTTCTGATTGAGTGTACGTCTTTCTAAGCGCCACAAGAGAATTTGTAATATCTGTGAACCTTGTGATCATTTCAGACACATTCTCATTTTCGTTCATGCGGAACATCTCGAACCTGAGAACAAAACATATATTTTAGATTCTTTTACTTTATTAGTTCCTTCATGAGTTACCTCGAGTGTGTGCCAAATTTGATGTGCGGTTGTTGCATTGGACACACGATTGAATTCCTCCTTGGTAAGAGCACAAAATAGCGTGTCTATCGCCTTTGCATTGATCATTGTTTTGCTCTTCATGTCGTCTTTCCATTGTGCATATGGAATGGTAGGAGCGGTGTACTCGGTCTCCGTCGTGTTCCATATCTCATAGTTGATGGACTGAAGGTAGATCTTCATTCTACACTTCCAATAGTTGTAATTGGTTCCATCGAAGAGGGGTGGCCTTTATGTGGATTGCCTTTCATGGTATTGGTTTGGATTAGAAGTAGTTGCCATTGCACTCAACCAGGCTCTGATACCAAATGTTGGATCCTGTAGGTAAGGCAAGAAATACTAGAGGGGGGTGAATAGTGTTGTATAAAAATTAATACCGAAATTGGACTTTTTCTTTTGTCCAGTCGACTTGAAAAAAGAAATAAGTCGACTGAGGCGTCAGATTATAAGAGTATTTTAGATAAATCTGATCAGTCAACTTATAGCGGAAAATAATCGACTTGCCAGACAAGTTTTCGAAAAGTATCTTATACCAGTCTGACCAGTCGACTTAAAGAGGAGACGCAGTCGACTGTCTAGACAAGTTTTCGAATAAGAATTAAATGCAAGTAAAGAAAATTCAAGTTCAGAGAAATATAACTACAGAGTACACACGATGTATCCTGGTTCGGTCCTCCCGACCTACATCCAATCCTCAAGCAACCCACTTGAGATTTTCTACTATTCTTGAAAAAATACAAGAATACCCTACGGCGTTTAAACAACAACCTTGTCCAACCCGTAGACCTCTCTCACCACTAGAGAGAGCAAATCTACTCTTCAAACCAAGAGTGAAAACTTGACTCTACAACCTAGAGCCCTACTCTCCAACCGAGAGGACCACTCTCACAACCCGAGAGTGAAGGGAAAACAATAAGAATGATACAATCAACCTATAGCCTTATTTTGTGATTGTGATTTTTGTATAGTGGCTAATAGGTCACTTCTGAAATTAGTCCAAAACGAAATCAATGTTATATTGGACTGAGATTCAGAGAACTAAGACTTAGAAGATTAGAGTGCTTGTTTGAATACTAGTTCTCTTTAAAAGCAAGAAAAAAAACTTTAACTTTTTATCAAAATGCTTGGAACCTTTTAATGGTGATTCCTAGGCTCTATTTATAGAGAGGAATCACTAGGACGTTATAAATCAGTTAATAAAACTGATTTAAAACAAATATAAAAACTTTTGAATTCAAAAAACAAGTTTTAAATTCTGAAATCTGTCGAAACGACTTGAACAGTCGACTGGGTTGCCATAATGAGTCAACTGGTCAGAGTTTGAAAGAGTTCAGACAGTTTCGTACTGGTACAGTTGACTGGTGCCATAAGGCAGTCGACTGGTACTTAACAGCTGATCTAATTCAAACTGTTTCGACCTTTAATCTTTTGAAAAACACTCAATTATAAAGATGTGTAAGTGTGTGTGTGTGACAAGCCTGTAACATCAATCTAAGGCTTAAAAAAGATAAGATTACAATTTTTTTTACAAAACATTTAATAACACATTAAAGCACGGGTCTTGTCTTGAGTCTTGAGTCTTCAGTCTTGAATAAGAGCTTGAGTCTTTATAGTTTGATCAATTTTCTTTGAGAGCTGCATTGGAGCACTTTGCACTTGTGTATCATACATAGTATGGACCTTGATACATCTTGCATTATACAAGAAGTAGCACAACTTTGCATTGTGTTGTAGTCATCAAAACCAAGAATCAACACATGGGTCGAGCAGCTCCCCAATGTGCTCTGGAGCTATCGCATTACTAAGAGGACCCCCGCAGGAGAATCTCCCTTCAACCTCACTTACGGCTCCGAAGCCATCATCCCGCTGGAGGTAGGCCTGCCTTCTCCCCGCTTGGTTGCCTTCAATGAAGAACAAAACTCGAACCAGCTTCGGGGCAACTTGGACCTAATCGAAAAGGTACGAAAAAGATCCTCCATCTGTCAGGAGATTTATTGACGTAGGATTGAGCAGTCCTACAACAAGAGAGTCTGCTCTACTAATCTCAAATAAGGAGATTTGGTGCTTAGAAAGCTATCAATTTCTTTTCCAAGCAAGAAAGGAAAGCTGGCGCCCAATTGGGAAGGAGCATATACGATCTCCAAAGTTGTCCGGCCTGGCGCTTATCAACTTGAAGACCTGGGGGGCAAGAGAGTACCGAGGACATGGAATGCGGAACACTTGTTGAAGTACCAAGAGGGTGTTTGAACACCGGTCCAAGCAACTTCAACTCCTAAAGCGTTCTTGAAGCATTTATAAATTTTCTTCCTATTCATTTAATTTTTTGAATTGTGATAATGGCTTGCAACTCAGAAGCAACCACTTAGTCATCTTTAATAAAAGCAATTCACTTCCTGGAAATTCTCTTTTCTAAATGTTCTAGTTTTCTTACCTTGAAGCGTACAAAAATCTCTCTTAAATAACAAGTTCGGAGCCTAATACTTGGTTCGATGATGCTTTAGCTACTTGCGAACGAGCAAGTACAAAGTAGCTCACCATTCGAAATTGCTCCCACAACTGTTGAAACTCTCTTAACGACAAGTTCGGAGTCCAACACTTGGTTCAATGCTACTTTAGCTACTTGTAAACAAACGAGTACAAAGTAGCTCACCATTCGAAATTGCTCCCATAACTATTGAAACTATCTTAACGACAAGTTCGGAGTCCAACACTTGGTTCGATGCTACTTTAGCTACTTGCAAACAAGCGAGTACGAAGTAGCTTACCTTTCAAAATTGTTCCCATAACTGTTGAAACTATCTTAACGAAGTTCGGAGTTCAACACTTGGTTCGATGCTACTTTAGCTACTCGCAAACAAGCAAGTACGAAGTAGCTCACCATTCGAAAGTACTCCCACAATAGTTGAAATTCTCTTGCAAAACTTATCAAAAGACTTAACATGATCGAAAGATGTATATTATTCCCTCAAATTTAGTTATACAAGTCTTATTCAAGACCAAAAACTCATACCATACAAACTACAAAATTACAAAATTGCACCCTAGCTCCTCCTAGGAAGGGGGACGCTCCGATTAAGCGATACGTGCGGGCAGCGAGCGCCGTGTGGTTCTCTTCTCATCTCCACAGAAGTCTTTAGGCCAGCAAGCCGAGTTAAGCCATCGGCACCCAAGGGCCTGACTGTCGCTCCGACAGATGCCCCGCTCGATGAGCCCGCCACGCTACTTTGCACGTCCCCAGGATTCCGTAGGGTAGGTGACTAACGGAGTGCTAACTCATGGAACGATCTTCCCTGTGCATAATCCCCCCGTGGGCAAGAGGTGCTCCTCACGTTGCTCCATTCGGAGAGTCGCTTCAAGTGAAGATTCTCCGCCTCTAATTCAACAAGTCACCCCTTGAGAGAGTCGTCAGTGATTCTGAGCTTCAAGTGTGGTACCCCGCTCGTACTCCACCCCTGAGATGGCTCTAAGATGGTCATTCGCAGATGAGCCGCTTGAAAACTCTTCTCGAGCACCACATTCTTCAGCTCGTCTCTCTCCGACCTCACTTTGAACAACGAGTTCCTCAGCTCGTCCCTCTCTGCTCTTACTCTGGACAACGGGATCTTCAGCTCGTCCCTCTCAGTCCTCACCACGTGTAGAGAGTGTCGAAGGAACTTTAGCCTAGACACCTTGCTAGTAGCCATTGAGGGGCCGACCTCTCCTCCCTCGGGGGGTACTTCTTGAAGACTCTGCTCAAGATGCCTCACCTCAATATTTCTACGAGCCAGAGTCAATCTCACTTGGCAGAGCTCCAACCTAGTGACTCCGAGTTGCGTGCGAAGATACAGTGCCTCGTCAATCTGGGAAAGGCAACCAAAAATAAAGTGTAAATTACTAATATTAAGAAGCCACATGATGGTGCAACGGCTAAACAAAGCTACTACAGAGCGATCCAAAAGCAAAACAAGCCCACAACTGTTTCGAAACATCACAACACTTGTCAAAACAAATTCATTCAACTTCAGCAAAAAAATACAGGAAGTGGTGGCCAGTCCGCTATAGGGCATCAAAACAAGTGCATACGAGAAGAAAAAAGAGCGACTAAAAAGCATGACGAAGATGGGAAGGAATCAGGAGACCACCTTGGTAGGCGACTCCAAAAGTGCTGTGACCCCGCGACCGTCCTCCTCGGTTGTCTCTGCGGGGGTTGTGTGAGGATCCTTGGCGACGTCCTCTCCCTCGCCCACTTCTTCTTCTTCCGCTTCTTCAACCAGCCCCTCGATTGTCGGAGCAGTCGCGCCTTCAAGGAGATCATATAGGCAGTACCCCAAGCCATCAAAACTGGGGACGCGCGCCTCCACGGCCTTTAGCGCCCTAGCATAGGACTGCTCCATATTCATGCACATATACGGCTTCGCTTCGGCCCTAATCCCCTCTGCAACTGCTTCCACTGCGGCCTCCCTCTCCCTCGCTGCGTCCTCAGTGGCCTTCGCAGCCATCTCCATGTCTTTGTCGGATCTCTCTGCCTCCCTGTCTGCCCTCTCTTTCTCAAGAGAGATCTGTTCATTCGCCTTAGCCAAGGCGGCCTCGAGAAGTTGGATCTGAGCGGCGTGAGACTCGAACAACCATTTTTCTGCCTCAAACATTTTCACAGCTTTGGCGCGCTCCGACCTATCTCTATTGCTCGCCGCCTTAAGATCATTCTCTTGTTTGGCGAACTGCTCCATCATATTGTCATGCCCCGCTTCCCAAAAAGGAATACGGAATACGAGTATGCGATACAAGTCCAGCGAATGGCTTTCATCATTCATAAGCTGTCAGGATCTTTACAACATATACAAGAATAAACAAGAGGTATACAAGAGGAATAGTCAACTACGCATGCATAACTGAGTTAATATAGTCAACAAGATTACTTGAAATAATAAACAAGAATACTAAATTTCAAATAATCAAGTCTGCAACAAAATACACGTCTGGAAAAAAATGCCCAATACAAAATCATCCATGTAACAAGTTACAAATTATTCAAGATAAGCAACAAGAATAAATAAATGTAGCAAGAACCTAGCCAACTAGAATATTTGATCACCTACTCCATCGGGCAGCTGGTCACCAAAGTCTGCAAGTGACAAATTTGCAGGAAAATAAAAGAGAAAACAAATGTCCATCAATGCAAGTTACGGGCTGCTTGTATTGCAGGCAACAAGTAAAGGAAAAACAAATAGACAAGAATAGAGTAAGAGCGGAAGCAAGTATAGAAGTAACATGAAAGGAATGTGACACGAACACAATCAGATAGCATGGCAAGATAAATGGGTGCAAGTGGCATGTAATAAGTGTCAAGTATCATGCAAACGAGTAATGAGTAACAAGTGTCAAGTAATCATGTATCATATACAAGTATCAAGTAACAAGTGTCAAGTGATCATGTATTCTCAGTCTAGTATCAAATCCTATCTAGGTAGCACTTCATGCATCCCAAATTTTTACCACATGGTTGCTACATTCATGCAAGTTGCATTTTAGATTTCATCGTGGATCATAGAGGGTAGTGTACTCAGGAACAAGTATCAAGTATCATGTATCGAGTATCAAGTATCTTGCATCGAGTATCACGTGTCAAGTGTGCAAGTATCAAGTAATCACGTGTCAAGTATCAAGTATCAAGTATCAAGTATTCGGAACACAACCTTCTTGGCACAGAAATCAATGATGGCATGGGACTCACCCAACCAATCCATACCGAGAATGACATCGAATCCGGAATTCCCAGTGATGACCAGGTTGGCCTTGAAATCCGCTCCACCGATAACCACGAGACTCTATTTGCATCCCGAGAACAAACAACAACACCGCCACCTGTGATAATGCTCCAAGCCCCAGGCATGATGCTGCATGCCAACTGGTGCCGAGTCACAAAGTGGGAAGAGACGAAGGAGTGGGTCGCCCCGAAATCAAAGAGAACATGAGCAGGGAAAAAACAAATTAGGATAACACCTAAGATAGAACCAAGAAGCAAGGGAAAAGAAACGACGATCAAGAAAGAGGAAAAACAATGCAAAGCAGATAATATGAAAGAACAGAGCAAAGGAATGAAGGAAACAAAGGAAATAACAAAACAAAGAAAAGCAAGGATACCTGCAACAACACCTTCTACCGTCTCAGCATCTACAGCTGTCAGGTTGAAAGCCTAACCTCTTCTGGGAACCGCAGTCCTCTGACCGACAATCTGGCACCGAGGGGGAAGCGATGGCCGAATCGGACCACGAGCTGGCACTACCTGCTGAACCGGATCCCTAGCTGGAAGAGCCATCCTCTACTGCGGGCAATCTCACAATGAGTGGTCAGCAACACCACAGCCAAAACAACGACGATTGGCGCGCCTGTAATCCTTGCACTCATGCCCAGCAAGTCGGTAAAAGTCATAAAAACTAACTCTCGGAGGACCAGCAGAAGAGTAGGGAGCTGCCTTGACCGGATGGGCTAGGACTTGCCTCCGAATCGTCCCACCAGAAGGCCTAGCAACAACAGCAGAGTGCTGAACAGTCTACTAGGGAGGAGCCAACCTACAGCGAGCCTGCTCCTGAGCTCGGGCTGCCTCAAGCCTCAGCATAAGTATGTAGACAAAGGGAGACGAGATGCATCTGAATATCTCGCTCAAGCCCTAGAAGAAATCTCCGAGCTCGATCCTCTTCGTTTGCCACTAGAATGGCTGCGAAGCGGCTAAGCCTGGTGAATTCAGCCACAAACTCATCCACTGACCTGGCACCCTGTTCCATGAGAGTCTCATGTTACAATATTGTATGAACAATATGTAACAAAGTTCCAATAATAGAACAGCAACCAACCTGTTTCAGGGCGAGCAATTGCTGCTCCATCTCAACCCGAATGCTGCTAGGGAAGAACTTCTCCAAGAAGCTCCTGGTGAACGTGGTCCAAGCAATGGGCCGCGGGAGCCTTTCGGACTCAGTCCTCCCCCAAATGTGGGCAAGGTCTACCAACTGGATGGTCACCACATCCACACGATTAGCATCAGCAACTCTCACTGCCAACAACAACTGCTCTATCCAGATCAGCCACTATTCGGCCTCCAAAGACGTCTCAGTGCCGGAAAATTTGTCAAAGTGCAGCCTCATAAAATGTGCCACTGTACCCGGATAAGGAGGGAGAGCTGTCTGCATAGGCACAACGGGAGTCGGGTTCCGAGCAACCTCCAATGCGGCCATCACAAGGTCACTGTGATTCTGCTGTATTTGGATCAATTGCTCCAACACATTCGTAACAGCCTCTAATCCAGGTTATTCCTCCTGTGGATAGGAAGTGTAACTTCTGCGAGCCATGGCCTGCACAAATCCAAAACAGTTAGTATTCAGATCAATGTTGATTATAATTTATTCATGTTACTGCATGGTCTGTACATTGTTGAGCCAATCCTTGATTGAGCCTAACTTGTCTAATATATTAGTCAAGCTAATACATTAGCCAACCTGGAGCTCTGATACTGCTAAAAACCCTGTCACGTCCCGCTTCCCAAAAAGAAATACGGAATACGAGTACGCGACACAAGTCCAACGAATGGATTTCACCATTCATAAGTTGTTGGGATCTTTACAACATATACAAAAATAAACAAGAGATATACAGGAGGAATAGTCAACCACGCAAGCATAATTGAATTAATATAGTCAATAGGAATACTTGAAACAAGAAACAAGAATACTAAATTTCAAATAATCAAGTCTAGAACAAAACACAAGTCTGGGACAAAATTTCCAATACAAAATAATCCATGGAACAAGTAAAAAATTATTCAAGATAAGAAACAAGAATAAATAAATGTAGCAAGAATCCAGCCAACTAGAATCTTTGATAACCTACTCCATCGGGCAGCTGGTCACCAAATTCTACAAGTGACAAATTTGCAGGAAAAGGAAAGAGAAAACAAATGCCCATCAATGCAAGTTACGGGCCGCTTGTATTGCAGGCAACAAGTACAGAAAAAACAAATAGACAAGAATAGAGTAACAACGGAAGTAAGTACAGAAGTAACATAAAAGGAATGTGACAGGTACACAATCAGATAGCATGGCAAGATAAATTGGTGCAAGTGGCAAGTGGCAAGTAACAAGTGTCAAGTATCATGCAAACGAGTAACTAGTAACAAGGGTCAAGTAATCATGTATCATGTACAAGTAACAAGTAACAAGTAACAAGTGTCAAGTGATCATGTATTCTCAGTCTTGTATCTAATCCTATCTAGGTAGCACTTCATGCATCTCAAATTTTTATCACATGGTTGCTATATTCATGCAAGTTGCGTTTTAGATTTCATAGTGGATCATAGAGGGCAGTGTACTCAGAAACAAGTATCAAGTATCATGTATCGAGTATCAAGTATCATGCATCGAGTATCACGTGTCAAGTGTGCAAGTGTCAAGTAATCACGTGTCAAGTATCAAGTATCAAGTATCAAGTATCAAGTAACATGTATCATGTAGGACCTATAGATACTCTTCCAAGTACACGTTTATGCATTTTCCACTATTAGATCTTTCCCTTTAATCCCGGCTTAGTTTCTTGTTATAATTATTTAAATCAAGCAAATGTGTACAAACAAGACAAGAAACATGGTAAGATAACAAGGAACAAGTACAAGTTGAAAGAAGGACACGAACGGATGACAAACGACTCATCAAGGGCTAAGATAACGAAACTTCTAGTTTTGGAAAGTAAGATAGTACTGCACCAAATCTGAGTTTTCCGTTGCCACAAACATGCAAATCTGGATCCGTCAGAAAATCCTAAAAATAGACTCTCGGCCCGAATCCAGCACATATATACAAGTCAAATAATAATCACAGAAACAGGGCTCAAAACAGAATTATGTACAGAAATCATGTTCAGCCAGAGATTACAAGATTGTATTCACTAGCATGAAAATGAGATAAAAATTTATTGATTAAATCCAAGAAAAATCTGGAGTATTCTCCAGTATGTCTACTATTAAAAAATACAATTTCATAATATAACAACATAGATAACATAGTCAAATAAATTCAGGAAACAGTAAGATATAGCAAATTTGTGAATCTAAAATTCTCGACACAGTAGTACTAAAATAGCAGTAGATTACAAAATATAGCTCGAAATCCAAATCCGTCAAAACGGTGATTAAATAGATAGAGTAGGCTACATTTTATCTTCACAAAGTTTCAACAAAAGCAACTAGAATCAGGTTGAAAATATAGTTCTTTACTAAACAACATGAAATTCTAGCAATATAGTAGTTTGTTTACAAGCATAGAGTAGTTTATAAATGTTATCAAATAAATCTATAAAAATTTGGGGCTAATCCCAGTCAACTCTAGTCATACCCAGCAAAAAATTAGATTCAAATCTTATCTTTAACATCAGTATTAAAATAATTAACTATGCAGAAAACACATAAAACAGAATCTGGAATCTCTAACACATCTGTAGCAAAACAGCAATAACTCGCAACTCATAAATCGAAACTGAGATCTGTTAGAAATTCTGGAAAATAGACAGTGAGGTCTACGGTTTATATTCACAAATTAAATTGATTTACTGACCTTAACAGGGTCTAAAATATTGAAACAAAACGAGCCAACAGCAAAAACAGAAATCTCTTCTTATACATTAAATCAAATAGTTCATGTGCGACAAATCCAAATTATGATAAAATACAAAACATGGTATAATAGATGTCCAAGACAACATGGTACGGGTGTTTAACAAATCTACCACAAGAGATTATAACTAACACATCAAGCATGCAACAAGGGTACAACATATCATGAATCACGAACAACATACATACATGCATCAAGTCTAGATTATTTTTTAATCTAGACTTGATGTGTTGAAATCTAGCCATCATATTCCTGCAGCTAAAGGCCGCAGGAACTGCAACATTTAGAAATAATTTATTTCTAAATTATTTTTTTCATGTCGTGTGTGTAACAAATATGATGACTATGGATGGATCAACAAATAGAGACAAGATCTAACAAGTATTTGCATGGGGATGAATCTAGAGACAAAGGCCACACTACAGGCAGTATTTAGTACTTGTATATACAAAAAAAAATACAAGTTACTTGCCTTGTAATTGACGACGGATCTGATGATAAAAAGAGAATAACGGGAATAAGTTCCTAGACATGAACACAATACCAACGAACGGAACACGAACGAAATGCACAAGACGATCACGATCACACGATCACGAATCCAACACTTGATGAACCGATCGCAGCACACAAAAAACAAGGTCGAGGGGGTGTGTGCACTGCAAAGGGGGACGACGGCGGTCAAGGGCGGCGATGCTGGGAGGCAGGTACTGGTAGCGCCGGAAGGGAACAGCCGAGAGGGGTGGCGCTGTGGCTGATGGTGCTGCTGTCGACTTCGAAAGAGGAGAAGGGGAGAGAAGGTAGAGGGTCGGGGGCTGCAGCTGGCGTGCAGCACTAGGAGGAAGGCAGCACAGGAAGGAGCCGAGGTCGGTCGATAGTCGGGGGCGCACAACGGCTGGGTCAGGTTGATAGGATGTAAGGTATGTCGAGGTAGGGCACACGGGAAGTAGGGATGAGGGAGATGAGTTGGGGAGTGAGAATTAGGGTTAGGTTTTTGGTGATAACAATTGTAGGTATGAGTAACAAAATTTTTTGGGGATTATAATGAGAGATTTCTAGCAAGTTGTGATTTGGAGAATCAAAAGAATAGGGAAAAAGATATGATCTGCTTGTTAGGGAACGTGAAGAAAATCTGGGGAAGACTGGGTTAAAGAAGTGGGTATTGGGTTGCGGGTTAGGATCCAATAGGATGGGTATGAGGGTTTAATAGGGTAGATTGGGTAGAAAACCAGATCCAACAAGGTAGAATTCAAATAAATAGGCAATTTGGCCATGAAATGCAACAAATGAGAAACAATAAATCATCCAGAGACAGAATAGTAGGTAGAAAAATGAATCTCAAAAGAATTAAACAAATAGATGAATATATAAATACTGGAAAGAAGAACAAATATATGGTTCGGGAAAAGAAAGAGTAGAAATAGATAGAATACCCTGGAAGAAAGGATACAGTACTAAAGTACAGAAAATGAGATACAGGAGTTACACATATGAATGAAGTGGCAGGTGATCTACATGGACAAAGACGAGAGTTTTTAAGCAACAAAATCACCCAAGAAGGGACAAGGGGGGAGCAAGACTAAACTCACCGACATGGTCCCCCTTGGCGATCTCGAGGGCATCGTTACCGACCGTCCTTGCTTTTAAGGCAGCGCGATCCTTCGGGGTCGGCAAATGTTGAACTGCCTGCATGCAACAAATGGCATCCCCAAGGAAACCGTCGTGCCTCATCACATGCCAGTCGGGGACAAAGAGCTTTTTGTGCTCCTCGGTAAGGATTGTTTCAACTGCCGCTGTTGGAGGGGGGGCTTCGAGCACCAATACCTGCTTGATGGAAGTCCCTTCGATGGTCAGAGCAGCGGGGTAGGCGGGGCAGGTGACTCGGATTCCAAGTTAACCATCGGGGCCTTCATAACCTTGGCAGACGGCGGCCCTGAGGTCGTCCTCTGCCTCTTCCTCCCATCGGGGGCCTTGTTGGCTACCCCCGTTCGGCCATACAACATTGCCCTAAAGTCCATTTTCAGAGCCTCTACAAAAGAAAAAAAACGAGGAGATGGGCATGTGAAGGAGTTAAACTAAAACTAAAAATGGAGAAAAAAAGCGAAGCATACTAGGGTCAATCGGACTAAGACCCCCACTGAAGAGGACCTCCTCAGTTAACTCCTTCCAACCCATGGGTTGACGAGCGAGGAGTTTGCCTACTATCTCATCCTTCTCAGGAGTCAGCGCCAGCTCGGCCTTTGCCCACTTCGGCACCTTCTCCCTCCACCTCGTGGGAATATTCCACACCTCGGAACCTCGGATTAGGAAATACTTCTCCTTCCAAACTTGATAGAGTCAGGATTGTCTATCAGCTTCACAACCTGACGTCGCAATAAGTAGTACCGGTACTCCATCCTACTCTTCCAGTGGATGCGGCAGAGCCTTCGGAGGATGGTGAGTTGAGGCACGACCCCTATCGCTTGACAATGAAGGACGAAACCATTGACATGCCGCCACATGTTCGGCATATACTGGACCGGGCTCAAGCCGTACCATTGCATCACCTCGGCCACGAACGGGGGAATAGGCATGCAGAGACCGGCAAAGAATGCGTCGAACGGGAAGACGCACGTATCGGGGGAAGTCGGCGTACAAGCTCGGACACCCGCACCCGGAAGAAGGAGAGTGAATTCCTTCGGAATCTTGAAACTCTCTCGGATCCGAACCAGGTCCTTCTCCGTCAACATAGAGGGGATGTCGTCGACTTCGGAGTGCTCCCTCGGCCTGCTCTCCTCATACGAGGCCGATCTCCCGTACACCACCTTGGCTAGAAGGTTAAAGGAGTATTCTCGAACTCCGCTAAGGTTCGACAAAGGACCCGGGAGCCTACCCAATGCCCCAGCTCGCCTCTCCTTCTCCACAATCTTTACTGATGTTACCAACCCTACTACCCTTTCCAATTGTCCAAGGTCGGAGCCACTACTAGCGGCTGATCCTCTTCATGGTCTAAGGTGGAGGTCTCACTCCCCAAAAAAACCCTAGACATCTCGCAAAATATATAAAAGAGAATATATACTTACCTTGATGTGACAGCTACGGTCGGATTACTTCGCCGGAAAAACAATCGCTTGGCCTCGACCGCTAGTTGAGGCACCCAAGAGTGAAAACAACTTCTCAAAGAGTGAAAGTGAAGAATGAGAAAATGGGGTGAGGGTGAAGACTTATAGTAATTGAGGGGCGCCGCTTGGGCTTCTGAGGCATTTGGGCCCCCAAGAATGGGGAAAAGCCCAAGAAGCACTGAATACCAAGCAACAGAAGGCGTGAAGGCAGAATTTCAAACGACACCACAAACTTGCTGACCAAGCAATCATCTCAATATTTGCCCTAGATCAAGATCCATCGGCCCTGATCCTTCCACGTCCCTCGGAGCCAAATCTGAGCAAACGTGTCACCAAACGTGAAATTGGGAAAAACTTCATCTCAATATTCACGCAAGATCAAGATCCAACGGCCTTGATCTTGCCACATCCCTCGGAGCCAAATCCGAGCAAACGTGTCACCAAACGTGAAATTGGGGAAAACTTTGTCTCAATATTCGCGCTCGATCAAGATCCAACGGCTCAGATCGAGCCACGTCCCTCGGAGTCAAATCCGAGCAAACGTGGCTCCGAGTGTGAAAATGGACAAAAATGTTCCCTCAAAAACTGCGCTTGATCAAGATCCAACGGCTCAAATTGAGCCACGTCTCTCGGAGTCAGATCCGAGCAAACGTGGCTCCGAGCATGAAAATGGCAAAAATGCTCCGTAAAAAAATGTGCTCGATCAAGAACCAACGGCTCAGATTGAGCCACGTCCCTCGGAGTCAAATCCAAGCAAACGTGACTTCGGGCGTGAAAACAACGAAAACCTTCCCTCAAAAAGTGCACTCGATCAAGATCCAATGGCTCAGATCGAGCCACGTCCCTCGGAGTCAAATCCGAGCAAACTTGGCTCTGAGCGTGAAAATGGCACAAACATTCCCTCAAAAAGCATGATCGATCAAAATACAACGGCTCAGATTGAGCCACGTCCCTTGGAGTCTAATCGGGCAAACGTGGCTCCGAGCGTGAAATTAGGGAAAACGTCGCCTCAAAAAATGTGTTCGGTCCAGATCCAATGGCTTAAATTGAGCAACATCCCTCGGAGTCAAATCCGAGCAAACATGGCTCCGAGCATAAAATTGGGGAAAACGTCGCCTCAAAAAATGCGCTCAATCTAGATGCAACGGCTCAGATTGAGCCACGTCACTCGGAGTCAAATCCGAGCATATGTGGCTCTGAGCGTGAAGAAGGGGGAAACGCGTTCCTCCCGATGCGCGCCCACGATCGTAGCGTCCAGATGCGGCCACATCGACGAAGCTCTGATCAGCCATCAGATCGTTCAGAAAATCGCGACAAAGACTTGATTAACGCTCCATATCGCTCCACCTCGTATTTATCTGATTAATTCTTTTTCATTTGTTAATTCAAATTAATTATTTAAAATTTGCAAAAAATAATTAAAATTCATGAAAATTAATTAATAATTCTAAAAAATAATTATGAATTCGGGAAAAATATTTTGAAACTCCTGGATAAATAATTATTAATTAGAACGATTGATTAATACTCTTTGAAAATAGATTATTACTTTGGAAAAATTGAATAAAAATTTCTAAAAATAAGTAACAAATTAGAAAAAATCTAGAAAATCTAGAGAATAATTTTGGGCACTTAACAAGCTCCGATTGGCACCATTACACCTCGAGCAAGATTCGAACTCCCTCAAAAACTTCGATAAAATCCCGTACACCATTTAGAACAGTAAAACTACTCATCAAAGGTTGTTTAACTCAGTCTTCGAGAGTGGAGGGCTCGTGATATGGCTAAAAATGGGACTAATCGGGACCGTTCAAATCGGGCACGAATCTTAAAGCTCTCGGGGTAAAATGGTAATTTTACTTACAAACGGGTCCAAAATGGGAACTGGGTCTTTCTTCAAAGCCCAATAACCAAAAAACGAAGCTGTCCTATTAGGTACGGGTATCGACCCACTACAAACCAATTCAGATATTTAAAGAGTAATTCAAATTCGTGATTATCTCTAAGATGCAGTTTAAACAGTCTCTCTTATCAAGAAACGAGTTTAAACTCTATATCTTATCCAAAAACACCGGGACATAAAGATAATTGATTATCTCTAAACTGTCTCTTAAGGTGACTATAAATACCCCCTCTCCTCCCACTGTAATAAGGTAATCAATCTTTTTCCACATAAATCTCTTTCATAATCTTCCTGATTACTGACAAGAGCATCGGAGAGTTCGTCGCCGGGATCCATCCTGGTGTATCAACCTTTTTGCAGGTTCACGGCAGCAGCGAGAAACCAGTCAAACGCCGGTGAAGGTCAACAAGTTTGCTTATTTGTTTCCATGAAGAATCCACAAATTCATCTGTTTGCTCTCACACCAAAATCAGCAGCAATACCCACCATCTTTATGTTATCCAATCAAGAAGGTGATTGCTCAAAACTTATTTGCTCAGGCATTGTTTCGAAGGAGCATTCCAAAGAAGTATCCAAAATGAATAGTTTTTCCTACTAGTATGTCTTTTAACCACCATTTATTTTTTATTTATTTTTTATTTTTTTTGAAACAATAACCACCAAGAGTTTGTTACTAACCAAACCAAATATCTTTCATGCTATTATACATAGCTCAGGACCAGGTCACTAGATTTTTCTACCAGCACAAATGCATTTTGTGTTTTAGCTAAATCAGATGCTTTGTCCATTTTAACTATGATATAATAATAGTTAAAATGCTAGATGCATTGCACGGCTTAGAGAAGTAGGGCAAAGGTCATGGGTTCTTTGGCTGACATGACAAAAACTTGAATCTTCGAAACGTTGACAAGAGAAGACAAACCATAATACCATATTGATTCATTTGTTATCTATGTGGGTAGGTCTGACTTCGGTTTCGAACACTACGGCATATTGAAGGCATGGTTCGAAGTGCAGATGCAAAGGATGGAGGAAATATATTATTCAACGTGTAAACGTGAGCCATCAAATTGACATTTGTGCCACATATGTTGAAAAAATTAATAAGCCAAAAAATTCGGTGTTCCAATAAGATGGAAATATGTGTTGATTATATCGGAAAAGGGAAATATAAGTGCTGTCTAAAGTAGATGGTAAAGCCCTACAACTGGTTAATGGCGCATCACATATTGATGAGTTAGTATTGTATTACAGATTATGGGCGCATAAAGAAAAAAGTATTAATGCTAAATGCTTTCCTCATTCAATACATTTGATTTTGATGTTGCTTCCAATTGTACCCTCATTAACTCCTCCTGACAAATGCAATGCATAAGAATGAGCATGATCATGAATTACAATGAATAATTTCCATAATTATCGATAAACCTCTGCAACTTGAAGAGCACGCTCTGTTTTCTGAGCATACGCTTCAAATCCTCATTTGTCTTCTCACGCTGGAGAGAAAAACCACCAAAACTAGATTAAAATATGAGTAATGCTAGAGCCACTACCAATTTCACTACATTTCTCTTCACTACCTTAGGTGGCACACTCCAATAGGTAGGGGATGATAGAGTAGGTGGGAGAACTCTTCAATAGGAGTATGCCACCTATGGTAGTGAAGGAAATGGTAGTGAAATTGGTAATGGCTAAAGTATTACTCTTAAAATATTAGGCACAAGAAATTATCAACCTCCATGAAACTTGCATGAATCAGGAAGACTTTAATGAAGATCATAGATGGTAAGGTTCTAGAAAAAATGAATTCAGTCGATACAAGGTCTAATAAGTAAAAACAGGTAACACCAGCATGGATCTTTGTCTACTTTTTCCTCGAAGAAAGTACTGCCCAGTTATCTATGGCAAGGGCTTCAATCATTTATGAAAATGGTTTTATAAAATTGAATTTTCTATACTAATAAAAAATTGGAACCTTCAAATTTCTATATTCCTCCCTAAATCTAATTTTAGTATTAAAATAAGTGAAGTGAGATCCTCTAAAGTAGCTATAAACTTTTAGGATGGCTCTCAAGCAAGAAGATAACTAGATTGTCAAACATGGTTGAAGTTTTGGCTTAGGCAAGCACATAGCCTGGAGAATGAATAATCCGACTTTATTCGTTTTAACTGGATTTTTAAACATGGCTAAATAGCTCTAAACCATAGGGCCTTGGAGAAGACCATGATGTAAACATCAATCAATTGAATGGAACTTCAAAAGAATTGTATGAGATATCTATAGCACTGTTATGATTATCTCTCATGGGAATTACAAGATGGGATTAGTCCCACATAATCTGAAGAGAACAAATCTAGGGTTTCAAGTATCCAATCCAAAAAAAGAAAACTAGGGTTCCGAGAAAAGGGGAATTTATCAAAATCCTACTTGACATCTTGCTTCCATGTGCACCTACAACAACATAAAAGTAGGGTTTGTTAAAATTTTTAAAAAGTAAAATTAGGGTTTAAGTCTTCAAACGAGACAGGGGCACGATGATGGAGGAGCAACGATGACGGTAGGGGAGACACGACGATGGCAGGAGAGTGACGACGATGGCGACGTGGCAGCATGACAATGGTAGGAGGTCAAGTCGGGAATTTGGGTGAGAGAGAGAGAGAGACGTCGGGTGTGAGTGAGAGTGTAAAAATTGGAGGATTTGGGATATGGGGGAAAAATAAAGCATGGTCTATACTGGCGTTTCTTCTATAAACATCAGGATAAATATGACATATCCTGACATTTATGCTGAAAATGTCGCTATAGACCCTATCTATCCCGGTGTGTCTCCTAAATGTCGGGATAGATAGACAAAAAATTTTAAAAAATTAAAAATATCGTCTATCTCGGCGTTCATACCCAAACGCCGGGATAGAAACGCCAGGATAGACCTTGTGACTTGTAGTGCGGGAATTCTGTGGGATTTGGGGATGAGAGGGGGGGGGGGAATGAAAGACCATCAATCCCGGTGCTTTTGAGAAAAACACCGGGATATGTATAATCTACTACGGCATTTTACTAAAACGTCGATAGGAAACACCGGGATAGAACCCTTTGATTTTTGCAGCTATATATCCCAGCATTTCAATAAAACGCAAGCGCAAAAGCGCCATGAAAGCTCATTTATGTTGTTGTGTGATGTCTGTTTTAAAATCAAACATTGAGTTCATTTTTGTTCGAAGGGTTCTTTCAGATTAACTGGCATAAACTACTAAGTGGAAATTGCAGATGGATACATGGACCATGAAGACTTCGTTATGACAATTGGTTGTCCTTTGCATAGTGTTAAGTAGAAGAGTTTGATGCATCTTGTTTCATACCATCAAAATATGTCGCTGCCCTTGGTTGATATAATGTACTCAATTGTCGTCATCAATGTCATTATTTCTACTGCTATCTCAATGAAGTAACATGAATTAGTTATGTACTTCTTGAGATGAAATATTCTTTAATATCTAGAAAGTTGTGCTCAAGGACGATTGATATTTGAAGGAAAATATAGGTTTTCTACTTAAGCAAAGTTGTCACGCCCTGCTTCCCAAAAATACGGAATACGAGGATGTAACATTGGCCCAGCGAATGACTAACGTCATCCATAAGCTGTTTATTCGATCAACTCAACAATATAATCAATACAGAACAATTGCACAGACAATAATAATAATCTCATGAACAATAATACTTGGAATGAAACAATAAAATATCCAAATATAATAATAATCCAACATCTGGAAACAATAACAAAATCCAGGACATAAGCCCAATACAATAATATTCCAATCACAATTAGATGATAAGTCTCGATACAATAAGTTTGATAAAATAATCAGCAATTAGAAAACACTAAAACTTCAGAATCTTTGTTTTCCAATTCCAGCAGGCAATTACCCTTTAATATCTGTGAACACTTCATCTAAAAAGGGGAGAAAAATTGTCCTTAGAGCAAGTCATGGACAGCAAGTAGAGAAAGCAGGGAACAATGGAATAACAGTATAACAATAAATTCAATGGATCAATAGGAATCAATAAAATGGCACGAAAGCAATAATCAATATCAATGATGGTTAATGCAATGGTTATAAACAATGATTCAATATTCGGTAACAATATTCAATGATCATTAACACTTAGACAATATTTGGTATCAATAGAAACAATGGTGAACAACATGCAATGTCGATGTGATGCAACTCTTATGTAACCCCTGTTTATCATTTTCTGTATTTTGGAATGTATTTTTCTTTTTGAGTATTTATTCACATTGTATCTCTTTTTGAACCTTGTTTTGGATATCCATTCTCAATATATCCATCCATTTGATCTGTCGCCTCTTAAGTTGATCCTCTTGATTCATTATCAATCTATTAATTCATCTCTGATTTATTGAGCTATTATTTTTTATCTCCATTATTAAATTGTTCATGTCCTATTTTATTCATTCATTTTAAATCCTACTTTATTTCTTGATAGATCTTTATACCCTATATGCTAGTGGATATTTTTTTTTAATTAAACCTCTTCAACCCGTTACCCAATCTACCACCTACCTGTTAGCCCCTTATAACCCTAACTAACTTTTATATATACCCATTGTATGTATATATACTACCCTGTTATATCGTTTCCTAAAACCCTAGCTGCTTTACAAACTTCTTCATCCCTGTCCCCTGCTCCCGATCCCCTACAACCCTATCCCGACCATCCTGTGCTCCCTGCCTAATCCCGACGCCACGCCCCAGTAGCATCGCGCCTACCCCTGCACCGCTCAGCCTCCAACCTCCAGCCTGACCCCCACCTCGGTGCCACCCTACAGCCCAGTGCCGCACTGCTCTCCCCCGATGCAAGGCAGACAACAACAGCAACCCCCTTGCATTTTTCAGCCATCGCCAACGGAGTCTCGAAGTTGTAGTTAGTAACGACAGTAGCATCAGTGTTGCCGTCGTCTCGCCGTCGTGCCGTCGCCCGTTCAGCCGTAGTCCACTTCTCGCAATGCACTCATCTTTCCCCCGAGCTGCCCCTCTCCCATTATGTGCATGTGTGGATCGTGTTCACTCGTTCATTCGCTTGAGTTCGTGTCGGGGAATCCGTTCACGTTATTCTCGCTCTTTGCATCATTTCTGTCGTTGACTATAAGGTAAGTAACTTGTATTCTTTTTTGTTGTGTAATACAAGTACTAATTATCGCTTGTAGTGTAGCTGCTTCAAGATCTATCCCCATGAAACCCTTGTTATATCTTGTTTCTAGGTGTTGATCCGCCCGTAGTTGTTCCATTACACGCACAACATGAAATAACTTAATATAATCAATTCTTGGTGTATACAGTTGTTTGTATGATCTTGTATGCTTGATGTATTAGTAGTAGTATAACTTGTTGTAAACTTGTTAAATACACTATACCATGTTGTTTGGATATTTAGTACACCATATTTCATACTTTGTTACATTTTGGATGTGTTACATATGAGCTGGTTGATTTTATGCATAAATAATATTTCTGTATTTGTTGTTATCCCATTTTTGTTCAGTACTTTAGACCTTATTAAGGTCAGTATATTAAAATTATTTGTGAATATGAATTATAGAGAATTCTTTATAATTTTCAAAATTTCTGACAGAGCTCAATTTCGATTTGTGAGTTACAAGTTATTGGTGTTTACTTCAGATGTGTAGAAAATTTCCGATTCCGTTTTATATAAATTCTGTATGGTAATTTATTTTTATACTAATGCTAAAAATAATATTTTGATCCAGGATTTTGCTGAGTACAACTAGACTTGACTGGGATTAACCCCTAATTTTTTTGAATTTAATTAATGACTTTTATAAACTATTCTATGCTTGCAAACAACTATTATACTTGCAGAATTTTCATGCTGTTGAGTAAAGAACCTTAATTTCAACCTGATTCTATATGTTGTTTATAAAAACTTTGTGAATATGAGTTGTATCCTACTGTATCTATTTTATCACCCTTTTGACGGATCTGGATTTCGATTTATACTTTGTAATTTATTGTTGTTTTAGTACTGCTGTGTTTATGATTTCAGATTTACAAATTTTCTGTATCTTGTTGTTTCCTGATTTTATTTGACCATACTATATAAGTTGGAAAATTATGAAATTATATTTTCTGATACTAAACATACTAGGAAATACCTCAGATTTTTCTTGGATTTAATCAGTAAGTTTTTATACCGTTTTCCTGTTTATGAATACAAACTTCTGATTTCTGGCTGAACATATTTTCTGGATACAATTCTGTTTTGAGTCCTGTTTTTGTGAAATACCATATGACTTATATATATTTTCTATATTCGACCAAGA
Organism: Hemerocallis citrina; assembly: GCA_017893485.1. Lineage (NCBI taxonomy): Eukaryota > Viridiplantae > Streptophyta > Magnoliopsida > Asparagales > Asphodelaceae > Hemerocallis > Hemerocallis citrina. The sequence continues at coordinate 116,373,403 of CM030366.1, forward strand.
GTTTATTTTCCAGATTTTCTGACGGATCCAGGTCTGTATATTTGTGGCAACGGGAATTCCAGGTTTGGTGCAGTACTGTCTTGCTGTCCTAAACTAGAATTTTCGTTGTCCTACCCTTTTATGAGTTGTCTTTCACTTGTGCATGCTTATGTCTGACCTGAACCTGTTCCCTTGTTCATGCCATGTTATTTTTGCTATATTTTGTACACGTACCTGTCTGTTTGATAACAATAATAAATTACCAAGCCGGGGTTAAGGGAAGACTTTAGTAGTGGACAATATAGGTATGTATACTCAGAGGGGGCCCGTGTTTCCCATTACTTGATGCCATGATTTCATGATTACATGATTACATTATTCATGCTTGTTATTACTATATGATGTCATGATTTTATGATTACATGATTCATGCTTGTTATTACTATATGATGCCATGATTTCATGATTACATGATTCATGCTTGTTATCATATGATGCCGCGAGTTCACGATTACGTGATTCGTACTTGTTACTTGTTACTTGTTACTTGACGCCTGAGTACACAGCCCTATAGAAACCCACCACTAGATCTAAACGTAATTTGTATGAATGTAGCAACCATGTAGTAAAAATCTGGAACGCATGAAGTGCTACATAGATAGATTTAATACAAGACTTGTACATGATACTTGACACTTGTTACTCATTACTCGTTACTCGTTACATGATACTTGATTACTTGACACTTGTTACTTGTTACTCGCTTAAATGCTAGTTGACACTTTTACATGTCACTTGCACTCATTCATCTTGCCACGCTAGTTGTTTCTGTTCTTGATTTAGAGTTAGTTCTCTATTTTTTTGTTACATCCTTTCCATGCTATACTTGCTTCTGCTGTTACTATATTCTTGTCTATCTTTTCCTGTGCTTGTGCCTGCACTACAAGCGGCCCGTAACTTGCATTGACGGGCATTTTATTTCTCTTTCCTTTTACCTACAATTTATTAAATTGCAGATTATGGTGATCAGCTGTCCGATAGAGTAGGTGATCTAAGATTCTAGTTGGCTGGAGCTCTTGCTATATCTATTTATTTCTTGTTGCTAATCTTGAATAATTGTACTTGGTTACATGGATTATTTTGTATTGGGCTTTATGTCCCAGACTTGTGTTTTTGTTCCAGATATGATTATTTGAAATTTAGTATTCTTGTTTCTTTTCAAGTAATCTTTTTGACTATATCGATTCAGTTATGCATGTGTGGTTAACTATTCTTTTTGTATCTCTCTTGTTTATACTTGTTCTTGTTGTAAAGATCCTGACAGCTTATGAATGGTAAAAGCTATTCGCTGGACTTAGTCACGTATCCGAATTTCGTATCTCTTTTTTGGGAAGCGAGGCGTGACATCGTAAGTTTATTAATTATTTTAATCCTAACTAATGCATGTACTACTGCATCCCATACTACAGGTTTGATGCATACAATCAATTTTGTTTAGACCGAATGGTGAATTCTATAGATCATGTGTCGGTACGGTAATCATTGATACGATACAATATTCTTGCTCGATACATTCCGGTGATTCATTGATACATTGATACATTGGTACATTGATACATTGATACATTGATACGATTCATTGATGCAATACACGAGAGATTGGGGTGTCGTAGATAGCGCTCCATAATAAATTGATGAACACTGGCCGACACAGTCACTATATTGTTCACTACTCAAGTCATTCCCTTGAACCCAGACTTGTTAATTATTTTATTAATGCAATAATACAATATGCAAATATAAGACATTGGGTGAACAATGGTAACAATAGGAAAACAATAAGATGGTAACATGAAGTAGGACAATTAGAATGATGACAATAAGACATTAGGATTATGCAATGCAGCATACAGACATTAATTCATGCAATAGTACGATATAGGAATAGTTAAACTATTAAAAACTAAAATATAAAATTCTGAACAGCAAGAGTAGTCTTTACAAAAATACATTTTCCTGCTGTTTCAAAAATCAAAAAGTGAAACCGTCAGAAGTTCTAGAAACTAGACCTTTACACGGTTCCAACGCATATTTAAAGTTCAAATTCTGACAATAGTAGCTAGGTCAATCACATTATTCTTTATAGATTTCATGTTCAGGCAGAATTTCGACATCATGCTATTATAATTTTAGAAACAGTAAAAACTCCATAATAAATTCATTAAAAATATTTTCTGGACTTATAAACATGATTACTAACAATCTGGAAAATTTCAAAGTAATATCTTATCATTTGATCAGCCTATTTACTGTTTGAACATGTAACGTATAATAATCTGAGAATCTGGAATTAAAAACACAGCTGTAGTAAAATGGACATAACTTTTGCTACACAACTCAGAATTCAAAAATTCAAGATGTTCTGAAAACTAAAAAGATAAGGCTACAATTCATATTCAGAAAGTAATTCATTTTAAGATCGTTTGCTAGTTCAAAAACAGCAGTCGACATATATGCCTGCAAGCAATATATAGGATTTTGGGTAGTTTTCTTGAAAAGAAATTAATTAAACATGATGGTTATCGATTCTTTAGTTAATAAATTGTGTAATCAACATGATGGGTTCAATAACATGATGAATAAGAATAAAATCATACGCATACACTAAATCATCATCGATCAACCAACAAACAATCAACCAAACATACAACCTAGTAGTTGTTTCTACAATAATTAATTGTATCAGGATTATATGATTAACCCTATTATCAATTCTACATGAATTCATAAAAGATCCAATCTTTAGATTCAGAAGTGGCACGATGTCAAGAATATTAGGGTTAGCTCGTGTAAATCCTTAATAGACCCAACGAAGATGATGAACAAAGTATAATACGATAAACAAAGTATCTACTTGCAAGAGTTTCAACAAAACTTGAATTTGATATAATTAACAATTCAAGAGGAAGATAACTTGCTGTTAGATGGTTAATTCGAATATAAGAGAATAACGGGATGAGAATCCCGGGCGACGAATCTACGAACACGGAAACACGTGCGAGCTATATGCAAACACTCACACAAAATGGTAATCACCCGATCGGATCAAAACACCAAACACCAATCCCAAACCTTAACAAAACACCAAACACAAATCCATCTACACAACACCAAACATCAATCCCCCTCCACATAACACCAAACAGCAATTTCCGATCCCTTCTCTTCCGAATACACAACGACAAAAGGAAAGAGGAAAAACAGCGGCTCGACGGCAAGGACCTCGGCAGTGGTGGCATTGCTGGTCGGAGATAGGCAGCGGCAAAGGGGTGCTCGGGGTGAGGAGAGGGCACAAGACGAAGAGGGGATTGCAGCGGCAGTTTGGCAACGGTGATGCTCTGTTTCGGGAGCAAAACCGAGGAAGTGGCGGCGGCTACGACTTCGGAGGTGGACGGTGACTGCGAGCAGCAGTCGAGGAGGATGGGAAGGCGAGGTTGCACAGGTAGGGGAAAAGAAGATGGACGGGGCGTTGGGCTGTGATGGGTTCTCGGAAGAGGCAGGGGAAGGAGGAAGGGTGAAGACGATGTGGGTGGAGATAGAGATGACGATGGGTTGCGGGCGCGGTGCTGAGCGGAGCAGGGATGGGTTCTTCGATGAAGGTCGGAGCTGGCGGGGCAATGGAAACTCGATGGGTTTGGGGGTTGGATGAGAGGCGGAGTCGATGATGGGGGTGATGACGGAGGTCGAAGACGGGAGGAGGAGTGGAGATAAGGTGAGGGATGGCGAGGGACGATGGGTTTCAGCGGAAGGGAGGATGAAGGTGATGGGGAGTTGAGGACAAGGGAGGACAGGAGAGGACGAGGCGATGTTGGGTAGAGAGAAGAGGAAGAAGGGATGACGAAGCTGGAGGGGGATGAACAGGAAAGAAGGGGTAACACAGCAAAAGGGGTAGGTTTGGCAGCTAGGGTTAGAGTTAGGCAGGGTAGGGTTATTAGGTTAGGGTTTTAATTAGGGGGGTTAGAATAGTATATATAGGGAAAAGTGTGAGTTATTAGGTATCGAGTATGGATCCAATAAAAAATTAGGCTATAGGGTTTTGGGTTAAAAATTATTTAGTGGGTATAAATCCAATAGGGGGGAAATAATTATCACTATAGGGTTTATAAAATAAAATAATAATAATAACAATAACAATAATAATAATAATGATAACAAAAATAATAATAATAGAAATAACAAGATTATATAACAAAATAGGAATTTGGTTCAACAAATTTATTAAAATGATCAAACTAGTAATAATATAAATATTCGATCAATTAGGGAAAGAAAATAAAGTTCAAATATACCATTATTCAACATGAATAAAATTTCGATTAGAAAACACTTTAATACAAATCTGAAACGAATTTAGCACAAAATATTTCATAAAAATCAAAATACAGAAAATATTCAGAAAATATGTATTTACGGAAATGGGGGTTACAGAAGTATAGTCTATTGTTAAACTGTATGTTTGAGAAAGTAGCACAAATGTATAGAGCTTAATGTGTTCTCAACTTGTGGGAGATATATCAAGAGATTATAGATCTTTATGTTTTTGTTTTGTTAAATGAAAGATTACTTGTTTGTTTTGTAAGACAATGTGTTACTACTTATTATGAAATGAAATTTTCTGCTGCATTCAAAATATCTGAACTTTGTTATGTTCTCCTTTGAAATTCATAAAAAAATGATCACAACTGAATTTGTAGGATGTCTTATGACTTTGATATGATGTACCATGTGCATTTTGATATGGAGCGAATTGTGTAGCTTGCATCCCATATTTTCTTTCGGCCTTTATCAGTAAGGCACTGCGATAAATTGCAACTTCTCAATGCCTTAAAATTTTCCAGAAACTAGCGGTCTTAGATTCTTTGGACTAATCTTGGTAAGTTTATTCATTGTCTATACCTAAAGCAAGTATGACCATTTTTGTTGAGTGATCTATTCTTTCTCAAATAGATCTCCAGCACAAGCACGACAACCTTGCATATATGTATATTGATGACCTAGATGTATATTGATGACAACATTTTAAGAGATGGATGACAACATTTTACGCAAAAATGATGGCTGCTTAAATAGAATGTGAAACATGTTTTGTATAATGAACCAATTCGACACTCAAATAATTGTTTTAACTTTTAACCACAATCATCAATTTGTCAATAAAAACATTTCTCTTTTAAGGCCAAGGAAATTTGTCAATAAGAACATTTTAAGAAATTTGAATCACAAGTATCCATTTATTATCATACTAAATTTGCTCTCTCATCTCGCAAAATTTGAAGAGGAGTGGTTCTTCAGCTGGAGACCGTTGCCTTCCTCTTCTCTCTTGGATGCATGGCTTGAAACTAAACTCGCTGATGGAGTTAGGTTGGATTGTTTTTTCGTTTTCCACAGACGGCGCCAATCTGTTGCCGCTGAATCTGGTGTGGGGGCAATCGATAGAATTTTTGGATTCATGAGAAAACGAACAAGGCAAACCTGTTGACCTGTTGACCTTCACCAACGTGTTGACTTGGTTTCTTGCTGTTGCTGCGAACCTGCAAAAAGTGCGAAACACCGAGATAGATCCCGGCGACGCAGCCTCCGACGCTCTTGTCAGTAATCAGAAAGATTATGAAATAGCTTTTACTGGAAAAAGATTGATTACCTTTTTGTGGTGGGGGGAGAGGGGTTTTTATAGTCGCCTTAAGGATCCACTTCAAGATAAGAAAAAATATCTACTTCCCGGTATGGATGGATAGAAGTGGTTAAAACCACCTCTTAGGGATAATTATGAATCTGAATTCTTATTTATGCTTTTGAACTGGTTTGTAATGGGTTGGGACCCGTAACCAGTAGGACAGATCCATTTATGGGTTATTGGACTTTGAAGAAAGACCCAGTTCCCATTTCAGACCCGTTTGTAAGTGAAATTACCGTTTTACCCCTAAGAGTTTTAGGGTTCATGTCTGATTTGAACAGTCCTAATTTAATCCTACTTTTAGCCATATCACGACCCCCCACTCCTGGAGACTGAGTTCTTCGGTCTTTGAGGAGTAGTTTTGTTGCCCTAATGGCGTACGGGATTTTATCGGAGTTCTTAAGGGAGTTTGGATCTTGCTCGAGGTGTAACGGTATTATTCTAAGCTTGTAAAATGCCCAAAAAAATTTCTGGATTTTTCCAGATTTTTTCACATTTCTTTTTCAATTTTTAATTATTTTTTTAAATTTTTTATTTAATTTTTAAATTAAATAATTAATTATAGAAAATTTTAATTAAATATTCTAATTTAATAATTATTATTTTCATAATTTAAAATTATTTTTCGTATTAAAAATTATTTTTAGAATTTTTAAATTAATTTTTTCGATTTTTAATTAATTTTTTCGATTTTTTTAAATAATTAATGCAAATAAATAAATACCTGGATACGTGGCGCGTTTCTGTACGTTGATCATGATCAAATGAGCGCGCATCGGGAGGAGCCCATTTTTTTCTCGTTTGAAGGTCGGTGGCAAGTAAGATCGGCATGTGTTGACTTAGTCAACGCCGACCCCACATATTTTTTATTTTTTTTCGTACGTCTTCTTCTCACCTTTTCTTCTTCTTTTTCTTTCCCGCCCTCTTCTCTATTCTTCCTTCCTCGAGCCGTCGCTCCTTCCCACCTCGACTTTGGCCCTGCCGCCACACCCCCGACCTCGAGGAGCTCGGCGACGAATGAGAGGAGCTCGACGACGTAATGGAGCTCAGAGTTGGGTTCAGTGATAGTGGAGAGCTTGAGCTTGGAGGTGAGGGGGAGAGGAGCTCGATAAGCGCTTTAGGTTTGAGGGGGCTCCGAGCTTCGAGGATCGACGAGGGAGAGAGCTGGAGCTCGGTGACGTAGTAGAGAGGAGCTCGGTGTAGCGTTGAGGTGGCGAAGCGGTTCGGAGCTCGTCGGGGACGACGGAGCTCGACGAGGACGAAACGAAGCTCGCCGTTGAAACTCGATGATGGAGATGACGGAGGGGGAGCTCTGGCGATGGGTTCAAGCTCGCGATGGGGAGCTCGGCGACGACTGAGGTCGACGAGGCCTTCGGCGAGAGCAGAGTTCGACAAGAAAGCTTTGGAGCTCATCTTTGGAGCTCGGCGATGAGAGGTTGGATTCGAGCTCGACATTGGAGCTCGATAGTGGAGCTTGGAGGCGACGGTGTATGGAGCTCATCGAGGGTGACGGCGAGGGGACTTGAGTTCAGCTGGCTGGCGATGAGATCGAGCTCAGAGCTCGGCAAAGCTGAGGAAGAATCACGGTGAGGAGTTCTATGGAGTTCGACACAGTGTAGGAGGAGTTCGGCATGGGGGACGAAGCTTGACGGTCTAGGGAGCTTGGAGAGGAGAGGAGCTCGACGTGCAGAGCTTCGGAGTTTCGGCGATGGCTTGACGAGGTAGGTGAGCTCGGCGGACTGGCGGTGAGGTCAAGAGCTCGAAGACGGAGTGAGGGAGCTCGGATGGTGAGGAGGTTCAAGCTCGGAGCCTTCGAAAGGAGCTGAGGTTGGTTTGGCCATGGCGGAGCTCATGGGGAAGAAGCTGGCGATGGCCCAGCTCGAGGAGTGGAGCTTCGGCACTTCTTCGGGCGAGGGAGGAGCGAGCATGGCGTTGGGTTTTTGGAAGGTTGAAGAAGGAGCTCGCATTGGCTTTTTGGCGCCAAAGCACAGGGAAGATGACATGGGAACGGGTTCGGGTTTCTAACAGGTTCGGACCCGACCCATTAACCCATCCGTTTTTTTTTGTTTGTTTGTTGAGTCTAAGCCGCACATCGTGTTTGAGCACGAATTTCGAGGCAAATTTTTTCTCTCATTTCAGCTCCGGTGGCAAGTGACCTCAGGGGTGAGTGGCGGTCAATGGTTGACCGTTGACTCAGTCAATGTTGACCATTGACTTTTTTCTTTTTGCTTTAATCACAACCGTTGATCTTGATCGAACATGAATTTTGAGGCGGAGCTTTTCTCTCATTTCAGCTCCGGTGGAAAGTGACCTCGGGGACGAGTGGCGTTCAACGGTTGACTGTTGACTCAGTCAATGTTGACCGTTGACTTTTTCCTTTTGGCTTTAATCACCATCGTTGATCTTGATCGAACACAAATTTTGAGGCGAAGCTTTTCTCTCATTTCAGCTCCGGTGGCAAGTGACTTCGGAGCGTGTTGTTGAAGTCCAGGAGAGCGACGCATGGCAAGTTTGACCATTGACCAGTCAACGCAATTTCTTGCATTTGGACATCGGTGGCAAGCGACTTTGGAGAGCTTGCTGAGGTCTAGGAGAGCGCCACGTGGCATGTGGGTCCCCAGTTTTTCTTGCGTTTTGGCATCGGTAGCAAGAGTTCTTGGCGCATGTGTATTGTAATCGACGTTTCCGGTGCTACGGAGGTCAGATTGGGGGGTGTGACCCCTTGTTTCAAAGCTAACTCTTCAGGAATAATTTGAAGAATCATCCTTCTTCATGGTCAAAATAGTCCCGCAACATCTTTGTCTTCGTGAAGTTGAGGAGAGCTTTGTATGACCCTTGAGAAGATCCGATCTTGGAGGCAAGTCTAAGGAACGTCTCTAGATGAGTTAGGCTCCGAAGTCTCTTGGAAGAAGATCGCTCGGTTAGGCGAGGGCTCTAGGAAAGAGCCTTTTGGGAGGCGAGTTTGAGGAGCAACTCTAAAGGAGAGTTGTGCTCCGAACTCGTTGATAAGTGGTCCGCTTTGGAGGCGAGTGGAGCGAAGAGCTTGGCTCTAGGAGAAAGCCATTTGGAAGGCGAGTGTGAGGAGGAACTCTAGGGGAGAGCTGTGCTCCGAACTCGTTGTGAAGAGGTCCGCTCTGGGAGCGACCGGAGCAAAGAGCTTGGCTCTAGAAGAGAACCGCTGGGGAGACAAGTTTGAGGAGCAACTCTAAGGGAGAGTTTTAGTTCTGAACTTACTGAGAAGAGGTTCAATAGCTGTGGGAGCAATTTCGAATGGTGAGATGCCCCGCACTTGCTTGTTTGCAAGCGGCTAAGGCAACTTCAACCCAAGTGTTGGACTCCGAACTTGTTGTTAAGAGAGTTGACGAGTTGTAGGAGCAATTCCAAATGGTGAGCTGCCCCGCACTTGCTTGTTTACAAGCGGCTAAGGCAACGTCGAACCAAGTGTTGGACTCCGAACTCATCTTTTGAGCTTAGTAAGTTGTGGGAGCAGCCTTGTAGGACAAGCTGAACTCCGAACTTACCATTTAGCGAGTCGTAGAAGTGACTTGAAGAAGTGTTGTGCAATCCAGCTATCTAAATAAATAGATAAACTAGACACAAATTAAAACCTCGCAAGTGTACGAATCGTTTATAGAAGCGTAGTGAAGAGCAAGGGTCGATCCTACAGAGATTGTAGTACTTAACTCACTAATCAATAAAACAAAAGAAAATGCAAATCATAAAGTTTTGTTCTAAAAGTCTGATTGAAAGGAAATGAAAGAGATAAAAATCTAAATTAAGTAGCATCACAATTTGAGTCACGAATATCTAAAGTAGTTGGGCTTTGATTTCCATCTGTAGTCAAGAATGCTAAGTCACCTTCTACACTACTCTGATCACTCATGTTTGTTCCTTTAAGGGCATGGTATCTACTTCTTAAAGTTAATGTTTCCCTAGGTCAAGAATTAGGCATGGTATCTACTCTAATTCGTTTCTTTCCTTAAGTATTTAGCATGGTATCTACTAAGTTGCACTTAAAGAAAGCATAGGAACAATGGAAACGAACAAACACTCAAAGTTCTAGAAATTGGTATCAGATCTAGATCCCTCAAGTTGATTAAACCAGGAACCCCTAAAGATTCTTGTGTTACAAGTTATGAGCACGAGATACGGATCGTCTCTATACTCATATAACAGATTCAGTTTTATAATACGCAAACTTGATAATCTCAGGTTCTGCATGGCAGTCGACTTGCTGTCACTCTCAGTCGACTGCTCTTAGAACATCTGAACAAGTTTGATTCATATTATAAATCTATACCAATAAAATCAGGTTTAATCGATAAGTAATAGAGTAGCGTTTAGAAGATTATAAGATTACATGACTATGGTTTCAATCTACCCAACTATGAAATTAGTTGCACATAATACAACCTTTATTGATTAATAAAATAGAATTCATAACTCTACAATAAAAATAAAAAGTAAAAGGAAGAACAGAAGAACACGGATTTGTATGATGTTGAAATTGAGCCCAATCAGCAGTCAACTTGTTCTCCTCCTTCTTTGATGCTGGTCTCTTGATGCTTGCTGGTCGATGGATGCCCCTGATGGTAGATGATTCTCTCTTCTTATAGTTTCTCTTGTCCTTGTCTGCAGATATCAAGTTCCTGATTTATTATCTTTTCACGCATAGGACTGAGTCCATCTTCTTACTTGCCAATCCCGGTTCTTTGACTTTGATTGTTGGTGAGATGTTATTTGCAGATAACCCGGGTTTGGATAACTTAATTTTGATTCGGAATTGGTTGAGGATGGATCTAAAACTATCTTTATCTTTTAACGCCGCTGAATACCAGTCGACTGGTTTTGAGATCAGTCGACTGTGTCGAGACATCTGTAGATTCACAATCACTCCGTCAAGTCGACTGTCTTTGGAGTAAGTCGACTGTACTGAGCAACTTCAACCTCTCTGTCCAGTGCCTGTTTGAAGAACCAGTCAACTTATGCTCTGCAGTTTCTGTGTATCATCCTCTCAGTCTGTATTAGTCTTGAATCTGCTTCGTTTAGCTGCTTTTAGGCGGTTTCCTATGGAAAAGAGAAAAGAAGAGTAAAATACCACATATAGAGCATTTAAATGTCTAATTGCATTAAGATTACTGCTCCTAAATGTGAATATTATTGGGTTCATCAAGAAGTAGAAATGAAGCAAGTGGAATAATAGACAAAAGTTTAAGTTTTACTAAAATAAACTAAATGGCCGCTTCGATGGGGCAAACCATTGTTACATGCTGTTGACCGGGTTACATGCATCGGCCTTATTGAAAACCGAGATCCTACTTCTACAATAGGGTGAAGGCCGCTTGGGAGGAGTTGGGTTCTGCCCCCATTGGACCTCCTCGGATGAGGTGGAGGACGGCCCCAGGTTCGAAATCTTGGAACTCGGCTGACCTCCTTGTTTGCTTGTAGGCTCCTCGGGGTGGAAGGTCGACCCCGTCTCTTCGGACGAACTTGTCCAGGTGTCCCCACTGTATAATCTCTTCGATCTCCTCTTTGAGATCCTGACAATCATACGTGTCGTGGCTGTGGTCCCTATGAAAGTGGCACCACTTATCCCTGTTTCTTTTCTTGCCAGGGGTATTCATTCTAGGAGGAGCGCAGAGTAGCCCTTTTTTGTCCACCTCTATAAGAACTGTTGATATACTAGCATTGAGGGGGGTGAACTTCTCAAAATGAGGAGCGGGGTGGCATTGTCCATTGTCGTCCCTCTGGAGTTTCTAGGACCCTTCTTCGCTCGTATTCTTCCGTTTGTTCCCAGAAGATGATTCCTTGAGAGTAGGGGGGTTGAGAGCCTCTTCTACTCTGATGTACTTCTCACTCCTAAGAAAGAGTTCTGAGAAGTCTCGAGGAGGCTTCTTTGCAAGGGACACCTTGAGGTCGGCGTTAAGGACGTCTTGAGGCTACGGATTGGTTGAGGGAGGTAATAGACCGGGCTTCGGCGGTGAAGCACTGAACATAATCTCTTAAGCGTTCACCTTTTCTTTAGCGGAGGGTCACCAAGGATACGCTTGTTTTCTCGGCCCGGCGGCTACTCACGAAATGAGTAAGGAAGAGCCCTTCGAACTAATCGAATGAGAAGATGGAGGCTGGGGCGAGCCGGGGGTACCATTCTCTCATAGGCCCCTTCAGCGTGGCAGGAAAGGTCTTGCAAAAGAGCGCATCCGAAGCCTAGTGGATCATCATGAGAGTTTTAAAACTCTCAATGTGGTCGGCAGGGTCCGACTCCCCATTGTATGACTCAAAGTTAGGGGGCTTAAAATTTTGTGGGACCGGGGCACCCATAATGGCTCGGGAGAATGGGGGCCCGCTCGGGCGGAAATTCCTCGCTCATTGTTCCTCTTCTCTATCAAGTCGGCCAAGGCACCTCTCCATCTCGTGGAGACGGCGGTAGGCTGATCCCCTACTGGAGCCCTCATTGCACAAATATCCCATGAGCATCGCTCTCGTCCCGGAATACATGAGATCAATCCCACTCTATGGATCATTCTATGGCTTATTTCATCAATCATCCCGAAATACTGGGGATTCTCTCACTCCGAAGATCATCCTAGAGTCCATAACTCACGTTTGCTCTTATTTCATCATATCACCATCTAGTGCATGTGCTTATGCATACATATAAGTAGCCTGAGCCACCTAAAACTCGCTCCACTTTACCGGACTTAAACCCACAAAACTAGGAACACTAGCCCTTTCTGGCCAATTCCCACAATCAATTAATTCACTACCGGTAATTCTGGGTCCTGCTCAACCTCTAGTGCTCACAACACAAAAATCCCCAACTATCTTCCTAGGGTCCACAACATAACGCTAATCTCAAATCAAAGCCAACTTGGTTCAATAATACAAAATATTCTTTCATATATGGAAACAAATTCAACTTACGGAGATTCTTTAAAGTCTACCTTTTGAATCTCACTTTCCATTCATTCGTAAAGTTTCATTTATTTAACTAGAAATTCATTCAATCTCAACTGAAACAAATCTCTTAAATATATAGGATCTCATCCCCAAAATCTGAAATTTTATAGTTTCCAAAATCTGAAATTTACACTTCTTTAAACAGAAAATACCTCTTACAATTCTGGAATAACTACCCTTCAAAACTGAACCATACAACCCTTCAAAACTAAATATTCCATCTACAAAAATTTAGATTTATTTCCCCCAAACCATTACTTGAATATATCCAAAATTGAAACTAGATTTTCACGAAATCTGAAAGTTAAATGATTTTGTTCTTCAAAATAATACACTCCAAAATTATTATTAAATTCTAAAAAAATTAATTTTAATCCAGAACATAACAAAGAACTCGCCATAAAAATCTGGACTCGAACAAATCAATTTAAAGGGTTTATATTCAACAAATTTTGAAAACTATCTTTTATCCAAAATCTGAAAGTTATACCTTCTTATCCTTAAGAACAGTCCATTCAAAAATAAATATTAAATTCTGGAAAATTGAGTTTATATTTACTTCATAAACATAGATCATGTCACCAAATTTATAATCCATTCGCATAAAATTTGAAGCTCTAAATCGTCAATAAACTGAAACTAGATTTTTGTAAAAATCTAAAATTTAACAATTTCGAAACTCAACCAAAACTTAATCGAATCTCACATGAATATTAGATTAAATACATACATATGCACTTCTATATGTGTACACTAGTATCCTCAAACCCTAGCACACAACCCCCACAAAAAAATCCTAAAAAATCGAGCCCAAATACACAACCCGAGAGTCAAAAAAAATGACAGCCTGGTTTTGCACAGTGCTTGGGTTGGCACTGTGCAACCCCGACGCTGTGCTGACCTAACCCCCGAGCAACCCTGGGTTGGTGTTTTACCCTGAAAACCCTAATCCTAGGTCCCCATAATTTCGACATGCATTTATATGATGATTTGATTCATATTTGGTGTAAAAAAAATTAAAATTTTCAACCTATTATAAGTTCATATAAAAACATCGAATAATTTATCAAAATTTTATCTTTTAATGAGTCAAACATACTCTTCAATCATACATATAGATCTATGCATCCACATTCACATATAGGTTTAATAGATCTATTTCTACAATAAAATTTAGATCTTTCATGCATAGAAAAAAAAAACCTCTAAAACTCAAGAGTAACTTATTTTTAATCAACATGAATATTTAGAACATATGACACCTCTAAGCGTCCACAATGATTCATGGGTTCATAAAAATCAATTTCCACAAATTAAACATGATCTTTCATGCACCAAAATATTCATCATTCAAAGGGAATCAAAAGAAGAGAACCACGCCATCAAGATTTGATTTTTATCATATTAACAAACCATCTTTATCTAAATATTCCATCTCTAAAATCAACTCATAAACAAACATCATATTCATGCCAATAATCATAATCTCACAAAATCTAAACCCTAGCATGATTCTATATTGTTCATGAGAAATAGAAGAAAAAAAATACTTCAAGAGAGTTGGAAGATTACCCACCTCAAGGAAGACCAAATGAAAGATAATAATAAAAAAAAAGAGCTCCTCCTCCTTGCAAAAATTGAGATATCCAAAGCTCCAAACTCCCAAAAACGATTAAAAAGGAAAACATTTTGTTCAAAATTGTGGAGGTAAGCTGTTGTTGTTGTTATCATAGGTCGGACTGATTTCTGGGATTTTTATGAAGATTTTACAAAAAAACCCTTAAGGAAAATGTATTTTTACATGACTATGTCTTTCCAAATCAATTATTTAGGTCAAATCAAATCAATTAGAGTGAAAATTTAACCCCCCCTAACTCCTCCAACCTGGCCGACCTTCACTGTAGCCCAGAATTTCAAAATTTTAAAAATTTGCCTTTGAGTGGCAATTTTACAAAAAAAGTTCGTCACTTTAAAATATTTGCAAATATGCCATAAATTATTCATAAAAATCCAAAAAAAATAGAATTAATATCCACTAATAAATATTAGATTTTCCAAATAAAATTTTTGACTTTTTTTATTTCCCAAGAAAGTATTTGCACGTGTTTGTATGTGCAAAAAAGATAAATTTTAGAAAATGCTTAATAAATCACAAAAATTCATCACAAATTATTTATTAATTCCGAAAATATATTTAGAATTTCTAGGATGTTACATTACTACTCTGATTTTAATTATATTGTAGGGTGTATGCATGTCAGAGAAGCTATATATATGTTGTATTGGATGATTATTCATGTTTAGATTGATTGAATCATGTGTGAATTGTTGTCAATTAATTGTGTGAAATTACGGTGAGGTTAACTTGGAAACATTTTACATTTTATGTCCTGAATTTTGGACTTACTTCCGAAAATCATTTCTATTTAACTAGATAGAATCTACAGCTGAAATTTTTTATATATCCGCATGTGTGGGCTTGGGGTAGGCCGGTAAGGTCCATGAATCTGAGAGAATGACTTGGTCTGTTTCAAGGGAATGATTGTGACTTAGGCAATGCCCGAGTCCAGCAAGAGTTAGAGAACTCCGAGGGAGGAGTGAAATAGGGTCGATATGACTAAGATTCCAGTTTGTGTGAATGTAAGTTAGAAATAAGGATCTTTAAGTCTAAATTTTATTTTGCATCATTTAGACTAAGATCTTGTATTAGTTAAATTAAGATTGCATTAGAAGAAACAATGACAAATATGGCCAGTAAAGAGATGAGGTTCTTAGAAATATTCGGGACTAAGGATACACCCGGTAAATCCACGGTGTATGGGCTAAGAGTAGGCCCGTAAGGTCCTTAGTTATGGGAGATCGACTTGCTGGGGTTCATGACTGAGGATACGCCCGGTAAATCCATGATGTGTGGGCTAGGGTAGGCCAGAAAGGTCCAATATCCTGAGGGTGCGACTTAAACTTGATTACGCATTGGAGTACAAATCATTGAGTTTAGGCATTGCATAGCGAGGAATTGAACCCTGTAATGAGAATAAACACTAGTACCTTGCATTTGAAAACTATGTTGTATGGGCGGCATATCGTTCCAAACAAGAGTGCATTTGAAGAGCATTTGAATTATGCATGTTAGCATAGTAAGTATACACTTTAGTAAATTATTTTCACACTCACTCATACGACATTGTATAATTGACTATTTTCCATTTTCATTTAACATATACAATGATTCAAGTTTTTCTTCTATTATGTTGTATTTTGGGACTTAGTTGAAATTGTTGGGATTTTTACCGTCGGCCTCACAAGCATTGTGGATTTGCAGGTAAGGGTGCCTGAGGTGGTTTGGATTTGTAGTAAGATTTTTACATTTTCCTGTATTATATCATGTTTATGTACTTAATTGAAGTAAAAAATTCTGAGTGTGTCACAAATTTTTCAGTGTATGAAATTTGGGGCATTACAATACTGATGAACCCCCGGGAGATTTGAAAAGTGGATTAGTACATTCCGAATTCACCTCGCCTCCTATCCTCCTCCATTATTGTCTTCACAACAACTGAAGACTACCCGGCTAACCCCTTCACATTTTCTTCTCTAGTAGCGCAGGATACAAATGATCGCTCTTTGCCACGACTTATAGGTGAAGTCTCACCGCCTGAAGAGACCCTAGACATCTCATAACATATTATAAGATTACCTTCGATGTGACCTGGACTGTTGGAAAAGATCGCCGGAAAACAAAAATATAACAGGAGGTCTTTTAGACAAAGAAATTATCATAAAGAAAGAGAGAGTGGAGATCAGAATGAGGAGCAAGAAGGAGGGTTGGGGGGGGGGACATGATATTGACCTAGTCAACACTGACCGAGTCACAGATGTCATATCAGCTACCACGTCATCCAGTCCTTGGTGCCAAAAATTAAACGTTGACCGGGTCAACGTCGCCACATTGACGCCACGTGGGTGCCACACCTACACCATGTGGATTGGGGGCAGTCCCTGAGCTAGAAGCCACGTGGGCGACACGTCAGCGCCTTGGGGGGGAGGGGGCAGCCCCCGATCAGAATGGGCAAAAAGAGGCTCCACATCAATGCCTCGTATGCACCAACTCGGTGCCACGTGGGCGTCATATCAGCGCGACATAGGGTCAGGGCTGCTCTCGAGTAGATATACTGCCGATCAAAATGGGTGAAAAGAGGCACCACGTGGGGTCGGGGGAAGTCCCCGAGTAGATCCGCCTCCGACCAAAAAGGGTGAAAGCGACAAATCTGGACCGTTGGATATTTCAGATCTTCGGGCGCACTTGATGAATGGCTCAGATTCAATCAAGTGCATTATTGTATCATTCAATTGTCCAAGCATATGATACAATAATGCACCTCCATACCCAATCATAATATTCATTCAATTGTCCAAATACTAAAATTCCAATTATATCCAACATAGGGCTTAAATAAATTGTTCATGATAAAGAGAATAAGGAACTTCTCAGTCCTCCTCAGTCGTGTTTCTTTCCAGGAAGCACTCCCTTCATTATGTATAGTTTGATTATAGCCAAGATCACTAACAAAGACTTCAATCCAAAAAAACAATTGTAATGATTTTACAAAAAAATGTAGCAAATTCAACTAATTTATGTTAACAGATATATCATTAACATTCAGTAAACAGGTTACACATTATAAATCATGTGTTATAGCACATGTTATGGTAAAGATGATAGACTAAGAGAATCATATAAAACTATTTTATGAGCTGTGTTTGCTTAAAAAGCTAATTCTAAGTTATCCATACAACGCATCACATCTAGTCAAACCCATATAAAAAGATCCAAACTTCACCTAAAATTTCATACAACCTATAAGATTAAATACATAATTTGCCAAAACCACACCATAATCAATATATCAAATATAACATTAAGTATTCATATCAAATATGATAGATAAGAGAAAAATTCATATTAGGATTATGGTTTGTTCAAGTAGTGAAACCTCTATAGAAAGTGGAGATCTTGATGTAGGTGGCGGCTCTTGAAGCCCACAACATCTTCGAAGCCATGATCAAAATGTTTGCACATTTTTTTTACTTTATAGTTTTGGCTGCTGAGTATTATAGAGATGAGAAAACGGTGAAGGTTAACATGACCAAACTTAAGAAATAAGACATTAAAAAATATATCGGTAGATTTTATGGATTCACATCTCTATGAAAAATGCCCATAACTGTATGAATGTAAGTTAACCCTCTAAATATCTGGAAGAAAAATACCAACAATTATTTCTCATGCAATCCCCTAAAAGCCATTTAAGCTCAAATAAGAAAAGACAGCACAAACATACATGATACATGTAAAACGTCTCCCCCATTTTCAGACATTTCGACTAAAACAAAAGCAAAGAATAAAATATTATAGGTGACTTGCAAACCTACACTAAGTAAATTCAAATATGTTTGGATCATATTTTAGAGTAACGACACCTCCAGTTATCTCACTCAATGCTAAAATATTGCAAATATCTAACTCCAATCAATCAAGTTTATATTTCTAAAGCCAAAAGTGTGAGTTGTAGGTATAAAAACTATATGGTACCTTTGTACCCAGATAGAGTCCAAGAGAGTTCCGAAATAGAGTTACAGTAACTAAAGTTATTTGTAAGTGAGAGTTAGCCCTGATTGAAATATACATTACATAGAAATGAAGTTAGCATGGAGCAAAGCACATGAAACTTGCCTCTTTACTTTGATATAGCATAGCTTGATTCGCATACGCAACTGATATGGTTAAAAATAGGGTTAAATCGGAACCGTCCAAATCGGGCACGAATCTTAAAGCTCAGGGGTAAAATGGTAATTTCAACTACAAACGGGTCTGAAAATGGGAACTGGGCCTTTTTTCCAAAGGCCCAATAACCCATAAACGGATCCTCCTTACTGGGTGCGGGTTCCAACCCACAAAAAACCCAGTCCAGCTGGATAGAATTAGGGTTTATGATTGTCCCTAATCAACTGTCCTGATCACTTCTGTCCATCCACTGGGAAGTAGGGATCTGATCTTATCCTAAAACTGGTTCCTACGGCGGCTATAAATACCCCCCCATCCCCCACTGTTATCAGGGAATCAATCTTCTGCCAATCAAAGCTCTTTCATAATCTTTCTGATTACTGACAAGAGTGTCGGAGGGTGCGTCGCCGGAATCAACCCCGGTGTTTCGCACTTTTTGCAGGTCAATGGCGGGAGATCACGGTAAAACTTCGGTGGAGGTGTTCAGGTGCGACTATTCAACATCCCAAGAATCCACAAATCTATCTGTTTGCCCACACACCGATTTAAGCGGCAACAGCAACCACAGTGGGAGACAACCCCATGCTCCTTGAGTAGCACTCTCGCTTTGTGATATTTCTTCTGTTTAAAATACTCATTTCCCTATAAATTCAAGCATGCACAATCCGTGTTTATACGCAAAATGCACTTTTTTAACACACAAAAAGCAAATAAATTAATAAATTAATCATACCAATTCTTTTTCTGAAGTTGTATCTGGTACTTTCTCATCCCAATCGTTTATGCCATTTAACAACCCTTCAAAATCCTAAGAAAACAACCAAAACTTTAATTTAAACAACATAAAAATCACTGAAAATAGGGAAATTGAGTAGAAGGATTTGGATGCTACCAAAGAATGATCTTTGTTTTGGTTTCAGAGCCTTCAGGTTGGGTAGCGAGTGGGGCGGGGCAGCTAGGGGGCTGAGGGCGAGACCAGCATGGGGAGAAGGGAGCGGTGTGTGGGGGGAGCTGAGGGAGTTGGAGGACGGCAGGATTAGGGGGCTGGAGTGGCGGTCGAGGGGGGTGGTGGGGAGCGGTGTGTGTGTGGGGGGGGGGGTGCAAGAGTTAAGGAGTTGGTTTGGGTGCCTTGGGGTAGAGAAGTAGGGCGAGGATTGCTGGGGGCAGGAGTGGCGTGTGGGTGGGGTGTCGGGCGGCACGAGTGGCTTAGGGGGTGAAAGTTAGAGGGCGTAGGGGTGGGATCAGTATGGGGGTTGGGAGTCAGGGGGAGGGGGGTGTTAGAGGCCGTGGGGGTTGGGCTGCGGGAGGCACGAGCGGAGGGAGGGGGGGACTATCGTTCCTGTTAATATAAGATATAAATATAATACTATTGTAGTATTTTCTTGTTGTAAGGAGTAGAACTCATTAACTTTTGGCTCATGGCCTAGACAAAGATTAGTTAAATTAACCTAAAGTCCTATATAACCTTCTTTCCATATATTTGGTTTTTTCAGATGGAATCATTTTTCGAGCCCAACCTCAAGATATGTTCAATCCTTAATAAAATAAATATATATTATTATTCTCTACTAGATAAAAGGAAGCCTCATATTTGTAAGAGGCAGTTTCCTCCTATAATGTACTTATAATTATTTAGTTGGATCGCCTATGCATGATCGACACTGTTTATACAATTTTTTATATCATAATATGTATGCCTATTAAATATTGTTGCTGCATTTTTTTCCAGTGGGAGCAATCAGATGATGGGTTCTTTTTTTAGGTGGAACCTTATGATCTAGATCGTCGATCAAGATCTGATTCGGGATGGCTGAAAGTTCCTTGATCTGGATTTGAATAGTTGAAAGCATTTGGAAATGGATCTGGCTGAAAACGTCCGGCTGACCTGCACAAAGTCTAAATGCCGGGGTGGGCCCCGGTGAAAGTCCCTTCGACACTCAAGTCAGTAACTCAGAAAGGATATTAGAGTTTTTAGCGAAGAAAGATTGATTAACTTTGACTGATGGAGGTGAGAGAATATTTATATGCTAGGAATCTTGTTCTAGAAGATAGATCTGAAAATGTATATTTCAATATTTGGTTGGAGATTTCCATAGTGAGGGGATGAAATTAGTTATTTAATTCTTGATTCGGGTGATTTGACTGACAGTAATAATTAGCTGGGAAATCCTCTTTATTGGGCTATAAGAGCATCTATAGTCGTTGGCTATAAATCCATTTTTTGCAAAATTTGGAAAAAAGAGTGCTGCAGTCATTAGCTAAATTGTCAAACTTTATCCCAAAATTTGATCGGACAATGGATGATCTTTCGTCCGAAATTTTTTCTAATAAAAATGAACGGACTAGAAATGATTTACCATCCGATCACTTTTTAAAATTTAAAAAAATGTATCGGACAGGATTTGATCTCTCGTCTCATCCATTTTTTCTCAAAAAAAATTGAAGGGTGTTTCTATGGAATTAGGCTTATAGGAATTGTTATGCGTACAGATTAGCTTTGAGATTGGTGTGAATTTTGAGATCAAAGGCTGAGATGGAATGGGCTTATAAGAATTGTTATGCATACATATGCGTACAATTTTTTTTTTAATCTTTCTAAAAAAAATCCTCGGACGGGAAATCATCTTTCGTCCTTCACTTTTTTTTAAAATTTTGAAATACTTTTACTCAGAAATGTTCTCTCGTCAAATCATTTTTTTAATTTAATTTTTTTAAAATCGGATGACAAATCATCTTCCGTCTGTCACTTTTTAAAAATCAAAACCCATATTTTGGGTTTAACGACTACAGCTCTAACCCAAATTTTCTATTTCTAAAAGCCAAATATCCAAATTTTAACTCCAAACGACTACAGATGCTCTAAGTAAGCTATATTTGTGGATCTGGTTACGCAGATTGCCTAAAGATTGCCATGCTCTTCTAGTGGGCTTGATGCTGTTATGGAATTACTGTATTGCCCTTGAAAGATTTAACATAAGTATAGGGATCTAGTGCTCATATGAAATATTAAGTTGTTTAGAGATCGTTTATTCACTATGTGATGCATGAGAAAGAAGCCTCCAAATGACTTGATTTTTTGTATACATGTGTTTGATGACATTATAAATTTAATGAACGCGCGGTTTGAATCGTCTATATATAGCCTCATAATACGAGTACAATTACTCTATAAAAGGAAATTTTTCTCCGACATATGAGGCTCTATTTTCTCATATTATTATCATATATCCTACAAATTCGCAGAGAAAAATGGAACCCACAAAATATTATAGTTCTCCGATAGTTTGAGTTTTGCATATGTTTCAAAAGTAAATTATGTTGGAAGTTTAGAACTTCATTAATTTCTCTAGTAATTTTCACGTGTTAATAATTATTTTAAAAAAAAAATAAAAACTCTGACTTAGTATGTCCTCCAACCTAAGACCTCCTCCTTCATATTAGTTATGTACGCACGATGATGCTTCAACTCTTCCATTATAATATTAGAGATTAGAGATATCACAAGTAGGTAACTTTAATGGCTAAATTTTTCTGTAATAATCTCAAAAAGTTTGTCGATATGGAAAGTACCTTTTTTTCTTCTTTTTTAATGTGCTTTTATATTTTAATTTTTGGGGGGCCAATAGATATATATCTTTGGGAGTGGGGACTATTAATTTGTATGGGGCTATCACAATTGGACCGACCCAAATGGAAACAGAAATCAAAATTGTTTGTTGTTGTTTTTTTCCCTTCCTTTCCTCTTTCTCTTTGATGCATGTTCGATCAAGATAACATTTGCAAAAGGAAAAAAATAAAAAAATTAACCCACTAACACAATTATCCTTTGACTTGTCGACTCTTCTGTTCTAGTTATAATCTAAAATCAAGATGGAGAGGAATAGCCAAACTGTTTGGCAGTGGTGAATGGATATAAAATCGGATGCCTGCAAAATAATTTTCTTAATTCTTAAATTTTCAACGTGTAAAAAACTATATTCTTTAAATAATATCCGGTCTGTCCCTGCACCATATCTGAGCTGTGCACGTGGAGAAAATTGGGGAAATGAAAAGGAAAAAAAAAAAACTACCAACACGTGCGTTGCACGGATTGGATTAAGGACAAATTACACTAAAGCCTTCTCCCATTATAGTAGACTAGTATTATACACGTGCACACGTGCACGTGGAAAAAATTGAAGGGATAATGAAAAAAGGTAAAAAAAAAATAATTTCCAAACTGATCCACTTCCGGAAATATTTACCAAACTGATCCACTGTCGAAAATATTTACCAAAGTTAGCCCATTGAAGGGATAATGAACAGGGTAAAAAGAAAATAATTTCCAAAATGATCCACTTTCGGAAATATTTACCAAACTGGTCCACTGCCGAAAATATTTACCGAACTTAGTCTATAACCCAACACGTGCGCTGCACGGGTTGGTAGAAGGACAAATTACACTAACCCCTTCTCCCATTATAATAGTAAAGATAGAGATAGAGATAAAATTTGGGTTGAATTATTCAAATACCTTTTGATGTTGAGCAACGGGTAACATTATGAACTGAACTTGCGAGAGAACATAATATGTTAATTTTTTTGTATTTGTATCTTTGTGAACAAATGTCTTTTTTTATAATCATTTTTAAAAAGAATGCTAATTGATTTTGAGGTTATTGCAAAAGGGACAATATTTAAAAGGTAGGCCCAATGTGATTTTTTACAGCTCCATTGCTAGCTAACAAGTATTTATTTTTCCAACAATATATATATATAGTATTGGCCCAATATCCAGCCCCTCATTATGAGCTCATCCAAATTTAAATTTAATTAATTAATTTATTTATTTATTTATTTAATTATTGAACTAGGCTTGTTGCAACACCCCCTTCGCCTATCTCTTGTTCAAACTTACACTAGAATACTTGCATCCTCAATATCAATCAAATGTTAAAATATAGAGTCCTGGTATTCACCCCCGTTTTCTAGCTCATCCCCCATTCTTAAGTTACCCTTTATAAATTAAAATTTCCAGACATATCCTTTTGAAGTTTTGGGGGGTAAACTGTTTACCCACCACACATTCCCTCCCAATTTCTTGGTTCCGCTCCCCCCATCCGCTCCCCCAATCCAAAACTAACAATTCCCATCCATCCACCCCAATTTTTTTTTTTTTCATCTTTCTCCCCCTATTGTTTTTTCAAATCACTTGGACTCTTCATCTTCATACAACTTTTTAATTGAAGAAGTGGAAGAAGAAGAGGCAATGAGAATTCAAGAAGAATTTAATCAAATGGATTCTGAGTCACTTGAAGTCAATGAACATCAGGGTTTTGGCAACTCACAAGCTACAGTATGTTAAAAATTCATGTTTTTAAGATTTATGATTCTAATCAGCAGTCAAATTTTTTAGGGTTTGTTAAAACCCTAACGTAGATTAAATAAAATTTGTTAAATCTTAGTCAATGATGATTATCCACTTAAAAATGCAATCTTTTTTAGGATTTTGTGAGATGGACACCGTAGTTTAAAACCGACACTGTAAGGAATTTTTTTAATGCTCTTTTATTGTCATTTGAATTACTATCTATTGTAAATTTCTTACTCATTGTGTTTGCATTGTTTGATGTAGGTGTTTGAATCTCTAGATAAGTTAAAAGATTGGCTCAAAGTTATTGGGGGGTGGTTACTAATATGGTGCGCGTTCCAGATTTTCTGTTTTCATACTGGGGAGAGACCCAAATAGAGGAAGTGGCTAGAAAACGGGAGGTGAATACCAGGACTCAATATATTTATAAAATAAGGATCTAAGGGAAAGGGACGATCAAACTGGAGTATAAAATATAGAAATAGAGATTGAAAAATCATATGCATTGTACTAAGATATAAAGTAGTAAGTAATTATAAAAAGGTATTTCTCACATTGCAAGCCAATGTCGGAAAGACTGAAACGATATAAATAAATGTAATAAGTAAAAATTAAAATAAATCCTAAATTTAAAAAAAAAATTGTTTGTTGACAAACTTAAAAGAAGAAAAATCTATTACGAAATCTAAAAAATATCAATTGTCCAATTATTTTTTAAAAAATTTGTTACCAAATTTTCAAAAAGTTAAGATATATAAGAAAATAATGAGAGGAAAAATGACAGAAACACACATTACCACTGCATGTGAAAAAATTTAGTTGATGAGGTAGGGTGCTAATCTGCGAAGTAAATGGATGGCGAACAACTTTGCGGTCTCAAACATACATAGCTTATGCTTGTCATCTTATGAGGCTGCAGTACACATTATATGGGTCAGATGATGTGACCTCTCCTGGACCACAGGATCCCCTCAAAATCTGTTTATCTCCGATCATCAGATCTGCCAGATCAGCACTAAGCCTCCTGGGATTCCGCCACGTCAGGCACACAGGCAGTCGGGCCCAGACCCGATTGACACTGCCTATAAATACCAGACCCTCTACCCCTTCAAAAGGTGATTAATCTCTCCCCCCTCAAAATCCTAGTTACTGTTACTCTTCAGTGACTGACTAGACCGTCGGATGGCCTGCCACCGGGATCAACCCCGGTATTCCTAGGCCGAGTGCAGGTACACGAGACTTCCGGACCCGAGCTTCCAGATCCGAGCCGAGCATCCTACCTCCACCTCACTTCCGCCTACTCCCGAGCCGTTCCCTCAGCTGAGGGTCGGGCGTATCGTCAGTACCAAAACTTCTGCAAAAATAAAAATTGAGAAAAACTCACACCTGGTGCAGCCACCCCCTAAAAACAAACTGCATCAGGTTGGCGCCGTCTGTGGAAAACTCGGTACGGACACCAGTCCGAACCCAGCCATTTACGGCACTCCACCAATCCAAGCTCGCATGGCACCCAGGCCCAGGAAAGCTGTCACCTCTACATGTCATCAGGACGCTCCTCCTCAGGACGTCCCCACCGACACTCATGGATCCAACAATCCGAAGGTCAGCCTCGGACCCGAGTCGGCTGCCTCTCGCTCGATCGTACCCGACCTGCGTCGGGTCATACAGAACCGACAGGCCAGGCGAACTAGGGGAGGGACCGCTTCCAACTCGGTCCGGAACCGGCCCAGGCCTCCGCCCCGAGAGCGGGAGCCAGCGCTCAGCCGCATCGACCGGAGGCTGCCGCCCCAACGTGACGTGGCCGAACAGGCTCCAATCACCCACCGTGAGTTCCAAGACTTCTGGAACGAGATCCTGGAGGCTACCCTAGGGATCCCTGTCAATGAGACACTCCACCACTCTCACTCGCGGTCAGATGTCGGAGCCAGCGCATCTTGCGGCCTGACAGTCCCTCCAGAGTATGACGAGGACATCCTAAAACGCCTCTAGGAAATGGAGAACCGCCTCGACCACTTCGGAGATGGCGTCGCAAGGCCATCTCAGGGTCACAGGCCGACCCGACCTATTTTCTTCGCTGCAATCCTACAAGCGGACATACCTCGGAATTTCTGACCTCCCTAATTCGAGACCTATGACGGCGAGGGTGATCCTGCTGATCACATGGAGGGTTTCAAGAACCTCATGATGATTCACAGCGCTTCGGATCCCCTCCTATGCCGTGCTTTTCCTGCCACCCTCCGGGGTCCAGCTCGGGAATGGTTCTCCAAGCTCGCCCCCAGCTCGATCTACTCGTTCGACCTACTGGAGGTCAATTTCCTGGCCCACTTCGTGACTAGCAGAAAAGTCGAAAAGACGAACACGTCCTTACTGGACCTTCGACAGAAGGAAGGGGAGTCGCTCTGGCAGTTCGTCCGGAGGTTCACCATGGAGGCAAGGTCGGTCTCCTCTCTCGACGCAGGGGTCGCCTCGACGACATTTCGACACAACGTCTGACATGGCCAGCTGAAGGCATCCCTGGTGAAGAAACCTCATCTCGATTTTCCTGACCTGCTCAATCGGGTCGAAAAGTACATCCGGACCGAAGAGGCCCTAAATCCCGAGGACACTAAGGAGATTCAGGGAAAGGGGAAGCGCAAAGCCGACGAGGCAGAGCCAGCAAAGAAGGTCCCAGAAGACGGAACCGTCATAAAGAAGGTCCCCGCGATCCCGCACTTCGAGAGGTACATGCCACTGACACAGAATGTGTCGGCTATCCTCTTAGCGATCGAGGACAGGGACCTCGTCCAGATGCTGCCTCGGCCGACCAACAACAAGAAAAGAGATCAGCGGTTCTACTGCTGCTTCCACCGGGACAACGGGCACGACACCGACTACTGCCGGGCCCTGAAGGAAGAAATTGAGGCCCTCATCCAATGAGGGTACCTCCGGAAATTCACACGGGAAAACTCCCGGGACTGAAGAGACACGAGGAACCGGAGGCCTTCCCCTCCTCCTCGCGCCCCCAAACCACGTCCCGAGCAGAACCCCGAGCCTTGAAGAAATCGAGGGTCAAGCCATCCTGCATTGCGTCCATGGGGGAGCCATGGGAGGAGAATCCAGCACTTCCCGCAAGGCGTTCGTTCGAGAGGTAAACGCCATTCGGGGTCTCCCTTCCCCCCAGGTCCAGCAGCTCCCTGTCTCCTTCTCAGAAAAAGACCTAGAGGGAGTCCGGCTCCCACACTATGATGCGCTCATCATCAGCCTTAGCATGGCGAACTACGAGGCCTGTCGGATCCTCATAGACAATGGGAGCTCAGTGAATATCCTCTTCCTGGAAGCATTTGAGAACCTCAAGCTCTCCAGGGATAAGCTGAAGCCAGCCGGGTACACCCTGCACGGGTTCTCCAGCATTCCGGTGCCAACAGAGGGGATCGTGACCTTATACGTCACCGCCGGTACGATCCCTCACAGACGGACCGAGTCGATGGACTTCATGGCTGTAAACGTCAAGGCGGCTTACAACGTCATCCTTGACTGACCAGGGCTTTGCTCCCTCCAGGCTGTTCCCTCGGCCTACCACCAAAAGCTAAAAATCCCCACCCAGTCAGGTGTCGGAGTCATCCGAGGGAACCAAGAAGCAGCACGGTCGTGCTATATGACGGCAGTCGGGGGCGGTGTGTTTCCCCTGGATGCCATCGAGGTACAGCCCGAAAGAAGCCAGCCCGAGCCTGAGCCGGTGGACGAACTAGAAGACGTCTCATTCGAGACAGGGGACATATCAAAGTGGTAATGCATGAGCTGCTCCTCGCGCCCGACCTCAAGTCCGGCCTGATCAATTGCATTCATCGCAATGCTGACCTCTTCGCCGGGAAGCCCTCAGATATATGCCCGGGATCTCCGAAGACCTGATCATGCACAAACTCAGCATGATCCCCAGCTCGAAGCCGATCATCCAGAAGCGGCGTAAGTTTGTCTTGGAGAGGCAGCAGACAGTGAAAGCGGAGGTGGACAAACTCAGGGTAGCTGTTCGCTCGTTTCATACAGGAGGTCAGCTACCCTGAGTGGCCAGCGAACATCGTGATGGTCAGAATGGCGAGCGGGTGCTAGAGGATCTGCAGAGACTTTTCTGACCTCAACAAGGCATGCCTCAAAGATCTGTTTCCTTTCCCCAGCATTGATGCTCTGATCGACGCAACGTCAGGTCACGAGCTTCTTTCTTTCATGGATGCCTTCTCAGGCTACAACCAGATCCGAATATTCCCCCCTGATATAGCGAAGACGTCCTTTGTTACGGACCAAGGTCTTTATTGCTACTGGGTTATGCCATTCGGGCTGAATAATGCCGGTGCTACTTATCAAAGGCTCGTCAACCAAGTTTTCAGGGATCAGATCGGTCGCAACATGGAGGTATATGTCGACGACATGCTCGTCAAGAGCCAGCGGGGACAGGATCACGTTGCCGACCTAGAGGAAGCCTTTGGGGTCCTTCGGACCCACAATATGAGACTCAATCCGGTGAAGTGTACGTTCGGCGTATCCTCAGGAAAATTCCTAGGATTCGTCGTCAGCCAACGCAGCATCGAGGCGAACCCTGAGAAGATCCAAGCCATAATAGATATGGCCCCTCCTAGAAACATCAAAGAAGTCCAGAGGCTCACGGGAAGACTGGCGGCTATCGACCGTTTCCTCTCCAAGTCCGGAGAGAAGTCCCTCCCGTTCTTCAAAGCTTTGCGCAGAACCGGAGGCTTCGAGTGGGGTACTCAGCAGCAAGAGGCGTTTGCCCAATTGAAAGAGTACCTCGCCAACCCTCCTCTCCTCAGCAAGCCCGAATCGGGCGAGCCCCTCTGGCTTTATCTTTCGGCTTCGAAAAATGTGCTTAGTGCCGTTCTTGTTCGGGAAGAAGACGGAGTCCCAAAGTCGCTATACTACGTGAGCAAGGTTTTGCTCGCCGCCGAGACCAGATACTAAAAAATGGAAAAGGTAGCATACGTCTTGGTCATGGCCGCGCAGAAGCTCCGTCCCTATTTCCAAGCGCATTCAATTCAGGTAATCATGGATCAATCTTTGAAGGTCATACTCTACAAGCACGAGAGCTCCGGACGACTGGTCAAGTGGTCGACCGAGCTCAGTCAATACGACATCAGCTATCAACCAAGAACGACCATCAAGGGGCAGGCCCTCGCTGAGTTCATCACGGAATGCACCATCTCTGAGCATCCCGAAAGTAGGGAGGCCGACCAGACTCGACGGCTCCTCCTGCGAAGCGGGGAGTGGCGTTGGCATCATTTTGCGAGGACCCGACAATTTTCTTCTTCAATAATGTCCCCACATCAACTTTCCAGCCTCCAACAACGAGGCCGAATATGAGGCCATAATTGCCGAGCTCATCCTGGCACATCAGGTAGGTGCCAGACAGATCAGGGCCCTTAGCAACTCTAAGCTCGTGGTCAATTAGATCACCGGAGAGTATGAGGCCCGTGACGATCTGAAGATCTGATACTTGGTCGTGGTCTAGTGGCTCTTGGCATCCTTTAATGAATCTGCACTCTTGAGGATCCCCAGAGAGCATAATGCCTAGGCCGACGCTCTGTCAAAGTTAGCCTCCTCGTCCTTCGAGGGTCTCGACCGCACCATCCTGATCGAAGTACTCCTGAAGCTGAGCACCGACCTCTCTAAGACCCTCTGCATCGAAGACTTAGCTTATCCTGACAATTGGACCACTCCCATCAGAAAACTTCTAACCAAAGGAGAGCTCCCCGAAGACCGAGCCGAGGTAAGGCAGGTCAGGGTCCATTCAGAGAGGTTCACTATGATCAGTGAGACCCACTTCAAATGGTCATACACCGCGATGGACGGAAGGCCCTACCTCCACTGCTTAACCCCCGATGAAGCAAGGTACGCTCTCAAAGAGCTCCATGAAGGAATTGGCGGGTGCCATATGGGAAGCCGATCGCTTGCGCAAAAGGCTCTGAATCATGGATTCTACTGGCCCACAATGCTACAAGACGCCCTGGACCTGGTAAAAAAGTGTGGCCCTTGTCAAAGGTTCTCCTCGGTGAAAAGAGCTCCGCAAACAAACCTCCGCTCCCTGACCAGTCCTACCCCCTTTGCTATGTGAGGGATGGATCTGGTAGGCCCATTTCCGAAGGCAACGGGCCAAAGAAAGTTCCTCATAGTGGCAATTGACTACTTCACAAAGTGGATCGAGGCCGAGCCCCTGGCCACGATCACCGAGCAGCAGACCCAACAATTTTTCTGGAAACACATCGTTTGCCGATTCGGGATTCCATGCGTACTCATCACAGATAATGGGACTCAATTCGTAGGTAAGATTTTCCGAAAGTTCTGTGAGGATCTCAGGATACAGTAGCGCTTCTCTTCAGTATGCCACTCGCAGTCGAATGGTCAGGTCGAGAACACGAACAGCCAAATCCTTGACGGCCTCAAGAAACACCTTGATAACTCTTCTAAGGGGTTATGGGCGACGAGCTGCTGAGCATTCTCTGGGCCCACCGAACGACGAAAAGAATCCCCATGGGAGAGTCGCCATTCAATCTGACATATGGCACGGGAGCCGTAATTCCCCTGGAGATCGGGCTCCCTTCGCCCCTGATCATGGCCTTCGACGAAGCAAGCAACTCGACACAGCTATGTGCCGGCCTGGATCTCATAAACGAGGTCAGGAAGAAGTCTGCCATCAGAAGAAACACCTACCAGCAGAGGATCGAAAGGTTCTACAACAAAAAGGTGCGTCCCACCGACATCAAGCTAGGGGACCTCGTCCTCCGGAAGCTGGCAGTATCTAACCCCAGCCAAAAGAGGAAACTAGCCTCAAACTGGAAAGGCCCGTACAAGGTTTCTGAGGTCATACACCCAGGCACATACCGACCGACCCTAAGGGCAAGGCTGTCAAGAGGCCCTAGAACGCAGAGCACCTCACATCAAATTCCTCAAAGGGAAGGATTAGCCTCTGTAGATGCCCACATGTAAATTATATAAAATGTAATCGGCACGTCGTGCTTTGTTTTGTAAAGTCAAAATATGTTGTAATTATGCCAGCTTTCTTAAAACAAGCTTCAGCTTCATATTAGCTCTCTTAAGACACAGGTCTTGGGGTTCGGCGTTTGGAAGAAACTGCGAGCCACAAAAAGCTTCCTTTACAAGCTTGGGGTTCGGCATTCGGAAGAAATCGCGAGCTACAAAAAGCTTCTCAT
Source organism: Hemerocallis citrina (assembly GCA_017893485.1). Classification (NCBI taxonomy): domain Eukaryota; kingdom Viridiplantae; phylum Streptophyta; class Magnoliopsida; order Asparagales; family Asphodelaceae; genus Hemerocallis; species Hemerocallis citrina. Next base: position 116,404,404 of record CM030366.1, read on the forward strand.
ACAAGCCTGGGGCTCGGCACTCGGACGGCACCTCGAGCCAGAAAAAGTCACCTCTAAGGTATCGGGGCTCGGCATCGGCCTTAAGCATGGTTTGGGCTTATTCAAGCCCATCAACCTATGCGCTCAGCGATGACCGCCAGCTACACCCGTGCTATCTTTCCAAGAATAGATGTGGGAGCTCAGCATCAAGGCCTTGGCTTTTTTCAAAGCCACGCGACCTTTACGCTTGGCGACGACCTTCAGGTACGCCCATCACTGGCTTCTCTAAGGTATGGGGGTTCGGCATCGGCCTTGAGTATGATTTGGGCTTGTTCAAGCCCATCAACCTATGCGTTCGATGATGACCACCAGCTACACCCATGCTATCTTTCCGAGAACAGGTGTGGGGGCTCGGCATCGACCTCGAGCAAGGCCTTAGCTTTTTTCGAAGTCACGCGACCGTTATGCTCGGCGACGACCTTCAGCTACGCCCATCACTGGCTTCTCTAAGGTATGGGGGCTCGACATCGGCCTCGGGCATGGTTTGGGCTTGTTCAAGCCCATCAACCTATGTGCTCGGCGATGACCCCCAACTATACCCGTGCTATCTTTCCGAGAATAGGTGTGGGGGCTCAGCATCGACCTCGAACAAGGTCTTGGCTTTTTTCAAAGCCACGTGACCTTTACTCTCGACGATGACCTTCTGCTATGCCCACCACTGGCTTCTCTAAGGTATGGGGGCTCGGCATCGGCCTCGAGCTTGGTTTGGGCGTATTCAAGCCCATCAACCTATGCGCTCGGTGATGACCGCCAGCTACACCCGTGCTATTTTTTCCAAGAACAGGTGTGGGCGCTCAGCATCGACCTTGAGCAAGGCCTTGGCTTTTTTCAAAGCTACACGACCTTTATACTCGGCGACGACCTTCAACTATGCCCATCACTGACTTCTCTAAGGTATGAGGGCTCGGCATCGGCCTTGAGCATGGTTTGGGCTTGTTCAAGCCCATCAACCTATGCGCTCGGCGATGACCGCTAGCTACACCTATGCTATTTTTCTGAGAACAGGTGTAGGGGCTCGACGTCGACCTCGAGCAAGGCCTTGGCTTTTTTCAAAGCCACATGACCTTTACGCTCGGCGGCGACCTTCAGCTATGCCCATCACTGGATTCTCTAGGGTATGGGGACTCGGAATCAGCCTTGAGCATGGTTTGGGCTTGTTCAAGCCCATCAACCTATGCACTCGGTGATGACCTCCAGTTACACCCGTGCTATCTTTTTTAGAACAGGTGTGGGGGCTCGGCGTCGACCTCGAGCAAGGTCTTGCCTTTTTTCAAAGCCACGCGACCTTTACGCTCGGTGACAACCGGTAGCTACGTCCATAAATGGCTTCTCCAAGGTATAGGGGCTCGGCATCGACCTCGAGCATGGCCTGGGTTTTTTCAAACCTTGCCACCTATGCGCTCGGCGATTGCCTCCAACTACACCCATACTATCCACCAAGGTGTGAACATAAGGGCTCGGTGTCGACCTCGAGTAAGGCCTTGGCTTCTACAGGCCATGCCCTTCATGCTCGGCGATGACCTTCAACCATGCCCGTTCTAAAAAAAATTCATTAAATATTTAGGGTGCTTGCCTTCGGCAAACGCTCTGAGCCCCGGATCATTGGTTGACCCACCTCTCACCCACGAACAACTTAGGGTTTCCGGCCTTCAGAGCCAAAACCCTAAATTGTTCGGGGGTGGCAGGGGAGCCACCGACCCAGAACCTTTGGCCAAAAATTCCACTTATGGGCACCCGCCTTCGGCAGGCACCCGAATCTCATCTCCGGGGACGACCCACCTCTCACTCGCTGACAAGTCGGGGTTAACGACCCTCGGAGCCAAAACCCCGAATTTTCAGAGGGTGGTAGATGAGTCACCGCTAGTTGCTGATGAAAAAATAATGGGGAGATGGGGATTATATAGCCCCCTGAGCAGTGCGTTTATTACATCGGGAAGTCCAAACTGTAGAAGGCGAAACGTCGCCATTAATGTTTATCGAAAGGCGAAACGTCACTTATTGGGCGTTGCCTGCAAGAAACTACGGTTCAGCTCCCTCCTTTTGCCTCGGTGGCGACCTCCTGCAAGGCCGAGCTTGGCAACAATCTCAAGCTACACTCCTACCCCCCTCACTCAATAAATCATCAAGGTTAAAAAAGTCGAAGTTTTTATTACTCAAAGCACCAGAAACGACTGCCCAATACAATAAAAAGTTTACAAATCACTCATCACTCGGCTTAAAACTCAAACTCGGCGCAACCTACGGGATCCTTCGCAAGCTTGGTCGGTCCGACCAGCGAGGGTACCCCGACAACGGAGCTTTCTACATTGGCAGGCTGGGCCGCCTCTAAGACAAATATCGGAGAAGGTCCCAATACGAAATTGCTCGCCTCCTCGACCAGACCGGTGCCTAGCATTAGCTTCAACCTACAGATCTCCAACTCTTTCTCTACAACAGCCTCACAAAGAAAAGACTCTGAAGCCGACCGCCCGCTCGAGGCATCCGAGATCGACCAGTTCGTCTCAACTGCCCACCAGTCCTGGTCGGCAATGGCCTTCTTCAGACGAGAAACCTCCAAACTGAGCTCTCTAGACCTGTTTATAAAGTAATTCACTGCGGCCGCTCGATCCTGAGCCTGCTTATGTTGGCGAGCCAGAACACTCTCCATGGCCCCCAGCCCAGCTCGGACCCTGGAGACCTCGGTAGAACCAAGGTCGGAACCGAGGACCTCATGCGTCTATCAAAAAAGACGAGAAAAACAACAGGTCACAAAAGAGACGAAAAAACACAAGTCATAGAGCATCGGCCAAAAAAATCCTCTTTTATAAAGTCAGAATTTGGTATTACAAAATACGGTGTCCACTCTGCAGCCTGGCTGGTCCTCGCACCCGAGGCGGCCTTCTTCGCCAATTCGGCCCTTCTCTTGGCCTCCAGTTCTACTATGGCATTTCGGTTGTCAAGCTCTTTGCAAGATATTTCTACAAAAAGAAAAGTAAACATGTTAACGCGAAGGCAGAAAGAAAGACAGAATGGAAACAAAAACATACTAGGGTGTGTCGGGCTCAGTCCGGCTCGTGCGAGGTGTAGCTCCGTGACGCGAGGCCACCCGATGCTGTGACCCTCCACGATCTTATCGACCTTCGTCCACTCCTTCTCAGTCAAGTCTCTTCGCTTCGGCGGCTTGTGGTTCGGCTTTCCGAAATTCCAAACTGTAGGGATGTCCCAAAGCTTTTTGCTCCGGACTATGAAGTACTTCTCTTTCCACCCCTTGATGGGGTCCAGATGTCTGTGCATCACCTTCTTGTGAGGATGGGGCGAAAGATAGAAAATCCCCTCCTGGTCACCGAGCTAGCTCATCCCCAGGATGGCTCGAAGTAAGTCAGCCTCGACCTAATCCCCTTCTCCTGACATTTCAAAATGAAACACACCAAGTGTTTCCAAGAGTTGGGGCCGTACTGCATGGGGCTCAGCTCTCCCCAATTTAGCACCCTCTTGATGAACAGATGCAGCGGAAGTCTCAACCCCGAGACGAAAGCATCCTCAGGGAACATGTAGAAGCTCGACTCAAGCACGGTGGTAGGACAGATTCCTGGGTTCGACACAAGAAGCTCAAACTCCTGCAAAATAAAGTAAGCCTACCACCTTCAGTCCCTCGTTCAGACCCCTCCTGATCATCGCCCTCCTCGACCAACTCCTTTTCTTCCGGGCCTCCTTCCCCGGACTCATATCCTCCTCCACAAGCCCCTCTCCCTCGAGATCTCTCTCTTTGGGCTCCTCCTCTGCAGGCTCCTTGCTCGGCCTACGGGATTGCAAGGGCTCTACGATGAAAGCTACGTCGCCCTCACTATCTGACCCTCCAACTGATAGAACCTCATCCTTTACCAGACGCAAGTCACCCGACAAAAAAGATATCAAAGACGAATGAACCTCCTCCTCGGTGCGACCTGAAGTGCCTGCCTCAGAGGTGGACTGAGACCGTGACATTTTAAAGCAAAAATACTAACCTGTTTCACTGGAGAACGCAAAGGTCAACGAAAAGCGGTCGCCGGTAGTGTGCAAGGAAATTTCTGATGTGAATAGGATGAAAGCAAAGTGAAGTGGGGTAGGGGGAGGGGGATTTATAAGCGTAGACAAGACTCCTCAAATTCTGCAAAGAGATCTGGCCGTCTGATCTTCATCATCAAGATCTAACGGCCACTAAGATCTTGATGATGTCAGCCTAGAGTGCGAAAATACCTTCTTACCCTCGGCTCTGTCGACCAACGTGGCAGCTCAGTGCACAGGGTCGACTTCTCGTATACCTCACCTTTATTCTCTTAACAGCTTGGGCCTCGACGATCGGATGTCACCGCGAGCCCCAAAAAGTTTCTCCTAAACTGTTTGGGCCTCGATGCTCGGATGTCACCGCGAGTCCCAAAAAGTTTCTCTCGACTGCTTGGGCCTCGATGCTCGGATGTCACCGCGAGCCCAAAAAAGTCTCTCTCAATGGCTTCAGGGTCGACGCTCGGATGTCACCGAGAGCCCAAAAAAACAAAGTTCCTCCTAAACTGCTTGGGCCTCGACGCTCGGATGCTACCGCGAGCCCCAAAAAATTTCTCTCAGCGGCTTGGAGGTCGACACTCGGATGTCACTGCGAGCACCAAAAAGTTTCTCCTAAACTTCTTGGGTCTCGATGCTCGGATGTCACCGCAAACACTGAAAAGTTTCTCCTAAACTGCTTGGGCCTCGACACTCGGATGTCACCGCGTGCCCCAAAAAATCTCTCTCAACGGCTTCAGGGTCATCGCTCGGATGTCACCGTAAGCCCCAAAAACTTTCTCTCAACTGCTTGGGCCTCGATGCTTGGATGCCACCGCGAGCGCCAAAAAGTTTCTCTCAACGACTTGGAGGTCGACGCTCAGATGTCACCGCGAGCCCCAAAAAGTTTCTCCTAAACTGCTTGGGCCTCGATGCTCGGATGTCACCGTGAACCCCAAAAAGTTTCTCCTAAACTGCTTGGGCCTCGATGCTCGGATGTCACCGTGAACCCCAAAAAGTTTCTCCTAAACTGCTTGGGCCTCGACGCTCGGATGTCACCGCGAGCTCCAAAAAAGTTTCTCTCAAAGACGTTAGGGTAGACGCTCGGATGTCACCGCGATCCCCAAATTATTCCCCAACAAGATAGGGGCTCGCCGGCCGACCCTAGACACTCGACAAGGAGACCTACTCCAAGGATCTCGATGCTCCCTTGCGTTTCCAACTAGTGAGGGGGCTCGCCTATCGACCCTATACGCTCGGCAAGAAGAACCCCTACTCCATAGACTCCTATGTCCCCTTGCTTTTCCAACAAGTGAGGGGGCTCGTCTACCGACCCCCCATGCTCGGCCAAGTGACCTCAGGGTCGATGCACGAATGCCACCGCGAGCCCTAAATTATCCTCCAACCAGTGAGGGGGCTCACCTACTGACCCTAGACGCTCGGCAAGAAGACTTCCTACTCCACGGGTCTCGATGTCCCCTTGCTTTTCCAACAAGTAAGGGGCTCGTCCGCTGACCCTCGACGCTCGGCAAACCAAGCTCAGACACTTCTGCACCCGACACCCCTCGTGACTCCAAGAAGAGATCCCCTTCATCCTACCCCACTGACCTCTTCTGGAAGATGCGGATCCCATTCTTCATCGTACACACCAACACGCTCTTCCTACAGAGGCAAAAAACCACTCCTACATGGCTGGATTACCCAGCCCTCAGGAGTGGGGGCTTCTGATATGGGTCAGATGACGTGGCCCCTCCTGGGCAAAAGGATCCCCTCAAAATTCGTTCACCCCAATCATCAGATCTGCCAGGTCAACCCTAACCCTCCTGGGCTTCCACCAGACCCAGCCCCAAACGGGTCTAGACCCGATTGGTACTGCCTATAAATACCAGGCCTTTTACTCCTTTAAAAGGTGATCAATCTCTCCCCTCTCAAAACCCTAGTTACTGTTACTCTTCAGTGACTGACTAGACCGTCGGAGGGCTTGCCACTGGGATCAACCCCGGTGTTCCTAGGTCGAGTGCAGGTACATGAGACTTCCGGACCCGAGCTTCCAGATTCGAGCCAAGCCTCCAGATCCGAGCCGAGCATCCTACCTCCACCTCACTCCCGCCTACTCCCAAGTCATTCCCTCAGCTGAGGGTCGGGCATACCGTCAGTACCGAAACTTTCGCAAAAATACAAATTGAGAAGAACTCATACTTGGTGCAGCCACCCCCCAAAACAAACTGCATCAACACATGCCAAGTATCTTATTTTACATAATAATAATCATTTCTCAACATAATTCTCGAATAAAAAACAAGTGCAGAACATGCATGAAAGACATGGGGTTGTCCACACCAATCCCATCCACCCATCATAAAACCCATGTTCATAATTTGTGTGAAAGATTATGAGAGATAATAATAATATAAATTAGGATTAGGGTTAATATCCCTACTGCTTGAGATATTATACCCTGCTTATCATGAATTGGAATATCACAAAGGTACTACCTCTAAACCAGTATTGTAACCCCCGTTTCTGATTTTTCGGACTTTTTTTTGTAACACCCCGCAAAATTGAGTTATGCAAATTTTATCCACGGGTGTTATGCACATGTATTTTGTTTTGTTACGAGTAATATCCGTAACGTATAAATGTCATACGTATTTTGTATTTCAATTATTTATATGTTTTCCTTCCACTCAAAATTCATTCTTATCCTATTTTGAGCCATCTCAAATATTAATTTTAATCTTTGTGTTTTACGTGTACTGCACGTGTTTTCGATACACGTGTCGATTATGTATATTTTACCATTACGTGAAATATCTGTAATATTATTAATATACATATTCTACGTATTTTGTATTTTGACTTTTTTCGTTCTTTCAAATTTATTTTGTATTGATACGTACATTGCACGTTCAATCACCATCTACTTCAAAGATAGTTTCTGAAACATTTTTCATATCCAAACCCTTTCCCCAGTAGGCACTCGGAGAGTAACCCGATGTCTCTTCTTTGATTTCCTATTATATAGATTGATCGACACTTCCTTGCTACACATAAAATCCTGAACAGTTGTGAAGTAGTCAATACTATATTGAACAGTTGTTAAGTAGTCAATACTATATTAAACTTGTTTATCCAAATAAGCACAAAACAAACCTACTAGGTTCAGCATTCTCATCTAATGAACAGTGTCAGGGTTTGGTCAAAGAGCTTGGCTACGCCAGTTAAGACGTGAGAGCCCCAAGCGGGCACGGTGGCAAGACTTTTCCTAATTCCACTCACGCTGCGTAAACAAGTCAAGCTAATTCAAAATTGCACACATTTTTGTTCCAAAATGTTTTCTTGAGTCATTAGAATTTTTCGTCTCTCATTTTCTAGTCACAATTGTGTGGTTTATTTTTTATTAAAATCCATTAGGCTTAAATCCATTTTGTAGCCACTAAAATTAATTTAAAACTCATGATTAATTGTGTGCACTAAAGTGTACATTTAAAATATAGTTAGTTCGGTACACTAGCCATGTGTAACACACACATCTAACCTTATAAAAATTAAGAATAAACTTTGTCTGAAGAGTGTGCACACACATTGACTACATGTGCACGTGTTTCTTACCATGGTTGAGAATGAGGAAGAGTGGTGTGAGTTAGTGTGGAGTGGGAAGTTATTTTGGAAAGTGGGGAGCTATTTTGATAACACAATTTTTTTATAAATAGTTCCTACTTTTGTCATAAACAACACAACTCAAAACAAAAAGAAAAACAGAGAAAGAGGGAGAAAAGCTTGCAGGTTGTTGCTAGAAAGAGGTCGGCCATTTTTTAGGGAGCTTGGAGCTTTGGAGCATCATTTTCTAGGAGTTCTACTATTAGGAATTCTACATTTGAGGTGGGTGTTTCTTTAACTTTCTAATATAGTTTTATTAGTAGAATGCTTGATATATGTGAATTGTTAGATGCATGATAACTTATATAGATTGAATATCCATATTTAGATTATTTTTTGTTGATTGAATGTGTAAAATTATGATATGCTTGATTTGGGGGCATTTTCATAAGGTTCTGTTTTGAGTTCTAGTTGCACTTCAAAAATCATAACTATTAAACTAGATAGAATCTGGAGCTAAAATATTTATAGGAGCATCTCGTATATGTAAAGAATATCTCCTTAAAATTTCATACAATTTAGATTTCTTTTACTATTTTAATAAAATCCAAACTTATGACTAATTGGCAGTTGGCTAGTTGCTGGAAGTTTGTACACATTTTGGATATCGATCATTTCGGCATCTTAGATGCAGTATTTTGATGAATGTCAAAACTAAGAAGTTGAAGTAGAATCGTTAAACTTTCTGTAAAGTCTAATAAATCAATTTTTCATTAATAATTGAATTTATAATGAATTTTACATGCTTGAACAGTGGTAGTCTGTATAACATTTCGACCCTACTGTAGATTTTCGAATAATTCAGGGTTATAGACATAATATTTTGGTGAAACTTATAGCTACAAAGTTAAAGTAGACTTTTTTAATTTTAATTTGATCTAAAGAACACAAAGTTTTATGAAGTATAGAATTTTCTATGATTTCTACAAGTAGCATGAGCAGCAGTTTTCGAATTTTTAGCCTACTATTTTGCAAATGAATTTAGACGAAGTAATTGAGAATGATTTTAGATGATCTTAACTAAAAAGTTATAGTAGACTCATTTATGATTCCTATAGAACTAATAAATCTATTTTTGGAGTTGTATTGGAATTTATATAATTTTTACAACACTATTGGGTTGATGTCTTTATCTAGTTGTCCTAAAACTTTTACAATCTATAAAATTGAATTTAAAATTGGAATGTTAGTAAGATGTACATTATAAGGAATTAAGAGGTAATTAAAGGATGAAGTTGGAATATTAATCATGTGATGTTTATAAGAGTTTTAACTCATCAAGTGTTATTTGTATGTTGCTATAAGAAGTTGGTTACTTCATGATTGATAATAGCAAAGAGAATGAATAAAAGAAGTTAAAAGATGTTTAATGAATGGAAATTTGTATAAGAGGGTATGGATAACCCATGAATATTGTGAACATGAATTGTGTTGATTCTAGAGGCTAAGTGAGACCCGGATACCGGTAAAGTGATGAAAGTGATTATTGAGTTTTGAGAAGTGGCCAATATGGGCTATCGTTCTCAGTATATTATTTATGTCTGGTAGGAAGGTAAGCTAGCTCTAGGTTATTATTATTCATGTTTAAACATAAGGGTAGGCACTAGAAGAAGATGTGATGAAACCTGGGCAAACGCAAATGGGGCGTTTCTATATAGTCGGGTGGTGTACTCCGAGACAATAGATTCATTCGGGCGGTGTACTCTGGGATCATGAATAGTCGGGCGGATGGGAGGCAGATCTCTGATATTTTGGGGCTAGAGCGGCACTTGCGGGATGTCTTGACCATGTATTGTTACCGAGTAGGATTTTCATGGCGAGGGATTGAACCCTGTAATGTGGAGTACGTAAGGGCTTGCCCTCTGACATATGTAGTATGAGATGCATAGAATCCGAACAAGTATGCATTGGTATTACCGTAGTTTAATGTCTGCATTAGGCATTAAATATCATACACTAACACGACTAGGATAGTCACTTTTCCTGTTTGCATTCAAGTTTGTGTTTGCTAAAGTAGAAGAATCATTGTATTATAGCATTGCGTCAGTTGTATGCAACTGACGTGCCCACAGTTTCCCAGATGCAGGATTGGACTTGGTAGAGGCTTGAAGTCACTATGATGTGTTATTATAAGATTGAAGAATTTTTCATTATTCTAGATTGTATTGTATTCATTTATTTCCGATGTGCTAATGTAAAGAACATGTTGTAAATAAAAAGTTTTGACCTCCTTATAAATTTGTACGAATTTGAAGTAAAAGATCCTGTTGTGCTACAAATTACATTTGTTTGGAATCGGGGCGTTACACTTTTCTATTCTCAATTCTTGTAATCTGAGTTACCTAATAATAATTTTGTTATGTTCTTCAACACAATTGAATTCTTTCAGTCGATCAATTTTTAGGTTGAATGCTGCAATTCTCGTACACATATTCAATTGTAGCATGTTGTCTATTCTAATTAATCTATTATATTCTTAATTATTTTCTCATTAAATTATAAACCCAATTCCTTAGCCCAGTTCAACCCAAAAATCCTTTTTTATTAAAAGCCCATTGGTTATTCATTTTAGTTAATGTTGAGCCCAGCCCAATTCCACCATAAGGAATTTCCTATTTGTCTCCTCACAATCCCATGATCAGGCCAAACCCTCTGATCTCCACTAGCAGTACAATCACCCCTATTTTCTCTTAATCACCCATCTTCACGTATCCCCTTATTTTCACTTATTTCTAATCAGTCCTCTTAATTGAATCCCTATTATTCTAACTAATTAATCTCCTTCCTTAATCATCTAGTAATCTTAATTAATCATAATTAATCCCTCACCATCAGTTGATAACCCTCTCATCTTCTTCTTTCTCCTTCCCCTGTTCGCCTTCCCGAAACCCAAGCCACCCACCTCGCGACCCCGACGCTACCACCATCTCGCCACGCCCCCTCTTCATCAGCAAGCCCCACTGCTCCTCTGACAGTAGCCTCCCAACCTCCTCTCGTGGCCTTGCCACCCCGCCGCAACTCCACCTCGTCCTCACCAACCTGACCTCCTCAGCCCATTGCCTTAGCCACCACCATTCCCCTGAGTCCTCCATCTCATCCCCAAGCCACCATCGAAAGCGCGATGCTCCATCGTTGTGACCAGCACCCTCACCATTGACGCTGCAACCACCTCGCCACCACCAGATGCCTAGCCTTGACAGCACCCCCTCATCTCCACTACAGCTCCTTCTCTTCGCCTTCAACCCCCTTGCTGCACCCGCAATGCACCTCCCTAGTCACCACCGACGCAGCCTGCATCCCGATCTCCACCACTGCACCGTTTTCCGCTCCTCTGATTCTGACCATCCACCACCACCTGCAACAGCCTGCAACTCCACCATTGCTGAGCCCCACACCTTCGTTGCTGCACCTCGACAGACTCCGCCAATAGCACCGCGCAACTCAACCACCAAAGCCTCTCGCCTCATCATCGCCATCATCTCCGCAATCACTGTCCCGAGCTCTCCCTCCGACTGCACCTTGCCGATCATCCCCCTCACCATCACTGCCTTGCCCCGACATCCCCTTGTTGCCTTTCCTCTTACTATTGCTATCGTGTGACCCGCCGCCGAGTCGCCTTGTTGCTGTTGCACTCGCTCTTGTTATTGCTCGCTATTACCATCGCGTAAAAGGCAAGTCTCTCTTGAACCAACTCGTTGTTTTTGTTCAAGAAATATGTTTGATCTTCGCAAGTAGTTCCTATTTCATTATCATATCATATTTGCTTGATACATTTCAAAGAAACTATTACGGATTCGGCGAAACCCAGTAGTAGTTTCTTTTCATGTTATATCCTTGAATCTAATATAAGCCGTGTTGCCGTTGTCATCTGCATACACCACACCGTATAAATGTAGAGTCATATGTTAGTCTAGTATATTTTTTATTGCATGCATTGGATCAGTATGATTATTGATGATAAATTCTAGACTGTAGAAATGACGAATTTCTACCTTGTTAACCGTAGAATTACACCCAAAAGACTGGACATGAATGCTTGTAAACTCTAATGTTAGAATATGCGCTTTGTATATCTTGATTGTTGTTAAATAAAATTTATCATGCCGCTGCCTTGCCGTCTAGTCTATTTTGTAGTGAGATTTTGACCATGTTACTATTAGAACTAGATTAAACTTTATAAATGAAAGTCATAGCCCTCTGAAACTATTTTCCAGAACTTTTACGGATCTAAATTTTGATCTATAAACTGCAAGTTATTATATTTTTAACAGTGCTAGGTTTTAATTTCCAAATTGTCATTTACAAGTGTATCGACGTGAATTGTTAGTTGAAAGAAAATGTTAACAGTGGAATTAGAACTTGATACTAACCAGGTTGTTACTAGACATGATTATGAGTCACTTCAATATTTTTATAAGATTAATTGATGACTTTCTAGACTCGTTATGCATACAAGAACTTGACCCTAGATCGCTGCTAGATTACCAGTTCAGTAAATAAACAAACTTTTGACCTTGTAACAGATAATATAAATTAAAACTTATTAAAATAAAGTTGTAAACAATGTGTCTAGAATCCATAATATCTGATGGTTTTGCAATCCGACTTACGGATTGCGAGGTATCCAGATTCTCGTGGAGTAACGTCTGAATTCAAGAATATAGTCTGAAATTACGTCACCATGTTTAATTATTTGAAACAGTAAATTAAATTAAGAATTTAGACCTAAGATTAATCATGTTGATGCTAAATACTGTTAGAAACTAAATTATGATTTTTATAAGATTTTTAAATTATTTTACAATCAACTTTTATATATAAGAATTTGACCCTGACGTACTGCTTGAACGTGAAACCAGTAAAGAATATAACTTTCCACCTAGCTATTGTGATTATAATATATTGCGTGAATTTGCGTTGGAACTAGCAGGGAGTCTAGTTTATAGAACCCCTGATGGAACCTGATTTTCTTCCCCGTAACAGCAGGAAATTCGACTTATGTACGGCAACGTCTCGTTGTCCAGAATTTGCATTCTTTATGTTTAATTGTAAATCTATTTAAACCTTGCATTGCACTACATATCACTCATTATACAATTATTGATATCATTTCTTGATACTTGTTCCATCGATTGCACAATCACGATTCATGTTAATAAATTAATAATAAGTCGGGGGTCATAAAGGTCGACTTGATAGTGAACAATCAGAGACTGTACTCGAATGAGGGGCCCATGTTTTCCTATATTGTTATTGTTATTGTATATCGTATTGTGGACAAATTCTCATTATGGATCGTTGATTTTGGATTATCGTTATTGATTATCGTGCCGAGTACATGATCTGTAGAGTTCACTACTATAGTCTAAACATTCACTTGCTTATATGCACCGAACCTGTGGTATGGGACATAATATTACGTGCATTAGATCTTGGTTATTGTTATCGACTTGATTCTTGTTATATTGTTATTGTTAATAGTTAAATTGTTGATTATAGACCTTGCCTTGTTATTGACATTTTCATTGACAATTGATATAGTTCTAGTTCCTTGTTCCTTGATATTTATATGTCCAATTTTATTGTTCATTGCTTGTTACTACTTGCTATTCGTGGCTTGCTCTACCGAAAATATCCTCCACTCTAGACCATGATCTTGCAGGTATACAAGAAGAATCGCCCAAAGAACTTGGTGAACAAACCTTTTAGAGCCCACAATAGGAGCCAAATTATGGGCCCACAATAATTGTCTCGTCCATGTTATTTTAAATTCCGGCATTTTTGTATTTATCGCACTTTGTATTTTGGGCTTTGATGAACCGAAGTTTATTTCATTCAGATTTTGGTTATTTTTGAGACATTTCATGGATTATTTATGTTATGTGATTTCATTATAGCATGTGTGGTTGTAATTGTATTGCATATTGTTAAGTTGAACAGCTTATGAATGATGCAAATCATTCGCTGAGCCTTTATTACATGCTCATATTTCTGTATTTTGGGAAGTTGAGCGTGATAGGTTTTTAGTAGTATCAGAGCCAGGTTTGACCCTAATCAGGTTGGGTTAGCCAGGTTTAACTCAACATTATGTACACCACGTTATCACATGAACATGTAATAACCAACTTATAATCTGGATACTCACCAATTTGATCATGTTGTAAACTATGGCTCACGGAGGCTCTTCCACTTCTCAACCCAGGGATGAATAGCTAGACAATGCCACTATCCTTCAGACGATGCAGCAGATGATGGCCCTACAACAAGAGCACATGGAGTTGACGAGGGCTACCTTGGAAGCGGCTAACTGAACCGCTGTTGGACCCGCCCCATGGATATTGCCACCTAGGCCCAGGATAGTGGCAGACTTCATGAGACTATACCCAGATAAGTTCTCAAGTACTGAGATATTATTGGAAGTCGAGCAGTGTCTGATTCGGACAGAGCAGCTGTTACTAGCAGCACGGAACTCCGATGTAGATCGGGTGAATGTGGTAAGCATCCAGCTTATGGATCTCGCTCATATCTGGTGGCGGGTAGAGACCGATAGGCTAGAGCAACCCATCACTTAGGCCACCTTTACTGAGAGCTTCAAGATGAAGTTCATCCCTAATGTCACCAAGTTTGAGATGGAACGGCAGTTCGTCTCATTAACTCAGATTGGTCGGATGATGTTACTTAATGTCGCTTATTGATTCGTATATACGATATTAGTTTGAAAATTATCCTGAACCAGGAGAATCGGTCCGTGGACGAGTACGTTGCCGAATTCACTCAGCTCAGTTGTTTCGCAACTGCCTTGGTGGCTAATAAGGAAGACAAGGCCCATAGGTTCTTTATGGGTCTAAGTTTCGAGACTGGACCGACATGTTGCCCACAGGCACTGCACCTATGCCGATGTTCTCGATGCAGCCCAAATCCACGAACAGACCCACAGAAGGAGGAGTGCCACTCAGTGCCGTTCAGTACCATACTTTCGTCCGTCCGACTGGAGGACCTATTCGGAGGCTAGTGCCGACCCCTCCGGTGAGGGCTTTGCAGTATTCACCTGCTGCTCTAAGGGCAGTTCAGGCTTGCAGCTTCTACAGAAGGACTACAGTTCTACAGAAGGACTGCAGACTAGAAAATCGCATGTGCCTTGCATGTGGAGGACATGACCATGTGGTCCGGAACTGCCCAAGGAACGGGTCCCCCTCACCGACTGAAGGTCCAGCTCAGCATGGAGCACTAGCTCGAGGCCAGAGCAGACCGCCTTTTCCACCGCAAAGGTGAGCTTTTGATCAGAGGAGGATGGCTCCGAGGGGAGGTCAGATTGGAGGCTGTTGTCATGCCTATAACCTGACTACAGCAGAAGTTGAGATGACTGTTGGTGTGGTTGCAGGTATATCACAATAGTTGTATTATTCGCATTCAATGCATGCACTATTTATTTTCTTTTGTACAATTATTTGTGCTTATGTCCTGCATACACCTTCATTCTTAGGCATCATCTTAGTCCACTCTCTTCCTGCCCATGTTCCGTTTGATTCCAATGCTACTCACTCATTTGTTTCTTCTCGCTTCGGGGATCAGCACCATTTGGCAAGAGACGTCCTGCCAGCAGCTTGGAATATCAGTACATGTGGAGGCATCATCATCTGTTCCAGGGAGTGCAAGCCAAGCCCTTTGCTTATTAGGAGCGTGGAATTCAAGGTCGACCTTATTGTGATCCCTAACTCTAGCTTTGATGTTATCCTTGGGATGGATTGGCTGGGAGTTACCCATGCCGTGATTGATTGCCGGGATAAGAAGGTAATATTCAGGCTCCCAGGTCACCAAGAGTTTAAGTTTCTCGCGGGTGAGACACCGTCGTAACAGAAGGCTTGTGTGCTAAAGTCAATGCACACTGATGGTGAAGTTGCACCCGTGGTTGTGCGAGATTTGTTAGATGTTTTTCCGGAAGAATTTCCTAGGTGCCGCAAGACCGTGATGTCGAATTCGGCATCGAAGTTCAGCCAGGAACGACACCAATCTCCAAGAGCCCGTACCGAATGGCACTAGTTAAGTTGGCAGAACTGAAGGTGCAAGTCTAGGAATTGTTGGACAGGGGTTTCATCAGACCAAGTGTTTCACCTTGGGGAGCTTCGGTGTTGTTCATCAATAAGATGGATGGTAGTCGCAGGCTCTGCATTGACTATTGGGAGCTGAACAATGTCACTGTGAAGAACCGATATTTGCTGCTAAGGATCGATGATCTGTTTGATCAGCTGGGTGGTGCTTCAATCTTCTCAAAGCTGGATCTTTGTTCTGGCTATCTTCAGGTGAAAGTAAAGACTAAGGATACTCATAAGACAGTGTTCTGCACGAGATATGAACATTATGAGTTCTTAATAATGCCCTTTGGAGTCACTAATACACCAGCGGTATTATTGAGTGATGAATAGGGTGTTCCCACCATTCCTAGACATGTTTGTGGTGGTCTTCATCGATTACATCCTGGTGTACTCTCGGAACAGGGAGGACCATGCAGAGCATTTGAGGGTTGTCTTGCAGACTTTGAGGGGAATCAACTCTATGGGAAGCTCAGTAAGTGTGAATTTTGGCTTGACTGTGTTGCTTTTCTGGGTCATATTATCTTGAGCGATGGGATCTCATTTGATTCATCGAAGGTTACTACAGTCAAGGATTGGCCAATACCAAAGTCTGCGTCAGAAGTGCGAAGTTTCCTCGGATTGGCAGGGTATTATTGGAAGTTCATTCAGAATTTCTCAAAAATTGCTGGGCCCCAAACCAATTTGATGAGGAAAGAGTAGAAGTTTGTTTGGGATGGAGCTTATGATGAAGCCTTCGTGCAGCTGAAGAATCGGTTGACATCAACACCTGTGCTAACTATACCAGATAGCTCAGGAGGTTTTGTGATCCACTGCGATGCTTTGGGCAGAAAGTTAGGAGCAGTGCTGATGCAGTGAGGCAAAGTTGTTGCTTACGCATCCAGGCAGTTAAGGCATCATGAGAAGAACTACCCTACGCATGATCTTGAACTTGCGGCCGTAATCTTTGCCTTAAAGTTATGGAGGCATTATTTGCTTGGGGATAGAATTGAGATCTTTACGGATCACAAGAGTCTCAAGTATGTGTTCACACAGAAGGAGCTGAACATGAGGTAGAGAAAATGGTTAGAGCTGATGGCAGATTATGACATCAACTTGCAGTACCACCCAGGCAAAATGTGAATTTGGTGCCCGACGCTTTGAGCAGGAGGCCAACCGCTATGTTCCTCACCAAACAAAAGGAAATATTGGAGGATATGAGAATACTAGAATTGGATGTGATTTTTCCCGGTTCGGCACAGCAGTGTATGGTGTTGCAGTTGCAGTCTTCATTGGTAGAGCAGATCAAAGAAGCCTAAGCAGGTCACTCGCAGTTGCAGAAATTCTGAAGCAAAATAGAAGCAGGTCTGAGGACTGACTTGGTCATCCATGAAGACAGATCGCTTCGTTTTGGTGCCAAATTATGTGTACCGATGGGGGAAGCCAGGAAGAAGTTACTTGAAGAAGCCCATTGCTTACCCTACTCTATTCATCCTGGAGGCACAAAGATGTACATGTGTAGCGCCCCGAATTCCTAAAATAGGAACTCGCGACACACTCCAAGATCTTTCTTTAAATGAGTCACAACACAACAAAAATCACAGGAAATTAAAAACTTTTATTACATCAAATTGTTATTACAATGTCCAATGATTACAACAATTACAATTACTTGTTACAACAAGAATGTACAATAAAATTTGGACAGTAACTTTCACTTGGATGCTTTCCCCTGTTAGAGCTTTTCCCGCGATCCCAAGTCGGCAATCCTGCACTTATAACTGTGGGCACGTCAGTTGATTACAACTGACGAAATGCTATATTCGTCTATCCTCTATACGCCATAACATAGCGATTCCAACCTCAACAATCACAAAGAATATTTGATGCAAAGAAAAAGGTGGTGTCAAACAAGTGTCGGTGTATGCCATGACCTAATCTAATGCACACTATGTACACATGCTCCTAAAGCTAATGCACGCTTGGTTGAAAGATATGCATCCCATACTACACCCCCCCAACCAAACGACGTTCTTCAGTTTGATGGGCCTCGATCCCCTGCTATGCATCCTACTCTTGTGCTCTCTACTGTTTCTGATTCCAGTGATGGTGAGGCTGCAGTCGTCCGGCTTACCCATCGCTGCCGTCATTAGTGGTGTCCAATCCTCATATTTTATCCACTATGCTCGGGATCCCAGTCGCAGGCTTACCCTGTGTAACTGTAATCATGGTCAGTCGCAGGCTTACCCTGCGTGATTGTACTTATGGTATGTTGTAGGCTTACCCTGCACAACTGTAATCAAATCGGCTTACTCGATATGTTGCTGTATCTACGTCTCCCCAGACCTCACCAAAAGCTGATATACGGGCACCAGGGCTCCCTGCTGGAGGACTTAGAGTCTTTCTTGTAGAGTCTAACTCTGGGGGGGACTTCCTCTAAACCTCCTGCCCGCATTGATCAACAAAAGACCTGACGGATATAGGGTTTCCCCAACTCTGCTACACTCGTCCTTACACTAGAACAGAAGTTGCAGTCGAGACGATGTCAACACTCCAAACCTCCTCAAAGGTTGTTATGGATCATAAAGGCATTTTTTCCGAGACAGCGGAGCCCCCACAGAGTCTTCTCGACTCCCCAGAGCAGCTCGGGGTCCCTGTCCGCATTAAACGAATCTAGGATTTGGTCGGGCGTGATGATGCCATGCGTCCCTCTGACAGGCGAACACCCTCGCTAGTGCCTGTCCTTACATTCAACCAAGACTCAATCTAGCCCTACCCAAGTATCACAGCTACCCCATTCCAAGAATAAAGTTGAATTCAAGATTTTTTTTATCGATCAATTACTAAAAACCATCACTCTAACCAAACTCTAATTCTCTTTTCTTTTTATTATTAGAAGTATGAACCTCTAGAACTATCTCATATCATCCATCCCCTTAGCTAGGTGATCCATCCACCATTTCCAAATCCCTAACTTGGTAATCAACTTTGCTTGCCATGATCAACTAGTTCAGTTCCACTTGTAGACTCTCCATAGTTAGTTACCTTTAACAATAATGGATCTCAACTCATTCCACACTAGGACTCAACTAGCCCTCTTGTCCGGCCCAAGGGTTGACCCGCCTCGGCCCACACTTGGCACGAACCCACGGTGAATCGACCCCGTCGATTACCGCAACTACCATCCATGCTTGGAGTTTGATCACATCCTCGGCCATACCAACAAATAGCACCCTACTAAACTTAACGCTCCACGGTTCTCGACAGATGGTAGCTCCAAACACAGGCCATGGAATCCATCCATGTACGGCAAGTACGTCGGTGCACGAGTCATCTCCTCCAACGTGTTCGATGTGATATTCTACCCGTCTAGATTTGTCAACGATACTTAATCCTAGGGTCTCAAAACTCAACCAATGTATCCCAATGAGGTACACTACACTAGGAGTAAGTCCTAACCCAAGAGTACCCAAAAAGGGATTCTAAGAGTCCTAAAAATGACAATTTAAGATTCTAAACAACAAGCACACATTTGGCATTTATGCCAAAATGGAGTCATTCCCGGTCTCGTTCCCTTGAGGAAATGCGATCGAGCGCTCCTCATGCTTCTACTCAAAGTAGACAGCAAGTACAAGCACACAATGGGTATGAATTTCATCCCAAAGTGGTCTACAACAATACCCCAACATCCAATACAATTCTACTTCAAAATAGTGAACAACATTGCCTATATTGGGGTCTACAAGAAACTATAAGCTACCCTTAGCAAGGAACTTTAAATAATTTAAGTCCTAACTCATATTCACACTTATAACATAATTCTTGACCTCAAATAGCAACTCTAAGCTAGTAAGGTACAAGTTCAAACTCATCTTCACGAACATGGTGCAAGCCAGTGAGCTCTATGTTTCACTGTGTTTCTGTCGTCACTTGTAAAAATCATATAAAATTGAATACTTGTCCAAATCAGGATTTATTGGTCATTCCAGAAAGGTCTATGTGTCTACTAAAAGTTCCTAGTTATAAGTCTCTTCAGATAAGGCCGTTAACAAGTATACAGACTTCTAGAACAGCAGATCAGATTAACACAGTCATGGGATAAAATCCATTTAAAATAGCATATGGTGTCAGATCATCATGAAATTTTAGAATCTAGTTCTTGACACAAGATGTTACAACACTTTCAAAAATCAGGTGATCCTACCAAGTAGATTTTCAATTATGTCCTTTTGATTGTCATCCAAAAACAGGGCAGTAACAACATCAATTCTGTTTACTAAAATATCTAGCTCAGTTTGCATGATTTTATTGACACAGCTACAGTGGTCCAAATCTCATGAAATTTGAAAATTAGGTCTTAGATACATCCAACAATGACATACTAAAATTTTATATCATTACCATAAGAATGCAGTGAAATACAAGTCATTCTTTCCACAACAGTAACAATAAAAACTGCTTCTTTCTATTCTGACCAGCATGCAAGTTCGTAATTTATTTTAATAGTAGGAAAAATCACAAAAATCTATAAACATTATTAAAGGTGTACGACACCTATATGATCATCCTATAAAAAAATCAGATCAAAATACTAAGTAGTGTTCATGCAATGAGCTACGGACTAACCACAAAAATTCAATCTTTTAATAGGATTTTCTGGTTTGGATTACTTAACACAAAACGAGTTGTTTAGGTTCATTCCTAGGGCATGCATGTCATTTTTCAGTCATCACAAACACCATTCAACCATAAAAACAAATATAAGTTTAGAAATACCCACCTTGATGAGTTTGATGGAAAAGAGAGATCCTACAAGCTCCTAGCTCCTTGATTAGCCTTCTTACTCCTTGGTTCATCCTCCTTGGCTTCTCTTCTTCTCCTTGGTTTCTCTCCTTCCAAATCAGTAGCTAGTGTGTAGAGAGTAAGGTTTAGAGGTGTAGAAGTTGGCTTAACTGTAGGAAAAGATGAGAAATGGAGCTAGGATGAGATGAGGGTGTTTTAATAGAGGATAGGGAATGAATGTGGATGGATTTTTGAGAGAGGGGGGAGGGAGAATGTGAGATGGTTGTATTGGAGGAGAATAGAGGTGGAGTGTAGGAGTGGAGAAGAACTCATCATGAGTCAAATTTAAGTTCAAAACTTTAACCCTAATCTTCAAATTCCCTCCTTTTCCCTCCTAAATCTTGGCCGGATTTAGGCTTGTGCATGTGCACAAGTCCCTTTTTTTGTTACATGCCATGGTACCATGTATGTGTTGAGTTAAACTAGGGTCAACTCGGGTTCAAATGGGTCAGTTGAAGCTTAGGAGTTAATTCCATACTAAAAGCTTCAAAAAGAAAAATAAATAAATAAATAAATATAGTATTTTAGTGCTTAACAAATCATACATATATTCATATGAAAATCCGGGTTGTTACAACATGGATCTGAACTGAAGCGGAACTTTTGGTGGCACGGTATGAAGAGATCAGTGGCAAGATTTGTGTCTCGGTGTTTGGTCTGTCAGCAACAAAGGCAGAACATCAGAGGACCGCTGGACTTCTTCAGCCTCTTCCAATCTCGGAGTGGAAATGGGAGAATATTTCCATGGATTTGGTGATGGCACTGCTAAGGAGTCCCAAGGGCCATAATGCCATTTGGGTAATTATAAACCGGTTGACGAAGAGTGCTCATTCCATTCCATTCAGAGTGTGTCAGTGTACGGAGAGCCTGACTAAGAAGTACATGCAGGAAGTTGTGAGATTGCTTGGAGTTCCTATCAGCATTGAATCAAACAGAGATACGAGGTTCAAATCTCATTTATGGGAAAGTCTTCAGAGAAGTATGGAACGTAAGTTGAACTTTATCACTGCATTCCACCCACAAACCAACGGGCAATCTGAGAGAACGATTCAGACACTGGAGGACATGTTGAGGTCTTGTGTTCTTCAGTTTGGAGGTTCGTGGGAGGATTATCTGCACTTAGTTAAGTTCTCATTCAACAACAGTTACCAAGCAAGTCTCAAGGCAGCCCCGTACGAGGTACTCTATGGTCGCAAATGTCGATCGCCATCCTGTTGGGACGACATCGGTGAAAGAAAACTTTTGGGGCTTGAGTTGATCACCAGGACAGTTGACGCAATGGCTCAGATAAGAAACCACTTACAAACAGCTCAGGATAGGCAAAAAAAGTGGGCCAATTATCATTGAAGGTCTTTAGAGTTTGTGGTAGATGACCATGTGTTCCTCACAGTGTCACCATGGAAAGGTGTTATCCGCTTTGGTGGTGGGGTTAAGCTAAGTCCCCGATTCATCAGTCCATTTGATATTGTCGAACGAGTAGGCAAGGTAGCTTACAGGCTCTCATCGCCACCGGCCTTGTCTGGAGTCCATAATGTGTTCCATGTCTCCCAGCTCAAGAAGTACATAAGGGACGACAGTTATGTGATTGACTACTTAGAGTTGTTGGTTTGAGATTTGACCAATCTCTATCTTGGACAGGCGTGAGAAATTCCTGAAGAATAAGGTCATCAAGCTTGTTCAAGTCTAATGGAATCTTCATTCTCCTGGTGAGTCGACTTGGGGACTTGAGGATGAAATCCGAAGGAAGTTCCCTCATCTCTTCGAGAAAGTTTTTTTTTCTTTTTCTCAGGGTTTCCCTATGACCCGCTTGAATGAATTTCGAGGACGAAATTCTTCTTATAAGGTGGGTAGGATTCTAACTCCCGTTTCTGATTTTTTGGACTTCTTTTTGTAATTCTTTTCTTTTCTCAATTCCTATAATCTGAGTTACCTAATAATAATTTTGTTGCGTTCTTCAACGCAATTGAATTCTTTCAGTTGATCAATTTTAAGGTTGAATCCAACAATTCTTGTACACCTATTCAATTGTAGAATGTTGTCTATTCTAATTAATCTATTATATTCTTATTTGTTTTCTCATTAAATTCTAAATCCAATTTCTTAGCCATGTTCAACCCAATAATCCTTACTAGTAAAAGCTCATTAGTTATTTATTTTAGTTATGATGAGCCCAGCCCAATTCCACCTTAATAAATTCTGTATTTGTCTCTTCACAATCCCATTATCAGGCCAAACCCCCCGTTTCCCACTAACAACACAATCTCCATTAATTCCTCTTAATCACCCATCTTCACGTCTCCCCTGATTTTCCCTTCCTAACCACTCCCTTTAATTGAATCTCCATTAATCTAACTAACAAATACACATCCTTAATCATCTATTAAAATTAGTTAATCCTAATTAATCCCTCACCATCAGATATTAACCCCCTCATCTTCTTCCTTCTCCGTCCACTGTTCACCTTCCCGAAATCCAAGCCACCCACCTCACGACCCCGACATTGCCAACATCTCGCCACCCCCCCCCTCTTCATCAGCAAACCCGCAGCTCCTCCAATAGTAGCCTCTTGACCCCCTCTCGCTACCTCGCCACCCCGCCGCAATTCCACCTCGCCCATCACTAACCCGACCTCCTCAGCCCCATTGCCTTTGCCACCACCATTCCCCCGAGACCTCCACCACATCCCTAAGCCACCATCGATAGCCCGACGCTTCGTCGCTGCAACCAGCACCCTCACCATCGACGCTGCAACCACCTCGCCACCACTGGATGCTTGGCCTCGATAACACCCCCTCTTCTCCACTGTAGCTCCTTCTCTTCGCCTTCAACCCCCTTGCTGCACCGGCAACGCGCTCCCCAGTCACCACTGATGCAGCCTGCATCCCGATCACCACCACTTCACTGTTTTTCATTCCTCTGCTGCCGACCAGCCACCACCACCTGTAACAACCTGCATCTCCACCATTGCTGAGCCCCGCACCTTTGTTGCGGCACCCCGACAGCCTCCGCCAGCAGCACTGCACAACACAACCACCAAAGTCTTTCTCCTCATCATCGCCATCATCTCCGCAGTCACTATCCAAAGCTCTCCCTCCAACTGCAGCTCGCCGATCATCCCTCTGACCATCATTGCCTTGCCCCGACATCCCCTTGTTGCCTTTGCTCTTGCTGTTGTTGTCGTGTGTTCGAGCACCCACCGCTGAGTTGCCTTGTTGCTATTGCACTTGCTCTCGTTGTTGCTCTCTATTATCGTCGCGTAAAAGGCAAGTCTCTCTTGAGCCAACTCGTTGTTTTTGTTCTAGAAATATGTTTGATCTCCGCAAGTAGTTTCTATATTATTGTATCATATTTGCTTGATACCTTTCAAAGAAACTATTACGGATTCATCGGCGAAACCAAGTATTACTTTCTTTTTGTGCTATATCCTTGAATCTAATCTAAGTTGTGTTGTCATTGTCATATGCATACACCACACCGTATAAATGTAGAGTCATATGTTAGTCTAGTATATTTTTGATTGCATGCATTGGATTAGTATGATTATTGACGATAAATTCTAGACAGTAGAAATGACGAGTTTTTACCTTGTTAACTGTAGAATTACACCCAAAATACTAGACATGAATGCTTGTAAACTCTCATGTTAGAATATGCGCTTTGTATATCTCGATTGTTGTTAAATAAAATTTATCATGTAGCTGCATTGCGGTCTAGTCTGTGTTGTAGTGAGATTTTTGACCCTGTTACTATTGGATCTAGATTAAACTTTGTAAATTAGATTCATATCTCTCTAAATCTATTTACCATAACTTTTCACGGATCTAAATTCCGATCTATAAACTGCAAGTTATCATATTTTTAACACTGCTAGGTTTTAATTTCCAGATTGTCGTTTACAACTGTATCGACATGAATAATTAATTGAAAGAAAATGTTAACTGTGGAATAAGAACTTGACATTACCCAGATTTCTACTAGACATGATTAGGATTCACTTTAATATTTTTATAAGATTAATTGATGACTTTCTAGACCCGTTATGCATACTAGAACATGACCCTAGATCGCTGCCAGATCACTAATTCAGTAAAGAACCAAACTTTTGACCGTGTTAAAAATAATATAAATTAAAACTTATTAAAGAGGAGTTGTAACCTTGTGTTTCTAAAATCCAGAATATCTAACAGTTTTGTAATCTGAATTACGGATTACGAGATATTCAGATTCTCATGGAGTAATGTCTGAATTCTAGAATACAGTCTGATATTACATCACCATGTTTAATTAATTGAACAATTAGATTAAATTAAGAATTGAGACCTGAGATTAAGTGTGTTATTGCTATACACTGTTAGAAACTAAATTATGATTTTTATAAGATTTTTAAATGGTTTTACAACCAACTGTTATATATAAAGTTTTTGATCCTGGCGTGCTGCCTGAACATGAAACCAGTAAAGAATAGAACTTTCCATCTAGCTAATGTGATTATAATATATTGGGGGAATATGCATTGGAACTGTAGGGGGTCTAGTTTCTAAAACCCCTGACGGAACATGATTTGCTTCCTCCCCGTAACATCGGGAAAGTCAACTTTTGTACAACAATGTATTGCTGTCCAGAATTTGAGTTCTTCATTTAATTGTAAATATGTTTAAACCTTCCATTTCACTACATATCACTCATTGTACAGTCATTGATACCTCATTGATATCGTTTCTTGATACTCGTTCCATCGATTGCACATTCATGATTCATGTTAATAAATTAATAATAAGCTAGGGAAATAAGGGTCGACTTGGTAGTGAACAGTTAGAGACTGTACTCGAATGAGGGGGTCGTGTTTCTCTATATTGTTATTGTTATCGTGTATCGTATTGGGAACAAATTCTCATTATGGATTGTTGATTATGGATTCTCATTATTAATTATCGTGTCGAGTTCATGATCATAGAGTTCACCACTATAGTCTAAATGCTCACTTGCTTGTATGCACCGAAACTGTGATATGTGACACAATATTGCGTGCATTAGATAAGGTAATAGAAAATGATAGACCTAAGAGTGACACTTGCTTTGATCTTGGTTATTGTTATCGACTTGATTCTTGTTCTATTGTTATTGTTAATCGTTGAATTGTCGATTATAGACCTTGCCATGTTATCGGCATTTTTATTGATTGTTGATATAGTTCTAGTTCCTTTTCATTGATATTTATATGTCCTATTTTATTGTTCCTTGTTTGTTGCTATTTGTTGTCCGTGACTTGCTCTAACGGACATTTTTCCCACTCTAAACCATGAGCTTACAGGTATACAAGGAGAATTGCCCGAAGGTCTTGGTGAGCAAACCTTCAAGGGCTTGGAGCCGAATTATGGGCCCAAAATAATTGTCTCGTCCATGTTATTTTAAATTCCTGCATTGTTGTTGTTATTGCACTTTGTATTTTGGGCTTTGATGACCCGAAGTTTATTTCTTTCAGATGTTGATTATTTTTGAGACATTTCATGAATTATTTATGTTATGTGATTTCATTATAGCATGCGTGGTTGTAATTATATTGCATATTGTTGAGTTGAATATTACAGTTTATAAATGATGCAAATCATTCGTTGGGCCTTTGTTACGTGCTCGTATTCCCGTATTTTGGGATGCGGAGCGTGATAGGTTTTTTAGTGGTATCAGAGTCACTAGAGAATTTCATAAAGTATCTAGTTCCACACAAAAAATTAGTACAATTCATAATTAGCTTAGCAAAAATATAATGCAAGCATCACAATCAAGTTTCTTTAACAAAATAAAGAACAAGAACTGTTATAGTTTCTACACAAGAACTATACTGTGTTTCATATTGGAATGATAGAATAGTCAAATCAATTATGGTAAATTCTGAATCATCAAAATTGGAATGAAACATGAATCCATAAAAGAGACATATCATCAAAATTGGAATGATACAATGACAATTCTAAATATCGGAAACACATCGACAAGTTTTCACGCTTTTTTTGGAATAATAAGATGATTCTAAGTAAATTATGAGAATATATTGCATCATCAAAATGAGAATGAAATTATATATTAACAAAAATCTAATTTTTTTTTAAAAACCCAATGAATTTTGGGCCATTTTTAAAAAATCGCACTATGTTTTTTTTTGTTTAAAAAAAACCGCACAAAACTTTAGCCTGAAAAAAACACAATGACAGAGTTAGGATTAGGGTTACGGTTAGGGTTAGTTCGGGGGGGTTTATTTAAAAATATGATTAGTTACGTGATGTTTTTTTAAACACAAATGAAAGATGAATGTGGTTTTTTTAAACACAGATGAAAGATGAAAGTGGTTTTTTTTAAAATTTAGTCTAATGAAAACCTAACTTCGTTAAAGTGAGTTTTTTTAAACTAAAGTTTTGTGCGGTTTTTAAAAATTTTGTGCGGTTTTTTTATAAAAAAAATTTTGTGCGATTTTTTTATTAAAAAAATCTTAGTACGGTTTTTTTTAAAAATGATCCAAAGTTCAGTGGGGTTTTTTAAAATATAGCCTTCACATAATTTGCCTAGAATTTTTCAAATTATCTAAAGCATGCCAACTGCCTAAAATTGATGCTTAAGTTTGAACTTCTCTATAACTCCAATTGGATTCTAATTTTTAAAACAACTAGGATGTTAAAACTTTTGGCTCAATAGCTTTTAACTCCATTTCCCCCACAGTATCAGTAATTAGGCCACTTTCAAGTCTCTTAGCAAGAGCGTTAGCTATATTTTATCTCAGTTGTACTTTATTTATGAGAAAATTCAACTAAGTTTCTTTGAGCCTTAGTATACTTTTCTTACTATTATATAGTGAGCTATGAGCTACAGTGCATTGTAACTTGTTAGTCGACGGACAAAATTAGAGAGTTACTTAAACTTCTCAGTGAATGACTGGCAGCAAGTCATTCAACCTCTTCCCCTGTAGAGGATAACACATATAGGTCTGATTTCATGGATGATAGCTCAATGCATGCTTGACTTTTGATTTCCACAACATTTCTGTTACTCCTAGTGTAAACACATACCCACTAATCGTCGACTTTCACTAAATTCTGAGCACTCTAATGCATCGGATCATTCATTCAATAATGAAGGATGACTAGATAGCATAGAGCAAACTCTTGAGTACCTCTGAAGTATCTCATTAGCCTCTTAGGGCACTTCAATGTGTATTAATAGGACTATTAGTGAATCTAAAGATCATACATATCTCAAAGGCTATGTCTGTTAGTGCAGATCGTTATATATATGAGAATGTCAATAAGTTTAGAATGATCTAATTGTCTCATAGTTGCACCATCATTAGATGTCAACCTTTATCATAATCATAAGGTGTTTCAAAACATACTTTCAGTCACTATATCCCCATTTTTGGAACACATTATTGATTAAATGAATTTGACTAAGGGTTATCCCTTGCCAACCGAAATTCAACCTACTACCTAATGTGGTGTCCAAAACACTTGTGTTTCATACTGAATTCTTTGGATAGCACAGTTACTTCTAACAACAAGCATGTCAAGTGTCTATAATAAACAAGTAAATAATAGCCATATATTTGACACACCACAAAGTTAAAGACATTGATCTGAATTACTTGATTCAAATACTAGCCTCTTTAGGAAATTTGTTAAATTATTTATATGTCAGCTATAATACATGTTTTAAAACCATACAATGATTTCACATAAATAGTAAATCTTATGTGCAAAACTCTAAGTACAAAACTGTTTAGTATAAAATTTTTCAATATAAAATATTCAGTACAAAATCTTTTAGTACAAAACTATTTAAACATCTATTATGAATAACAAAATTTTCAATAGATATAAGAGTAAGAAGAATACTTATTGTAGCAATATGACACACATGTGAGTTGACATCAAACAAATCTGCCCATTTATCTCAGTCAATCCTTTAGCTACTAAAGTGCATTAAAATTGTTATTGATAAATCAAAATTAAGTTTCTTCTGCAAACCCCCACTTAGCCCATTTCGGAAAATCAACTAATTCAAAATATTATTGTATAACAATAAATTCATTTTATTATCTAGTAAACAGACTTCTTGGCTTATCTGTCATTAAAGTTTTAAGTGTCAGTAAAGCTGGTTCTTGATTTTAACTGTGAATCATTGATCATGCCTGTAGGACTAGATGATTTCATAAATTTATCTTTGATGAACACATCCTCAAAGAACTCTGCAAGTTTAGATTCTGCTAACATAAATTAGATAGATCCAAATCTGTTCATAGAACCACATTCTGCACTTTTTAAGTACACACAAGTATTTGTTATAGGTCATACTTTAGGCCTTCTAGGGTTATGTACTGTAACAAATGTATCACACCACATGTTTTCACTTGAACAAAATTATTTGTATTTTTAAGTCGTTAATCTACAAGGTATAAGTAATTTAGAGTGTGGTAACAAATTATGAATATGAATAACAATACAACATCACTCATAATTACACAAAGTAAAACAAATAGTCAATAACATAGAATTCACCATTTTCGCTGAGTGTTTGATTCTAATCTTTATCAATACCATTTGACAATGGTAAATAGAGTGCACTGGAGATTATGCCAAATGCAAACTTCTCTAAAATTATCAAAACATATTTACCACCTCTATCAAATCTGAAGCCTTTTAGTCTTAGCATTTAACTAAAATTTTAATTCATTAAAATAACAAGTGCTTCATCCTTTATATATATGACAAATATTCAAATCATCTCCAAGAGTAACTAAATATTTCTGACCAACCATTATCTCATCTAGTCACAAAGTTACTGAGATCACAAATATCTGAATGGATTGACTCAAGGAATTGTGTACTTCTAGAGACCTTACTAAATAATTTTCTAATGATCATAATCTAAGCATAATTTCACATTAGTCATATTTAATGAGGTGTCATTTAGCAGTGTTATGAGTTTTAACAAGAGCAAACAATTTAATATACAACTTACATGTCCTAGCCTTTAAACCATGTTCAATGACTACACAAATTAGAGCTACTATTATCAATTGCTTCATTTGTTAAACTTAACTTACACATGCGATTAATTATACAAGCACATTATAAAATAATAATTATATGAGTTAATACAAAATTATACTACCATATTTTACAAAATAGTTTACTTTCACTCATGTTTCTAACAATGTCCAATCGCTCAAACACATTGAGGAAGAGTTCTTTCCTTTATTCGTTCTTTATCATCTTCGAAACGCTAAACGAGATAATGATTAATATTTTTATAATTCAACTTTGCACACACAGCACAATGAACTTTGCACACACACAACTTAACTGATTGAGTCATATCCTACATTACAAAATGCTTTCACCAAAGTTACAGACATTTGTTATAGATTTTGTACATCAACCTTTATTAGAGAAGCAAATATACGATCTCACATAAACTGCAAACGATGGGTTACCCAATATATCTATATACATAGTATGACAAGGCACACTTAACAACCCTAAATATGCTAGTTTTTAAAATGAGATTAATTATGATATAAAATTTCAATAATGTGAAAAACGCACGAAATGTTAACACATTCATCACTGAGAAAGATTAGAGTAGATCATACCAACACTTCAAGTTAGAAGTATTTTCCAGATTCGATGGAGAAATCTGTGTAGTGCATACTTATTTTACCATGACACAAATCCATCGTCTCCAATATACACAATTTGTAAATAACTTTGAAGTTCCTACATTCATCAAATGGTTAACGATTAGCCAGTTAAACGAATTATTAGCACTATTTAATTCTAACATCAATTTAATTGGAGATACAAATTTATAGTCAAAAGCTATAATTTAACTGATCGAAATAGATATTTGAACCTTAGCACATAGCCAAAACAATTGTTCAACCTGTATTTAATTGAACAACAGTTAACATGGTTTAAAACTTTAGCACTTAGCAACAACAAATAATTAAACTATATATGCCGGTAAAGAATTTATCTTTAATTTAGATCTGATCCAGTTCAGTCATAGTTGGATCTAGTCAAAACAACATCCTCCCGCCCGCATTATTTACAAAAAAATTATCCACATCTCGTATTTGTGCTTTCTTCCTCAAATTGTTAAATTCAAAAATATCGAACATCTCTAGTTTCAGAATCTTGTATGCTCGATTCAGTTTTTCCATCTTAAGGAATAAATAGTATATTGCAAAATCTAGAGAGTTTATTCTGAAATTACTACTAGCATAATTTCAGTAAAATGAAGAGTTTTTCTGTAAAACTGCATAATAAATAATAAACATAATTTAATTAATTAGGAGCACAAATCTTAAGGTTTAGAGTAGACCAAATCTTGTTGTAAATCAAGGCATAGTGGAATGTTAGAGTTGAATCAGAAGCACAGTAGCTTAGATTCTGTCCTCAGCCAAACACAAAACATCAACACCCGAACCCAGTCAAAGAGCACTAGATATGAATCAAGTGCTAGCACTGCAATGGATCAGATCTTGGGCTTAAACACAAAACAACACCAAACCCCAATCAAAAGTCGTTCTGAAGTCAAAACAATGACTTGAAAGTTGGCAGTGGATGATCCCTCCTTGTGCCTGAACACCCAACACCATGATCCATCCAATATGAAAATTGGATCTCATTGATCCCAAACCCGATCACACTCAGTGATCGGGAAAAGAAGGAGGGGTGTTGCAGCAGGTGAAGGTGGCTGGCGGTGATGACGCCAGTGGCTTGCTGCGACGCCGATGCTAGCGGCGGCGGCGGTGGCCAGCGATGGCGGAGCCCAGTGGCAGCGGTAGCAGATTCCGACGAACAGGCACTTTGACGACTACAACAATTAGATTTCGACGATCTCTATCTTAATCTCAAATTTAATTTAACTAATATCTCAAGATTGTTAAAGATTATAAGAGATGATAATAATAGAAATTAGGGTCAGGGTTAATATCCCTACTGCTTGAGATATTATAAAACTTATTATGAATTGGAATATCACAAGGACACTACCTCTAGATCAGCATATATGAGATTGCTAGTCAACCAAGTCCAACAATTAACAAATAATACGTGCAAAATACGTGTTACTTCATAGAATATTATACATAATAATATCATATTATACTGAGAATATACCTTATGTAGGGAACAGTTTGAACGACAAGCATGGAGCTGAATTGTTTCCCAAACTGTCCCATTTTTTGAAAGTTTTCCCAAAACGCCCTAGTTTTTTTTTAATTCCCAAAACATCCAACTCCGAGTTTAGTTAAAACTAACCCGATCTTTCGAAAACCGAGTGTTAGACTTTGAAAAATCCAAGACTAACACTCGGTTTTCGAAAAACCGAGTTAGTTTTAACTAAACTTGGTCTTTCAAAGACCAGGTGGATTATTTTGGTAAATACTTTCGAAAGTGGGTTAGTTTGGTAAATACTTTCAAAAAGTGGGTCATTTTTGGTAACAAGTTCATAAAACTCTCGGTGCTAAAGAAGCAGTTTCTCTTGACAAATATTAACAACGTATTTTTGCTCTATAATCATATATAATTTCAAAGATTAACAAGCAAACGAACCTGAGAATTAGTGATTGACGACTTTGTTAATGCTTCTTCATAGGATGATTGCTGGCTTCCTTGTTGCTTGCTGGCTTCCTTGTTGCTTGCATCATTCGGAACATTTTTCTTTGTTTTTGAGCATTTCTTTGTCATAGTTCTGTTCTTCTTGGTGAGTGCAGATATCTGCATACAAAAAGGAATGAGCTTTCATTAGTAGCTTTCTGATAGTATATAATCTATTCAACTCTACCCTGCACATTACTTACAGCAAAATCATAGAGTCTGACCTCTACTATTAACTTAATCTTTATAGTCTCAAAAGGTGATGAAAACTCATTTACATTAATTCGTCTCAAGCACATGTGAATAATTAAAGACTTCAAATGACCATGTTAGAGAGCAACAAAATCAGCATGCTATAAGTATGTATCAATAAGTATAAGATTTCAGAGTCACAATCTGGTTTAAATCAATGATAGAGGAGAACATTTTGAGAGAAAAAATTAGATAAAGAAGCAGCTCCCCACATTCCATTAAAAGTTTCATATGAAACAATAGTACAACCATCAGATACCCAAAATACAAGAGGAGCATGATCCCCATTCCCTCCCTTGAAAAAAAAAAGAAAAATTAAGAAAAAAAAAGATGGAAGGTTAACGAAAAATACAAATGCCAAAAGGAACAACAACCGAAAAACTAGCATCCCAACTCCACCATGGCCTCATAACTGCACGTCGTCCTCCTATCCATCTTATCAAATCCAGTATGAATCATTCTGCATAGGCAACCCTCACCTTTTTTCGTTAACCTTCCTTGTTGCTTGCATCCTTGTTACTTGTTGCTTGCATCATACTTTTTTCGGTTGTTGTTGCCTATGCAGAATGATTCATACTGGATTTGATAAGATGGATAGGAGGACGACGAGCAGTTATGAGGCCATGGTGGAGTTGGGATGCTAGTTTTTCGGTTGTTGTTCCTTTTGTCATTTGTATTTTTCATTAACCTTCCATCTTTTTTTTTTCTTAATTTTTCTTTTTTTTTTCAAGGGAGAGAATGGGGATCATGCTCCTCTTGTATTTTGGGTATCTGATGGTTGTACTATTGTTTCATATGAAACTTTTAATGGAATGTGGGAGCTGCTTCTTTATCTAATTTTTTCTCTCAACATGTTCTCCTCTATCATTGATTTAAACCAGATTTTGACCCTGAAATCTTATACTTATTGAAACATACTTAATAGCATGCTGATTTTGTTGCTCTCTAACATAGTCATTTGAAGTCTTTAATTATTCACATGTGCTTGAGACGAATTAATGTAAATGAGTTTTCATCACCTTTTGAGACTATAAAGATTAAGTTAATAGTAGAGGTCAGACTCTATGATTTTGCTGTAAGTAATGTGCAGGGTAGAGTTGAATAGATTATATACTATCAGAAAGCTACTAATGAAAGCTCATTCCATTTTGTATGCAGATATTTGCACTCACCGAGAAGAATAGAACTATGGCAAAGAAATGTTCAAAAACAAAGAAAAATATTCCGAATGATACAAGCAACAAGGAAGCCAGCAATCATCCTCATGAAGAAGCATTAACAAAGTCGTCAATCAATAATTCTCAGGTTCGTTTGCTTGTTAATCTTTGAAATTATATATGATTATAGGGCAAAAATACGTTCTTAATATTTGTCAAGAGAAACTGCTTCTTTAGCACCGAGAGTTTTATGAACTTGTTACCAAAATGACCCACTTTTTAAAAGTATTTACCAAACTGATATACTTTCGAAAGTATTTACCAAAATGACCCACTCGGTCTTTGGAAGACCGCGCTTAGTTAAAACTAACTCGGTTTTTCGAAGATCGAGTGTTAGTCTTGAATTTTTCGAAGTCTAACACTCGGTTTTCGAAAGACCGAGTTAGTTTTAACTAAACTCGATCTTTCAAAAACCGAGTGAGATGGTTTAGAAATTTTTAAAAAAACTAGGATATTTTAGGAAAAACTTTCAAAAAATAGGACAGTTTGGGAAAAAATTCCATGGAGCTGTGGTGGCTGTGCATTGACAATGAGACTAGTCACTTGCCACAACAGTCCATGGTCCATACTGGAAGCCAGCTCTTTGAACTGCTTTTTGTCCCCACCTAGCAATCAATTCCATTCTATTCCATTTGGATTCCTTTCTTTTTTTTTTTTTTCCCTTCCAACCTCACAATTTATTTCATTTCCCCCTCCATTTCCTGCAGTTATGATTTAATTAATTAAACCCACCATCTTCATCTCTTTCTCTTCCCCCAGAATGCTCATGCTATTCACACTTGTTAACTTCATCAAACACACTTTTGCTTTCCTTTGAAAACGACCCAGCAGTGATGAGAGGGGGAAGAGGAGGAGAAGCTTTTTGGCGGCCCATTTTGATGCCCGTATGGGCTTTTTTCCTGGTTTTTTGTAAGTATTCTTCCCATTTGGTTCATGGTATTGGTGAATTTTGTAGGAAGCTTGTTGTTTGATGAGGTGGGTGTTGGGAATTTTGATGGCATTTCGATTTTGGAATTCTGGGTTGTGTAAAGAAGAAATTCTGTATAGGATTCTAAATATTATCTTTTCTATTGTTTGGTGCTGCAAAATAATTATCTATAGTTAGTGATAGGATTAGATTTAGGTTTTGTATGTCTAAGTATGTTTGGGAATGGTGTTAAGTTATGATAACAAGAGTTTTATGGAGTTCGCTAACTTAACTTCAATTATCATAATATTGGGCTGTTTGTGGAATTGGTAGTGTTTGGGGGAACTGTTAGAGTTGACTATAGTTATCTCAATTCTCACCCCAAAAGTTGAGGTAACCGGGTTATCTAACTTCAGGTATACTGAATTTCTCTTAATTGTAGGTTGCCAAACACTTCGCTGAAAAGTAACTACAGTTAGCATGCTTGTTCTTCAACTTAAGAAATAAATTTGGCTAGCCTAACTTTGCTTCCAAACAAGCCATTAATTTTAAGCCGTGCGTACTTGTATAGTATTGCTACGGAAAGTGGCAGTTAGGTTCTCTTTGAATTTCATGGATGATAATGCTTATATTTATGGAAGATTATTTTGGAATATAAATATCAGGGATGATAGGAGTGCTAGCTTAAAACAAACATTTTCATTTCTTTCAATTGTTATGGAGATGCATGTGAATGTGTTCTTGTTCACAAGGGTGATTGATTCTCTTTGTTTATATAAATGGGTAGAATCTGATGTTTATGATTAGTTTTTAAGCTTGATCATGTAGATGACTGTGTTTGAAACCCTGAATCTGCCAAAAGCCCTGTGCATTGTATCATATAATGATTTATTTCTTAAAGGAACACACCTACTGCATGTTTTTTTTTATCGTTAAACGGTGGGAATAAAACTCCCCGCGTTTCATTAAAGAGAATTTAATAAAACATACAACAAAAAATAAGGCTTATGAAGTTCAGATCCCAATAGACTGGGTTCCGGACCTCATACACCCTAACCAACAAACAAAAAAAATACATCGAAATCTACTCCTATTGATCGGCCGCCCCCGCCAGAGCAAATTTTTTGTGCCAATTTGGGCTCACTCTCTCACTCAGTCCCTCGCTTGTACATCGTTTATCCTCTCCAACTATTGTACACTCTCCCTCGTCGCCCCCAGCAGTGATCCAAATGACAAGTGTAAGCACCATATGAGTGACACTGTAGGCACTCCACTAATCTGACAACTCCATATCAAGATTGAGTCATCGTTCTCATCCCCTTGCTTCACCCTCGATGACTCTCACCGCAACTTTGCAACGAAGGTAGATATCGCACCTGACCTCTGCGAGCTCTCTGACATGAAGAAACCAAAGACACCCCTCACTTTGACCAATCTTGGTCAAAGTAGAGCCCAAA
Source organism: Hemerocallis citrina (assembly GCA_017893485.1). Classification (NCBI taxonomy): domain Eukaryota; kingdom Viridiplantae; phylum Streptophyta; class Magnoliopsida; order Asparagales; family Asphodelaceae; genus Hemerocallis; species Hemerocallis citrina. The sequence goes on from CM030366.1 coordinate 116,440,494, forward strand.
CTAAAACTTGCCTAACAACAGTCGTCCACACCAATTAGGGTACATTTCATTGCTAATTGTAAGTTAGTTGTAATTTTGATATTAAGAAAACTCCTGTCAACAACATTGATATCCCCCGTCGACGAGTCTGAGCCAGACCACCGACAACCAAATAGAAACCCCCGATCGACGAGTCAGATCTAGCCACCGTCGACCAAATTGAGACCTCCCCGTCGACCACAATGAAATTCCCCGTCGACCACAATAAAATCCCCGTCGATGAGTCAGAGCCATACCCCCGTCGACGAAATAGAACCAGACCCCGTTAATGCCGACCTAATTTTGAATTTCAAATCACACTTTTGAAATTCAAAAATCCATGAGCCCGGCAGCCATGCCTCCACCCCCATGCCTCCTCGGCAGCACTCGTCCCCCCACTGTGGTCACCGTTCACCTCCACTTCGCTAGCAAACAACATCCATGAGATCTCCTTCCGACCCTCCACGCTGATGCCAGCCCCGGCAACAGCAACCACACCTTCCCAACCGTAGCCCCGATGCTGCAACCCCCGACGTCAGTCCAACGCTACCAACCCTGATGCCAGGCCCGACTAGGGCGTCCAATCGACGAAGGCCCCCAGTGCGCCCGCCCCAACACCAGTCGCTAACCCCCGCCGTAAAACCTCCCATCGCAGGGACTACCGCCGTGCTCACTGGCAGGCATTCCCGCTCCCGATGTCTCTCAGTGGCACCCCGTCCGCCCTCGACGCCAACCTTCGTCCCCCCTTGGAGACACCCAGTCGAACCCTCGTCGGCGCCTGACAACCTCGCCATCGTTTCGGTGGCGGGATAAGGATGGGGGAGGAAGGAGGAGGAATCCTCCTCCCTCTCCAGATCGGAGATCCCCTGGCTTGTTCTCTATTCTTTTTTGGTTTTGGGGGAGAGCTTCTCTCTCTAGAAATTCTAGAGAGAGAAACCCTTACTTTTCGTTATTGACAAGTCGCCTACTGCTTGTTATAAATTAGTTAGTGCATCCACCATGCATTGAATAACCTCCTCATGGTTTTTACTAATATTCATCCATTCATTACATTATACATTTTACAGATTTACAATACCTTTGTGCATTGGACAAAGTTCTTGTTCTTGGCTTACCATTGGAAGAAAAGGATGATCCTCTTCTACCAGAAATTTCTCCAAATAGTTCCCCTCTGCCACTAATACCTCTTCTAGCTCCGTCACCGATGGCACCATTTCTAAACAACACCACGCCAAAACTGTCAGGTTTGTTTCAATCACTGCTCCTTATTTGATTCATAAAACTGTTGCACAAATACGTCTAAGTTTTACCTATTTTGCCTTTTTTATTATAGGAAATTGTACGCTGAACTTCTCCAGCGTCAGCAGTTTGATAAAAACGACTGCAGTAGATTGCTGGGCCTCTTTTGCTCCATTCTTAGCCAATGTGATTTGTTGTCCCCAGTTGAGGGCCACTATACATATTCTTATAGGACAATCAAGCAAAGCGTCGGGAATGCTTTATTTGGATGATACTCATGCGAACTATTGCCTATCAGATATCCAGAAGATTCTGGAAGGCCAGGGTGCCAATTATGACCTTCAGCATATTTGCATGATCCAGCCATCAAATCTCACCGACGGCTCTTGCCCTGTTAATGACATCAATGAGTTTGAGAATATCGTCGACTCGTCTGAACTTCTTGCTGCTTGTAAGAAAGTTGATGCTGTTAATGAATGCTGTAGTCAGATATGCCAGAATGCAATACTTGATGCTGCAAAAAAGATATCAGAGAAAGATGGTGGATTACCGAGCATGGATATAACCAGTGTTCTGCCCATGCATTCATCTAGGATGGATGATTGTAGAAATGTTGTTCTTAGATGGTTATCGAGTAGACTTGATCCTCTATCTGCTAATCAAGTACTCAGACGCATATCAAACTGCAATGAGAATGCAGGTATATAAAGATACCCTTATTTCAGCTATAAGAATGTAATTGCTTATGATTATTTGTTTATTTTTGTAGGGGAACTTTGTTTTAGGCCCCTTAATTGGTGATATTCTGTTAGCCCTTTTGACTCTATTGCATACACTTAAATGCCTCATAAGGTCTAAAATCTTTTGAAATGTCACTTCCGATATACAAACTACAAATAGTTAAAAATACATTATTTTTTTTGAAAAAATAGTCTGTTGACAGGAAAAGGCATATAACTAGTAGATACCATGATTAGAATGAATATTAATATAGCTTGTTTACAAAAAACAAAGTTATAGGGGAGAAAGTTAAAGAAATAGATTATTTTAAATTATATTATACCGGTAAACTTAAAAATAGAAATGAAGTAAGAATTTTAGTAGATAAGAAATTCAAAGGAAATGTAGTAGGTGTTAATAAGATAGGAGATAGAATAATACAAATTAAGCTTGTTTTAGTGGAAATATAATTAATATCATTAGTGCCTATGCACCCCAAGTAGGATTAGAAGGACAAGTTAAAAATATATTCAAGATATGGATGAGATAAAATTCAAGGAGTGCTCTTAGGTGAGAAATTATTTGTAGGAGGAGATTTCCATGGACATTGAGAAGAAGATAACATGAGATATGAGAGGGTGTATGGAGGACATGGATTTGGACATAAGAATGATGGTGGAGAGACTCTGTTAGATTTTGCATCGTCGTTGTTGGGTTTATATGTCTTGCATACACATGTTCGATGAAGAAAACAATGAAGCGATGAGAAGGATCGAAGCGAATGATTGAAGATAGAGAAGGAAAGCAGTCAGCAGCAGCAATAGTAGCAGTTGCGGTCGACGCACTAGGGTCGGTCGACCGCCCGACTGTACAGGGTTTTCCCGCAAGGGGGACAGTCGACCGCACCTTGGGGTCGATCGACCGTTCGTGGCTGATGAGTTTATTTGGGTCCGGTCTTGCAGATCATGAGAAGCCCAACTTTGTCTTCAAGTCAGATTGTACAGCTCTGAATGCAGGGTTATCTCGTAATTAGATGGTTAGTGTATCAAACTAGAATTTCTCTAGATCTCTAAATAATCAATTGTAATGACTCCCAAAATTATATGATTCTATTGAGTGCTGAATAGAAGAAGAGAGTATTTCATCTGAGAGGGTGAGAGGTTTCTCCATTGTAAACATTAAGCAAGTACCAGGTAGGCTTGAGAGAGGATCGTGGTGAGAATTGTAACATTTTTGTATCTTCTCTAGTTGAAATAACATATCGGGTTCTTCCTCTTCCGAATTAAGGCGAAAGCCCCAATTTGAATAATTCTTGTGTGCTTGTATGATTGGTGCGATCTAGTTTTGCTTGGTGGTTTGTGCTGATCGTGTCGAAGACTCAACAAGATCCTCGAAAGGGAAGAATTTCGCTAATTCCCTAAACAAGTAGTGTCGTAGCACATCTTGTTTCTTAACAGTCATATGATCTTATACTGGCAAATACTTATTTTAGGAAGAATGATGACCATTTGATAACCTTTAAAAGTGAGGTAGATAGGAGTCAAATTCATTTTTTTTCATTACTAAGAAGGTGGATCGCTTGACGTGTAAAGATTGTAAAATTATACCAAGAGAACCTCACAACATAGATTAATGGTGTTAGATGTTGAAATCGGAAAACATGTACGTGAGAGGAAGAAAACTAGGGATCCAATAATTAGGTGGTGGAATATGAAGGGAGAGAAACTAGAGATTTTTAGAGTTAAAGTCCTTAAAGGAGCAACATGGAATTGGAAAGGGGAGACAAATATGATGTAGACTAAAATGACTACGTGTATAAGAGAAATCTCAAGGGAGGTACTTGGAGAATCTAAAGATAGAAGGCTGCAAACTAAAAAAATGGTGGTGGCAAGATGAAGTTTAAAATATTGTGAGAAAAAAAGTTCAACCTTCAAAATATGACAAAAGAGTAGAAATGAGGAGGATGTGGAGAGATATAAGACCGTTAGAAAAGACATTAAAAAAGTGATAAGAGATGCAAAGGAAAAAGTTTATGATGATTTATACACGAAATTAGGAACAAAATAAGGAGAAAATAACATAAATAAGCTTGCTAAACAAATGAATAGAAAAATAAAAGATTTGTATACAATTAGGTGTATTAAGGGCAAGAATACAAGAGTCTTAGTAAAAGATGAGGAAATTAAGAAAATATGGCGAAATTACTTTGAGACGTTATTAAATGAAATTATTGTGGACAACTTAAATATAGGGGACCCGATAGAGAGTCGAGAGCATTTGTTCTTTCGTAGAATTGGAACCTCAAAAGTTCAAAATGCTCTAGAAATGATGAAAATAGGAAAAAAGCTTTAGGACTGATGGTGTACCCATTGAAGTTTGGAAGTTTCTTGGAGATGTAGGAGTGGGTTGAATAAAAAGATTATTTAATGATACTTTGAGGACCAAGAAGATGCCTGATGAATGGAGGAATAGTATTTTAGTACCTATATATAAAAATCAAGGAGATATACAAAGTTGCTCCATCTACCGATGAATTAAATTAATGAGCCATACGATTAAACTTTGGGAGAGAGTGATCGAACATAGACTGAGACTAGAAACAACAGTGTCTGACAATTAGTTTGGATTTATGCCTGAGAGGTCAATAATGAAAGCAATTTATGTACAGAGAAGACTTATAAAAAAATATAGGGAGAATAAGAAAGATCTACATATGATGTTTATAGATTTAGAAAAAACATATGATAAAGTCTCTAAAGATATAGTATGGTGGGCGTTAAATAATAAAAGAGTAACTATTCAGTGTATTGAGGTGATTAATGATATGTATGAAGGGACAATGACCACAATTAGAACAATCACATGAGAGAGTAGTGAATTCCATATTACAATAAGTTTACACCAAGGGTCAGGTTTTTGCCCCTATCATTTTGGTTATGGATGAATTGACGCGAGGAATAAAAGATGAGGGGCCATGATGTATGCTTTTTACCAATGACGGCATTTTAGTGGACGAGACTAACGCATGAATCAATGCTAAATTAGAATTGTGGAGATAAACTTTGGAAGCTAGAGATTTTAGAATAAGCAGAACTAAAACACAGTATATGGAGTGTAATTTTAGTGATATTCAGAACTCAAATAAAGAAGTAGTGAAGCTTGATGATCAAAAGATACCTAAGAGAGATTGTTTTTGATATTTAGGCTCGGTTATATAAAGAGATGGGGAGATTTATGAAGATGTTATACATAGGATCCAATCAGGGTGGCTTAAGTGGAGAAATGCTTGTTGGGTTTGTATGTCTTGCATACACATGTTCGATGAAGAAAACGATGAAGCGATGAGAAGGATCGAAGCGAATGATTGAAGATAGAGAGAAAAAACAGTCACCAGCAGCGACAACAGTAGTTGCGGTCGACTGACCTTGAGTTCGGTTGACTGTCTCCTGTACAGGGTCTTTCCGTGAGGAGGACAGTCAACCGCCAGTGTGGTGTGGTCGACCGTTCGTGGCTGATGGGTTTATTTGGGTATGGTCTTGGAGATTCGTGAGAAGCCCAACTTCGTCTTCAAGTTAGATCGTACGACTCTCACTGCATGATTATCTCTTCAGTAGTAATCGAGTGGTTAGTGTATCAAGTATATCAAACTAGTGTTTCTCTAGATCTGTATAATCAATTGTAATGGCTCATAGAACGATATTATTCTTTTGAGTGCCGAATAGAAGAAGAGAGTACTTCATTTGAGAGAGTGAGAGATTTCTCCATTGTAAACTGCAAACAAGTTCCAGTTAGGCTTGAGAGAGTCGTCGTGAGAATTGTAATATTCTTGTATCTAATCTAATTGAAAGAACATCTCGGTTCTTCCTCCCCCGGATTAAGGCGAAAGCCCCAACCGGGACAATTCTTGTGTGCTTTGTGTAATTATTGTGATCTAGTGTTGCTTGGTGGTTTGTGTTGATTGTGTTAAATACTCAACAAGATCCTCAGTTTCCTTAATAAGTGGTATCAGAGTTCGAGTTCCTTGGAAAAGATGACATATCAAAAGACGAAGATCAAGTGGTTTGATAGTAAGATTAACTTCAATTTATGGAAGGTGGACATGTATGATGTTTTGGTTCAGAAGGACTTGCACCTTGCTCTAGAAGGGAAGAAGCCAACCGACATAAAGCAGGAGAAGTGGGATGAGATTTGTTTGAAAGCCTTAAGTTTAATCCGGTTGCAATTGACGGACAAAGTTAAGTGTAATATTCTTGTGGAGAAAAGTGCAGCGAGTCTATGAGTGAGACTCCAGTCTAACTACTCGGGGTCGTTGTTGCTAGATCGGGTGTATTGTTTGTTTAGGTTCTCAGTGAAGGAAGGTACCCATCTTCAAGATCATATTGTGGAGTTCAATACGGTAATATTTAAACTGAAAGCGATTAACACTGATGCTAGGCAGTTAAAATCGGTTTTTGGAACTAATCGGTCAAAGAGCGATTAGTGATTAATTGGTTAATCAGAAAATAATCGAGGATTAAATTGGAAAAATCATTATATATATATATATATATAATTAGAAATATATATAATTAGAAAAAGATATATACTCATTATGTAGCAACCCTAAATCCTAACATAAAACTATTATGAGATTATCAAATAGGAACATATAATTATATAGAAAAAGAGTTGATTTTGGATTTTGGATGTGGGTCGAGTCGGCTTTGCTGGTCGGTTTCATCAAACAAAAATAATTGGGGAAGAGCAGCGCGAGCAGCAAGAGGAGGTGCTGCAGATGCGGGTCGGGTCAAAGTATGTGACGGTGCAGGGGGAGCTACGGCGGGTCAGGTTTGGGTTTGCTCGAGGAAGAAGAAGAGAATCAGTTTGGGTTTGGGTTTGAGCGAAGAAGTGGCATCGGGTTTGGGTTTGTGAGACCAAAAAGGGTTTGGATTTTGAATTTGGATTTGGGTTTGAACTGGATTGACTATTTGAGCCCAAATAATGCAAATAAGCATGGAAATTAGAGGAGGATATTTAATCGATTAATTGACCACTTAAAATCGGCTGATTAACCACCAATCGGCCGATTATTCCTGATTAAATTGCTAACTATTGAAATATTATAAATCGCTAAAAATTTAATTTCGTAGCCTCCGATTTGCGATTAATCGGGGATTTTAATTGTTTAGCGCTGATGATCTTAGCTAAGAGGATAAAGATTTCAACTTAATTTATTCACTGTCAATTTCTTATGAACACTTGATAACTACCATGCTACATGGAAAATCAGCCAATAGGACATTTACATTTGTCGGGGTGATTAGGATCTGAAGGAAGATGAACTAAGAAAGGAGACTCATAAAGGAGGGTCTATTTCTACACGGTGTATTGCGGTGGATGGTGATACTTCAATTGGAAGGGATGCAGTACACAAGGATAAGATTCGTTGCCACTATTGTAGAGGAATTGGGCATTACAAGAGAGACTGATGCAACTCGCAAGTGGTTGAGTCAAAAGAGTGTTACTAAAGGAGGTGATCAAGCCAATGTAGTCAACGCTACTGATGCAGGTAAATCAGGTGAATCTGATAACTTCGGTCTATGTCTTCTTGTTTCAATATCTTCATATGTGGATTCAAGTTGGTATCTTGATTTGGAAAGTTATTCTCATATTTGCTCCGAGAGGAAGCTATTTTTACTTACAAGTTGTCAACAGGCCGTAGTGTGAGAACAGCTAGAGGGGAGATTTGTGAAGTAGTGGGTCAGGGAACAGTCGAATTGGAGACGCCAGATGGTAAAGGGTTCATACTAGAAGAGGTCATGCATATTCTTTCGATACAACATAATCTGATATCCGTGGGAGCTCTTTGTAACGCCCCGAGCCTGGCTCAGCTGCGCAAGCGGCTACACGTGCGCCAATACGCGAACAAAAAAAATTCTAACAACTGCTCACCACAGGCGGCCATCTAAAGGGTGGTTAACCGTTAGGTACCCCTATCATTTGGCTAACTCTATATAACTCACACTCATTTTCCACATTTTTCCGATATGGGATAAATTCCCATGAACACTCACGTCACTATCTCTATGTGCATGCATGCACACTCATTTTATTCAACATTTAATGCCTATGCCCCATAGTAGATCCTATAGGTCATTTTCATCAATCCCTTTTCAATCAAGCCCATAGGATCCTCCTATAGGTCAACATCTAACAACTCATCTCATCTCTTTATTATTATTTATATATCTCTATATAATATTATATATATACCCGCTTAAGTACGGGGTGTTACACACACCTCTCCTTAAGAACTCAGCGTCCTCGCTGAGCCCGGGACCCGCAAGATGATACAGGATCGCCTTTCTAGTCGATGTGGAGAGGACTATCCTGATTCTGCTAGCTGTACAGCCCAACTCGGAACTCAGGTCACCCACCAGTGTACATCTGCTAGCTCCATCTCAGGCACTCATCTTGCACACACTCAGTGTCGAAAGTCGGCTCTGATACCATTTGTAACGTCCCGAGCCCCGCTCAGTTGTGCACGCGGCTACACGTGCGCGCAATACGCGAACAAATAAAATTCTAACAACTGTCCACCATAGGCGACCATCAAAAGGGTGGTTAACCGTTAGGTACCCCTATCATTTGGCTAACTCTATATAACTCAGTCATTTTCCACATTTTTCCGATATGGGATAAATCCCCATGAACACTCGCGTCACTATCTCCATGTGCATGCATGCACACTCATTTTATTCAACATTTAATGCCTATGCCCCATAGTAGATCCTATAGGCCATTTTCATCAATCCTTTTTTAATCCAGCCTATAGGATCCTCCTATAGGTCAACATCCAACAACTCATCTCATCTATTTATTATTATTATTTATATATATTATTATATATCTCTATATAATATTATATATATACCCGCTTAAATACGAGGTGTTACACTCTTGATGCTCGTGACTGCAGGTACACAGCTCGAAGTGGAGTTTTGACAGTTTGAGATAGTCGTCGTAAGGTAATGAAGGGTGAGAGGGGAATTGAGTAAGATTAGCACAACCTCTATCAGCTTTGTGGGAGCAAAAAAACTCGACCAAGTGTATGAAAGCTCATTGTTCCTAAAATATTATCTAGTAAGCCGTCACTAGAATTACTGAATCGAGATTGCAACGTTCGAATACCGTTGGAAGGTGGAGAGAGCTTGTATGTAGGTGGAGTTCGTGTGGAGGGTGGTACCTCCATGGTTACATCTACTAGGGTGTGCCATTGAGGGGGGCATACGACTGGAGAAAAACAGGTGGAGGCTTGTTTAATTAGAAGAAGAGGTCATAGAAATGTGTTGTTTACAAAGCGGAGATGAAAGATCTAGAAGAGTTTTAAATCACACAGGTATGGATTCATGAGTATGCAATTTAAGGTAGAGATTGTTCGGTTTGTCTTGCGTACACATGTTCGATGAAGAAGACGATGAAGCGCTGAGAAGGATCGAAGCGAATGATTGAAGATAGAGAAGGAAGACAGTCATTAGCAGCAACAGCAACAGCAACATTTGCAGTCGACCGATCTTGAGGTGTGGTTGATCATCCCCTGTACAGGGTCTTCCCGCGAGGAGGACAGTCTATTGTAAGTGTGGTGCGGTCGACCGTTCGCGTTGATGGGTTTATTTGGGTTGGGTCGGAGATTCGTGAGAAGCCCAACTTCGTCTTCAAGTTAGATCGTACGACTCTTAATGCATGGTTATCGAGTGATTAGAGTATCAAATATATCAAACTAGGGTTTCGCTGGATCTATATAATCAATTGTAACGGCTCATAGAGCGATATGATTCTACTGAGTGCCGAATAGAAGAAGAGAGTACTTCATCTGAGAGAGTGGGAGATTTCTCTATTGTAAACAACAAACAAGTTACCAGTAAGGCTTGAGAGAGAGTCGTGGTGAGAATTATAACATTCTTGTATCTAATATAGTTGAAATAACATCTTGGTTCTTTCTCCCCTGGATTAAGACGAAAGCCCCAACCGGGACAATTCTTGTATGCTTTATGTGATTGATGTGATCTAGTCTTGCTTGGTAGTTTGTGTTAATTGTGTTAAAGACTCAACAAAATCCTTAGTTTCCCTAACAGCGTTGGTAATATTTTGTGTGACAAACGTAAACCTTTGAAGTTGAAGAAATTTTTTTATAGGACGGCTGTTAGATCAATAATGATGTATGGAGCAGAGTGTTAAGCAATAAAGAAATAACATCCAAAAAATGAGTGTAGCGGAGATGAGAATGCTAAGATGGATGTGTGATAAAACCAGGAAGTATAGAATTAGATACGAGCATATACGAGAGATAGTAAATGTAACTCCTATCAAGATAAATTAAGAGACACTCGTCTCAGGTGGTTTGGATATGTCACATGTAGACCTAGTAGTGCTCTTTTTAGAAAGAGTAATTTGATAAGTATTGAGGGTAGATCTCGGCGGAGGGGAAGTTCTAAACTTGTATGGAATCGGTGAGAAAAAATATGATAGCTTGTGGTCTTACAGAAAATATTATGCTAAACCGAGCAGAATGGAAAACTAGGATTCATGTAGCCGACCCCAACTAGTTGGGAAAAATGATTTGTTGTTGTTGTAGCCTGTTGAAGTACTGTTTGTTTGTTAACATGTATTTTTTTATAACTGAATTATTCTTGTGATTGAAGGTATTTTCATCAAGTATAGAACTACTGTATAGCAGAAGATTATTTTCAAAAATAGAAGATAGGGATAAATTACAACAAATTTTACTTTTTTTTAATTTTCTATTATGAACTTCTTTTAATATGGCACACCTACATGAACTTTGGGTAATTTCAAATACCTCCCATTCGTTGTTAAAAACTGTTGCCAGACGACAAAAATGCGCTTGCACTTGACTAAGCGGACTCGAACCTATCTTTGGTTTTGGCTAAATTACATAGAACCACAATAAACTTGTTTAAAGTTGTTACCAGTAACTTCCTTTAATATATGTGCCTAGCCCTGAATGTTGTTTCTACTATTTAATATCTTACCTTCTAGCCATTGATTGTTTGTTTGGCTATCACGTGACTTGGACGTGACTTTCACGTGGCTAAATTATTGCTATTTCATTTTTAAAAAAAAGAAAAAGAAATAGGGAAATCAGATGGGTTTTGACAAAAATATTAGGAGAGGTAAGAGAAAATGATATTAGCTGTGATGACTTTGTGTGAAGACAAGATGAAACCCTTACGAAGTTGTTAAGTACATCACCCTCATATATACTATACGACCATATTCATGGTAGCCTTTACTTTTCAAGTGGAATGGGCAAATATTACCAGAAATCCATGCAGATTTGCATAAGCCTGTACTAAAATTGGGCACAAACTCGTCAAAACCGACTGTAACTGGACAATTGAGAACTGTTCGTCTCGCCAACCGGCCGTCTCGCCAACCGGCTTTCTGGCCGCAAATTATTCCCCAATAGGTAACTGTTTGATGTGTTCGGCTGAATAGTTGAGATTTGAGAACTGCTCATCAAAGTCTTTTGTTAGATGATGTATTAGTTTAGCTCCATATTGGTTATGTATCAGTTTAGTGTTCTATTCTCTCCTATGAGCCATATTGTATTCAGTTTATTAAATCCATCAATAAAGAATTATTCTCATCCAGTGAAGTCGAAGGCACGCCTCAGGCGCAAGGCGAAGGCATTTTGGGCTTTTGCGCCTCGTGCCTTGGCTGCAGCGTCGTCGAAGCGTGCACCTCAGCGCTTTGCGCTTCACTGCGCCTCACTGCGCCTCAGGAAAAAGCGACCCATTACCCATTAACCCCTACTGGCCCATATTCACAAACCCGATCCATTACCCATTACGCCTCAGCCCTTTCCCCTTCCCTGTTCTAAAATTCCATTCTTATTCTCATTTTCAAAGTTCAAACCCTATCTTCAACCTCTTCTTCCTCAATCTCTGCCCCATGACGGCGGCGAAGCTCCACCGACGTCGACGAAACAGTTTTTTTTTTACCTTGTGTTTTGTTTTTTTTTGTTGGTGTATCATCGTATGTTAGTTTGAGATTTGGGTTTTTTTTCTTCTTTTTTTCTCCATTTTTTTGTTTCGACGAAGCAGGTTTTTTTTTTTTTTGGTGTATCAGTGTATGTTAGTTTGAGATTTGGGGTTTTCTTTTTTTTTTTCTTTCGTTTTTCCCCCTTTTTTTGTTTTTTTGTTTTTATCGTAGAGTATCCATTGATTATTGATAGTATATAAATGTTTAAGGATGAAATGTTAATTCTACCAACAAAGATTGGACGTGCATGCGAATATATGTATACTACTAGTCTAGTAATACTTGTGCCCCTGTTATGTTTGTTGTGGTTGACTACTTGACTGGTTATGGATCAATTGTTATACAATCACAAACTCATGAGTTGCTCTTAATCTTACACACTTACACTTACACATGGTTGTGGGCCTAATACTTGTGCCCCTGTTATGTTTGTTGTGGTTGCAAACTTGCAATATACAATTACACTTACACACTTACAAGTTACAGTGTTACACAGTTATACCTACAAAATAAATTCGCATTGTACTATTTTAGTTTTAATGTTTTACAAAAACACATTAAATCATTTTTTTCTTTGGAGAAATAAAATAAACTCGCATCGCGCAAATCTTCTCATTGCCGATTATTCTCATTTCTCAATTATCTGCATGAAAACAAAAATATACATTTGATTAATAGATAGATACTAAATATGTGATAATGCGACAATTAAAATTTAAGACAAAACACGAAATATACATTTGTGAGGGCATATGTTTTAAACATTTTATAGGTTTTGATGTGAACTTTTCATATGCAAATTTTGATATTAACGACCGAACAGGTACGTCTTCCATACCTTTTTAAGTATATGGTCATTGTATGCAATATATTTTGTTACTATGATGTTATCTTATTTATATACTCTAATTTAAAATTTTTAAAAACCCCAAAAAGTAATAGTGCGCTTTAGTTAACTAAGGCTTGCGCCTTAAATTGCGCCTCAGGATTTTTACGAGTAATTGAAATTACTTGCGCCTTATGCCTTCGACTATACTGTTCTCATCCAATAATCTTAACATGGTATCAGAGCCTGTCGTCCTATAAGGCCTATACTAATTTGATCGTCGTCGAGGTGGGGTGGTTCTCGTCTTCATCAGAATCACTCCATTTTCCGACATTTCTCTCCCGATCTTGATCAAAATCCTAATCTTTCCCAAAACCCTAGCCGTCATCTCACTATCTCAAACACAAACCCAAGCCGTCATCACCTATCTCTCAAACCCTAATCCCAAATAACCAAAAATCAAAACCCTTCTCAAACACAAACCCTAACTGCCACAGCAAGCGGCTACACCAGCCGCCATTCTTTCTACCCAAAACCGATCAGCAAACCCATCAACAGCAAACCCTAGCCCCAATCCCGAAGAACCCATCGACAGTCGTTCCTTCTACGAGCGATGGCCAAGCATGAAGAATCTCAAGATGATCAGCCCCCTACTCCTATCCTTTTCGACCAAGCCTGAGATTCTTAGTCCCAGTATTCTCGACTTTCCATCACTGGTTCCGAGTCCGGTGACGCCACTGAGCCCAGATCCATTCAGCCGGTCGCCGCAGCTGGTCATGACACCCGAGGATCGGGCGATTGCGGATAAAGGGTTTTACTTGCATCCGTCGCCGAGGAGTACTACTACGAGGGATGGGGAGCCGCCGAAGCTGTTGCCGTTGTTTCCACTGTCCTCGCCGAGAATGGAGGCTGCTGCTGCTGAATTGGGTTCTTGTGCTTCTACATCCAGATCTTTAACTCATTCCGGTTGATCGATCGTGAGTTTGAGAGGGGATGTTATCAGCATCCAGTTCTCAGTTCAGAGATGATATCCCACCATATCGACAATTCTCAAGTTTGGGGTGAGATTCCATCATCAACAATTCTCAAGTCTAGGGTGAGATCCTATCATCGATCATTCTCAAGTCAGGGGTGAGATCCCATCAGTCTATTTCTCAGTTCAGGGGTGAGATCCCATCATCGACTATGTCTCAAGTTAGGGGTGAGATCCCATCATATATCGGGATATGGAGATCCCGCTACTGTTCGGAGTGAGATCTCAACAATGCGCCACCACTATTTCCTTCCGCAACACTCAACTTCTCAGTTCCGTCACATGCGCCATCAAGTGCCATCACTGCACCACTGTTTGTCGTTGCCTCCACATCAATATCGTCAGTATTCCAAACTCTTGTTGTTTGAACCAACTTGAGTTTGAGAGGGGGTGTCAGATGATATATTAGTTTAGTCCCATATTGGTTATGTATCAGTTTAGTCTTCTATTCTCTCCTATATGTATGAGCCATATTGTATTCAGTTTATTAAATCAATCAATAAAGAATTATTCTCATCAAATAATCTAAAGAGTAGGCATCATCCCCGTCACATTTACTTTTCTAGTATGCATACTTGCATAATGTTTGTTTGTTTTCACTTAACAGTTGAATCAAAGGTCTTCTATTTGTATTTGAGCTTCTTCAAACCTTTTATTATTCGCTTTGTTAATCTTTATACTATGATAATCATAAACTTTTGTTAATTTTTAAGATAGCCACCACTGAGCTTTTGTTTTTTGCCTTTTTTTTTGTGCTACAGTTTGTCCATTAGTCTTTCCAGATACAAAAGATGTTGCAAAAGAGTGTGGAACTACGAAAAAAAATCTTATGACATGTTGTAATTCTATGAGCAATTATGTGTCTCATCTGCAAAAGCAGAGCTTCATAACCAATCTACAAGCACTGGATTGCGCTACCTTGCTTGGGCTTCAGTTACAAAAGATGAATGTTACCACAAACATCTATAGCTCCTGTCATATCACTCTTAAAGACTTTTCTCTCCAAGGTTTGTTGCATGACCCTTATTTACTCAACTTGGAAGTTTAAGGGCCTAAACAGAAAACTAGATGCACTTCTAAGTTTCTTATGAAATACTGAAATGCCCATAACTTGGGAACTTGTATTGTTTTTTGTTTAGTTTTATGCATCTTTTAATTGTGCTATGCATACTAATTGTCTTTTCTTTGTTTTTCTCTCCGCTCTTGCTGGAATCATTGCTTCAATGGGAAACCAGTTGGATCTCAAGGTAATGTGGAATATTGATTATTGATTTATATTTTATTTCTCTGTGTTTTAGTTAATTTAGGAACTTAGAGATTTCCATGCCGAGTTGCCGACATGGCCATGATGTGACACGACACCAACACAGGGAAAATTTTGAAAAATTACCTTCAAAAAGCTTCTGCCATGTCAAATTTGTGTGCCCGACAGAAAAGAACTCCAAATGGAAGTGTCCGTCCTTATGGAATGTGCATGAAACCAACAAAATGCTAGTTCTCTTTATATATGAACCTTGTTAGTTTGCTCCAGCCTTTTGCTATGATCTCCACCTTTGTGAATTGTTAAACTTGCATGCCCTACTCATTAATGTTTTTTTGTTGTTGTTAAAAAAATTAAAAAAATTAAAAAAATAATAAAATAATAAAATTGCAAAGTTTCTCAACGTTGATTCCTTTACACAAATCTTTGCCTTGTTATATTGATACAGAGTCCGGATGCCTCCTGCCAAGTCTTCCTTCTGATGCAACATTTGACGCTTCCACAGGGATTAGCTTCACATGTGATCTGAATGATAATATTGCAGCTCCTTGGCCCTCTGAATCAATCGCATCATCGTCCTCCTGCAATAAGAGTACGTAGTTAACAATTATGTTCATTTAAATAATAATACAAATGTTGAAAGGAATTTACACAAGCATACGATTCTGGGCGAGTACAACTTGAGAGTATGACCAATAGAGGAAATTCGAGTTCGATGAAGAGAGGACCATAGCTATCACTCAACTTATACTTAAGACTAACTTAGCCATCCCTGATCATGAACATGTATAAAGAAGATGTACATTGTGAGGAATATGGATTTTTTTGGACAACTTTATCTCCCCAAAGAACTTAGTAAGAAATTATAATGTCTCACTGGCATTCGAATAATTTGTTATAATACATATCGGTGTTACCTTTGAGTTGTAGCTCATATGGTTAGAGGTCTCGGGTTTGAGACCAAGACAGAGATGTAGCCCTTTAATCAAAAAAGAAAAAAACATGCACGCCATTGTTTTTGGGGCCAAGGGGAAAGGAAATACTTATTATCAGAAAATGAAAATATTTGTGGATTTCTTAGTTTATTTTCTGATTTCTGCTTTATGTTGTGCTAATTTCATGGTTCTTGATTGCTACAGCTGTTAGGATGCCGGCATTTCCTACTGCAACATCTGCCCAGATTGGTAAGCATCAAGTCTTTCTTTTGTTAGGCTAGCTTTGCTTCTTTAAAGCCCTTCATGGCATGTCCCATTCCATGTACTTTTGCTGTACCTGGTGCTTGGTTCCATAGAGTAAAGGAAATGAATGTCAGTCAAACAAATATCTTCTTTAAATAGTGAGATGGTAAAAGAAGAGATGTTTAAGCTATGCTTGTAAGGGCCCACCCTCTTTTCTCCTTCTTGAGAGTAGTGAAAGTAAGAAAGTCCCCTATTTTTCCGTTTTTTCACATATTTCCTTGATTAAAACATAGATATTTAGGTATTTTCATAGTCGTATACATTAATTGTATAACTCTTGTGGGTGATATTGGAGTCACTTGGCTCAGTGCATGTCTGTTTAGCATGAAGTTGTATGGAAGTACTAGAAATAATGCTACTATTTATGTTTTTTTTTCTTCTTCTGCAAGAAGTAAATTTGGAGGTAAACTTCTTTGCCATCCTACGTGGCATGCTTGCTTCCACAATTTACTTCCACTCAAAAAATTTGTATGCAACTAAGCAAGAAGAAAAGAAAGTGTACTTCATTGTTCCTATTTACTACGTACAAAAAGTGAAAGAATTATTTTTTCAAGAGAAATCGCAAAATAAAATATGGCCAAATTGCAGAGGACTACCCCATACGTTTAGCGTTTCTTAGCTAACTACCCTAAGCTTGCTTTAATATGAGCAACCCCCTAAATCTTTCAATCTTACGAATAACTACCCTAGTATAGGGTAGATTTTTTTTGAGAAAAATGATAAAAGTTTAGGGTAGTTTCTTGAAATTAGATAAAAGTCGAGTTAGATAATTGTTACAGTTCTGAATGAAACCTTGAGTGGCATATATATTAAAGCAAGTTTAGGGTAGTTATCTGAGAAACGCCAAAAGTATAGGGTAGTTGTTTGTAATTTTGCCAATAAAATATTATGATATTTCGCTTTTATTTTTCTTTTAAGAAATAAATAAAACCATAAAAAATTCCTTCAATTCACTTCTGGGAAGCAAAAACAGGAAGGACGAAATATTATTTTATTTATCAAAGATCTATGTATATTGTTACCTTCTACTTTTACATCCAAAATTATGTATAAACAAACACTAGAAGTATGCTTTTTAGTTGTTTCTGTACTATTTTTTGAACATACTTCTCTCTTCTGGTAAATCCAGTGAACGAAACGGGGAAGTGAAAGATCGTCCCGAGATAACTTTTGTAATTTATCCTTTTGTGTTGAAGTCCAAGGTTAATCATTATATATATATATATATATATATATATATATATATATATATATATATATATATATATATCTAATATTATAATGGGAGAGGGCCTTAGTGTCATTTGTCATTGTGTCATTTTGTCAACACGTGTAGCACACGTGTTGGTAGATTTTTTTTTTGTCCTTTTCATTCCCCTCCCTATTTTTCCCACGTGCAATGCACGTGTAGTAAATGTTTGTCATTCTACCAACCCGTGCAACGCAAGTGTTGGTAGATTTTTTTTTTGGTCCTTTTCATTCCCCCTCCCCATTTTCCCCACGTGCAACGCACGTGTATAATACTAGTATATATATATATAGAGAGAGAGAGAGAGAGAGAGAGAGAGAGAGAGAGAAGTGAGCCTCATATTTGTATGAGGAAATTTTCTCATACAAAGTGAGGTGTCAAAACAAGAACCCTTATTATAGGTTTGTTAATTCATCTTGGTTGTTAAGATTCTCTACTGCAACTTGCAAAGATGTTCTTTAACAAATCTGTGATCTATTGTTTTGACACTTAACTTTGTACGAGAAATTTTCCTCATACAAATATGAGGCTCACTTTTCTCATATATATATCAAAACTTCATATATACAAAGCCAAAAATACCTTCAGAATGATCTCCACAAATACCTGAGAGTATTGAAAATGAATGGACGCATTGTGTTCCACAGTTAGTGTGAAGAGAATGTAGAGAACTATTGTGGTACACCTCTACTTACACTAAGTATGGGATCATACAACTCCTGAACCCTTCAGAATTATTTCAGGCACAAAATAAAATAGGCTACTAACCCCTAAAAGCAGTGTAAGAAAGCAGTCCTAAAAATATTACAACCCCAGTCTAAAAAGGCTAAGTCTGTTACAAAAACAGGAACTCTATTCCTCAAAAAGTTCTCAAGTCTTCTTCTTCCTTCCCAGGTTTTGATTTCTCTTCGGCTAATCTCTGCACACCCAATCTGAATTGCTGCTCACTGAGATTGGTTGGGAAGCAGTGTCTCCCTGTAATCATTTTGTATTTTGAGTTGAACTTGTTCAAAGTTATAATTCAAGAAGAGAAAACTGAATGCATCTGAGTTATCTCCATGCACGACTTGTTGAAATCTATTACTGAAAGGTGTGGATGAACTGAGATTGCATTGCCTATTGTGAATAGTTGACCGAGCTAGTATTTTTGGCTTCAGTTCAAGTCTACGTTTTCTGCGTTTATAACGTCGCCATATTTCTTTGGTTATATTTCAGTCTACTTGTTACATAATTAATTTATTGTAAACAACCATATCTGAATGATTATTTGTATTCTTCATCTTTCTTGACTCAATAGGTACTGTTTCATCTTTGCAGGTAGAGGAAGAAGTATGCAGTTCCAGGTGCTCATTACTGTGCTATTGGCATCTATAACCATCGTCCAATTCAAAATTTGCTGATAGCGATTGTCACTATCAGTTGGAAGAAAGGATTATAGCCGGGATTGTTGATAGTTTCTGATACTACCTCAACTATATCGGGATTCCATGATTCTTATAAGCATTTTAATAAACATGTAAAGAAAGATAGCTGCAGCGGCAAAAGCCTATGTGTAAGTAGTTAGAAAGCTCGGTGTCCACTTTGAATTGCTTACGGTTTTATTCTTTTTTTTTTCCCCCATAAATCCTTTCGCTCACGATCAAAATCAAATGTATATTCAATTGATCAATATGAAAGCTTATCCTTTTTATAAAAGTGTTTCAGAGTTCAAATATATATATGAATAGAACCGTCATAGCAGTTGCAGGATTGGTTTGTTTTCGTAACAGAACTGAGTTTTTTTCCTGATAATATGTTGGTTGGATTTAAGAGTTTGATATGTTAAATGCAAAATACAACGCTCCTGCCGTGTTATAGACTAGATGTCCAAAAGTTGGAGTTGAGAAGTTGCTCCTTAGAGTGACATTTTCAGTATGTACACGCAAACATAACTTACGTAAGTTTATGATGCTAAGGCCATATCCCTGAGAATTTGTGGTTATAGTCCGCATCTTCTTTGCTTGGGTACATTTGAGGCTACTTAAGTGTCAGCAATGAACACCGACAAATCAACCAACCTATCCTAACATGCTCCATATTTTGGTGTTTCGATCTTTAAAGAAGTTTGTTGATCCTGTAGGTTCCTGAAAACCTTTTTTTATACATGCTTTAGTTGGTTTAGATTTTGAGTGGATTCTACAAAGTTTTAATAGGATTTGCAATAGGATCTTCTAGAATCTGAGCCAAGCTTTCTTCTAGTTGTCGAATGGAGTACAAAAAGTTTTGAATAAACACTTTCACCAAAGCTTTCTTCTAGTTGTTCAATGGAGTACAGAAACTTTTGAATACACTTTCACCATGATCGCTTCGAATTTTAAGAAAATATCATGCAGTTGTTTTCAAAGAAAATATGCTTAAAACATCAAGCAAATGTTATTTAGAATGTGCTTCATACTCTATTAGTTAGATTAATTGAAGTTGATGATTAAAGGGTAACCACTGAGTCGTAGCACGGATGGTAAAATGGTGGAATGGGTTAAAGACAAATCTCAGGTTCACTAAAAAAAAGAAAAAGAAAAGAGGATTATAATCATTTATAAAATAGTAAGAATTTAGAAACACCTGTTTTGTTACAATCTCTTCCTAAAATCCATAATTCACATGCATATGCATACAAAATTAAAGGATTAGTTAAAGAGAATGAATTTTGAAAATATTGGCCATTGAAAGATGATTTTAGTTAATGTGGCCATAATGTCGTGAACATAAACATATACATCAACGTGTATTAAAAGAGTTTTATACAACATCAGTCAGCTACAAGTAGCCCTTCGGATCATCTTAAAACCGAGGGTTATCTTGGAATTTTTTCCCAAAACGACCTTTTTTTGTAAAGTTTTTTCCAAACCGCCCTACTTTTTTTTTTATTTTCCAAAACACCCCACTCGGTCTTTGAAAGACCGAGTCTAGTTAAAACAAGGTCGGTCTTTCAAAGACCGAGTCATGCTCTTTGATTTTTCAAAGTGCAAGACTCGGTCTTTGAAAGACCGATCTTGTTTTAACTAGGACTTTGTGGTTTTTAATAACGCAGATCCCCTTTCTTCTTCTTCTCGAATTATTAGAAACTTGGACTTTATTTTCTTCTTCTCTCTGTCCCTCAACGAACCCATCGCCCTCGCCAATTTTGTGGTCGATTACGCCTTTAATTGATCGATACACTCCCCAAAACCAATTAATCTCTAATCCATTTTCGATTTTCCCCAATCCTATTCACCAAATTTGATTATTTCTTAAAACCCTAAATCCCGAATACCCAATTTCGTAGACCTAGTTTAATTTCGTCTTCGTCTTTGGAAGATCTTGGTTGAAGGATCTTGCTCTTCTCTACCTTGTCAGTAGCTCGATTTGGAATCTCCTACTTGAAAGGTATATTTCTTAAGCTTTTGCTAAGCAAAAATTGTGTTACTCTTGATGCTATTGTGAAGTTGATGAGTTGAAATTGACTTATTATTGACAATGTAGAGTAGCTATTGTTGTTATTTTTAGTTTTAATTTTGTTGAAAAAGAAAGAGTTGAAAGAGTTGAAGTTGTTGCTATCAACGGCATTGTTATATAGTATTTGTTGAATTCTATATAGATTTTTGCTAAAATTAAGAAAGAGTTAGAAATTTTAGAATTTTTTGAAGTTGAATTTGTTATATAGAATTCTATATAGAATTTTGTTAAGAAAGAGTTGAAATTCTCTAATTTGCTAATTTTAGAGAATCAACGGCATTGTTATATAGAATTTGTTGTTGTGGAGATGTTTCGAGATTGTTGTTGTTTTTGTTGTTGAGATGTTGTGGTTGTAGATAAGTTTCGAGATTTTTGATGTTTTTGTTGTTGAGATGTTGTGGTTGTGAAGATGTTTCGAGATTGTTGTTTTTTATATCAAGGTTATGTGTAGTTAATAACATTTTTGTTGAAGCTGTAGGATTTGGAGTCTATTGTCAATGGCACGCACAAGGGGTAACATGGAGGTAGGAGAAAGTAGTAGAGGTACACGTGATGGACCACGTACTCGCGGTGGACGTGTTCGTGGTCGTGGTCGTGCTCGTACCGAGGGTACTAATGTAAGTAATTAATTGTTGATTGTAATAGAATTATATTATATTTCGGTCTATTGATGTAAATGTTATTGTTATGTAGGTTGAAGTCAATCCAAATGAGGCGGACACCTCTTCTTCAGTCCCTTCGTCATCATATGTCCCTTCTGGAGGGCCAGGACCCCTCGACCCTTCACTTCTCACTCTTCAGCCGTTGCATCGATCGCAGAATATTTAGAACAGTGAGGCTACGGAGTGCCGCCTTAGGACTGGTCATCCGCTACCTATGCACCCACGTATACACGAGATACTAAGAGACTGTGGGTTCTACGGTATTGCCAGGATGACATCCATCAAGTGCGATCGTCCTCTTTTGGAAGCACTGCTTGAAAGATGGAGGCCCGAGACACACTCATTTCACCTGCCAGTTGGGGAGATGACGGTCACTCTACAGGACGTTGCCATACTTACCGGGCTTCCAATCGATGGAGAGGCAGTCACAGGATCGATGGACTTCGACCCAGTGTATATGGTGGAGGAGTACTTAGGGGTTGAAGTAGAAGCCGGTGCGATAAATGGGAAATTTATCCGTTTAAAGTGGTTGAAGGACACGTTTAAAAATAGATTGAATGACGGTTCAACTGCAGCGGAGATGGAGTGCTATTGTAGGGCGTACATTCTCACGCTATTCGGCACCGTCTTATTTCCAAATTCGACCGAAAATGGCATCTCATTGATGTTCTTGTCCTTAATCGCCGATCTAGGTTGGGTCAGCCGTTACAGTTGGGGCAGTGCAGTACTTTCGTCACTGTATCGGAGTCTGTGTTTGTGCAGTATAGGTTCGAACCAGATGAATGGGCCTCTGATTTTACCGCAGATATGGAGTTGGGAGCGGATTCACGTAGGTCGGCCCGTAGTATGGATCCAATCTCAACATTGGAGAGTTCTTCCCGATGATATTGACATGCTACCTCCTATCGGTGTGTACTGGACAGGCAAACTGACATGGACAGCCAACCCCAACAGGTGCTTGACATACTACCGCGATGAGCTCGATAGGTTGGCCGCTGACTGTGTATTGTGGTCCCCTTACACGGAGGAGCGACTGATTCGACTACCGCCTATTTGCACGTACAGGCGTGATTTGTGGCTTACGAAAGCACCGTTAATCAACTTTGGGGTTGTCGAGTTTTACTACCCCGATAGAGTGTTACGCCAGTTTGGTCTTTACCAAGGGATTCCAGTTGCCGCACCATTCAATGCCAAGATGCACAACATCACAGGAATGGGCCGTACCCCCGGTCACAATTGGGCCGCTTGCTTCTTCGAATACATTCAGAGATCGAATGTTCACCGTTTCCAAGAAGTCATCGGTGACATTCCACCGTTTGACCTCTCGGTGCATGGGATATACATGGCTTGGTACGAGAGAGTCACTAGACGTTTCATTTCTCCAACGTTGCAGACTCCTGCTGGAGTTGCAGTCCCGATCCGTCGACCAGGGATCGAACCAGCAGATCAACATTCCGTTAAGTTGCCGATGTACCAACCAAAGGAATCCACTGTTTGGAATTTTGTAAGTTTTTTAAGTTTCGTTTTAAATTGTTAAAGTTTATATATAAATTTGTTTTCATATATGTATAAATGAAACTTCATACATGTGCATGTTTTCGTACCCAAATTCACGGTGTGCAAATTCCCACCCTTCCGTTCTCCATTTACCATGCGTACACCCGTTTTTTTACGGAAAAAACTCCAGGCTGATGATGAAACATTGTAACCTCATGTTGATTTACTCTTTCACGGCGACTATCAATCAAATCATGTACATTTTTAGCAAAAATCTTCCCTTCACATAAAAGCTTACTAGCTTCCTATCGACGAGTAGTAAAGTAAGAGTTGAAACGTAAAAAGATCGTCTCAACAATCGCAGTTATTGGTAAACTACGGACTCCTTTCAATACTGAATTGAAGCATTCTGACAGGTTCGTAGTCATCATTCCATATCGTCGACCTTCATCTGCATAAAGTGCCCATTTCTCAACCTGCTTCTCTTTCAACCAATTAGCCACCTCGACATTGACGGTTTCAAGTTCAGCGAGTTTGGCCATGAACTTTTTGGGTTGGTTTTGATAAGCTATAATTTTAGCATTTTTCCGCAATGCCTTGCTACCAAATTTACTAAAAAAATTTGTGGCAAAATGACGCATACAATATCGATGAAATCCATTCGGTTCGTTCCAAGCTCCGTTTTGCAAATCCATAGCAGACAATATACCAGCATGACGATCCGAGATAACACACAACTCAGTGCGATCGGTGACATAATACCGGATGCAAGTCATAAACTATGTCCACGTATTTATACTCTCTCCATCAACCAATGCAAATGCAAATGGAAATAAGCAACCATTCGCATCCGGAGAAATAGCAATTAGCAAACAACCCTTGTACTTACCGTACAAGTGAGTTCCATCTACACTAATAACCGGTCTGCAAGACTTGAAACCTTCAATCGAAGGACCAAATGCCCAAAATACTCCTTTGAATGTTTCCTCGCTGGGGCTGGACTCATATTTATCCCAGTGGACAACGGTTCCTGGATTTGCTGCTTGAATTGCTGTTAGTAGAAAAGGCAGCTTCGTGTATGCTTCTTCGAAGGTACCGTACAACCTCTCAATTGCCTTTTGTTTTGCTTTCCAAGCTTTCTTATATGAAATCTGATAATTATATTCTATTTTCACAATCTCAATAATTGCCCCCGGTGATAAAGCAATATCCTTCTTCACCACACCCACAATCAAATTACTAACAAGGTTAGCATCAATTTTACAGTGGTCTTGATTCAACGTGGGATTCGTACAAGTATGAGGCCCAACTATCTTCTTCACCACAAAATTTCTTCCCCTTTTTGGAACAATAGCTCGTAATCTCCAAGGGCATCCACCATCACTTACTCCTGGGAGACCTTGTACGATCTCCTCAATTGTACGTTTTCTAGATGCCATTTTGCATTTAACAGTGTACAGTGATGGTGTTGTTTTCAATGTGACAAATTCACGATGTTTCTTGATAGAATACACCTTCACAGCTTGCTGAATGGACTCTTTGCTTACAAACTCCTGTCCAACGTAAAATTCGTTTACATTGGATGAACCAGAGGACTCTTGTGGAAATGGGGGGACTCTAGCAGCTTGAGTCATCTCCTCCGTAACATGAGCGTTAACATTAGCATAGCTATCAGTAGCTCTCACTTCGTTAGAACTGTTGTTCGTAGAATTTACATTTGCTACATCATCATCTTCTTCTCCATCATCATTTTCTACACTTTCATCATCGTCTGTTTCTTCCTCTTCTTCATCATCATCTAATAAGCTGTTGTTAACCACTGCATTTTGAAAGAGCTCAAATACACTGTCATTTGGAACATAGTCAAGAACCGGACTAGATTGGGGTGGCAACTCAACATATGTAGAATCAGCGTTTCTTGTATTTATGGAGGTGTTTTCTTGTGAGGACAGTGGATTTGGTTGTGAAGGTTGAGCGGGGTTAGACCTCATCTGCTGTGTAGGTACTCCCCTTATGAAGCTTGAACTGGGAATATCATATGGCTGAGCATCCAAATTTTGAATTTGCTAAATATATAACTCTAATGCAGACCAAGCACAATTGTGATCAAATGTCCTAGCAATCAATGACTTCAGCGCATTATCAGTAGGTACGGGCACTGTCATAAAATACTGACCATCTCCTCTACCTGCTGCGTATCGAGCTAAAATTTTCACCTTCCATTGATTCCTATCCCAATCAGTAACTTCATAAATTTTCTCAACTACTTCTGCAAATGTTATGGTACGAGGTACCCAAACTATTTCCGGATTCAACACACTGTAACAACTACCAATCTTTGGATCACGAATTATTTCACCACCAAAGTATAACCAAATAGGAATCTCAAGATCCATACCTACGTATATTTATACGAATATGCGAGTTATTATCTAACCACAAACAAAATCTATAAAAAAAGATAGAAAATTAAAGGCCAATATTCATCATACCTTCACAAGCGTCAAGGATAGAGCCGTAGATATTTGGGTAAAAGAGTTGAAGTTGCTATCCTCTTCAAATTTAGCAAAAATCAGAAATAGGGATCTTTCAAAAGATGGGTTTATGATTTTTATAGTGGAGATGTTTAGAGGGTTAGGAAGAAATTGGTAAATTTATTTAGATTAAGATGAGATTTTGTGGGTAGGAGGTCGCCCTAGATTTAGGAAGATGGGTTAGAGAAATAGAATAGGTTAAGGTAGAGAGAGAGAAGAAGAAGAAAGGGGATATGCGCAATTAAAAACGCCAAAGTCCAAGACTCGGTCTTCGAGTCTAGTTAAAATAAACTCGGTCTTTCAAAGACCGAGTCTTGCTCTTTGATTTTTCAAAGTGCAAGACTCGGTCTTTGAAAGACTGAGCTTATTTTAACTAGACTCGGTCTTTCAAAGACCGAGTGGGGCGCTTTGGGAAATAAAAAAAAAGTAGGGTGGTTTGGGAAAAAACTTTAGAAAAAAGGGTCGTTTTGGGAAAAAAATCGTTATCTTGTGGGAGTGTAGTGACTAAAGAACCATTATATTTAATTTGGCCTGCTAGTCCATTTGGATATTTTTATCTCTACAATCTGGGAATGACTTGATCGAGTCTTTTTGTCCCTTATCGTTGGTTGTAACTGGAAATAGTGCAGTCTATTTTTTGTTGATGGAGATTACTTATTGTTAGTGGAATAGTTGATGCATATATATAGCTTTTCACTTTTCCAGTATGGCGACTAAAGGTCCACGGCATATGCCTAATGTCCTCTCTTCACCGTCCTCCTTGTCGTCGGTGGGAGTGCCCATCTCCAGCCCCATCCTCCCCCCCCCCCCAACACCAAGTAATCGGGTTACCACAATTTCGCCCGGGGGAACTTTTAGATCGACTATTAAAAAATATCAAGAGAGATTATGGTCAACGTTTTAAGTTTGTATCAGTTTTCATACCAAGTAAAATGAAATAGTTAAACTAATTTTTGTACTCGTATTTTCTACCTTAATGTACCTTATTCTACTTCCTCATCAAATAAGATTTACGTATTAAGTTGTTTGTCTGACATTTTTTTTACCTTCTTAGTAAAGCGGATGTATTTTCTGCCTATATTTACCTTATTCTACTTCCTCATCAAATAAGATTTACGTATTAAGTTATTTGTTCGACAGTTTTTTACCTACTTAGTAAAGCGGTAAAGCTCGTAGCACAGTGGGTAAGAGGTTTCGGATTTTGTTGGAAATATTTTTAGTAAATAGGTTTGGGTCATGGTAGATCTGGGACTTTTATTGTATGAAAATGTTGTTGAAAGTACTAATCAAATTAATGATGCAAATAAATAAACATAAATATATGAATCGAAACTTACCAATTGATGCTAACTAGAATTAATGATGTAATAGAATTAAGCCGAGTCATGCTAGATTCGGTAGCTTTACTAAAAATCTGTCACTTCCCATAGATGTACTGTACAGTATGATTTTCAAGATCAAAACAACATCAAATTAATTAATTTGTTAGTGTTCCCTCGAGCACTTGATCTCTTCGAACCATTTCAGATTTTATTAATTTAGAGAAAGTTGATGAACGAGAAGACTATAACCGTTTTATACACTTGAGACCATTCCTCTTCATGTTTTATAGAACAAAGGCTATATAAAGATTTCTTTACTGCCAAACACATCAGCCAAGACTAAGAAAACAAATATGAACATCCGTGCATGTTTCTTAAACTAAAATGTCACAGAAAAGTTTTTAGCACTGACAAATAAAACTATAATCTAAAACAACTTAATTCAAAGTCTCCTAATGAGTATACGGGATGCAGCGTAGCTTCCTATTAGCTGCAGTTGCATTTTTTTTTCTTTTCGCAGCTAATTATAGAAGGGCTGTGCAACTGCACCCCCGTTTTCTCCTAAGTGAAGTACAATTATACACAATGCATTTGTTTGAGACTATTTGAATTTTTGTACGTACGTCACAATTTTTTTTTCCAACATATTCAAATTTCGTCATGATCACTGATTACAATCTTTTTTCCAAATTTAAAGTGACATCCTAATTACATGTTTTTCTCTCCATATTTGTACATGTTTTATTTATAAAATTTATGATTTAAAACAAGTATGTTCATAATTTTGAAAATGCTAGAGAAACAATTTCCCAATCATTCTATCTGAACAACAATTTTTTTAAAAATAATTTGATTGTCGTTCTGTTTGTTTTGTACTTCCTTGTGTTAGGGAATTAGGCACAACAGAATGGTTAGAGCGAGATGCTACAACTGATCACATTGAACAACAACAACCAAGCAATGTAGGTCAAAACCAACACACAAGCACACAATTTTGATCCGGTTCGGCAAGTCTAATCTGTAACGCCCTGAATCCCAATTACACTGAATTCGAGATGTTCTACAGGATCTTTTCACTTCCTTTAGTACAATTTTACAAGAAAATTTAAACTTTTCACTTTACATCAGAGTTTACATCAAACTTTACACTTTACATTGCACAGCGGAAGTAAAATTTACAACAATTGAATAAATGTACAACAACATTGTATAATCTTTAAGCATTTGTTCCTCTTTAATCTTTATCAAGCCATTTACCTGCATATAAGACTGTGGGTACGTCAGTTTATTCAACCGACGATCATTATACACGGCCATCCTCTCTATGCCGGAAATAGTATAACTTATTTTCCATATTTAGCAAACACAAACTTGTCACATATTAAACTAAAGGGACTACCCTATTGATGTCGTGTTGTGATTGTGCACTTAGTCCTTAATGCAGTTATTTATTTTACATGACACTAATGCGCACTTGTTCGGATTCTATGCATCCCATACTACATAGGTCCGAGGGCAAGCCCTTAATCGTTCTTCATCTTTGTAGGGTTCAATCACTCGCCATGACTTAATCTACTACTGTAATTACGGTACGTATCTTAGATGATCTATGAGTACAAGCTCGTGTACAGAAAATTCTGGAGGGGAATCCCACGTCATGTCACGACGCATCGTGAAGACAGCCTGTGGCAATTCAGCCTCACTTCATGGCACACGATCCTCTTGCAGTCACCAAACATCCCACAAGCGTCGCCACCGGGACGATAATTCTGGAGTAGTGCCCACGCCATGTCTTGACGCATCAAGCAGGCAGCCTGTGGATCACTCTCACACCGCTAATCCGATGGCCGTCATACTCGTATTTTTCTCCTACTTTCATCACGTCTCCACTATGTACTAATCCTTAGTTTTTATCAAAATCATGAACAAAAATCAAAGCTCTAGAGTTAGCCTCTCCACTAAACCGGACTTATTCATTCATTCAAACATGACCAACCTTGGTCTTTCTTTTCAATTTTCATTTCATTTATTTCCAAATGTCGGGGGAGACTTAGCTACTCTTTTTGTTTCAATTTTCAATTCATAATTTCCAATTTGAGTATTTCCAACTCATAAATTTCCATATTGAGTCATCATACTCAAAAGTAATTCTCTTTTCAAATCATGATTTCTAATTCGTTCAAATATTCCATAACTATACATGAAATTCATATGCTTTATCAATTATCACTTTCACCTTGAAATGTACATCACTAACGAATATCCACATTTCACATTTTTCACACTATTCTCAAATGAGAACAATTCACATCACAACAATAAAATTTCTTCCTTTACTACATTAATCTTCTAATCCTTCATTTCAAATTCTTTTTGCAAGATATAATTTTCACAAAGTATACATATAGAACCATAGTCTATTTATGCATTTTAGTCTCAAATCATAGTGTATTTCATGCAAATAATTCCCAAATTAACTTTATAAAGTCCCATATATTTTTAGGAGAATAGTCATATTTTTTCCATAATTTTTTGACAATTAAAAACCCAAAAAAATTGTTTTTTTCAATCTTGCCGAGGGCAAGATTCAAACCCAGCACCCCAGAGACACAGCCGAAAGCACAGACCACTAGGCCAATGTGCTAAGCGGTATAAAGGAGCGCTGAGAGTATTAAATACTCTCGGCCTCTGATTTCTATACACTAAAAAAAATTGTGAAACAAAAGTGCGCCACAGGGACTCGAACCGGCCTTCACAGGGAACCCAACGCACGCTCTGACCACTTGAGCTACGTGCTCAGGTTGTCAGAGTACAACTTAAATTCTTTTTTATCCAATTTCCACTGTTGTTAAAACGTCTCGATGCTCAACTAGTCCTCATTTCATTTTGCTTTCATGAAAATTACTGTAAAATTCCAGATTAATTATTTCTTGTCTAATTTACATATCAGTATGAAAAAAATAATTTTTTCAACAATTAAAACATATTTTCATACAATTGATTCGAATTCTACATGACAATCACCACCTTCTTTATTTCGACATCTATTAACCATTAATCCCTTTTATTAGCAACTAAGGATTACTTCTCTGTTTTTAACCCTTTATCATACATACAAATCTATAATTTTTTTCATTTATTTCAATGTCACACAAAGATCCATTTATTCACATGAAGTAGCATTGCCAATCTACTAACTTGTGTATATAATTTGTGATGTAGATAATGAGACCTTCTTTAACAAACCATGGTTATAATTAATCCATACAAACTTAGATTTTTACTAATCAAATCGCATACAATTTGCACACCCACATTCCAATCAATTCATAGGTCAATGTCCAATTAAAAGTGTACTCTTATTAATATTTTTCATGCCTCATTCATTCAATTTAATCTAGCATGCATCTCTAAGTAGAAATATAGAAAATTTACCCACCTTGTATGGAGAGAAAATTTACTAGCAATCCCTAGACAAATGTCCTTGCAACGAAATGCTCCTCCTTGAACACGTGCACCCAAGCCTCCAAGCACACCTCACCGAATGCTCCCTCTTCTTGATGTCGGCCTCCCCTTGATGTTGCAAGCACAAGATCCCACACACTCTCAATCTTTTAACTCACAAAATACTAATAGATAATATAATCTAGACTATAGATTTGGAAGAGAATAATTTTACACAAGAATAACTAGCCATGGGGGAGGGGGGGGGGTATTTATACTAAAATTCAAATAGAATGGAGGGCTAGGATCAATTGGTTGGTTGTAAGATGGAGGGTCAAGATGAAAGTAGGAGTTGCAATAACTACCCACAACCAAGTAACCACCACACCATGATCACCATTACAAATTTTGGTTTCCCTCCAAAAGAATCACAACCGGCCATGGGAAGTGCAATTTGCACGTGTACGTGTAGTGCACGTGCATGCAACTAGGCCCAAAAATTGTGCATTAAATTTTTGTATAAAAATAAAATAGTCTTTAAATTGTATTCTACATGACAAGTTGTATAAAAAAAGTTGTCCATGGGCTTTAGTTTATGGGCCAAAATGATTATTATAAAAATAATAAATTAAATTAACTTTGGGCTTTTAAAAGAAAAGGCTTTTGAAAGAATGCTTTATAGAAAAATAATTAAAGGCACATATTTAAATATCTATACTCATCATGATAAAAATAATTATAAGATTTAATTCAACCAAAAATATTGCACGTGCACACTACGTACAAAAATAAATAATTTTTCATTAAATTGAAAAATCAGGGCATTACAACACTCCCTCCTTAGAATAGTTCCGTCCCCGGAACTTCAGTCAAGAGTGAGAAATAAAATACAACACAACAACAAGAACAAAAAGATACAAAGATACAAATCAAGCAAAAAGCTCAGGATAGTCCTTCAACATCCTCTCCTCAGACTCCCAAGTAGCCTCTTCATCCAAGTGGTTTCTCCAGACTACCTTGACCATCTCCTTGGAACCAGACCGAGGCGCGCAATAATGCCAATCCGCGGCCAGAAGCCCAAGGCAACGAATCTCACAGTTCGACTCGCCTACAGGAGCGAGACGATGCCGTTCTCCGGTGCCTCCAGGAGATGGAGAACTGCCTCGCCCATCTTGGCGAGGGCAAACCACAATCTGGGAAAGGTAACCGGCCGAACCAACCTCCGTTCTCCTCTCAAATCCTAGACGCCGAGATTCCAAAGAATTTCAGGCCGTCCCAATTCGAGACTTACATTGGTGAGAGTGATCCTGCCGATCACATGGAAGGGTTCAAAACCCTCATGTTGATTCACAATGCATCAGATCCTGTCCTATGCTGCACCTTCCCTGCCACCCTGTGTGGTCCACCCCGGGAATCGTTCTCAAAGCTAACCCCGGCTCGGTCTTCTCGTTCGAAAAGCTAGAAGCAAGCTTCATAGCCTACTTCGTGACCAACCGGAAAGTCGAGAAGACGAGCGCGCCCCTTCTGGACCTCAAGCAGAAGGAAGGAGAACCCCTCTGCGAGTTCGTTCGGAGGTTCACAACCAAGGCAAGGGCGGTCTCCTCTGTCGACGCTAGCGTCGCCTCTACAGCTTTCCGGCACAATTTTTGCCACGGTCAACTAAATGCCTCATTAGCCAAGAAAACCAGAACTCCTCAACAGGATCGAGAAATACATCTGGGCCGAGGAGGCTCTCCATCCCAAGGGCATCAAATAAGCTACAGCCAAAGGGAAGCGCGATACGGACGACGTCGAGCTCGCCAAAAAGGCCCCGAAGGATGCGTCTGGTCAGAAGAGCCACCTCCAGTCCCCCGTTTTGAAAGATATACGCTGTTGACCCAGAATGTATCTGCCATCCTCTTAGAGATCAAGGACAAAGGGATCTTCCGACTCCCTCCCGACCAACCAACAACAAAAAACGGGATCAGAGGTTCTACTGTTGGTTTCACTGAGACCATGGGCACGAGACGGACAACTGCCGTGTCCTTAAAGATGAGATCGAGGCCCACATCCATCCAGGGTACCTAAGGGAGTTCACCCGGACCAGCCCAAGAGACTGAAGGGACCCGAGGAACCCGAGGCCATCGCCTCCTCCTCGAACGGTCAGCTGACAGCCCGAGTAGGGTCCTGAGCCCGAAGAGACTGGGGGGATGGCCATCCTACACCGTGTCCATAGTGGACCCATGGGAGGACAATCCAACACCTCCCGTAAGTCCTTCTTGCGGGAAGTAAATTTGGTCCACGTCCATCCCTCTCTCGGGGTTCGGCAGCAGGCGATTTCCTTCTAAGGAGAAGACTTGGAAGGCGTCTGGCTATCGCATTATGACTGTAGCACCCCAAATTTCCAATATGTATCTCAGAAATACGTGGCACAATTTCCAGCATCAACCTCAATTGTAATAGTAAACATAGCCAAAACACAAATAAAATTTTCAACTTATTACATTAATTATTTACAAAATACAGCGGAAAAACAAACACCTTGAATTACAAATTCGTTCTTTTACAATACATTCTTTTACAATTCACATAAGCCATAACATCATTCTATCTCATGCATCCAAATCCCAAGCTATAGGCACCTACCTGTAAAACATAAGGCTAGAGATAACCCTAACCTCCAAAACTACAGTGGTCAGCCATAACGGTGTGAGTGACATCAAAAGAAAACAACATAAACAAAACATAAGGCATAGAGTCATAAACAATATGTATTAATAGCAAGAATAAGTGAGATAAGAAATAACAATAAATAAACATGAAAACATCAAGAGACTAGACTAAGTGTCGAGTGTAGGAAAAACAGAAAACAACATGCATAAAACCAAGTCAAGATAACATCAATAGTATATGATGACTCTCTAATACATACTTATCGGATTCTATGCATCCCACAATACATAGATCTGGTGCAAGTCCTTATCGTTCTCCACTTTATAGGGTTAAATCCCTCGTTATGCAACTAATCCTACTACGGTGATGGAAACAAAATTCAGAATACTCCACGAATAAGCATCACAACCCTCGACGCGCAAGCATCATGTAAGAATAGCTCAAAAATCAGAGAATCGCCTCCCTACTGTGTACCCCACAAATAGGCTTGCGAGGCCCTCGACGTGCAGATATACCAGGTACATCCCATGAATAGGCCCATCGATCCTCAACACACGAATGCACCCTGCATGCTCCGTGAATAGGCATGTAGACCCTCGACATGCGAACATACAAAGGTTCTCTCGAGACAGAACAACACACAAGTCCTGGAACGCATCCGTTGGACCGAAACCAAAAGCATATACTTACGTTTCCCAAGTTCCATCACATCTCAACTAGTGCTTGTCCTTAAGTTGGTTATTATTAAAACACAAAAATCTCTCCTCCTTAGAGTTAGTGTATCCTGCCGGACTTAATTCCACAAAACAACCCTAATGACCTCAACTAGTAAAAATCCACAAAATCTCATCTGCGGTTCACAGGACTCCCACTCAGCTCCTAGAGATTCACAAAACGAAAATCAACAAACTTCCAATAAAACTCACAAATCCATCATCGAAACGTTTATAATAAGAAAAGCTCTTAAATCAATAAAATTTAAATTCATTTAATGTGCTCATAAAATTTCAGAATTCAAATTAAATATTAAATCCATTAAATAACGCAAAACCATATTTTGAAGTCGTAGAATATCACAAAACATCAATTCTTTTGAAAACACATATAACTCACTTAATAAGGTCATAAGAATACATTTAAAACTCTATTATAAATAAAATACAACTCTTTGTAAAATACTGTAATCTGTAGTAAAAACATTATTTAAAACAGTAGAGTAATAATCCATAATATCGAAGAAATAATCATTTAAAGAAACATCAGAAAACTCAAGAAATTCATCAGTCAGAACAATGACAGTCGACTATCGCAAATGATCGGTCGATTGTGCTGCGAAAATTCGAAAACTCAATAAAACTCATCAGCCAGGACAGTGATAGTCGACTATTGAGCATGGTTAGTCGACTGTCCTGCGAAAATCCAAAATTCAAGAAAACCGACAGTCGACTGTCCTGTGAAAATCCAAAATTCAAGAAAACTGACAGTCGACTATCGACTTCAGTTCAAAGACAAAGCAGTCGACTGTTATTGCAAACAAACACTGAAATTCAGTATCTGACTAGTCGACTATCGACTTTAGTTCGGTCGACTGTCAACTATAGCAGGTTGCAGTTTGAAAATTTGTGCATGTTTTAAACTGATACGATGATAAAACTTTGTAAAATCAAAATTAAACTTCCTGAGAAGATCAAATATAACTTGTATAACATATAGGAGTTTATAAAACAAATCAAAACCATATCAAATCCATAAAAGAGCAAATTCCATCGAAATATTCAAAATAGTGAATATAGATACATATATGTGTATATGTGTGTGTTTTGCATTAGTTAAAGCATCCAATCTCATCAATAAGAAGTAGTAAAGGTTTCAAATCAAAATCAGAATTAAAACAAGTGAAATCCAATTAAAACTCCATAAAAATTCACGAAATCTTCAAAAACAGTTCATATGAATGTGAATGTGTGTATGTGTGTACCTGTGCATTTTTGTATCAGCGAAAGCATTAAAGAACTTATTGTGTATATATATATATATATATATATATATATAGTATAAAGTTCAAAACCATCTCAGTACCCAAACCAACTCAAATCTAGTCGAAACCATCAAAACATCAAAAACCCCAACTTTTGGTCTGTACAAAATCAGACCCGAAAAACTCAAAACCCCCCTTTTACTCAAAACTCAATCTTTTCATTCAATAACCCATCTTGCAACTTATTAAACTTATGCACAAACACTCACCATAGCTTACTCATGAATACATGCTATTACAATCAAGTTTACTTCATTAAACATCATAACAATACATGTATAAGCATATTATCCCTAAAGAACTCAACTTTATTCTCTTTTATGCAATATCATCATACAACTCAATATATACATTCAAATATGCAATAATATGATTGAAAACATCATACTCATGATTTCTATTAGGTTCTTTAACAATCTCAAGTCATAAATTAGGGTTTCAATCATCAATAATATAGTTTCATGAAAAAGATTCAATTTTTATTCATCCACTTATCAACAATTCATTATATCTTCATCCAATCCCTAATATGTTTTCTAACAGAAAAATTATCACATACAACATGCATAGAACAAAAGAAAACAAACATATGTCACTCACCTTATTGAAGAATCAACTGATGAAAAATAAAGAGAATAAGAAAATCCTTCCTTTCGCAAGAAAACCAAGATCCTTGCTTGAAACTCCAAGAAAATAAAAATAAGAAATACCTTTATGTTGTGCAGCAAAGAGACGGCTGCACCCCACCTTTTATAGGTAGGAAATCCAAGTAATTAGGGTTTTGAATAGATTTGTAAAATAGATCTTTTAAATATATCTTTACATATATAAATCATTATACTTGGAAGTTAAATAAAACAAAATTAATTGAGATTTAAAAACAAGAATAATTTCTCTATTATCAGCCAGCACTGTTAAAAAACCAAGAAAAAAAAAAAGAAATTTGCACTTTTGCCCCTCTAAGTGGCAATTTTGCAAAAAGACCATTCTTTATCAAAACTTACAAAATAAACCAAATTTATTAGAACAAAAAGTAAAATATTTACCTCTTAGTTGACTAGGCATCATGCCCAGCCCAAAAATCCAAAAATCTGGAGTTTTCACTCCAAGCGGTAATTTTGCACAAAAGTTCCTATTTTTGTAATATTTGCAAATAGGTCAAATAATTATCAGAAAAATTCAGAAAATTCACAAATAATATATAATAATAATTAATGGGTTTTACCAAAATAATTTTTGACTTTGAACTTCCCAAGAAAAATATTTGCACGTGTTTTGCACGTGTAAAAAGGTAAATTTCAGAAAAATATTTATTAAATCACCATAAATCATTTTAATTCATTTATTAATCTTAAAAGCAATATTTTAAAAAATCTGGGGTATTACAATGATGCCATCGTCATCAGCCTTGTCATGGCAAACTTCGAAGTTCGTCGAATTCTCGTAGACAACAGAAGCTCAGTCAACATTCTCTTCTTGAAAGCTTTTGAAATCTCAAGGTTCCCCGCAAGAAGTTAAAACTGGGTGGGTACACCCTTCACGGGTTCTCTGGCGTCCCCATCCAAATAGAGGGGATCGTCACACTTGACGTGACCGCCGGGATGACCCCAATTATGCGAACCCAATCAATGGACTTCATGGTGGTCAATGTCAAGGCCGCATACAATGCCATTCTGGGCCAACCCGACCTCTGCTCGTTTCAGGCATTTCCCTTCGCCTATCACCTAAAACTGAAATTCCCCACCGACCGCGGAGTCGGTGTTTTTTGGGGTACTAGGAGTCTGCACGCTCGTGCTATATGACCGCAGTATGGAGGGTATTCCCTCTTGATGCGGTAGAACTTCCACCTGGAAGAAACCAGTCCAAGTCGAAACTCGTGGAAGAACTGGAAGAGGTCTCCTTTAAAGCAGAAGACAAGTCTAAATGGTTCCGTGTGAGCCACTCCCTGTCCCCCGATCTCAGACCGACCCTCATCGAGTGTATTTGCCGTAATACTGACCTCTTCACTTGGACCCCGTCCGACATGCCTGAGAATTTTGAAGACCTCATTATGCACAAACTGAGCGTCCACCCGGGCTCCAAGGCGATCCAACAGAAGCGGCGTAAGTTCACTTCCGAGAGGAAACAGGCAATGAAAGAGGAGGTCGACAAACTTCTGTCTGTCCGGTTCATACAAGAGGTCAACTATCCCGAGTGGCTGGCTAACGTCGTGATGGTGAAGAAGGAAAGCGGGAAGTGGGGGATCTGTATAGACTTTCCGAACCTCAATAAGGCATGTCCTAAAGATTCGTTCCCTCTCCCAAGCATCGATGCTCTGATCGATGCGACGTCGGGTCACGAGCTACTGACTTTCATGGATGCCTTTTCGGGCTATAACCAGATCCAGATGTTCCTTCTAGACATTGCCAAAACATCCTTCATAACCGAACAAGGTCTCTACTGCTACCGGGCCATGCCCTTTGTGCTAAAGAATGCTGGTGCCATCTACCAGAGACTCGTCAACCGGGTCTTCAAAGAATAGATCGATCGGAACATGAAGGTATACGTTGACGACATGCTCGTCAAGAGTCGCCGAGGGCAGGATCAGGTGGCCAACCTCGAGGAAGCTTTTGGCGTCCTTCGGTTCCACAATATGAGGCTCAATCCCTGTAACCCCCATTCCCGCAAATACATTTTCTGAATATTTTCTATATTTTGATTATTTATAAATTCATTTTGTTTTAAATTCGTTTTGGATCTTCTATTAAAACCTTTTCTAATCAGAAATTATATTTATTTCGAATAAAGGTGTATTTTAATTTTATTTTATATTCCTAATTGATCGACTATTTATATTTGAGGCCAAACCAAATGTATTATTACTATCCGAATTATTTTTAAAAAAAAAGTTAAACTCAAATTCTATGTTGATATTTATATTATTATCATTATTATTATTATCATTATTGCCTTTGGTTGTTTATTTATTAAAGGTTTATTATTTTGCTTTCAACTCAATTTTCGTCTCCCAATCTATTTAATATAATTCTTCTACTGCAGATTTTGTTGTTCTCCCTATTCAAATTTTTTCTTATTGATGTTCCCAAAATCTATCTAAGTTTTAATCATATTTTTATTGGTTATTATATTTTCCCTATTTGATCTTTACCCAAAACCCAAGACCATTTCCCCTATTGGATTCCATACCCGCTTATCCAATAACCCAAACCCACACTATATATAAACCTACCCTATTTAACTCTAACCCTAATATTAACCCATAATCTCTCTTCCTAATCACCTATCTACAACCGCCAACCCCGTTCATCCTCATCTTCAACCTCACGCTCCCCCCTCGAACCCAGTTGTCGACGCCTCATCTTCCTCATCGTCGCCTTCCTCCTGTCAACCCACTGCCACCTCATCGATTGTCCTTGGCCCTCGTTGCCAATCCTCGTAGTTGCCCCGCTCGTCCACCGCAGTCAAGCCTCACCCACCATCCTGCATCCCTGCAACCCATCGCTACCCTGCCTTCATATCCTCGAGCCACAACCACCATTCTTTCCTCGCCTGCAACCTCCGATCACCATCCACCATCTCCTTGACCACTGCATACCGCCGAGATCCATCCCTGTGCCTTCGCCTGCCCTGTCCCCGATGCTCCCGCCGTCGGCCTCCACCAGTGCAGCATCATCAAGCTTCTTTGAACTCTAGCCGTCCAATCTTCTTTGATCATCATCATTAAGATTCGCACCCAATCTGATCCATCAGATCTTGATCATCACATCTTGATCATCAGCAAGTCCATCATCAGCCATCCGATCCTCATCTTGATCGATCATCAAGGGGAGCATCAGATTAGATCAGATTCAGCTTCATCAGGATCCGTAGCAGATCAGATCATCAGATTCATCGATTGTGATCATCGGGATCGTCATGATCATTACCCAATCAAGCCAAGTAACTTGTATGATTTTTTTATTCCTCATACAAGCATAATTACCGTAAGTAGATCTTCACTATAACTTGTTCTTCATGTTCTTATTCATTGGTGATCTTGAATCTATTCGTTGCTTGGCTTCTATTCAACCCCATAGTCAAAAAGAGTTCCCACTCAATTCATCGTTATATCTGTCACACAAACACTATGTAGATCTAGGAGATCTATCTATATGAATGCATGTTATAGATGTTTGGTTGTGTGCTGAGCATGTGAATGATGTTTCCTTTGTTAATGAGTTGAAAATAAGCGTGGCTTGCTAGTTAAATGTTTGTTACACGCTGATTTACACCATACATCAACCCGAAACCATTATACATACTAATCATGTCATAATCCATGCAAAAAGTATCTTTATATACTGCTGTCCTGATTTTGTCTAATATTTTCGACCCTGTTAATGACAAAATTTTGAATTAATTTCTGAATATGAATTGTAGTCCCATGTGTCTAATTTATAGCCCTTTTGACGGAATCGAATTCGAGAATATATTTTATTAGTTATGGCTGTTTTAGTGCTCCTGGGTTTGGACTTCTAGATTCATAATTTTGCTACATCACCTTATTTTACAATTTAATTTGAGCATGCTATCTGTAATATAATAATGTGAAATTTAACATGCTGAGACTAGACATACTAGGGAACCTCCCTAAATTTTTCTGGATTTATTTAATGAGTTTTCAGACCTATTTCATGCATCTGAACACAACTCTAAGAATTCTGGTTGAACACGAAATTTGTGTAAAATGCTGTTTTGAACCCATTTGTTGTATCTTTTATATATCATGTGTATATGCACTGGAACCGGCAGAGAATCTAGTTTCTAGAACTTCTGACGGATCCAGATTTGCATTCCGGTAGCAACGAGAATCTCAATTTTGGTGCAGCAACGGCCTGCTATCCAGAATTGAAATCTGCCTTGTTTCTAATAATTATAAGATGATTTGATACTCGAATATGTTTTCTACCCGACCTGAACTTGTTTCTTGTTTCCTATCATGTTTACTTGCCCTGTTTGTGCACTATCATGCCTGTTTTGATAATAATAATAATAATAAGTAATCAAGCCGGGGTTTAAGGGAAAGATCTAGTAGTGGACAATATAGAAAAGTGTACTCAGAAGGAAGCCCGTGTTTCCCATTACCTGATACCATGATTTTATGATTACATGATTCATGCCTGTACTTGATTATATGATGTCATGATTTCATGATTACATGATTCTGCCTGTTACTGGTATATGATTATATTATACCATGATTTCATGATTACATGATTCATGCATGTTACTAATTACGAGATTACATGATGCCATGATTTCATGATTACATGATTCATGCCTATTCTTGATTACATGATGCCACGGTTTCATGATTTCATGATTACATGATTCATGCATGTTTTTGATTACATGATGCCACGATTTTATGATTACATGATTCATTTTTATTTCTGTTTACATGATACCTGAGTACATGGCCATATAGAATCCACCACTAGGTCTAAACGTAACTTGTTTGTATACAAAAACCATGTAGTATATATATGAGACGCATGAGTGGTGCATTAGTTAGGACTAAATCAAATGAATAGACTTAAGTTGACACTAAGCACATGCATAATTCTGTCTACCAGTTTCCTGATTTCGTTACTAGTTACATGTTTTGGCTACATGATTTTGATTTACAAGTCACATGATTCTGATTCATAAGTTGCAGTTCCCGTTCACATGTTTACAGTTAGTTGCATTATACTTGATTTCGTCTTGCTTCGTGTTCTTGATCATTACTCTTGATTTCGTTATATTTCTTGGTTCCTATTCTTCCTAGTTATTCCTGTTTCTTTTGCTTGTACTACTTGCGGCCCGTAGTTTGCACTAACGGGCAGCTTGTCTCTTATTTCTCTATTTCTTCCACATGTTAAATACACAGGTTTTGGAAATCAGTTACCTGCAGGAGTGGGTGAGCAGACATTCTAAGCTTCGTTGGGATGAACCATGCTTTAGTTTACTTGTGCTATGAGTTTAATTATTTCCTTATTGCTACTTAAACTTTCATGTTGCTACTTAAACATGTAACGGGCTTGTTTTTCTGAAGTTTCTTTTGATCCAGATCTTATATTTATTTCAAATAATTTCTGTTGATTAATAGTTTGTTTCATGCATGCGTGGTTGTATATTCTTTTATATTTCATGTTATGCTGTTGAGTCGATCCTTACAGCTTATGAATAATGAAAATGATTCGCTAGGTTTTGTCATGCGCTCGTATTCCATATTCTTTTGGAAAGTGGGGCGTGACAATCCCGCTAAGTGCGCCTTCGATATCTCTTCGGAAAAATTTCTCGGGTTCATCGTCAGCCAGCGCGGCATAGAGGCAAACCCCGAGAAGATCCAGGCCATAATCGACATGGCCCCTCCTAGAAATATAAAGGAAGTTCAACGGCTCACGGGACGACTGGCGGCAATCGGCCGCTTCCTCTCCAAATCTGGAGAGAAGTCTCTTCCCGTTTTTAAGGCCCTATGAGGGGAGAAAGGCTTCGAATGGGGGGATTCCCAACAACAGGCGTTCGACCAATTGAAAGTCTACCTCGCCAACCCTCCTCTTCTAAGCAAGCTCGAGCCTGGAGAATCTCTCTCCCTCTACCTATCGGCCTCGGAACACGTGCTCAGTGCCGTGTTAGTCAGAGATGAGGACGGGGTTCAGAAGCTGCTCTGCTATGTCAGCAAAGTCCTGCTCGTGGCCGAGACCCGTTACGCCAAGAAGGAAAAGGTCGCCTACGCTCTGGTCATGGCCACACGAAAGCTACGTCCGTATTTTCAGGCCCACTCGATCCAGGTTCTCATGGACCAGCCTCTTAAGGCCATCCTCCACAAGCCAGAGAATTCTGTTTGCTTGATCAAGTGGTCGATCGAGCTGAGCCAGTACGACATCAGCTACCAACCCAGAACGGCTATTAAAGGGCAGGCCCTCGCCGAATTTATCACAGAGTGCACCATTTCCTAGCCTTCCGATCTTCAGAAAGGGAAACCAATTTGGGAGGTTTATGTCGTCGGCTCGTCCTGCGAGGTTGGAAGCAGCGCTGGTGTCATACTCAAAGGTCCCGATGAATTCATTCTCCAGTATTCCCTACACCTGAACTTCCCCACCTCCAACAACGAGGCAGAGTACAAGGTGATGATCGCAGGGTTCACATTAGCACATAAGGCAGGGGCAAGGCAAATGAGGGTCTTCAACGACTCCCAGCTCGTGGTCAATCAGATCACCGGGGAGTATGAGGCTCGTGACACTTGGATGGTCTAATACTTGGTGCTGGTCCAGCAACTCTTAACCACCTTCGACTTCGCCTCGGTGGAATGGATCCCGAGAGAGCAAAATGCTCAAGCTGACTCATTTTCCAAACTTGCCTCATCGTCCTTCGAAGGCCTCGACCGCCCTGTCTTAATCGAAGTTCTCCTGAA
Source organism: Hemerocallis citrina (assembly GCA_017893485.1). Classification (NCBI taxonomy): domain Eukaryota; kingdom Viridiplantae; phylum Streptophyta; class Magnoliopsida; order Asparagales; family Asphodelaceae; genus Hemerocallis; species Hemerocallis citrina. The sequence continues at coordinate 116,483,183 of CM030366.1, forward strand.
GCCTAGCATCGACTTTCCCGAGGTCCCATGCCTCGCTGTCGAGGCTCAATCGGACACTTGGGTGGCTCCTATCCAAAAGTTTCTGACAGAGGGCGAACTTCATGAGGATCGGGCCGAGGCGAGAATGACCAGAATCCGCTCAGAAATATTCACTATGATTGATGGGACACTCTTCAAACGCTCATACATAAAGGTGGACGGAAGACCTTTCCTCCGCTGTTTGGCCCCCGGAGAGGCCAAATATGCACTGAAAGAGCTACATGAGGGGATCAAAGGATGCCACATGGGGAGCAGGTCGCTCGCTAGGAAAGCCCTAAACCACGGTTATTACTGGCCGACCATGTTATAGGACGCCCAGGGCCTCGTAAGAAGATGCGGCCCTTGCCAGAGATTCTCCTCAGTGAAATGACTTCCACAAGCCAACCTTCAGTCGCTGGCTAGCCCGACCCCTTTTGCCATGTGGATGGACCTGGTCGGCCCATTCCCAAAAGCAACATGCCAAAGGCAATTCCTAGTGGTAGCCAATGACTACTTTACCAAATGGATCAAGGTGGAACCCCTGGCCACGATCACGGAGCATCAAACTCAATAATTTTTCTGGAAGCACATCATTTGTTGGTTCGGGATTCCACAGGTGCTCACCGATAACGGAACCTAATTCGCCAGCAAGAACTTTCGAAAATTTTGCGAAGATATCGACATCTAGTAGTGCTTCTCGTCGATATCTTGTCCTCAGTCAAACGGCCAAGCAGAAAATGCAAATCGCCAAATCCTTGACGGGCTCAAAAAGCGGTTGGATAATTTTCCCAAGGGACTTTGGATCGAAGAGCTACCGAGCGTCCTTTGGTCACACCGAACAACTCAGAGAATCCTTACGGGTGAATCACCATTCAACCTAACCAATGGTATCGAGGCAGTCATCCCCTTAGAGACCGGACTCCCCTCGCCCAAGATCATGGGCTTCAACGAGGATACCAACTCAACCGACCTCAGAGAAAATTTGGATATGATCGACGAGCTAAGAGAAAAATCCGCCGTCAGATGAAGCATATACCAATAACGGATCGAGAGATTCTACAACAAAAAGGTCCGCCCCACCAACATCAACCAAGGTGACCTCGTGCTCAGAAAACTAAATATATCCGACCCCAGCACGAAGAGAAAGCTGGCACCCAACTGGGAGGGCCCATATAAGGTCTCCGAAGTGGTACGTTCCGGCACGTACCGACTCGAAGACCTGGGGGGTAAGGTAGTAAAGAGGCCCTGGAACGCGGAGCACCTCATCAAGTTCCTCGAAGCGGAGGACTAAGCTTCTTTTGTAACCAAACTTGTGTAACCGGTCCTTTGTATTCGGCAGTACGTGCCACCCCTCTTGTGTAAACACAAAATAGTAGAAAGAATAAAGTGTAATCTTGTTTCTTTCCCTTTTTTGTTCAAATTTCTTTGCATTCTCACAAATTGAGGGAGGCTCGACGCTTGGCAGTAACTTCGAGCAAGGTACTAACTTTCTCACCAGTTGGGGGGGCTCGACGCTCGACATACACAGTGAGCAATGCCCTAGCTTTCTCACAAAGCTTGGGAATCGATGCTCGGCATGCAAAGCGAGCAATACCCTAGCTTTCTTACAAGCTGGGGGGCTCGACGCTCGACATGCACAGCGAGCAATGCCCTAGCTTTCTCACAAGCTGGGAGGCTCGCCGCTCGGCATACACAGAAAGCAATGCCCTAGCTTTCTCACAAAGCTTAGGGATCGACGCTCGGCATGTATAACGAGCAACACCCTAGCTTTCTCACAAGCTAGGGGCTCGACGCTCGGCATGTGCAGCGAGCAATGCCCTAGCTATCTCACAAGATGGGGGGCTCGATGCTCGGCATGCAAAGCAAGCAATGCCCTGTTAGTGTAGGTGCCCTAGAGACAATACATTAGAGTTTTTGGAAACGCTATTATGTCATTATGTTTTAGTGATTATTAAAATATAAGTTTATTATGTCTTTATTTACTGCGTTATAAATGTTAGCATAATAAATGTCCTTAGAATATGATACAAATTATATAGATTCAAATATGAGATTTGAACATGAGATTATATATGTTAAGAGTATCATATTCTTAAATGTCCCTAGTCGAGTATTATTATTATAAGGACAATAATAATACATCGAGACTAGTATGTTGATTGATTGATGACCATATCTCATTGGTCATTAGTATAGAGATGCTAAAGTCAATGCATAGGTACATGTAAGAGTACAGTGTACTGGACTGACCCACCGTGAGATTCTACATGGAAGATTATAAATAGTGTCATAAGAAATCTCACAGTGATAATGGTGTCATGATCCTTAGACCTGAAATCATTATAGTTCTACATGAGAATTAATATACTTTGATTTCATCAAAAGTTATCTTTAACCGGGTAATGATAAAGATGGTTGTTGGGTATATTATGAATCATGTGAGAGATATGAATGATCTAGATGGGATTTAACCCTCCTATTTATAGGAGTGATATTATTGGCCTCTTGTTTGAGTGAGACTATGAAATGCATGACCATGCTCAAATATTGATTTGTTTGAATAGTCTACTCATCGATCAAGAAAATAAAGATTAAATTATGAAGAGGATGACACAAACCATGCCTCAAGTTTAATCTATAATATCAAGGTTAAAAGGATTATATTACATGGAACATTAGTCACGAAAGGTTTAATCGAATCACCGATTTATTATTATTACTTGGGTAGCAATGATGTATTACTAGATGCCGCTCATTGTTTATAATTTTATTGAATAATAAACTTATTGCCAACGTAATAATAACCTACAGGGTCACACACAAGAACGCTTGAAGGAGATCTAATTTAAATTATGAATTTAAATTAAATAGTAATTCGATTTCATTTATAATATTAATTAAGTGAGACTTAATTAATTAATTAAATAGAATTTCAAATTTACTAATTATTAGAATTAGAATTATATTAGAATATTAATTAAGTTTGACTTAATTAATTATTTAATTGAGAATTCTAATTTTAATAAAAGCCCAATGGGATTGGGCTTTAGAAAACAGATTTTTCTCTCTATATAAACATCTTAAACTCTCAAAATTAGGGACACAGGTTCAAGAAAAAAAAACCCTAGCCGTTTGAGAGATGAAGATGGAGATAGAGAGAAGTTGGTTTTCGGATGCTAGTACATCGCTCCTTCAAAGATCAAGCGTTCGTGTGGATACCGGTAGAGCGTAGATTGCGAGAGCGGGATGCGTGGTGATTCAAGAAGCTTGGACCTCTTTGATTCTCCCTTATTAAATTGTTAAAGCTTCTTAAGGTATTTATTCTTAATCTCCGAATTAAATCTTGTGTTTTCGCATGGATCCTGCGGAGGGTTTCGAATTTTATTTATTTTTCACGCTTATTCTGCTGCGTTTATGTGCTTGAAACCCTTCATGCCCTAGATTTCTCACAAGTTGGGGGGCTCGATGCTCGGCATGCGCAGCGAGCAACTCCCTAGCCTTCTTACAAGCTAGAGGCTCGATGCTCGGCATGTACAGTGAGCAATGCCCTATCTTTTTCACAAGCCAGCATGCTCGGACATCATCTGCTCATGTCTTCACCACTCGGTGTGGATTTCGAGCACCCACGAGGGATTCCTCAATCACTCGACTCCTGTCCCTCGGCTCGGAAATCATTCGCTCATGTCCTTGCCACTAGGCTTGGAATTCGAGCACCTAAACGGGGTTTCATCAAAATTTCCCAAGTCTTAAACCTTCGGTCGAAAGCTTGGGGCTCGATGCTCGGCATGCATAGCGAGCAATGCCCTAGCTTTTTCACAAGATGGGGGACTCGATGCTCGGCAGTCGCAGTGAGCAACGCCCTAGCTTTATCACAAGTTGGGGGGCTCGACGCTCGGCATGTACAACCTAGTTTTTTCACAAGACAGCATGCTTGGACAACATCTGTCCTCGCCACTCGGCATGGACTTTGAGCACCCACGAGGGATTCCTCAATCACTTGACTCTTGGCCCTTGGCTCGGAAATCATTCGCTTACGTCCTCGCCACTAGGCTTGGAATTCGAGCACCTAAGGGGGTTTCATCAAAATTTCCCAAGTCTTAAACCTTCGGCCAAGACAAAAGTTTCATTTAGGGCGCTCTCTCACAGCAAGCACCCCGAGCCCCGCCCTCCGAGATCGGCCCACCTTTCACCCGCTGGCAACCGGGGATAAACAACACTTATAGCCGTTACCCCCAACTGTCAGCGGGTGGCAGGAGAGCCACCGGCGACGAGAACTCACGGTGAGGTAAGAAAGTTTCTGATGAGGGGGTGAGGGTTATATAGCCCTCAAGAAATGCACATTTTAGGCATGGGGAGTCGGAATGTCTGATAACCGTTAATGTCATTAAAAGATGAAACATCCTCCATTACCAGGCATTCAGGATGCCTCGCCATCGCCACCACCCTTCGGCTCGAACACCTCCCTTGGCCTGGATGTCGAGGACATGTCCTCGGAAAATCGAAAGACCTAACTTACTCACAAGCTTAAGGGGCTCAGTTCCAAAGCTGAATGGGGCTTCTGGGCGAGGACTACCTGAGAAAATTTCTCAACCCTCGGCTCGTTTCCTGAGCCAAACAGAGCGACCGACGAGAGATTTTTTGATCTCTCTTCCTCTCCCCAGCCCCGGACAGTCGTTCTAAAAAACAAATCAAGACGGATCAAAAGAACTAGTCAAAGCAAGACAATCGTCTTCTCATTATCATTTCATCCAAGGAAAAATCATCGTTACAAAGGAAAGCTTCATTACATTCATCAAACTTAGCCTAAGGCTCCTGTGTCGGAGCCACAGGGTTAATAAATACAAGCTCAAGTCCGGCCGATCGAGTTGGCTCCTTCGTCGGATCGGATTGCCCGGTGTCGCCAAGGTGGACACACTGGCGACTGAGCTCTGCGCAACACAATGCCTCTCCACACCAATCCATGGGGTCTGCAACGAAACACCGTCAGGAAGACGAGCGACAGTAAAGGAGACGGATCGGGACCTAGACATCCAGAGCATTATCTTATACCAATGCACCTCCAACTCCTTCTCCACAATAACCTCGCGAAGAAAAGACTCAGATGACGGCCACTTAGTAGAAGTACTAGCCTTTGAAAATGGGGCTCCGGTAGGGTCCAAGTCATGGTCGGATATCAGCTTCTTGAATTGTGCCAGCTCCAGGCTGAGTCCCTTGGACTTGTCCATAAAGTACTGGACGGCGGCCTCTCGATTGCGAGCCTCCTTATGGTACCGAGTCAAAGCTAACTCCATGGCTGAGATCTTATCTCTCAGTCGGCTCATCTTCGCGCCACCAAGGTCTACCGTCGGGGTCGCAGTCATCTGCCAAACGAACAGAGAAATATTACTCCGAGCTGAGACACTTGGCTAAAAATTCAAGCCCAAAAATCCAAAATCCATTCAAGTTAAGAGGTTCGGCCAAAACACTTTTCATTGCTAAAAAAAGTAATTTTACAAAAATGTGGTGGCCAGTCCGCTTTTGGCTCTTACAAAATGCAAACGAAAATGAGAGAAAAAGGAAATGGCAAGGACTACTGCTGTCCCATCTTGTCCTCGGCCTGCTGTTCGGGGTTGGGTTCTTTGCCCACGACATCATTACCACCACCCCCGGGAGTCAACGAGAGCTCGGGCACCTCCATGTCATAATGGAAGCTGCTCAGGTCCAGCTCCGGATGATGGTACTTGACATGCCGGATCGCCTGAGCGTAGACTACGTCCTGGGCCTCGATGACTTTGTCCATCCCGGCCATCCTCATCTTTTCCACTCGCTCGTCGCCCTCCTTCCTTAGCTCGACCATTTTCTTCATATAGGCATCGTCCTGGTTCGCCAACTCTGCCTCAAGAGCCTGGATTTGGCCCTAAAGTGCCGTTTTCTCCAGCTTGAGGGTTTTTTCCCTCCCGATCGAAGCTCTGGGTATTCCTCATTTCGTTCGCTAGCTCCCACTTTTGCAACTTCATCGCCTGGGTGCCCTCCGCGCAGGCCTACAACCAATGGAAATAGGCTTAGAAAATTTGCGAAAAGTATAACACAACCAACTACCATTTTACATGCACACTTGCCAGAGCCCAGTTCATGTACGAGGACTCGACAGTGTCGCATTCCCGGGCCATCTGGTCTCAAGGTAGATCTATCTTCTCTACCATCTCGATGGCCACCAACCCATCTGAAACAGTATCCCCGACCTTAACTGCCAAGTCCGGTGCCCATGGCCGCAGGCCAACCTCGCCGACAATCTGCTCGGCCGACGGAGTTACTGAAGGGATTCCACCCTTCACCACCTCGGAGACCCTCTAGCTGCTAGAGTTAGGTCCCAATTTGCAGCTCTTTTTCTTCTTCAGCGTCTGGTGGGGGGTCTCCCCCTCAACCCCCTGGGAGGGGGGGGGCTCTCCCATGCATTTTATGATGGAACGGTCGGCCTTTTCGGCCGTCTTTTTCTTCAGCAGCACCCTTCTTTCAGCAATAACACTATCATCCATGTCTGCAAAAAGGAGAATCTTATAAAACAGGGGAAAATACTTGAAAGAAAACTAGACAAAAAAACATACTGATAGGAGTGGGGCTCAGTCCGATTCGAGCCAGGTCCCTCTCCGTCACATTCGGCCAACGTATGTTGTTACCCGAACATATCCGCTCAACATCGGCCCATTCCGCGGTCGTCATATCAGACTTGTGGGGGCCTTTCAAATTGGGCTTGTAAAACCTCAAAGCCATGGGTATCACCCATGGAGTCAAACTCTGAATGACAAAGTACTTCTCCTTCCACCCTTTGATGGAGTCCATATGCCCGTGTACGACCCTCCTCCCTCGCCTCGGTGAGATGTAGTAGATCCCCTCGTACTCATCGGATGAACTGAGGCCGAGGAACGCTCGGAAGTACTTCAGCTTCGGGCGGACCCCCCGCTCCTCGCAAAGTGACATGAAACACAATAGCTGCTTCTAGGAATTAGGCCCGTACTGCATTGGACACAGGGATGCCTAATTCAAGACTTCTTTAATGAACAGGTGAAGTGGCAGTCGCAAGCCGGAACAAAAGGCATCCACCGGGAACATACAGAAATAGGGCGCCAATTTGTCCGTGGGTCGGACCTCGGGGCTGGGAATCAGCAACTCATACTCCTGTCTGATAAATTAATTTGCACAGATGATGTGTCGGATTTATATACAAATATTTGTACTCATTTACCTATTAAAATGGCTTGTTTTCGTTGATATTGTCTATAATTCATCATATTTCTATAAGATTTCATTTAATTAATTATTTTTGAAGAAATAATATTTTTGATGCAAAAAGTAAAGAATTGGTGAAAAAATCAACAAACAAAGTAAAACAATTGATTTATCGATTTTATTGTTTTGTTGAGTTAAAATTGTGACAAATAATTTGTAAAAGGATTTTTTATACGCGAATTTGATTTATAGTTAGTTTAATTAATTTTAAACTAATTAATTTTATTTTATTTAAAAATCCTAATTTTTTGTATTATTTTGTATACGCAGAAGCACGTGGGTGGCAGAAAAGGAAGAAAAGAAAGAAAGAGGAAGTAAATAAAATTCTGGGTTATAAAAGGAATGAAATAAAGAAAGTGGATGGACTTTTCTGCAAAAAGTAAAAACCCTAAACTCCTCCCCGTTCTCTATAAATACAAATCAAAAGAGAGTAAAAACTGAAGAGGTGACGGCTGTACAATAACTCAAAAAGAAGAAAAAGAAAAAAATAAGAGAGAGAGAAGGCGGGTGCGAATTCCAAGGCGAAAAGCAGCGTGTGGGCAGTAGGGCTGTGTTCTTTTGGCGCAGCATTCGAAGTGCACCCAACGAAGCAATTTGACTTGGCAACTTTTCGTTCTCTCTGTCTTGCGGCTGAACGAAAGAAACAAAGGGAGAGAGAGAAACGCAGTGGACGCGACAGGACGTGTGCGGGTCCCACGCGCTCGGCTCAGACTCCGTGCGACAGCAAGCGTCTGACGTGGCGACATCGACTTGACTGCGCCAGAGACCCTGTCGGCTGACGCGGCGCAGGATTCGAACAGCTCAGACTGGCACGTTCTTCAAGGCAACAGTGGTTCGGCAGTATAGGGGTTTGGATTTATTTTTATTATTGTTATTTTGTATAACTCATGTTCTTCTTCATATTATTTTTTTTGATGCAATCCCAAACAAATATGAACTAAATTTATTGATCTAGAGGCTAAGGTGTAGCCGAGTTTTGAACACAAATTTTAATTCCTTCTTATTTCTCTATTTTTCCTGATTGTGTTTTAATTTTTATTATTTATGCGTACAACATGGTGGATAGACATTTGTATGATTTTTCAAATCATAAAGAGACCGAACAGGTTATTTGTGATTAATAAAAATTAAGACCGTATATTGGAGGACGTGACCGTTAAGAAATCCAATTTCTCAATTAATAATTTGGTGGATAGACGAATGATTAATTGAGAATTCTTTTTAGACTACGTTGATAGAGTGGTTAATATCTTTAGGATTTTGGTCGACAATTGGGAAAGATAATATTTTTATTTATAAGGAATAATAATTTGTGTGTGTGATAAACGAGGTGAACCAAGAGCCCTAGAACTATTTTTAACATTAAACAAAGTACAAGTGCTTCATAGTTTCACAGCCCTCTCCCTCTTCACCAATTTAGTTAGATTAAATTAGATTAGAGTAATTTAGTTGTTTTATTATTCATAAAATTCGACCTTCCAAATAGTGATTAATCTAACGATATCGGTACTCAGTAAAATATCTAGTCCCTGTGGGTTCGACACTCTACTCATCTATCTATATTACTTGTGCGATTTTGTACACTTGCAAATATCAACATCAAGTTTTTGGCGCCGTTGCCGGGGACTAGTTATTCTTTTACTGATATTGAAAAATTGCTAGATTATTGCTAATTTGGATTTTTTGTAATTATTTTTATTTTATTATCATTTTACATCTTTATTTTCCTTTGACTAACTTTTACTTTTTTATTTTATTTTTCTTATTTTAGTTTTTTTTCAGTTTTTCTATTTTTTTTCTTCTTCTTTTTTTTCTTTTTCGATACTTACATTTCAGGACATACAGTGCATTATCATGGCGAACGATGAAAATAGGCCTTTGAGAGACTATGCTATGCCCTCAATTTATGAGTCAAGCATAAAGAAGCCGGTTATTGAAGCTAACAATTTTGAAATTAAACCGGCGATGATTCTTTTGATTCAACAGACTGTTCAATTTTGGGGACTACCACACGAAGATCCTTATGCTCACATTTCAAATTTTCTAGAAATTTGTAACACTTTCAAATACAATGGAGTATCAGATGATGCGATTAGACTAAGACTCTTTTCTTTTTCCCTACGAGATAAAGCGAAGGCTTGGCCACATTATCTACCACCCGGTAGTATTACTACTTGGGAGGGACTTGCACAAAAGTTTCTAGCCAAGTATTTTCCACCAGCAAAGACTGCAAGGCTAAGGAATGACATTTGCACATTTACTCAATTTGAGACCGAGTCTTTGTGATGCATGGGAAAGGTACAAAGAGTTATTAAGAAAGTGTCCTAATCATGAACTACCAAAATGGCTGCAAATGCAAACATTCTATAATGGTTTGGGAGTTACACATAGATCTATGGTTGACGCAGCAGCTGGTGGTGCACTAATGAGCAAAACTTACCAAGCAGCCTATGATCTTTTAGAGGAGATGGCATCAAATCATTACCAGTGGTCTTCAGAGAGAGCGATGCCAAGAAAAGTGGCTGAAGTTTTTGAACTTAATCATTTTTCTACTTTAAATGCAAAAAATGATATTTTATATAAACAGGTAGAAAATATAAATTTTAATGTTATGCAATCTAATATGATTTGTGATCTTTGTGCAGGAAATCATGCAAGTTCAGATTGTCAAGTGGGGAACCCTTTTGCTCCATCAAATGCCGAACATGAAAATTTTGTGTCAAACTTTCAAATGCAAAATAATCATTATGCAAACACATACAATTCAGGATGGAGAAACAACCCCAATTATCCATGGAACTACAATCAAGAAGCAGTTTTACCACCTCAAAATTTTCCACAGCAAGAAAAGAAGCCGACGCTTGAAGATATGTTTGAGCACTACATACAAAAGACAAATTTGGCAATTCAAAATGTTGCAAATTCAACTTCGGCTTCCCTCCAAAATCTTGAGGTACAAATTAGTCAAATTTCAAATATTCTTAATGAAAAAATTGCAGGATCATTACCAAGCAATACATTTGTCTATCCCAAGGAGCATGTTGAGGCTATAACACTAGGAAATGGGAGGACAATTGAGCAACCACAAGAAGAAAATGAAGAACATAATGTGGTTGAAAAGCAAAGTGAGATAGAACAAATTGTGGAGGAACAAATTCAGCATGAGCAAGTAATGTATGATGTTTTTAATTCCATAAATTTTCCTCCTGAAGAACAGTCATCCATTCAAGTAAGTAAAACTGATTTAATTGTGGGCGAGAAACATAAGGCTAAATTTGAAAAATCACCAATTGAAGTATGTCCAACAAATCCAACAAATTTTGAACCTGAAAAAGAAAATATTTTTGAACATGTAATGTACTTGGATGCTGAACCTTCAATTTATTCATTTTTGCAGCAAAAATTGAAAGAGGTGGGAGAATCAATGACATCATCATCACGAAGAAAACGCCTCAAACTGGAACTTGAACCTGATCCACATCTGAAGAGAAAAATTAGAAAGGATGTGTTAATGTTGTTGGATCTTGGCGTTACTTAACCATCTCACCCCCATGTCTGGCTGAAGACTTAAAACTTAGCGCTTCTTGGGAGGCAACCCATATTTTCTTTTATTGCATTCAGTTTTTATTATCTTTTAGTTTATTTTATTTTAATTTTTGATTTTATTTTGTAAGATTGCATCAATTTTGAAAGTCGCCAAACGGAGCTGTTTTGAACACCTGCATTGATGGCTGTTTTCGAGCAGTTTGGAGTCAAAATCTGGAAAACTGATTCAAAGAGAAGTTGTAGACAATTGTCTTAGCTTTCCAGCAAAAAAAAAATCAGCCCATTTTGACATCTACAGCTCCAGATATCGCCAAAATACTGAAGGCTGCGCGTGCAGAAATTTAAAGACGAATCAGGGGAGATATTCTAAACTTCTTGCATTCTTTTTGTTTTTCTTTTTCTTTCCCATTGAGGACAATGTGATATTTAAGTTTGGGGGGAAGGTTTACAAATTCATTTCTATTTTTATTATTTTTGAAAAGAAAAACAAAACAAAGGATTTCAATTAGGCTCACCATTACACTTTTGGGTTCTTTATGGTGATAAGCATAAAAGACAATTTTTTTTGGTATAAACAATTTTTTTTATAAAGCAATATTAAGCATACTTATTTACTTTAGGATTATTGAATTTCAAAATTTCTTACAAAATTGTGTGGGTCATGCTATTATATAAAAAAAACAAATGCGATGCTTTTTCTTGTGATTATCCCCTTTAATCTAGTCCTAAACAGAGTTTAAGTAAATAGAGTAATAATGAAAAAAAAAAGAAAAAGAATTTGAATAAAGTCAATCTACTCCAATGTTTTGAGTTGCTTAGTAACTAGGGGTATTCATCACAAATGTCTACACTTACGTAGAACAGCAACTTGAAATATGAGTATGCAAAGCACTTTAAGTTTGTGACTTGTTGAGTAACCGGGTGAATTCATCACAAATGTTTTACATTCGCGTCAAAAGGCAAGTGACAACTTAAAGAAGAGACTAAAAATAAAATAAAATAAAAGAAAAGAAAAAAAAAAAAAAAAACCTCTAGTTTGCTACTCGGTTTGTAGTAGAGAGAAGGGATAATCACAGATTGAGTTATTGCATAATATAATTACATTAATTGCATGACAAATGCGATTTTTTTTTGGAAATTATGAATAAATAATTGCACTGGAGAAAGTGGGTATGCTTAGGTTGACTTTATTTGCAATTGTTTATATTTTTAATTGTAATTTTGATGCTTGCATGATAAGATTTCTTGGTGTGATGGGTTGAGCCTGCTATTATTATTCCCTTGTTTATGATTCTACTTTTTGCTCGAGGACAAGCAAAATCTTAAGTTTGGGGGTATTTGATGTGTCGGATTTATATACAAATATTTGTACTCATTTACCTATTAAAATGGCTTGTTTTCGTTGATATTGTCTATAATTCATCATATTTCTATAAGATTTCATTTAATTAATTATTTTTGAAGAAATAATATTTTTGATGCAAAAAGTAAAGAATTGGTGAAAAAATCAACAAACAAAGTAAAACAATTGATTTATCGATTTTATTGTTTTGTTGAGTTAAAATTGTGACAAATAATTTGTAAAAGGATTTTTATACGCGAATTTGATTTATAGTTAGTTTAATTAATTTTAAACTAATTAATTTTATTTTATTTAAAAATCCTAATTTTTGGTATTATTTTGTGTACGCAGAAGCACGTGGGTGCCAGAAAAGGAAGAAAAGAAAGAAAGAGGAAGTAAATAAAATTCTGGGTTATAAAAGGAATGAAATAAAGAAAGTGGATGGACTTTTCTGCAAAAAGTAAAAACCCTAAACTCCTCCCCGTTCTCTATAAATACAATTCAAAAGAGAGTAAAAACTGAAGAGGTGACGGCTGTACAATAACTCAAAAAGAAGAAAAAGAAAAAAATAAGAGAGAGAGAAGGCGGGTGCGAATTCCAAGGCGAAAAGCAGCGTGTGGGCAGTAGGGCTGTGTTCTTTTGGCGCAGCATTCGAAGTGCACCCAACGAAGCAATTTGACTTGGCAACTTTTCGTTCTCTCTGTCTTGCGGCTGAACGAAAGAAACAAAGGGAGAGAGAGAAACGCAGTGGACGCGACAGGACGTGTGCGGGTCCCACGCGCTCGGCTCAGACTCCGTGCGACAGCAAGCGTCTGACGTGGCGACATCGACTTGACTGCGCCAGAGACCCTGTCGGCTGACGCGGCGCAGGATTCGAACAGCTCAGACTGGCACGTTCTTCAAGGCAACAGTGGTTCGGCAGTATAGGGGTTTGGATTTATTTTTATTATTATTATTTTGTATAACTCATGTTCTTCTTCATATTATTTTTTTTGATGCAATCCCAAACAAATATGAACTAAATTTATTGATCTAGAGGCTAAGGTGTAGCCGAGTTTTGAACACAAATTTTAATTCCTTCTTATTTCTCTATTTTTCCTGATTGTGTTTTAATTTTTATTATTTATGCGTACAACATGGTGGATAGACATTTGTATGATTTTTCAAATCATAAAGAGACCGAACAGGTTATTTGTGATTAATAAAAATTAAGACCGTATATTGGAGGACGTGACCGTTAAGAAATCCAATTTCTCAATTAATAATTTGGTGGATAGACGAATGATTAATTGAGAATACTTTTTAGACTACGTTGATAGAGTGGTTAATATCTTTAGGATTTTGGTCGACAATTGGGAAAGATAATATTTTTATTTATAAGGAATAATAATTTGTGTGTGTGATAAACGAGGTGAACCAAGAGCCCTAGAACTATTTTTAACATCAAACAAAGTAAAAGTGCTTCATAGTTTCACAGCCCTCTCCCTCTTCACCAATTTAGTTAGATTAAATTAGATTAGAGTAATTTAGTTGTTTTATTATTCATAAAATTCGACCTTCCAAATAGTGATTAATCTAACGATATCGGTACTCAGTAAAATATCTAGTCCCTGTGGGTTCGACACTCTACTCATCTATCTATATTACTTGTGCGATTTTGTACACTTGCAAATATCAACATCAGCAGATGACAGGAAGGTCGTTCACAGTAAGAATAGTCGGCACCTTGTCCATAGCTATTTTCTTCTTGCTGGGCGAGGAATCCTCCACGTCATCGTCAACACACCATCGGTATCGGACCAACTCCTTAACATCGTCCGGATACATTCAAATAGAGCATAGCTGGACTTCGAATGGGACTTCAAGGTTAACTACAGAAGCCGTTTTGTCAGGACTGTCCGGCATAACCCAACTTGTCTTCTTCTGACGAACTCGACGTCCCTTCGGGTGAGAGGGCGTCCCCAGAGGAGGCAGACCATCTTCCTCGGACGAAGCATCGTCCCCTCCCGCTCGATCCTCTTCAACCACTACTACCCTCGTCCACTACCACTCCCTCTTCGCCCCTCTCGATGACTTCGACCCCCTCGTCACCTTCATTCAGGGGCTCGTTCTCATCGGAGTCACTCGACTCAACTACAAAGGGCCTCCTACTGCGTAGCGGCACGATGTCATGAACCTCCTTCTTTGATCCCCATGACGATGAGTCTAAAAAATGCAGCCCCTCATCCCGACTCGAGGTGGTGGCAGAAAAACCGGACTGTGCCCTTGACATATTCAAAAATAAAACTAACTAACCTGTTCGAAGTACGGGAAGGATGTCCAAAAACTCGCCATTGGTGACTGAACTGCGCTAGGAGAAGATTTGGGAATTTGAGGGGAGAAAGCAAAAGTGAGGAATGAGGGGGGGGGGGATGGGGAATATACAGCAAAAACCAGCGACATCTCGAATTTTGCGAAGAACATGACGTCATCACTTGCACGTGTCACCACCTATTGGTCCATAGATGGTCTAAATCCCTAAGACCCAAAGTCTTGAGGCTCGGCGCACACCTCGTACACGACAAACACCGAGCTGCACTTCCGGCTAGGAAGTTGCCCCTCAAGATCAAGGCTTCTAGTTCGGAGCTCGGTGTGTATCTCGAGCTTCCACCTAGCTTTTCCACAAAGCTGCCTCTCTAATGCAAGGCTTCTTGTTCGGAGCTCGGCGTGTATCTCGAGCATCCACCTAGGTTTTCCACAAAGTTGCCTCTCAAACGCAGGGCTTCTTGCTCGGAGCTCGGCGAGTATCTTGAGCCTCCACCTAGCTTTTCCACAAAGATGCCTCTCAAATGCAAGGCTTCTTGCTCGGAGCTCGGTGTGTATCTCGAGCATTCACTTAGCTTTTCCATAAAGTTGCCTGATTAACAAAAGGCTTCTTGCCCGGAGCTTGGCGTGTATCTCGAGTATCCACCTAGTTTTTCCACAAAGCCGCCTCTCAAATGCAAGGCCTCTTGCTCGGTGCTTGGTGTGTATCTCAAGCATCCACCTAGCTTTTCAACGAAGCTACCTCTTAAACGCAAGGCTTCTTGCTCGGAGCTCGGCGTGTATCTCGACCCTCCACCTAGCTTTTCGACAAAACTGCCTCTCAAATGCAAGGCTTCTTGCTCGGAGCTCGGCGTGTATCTCGAGCATCCACCTAGCTTTTCCTCGAAGCTGCCTCTTAAACGCAAGGCTTCTTGCTCAGAGCTCGGCGTATATCTCGAGCATCCACCTAACTTTTCTACAAAGCTGCCTCTTAAATGCAAGGCTTCTTACTCGGAGCTCGCCGTGTATCTCGAGCATCCACCTAGCTTTTCCACAAAGCTACCTCTCAGATGCAAGGCTTCTTGCTCGGAGCTCGGCATGCATTTCGAGCACCTACACAATTTTTCTCTCATGAAATGCCTCCATGTCATCGTCAACACCTCGGTATCAGATCAACTCCATAACATCATTCGGATACATTCAGATAGAGCACAGTTGGACTTTGAATGGGACGTCAAGGTTAACTACAGGAGCCATTTTGTTTGGACTGTCTGGTATAACCCAACTTGTCTTCTTCCGATGAACTCGATGTCCCCTCAGGGGAGAGGGCGTCCCCAGAGGAGGCAGACCATCTTCCTCGGACGAAGCATCGTCCCCTCCTGCATCACCCTTTTCAACCACTACTGCCCTCGTCTACAACCACTCCCTTTTCGCCCCGCTCGATGACTTCAACCCCCTCGTCACCTTCATTCAGGGGCCCATTCTCATCAAAATCACTTGACTCAACTACGAAGGGCCTCCTACTGCGTAGCGGCACGATGCCAAGAACCTCCTCCCTTGATCCCCATGATGATAAGTTTGAAAAACACAGCCCCTCATCCCGACATGAGGTGGTGGCAGACAAACTGGACTATGCCCTTGACATATTCAAAAATAAAACTAACCAACCTGTTCGAAGTACAGGGAGGATGTCGAAATACTCATCGCTGGTGACTGAACTGCTCTAGGAGAAGATTTGGTAATTTGAGGGGAGAAAGCAAAAGTGAGGAATGCGGGGAGGGATGGGGGATATATAGCAAAAACCAGCGACATCTCAAATTCTGCGAAAAACATGACATCATTACTTGCACGTGTCACCACCCTATTGGTCCACAAATGGTCTAAATCCCCAAGACCTAAAGGCTCGAGGCCCAGTGCACACCTCGTACATGACAAACACCGAGCCGCACTTTCGGCTAGGAAGTTGCCTCTCAAGCTCAAGGCTTATAGTTCAGAGCTCGGTGTGTATCTCAAGCCTCCACCTTGCTTTTCCACGAAGCTGCCTTTCTAATGCAAGGCTTATCGCTCGGAGCTCAGCGTGTATCTCGAGCATCCACCTAGGTTTTCCACAAAGCTGCCTCTCAAACGCAAGGCTTCTTACTCGAAGCTCGATGAGTATCTTGAGCCTCCACCTAGCTTTTCCACAAAGATGACTCTCAAATGCAAGGTTTCTTGCTCGAAGCTCGGCGTGTATCTCGAGCATCCACCAAGCTTTTCCACAAAGCTGCCTGATAAACACAAGGCTTCTTACCCGGAACTCGGCGTGTATCTCGAGCATCCGCCTAACTTTTTCACAAAGCCGCCTCTCAAATGCAAGGCTTCTTGCTCAGTGCTCGACGTATATCTCGAGCATCCACCTAGCTTTTCCACGAAGCTGCCTTTTAAATGCAAGGCTTCTTGCTCGGAGCTCAGCGCATATTTCTGTCACGGCCCGCTTCCCAAAAATACGGAATATGAGTACATGACAAAAGCCCAGCGAATGACTAACGTCACCCATAAGCTGTTTATCCGATTAACTCAACAATATAAACAATACAGAATAATTGCGCAGGCAATATAATAATCTCATGAACAATAATACTTAGAATGAAGCAATAAAAATATCCAAATACAGTAATAATCCAACGTCGGGAAAAAAATAATAATATTCGGGACATAAGCCCAATACAATGAAATAACCATAATTCAATAATTAAGTCCCCATAACAAAGCAATAATTATTAAGCAGTGATGCAATCAATTTCTTTACCAATGTTGTTCTCCCAATCCATTAGGTAATTCTCCATCAACACCTGTAAACACTTCATCTAAAAAGAGAAGAAAAATTGTCCTTAGAGCAAGTCATGGACAGCAAGTAGAGAAAGCAGGGAACAATAGAATAACAGTATAACAATAAATCAACGGATCAATAAGAATCAATAAAATGGGACAATATCATGATAATCGATACAATTGGCTATAAACAATGGTTCAATAATCGGTAACAATAATCAATGATCAATATTAATAACACTTAGCCAATATTCGATATCAATAAGAACAATGATGAACAATATGCAATATTGGTGATGTGTCAATCCTTATGTCTATTAATCATTTTAACTCTTAACTAATGCATGTACTACTGTGTCCCATGTGTGTCGTACCACAGATTCGATGCATACCATCAATTTCGTTTTAGACTTAAGTGAAAGATTCTATAAATCATGTACACGGCACGATAATGATATTTGCAGCATTGGTGCACATTGGTTGGCTGAATAAAAATAATACACGGTCAATTGGGGATACTGTGTCAGTAGTCCAACAATAAACCGATAACAATAACTTTTGCCAACACACAATATTTTGGGAAATAAGGCCCACACTTCAGTGTACAGTCACTATGTCATTAACTACTCCAGTCAATTCCATAAACCCCGGCTTGTTAATTATTTATCAATGCTACAACACAATATGCAATTAGAAGATATGAGATGAACAATAGTAACAATAGGGGAACAATAGGATGATAATATGAAATAGGAAAATTAGAAAGATAACAATAACTCATCAGGAACATGCAATGCAACATACATTCATTAAATCATGCAATAGTACAACATAGGAATAATTAATCTATTAAAAAGTGGAGTCTAAAATTCTGGACAGCAAGCGCAACCTATACAAAAATGCAGTTTCCCACTGACTCAGGAATCGAAAGTTGAATCCGTCAGAAAATCTGAAAACTAGACTTCTATGAGGTTCAAACGCATACTTAAAGTTCAAATTCCGACAATAGTAGCTAGGTCAAACACATGTTTCTTTACAGGTTTTATGTTCAGGCAGAAATTCGACATCTTGTTATTTTAATTTTTGAATCAGCAAAAACTCAATATTAAATTCAGTAAAAATATAATCTGGACTCCTAAATATGTTAAGCAACAATATGGAAATTTTCATAGCAAGCTTTTATCATTTGATCAGCCTTTTTACTGTTTAAATAAGAAAGGTACGAGAATCTAAAATCTGAAAGTAAAAAACACAGCTGTGGTAAAACGGGCTTAACTTTTGCTACAAAACTCGGAATTCAAAAATTCTGGATGTTATTGGCAACTAGACACTTTGGACTACATTTCATATTCAGAAAGTATTTCATTTTAAGGTCATTTACTAGTTCGAAAATAACGATCAAAGTTCTGTTCAGCAAGCATGTACAGTTTTTAAGGTATTTTCCTTGAAAATAAATTAATTAAACATGATGGGTATCGATTCTATAGTCAATAAGTTGTGTAACTATCATGATAGGTGTCCAAACATGATAAATAAAATTTAGAACACACACATATACAAGTCTAATATCAACTAATCACCAAACAATCAAACGACATACAACCTAACGATTGTCTCTACAGTGATTTATTTGTGTTGTGACTTGTATAAATAGTCCTATTAACAATTCTATATGTGTTCATTAAAGATCCAAACTTTAGAGTCAAAGTGGCATGATGTCAAGAATATTGGGGTTAGCTCGTGTAAACCCTCAATAGATCCAACGAAAGAGATAAACAAAGGATAATACGATAACAAAGAGATCTACTTGCAAGAATTTCAATAACACTTAAATTTGATTCAATTAGCAATTCAAGAGAACGGTGACTTGCCTGTTAGACGGTGAAAACGAATACAAAAAATAACGGGATGAGAATCCCGAAGCAACGAACTCACGAACTAGCACAAACCATCAATAGCATGTGCAATATACGTGCAAACACCCACACAGCGAAACAATCCACACAGCAACACCAACTCCAAAACACCAAACTCCAATACACTAATCCCTTTCTAACAAAACACCATACAGCACAATCAAGATCCCACCTTCACAAAACCAAACAGCAAACAACTTCCCCTTCTTCTTCCATACACCAACAGCGGAGAGAGAGAGGGACTCGCGGCAACTAGGCGGCGACGGCGGCGTCGCCGCCTAGCGGGGCTCGACGTCGATGGAAGGTCAATGGCGTGCGGGGGCTGCGGCACTCAGGGACAGAGACAAGGGCGGCACGAGGGGGTGCTGGCGACCGAAACAGGGAGCAGAGGTGAGGGTTTTGGGTTAGGTGCTTTGTTGAGGACGATGGCAGGGAAAAGGAGGGTCGGGGTGTGGCTCCTTGGTCGCTGGCGGCATCGACAGGGGGTTGACGGCGCAAGGGGGTGGCCGGAGAGGCCGAGGAAGGAGCCGGAAGTGGATTCAGTGGATTTGGGCGGGATTTCTGTGGTTGGGGAGGGAGAAAACAGAGAGGAGAGAGATAGGAGAGAGAGTAGACGGCTCCAGGGTTTCGAAAAGTACAACTTTTAGGGTTTGCATTATGGTTGTATTTATATGGTACAATTAGGGTACTGGGTTGGTGAATTAGGGTTCAATAAAAGCGGGTTTGGGTCATGAACAATGAAATTGGATTTTAGGGTTCAATAAGAGGTAGATCCAAATCAATGGAGTTCAAATAAAAAATACCCACAATAAAAAAAAGAAAAATAGAATTAACAAAAAAATAATTCATCAGGAAGATCAAAGAATTTTATGAACAAGATTTTAAATCCGAATAAATAAATAAACAATAGAAATGAACAGAATATAAACTGGGCTTGAAAATAATTTGCAAATTCGCAAGAAAAATTAGATCCGGTATAATAATAAAATAATCCAATACATGAATTTTAAATAGATAATCATGAAATAACAATTAATAATCATAATCATAATAGTAGTAAATTATACAATAAAATAGTACTTATGTAGTTTTTAAAATTACCCTTATGCCATTTTGTGGTGTTTTTTGAAAATTTGGGAGATTAGGCGGAAAAACTGTGGGAATTTTGGCAGTTTTTTTATTCTTTAAAAAAATAATTCCTTAATAATTTCTTTAAAATTCCTTTCAAAATTCCTTCAAAATTCTTTCAATTCCTTAAAAAATGAACAAAAATCCTTCAAAATTTTGAAATTACTTTATAAACAGAGCTCATAATGCTCATAAACATATTAAATAGAGCTCAAGATGCATGGAAACAACATAAACAGAGCTCATAATGCTCACAAACAACATAAACAGAACTCAAGATACATGAAAACATTATAAACAGAGCTCATAATGCTCATAAACAATATAAACAAAACTCAAGATACCTGGAAACAACATAATCAGAGCTCAACATGGCTGGAAATAACATAAACAGAGCTCATAATGCTCACAAAATTCCAAATTCCACTCTCTCACTCACTCCGAATTTGTAATTAATCATTAGCATCATTACTAGTATAAACTAAAAAAAAAAAACACTTCAACTAAAAGTTAGTCAGAATTCCCTATATACATAAACTAAAGCTAGAAAATGTAGTCATACAACACAAGCGCACAGTAGGAATAGTTAATGACTAAAAACAAGTATAGATATAGAATACAACATAAACAATAGTAAAATTGAACTAATAACAATATAGTTTGATTCACAAATACATAAAACAGAGACCTTGATCGCCACATTTTGCTAACTACATAAACATAAGCCACAGCTGAACAACAATTATCTGGATAGTTATAGTGAGAAAAAGCATCACCACCAATACAGGAAAGAGTTCTCTTCTACAACACAAAATTTCAATCAAATGACATTTGTAATATGAGCCAACACTATATGCATTCCTCTCCAATTACAAGCGAAATGTACTAAGTACAATACATTCCACAACTGAAATTAAAGTAGTTAGATATGTTGTTACTAACATATACAACAATAGAGTTTTCTCTTTACTATTGGTAAAACAAATCAGTCATACTACTCATGCAAACATTCCCTTAAGATACTCATCGAAGTTTTTATCTTCTTCAATTTTTGCACCACTCGTTGATGAAATCATCCAATCTGCACACAAAATAAACAAAGTTAACATTCAACATGAAAACTATTAGAACCACAATCTAATGGAAACCATGAGGTTACCTTCTTCTTATGTATATCATCATCACCACTAACATCAAAATCAGGATCGCATACGGAGCAGAAGGCTCCATAAAAAATAAGACATTTTATAAAATATCCACCTTTCAAAGTTATAGACTAACCATTCTTTACTCACTAGCTACTACAAAATATCTAATTGTGCACCACATGCATGTTCAACAACAGAATCAAATTTGGTAACTACTTATGGATTCAAATCTAGTAATACATATGGCCATTGGGAGGACAACATAAGCATAGATGTTTAGTAACTGCAAGTTCCAAAGTATTAACTTTTCAAATGCAATCTTTATAGCCAATAGATAATACCTCATTTTCAACACTTATGAAGGGAATTTCTAATGCCCAAAAGTTCAAGATATTAGATTAAGTTTCCGAGGAGAAAATTAGGTGGAGAAAGAAAATAAGTGGTATTCATTTTAGAAGGAAAAGAAAATGAATATCTTATTTTTTTGTCAGCAGGAATGAAGCAGGAATGAACCAGATTGAATGCTTAATAAAATGAGTAGGGTCTCATACCACGGCCAAAATAGCTATTGAAATAGTAGTTGCGCAAAATGTCTTTACAAAAACACATAACTTATTGTATTTCTGAGGAAACAACCTTCCAAATTACCATTTTCCCCACCATCTTACACAACTTCCTCCTCAATCATGATAAGCAATCAATACGACGATGAAAAAACTCACTTGTAGGTACTCCTTAGTTTTCATGAAGCATAAGAATCTAATAAACTAATAAACTAGCTTATTCTGAAGTGAGTGATCTTATCTCAATGCTATAAGAATCTAATAAACTAACTACAAAGACACCTAAAACACTCCGGTTGCATTGGATAACACAAACGAAACGTAACATTCGATTATGTAGTATTCCTTGTCTAAAACATTTTGACTAGTGAAACTAATTAGTACAGGACATCTATAATTTATTTTTTTTTGAAAAAACATTACTGTGAATTAAATTAGGACCCCACGTCATTTCCAAAAAATAGGATTTGCATTCTACAGCTTGTACATTAGGGTGAGCTTGAAGCTCCAAGCTTGTGGAGAACTTAACAATACATACTAACTTGGATTTTCATCACTTCATCCCCTCAAAGTCTTTAACCTCAGCGATAATTTACAATCTTCCGTGTTCTAGAAAATTATCACTGGGGGCTAACCAAACTTAACAATCTCTCTGTTAGTGGATTACTGGAGTTTATACATTATTATAGATTGTACTAATGGTTTTTGTATTTTTCATCAAAAGATGAAAATATGACAAAGGACCTATTATCTGAGAGTTGGAATTTTCATCAGACATGTATGTGCAAGTCGTGTCATATTGGACACACGAACTAACACAACACACTTATTTAGAAGCTCTCTAGAAATTTCTCTATGTCAGTGTCTTATTGCATCATGAGTCCATATAACCCTATACATGTTTCTTCTAGTTGGACACCAAAAGATCCAATATTGTTCTTTAGACTAAATAGTTGATTACTTACTCTCAAGGTTTTCTTAAAAGAATAAACTATACATTTGAATTCGAATGGTGCATTTCATTGTTACATATAACATCCCAACTAAGTAAACAAAAACCTTTCACTAGAACGATCTAAGATGCAAATAAGTATACAACTCTCATTTCTGTATACAATAGCCTACTTTCCTTTCACTAATGTTACCATCCAATTTAGAGGATTGATACATTCCCATAGCCTATAAAACTATCTCGAAACCCACATACTAAGTTATCACACATCCCCACACTTATCCCATGTATATATTAATTGGGGATTTTATGGTGCAAGCGGAATTTGAACTCCCAACCTCCTTGCTTACAGTAAACCATGCCTAATAACCATATATGCATACAGTCACTCGAAAGAAAACTTAACTACACTGAATAACACACTACAATTTATGAAAACCATAAACGATGTCAAAACCAATTAATGCAAAGATGACACGATTCAGTTTCCTAATTATCATTCATTCAATCTAAAAACTACAGTAAATAAACAAAATCAAATGAAACAACCTCAGATCTAAAATATCAAAATCATTTGCGTGAAATTAACAAACTTATAAATACATAAACAAACCTAAGATCGGGAACAATAAAATACCAGATCCAAAATTTAGAAACGTACGGATTGCGACCGGGAAGTTCCCCTCGCTATTGATTCGTTGAGATTTGAGGACAGAAAAAGAGAGGAGGTTGGAGGTTGAATTTGTTATGATGTTGTTGAGTTGAAGGGTGTGGTGATTCGCAGAGCATGATAAAGAGAGGGGAGGCACGTTAAATGATCGATGCGGTCAGTGGCTCGTCATGCTTCGAAGGTGAAAACCTCAAAGCCTTCGTAGGCGGTGTGCCACGCATCCTTCAGCACCTCGCCGGAGGCCACGCAGTTGACAAAGTTGAAGATGAGGTGGGGGTGGGGGTGGGTGGCGGAGCTGGGGTTTGGTGGTAGTGGTGGACCATTTTGGGGGAGTTTTTTTTTTTTTGTATTTAGGGTTTGAGGTATTGCAATTTGGAGGAGGGAGAAGAAGTGAAGATGATATTTGGGTTTGAGTTTTACTGAATAGAGGATAGTTTTGTTAAACGGTTAAGTCACTATGGACATTTTAGACCTTTCATGTTAAAAATAACAACGTTAGTGGCTCCTAACGGAAAACAAAGTTAGGTAGGATTTTCTTCCCTAAAAAAAAATCTAGTATGGTTTTCTGCCAAGAGAGTAAAACTCAGTAGAATTTTCTAAAATTTACCCATTAGTTAAATGTGAATAAGTAAGGATTTAAGCTTTTTTAATTTCTTATATTTTTAAACCCGGGTAGATGGGTTCCACCAATGAGAGATGTAGTAATTACTAGGATTAGATTGGGGCATTTTAGCCAGTTCACTCAATTTACCGGAATATATTCTCCGGATGTGGGTTTTTTTTAAAATCAAAGATGATGTGAGTTTATTGATGAGAAAAATAAATGAAGTGGTTTGTTGATAATTAGCCAAAAATGAGGTGGGTTTTATAAAATTTACCCAAACATAAATAAGAATCCACATTCACAACTCCAAGTTATCGATCTATGTCCGCATCTACTTAAATTTTTCATATGCATAGGCCATAATTTAAAACTTTTTATCATTTCGAACAAGTCTTGTCTTTAGGAACATGCATTGTACACATACACACAAACACACACTCTCACTCTCACTCTCTCTCAAAATAATGGGATTGATGCAATTGAACATATGTTTCCTCTGTGCATAACACATACTAAATAAATATTCAAAAATAATTACAACATAAGAATAATATAATATTTCATATGAAGTGAATGATATATATAAACACAAAAATGTGAGAAGTTATATAAAAACAATTAGAATTAACCTTCTTATCAATATTATTCAAAAAGCAAGCTTGTAAGAAGTATGTTGTTTTTTGTTTCATCCATCTTTTCACTTAATGATGCTCGTATACGCTTCCTATTTTTAAATAGTATTAGATACAAGAGAAAACTAAACAATTATTTACTATTGTATAATTGATAAAATGTTTTGCAAGTTGAAAACTCTATCAATCGACTTTTTTGGAGGGACTCACTGATTGTAGACAGCAAATTATTTTTGATTTGATTTAGAAATATCCTATTTGGACAGCTTCTTCAAATTAAAAAAGCCCAAAAAATTGGGTAATGACTGATGTTTAGATAAGGTGGTAAGAAGTCCAGCAGTAGTAGTTTCATGCAGTAAGAAGCTCCTCTTGGTTACAGCATTGAAGACGTTCGACCAAACCGGAGGAATCAGGAAATTCAGATCTGCTGCTTAGAGCATCGAGCTTCACATTGCGCCGGAAAAAGAAAAAAAAAAATAATTCGGTCGGACGCAACATGATCTTGCGTCGGAGAGGAAATATATATAAATGTGCCGGAAAAAGAAAAAAAAAATTAATTCGGTCGGACGCAACATGATCTTGCGTCGGAGAGGAAATATATATATATATATATATATATATATATATATATATATATATATATATATATATATATTAAATGGTAGGAAGTGCCGTCGGAGGAAAAAAAAAATCGTACTCGAAGTCCATAAAAAAATTACAAAATAATTATAAAAAATTACAAAAAATACAAAAATTACAAAAAAATTACAAAAAATTACAAAAAAATAACAAAAAATTACAAAAAACAACAGAGGAGGCCTGGGACGCAACTTCATGTTGCGTCCGAGAGAAGTGGGGTTTTTTTGGTTTTTTTATGACGAAATTAATTTTTTTTGGAGGGCGTCCGACCATTAAAATATATTTTTTTTTGTACGACGACACTTCAAGCTCCGTCGTTTATATATGTATATCCTCTCTCATATATAGCAGTCTTCTGTAGCAGAAGATGCATATTATGCATATTTAGCATATGACTTTAGGGCGTTTTTTATCAAAATATGCATAATATGCATATATAGCAGACGAATACAGATGCTCTTACCCCAACGTAAGAAATAAAAACAATTTGAACTTTATTGTCCTTTTGTTTTCTTATCTTTTAAGTATCTTTTTAAATGTGACTTTTTTTCTTGCAGTGCGCCAGGAGAATTTTTAGTTCATTAGAGCATCTGTAGTCGTTTGTTAAATATCGATAAAATGGATATTTGGCTGAGAAACGTGCTGCACTCGTTTGCCAAATATCTATTTTATCGATAAATCGCTACAGTCATGTGCCATAAATGAGAATCGACTTGAGAAATATCCATATTTGAGCGACGGCACTTCGAGTGCCGTCCCACCCAAAAAATAATTTTTTTCCTGTCGGACGGCACTCGAAGTACCGTCCCTTGATTTTTTTATTTTTTTTTCAATTAAAAAACTCTCAAATCCCATCGGACGGCACATGAAGCGCCGTCCTTTGAAAAAAAAAATTTCCAACCCAAATTCCTCGGACGGCACATGAAGTGCCGTCCGGAGGTTTTTGTAATTTTCTTTTTTTTTTGCAATTTTTGAAATGTTTTTGCAATTTTTAATTTTTTTTTGCAATTTCTGAAATGTTTTTTTAATTTTTTGTAATTTTTTCGTAATTTCTGAAATGTTTTTGAAATTTTTTATTTACGAAACTTTCCGATTATGTCGGACGGCACATGAAGTGCCGTCCGGGGTTTTTTGCAATTTTTATTTGTTTTTACAATTTCTGAAATGTTTTTGTAAATTCTGAAATGGTTTTGTAATTTTTTGTAATTTTTTCGTAATTTCTGAAATGTTTTTGTAATTTTTTATATTTTTTTTGTAACTTTTTTTTGCATCCCGAGGACGAATTTTTTTATGTGTTGGACGGCACTTCGAGTGCCGTCCCTCCCTTCCGCGTTAATTTTTTTTTTCTCCGACGGCACTTCATGTGCCGTCGCTTATAATTTAATGATAGAAAGCTAAAAAATAGCTTTTAACGAGTGCAGCAAAAGTTCGATTCTTATTTCCAATTATCCATATATTCATATTTTCACCTTCAACGACTACAGATGCTCTTAGTGACCCACTGTTGAAAATATTGACAAAATTGACCCACTTTCGAAAATATTTATCCAACTGACTCAGTTTTAAATACGTCAGCATAAAATGCTATTGGCAATAACGACGTTCACTATTTTGATGCCGTTGTTGCCAATAGCTGCACCAGTAAAAAATAAAAAAAATATGTTGTCGCTATTAGAAGTAACGACATTAATACATATCATATTCATTTAGGAGCTTTCTGACTTGAAAAAAAAATTGTAAGAGAAAAAATATTATAATTGATGTCGTTATTCCCAATAACGGCATAATTAACCTGATGCCGCTATTTTCAATAACGGCATTAGTATAATCCACAGTGTGCTCCAAATTTCGTGCATGTTCATCAATTTCAAACCCATTTTTTACCTTGATGTAACTAATATCTCTCAAAACTCAAAACATAAAAGTTGCAGAACTTTTTCTTGGTGTTCCATAGCATTTTAAATCATCTCAATCGGAGTTCGAATGATAAAGTTATGCCCAGATTACGTAGCGTGTCGAACTGTCCAGAAATTTGGAGTACACTGTGGATTATTTGATATCGTTATTGCTAATAGCAGAATCAGACTAATTATGTCGTTATTCAAAATAGCCGCATCAGTTATAAACAATTTTCACTTACAATTTTATCTGGGTAGTTTCAAAATCGCTACGTAATATGAGCATAACTTTATCATCCGAATTCCGATTGAGATGATTCAAAATGCTTTGAAACTCTAAGAAAAAGATATACGACTTTCATATTTTGAGTTTTGAGATATACTAGCTGTATCAAGGTCGAAATCGGGGTTTGAAGTTGATGCAGCTGCACCAAATTTGGAGTACAATATGGATTATACTGATGCCTTTATTTTCAATATCTGCACCAAAATTATTTCATTATTAAAATAGCAGCATTAGTTATAAGCAATTTTCATTTACAATTTTTTTTTTCAAGTCATAGAATTCCTAAGTGAATGTCAGATATACTTATACCGTTACTCTCAATAGCGGCAACGAATTTTTATATTTTTTACATAGGTGCCGTTATTGGCAACAACGATATTAAAATAACGGATGTCGTTATTGATAATATCGTTGTATACTGATTTGTCCAAAACTGAGTCGGTTGGATAAATATTTTTGAAAGTGGATTAGTTTGGTCAATATTTCAAAAAAGTAGGTCATTAACGGAAAACAATTCGTGCCCGGAAGCCTTAGGGGGCGTTTGGTATGTGGGAATGTGCAAGGGAATCTCATATTCCTTCTTAGATTACCTTATTTGGTATGTGGCAAGCATAGTTTTGGAAGGAATATTGATAGATTCCCACGGGAATCAAAATCCATTGTTGGGAAGGATTTTCATTCCCTCCAAAAACTATGGAATTTGAGAATTCCCATGGAATTTCCATAACAAACAATAAAATAACCAAAAAAACTAGAATAAAAAATATATTCCTCCATAAAATCATGGGATTTGAGCATTCTCATTAGATTTTCATAACAAACAATTAAAAAAACCAAAAAAAACTAGAATAAAAAATTACAATAATAAAGGATTCCCGGGAATGCAATGTACTATACCAAACACGATAATGCAACCTTCCCGGGAATCTTCATACCCACCCTAACATTCTCGGTAATCCTTTCATTCGCAGGAATTTTCCAATCCGTGTACTAAATGCCCCCTTATTGATATCCCTCTGTAGCTTAGGATTTCCTGATTTTGGCTTTTGAATTCTTCATTTTATTCTTTGGCTAAAGGCTAGCTGCTTTCTAAGAGAATCCACAATGGTGTTTCTCATTTTTTACAAAATGGCAGCTACAGTAATAGAAAATAGGGTAGTTATTTGCAGTGGTTGTTTGCTAAAATTTGAGAAAGATGAGACATGTTGTTTCGTCCAGGTTTTTTTTACGGTTAATTAATTAGTGATTAAATATTAATATAGGTTAATTAAATAAATTAAACAGTAAAATATACCTAAAACCTACTTAACTATACACTTATACACTGTTGTCGCTGAATCTGATGTGGGGGCAATAGATATAATTTGTGGATTTTTGAGAAAACAAATAAGGCAAACCTACTGACCTGTTGACCTTCACCAAAGTGTTGACCAGTTTCTTGCTGCTGCTGTAAACCTGCAAAAAGTGCGAAACACCAGGATGGATCCCGACGATGCACCCTTCGACGCTCTTGTCAGTAATCAGAAAGATTATGAAAGAGCTTTTACGGACAAAAGATTGATTACTTTTTTATGGTGGGGGGGAGGGGTGATTATAGTCATCTTAGGGATCCGTTTCGAGATAAGAACATATCTCTACTTCCTGGCGTGAATAGATAGAAGTGGTTAAAACCACCTCTTAGGGATAATTGTGAATCTGAAATTTTTTTATCCTTCTGAACTGGTTTGTAACGGGTTGGGACCCGTACCCAGTAGGACAGATTCGTTTATGGGTTATTGGGCTTCGAAGAAAGATCCAGTTCCCATTTCAGACCGGTTTGTAGGTGAAATTACCGTTTTACCCCTGAGAGTTTTAAGATTCGTGCCCGATTTGAACGGTCCCGATTTAATCCCATTTTAAGCCATATCACGAGCCCCCCTCCTGGAGACTGATTTCTACGGTCTTTGAGGAGTAGTTTTGTTGCCCAAATGGCGTACGGGATTTTATCTGAGTTCTCCGGTGAGTTGGATCTAGCTCGGGGTGTAATGGTATCAATCTGAGCTTGTAAAATGCCCAAAATTATTCTCAGATTTTTTGGATTTTTTGTGATTTTTCCAGATTTTTCCGAATTTTTTCCAATTTTTAATCATTTTTTTGAATTTTTATTTAATTTCCAAATTAAATAATTAATTATCGAAAATTTTAATTATTTATTCTAATTTAATAATTATTATTTTCAGAATTTAAAATTATTTTCCGAATTAATAATTATTTTTAGAATTTTTTAATTAATTTTTTCGATTTTTAATTAATTTTTTCGGATTTTTTAAATAATTAATTCAATAAAACAAATAAATAAATAAATACCTGGACACGTGACGCATTTCTGGATTTTGATCATGATCAGATGAGCATGCATCGGGAGGAGCCCATTTTTCCTCGTTTCAAGGTCGGTGGCAATCGACATCGGATTGGGCTTTCGACGAATAGGAAAGTGCCATGTGGCGCAGTTGGCAACGTTGACCAATTTTTTAAAATATATATATATATTCTTTCCCGCTTGTGCCTCTTCTTTCTTTCTTCTCCTTCGACTGTTTTCTTCGTCTGTCTTCTTCTTCGTCATCGACTTCTCGTGCACCACTTCTCGCGCCCTCTTTCTCAGTTTGACTCCCAGACCCAAAATCTCTCAGTCTAGGGTATCCTCCCACTAGGGATGTCGAAGACGAGTACCGGATGGATCAAGAGGAGGAAGATGAACTCGAGGTAGAGCTCGGCGAATGAGATATGAGGTCGAGGAGCTTGCGACGCGGAGGCAAGCCTGAGGTGGAGCTCGGCGAACGAGAGATGAGGTCGAGGAGCTCGTCGAACGAGTGTGTTGCTCGACGAAGAAGGAGTGGCGAACGATCGAGCTTCGAGCTTTGGAGGTGTTGGGTTCGGTGCTTTAGCGAAGGAGATGCTCGGCGAACGGGGGAGTGGAGAACAATCGAGCTTGAGCTTTGGAGGTGATGGGTTCGACACCAACCTGGAGCTCGGCGAGGAAGAGAGCTGGAGCTCGATGAGGCCATGGTGGAGCTCGTCGGTGGCGACGGAGGGAAGCTCGACGCTAGAGAAGATCAGCAAGGGAGGAGCTCGAGCTCGAAGATAGCGAGTGAGCTCAGCATGGCGCTTCGGAGCGACTACAGCGGAGCTCGACGCTGGAGCTCAAGGGTGGTAGTGGAGGTAGCTCAACGAGGAGCTCGACAGAGAGAACTCATCGGCATTTTGGAGCTTCGGAGCTCGATGATGGAGCTCGGCAGAAGGAGGCTCAGCGGCAGAGGTGATGAGCTCGAAGCTTTCGAGCTCGGGAGAGTGAAGGCAGCTCGATGAGGAGCTCGACAGAGAGAACTCATCGGTGTTTTGGAGCTTTCGAGCTCGGCAGAGGGAGGCTCAGTGGCAGAGGTGATGAACTCGAAGCTTTCAAGCTCGAGAGAGTGGAGGCGGTGAAGGGGTAGCGGAGGCAGAGCTTGGTATCGGAGCTTCGATGCTCGACGTTGACAGGGTGGTGTCGAGCTCGGAGGTCGACGAAGGAGGAGCTCGAGATGCTCGAGCTCTTCATTAGAGCTTGAGATTGTAGGTTCGAAGCTTTTCTAGAGGAGAAGCTCGGTAAAGGGGAGAGCTTCATCGAAGGTGGGGTTCGGAGTTCGGGAGTAGCGCTCGGCGATGTTGATGATTGAGGCCACAGGAGCTCAGCATGGCGTGAGCTCGGAGCCTTCGAAAGGAGCTGAGGTTGGTTTGGCCATGGCGGAGTCTTCGTTGGGTTCTTTCAAAGGAGAGGT
This sequence comes from Hemerocallis citrina, assembly GCA_017893485.1. NCBI lineage: Eukaryota > Viridiplantae > Streptophyta > Magnoliopsida > Asparagales > Asphodelaceae > Hemerocallis > Hemerocallis citrina. The sequence goes on from CM030366.1 coordinate 116,514,679, forward strand.
TGAAGATGAGCTCAACGAGGGGGAGGCGAGCACGGCGACGTGGGGAGCTCGACGAGGGAGGAGAGCGGCGTGGAGCCCCGAGCTCATCGACAGTGGAGGAGAGTTTGTCGAACGGAGGGGATTTGGTTTTCTCCTCTGTTTTTTTTTTGTTTTGGCGGGAGACTTGGAAGAGAAGAAGTAGGGTAACGGGTTTGGGTCCATAACGGGTCCGACCCGTTAACCCGTTACTCCTTTTCTCTCTTTATTTGTCTTTTGTTTGTTGTGGACGAATCTCATCCATCGATCTTGTTTGTGCACGAATTTCGAGGCAAAATTTTTCTCTCATTTCACCTCCAGGGGCAAGTGACATCAGGGACGAGTGGCGATCAACAGTTGACCGTTGACTCAGTCAACGTTGACCATCGACTTTTTCCTTTTTGCTTTAATCACAACCGTTGATCTTGATCGAACGCGAATTTTTAGGCAGAGCTTTTCTCTCATTTCAGCTCGGTAGCAAGTGACTTCGGAGTGTGTTGTGAAGTCCAGGAGAGCGATGCGTGGCAAGTTTGACCGTTGACCATTGACCAGTCAATGCAATTTCTTGTGTTTGGACGTCAGTGGCAAGCAACTTCGGAGAGCTTGCCGAGGTCGAGGAGAGTGCCACGTGGCATGTGGGTTCCTAGTTTTTCTTGCATTTTGATGTCGGTGGCAAGCGACTTTGGAAAGCTTGTCGAGGTCTAGGAGAGCGCCACGTGGCATGTGGATCCCTAGTTTTTCTTGCGTTTTGACGTCAGTGGCAAGAGTGCTCGGCGCATGTGTATTGTAACCGACGTTCCCGGTGCTACGGAGGTCGGATTAGGGCGTGTGACCCCTTGTTTCGAAGCTAACTGAGAGGTCTACAAGTTCTCTTCAGGAATAAGTTGAAGAATCATCCTTCTTCATGGTCAAAATAGTCCCGCAATATTTTTGTCTTCGTGAAGTTGAAGAGAGCTTTGTATGACTCTTGAGAAGATCCATTCTTGGAGGTGAGTCTAAGGAGCATCTCTAGATGAGTTAGGCTCCGAAGTCTCTTGGAAGAAGGTCGCTCGATCAGGCGAAGGCTCTAGGAGAGAGCTATTTGGGAGGCGAGTTTGAGGAGCAACTCTAAAGGAGAGTTGTGCTTCGAACTCGTTGAGGAGAGGTCCGCTTTGGAGGCAAGCGGAGCGAAGAGCTTGGCTCTAGGAGAGAGCCGTTTGGAAGTCGAGTGTGAGGAGGAACTCTAGGGGAGAGTTGTGCTCCGAACTCATTGAGAGGAGGTCGGCTTTGGAGGCGAGCGTAGCGAAGAGCTTGGCTCTAGAAGAGAGTCATTTGGGAGACAAGTTTGAGGAGCAACTCTAGGGGAGAGTTGTGCTTCGAACTCATTGTGAAGAGGTCCGCTTTGGAGGCGAGCGGAGCGAAGAGCTTGGCTCTAGGAGAGAGCTATTTGGGAGACAAGTTTGAGGAGCAACTCTAGGGGAGAGTTTTGGCTCTGAACTTGCTGAGAAGAGATTCAACAGTTGTGGGAGCAATTCCGAATGGTGAGTTGCCCCACACTTGCTTGTTTGCAAGCAGCTAAGGCAACGTCGAACCAAGTGTTGGACTCCGAACTTGTTGTTAAGAAAGTTGACGAGTTGTAGGAGCAATTCCGAATGGTGAGCTTCCCTACACTTGTTTGTTTGCAAGTAGCTAAGGCAACGTCGAACCAAGTGTTGGACTCCGAACTCGTCTTTTGAGCTTAGTAAGTTGTGGGAGCAGCCTTGTAGGACAAGCTGGACTCCGAACTTACCATTTAGCGAGTCGTAGAAGTGACTCGGAGAAGTAGAAATGAAGCAAGTGCAATAATAGACAAAATTATAAGTTTTATTGAAATAAACTAAATGGCCGCTTCGATGGGGCGAACCATTATTACATGTTGTTGGCCGAGTTACAAGCATCAGCCTTATTGAAAACCGAGATCCTACTTCTACGATAGGGTGAAGGCCTCTTGGGAGGAGTTGGGTTCTCCCCCCATTGGACCTCCTTGGATGAGGTGGAGGAAGGCCCCAGGTTCGGAATCTTGGAACTCGGCGGGTCTCTCTGTTCGCTTGTAGGTCCCTCGGGATGGAAGGTCGGCCCCATCTCTTCAGACAAACTTGTCCAGGTGTCCCCGCTGTATGAGTTCTTCGACCTCCTCTTTGAGAGCCCGACAATCATCCATGTCGTGGCTGTGGTCCCTATGAAAGCGGCACCACTTATCCATGTTTCTTTTCTTGCCAGGGGTATTCATTCTAGGAGGAGCACGGAGTAGCCCTTCTTTGTCCACCTCCATAGGAACTGTTGATATACTAGTATTGAGGGGGGTGAACTTCTCAAAACGAGGAGCTGGGCGGCATTGACCATTGTCGTCCCGCTGGAGTTTCTGGGACCCTTTTTCGCTCGTATTCTTCTGTTTGTTCCCGGAAGATGATTCCTCGAGAGTGGAGGGGTGAGAGCCTCTTCCACTTGAATGTACTTCTCACTCCTAAGAAGGAGTTCTGAGAAGTTTTGAGGAGTCTTCTTGGCAAGGAACGCCTTGAGGTCGGCGTTAGTGACGTTGCGCTCGAATGCTGCAGAGGCTACTGCTTGGTTGAGGGAGGCAATAGACCGGGCTTCAGCAGTGAAGCACCGAACGTAATCTCTTAGGCGTTCACCCTTTCTTTGGCGGAGGGTCACTAAAGATACGTTTGTTTTCTCGGCTCGGCGGCTACTCACAAAATGGGTAAGGAAGAGCCCTTCGAACTGATCGAATGAGAAGATGGAGGCCGGGGCGAGTCAAGAGTACCATTCTCTTGCAGGCCCCTTCAGCGTGGCAAGGAAGGTCTTACAAAGGAGTACATCCGAAGCCTGGTGGATCATCATGAGTGTTTTAAAACTCTCGATGTGGCCGGCGGGGTCCGACTCCTTATTGTATAACTCAAAGTTAGGGGGCTTAAAGTTTTGCGGGACCAGGGCTTCCATGATGGCTCGGGAGAACGGGGGCCTGCTCGGGCGAAAATTCCTCGCCCGTTGTTCCTTTTCTCTGTCAAGTCGGCCAAGGCGCCTCTCCCTCTCGTGGAGACGGCGGTAGACCGAGTCTTCCCTTTGGTCATATCCTGCCGATCCCTTAGACTCTTTCCCATGCGAAAGGGTACTAGGAGTGCGGTGGTGACGGTTTGGGGAAGGTTCCAGACTAGGTGCCCGTTGCTCGTGGTTGGGAGCGACATTGAGGGCCCCCAGAATGGCCTCTTGAAAATCTTGGAACTTCGCCCTTGTGACTGGTGCCTCTCCAGCTTGGCGGTCCCTATGTGTGGCTCGGCTTACTGGAAAATGAGTTCTCCGCCGATGACATTGAGGGGACTCTCTTCGCCTCCTCGGGGGAGGGAATCTTCTGGTCCACAGTCAGTGGGGGTCTGGACTCTTGAGACCCCTGGGTGCTCAGGTTGATGGACTCCCCCAAGGGCTCGCCATCCATTCAGGCGAGTTCAGAGGTCGACCCCCTTTTGGCGGTTGGCAATCACTTGACGGAGATCCCACTCGGGAGGGCTTTGAGAAGCCATATAGTCAACTGGAGGATTGTGGACCGCGACATGGTCTTGTGGAGGATGTTGCTTTTGACAACTCCTACGAGAGCCCCCCTGGGCAGCCCCCCGAGATCCTGGAGGGGCCTGTTGAGGAGGAGCACCTTGAGCTGGAGGGAGGGAGGAAGAGAAGTGGTTCTTCGGCTGGAGACCGCTTCCTTCCCCTTCTGTTTTGGATGCATGGCTTGAAACTAATCTCGCTGATGAAGTTAGGTTGGGTTGCTTTTTTCGTTTCCCACAGACGGCGCCAATCTGTTGCCGCTGAATCTGATGTGGGGGCAATAGATAGAATTTGTGGATTCTTGAGAACGAACAAGGCAAACCTGTTGACCTGTTGACCTTCACCAAAGTGTTGACCAATTTATTGCTGCTGCTGCGAACCTGCAAAAAGTGCGAAACACCGGGATGGATCCCGGCGACGCACCCTCCGACGCTCTTGTCAGTAATCAGAAAGATTATGAAAGAGCTTTTACTGGCAAAAGATTGATTACCTTCTTATGGTGGAGGGAGAGGGGTTTTTATATTCGCCTTAGGGATCCGTTTCGAGATAAGAGTATATCTCTACTTCCCAGTGTGAATATATAGAAGTGGTTAAAACCACCTCTTAGGAATAATTGTGAATCTGAATTTTTTTTATCCTTCTGAACTCGTTTGTAACGGGTTGGGACCCGTAACCAGTGGGACAGATTCGTTTATGGGTTATTGGGTTTTGAAGAAAGACCCAGTTCCCATTTCAGACCCGTTTGTATGTGAAATTAATGTTTTGCCCCTGAGACCTTTAAGATTCGTGCTCGATTTGAACGGTCCCGATTTAATCCCATTTTTAGCCATATCAAACACTAAACCTACCACCTAATTAACCCCCTTTGCTGGGACGGGACATGTTGTCCCGCCAAGCAAAATATGCTTGAGACTGGACAACATGTCTCGTTTCAGCATTTTTTTGATTTTTGATTTTTGATTTTTTTCCAGACGGATCATTTTAAAAAAAATTGGGACGAAACAAGTTGTATCGTCCGATGATCTATAAAAATAATAAAAATAAATAAATAAATTTTAAAAAAATTGAGACGAAACATGTTGTCTCGTCTCTTATAATATGAGAATCACAAATTGATTTCTCATAAATGAGAAACGACTGCAGCTACTTTGTCAAAATATAGCAAACTAGCAAACCACTACAGCACCAACTTTATCAAAAAGTGAGAAATTGGCAAATATAGCATACCATTGTTGATGCTCTTAGTTCATCTTCCTTCAGACCCTTAATCACCCCGGCTACAGTAAGTGCCTCCTTGGCTGATTTCCCATGTAGCATGGTAGTTATCAAGTGATTATAAGAAGTTGGCAGTGAATAAATCAAGTTGAAAGCTTTATCCTCTTCGCTAAGATCATCAGCGTTAATCGCCTTCAGTTCATATATTACCTTATTGAACTCCACAATATGATCTTGAAGGGTACATTTCCTCATTGAAAACCTAAACAGTTTCCTCTTCTAATACATCCGATCTAGCAACGATGACCCCGATTAGTCAGATTTGAGTCTCGCCCATAGACTCGTCGCACTTTTCTCCTCAAGAATATTGCACTTGACTTCGTCCGCCAATTGCAACCAGATTAAACTCAAAGGTTTTCAAACAAATCTCATCCCACTTCTCTTGCTTTATATCGGTTGGTTTCTTCTCTTCTAGGACAATGTGCAAGTCCTTCTGAACCAAAACATCATACATGTTCACCATCCATAGAATGAAGTTGATCTTCCCGTCAAACCGCTTGATCTTCGTCTTTTGATCTGCCATCTCCAAGGAACTCGAACAAATCCACGAACTTGATTGCTTTGATACCACTTGTTAGGAATTTGAGGATGCTGTTGTGTCTCAACACAAACCGCTAAGCAAAACTAGATTACACAATCACACAAAGCACACAAGAATTGTCCCGGTTGGGACTTTCACCTTAATCCGGGGAAGGAAGAACCGAGATATTATTTCAACTAGAGAAGATACAAGAATATTAAAATTCTCACCACGACCCTCTCTTAAGCTTGTTGGAACTTGATGCTGCTTACAATGGAGAACTCTCTCACCCTTCTCTATGAAGTACTATCTTCTTCTATTCGGCACTCAATAGAATGATATGGATCTATGAGCCGTTACAATTGTTCATATAGATCTAGAGACAGATCTTAAGTTAATATCTTGTTACAATAGCCATTGGATAATACATAAAAGATAACCCTATGATAGGAGCCACACGATCTAACTTGAAGAGCAAGTTGGGCTTCTCACGAATCTGCAAGACTCAAGCCCGAAACCCATCAGTGCCGCTAACGGTCGACCACACCAACAAGCCGGTCGACTGTCCTCTTCTCTGGAAGACTTCGTATAGGGGTCAGTCGACCGCAACTTCTGCTGTTGCTGCCACTGACTGTTTCTTGCCTCCACTCCATTTCCAGTCGTCTCGATCCCTCCATCGTCTTATCGTCTTCTTATCCAACATCATATGCAGGACATAAACCCAACACCAACTATTACCTTGCATCAAGAAAAAGAGTACCGTTGACAAAAGTCATGGGGTTGGGCTTCTAATTCTGTTTTTCCTTGTAAATTTTTTCTTTTAGCATTGACGTGGATGCTACACGCATCAAATACATGTAAATGCAGTGTTGAGTTCATTTCCCTAATTATTATAAAACAAGAGAAAAAGTACTGTCGCTTCAAGAGCATGGAGTCCTGCTTAAGAGGAATTCTTGTGAATCGTATCAATTAGACAATTGAATGAAGTGCAAGCACTTTTATAGGTATGGCCATCCCCTACTTGATCTCCTTAAATTTCAGAAAGACAGAATTGAGTTCCCTGCATCCCCAACTACATCGAGCACCACAGGCACCATTTGCACAACTTGAAACTCCAAGATGTGCATAGGTTCTGCACTTAAAACAAGGTCAAAGACACCAAAGTTTCACAAGATTTCCAATGAATAAGATGTTGGAAATCAGTTCCATCATATTCTACTCATCAAGACGAATGAAATGATGTACTCACATGTCCAAAACATATTAAATGAATGAAATATTCGCCTCCAAAGCTAGCATGTTCAAATGGAAATTTTGACATTTTTCTTGTATGTGGTGTTAGTCCGATATCGGAAAAGTGCAAAGAAGCAAACAAGTTAATAAGTTCAAATTCTAGCCTAAGGTTTGTGCCCTTAGGGGTACGAATAATTTCTCCGGAGGGAGAACACACCATACGTAGGCTTTGGTTTGAAACACATGCGCGCGCTCGCCGGCCGGGCCTGGGCTTGTAACTTATTTTCGCCCTTTTTATTTTGAAAAATTCTGCAGTTGCCAACTATCGGGACAGTTGTATCTTGTACAGTTGTGCAACCAGCATGGGTAGAGAGATATAATTAATCACTGTTATCATGTCGATCTCGACCGAGCCTTCGTTATTCTAGTGTAAGTTAACGAAGTTCTGACTGTTGTATCTTAGAAACGATCACCTAATCATCTGTATAAACCGTAGTAGTGGCAAAAATAACATCTTAAGGACATTATTTATAAGCAAGCCTCAGTCTGTATGTTCACCATCTTCAAGGTTGGAATTGAAGATAAAAGTATCTTCTTTCGTGCTTTGTCCATAGTGAAATATGCTGATTGTGAAACTGTTATCTTAATTCACAATTATCAAGGTTCGAATTGAAGATATATTATCTTCTTTTTGTTCTTTGTTGATAGTGAATTTTACTGTTGTTGTAACAGTACAATTGTATTTAATTTCGGGTAGGAATTTAATTCGTTATCATTAATTTTCATTACAAAATTAAATTTGTCTACTTCAGAGATAACAACTTAAGATACTAATTTTTATTTTGTTTCTTTCTCTATTCTTTTGTAGACAAAATCATGACTACCAAAATGGAACTTTCGAAAGTAGTCACAAGTATGCACAACAAGTCCGAGAATTTCAAAGGGGTTGACTTCAAAACTTGGCAGAAAAAAATGCTCTTTTATCTCACAACCCTCGGGTTGGATAGGTTCCTCGAGGAGGAGGAACCTAAGCTCGCTGATGGGCAAACTCCTGAAAACCATAAGGAGATGTTTGCAGCTATTGATGCGTGGAGGCATTCGGACTTTCTTTGCCGAAACTACATTCTGAATTGCTTGGATGATGTTCTGTACAAGATATATTCTCTGCTTACTACTGCAAAGACTTATAGAACTCTCTGGCCAAGAAATACAAGACCGAGAATGCCAGCTTGAAGAAATTTATCGTTGATAAATTTATGGACTACAAAATGGTGACTCCAAGTTTGTCACTGTCCAGATGCAGGAGCTTCAGATCATTATGCATGAGATTGAAGCCGAGGGCCATACGGTTGGCGAATCTTTCCTAGTGGAAGCAATTATTAGAAAGTTACCGCCATCTTGGAAAGACTTCAGATATTACCTTAAGCACGAGAAGAAGGACATACCTTTGGAAGATCTTGTTGCCAGGTTGAAAATTGAGGCAAACAACCATGGGATCAAGTTCAAAAGCAAGGAGGCTAAAGTACATGTTGTGGAGAGCTCCAACAATCGTAAGGGCAACTCTAACAACAACAAGAATAATTCCAAGAAGATGAAAGCTTCAGACCAAGGTTCCAAAAACAAGAAGCCCAACAAGAATTTCACTAAAAACTGTTGGATTTGTAGGAAGCCTGGTTATTCTGCCAGAGACTACCGATTCAAGAAGAATGGCAACACATCAGAAACAAATGTCACTGAGAACATCACTTCAAGCATAGATGATTTAAATCTTTCAGCGGGTTGTTTCTGAATGCAATCTTGTCCAACATCCTCGACAATGGTGGGTAGACATTGGTGCTACTCGACATATATGTTTTGATAAGTCTTTGTTCTCAACTTATCAGAAACTTGATCATGAAGAAAATCTTTATATGGGTAATTCTGATGTATCAATGGTCAAAGGTTGTGGACAGGTCATTCTGAAGTTCACTTCTGGCATGAATGTTATGCTAAACGATGTGCTTCATGTGCCAGACATCCGTAAAAATCTTATCTCCGGATCTGTGCTGTCAAAGAAAGGATTTTGGATCGTGATAGAGTTAGACAAGCTGGTACTGACCAAGGCTGCGGTCTATGTGGGGAAGGGATATCTATGTGATGGGTTATTTAAAGCTAATGTAGCCGTAGTCGGCAAAATCCAATGTACTCTGATTCTATGATTAATAAAAGTTTCGTTTCCTATTTGCTTGAGCTTGAAATACTTTTATGGAATGATAGATTAGGACACATAGATTTTCGAAAGATGAAAAAACTTGCAAATTTAGGTTTAATACCAAAATTTAAAGTTGATAAAAATCACAAGTGTGAGACTTGGGTAGAAGCCAAAATGGTCAAGAAACCATTCAACACGAACAGGAGTACCGAGCCGTTATGCTTAGTTCATACTGATTTATGTGATTTTAAGTCCTTACCTATGAGGGGTGAGAAAAGGTATTTTATCACGTTTATCGATGATTGCACTCGGTATTTCTACGTGTATTTACTAAGTAGTAAAGATGAAGCAATTGCAATTCACAAAATATAAGGCTAAAGTAGAAAATTAGCTTAACAAAAAGATCAAGATATTAAGGTCTGATCAAGGTAGAGAATATGAATCTCCATTTGCACAATTGTGTGTAGAGTATGGGATAATCAACTAAACAACAACCCTATACTCACCTCAGCAAAATAGAGTTGTAGAAAGAAAAAACAGAAAGTTCAAAAGATGATAAATGTCATGCTTATAACTTCTGGTCTACCTACAAACTTGTGGAGGGAAGCCTTGTATATGTCTAATTAATCACATACTAAATACAGTGCCACACAAGAAAACTGAGTCTATTCCATATGAGTTATGGAAATGACATATGCCAAATTACAAATATCTCAAAGTTTAGGGGTGTTTGGCTAAAGTCTTTGCAGCGCCCCGAATTTCTAATATAATATCTTAGAAAATACGTGGCACAATTCCCAGCATCAACTTCAATGTAATATTAAACACAACTTAACACCAATAAAATTTTCAACTTTCATTACAATAATCAATTACATAGCACAGCGGAATACAATACATCTTAAATTACAAACTCTCTTTTCTTAACAAAAATTTATTTTACAATTACACAAATCATTCCATCACTTGAACTCAAGCATCCAAATCCGAGCTATAAGAAATTACCTGTAAAATATGAGGCTAGAGATAACCCTAACCCACAAAACTAAAGGGGTCAGCCATAAAGGTGTGAGTGACATAAAGAAAACAACAACATAAATAAACATCTAAGCATGGATTCATAAACAACATGTAATAAACAAGAATACATAAATTATGATGTAGTAAGGAAACATGAAAATATAAAGTGAAACTAACTAAGTGCCAAGTGTAGAAAACATGAAACACATGCATAAAACCAAGTCAAGAAAACACAATTCTATATGCTGACTCTCTAATGCGTACTTGTCGAAGTCTATGCATCCCACTCTACATAGGTCCGGTGCAAGCCCTTAACGTTTCCACATTGTAGGGTTCAATCCCCGCTATGCAACTAATCCTAACACGATGACTACTACGAGATAAAAATAAACTGTGAGGATTAGCCCATGCCCCGATAATTCCGGAGGTCAATCTCTATCCACAGATAATTTCGGAGACTATTTCACTCACACCTGGGAATCTTCGAGAATACCCCACACCGCAAGCAATGGTACCTCATCACACGAATACCACATGTGCGTCGCCTCGACCCCAATAATTCCGGAGACCAATCCCACACCACAGGTAATTCCGGAGACTATTTCACTCACACCTGGATAATTCCGGGGATTGTCTCACACCGCAAGCCATACTGAGGTCCATAACTCATGTTCTCATTCATCATATCACCACTAGTGTCTATCTTTATCATTTAGGGTATTTAATTACTTAACGAATCTCCTAGAGTTGGTGTACCCTACTGGACTTAACTCAACAACTGATCAACTAGAATGCCTCAACAGGCCCAAACATAAATAACTCATCTGCCGGTATACTAGGGTCACACACACCCTCTAGAGACTCAAACTCAAATATCCAACCCAAACTTTCCAACATAAATTGCTCAACTTAACATCTTGGAAACATATGTTCAATAGAAGGTAAAGTATAAAATAATAAGCTATAGATTAAAGCATTTAGAGAATAGATCATCTGAAAGAACATTCGGAAATATGAAGATACATCAGTATCAGTCGACTGTAGAAAAGGGTAAGTCGACTGTCCAGAGATAAAATCTAGTAACTTTGGGAAAATAAATCTAAGTATTATAAGTCGACTGAAAAGGGAATAGGTCGACTATCCAGAGAGGAAATCCGATAATCTTTAAGAAAGTATTCTAAGTATAGCAGTCGACTAAAAAGGGAATAGGTCGACTGTCCAGAACGTAAAATTACAATAACTTCAAAAATAATTCCAAGTGTACCAGTCGACTGTAAAAGGTATAGGTCGACTATCCAAAAGAAAATTTCAAGAAAACTAAGGAACATAGCAGTCGGGGCGTATCAGTCGACTAAGAATTCACGACAGTCGACTGTCGGCCTTCAGTCTGCAGTATTTTGGTTGTGCACAATTCAACCGATACATAGTTTTACTTTATGAAAACGATTTCGATAAAAACTTATTTCTTATATAACCAAATACAACTGGTAGGACATATAATCGTCCATAAAACTAAATCAAATTGCTTGAATTTATGAAAATAGAGATTTTGTTGATTCTTTCGATTAATACATGGATTGTGCATATAATAAAAATTAGAGTTTCTTACAAAGTTCATTGTTCACTGAAATAGTTCGTATTTAGATCCAAACCATACAAATATCAAAATCTCAAAGAATCCCCAATTTGGGTATATCTCCTCAATTCAACTAATTTCTCAAATTTCAATTTTTCATGACATGATCTCTTGATTCATAACTCTTCCATTCAAATTTCTCAAAAACTGAATTTCTACCACAACTCATAACCATAATCAAATTTGTAATCACATACCACTGGGGTTTCTCAAGATCAAATCGTTCATCCATCCAATCCATTATTTTCATAGTCATACTCAAACCCTAATCATGCTTTCTAGCAATAAAGTTCGATATCCAAGATCCATTAAACATTCACAGATCAAACAACCAATTTTACCACTCACATAAATAAACAATCAACCATTCAATTACTCACATACAACATACAAAGAACAAACAAAACAATTATATCACTCACATACATAAAACAAACAACAAATAATTTACATCACTCACCTTAAATGAAGAAATCCCTTGATAAGAAGCCTTTCCTTCGCGAGATCCAAAATCTTCTCCCAAATCCTCCAAAAATAAGAAAACTCAATGTTGTGCAGCGAAAGACGGCTGCGTTTCTTTTTAAATACCCAGAAAAGAAGTTTTAGGGTTTCTAGACACTTTTGCAAAATAACCCCTTGAAAATACAACTTTACATAAATAGATCCCTATATTTGGAAACTCGATAAGATCATTTAAATTGAGATTTAAAAGCAAAATAGACCCCTTAACTCCAACCGGCACTGTTGAAAGGTCCAGAAAATAGTTTTTTGCACTTTCACCCCTCAAAATGGCAATTTTGCAAAAAGATCCTTCTTTTTCATAAAATTTGCAAATAGATCCAATAAATATCATAAAAATCTAGAAAAATTACAAATAAATCACAAATAATAAATAATGATTTTCCATGAAGAAATTTTAGCTTTTGAACTTCTCAAGAAAATATTTGCACGTGTTTCGCACGTGTAAAAAGATAAATTTCCAGGAAAATATTTATTAAATCTCAAAAAATCATTTTAATTCATTATAAACATTTAAAAATAATATTTAAAAATACGGGGTACTACAGTCTCGGTTCCTCTTCCCAAGAGAACCAAACTTGGACAAAAAACTGTAGATTGCTATTTTCTAGGTCATGCTGAAAATAGCATTGCTTATAGATTTTTAGTCTTCAACTCTGAAGTATGTGACATCAGTGTAAACACAATAACTGAGTCAAGAGATGCCATATTCTTTGAAGATGTGTTTCCACACAAAAGAAATAATGGAAACCCTGCTCTCAAAAGAACAAGAGAAGTATCAGCTGAGAAGCAGGATGAAACTCATCATGAAAATGATGAAACCAAACCAAGAAGGAGTGTAAGAACTAAAACCTCTAAGTCTTTCGGTCCAGATTTTCTAACATACATATTAGAAGTTGAACCTCAGACTTTTAAAGAGGCAATCTCGTCCTCAGAGTCTCCCTATTAGAAAGAAGATATCAATAGCGAGATTGATTCAATTCTAAGCAATTATACTTGGAAATTGGTTGACCTTCAACCAGGCCATAAACCAATTGAATATAAATGGATTTTCAAACGGAAGATAAAACCAGATGATTCCATTGACAAATATAGAGCTAGATTAGTGGCTAAAGGGTATCGCTAGAAGGAGGGCTTAGACTTTTTTAATACATATTCACCGGTTACACGGATAACCTCCATAAGAATGCTGATAGCAATAGCATCTATTTATAATCTTGAAATCCATCAAATCGATGTCAAGACAACATTCCTAAATGGGGATCTCGAGGAAGAGATCTACATGGAACAATCGGAAGGATTTGTTTCAAAAGGAGCTGAAAATAAACCATACAGACTTGTTAAATTCCTATATGGACTTAAACAAGCTCCAAAACAATGGTATGAAAATTTGATAGTGTCATGAAGAAAAATGGTTTTCGAATCAATGAATGTGATAAGTGTGTTTATTACAAACAAATGGGATAATCATGTGTGATTGTTTGTCTATATGTGGATGATATGCTAATCTTTGGTCATAATATTGAAGTTATTAAGACGGTAAAGAAAATGCTAATCAACCATTTTGACATGAAAGACTTAGGCGAGGCAGATGTTATTTTGAGTATCAAAATAATAAGAACACAAAGTGGTATTGAATTATCTCAATTACATTATGTGAAAAAAGTGTTTGAAAGATTCAAGGAACATGGTATTAAAGGAGTATCAAATTCCATTTCACCGTCTGTAGTTTTACACAAAATACTGGTGAGAGTATAATACAATTGGAGTATTCTCGTGTAATAGGTAGTTTAATGTATCTAATGAACTATACCATACCAAATATTGCTTATGCAGTGAGTAAACTCAGCACATACACTAGTAACCCAGGAAAAGATCACTAGGCATCACTGCTAAGAGTACTTGGGTATTTAAAAAACACCACAAACATTTTATTGCATTATGGTAGATATCATGTCGTTCTTGAAGGATACAATGATGCAAATTGGATATCGGATTCAGAAGAATCAAAATCCACAAGTGGTTCTGTCTTTACCCTATCAGAAGCTGCTGTGTCATGGAAATCTACTAAACAAATGTGTATTGCTCGATCCACAATGGAGTCCGAGTTCATTGCCTTAGACAAAGCAGGTGAAGAAGTTAAATAGCTTTGCCACTTTTTAGAAGATATTCAATTTTTTCCTAAACCAATGACGGCCATTTGTATCCATTGTGATAATCAAGCAGCACTAAGTAGAGCACACAATTCTGTATATAATGGCAAATAGCGACATATTCGTAGACACCATAATACTGTTCGATTGTTACTCTCAAATGAATTATTTCCATGGACTTTGTGAGGTCACAGGATAACTTAGTGGATCCATTTACTAAGAGATTATCCAGAGAGAAAATTAACTGTGCATCGAGAGGAATGGGCTTAAACGCCTATGCCAATACGAGTTACTTTATACAGAAACCTAACCTGAAGACTGGAGATCCTACATACTAGGTTCAATAGGACAACCAGTTATGAGTAATTCAATCAGTAATGCATTTGGACTCAGGTCCATCTCATTCCTATGGTGCAAAATAAATGCATGCCTACAGAAGTATTAAAAGGTTAAGCTATGCTTTTAATGACATCCAAATCTTGAAAATCACAAGTGGAGTAGTGTAGGGTACTCTTTTTGGATGCGGTCACCTATATAAGTGTGAGCTGGGTCGGCTCTATGAGAACTTTACAAGGCTGGAGTTCTCTAAAACACACACAGAATTGAGATTTGTTCAGGGGCAAAATGAACACAGCCGAGAGATTGGATGTGAAGGGCACAATGTTGTGTAGAGTTTATGGTTTGGGTATACACTAACGGCTGACGATTCAAGATGAAATATTTCATCGATTAGCCAAGTATGTCCGATAAATTTTAACTAGGGAAGGTTCAAAGTGAAATATCTACCTATCCACGATGCAAAATTGTTTCAAATGCACTATGTGATATGTACCTTTTTTATGAGGTGGGAGACAAAAATTATCATTGATGTGGGGGATTGTTGGAAATCGGTTACATCATATTCTACTCATCAAGACGAATGAAATGATCTACTCACATGTCCAAAACGGATTTCAAATGACTGAAATATTCGCCCCCGAAGTTAGCATGTTCAAATGAAAATTTTGACTTTTTTTTGGTTTGTGATGTTAGTCCCATATCGGAAAAGAGCAAAGAACTAAGCAAGTTAATAAGTTAAAATTCTAGCCTAAGGGTTGTGCTCTTAGGGGTACGAATATTTTCTCTGGAGGGAGAACACACCTTACATAGGCTTTGGTTTGAAACATGCGCGCGCGCGCCCGTCGGCTGGGTCTGGGCATGAGCTTGGGCTTGGGCTACAACCGTAAATTATTTTTGCCCATTTTAATTTGAAAAATTCTGCAGTTGCCAATTGTTGGGACAGTTGTATCCTGTACAGTTATGCAACCGGCCTGGGCAGAGGGCTATAAATAGGAACCGATCCTGATCAAATCAGCATCCCATTTAGATGTTCCCTACCACCCTGTATCAGTGCTAACTTAATTAATCACTGTTATCATATCCATCTTGACCGAGCCTTCGTTATTCTGGTGTAAGTTAACGAAGTTCTAACGGTTGTATCTTAGGAGACGATCGCCTAATCATCTGTATACACTATAGCAGTGGCGAAAATAACGTCTTAAGGACATTGTTTATAAGCAAGCCTCTGTCTGTATGTTCACCATCTTCAAGGTCGGAATTGAAGATAAAAGTATCTTCTTTCTGTGCTTTGTCCATAGTGAAATATGCTATTTGCAAAAAAGTTATCTTAATTCACAATAATCAAGGTTCGAATTGAAGATATATTATCTTCCTTTTGTTCTTTGTTGATAGTGAATTTTACTGTTGTTGTAACAGTACAATTGTATTTAAATTCGAGCATGAATTTAATTCGTTTTCATTAATTTTCATTACAAAATTAAATTTGTCTACTTAAGAGATAACATAAGATGCGCATTCTCTCCCAGCATGTGGGACCTTATCCCCTAGATAACAAGACAGCATAAATGTATAAATGTCATTAAAAATGATCAAATTAACAAGAGAATATGGGTATAACATCTCTTCTCCAAGCTTGATAACAGCTAATATATGATGTTCAACAATCAGCACTATCTACAAGTAGAAATAGAGCAATTCTTGTTTCCAACAAACATATCTAACTAAAAGTCACATACTGATAGCAATCCAACAAATTATGCAAAGAAAAGAATTGGAACCAGCCAAAAGCACAAACATCACAGAAATAACAACTTTAGGTTCTCAAATAGCATGTATTAATTACGAAACCAGTTCTCATTACGAACTCCATAGCAGTAGAAGTTTCTATTAAAGAGAACTTACGATTGACAGAAAGAAACACTAGGCCATATATGAAGTCTTTAGAGCATCTCTAGTCGTTCCCTATATTTCTAAAATTTGGAAAATTTGGCAAAATAAGAGCTGTAGTCATTCCCTATATTTGAAAATTTTGAGTTTTGGAGAAACAATAGTACTCTTCTATATTTGAGAAGAGAAATAGGTATTGCCAAAATATAGCAATCGGAAGATCAAATTTTGTCCGTTACCAAATTTCTCCGTAAAATGATCGGATGCAATATGATTTTTCGTCCCACAAATTTTTTTATATTAAAAAGTATCGGACGCTAAGGGTGCTTTTGGATCGAGTTTTAAAAACAGTTTTCAGTTTTTAAAATCAAAACATAGGGTAATTTTGTTTGGATACAAATTTTTCGAAAACTCTTTTTAAAATTCCACACTCAAAACCTATGTTTAACATGAGTTTTTTGAAAACATAAAAAATCTGTTTTCTAAAATAAGTTTTTTCTTTTCCCAACCAACAAACTGTATTTGTATATGTATATGCATATATTTATACATTATGTATGTATACAGTATGTATGTATATAGTATGTCTACAATATGTATATATAATAGTATGTATATATTATTATTATTATTATTATATAATATATTGTTATATATATTATATTATTATTAATATTGTTGTTATTATTATTATTATTATAATAATATAATATATTATTATAAATATTATTATATATATAATTATTATATTTATTATTACATAATACATTATTATTACCAGTAATTTACACGTGCATTGCACGTCTTAATAAATTTTTAAAAAAATCAAAAATAAAAACTCTAAGGTAATGAAGACTCGAACCGGAAACCTCATTCGTATTAGTTATGTACGTGTGTCACATAGGTTGATAGATTTACAAATGACACTAAGGCATTCTCCCATTATAATATTACAGATTATTATTATTATTATTATTATTATTATTATTATTATTATTATTATTATTATTATTATTATTATTATATTACTAGGTTTGCCCGTTGACACGTGCCTACGGCACGTCTTCGGAACGGTGCACCTGGTTTGATTATATAAAATAGTGTTGAAGGTCCAGCAAATTAATTAAAGTAGTAAACATATTATATGAGAAAGCAGTATATCTACATTTAAGATCCACAATCGCCTTCTTGATCATTAGCTTGAACTTACCTGGAATACATATAGTTTGTTAGAAACACTGCATAGAGTCTTTTTTAACTTCAGCATCACTTTTAGATGCTTGTAATAGTTATGCAAGGTCATTCTCATATAGGTTTTATAGAGCTTACTTTAATCCCATAACCACTATGAGTATGTCTAAATACAATGGTAACACAAGTGCATGTGTGAAGATATCTACAATACCAATATTCTCAACATTTATTTGTCTGAGACTCAGTTTGTAATTGAAATACCTCTTATTATTATTTCAACCAAAATGAAATACATGAAGTTCTCAAAACTCTAATCCAAGCTAATTATTTCTTTTATCTCCACTTTGTCTTCCCTTGCACCTTTATAAAACAATCAAAATGGATAAATAACAAATTTACTTTAACTGTCTTTCTTGAGTGGAGAGTTTGCACTCTTCACTGGTAAACTCCAGTCATTCCAGTCCTATATATCCAAACATATACTAAAAGTTCTTATATGTTATGTTATCCATAGTTTCTAATAACTAGTGAAGGGAACACTTCACGATAGTATTTTCTCTTGTGGTAAAGAAATTAATGTTGCATATTTGCCAAGTTATTTTAGGTTGCTAGTCAGCTTACCTGTTCTGCTATGGTTTGGAAGCCCAAATTGAGGCTACCAAATAATCCATCTCTTACTTGCGTGCACCTTAAATCAAAACCAATAAAAATCTCATATAAATCACCAAATTAAATTTTTTAAATCCAAAAGTAAAACAATCATAACTCTCTAAACTTAAATCACATACATACACAATATTCGAGTCAGCAAAAAACTGAGTAATCCCCTGCACACAAAAAATTAAAAATTAGAATGAGAATTCGGTTAATGAGATGAAATTATAGTCGTCGCATTGCATATAGAGGCTCTCGATTCGGTGGAGGGGAGGCGCCGATACGGAGTCGCTTAATATTCGCACCTGATTTGGTGGAGGGGAGTCACCGATACGGAATCAGCAGCAGATCAGATATCTGTGACGACCTCTTGATTGGGGTTCGACATTGGATTTGGATTTGGATTTGCTTTGAGATTTTCAAATTTTCAAATTTTGAAAATTTCAAAAATTTAAATTTTATAATTTTTTAAATAATTTTTTTCATTTTAAATTTTTTTAAAAATTTTCAAAATTTTTGAAATTTCTTTAATTTTAAAAGTTTAAAAAATTTTATTTAATTTTTTTAATTTAAAATTTTTTAAAATTTTTTTTAAAATTATTTTTAAAAATTTTTAAAAATTTTTTTATAAATAATTTATAAGTTTTTGAATTTTTTTTTGATTTTTTGAATTATTTTTAAAGTTTTAAAGTTTATTTTTTTAAATTTTTTTTTTAAAAAAATTAAAAAAAATTAAAATGTTTATTTTCTTAATTTTTTGAATAGAAGAGAGAGAGAGAGGGAGAGAGAGAGAGAAATAATTAAATAAATAAATGAGTTGTTTTGGGAGGGGGATTTGAATTTGAGTTTTGGGGGGGAACTTTTGGAGGGGTGGGGGAATGTGTTTTGTGATGTTAGATCTGGGCCTTTGATTTTAGGGGGATTGAAAAGGAGCCACTTGATAGCTTTCTTTGTGTTTTATTATATAGACATATAATAATTATAATATATATAATAATCTATATAATAAAACACAAAGAAAGCTATCAAGTGGCTCTCCTTCAATCTCCCCAAAATCAAAGGTCCAGATCTAATATCACAAAACACATTCCCCCCCCCCGCCAAAGTTTTATTCAAATCCCCCCTAAAACAACTCCTTTATATATATATATATATATATATATATATATATATATATATATATATAGAGAGAGAGAGAGAGAGAGAGAGAGAGAGAGAGAACTGATCAGGTACGAAATGGTACGCACCTAATTAGTAACGAACTTTGCCCATAGCCGTTGGATCTGCAATTTGATCAAAGGAGTGATCCAATGGTCTGATTTTCTTCCGCTCATCTCACTTAACGTTGGGGTAGTTCAGTCATTTAACTAACTCTCTCAATCATCTCTCCTCCTTCCAAACTCCTCATTGCTGCCTTGTCTCTCTCTCTCCCTCCCTTCGAACTTCGAAACCCTACACGCCTTTGAAATCCCCTAAACTTCTCTTCGACCTTCGACCTTCGAAATCCCCCTTCGACCTTCGACCTTCGGCCTTCAAAATCCCCCTTCGACGTTCGAAATCCCTTATTGCCTCGTCTCTCTCTCCCCCTTCGACCTTTGAAACCCTAGACGCCTTCGAAATGTGAAGCATCTCCTACCTCCGAGCTCCAGCTTCCGATTCCCCCTTCTAGCCCCTACTATCTTCTCTTCCTCTTCACCATTCGAACCCTAGATCCTCATTCTCCCCCATCTCTACGCCTCTTTGCCTCTCCACCTCTCCGCCTCAGCTCTACCCCCTTAATCTCTCATTCTCCCCCATCCTTCGAAACCCTAGCCCTCCACTTTCCATCTCCACCCAGCACCACCCGATGTCCATCTCACCATCGCATGTGCCAATCGACTCCACCTCAACCCCCCACCAGTTTTCTCTCTATATATATATATATATTTGATACTTTTTTTTGTTCGAATTTGTATGAATAATTTTTTTTGTTAATAGAGAACTTTTGTTTTGTTTGAATTTGTAGGAATAATTTCTTTTGAATTTGTAGGGCATGCTTTTGAGCTTGACTGAGTCCACACGTAGTTGATTCTGACTATGGAAACATTTTCGAAGTCACTGAGCTTAATATAAATTGAGGGAAGTGTTTGATTCTGACTATTCCTTTTTAAAATTTTAGTTCCTTGCTTTATTGCATGTTGGTATAGGCAGTGATGAAAATCTATATTTTACAAGCATTTGTACGAAATTTGTTGCTTCTTCTGTTTGTGTACTTCTGTTTGTATACGTCTCCATGTTTCCAGCATGTTTGTGTACACAACAACATAAGTACCATCTCTGTTGGCATGGTTTTTCGATCACTGTTTTCAGCATGTTGGAATTGTATTTGCTGACTTGGTAGGTTGCAATAACCTTTAAATGCAAGAGGGGTTAATTTTTACCTGTATTATGGTTGGAAATAGTTGGCTTGGTCTAATATATATACATATTGAGAACCTTTTCGTTGCAAATGGAGGTTTTACGAACAGGTGTGCGAACTGATCCCCAAGGATAATATGGTCATTTATTCAGATTATGGTTGGAACTAGTTGGCATGGCATAATAATGTAGCCGTAGTGAGATCATATTTCTGAATAAGTGCTATACTCATTCTTGATTTTATTTGACTTATTTCATACTTGTTATGTACAAGGTAAATCAATGCCTACAAGTACTTCAATTAATTTGAGAGAGTCAACAACATAAACAGAGCTCATTATGCCTGAAACAACATAAGTTGTTCATCTTCAGCCATAACCAAAATATTGAGTTCAAAGCATTAAAAGAAGTTCATCTTCAGCCATAACCAAAATATTGAGTTCAAACAAAGCATGAGCATTAAAAGAAGCTCATCCTCAACCAGATTCAGACAAAAACAGAGCTCATCCTCAATGCCTACAAGTACTTCAATTAATTTGAGAGAGTTTTGAACAACATAAACAGAGCTCATTATGCTTGAAATAACATAAGTGATATACTCATGCTTGATTCTATTTGACTTATTTCATAAATACTTGTTATGTACAAGGTTGTTCTAAGTCTATATGTACTTCAATTGTTTTTATATTATGGTGTTAATAGTGCAGTTTGGCATTGCTAAGCTCCTTTTGTAATATTTTTGGCAATTTTTTACACCAGTCCGACATTTTGCAACAAGAGCTTCAACAGCAATACGAGCATCAACAGCAGTCCGATATTTTTTTGGCAGTTTTTTGCACGCATGCAGCACCCATGCTTTAATATGAGCATCATGTTTATAATATTTTTGCACTTTCTTTCTTTAATTAGCAACACTATGAGCAGCAATTTTAAGGTTGGAAAATTTTTGTATAATGATATTCAGAGTTTGTAATATGAGCTTCGAGTTTGTATAATGATATTCAAGTTTTTATAATGTAATACGAGCTTTAAGTTTGTATAATGATATGCGTAATCATAACAAAGTGGTATATTGATGCCAAGAATTTGTAATACCCTGATTTTTCAATTAATGAAAAATTATTTATTTTGCACGTGTTGTGCACGTGCAATATTTTGTTTGGATTATTTTATCATGATGTGTATATTTAATATATTTTTCAAATTATTTTAGTACAAAAGCCTTTCTTTAAAAGCTTATTTTAATCTAATGAAAAGCCCTTTTCTTAAAAAGCCCAAAAGTATTTTATTTTATTTATTTTTTATAAACTAGTTTTGGCCCACAAAGAAAGCCCATGAATTAATTTATTTTAATTAAACTTGTCATGTAGAAGACTTTTTTTTACTAAATTATTTTTATACAAATTTAAGAATGTACAAATTTGGCCTAGTTGCATGCACGTGCACTACACGTACACGTGCAATGCACACTCACTATTGGAGGCCGGGTTTCATTCTTTTTGGAGGGATTTTTGATTTTGGGTGTGGTGATCATGGGGGTAGTTTCAAGGAAGTGGGTAGTTCTTCTAACTCCTACTTTGATCTAGACCCTTCATCCAACAACTACCCAAGCAATCTTGGCCCTCCATCTCACTCATTTCCTAGTATAAATACCCCCCCCCCCCCCCCCCCCCCCCTCTCATGGCTAATTTTCATATGCAAAGTATATTTCAAAGTTATAATATTGTAATAGTGAGAACTATAAAAGATAAGAGAGTTGTGTGTTTTTTTTGGTTGCTTGGAGTGGCCGGCATCACAAGGAGGGAAGCATTCGGTTTGGGCTTGAGGAAGCTTTCGGCTTGGCTAGGAGGCTTGGAGTTGGTGCACTCTTTTGGCTAGGAGGTGGTGCTTTCATCTACAAGGACTTGGTTGCTTTGTTTGTGTGTCTCTTCATTTAAGGTGGGTAAAACATTTCATATTTCTAAAGTAGATTCATGCTAAGTTTCAACCATCAAAGATGCATGAAAAATATTAATAAGAGCCCACTTGAATTGAGTAGTTAGTATGTGAATGGTTTGAAATGTGGTGATTAACTTATATGGCTCTAGTGTTAAAATTAAGTTGTGTGTAGATTGCTCCATGTTTATTAGTATGAAGTTATGATGGTGATTAAATTTAATTAAGAATGTTGTTATGATTAGAGACATAATGCATGAATAAAGAATGCTTGTTAATTGTGAAATTGAAACATGGAACCTATTAAGAAAGAGAACACCTTATTCTTGAAGAAAAATGAAATATTTGTATGTTGAGACGTGATCGATGAGTGAGTATACTTCATTATGACCTAGGTTGATTAATGAAAGTACTACTCATAAAAACTAGTAGTTGAATTGTGATGAATGGACCTTTATGTTGATATAGATGTGGACTATTATAAACATGTGTTTTGGTTGAATTAAGAACTAATTTCAGTAAATTATCACTATGAAATCATTCAATAAAAGACTAGTAGATCAATTATTTGGCAATGTCGAAAATACAATGTATTGTAGTTTAATAAATGACTTTTGGATTTGTGTGTAAAAACATACATTTCATTAGTACAAAAAAATTATTTTTTCCCCACTGGTATGAACTTATATGAATGAGGATTTAATATGGAAGTTTTTAGAAAATTTTACCAAAGCAATAAGAAACTATGGCAATTTGAATATCGAGTTGATTTTAAAGCAGTACGAATATAATACAAATGGATTTTTAAATGGGTTAGTGACAACCCGAGCCAGTGGCTCAGGTGGTCTGGGACTGCGGTTTGCTTCTCTGTGTTGCACAGTTCGAATCCCGGGAGTAACACTTTTTTTTAAAAATTCTCTAAAAACTAGTTAACAGCGAACCGAGAGTATTTATTACTCTCAGTCGCTCTTATATTGTGTTCAGCGACCGGCCTAGTGGTCGGGGCTCTGTGCTGTCTTGGTGCTGTGCCTGGTTCGAATCTTGGGATCGGCATATATGAAAAATATTTTTTTTTGGGGTTTTCGAAGTCCAAAAATTATGAAATAAATATGGTAATTCTCATAAAAATACAAGGAATTTTATAAGAGTGATTTGGGTATTATTTGAATGAAATACAATATGGTTTGTGAACAAAAGGCATAATTAGAGCTTTGGTTATAAGATACATACTTTGGAGTTTATAACTTATAAGGATTAAGTGGAAAAGGCTATTATAAAGTAATTGGCAAAAGTACTTTGTTGTGTGACATGATATGATTTAGTTCTCACTTGTCAATATTGTGCAAAATGTGAAGTGTGAATGTTTATTAGTGATATCATGAAGTTGCATGAGTTCATGTATAATTATGGAACTTAGAAATCATGTTGATAAAAGAAAAAGAAATTGTTGGCTATAAATATGAACTTTATGAGTTAAAAGTATTCATTATGGATTTGTGAACAAAGTGTAATCATGAATTGAAAAAGAATGAGTATGAAAACTCGACATGGAAATTGGTATGAGTTGAAGATTGTAAAATGAAATTTGAAATAGAGTAGCTAAGTCTCCCCGGCATTGAGAAAAATGAATTGAGATGAAATTAGACCAAGGTTGGTCATGATGAACGAATGAATAAGTCCGGTTGATGGAGAGGCTAACTCTAGAGATTATTTTGTTCATGATTTTTAATTAAACTAAGGACTAGTACATAGTGGAGACGTGATGAAAGTAGAAGAAAAATATGAGTATGGGGGCCAACGGATAGCGGTGTGAGAGCGATCCACACGCTGCCTGCTTGATGCGTCAAGACATGGCGTGGGCGCTACTCCGGAATTATCGTCCCGGTGGCGACGCTCGTGGGATGTTCGAGTGGCTATGGGTGGTGCCATTGTTCCATGGCGGAGGCTGAATTGTCCATAGGTTGCCTGTTCGATGCGTCGTGACAGTGCGTGGGATTTCCCTCCAGGCTGCCTGGATATGGGCTCATAGATCATAGGACATCTAAGACACTACCGTAGTTACAGTAGTAGTTTAAAACATAACGGGGGATTGAACCCTACAAAGATGAAGAACGAATAAGGGCTTGCCCTCGGACCTATGTAGTATGGGATGCATAGAATCCGAACAAGTGCGCATTAGTGTCATGTAATATAATTAACTGCATTAAGGACTAAGTGCACAATCACAACACGACATCAATAGGGTAGTCCCTTTAGTTGAAATGTGACAAGTTTGTGTTTGCTAAATATGAAATGTTAAGTTATACTATTTCCGGCATAGAGAGGATGGCCGTGTATAATGTTCGTCGGTTGAATAAACTGACGTACCCACAGTCTTACATGCAGGTAAATGACTTGTTAAAGATTAAAAGAGGATGGATGCTTAAAGATTGTATCATGCTGTTGTACTTTATTTCAAATGTTGTAAATTTTACTTCCGCTGTGCAAAAGAAAGATGTAATTATGATGTAATCTCTGATGTATGATGAAAAGTTTTAATTTCCCTGTAAAATTGTACTAAAGAAAGTGAAAAGATCCTGTAGAACATCTCGAATTCAGTGTATTTGGGATTCGGGGCGTTACAGAATTTTACCTGTATTTTTCTACAGTTGCAAGTGTACTTAGTAATGTTGTTAGCACTCTCATCTATTTGAACCTTTCTTCAGTATTTGTTTGTTATAGACTGAGGTGAATGATTGTCATTTCATTTTTCTTATTATTTTTTTGCTGTTGAAGGAAACGAATGTAATTCCTTAATAGCTTAGCTGATACCATGTGAAATGAAGATAAAACATCTGCAATACGATTATGAGGCTGCCTGAATGAGTTCAGCCACAACCGCTACTTTCTAACCTAATTTAGATAGATATGATTAGGATTACACTGGAGCATCTTCAACTTCTCACTAACTAGGTTTTGTTCTCATGTGCAAAAGTGTTGCATATTCAAATTAGAGTATCAACATTATAAAAATTTTGAGCATCAGTTCTTTAGCTCCTGCTTTACAGAAGTCAGCATCAACATATCATTATACAAACTTTACAATGCAAATTCCCAAAGTAGTCTGTTAGCAACTCATGCACATTTCAGTAACTACATAATAATGAGGAATCAATAAGACTCTTTTGCATCTCATAAACAGAGAGTAGAATATGCCCAGAAACCACATAAATTGAGTTTAATAACCCTGAAAACAAACACAAACAGAGCTGAAAATGCATAAAATTGAGAACACTCATGCTCATAAAATTGAGCTCAATAACCCTAGGAACATTATGTTAAAACAAAGCTCAATATACTTATATAGAATTCAAATATGCTCAACAGAGTAGAATTTAAACATCATCTTGGACAATTATAATAATCACAAAATGCATACACAGTAGTTGACACTAAATGATTAATGCCAAGCTGAAACCATGATATTATACATAAACTGTACAGTTTTCATATCTTGGGAACCCAAACACTTGCCAAGCTGAATCCATCGTGGAGAAAATAAGAAAGCAGTCAAATCAGCTAAGCATCCCGGCCGGTTTCTGGAATGATGGAAGCTAAAGCTCGAGACGTGTTCCACCTGCACCCAAATAAAAGGGAAATTTATATTTTTCATCTGGAAATAAATTAATGTAAAAGATAATATCTTACTGTGAGAATTTGAACTATTTCTTTTATAAATTTGTTATCTAAAAAATATGGATAAAAGACGACATGGAACCTTGTTAAAACTATGATATGACCAGGGCTTAGTATCACACTAATTTCTTCACTATCTAGGCTCAGAACTTTTTGAAAATCACATTATATGAACTTCAGAAAAATCTGTGAGGATGCATAATGAATGCATCACCAATAGTGTTATATACCATGTGAAAACCAATCTCATATTCAGAGAAGCATTGTCAAAACCAATGCCATAACCAAAGAAGCATCAGAAGTATATTTGTAGATGTCAAAACCAAGCGGAAAACTAAAAGATTGCCAAATTAAGTTCATCATTGCCCAGATTCAGAAAATCTTCAATCACTTCATCTTACCTCAGATTGAGTTTGAATATCATCAGATCTATAATAATGTGAATATCTTAATATTGAGTTCAAAGCATAATAGTGTGACTATCATCACAGCCATAACCAAAGTTGTTCATCTTCAGTCATAACCAAAATATTGAGTTCAAAGAATTAAAAGAAGTTCATCTTCAGCCATAACCAAAATATTGAGTTCAAACAAAGCATGAGCATTAAAAGAAGCTCATCCTCAACCAGATTCATACAAAAAATTTAGACATAGAAGTATAATGAACCCCTACCTTTTTCAAAGGGATGCAAAACTCAAAAAATTTAGACAAAACCAACTACTTCCCTCAATTCATATTATTGGAAGTATCATCCTCACTGTCTCCAGTGGAGCAATCCACCTCTTGAGCATAAGATTCACTAAACAAATAACAATAAAGATGAAATTAGTTAAGATCAATATTTAAAACAAATGACAGTAAATGAGATCATAAAATTGGTTGACAATAAAATTGGTTGATAAATAACTTTTCTACTCCTTTTGGGCAATTTCTCGAATCATGCAAAACTTTTTTCATTTCGCACGCATTACATGTTCTTGGTTGACCTTTATATTGTTCTCGTATTGGCTTCCATCTCTTTCAATTAAATCAACCCAAGATTAATTAAATCAACATCATGAATAAAGAACCCTAAATCAGCAATCATCTTAGCCCAGATTCAGGAAAGAATGCATCAAAACACTTCCACACTTGCCCAGTTTCAGGATAAATGACAACAACATCAATTTCATTGCCAAAAATATCGTAAGCTGGTCTAGGTAGTATACATCAGCAACCAAGGCAATCAGATTCAGGTAGTATACAGTCTAAGAAGCAAAAGAAATATCTAATCAAAATTAACTGATTTATACAAACAACCACAATTAATCATCCATCTAGAACACCATGATCAGAGTAATACCTAATCAAAATTAACTCATTTAAGCATCTAACAAATACCCCAACAATTCAAATCACCTGATAAACAAAAGGGCAACCATCAATCTCTATAGTACCATGATGCATATAATATTATAACAAAAAAAAACCCTAACAACACTACGATTCCAGTTTCATGTCAAATAATAATTAGAATAAGATAAAAATTAGAGAGAAATGAAATTCGACTTGGTTGATTTATTGAAACAAGAGCAAGCTTCAATTGAATGACAAAATCGAGCAAATCAAAATTGAAGGTTTTGGTCTACGGTTTGAGAGGATGAGAAGAAAAGCTAGAGTTGGAGTATGATGCTTTGTTTAGAGGAGCAGATAAGATGGATTCAAGAGGTTCAGAGGGGCATCGAGGGAAGGAAAGCTAGGGTTAAGGTTTCAAAGATTGGGGGAGTTGGAGAGAGAGGTGTCGATGGGCTACCGAATGGTGAAGAAGAAGAGAAGATAGTAGGGGCTGGAAGGGGGAATCGGAAGCTAAAGCTCGGAGGTAGGAGATGCTTCACATTTCGAAGGCATCTAGGGTTTCGAAGGTCAAAGGGGGAGAGAGAGACGAGGCAGCGGGGGATTTCAAAGGTCGAAGGGGGATTTCGGAAGTCAAAGGTCGAAGGGGGATTTTGAAGGTCGAAGGTCGAAGAGAAGTTCAGGGGATTTCGAGGGCGTGTAGTGTTTCGAAATTCGAAGGGAGAGAGAGAGAGACGAGGCAGCAATGAGGAGTTTGGGAGGGAGAGAGATGATTGAGAGAGTTAGTTAAATGACTAAACTACCCCAACGTTAAGTGAGATGAGCGGAAGAAAATCAGACCATTGGATCACTCCCTTGATCAAATTACAGATCCAACGGTTATGGGCAAAGTTCGCTATTGATCAGTTCTCTCTCTCTCTCTCTCTCTCTCTCTCTCTCTCTCTCTCTCTCTCTCTCTATATATATATATATATATATATATATATATATATATATATATATATATATATATATATATATATATATATGTATAAACATGAACTTTTATTTATAACTAATTATTGTTATACTATTCAAACTTGAGCTACATAATTGTTGATTTACTATTTACAAGGCTTTTCATATGTTGTATCGTTCTGAAGACGTGCTGTAGGCACGTGCCCACTGGCAAATCTAGTATTATTATATAGTATATTATTATTATAATATATTGTTATATATGTAATTATAATATATTATTGTTACATATATATAATAATAATAATAATAACAATAATAATAATAATAATAATAATAATAATAATAATAATAATAATAATAATAATAATAATAATAATAATAATAATAATAATAATAATTAATTATTATTATTATTATTATTATTATTATTATTATTATTATTATTGTTATTATTATTATTATTATTATATATGTTACTATTATATATTATGATATATATTATTATATAATATATTATTATTATCATAAATTGTTATATATATAATTATAATATATTATTATTACATATATGTTATTATAAATATTATATATTATTATATATATGTATATTATTAAATATGTATCAATATGTATGTATGCATGTATATGTATACAACATATATGTATCAGAGTATATATACTGTATATACATACAACCAAACCCATACATACATTATATATAATAGTATACAATATAGAGTATTTATGTATATACATATATACATAAATACGTATTATATATATACATACATACTGTATACAGTTTACCAAACACCTTTTATACTTTAATTTTTAAAAAAAACTATTTTATGAAAAAAGTTTACCAAACAATACTCTTTTTTCGAAAATCACAAAAAACAACTTTATATATATTTTTTTCTTTCAAAAACTATGTTTAAAATGAATTTTCTAAACAACGAACCGAACGCAGCCTTAAATGATTTTTCATTGGAATTAAAAAAAATATTATATCGAATCCCGCCTTTTTCTTCCCATTTGTAAAAAAATGTTTTTATAGATTTACGCCTATAAAAATTATTATGGGTACATCTTAGGATTTAATTGATATTTAATTAAGATTAAGATTCTTAATTATAAAAAAAAAATTCTCGGACGGGATTTCATCTCCCATCCACGCTTTTGTTAATTTAAAAAAAGATAAATTTTCAGACGGGATTCATCTCCCGTCCGAGCATTTTTTTAAAAATAAACTCCAATTTTGAGTTCAAACAACTACAGCTTGAATTCAAAATTCCTATTTCTAAATGTCAAATATAAAAATTTTGAGTCTCAACGACTCCAGATGCTCCTATTCAGACAAAAAACATAAAATCCAAAGTTCAAATACTGAGTTGTAAGAGCATCCACAGTCGTATTTCTCATATTTGAGAATATGGCAAAATAGCATATAGCAAACGACGCAATTTGCTGCAGTCGTGATTTGCTATAATATGAGGAAGAAATATTTAAAAAAGTGGTCGGACGAAACATGTTGTTTCGTCCGTTTTTTTAACGCTTAATTAACTAATAATTAAGTATTAAAATAGATTAATTAAATAAATTAAATATTAAAATATATACTAACTACCTACTTAATTAACTAACCTAAT
The DNA here is from genome assembly GCA_017893485.1 of Hemerocallis citrina. NCBI lineage: Eukaryota > Viridiplantae > Streptophyta > Magnoliopsida > Asparagales > Asphodelaceae > Hemerocallis > Hemerocallis citrina. The sequence continues at coordinate 116,544,822 of CM030366.1, forward strand.
AATTAACCTAAACCTAATTCCCCAAAATAGTTGGACAAGACATGTTGTCCCGTCCAAGCGTATTTTGGCTTCAAACAGGACAACATGTCCCGTTTGATGATTTTTTTATTTTTTTTGTTCAGACGGTACGTGTTGTATCTTCTGATCATTTAAAAAAAAACTGGTCCGACGAAACAATATGTTTCGTCCGATTCCATTAAAAAACTTTAAAACAATAAGGACTATAATATGAGAATCGCTATTTCATTTCTCATATTTGAGAAGCGACTAGAGCGATTTTGTCAAAATATGGCAAAATAGCAAACAAGTGCAGACGCTCAATTATCAAAATATGAGAAAATGGCAAATATAGCAAACGATTGTGGATGCTCTAAGAAAGGAGACTCATAAAGGAGGGTCTATTTCTTTAGGGTGTTTTACGGTGGATGGTGATACTTCAATTGGAAGGGATGTGGCATACAAGGGTAAGATTCGTTGCAATTACTGTACAGAAGTTGGGCATTACAAGAGAGATTGTCACAAGTGGTTGAGTCAGAAGAGTGCTACTAAAGAAGGGGAACATGCCCATATAGTTAGCGCAACTGAGTCAGGTAATAATGATGATTATTATCTTTTTGTTTCAAGTTTTTCAAATGTGGATTCAAGTGGGTATCTTGATTCGGGAAGTTCTTCTCATATTTGCTCCAAGATGGAGATGTTTTCTACTTACAAGTCATCAACAGGCCGTAGTGTGAGAACGGGGAGTTGTAAGATTTGTGAAGTGGTAGGTGAGGGAACAGTTGAATTGGATATGCCAAAAGGCAAAGGATTCACACTAGAAGAAGTCATGCATATTTCTTCAATATAGCAGAATCTTATATCATTAGGTACTCTTAATGCTCGCGGCTGTAGTTACACAACTCGAATTGGAGTTTTGACAGTTTGGGAGAGTCGTCGCAAGGTAATGAAGGATAAGAGGGGGATTGGGCAGGGTCAGCACAGCCTTTACCAGCTTTGTGGGAGCAGAAAATATCGGCCTAGTGTATGGAATCCCGTTGTTCCTAAAGCATCATCTAGTAAGCCGTCACTAGAATTACCGAATCGAGACTGCAATGTTAGAATACCGTTGGAAGGTGGAGAGAGGCTTGATGTAGGTGGAGTTCGTGTAGAGGGTGACACCTCTATAATTACATCTATAAGGGTGTGCCCTTGAAGGGAGCATACAGCTGGAGGAAAATAGATGGAGGTTTGTTCAACTAGCAGGAGAAGCCATAAAAACATGTTGTTTACAAAGCGGAGAAGAAAGGTCTAGAAGAGTTTTAAATCACACAGGTATGGATTCATGCGTATGCAATCCAAGGTGGAGATTATTGAGTTACATACGATGTTGGATAAGAAGACAATAGACGATGGAGGGATCGAGATGATTGGAAACGGAGTGGAGGCGAGAAATAGTCAACGATAGCAACAACAGAAGTTGCGGTCGACCGACCCCTGCGCGAAGTCTTCCAGAGAAGAGGACAGTCAACCGACTTGTTGGTGCGGTCGACCGTTAACCACGCTGATGGATTTCGGGCTTGAGTCTGGTAGATTCGTAAGAACCTCAACTTGCTCTTCAAGTTAGATCGTGTGGCTCTTATCGTAGGGTTACCTCTTATGTATTATTCAATGTCTATAGTAACAATATATTAACTTAGGGTTTATCTCTAGATCTATGTAAACAATTGTAACGTCTCATAAATCCATATGATTTTATTGAGTGTCGAATAGAAGAAGATAGTACTTCATAAAGAAGGGTGCGAGAGTTCACCATTGTAAGCAACATCAAGTTTCAATAGGCTTGAAAGAGGGTCGTTGTGAGAATTGTAATATTCTTGTATCTTCTTTAGTTGAAATAATATCTCGGTTCTTCCTTCGCCGGATTAAGGCGATAGTCCCAACCGGAATAATTCTTGTGTGTTTTATGTAATTGGTGTGATCTAGTTTTGCTTAGTAATTTGTGTTGATTGTGTCAAAGACTCAATAAGATCCTCAAATTCTTACCAGTTAGGGTATAAGAGCAACATTACAGTGACTATCTGTGCACTAATGCATATCTGGTGTGACACAGTCTCCTACTATATCACATCGATTCTCTGAAAGAAAATCATGCCACAGCCGATGATCACTCTCCAAGGATTATCAGGCTTTTAATTTTTCCCATGGGGTGTTGCGGACCAAAGAAAAGTCCATAGGCCCAAACTCCAGTAACCCTTCCCCTCAAGTCCACGGCCCAGAAATTCCAATCCACCATCTTTACTTGGATCTCAATCCCACCCCCAAAATAAAACCATAAAATAATAATTGAATAAGTAGCCCTCTGTGTCTCCCTCACCTCCCTCTCATCGGAGTTCAGATCTCAAACCCAAAATGGCAGGTACGTAATTTCCCTCTTCTTCTTCCTCTCCTCAATTTCCCCCCATATTCCCAAAACCCTAACCCTAACCTTAATTTCTCCACAGATTCCTCTTTCCTCTCTGATAAATCGGCCCCGATCTTCATCGCCGGCCACCGGGGCCTCGTAGGCTCCGCCATACACCGCCGCCTCCTCTCCCTTGGCTTCACCAACCTCCTCACCCCCTCCCACTCCGATCTCGACCTCACCTCCCAATCACACGTCACCTCCTTCTTCGACCTCCACCACCCCCATTACGTCTTCCTCTCCGCCGCCAAGGTCGGCGGCATCCACGCCAACTCCCACTTCCCCGCCGACTTCATCTCCATCAACCTCCAGATCCAGACCAACGTCATCACCGCCGCCTTCCACTCCCAATCCGTCAAAAAGCTCATCTTTTTGGGCTCCTCCTGCATCTACCCCAAACACGCCCCTCAGCCCATCCCCGAATCGGCCCTTTTAACTGGCCCGCTAGAGCCCACCAACGAGTGGTACGCCGTTGCGAAGATCGCCGGCATCAAATTGTGCCAGGCGTATAAGATTCAGCATGGGTTTAATGCTATATCCGCAATGCCGACGAATTTGTATGGGCAAAATGATAACTTTCATCCGGAGAATTCGCACGTGTTACCGGGGCTGATGAGGAGGTTCCACGAGGCGAAGGTAGGGAAGTTGAAGGAGGTGGTGGTTTGGGGGAGCGGGACGCCGCTGAGGGAGTTTTTGCATGTGGATGATTTGGCTGACGCTTTGGTGTTTTTGATGGAGAGGTATGATGGGGTGGAGCATGTGAATGTGGGGAGTGGGAAGGAGGTGAGTATTAGGGAGCTGGCGGAGATGGTGAAGGAGGTGGTGGGGTTTGAGGGGGAGTTGGTGTGGGATGGGACGAAGCCGGATGGGACGCCGAGGAAGTTGATGGATAGCGGGAAGTTGGAGGGGATGGGGTGGAGCGCCAAGGTTGGGTTGAGGGAGGGGTTGGAGGAGACGTATATGTGGTATGTCAACAATGTTGTGGGGAAACAGTAGGAGGAACCACATATGATAGGATGCCAAGTGAGTGATTCTTTACGAAATGCCTTTCATTTGGTATCATGTTATGTTTACGGGATTGTGTAATATTGGTTAGAATTTGAGGTTAATGTTTATGGTGGAATAAAGGGGTTTAAAATGCTATCAAACCATAGGTGTTCCTGCTTTTGATTCGGAGGAAGCGGCATGTCATGTCATTGTATCTGTCCGAATGAGAAATTTGAGAGAGGGGGTTATCTGTACGATACTATATTATGTTACTGTTTATTTGTATTGGAAGAAATGGTCGCATGTGATAGTTTAATTAGTGTCTTAAGTTTATTTGTATTCGAAGAAATTGTCGCATGTGATAGTTTAATTAGTGTCTAAGGGCAAGTCTAATGGTGGGCTTCTTAGGATGTCACAAGCGGCAAGACGGGCAAAAACGAAAAAAATCGGCAGCTAATGGTCGCCGAGAAGTTGGCGTCACAAACAGGGCCGGTCCTGGCCCAGGGCCAACTGGGCGACCGCCCAGGGCCCGCTTCAGGGGAGGGGTCCAATTTTTTTTATAAATATAATAGATTAATGGCCTTATAATTACTATAATGGATTAATGAGTTTGTAATTAATTTTTAGGAGAGGGTCCAATTTAGTAATCTCTCTCTTTTCTAGTGTCACTTAAACTTCTTCAAATTTTTTTTCCAGCCCCTTCATCTTCTTCAAGTTCTCTCTCTCTCATTCTTTCTATCCCCTTCAGGCATTTTCAGATCTTCAAATTGTCAGTTGAGAATTTTCGTTTTTTTTCTTTTACAGAGTTTTTTTTCTTAGCAGGAGTTGTAGTCATGGTGTCTCGGATATCAGAGGCGTAGTTGGAGTTGTTGGTCTTCTTAGCAGGACTGCAGGAGTTGTTTGTTTTCTTAGCACTACTCGGGTAGTTCAGCTATCTCATGTATTTTTTTTTAAAAATTAATAGAATTGAGAATCTCTCTTGTGGGTTTAGGAGGTACTGAGGTAGATCACTCCAACAATAGTATTGTTGATTGATTTTATTGTTAGACCAGCTTAGTGACCAACTGAAATTTGAAGCTTATTTATACGATAAGCTTGATTCCTGGGCCCTGGCCTTATATTTTAGATAAGATGTGATTGATTTTATTTTATTTTTGGCAGGTGCAAGAGTCGCTGTCACTATGTTTAATGAAAATATGGATTATTTAGTGTCATAAAGCAAAACAAAGGTAATCTTTACTTTTCTGGGTATTGTTTTTATGTCCCCCGCCATTATATTATATTTTATTAATATATATAAAAATATTGCGTGTCTATAAAGGGCCCAATTTTTTTTCGCCCAGGGCCTCAAATACCTCATGACCGGCCCTGGTCACAAACGGCTTGCCGTCTGGAAAGAAAAAGATGGGGAAAAAAGATTAAGAAGGTGGAGTACACTGACGTCAGCACACATCCCCCCCCCCCTCGAAATCCTCAACGGCTATATTTTCCGTTTCTCCTATAAATACAACCTCACATTCATATCTTTCTTCACATCCATTTCTTCATTAAAAAAAGAGTAGAAATTTACTTTCAAAAGTTCATTAAATATTACAAATATTTATTATCAAAATAGGAAGATGTTCAAAATGGAGTCACGATGAAGACAAAACTATGTGCAAAGCTTGGGTAAGAGTCACTCTCGACGGCAGAAGTGGTTCCCAACAACCTAAGAAAAATTCTACAGAAAAATTCGAGCAAGATTGAAGAAATTTTGCAGGGTCATCCTTATAAAATCTATAACACTGCCGGATTTGAGAGTAGGTGAAGGTTTCTTGCCACGAGGCTAACGAAATGGCATGAAGCTTTGAGACGTGTTCTAAGGACAACTCAGAGGAGCCATACTTATCTAGATAAGGTAATTATTTTAACAAATTTATTCAAACTTATCCATGTCTTAACAATAATTTTTAATTAATTTGTTTCCGCTTTGTTAGATTGTAGATGTCAAAGCGTGGTACACAAATCAAATGAGTGAAGATTGACACTTAATGCTTGTTGGGACATAGTCAATGGTGTAGACTATGCAGTTAAAATCGGTTTTCAAAACTAATCGGTCTGGGTGCGATTAGTGAGTAATCGGATAATCGGGGATTAAATCAGAAAAATAGTGTGTGTGTGTGTGTGTGTGTGTGTACTAGATTTGCCCGTGGGCACGTGCTTACGGCACATCTTCGGAACGATAAAAAACACGAAAAGCCCTATAAACAGTAAAACATCAATTATGTAGCTCAAGTTTGAATAGTACGACAATAATTAGTTGTAAATAAAAGACCATGTTTCCATTAGTATATGTTGAAAAATAATTATAAATGGGGTGTAAAATCTAACTTCTTAGAACTTTAAGTGTGGAAAATGATGAAATTTAACTGTGGAAGGGATATTTGTTATTTTCAATATAACATATACAATAAAAAAAACATAAAAATTCTGAAAATTTACAAACCTGAAATCTTAAAATTTAAATTTCTAAGTAAATAAAGAAAGAATGGGAGAGAGAGATAGGGAGAGAGAGAAAGAGAAATATGAAAAAGTGAAGAGAGAAGAGAGAAGAGACAGATAGTAATAAAGTAATGAGTTTTTTAGTTTTGGGGGGAAGAATTTGGTTTTGGGGTTTTTTGAAATTTTGGGTGGGGTGAGCCACTTGATAGATTTCTTTGTGTTTTATTAGATAGATATATATATGATCAAGAAAATCTTAAGTTTTGAAAGACAAATTAACACGTGAAATATCAAGTTTAATCAATGTCACTAATTAAGTAAGCATACATGAATGTTGTTCTTATGTTCTTCTGAATTCTCTGCAATCGTTTTACTTTCATGAGTCGACTCTAACAATGAGATTTTTAGTGCTTGGTTAGAATCATTTATCGAGTCTTCAAGGTGTCAAATCTTCTCTTCAAGATGACTAAGAGATGCTCTTGGACTGACTGCCACACACTGACACTATTTTTTTGTATGTGAGAAATTTAATTATAGCAATTTTTGTATGTTTGAGAAAATATTTGTAACAATATTTGTATGTTTGAGAATAGTTGTATGTTTGAGAATAATATTTGTATGTTTGCGAATAATTGTAGTAAAATATTATTTTCTCATATTGAAACGTTTATGCAATATGGCCGATTAATCCCGATTATATCTAAAATCGCCGATTATTCCCGATTAATCCCCAGATTTTCTAAAATTCAATAATCGGTCTAAAACTAATCGGTTATAGGCCGAGTAACGATTAATCGGCCAATTTAATCCGATTTTGACTACATAGGGTGTAGACAAATTCAACAATTTGGTTGAAACTGGATTTGGAGGAGGTCAACAGTTTCCAGTTAGAGAAACTTTGATGGAAACTACTCTGATGAACCCAACTTTGATAGAAGCAAGTCTCATAGATTTGGCTTGCGACGACGATCCTGCACCATTGCTGACACCCACTTTTGCAAGATCTTCAGGAAGGAAGGCTCAAAAAGAGGTTGCTCGAACTAAATGGAAGGCTTCACCGGGCGAGAGCAGGCAAATTGTAGAGGCAATCGAACAATTAGTTGGACGAAGAGAACCAACAACTTGATTGCTGAGTCGATACAATGGGAGAAGGCAAAGTAGAGGAGACAAAAGCAAAGAGATGATCAAGCAAGAGATGATCGATTAATGATGTATGACACCACTATAATAACCCCCGATAAGGCCACATTCTGGAATGAAGGAAAACAAAAAATAATTTGTAATCGTGTTCAATCGGATGGCAATAGTAGTCATGACAGTGCCTACAGCTATAACCAAAATTATGGAGAGGAGGTTTATATTCACCCATGTTTCAGGACGGTTATGTATCCCCCTAGTGTAAATAATGCATGTAATTTGTTTAATTTAAGCTTATTAAATTAAAAAATTTAATTGTCTTAACAAAAATATTTTATTATATGAAATTTAAATGTCTTAATAATAATTTTTACAAAATATGTGTACTGTATAAAATTCTTCAGTGGCGATTGAAATAAATACAACACAAAAATATTTAATCCAAAATAAAAAATGGTTTGTAACGTACCAAGAATGTTTACTTTCTAAAAGGGGAATGACTTGTAACGTGTCTTGCATCCTACCTTTATAGAGAAAAAAAAAATCTTGTGATGCTGGCAAGCCTTGTGACGTATGGATTGTGACGTCACAAGAGGCAAAATCATTAGACTTGCTCTAAGGTGGTACTTATAATATATGATTTATATGATGCTTATAAAAAATTTGCTTGTCAACCGTGTTTATTTACTGAATTTTATCTTTATGCTTGTAATCATTTCTTAAAAGCTATTTGCTAAAGATCTCATTCTTGACGTTTTTAATTGTAATGAGATGTTAACACTTTTATGTATACTTGTGGCAGTGTAGTGTTTGCATAAATGTATAACTGATAAATAAAGTCAAAGTAAAACATCTTAGCATGATAGGATTTCCATACGAAATTAGCCATGTGGTATCTGATAGTGGTGGGATATGAGAACATGAGATGCCTTAATCTTTAGAGTTCCTTCTCAATTTCCTTTGAAAACTTCCATTGTACATATTTTATGTTCTTGAAGATATCTTCATTGTGAAGCTATCTCAATGGTCAATAGTTTTACTTGTTGCCAAAGAAAAGTGCAAGACTTGGTTAATGGTTCAATCAAATTTTTAGTTATACTTGAATGGCAGAACTTGCATGTGCTGTGTAAAATGATTCCTGTAGGAATTTTTGGTTTAGGATTACTTGAACAAAATTTCATGGTGAGATGATCAGGGGAATGTTTTGTTTAGGATTACTAGAAGAAAAACTCGGTTTGAATAATTATGGTTGGCAGGGCCGGCCCTGAGTTCCCGGGGCCCCAATTCGAAATGCCCAAATAATTATTTTTGGGGCTCTTAGTTACTATATATTTTGTTTACGTGCAAAATATGTGCTTACATTTACAAGGGTAGTTCAAATTTGGGGGCCCCTAAAATTGTAAAAATTTTGGGGGCCTGAGGCGGCCGACTCGGCCATGATGGTTGGGGTGGTGAGGTAATTCATAATGTACTTGTATATTGATAGTTTTGGATGACCTTGTAAATAAACTACGCAATGCTTAGAAACACTGGGAGAGATCCCGGCGACATCCCTCCGACGATCTAGTTAGTCACTGTAATAGCAACAGTAGCTAGGGTTCAGATGGGAAAAAGTTTATTACCTGCTGCAGTGTGGAGGGGGTCTGATATTTATAGGCAGGGTAAACGGGTCTGAGACCATAACGGGCCGGGTCAGACCCGTTTTACAGTGACTCGAATCGGACTGAGCCCCACTCTTATTAGTATGTTTTTTGTCTAATTTTATTTCAAATGTTTTCCCTCGTCTTATGAGATTCTTATTTCTGCAGATATGGACAACTCGTAGATCAAAGAGAGGAGGGCGCTGATGAAGAAGAAGAAGGCCGAGAAGGCCGATCAGGCCGAGCACGGGAAGCGCGGCAGGGTCCCTTCCTAGGCGGTTGTGGAGGAATCCCCCAATCGACGTCGAAAATGCACAAGTCCTCCAAACCGGGCCCCAGCTCCAGTAGCCAGAGGGTCACAGAAGTGGTGAGGGGCGCCCCCCACCCGTCGCTCCGTCGGCCGAGAAGCTCGTGGGCGAGGCAGGGCTTTGACCATGGGCTCCGGACTGGGCCATTAAGGTCGGGGACACCGTGTCGGATGGATCTGTGGCCATCGTGATAGTGGAGAAGCTCGCTCCACCTCGAGACCGGAAAGCCCGAGAGTCCAGCTACATGAAGTGGGCTCTGGCGAGCGTGCAGGTAAATTCGTTGGGTAACGATTCTTTTGTAGTTTGTTGATTGTGTCATACTTCCGAGCAAATCTTCTAAGTTGGTTTCCCTTGGTTATAAGCCTGTGTGGAGGGTGCTCAGCTCATGAAGCTGCAGCAACGGGAGTTGAGGACGACGTCTACGCCTTGGCGATGCGGCATGTCAAGCACTTCCACCCGGAGTTGGACCTTAGTGGCTTCCATTACGACCTGGAGGTGCCTAAACTTCCGTTCACTCCCGGGGGTGGTGGTGATGATGATGCTGTGGGAGCCGGCCCCAACCCTGATGCTGCGGGGGCCGACCTTAACCAGGAGTTGTCGGCCGAGGATGAGGTGGGACAGCAGTAGTCCTTGCCATTTTATTTGTTCCTTTTCTACTCTTATTTTTGCAACTGCCGTGCGCGAATGGCCACCGTATTTTTGTAAACTCATTTTTTGATTAATGAAAAGAGTTTTAGCCGAACCTCTTGACTTGAATGATTTTTGGATTTTGGGTTTGATTTTTGGCCAAGTGCAATGGCTCGGAGTGATATTTTTTTGTTTGTTTGCCAGATAGACGCGACCCTGAGGGTAGATCTTGGTGGTGCGGAGTTGAGCCGGCTAAGGGGTGAGATCTCAGCCGTAGAGTTTGCTTTGACCCGGTGCCGTAAGGAGGCTCGCGACCGAGAGGTTGTCGTCCAATACTTTATGGATAAGTCAAAGGGACTTAGCCTGGAACTGGCGCGATTCAAGAAGCTAATAGCCGACCGTGACTTGGGCAGTATGGGAGTCCAATTTTCGATGGCTAGTACTTCCGCTCAGCGACCGTCGTCTGAGTCATTTCTTTGCAAGGTTATTGTGGAGAAGGAGTTGGAGGTGCAGCGGTATAAGATAATGCTCGGGATGTCGGGGTTCCGATTCGTCTCCTTTGGTGGCGCTCGTCCTTCTGCCGGTGCTTCGTTGTCGACCCCGAGGATTGGGCCGGCGAGGCATTGTAATGCGCAGAGCTCGGTCGTCGGTGGGTCTACCTTGGCGACACCGAGCGATCCGGTGAATGAGCCAACTCGATCGGCTGGCCTTGAACTTGTATGTATCAATCCTGCGGCCTCGACACAGGAGCCCTAGGCCGAGTTTTCGATTTCCAAGGATAGGTCCTCGACGTCCGGGCCGAGTTGGGGTTCGAGCCGAAGGGTGATGATGAGGACAAGGGATCCTGGAGGCCTGGCAATGGAGGACGTTTCATCTTCCATTGTCATTAATGGCTATCGGACATTTCGACTTTTCATGCCATAAATGCGCATTACCTGAGGGCTATATAACCCTCACCCCCTCATCAAAAATTTTTCTCACTTCATCGTGAGTTCTCATCGCCGGTGGCTCTCCTGCGGGTAACGGCGATGAGTGTTGTTTGTCCCCAGTTGCCATGGGTGAAAGGTGAGCCGACCTCGGAGTGCGGGGCTCTGGGCGCTTGTCAAAGGCAAGTACCTTAAATAAAACTTTTGTCTGACGATCTTGTGACCAGTGCCTCTCCTGCCACCGTCGGACAGTTCAGGGTAGGGCTGGCGAAGGCTGCTCTACCCCTGGCTATCGGCGGGTGAAAGGCGAGTTGACTCGTGGTCCGGGGTTTGGTGGTTCTGGCCGTGGGTGAGGGTCATAACTCTAAAAGAAATTTTCCAGCGAGCGGTTAGCGGGAGTTCAAGCCGATGGTTTAAGACTTGATTATTTGACGAAACCCTCATAGGTGCTCAAAGTCCAAGCCGAGCGGCGAGGGCGTAGGGGGTTGAAGAACCCCTCGTAGGTGAATCCGAGCCGAGGGCTAGGATTTGGGGGACCTGGAAATCCCTTGTGGGTACTCGAAGTCTAAGCCGAGCAGCGAGGACGTGAGGGGTTGAAGAACCCTTCATAGGTGAATCCGAGCCGAGGGCTAGTAGTTGAGGGATTGAGAAATCCTTCGTGGGTGCTCGAAGCCCAAGCCGAGCGGAGAGGACGTGAGGGGTTGAAGAACCCTTCGTAGGTGAATTCGAGCCGAGGGATAGGAGTTGAGGGATTGAGAAATCCCTCGTGGATGCTCGAAGTCCGAGTCGAGCAACGAGCACCACCAGCTTGTGAGAAAGCTAGGTCTTTGCTCGAAGTCAATGGCGAGCGTCGAGCATCTCTGGTTTGTAAGAAAACTAGTGCCTTGCTCGAAGTCACTGCCGAGGGTCAAGCGTCCAAGCTTGTGAGGAAGCTAGGTCTTTGCTCGAAGTCACTGCCGAGCGTCGAGCACCTCTAGCTTGTGAGTGTCAACAAAAATTTGAGCAAAAACAAAAAAATGGGAAGAAATAAGATTGCACTACATTCATTCTACAATTTTATGTTTACACAAACGGGGTGGCACGTACTGCCGATTACAAAAGATTGGTTACACAATCTCAGTTACACAAGAAGTGTAGTCCGGTTACAGAAGAAGTCTAATCCTCTCCCTCGAGGAACTTGATGAGGTGCTCTGCATTTCAGGGCCTCTTGACTACCCTGCCCCCCAAGTCTTCGAGTCAGTACGTGCCGGGGCGTACAACTTCGGAGACCTTATATGGGCCCTCCCAGTTGGGGGCCAGCTTTCTCTTCTTGTTGGGGTCAGAAATTGCTAGTTTCCTGAGCATGAGGTCGCCTTGCTTGATGTTGGTGGGACGAACCTTTTTGTTGTAGAATCTCTCGATCGGTTGATATATGCTTCTTCTGACGGCAGACTTTTCTCTGACCTCGTCGATCAGATCCAAATTGGCTCTGAGGTCGGTTGAGTTTGTCTCCTCGTTGAAACCCATGATCCTGGGCGAGGGGAGCCCAATTTCCAAGGGGATGTCTGCCTCGGTTTCGTAGGTTAGGTTGAATGGTGATTCGCCCGTGGGTATTCTCTAGGTTATTCGGTGCTACCAAAGAACACTCGGTAGCTCCTCGACCCATACTCCCTTGGGAGAATTATCCAGCCGTTTCTTAAGCTCGTCAAGGATTTGGCGATTGGCGTTTTCTGCCTGGCCGCTTGATTGGGGGTGAGATATCGACGAGAAGCGCTGCTGGATGCCAATGTCTCCGCAGAATTTCTAAAAGTTCTTGCATGCGAATTGGGTTCCGTTATCGGTTATGGGAACCTATGGGATCCCAAACTAATAGATGATGTGCTTCTTGAAAAATTGCTGAGTTTGATGCTCTGTGATCGTGGCCAGGGGTTCCGCCTCGATCTATTTGGTGTAGTAGTCATGGATACCACCATGACCCGTCTTTGGCCTGTGGCTTTCGGGAAGGGGCCGACCACATGGCAAAGAGGGTCGGGCTGGCCAGCGACTTGAGGTTGGCTTGCGGAAGTCGTTTCACCGAAGAGAATCTCCGGCAAGGGTCGCACCTTTTGACAAGGTCCCGGGCGTCTTCCTCCTTGAGTTGCATCTACCGACTTGTTGGGTTCAAAAACCAAGGTTGGTGCCAACCCCCTCCTCGGGTTGCCTCTACAAGCCTGACGGGTCCAAACGGCAATGTTGGCGCTAACCCCCTCCTCGGTAGGGGTGGCAACTGGGCCGGGTCAACCGGCGACCCACCCGCGACCCGGCCCACGAACCCGGCCCGGTTAAGGCTTTAGCGGGTTCGGGTCAAACCCGGTGAACAGTACCGGGTCGACCCGGGTCGCTATTTATGCGAATTGGATTCGCGAAACCCGGCCCACGAACCCGGTCAACCCGCGAATTGGACCCGCCAACCCGCGGGTCGACCCGCGAATTTTGACCTCCGACCCGTGAATTCAACCCGCGAATTGAACCCGCGGGTCGCCCCGTTGGGTTTGGTGCCGTTGGGTTTATTAGCCGTTGGATCCTTCCGTTGGGCTTGGGCCGTTGGGCACGGCAGCAGCAGCAAACGGCTCTTAGAGCCGTTGCTTGCTGCTGGTGTTCTTTTTTTTTTTAATTTTTTTTTTGTTTTTACCCAATTCTAAGCCTATAAATAGCCCCCAAAAATCTCCAAAAAAATCACACCTCTCTCTCTTACTCTCTCTACTATTATACATCAAAAAAAAAAAAGAACAATTGTAGTAATCATCAAACAAGTGTACAAGGAGGCGTATACACGATCAAATTTCGGTCGTATCGGAGAACAAAATTCAACGTCTTCAACGTCTTCAACTCTCTTCAACCATCGACTCAAATCTACTTCAACTCTTCATTTGCGCAATCGGCAAAGCGCTCCTCCATCTTTTCTATTATATTCTAATTTTCACGGTTTTTTTTTATACGCGTATTCCACGGTGAACGGTATCAAAATATCTCTATCTCTCTTGTTGTTTTTTTTTTTCGTTGTAGTTAAAATTATTGTTTGTTTTTTGAACTTCTCTATCTTAACCCTCTTGTTTTGTAGTTTTTTTTTGTATAATTCACCGCTTCTACATTGTAGATTTTATTTACATACCACATTACTACACTATGTCTAGATCACGCGGTAGCGGTCGTAGCGGACAAGATTCTTCCTCATCTTCACGTAGGCCACCAATTGTCCCAATTATTGAGTCCGCCCAAGATTACATTGATCCTACTATGGAACAATGGGGTACACACGACATGGATGTTGTAGGTAACATTCAAGTAGAAGAAGAAGAACAACAACAACCCGAAACCACACAACCCCGTAGTAGTAGGAAAAGTAGAGGAGAAACTAGCGATTGGCACAAGTTTTATGAGTATATCCCGGACGAAAATATTCCGGGTGTAGGTGTGAAAATGTGTAAATCATGTGGTAAACAATACAAATTCAAGAAGGGTGACGGAACCGGTACACTTAGTAGACACATACAACATAATCACAAAGAACTTCTTGATCAAATACAAGGCCAACAAAAAATTAATCCTAGGACCGGTCAAGTAGATAGCCACCCTTATGATCCCGAACTCGTTCGTCGGGAAATGGCCCGATTAGTCATTAAGGAAGAGTTGCCATTTTCCTATCCCGAGAGTAAGAACTTGGAAAATTTTAATCAAACGGCCTTAAACCCTCATTTTAAAAGAATTCCGAGAAATACTTGCAAATCGGATTGTTTTAAAATGTACGTTGAAATGAAGGACGCGTTGATTGCAATTTTATGGAGTTTAACTTGTAGGGTTAGTTTAACTTCGGATTGTTGGACGGGTGTCAACAATATTCCAACAATGGGAATAACCTGTCATTGGATCGACAATGATTGGATTCTTCAAAAAAGAATCATATCACTTGCGGCGTTGCCATATCCCCATAGTGGTTCTGAAATAGCAAACCGTATTATAGAAATTTGTGATGTTTTTCATATTCGCGATAAAATTATGGCTATTAGTTTTGATAATGCATCTAACAACAATGTAGCAATTACTACTTTAAAATCTGTATTAAACCCTCCAGCTGACAATATTTTTCATGTTAGATGTGCATGTCATATTATAAATTTATGTGTTCAAGATGCATTAAAAATAGCTGATCCATATATAATTAAAATTAGAAATTGTGTACATTTCATTGCATTAAGTCCAAGCATTTTACAAGAATGGAAAGCTTGGTGTAGGGTTAGAAATGTTCCTTTTAGAAAATTTCCAAAGGATGTTAGACACCGATGGAATTCTACTTTTGATTTATTGAATGTTGTCACCGATTATAAAGCAGTTGTAAATGATTTTTGTATCGCAAAAAATATGCACAATTTTGAAATGACTCCGCCCGATTGGTATTTTGCCGAAGCTTTGTTGAAATTTTTAGAACCTTTTAAAACCACAACTTTAAAGTTTTCAAAAACATATGAATCTACTTCTAGTAGCATTTTTATTGAATTAGTTAGCATGATGCAAATATTTAACGAAATGTTAAATGATCCCTATATTAGTGACATTGTAATACCTGCATTTCAAAAAATTTTGAAATATTATTTTCCTCCTCCTATGTTGATTTGTGTTGCTACTGTTATGGATCCTCGTATCAAATTAGAAGGTACGAAGAATTTGATAGAAATGTTTTTTGCATGTTTAGATGACAATGTAGAATTAACAATTGATTGCGCTACTTTTTTAGTTCAGTTTGAATCTACATTAAATAACTTGTATGATTATTATGATAGACGTTTTGCTTCTAGTAGTACAACTTCTGCAGTTAGTTCTTCTTCTGGTAGTTCTAAAGGTAAAAGTAAAATTGGTGATAGAACATTTAGTCTACTTGAACAAATTCAGTCTAAAAAACCTAGGACTAATCAACCAAATGAATTAAATTGGTATAACCAACAGGATACTGAGCCTACTCTTTCCCCACTAGATATTTTACAATGGTGGAAAGAACATGAACACACTTTTAGTATTCTGTCTATTATGGCTAAAGATTTGCTAACTCCTCCTGTCTCTACAGTTGCTTCTGAGAGTGCATTTTCTACAAGTGGCAGGGTTCTATCTGATTACAGAAACCGGTTGAAGCCCGAGGCGTTGGAGATGCTCGTTTGCACAGAAGACTGGCTGAAGGCTGAAGATAGGACGCAAGGGAAAGCACTATCAAGTTCTACAAGTGGGAGCAACTCGCCCGAAGAACAACAACAACAACAACAATAGCTTTTCATCTTGTTTTAAATTAGAAAAATTGTAGTCAATTAAAATTGTACATAAGAAATATGTTATTGTATAAAACTTATTTGTGAATTGAATTTTTCATTTCATTTCGTTATAAATTGTTCAAACTGTATCACTTAAATTCGTATGAATAAAATTTCAAAATTTGTTGTCAATTTCACTCTTTCAATCTTATTATTATTATTGTCACGATTTTTTTTGTTTATTAGTATTATTACTTACTTAGTATTATAATTAAACATTATTTGGGGATATTTGATTCAATTTGAAGAATTGTAGTATTATTACTTATTAGTATTATTACAAAATTTAGTGAATTACATACTTAGTATTATAATTAAACATCATTTGGGGATATTTGAAGAATTGTAGTATTATTACTTATTAGTAGTAATGTAGTATTACTTACTTAGTATTATAATTTTAAACTACCAAAAAAAATTACTTACTTAGTATTACTTACTTACTTACTTAGTATTACTTACTAAGTATTACTTACTTAGTATTACTATTACTTACTAAGTATTACTTACTACTTAGTATTACTTACTTAGTATTATAATTTTGAAGAATTGTAGTATTATTATCACTTATTAGTAGTAATTACTTACTTAGTATTACTTACTTACTAAGTATTACTTACTTAGTATTACTTACTTACTTACTTAGTGTTATAATTTTGAAGAATTGTAGTATTATTATTACTTATTAGTAGTAATGTAGTATTACTCACTTAGTATTATTATTATTAGTGATGTAGTATTACTTAGTATTACTTCAATTTAAGCTACCACAAAAAAAAAAAAAAAAATATATATATATATATATATATATATATATATATATTATTAAACGGGCCAACCCGCGGGTCGACCCGGCCCAACCCGGGTTGAGCCCTAAAGGGTTCACGGGTTGGGCGGGCCACCCAATTAAGAATCTGACCCGGCCCGGCCCGGCCCGTATAATACCCCAACCCGGCCCGGCCCGCCTACCCAAGCGTGCCAACCCGCACGGGTTGGGCCCGGCCCGGCCCGGTCGACCCATCTGCCACCCCTACTCCTCGGGTCACTTCTATAAACTTGTCGGGGGCCCAAACGGCAAGTTCGGCATCCATCTCCTTCCTCGGGTTGCCTCTACAAGTCTTTCGGGTCCAAACGGCAGGTCGGCACCAACTCCATCCTCAGATCGCCTCTATAAACTTGTTGGGCTCAAACGGCAAGTTATGCATCCATCTTCCTCCTTGAGTTGCCTCTATCGACTTGCTGGGCTCAAACGACAAGGTCGGCGCCAACTCCCTCCTCAGGTCGCCTCTACAAGCCTGTCTGGTCCAAACGGCTAGGTCGGCGCCAACCCCCTCCTCGGGTCGCTTCGATAAACTTGTCGGGCTCAAACGGAAAGTTCGGCATCCATCTCCTTCCTCAAGTCACCTCTACAAACTTGTCTGGCTCAAATGACAAGTTCGACATCCAACTGTCCCCTAGAGCTGCTTCCTAAACTCACAAGATTTAATCTAGGAGGTGGCAATACAAAGAGAGTGCGAGTCAAGACGAAAAAACTTGGAAAAACCTTATCAACCTTCCCGTACAGGAGCGAAGCTCCCCAGTGAAGAATTTTATCTTCTTAGCCTCCCCGGAACAAAACTCCTTTCGTAGTTCCCTGGTGCCGAAGCTCCTATTCGTAGCTCCACGGAAGTGAAGTTCCTCTTCGAAGCTTCCCGATGGTGAGAACACCCCGATGCCGAAGCTCCTATTCGTAGCTCCACGAAAGCGAAGATCCTCTTCGAAGCTTTCCAATGGCGAAAACACCCCGGTGCCGAAGCTCTTCTTCTCATATTTCCGGAGACAGAGACATTGTGAGCCAGTTTCGACCCTAAAGATGGACAATTAGTTAAACCAAATCTGAACAAAAGTTGTAGATCCTAGAGTCATCTTTGAAACGAGTGGTCATACGCCTCAATCGGACCTCTGTAGCACCGGAAATGTCAGTTTGACTGCAGATATCCTCTTCTTAAACTTTCCGTAGGCAGAGGCATTGTGAGCCGGTTTCAACCCTAAAGATGCACGATTCGTTAAACCAATTCTGAACGAAAGTTGTAGAACTTAGAGTCCTCTTCAAAACAAGTGGTTATACGCCCCGATCGGAGCTTTGTAGCACCGGGAAAGTCAATTGCAATGTAGCTGCTGAAAAGAAAAAAAAATATCAAAGAGTCAAAAGTCAACACTGACCAAGTCAAAGTTGACCTTGTCAACGATGACGTGTCGTAGCTAGATTCCACCACGTGGCAGCAGGCCCCACCCTGCTCCCCAGCGCCAAACTGGGGAGGGCGAGAACCGGGGAGGTTGATTGCTTTGGCTTTTATGACAGTTCGATTTCCTCAAGATCCACGCTCATCGCGATCGACAATCCAGATTAACTCAGGTATTTTTTATTATTTAAAATTCATTTTCTTATTATAAAATTCCAAAAAATAATTAAAATTCGAAAATTATTTTTAAAATCTGAAAAAAAAATTGAAAAACTCTAAAAATTAATTAAAATTTCAGAATATTATTTTTAAATTCTGAAAAATAATTATTACTTTAGAAAAAATATTTTAAAATTTCGGAAATTAATTTAAATTTCGGATTAATTATTTCAAAATTTTGAAAATTATTTTTTTTTAAAAATCCGAAAATTACTTTAAAAATATCTAAAATATTTTTAAAATTCTGAAAAAAATTAAAAATTCAGAATATTATTTTTAAATTCTAGAAAATAATTATTACTTTAAGAAAAGTTATTTAAAAATTCTATAAATTAATTTAAATTTCTGATTAATTAATTAAAGAATTCTGAAAAATAATTAAAAATTCATAATATTATTTTTAAATTCTGAAAAATAATTATTACTTTAGAAAAATTATTTTTAAATTCCGGAAATTAATTTGAAATCCAGGTTAATTAATTAAAGATTCCTAAAAGTTATTTAAAATTTTTGAAAAATCCGGAAAATTCCCAAAAATTCAGAAAATTATAAAAATAATTCTGGATACTCTATGAAGTCAGAACAACGCTGTTACACCCCAAGCTAGATTCAAACGTCCCCGAAGGATCCGATAAGTTTTGTTAACCATTATACACGGGCGAACTACTCAAAGGCTGTAAAACTCAGTCTTCGGGAGTGGGGGGCTTGTGATATGGGTAAAAACAGAACAAAATCGGGACCGTCCAAAGCGGGCACGGATCTTAAAGCTCTCAAGGTTAAACGATAATTTCAGCAGATACAGGTCCGATAAGATAAGCTAGACCGTTTTCAAGCCCAGTTACCCAATCCCAGCCTGTAATAGGGACTGTTACAACAGCCCTGTCGCAAAGGTGTCTGGATTCATCGAACCTAGTTTAAGCCCTATATTCCTACGGGGTAACTGATTCTATCCACCCATGTACAAGAGAGAGTTTGAAAATTCTATCTCTTCATCAAGAGAGGAGTCCAGACTCGATCTCTTCATATAGATGGCATAACCGACTCCATCCAAACACCGGAAAGTAGAGATAGATGAATATCTTGAAACTGGCCCCCCTCAGCGACTATATATACCTTGAGACCTCCTCAGAAACAAGGTAACTGCAAACTATGCTATCAAAACCCACATAACTTCGAGTTTCTGACTTTGTTGTCGGAGGATCTGTCGCCGGGGCCACCCCCAGTGTTTCAGACTTGTTTTGCAGGTCTAGATGAGCGATTTCAGCCGTCCTTAGCGATTAGATCGCGGAGTCAATAGCAGCTTTTTGGCGGTCAAAATCAATAAATAGCGAAGGTTCGATCTTTACTCTTTTTGTTTCAAGAATTCACGTATCTGTTTGCTCCTACACAGAAATAAGCAGTTGTTGGTCCTTTATACTTAATTTGGCCTCACAATTATAGGCTAAAAGCTAATTTTTTTTTTTTACTTTTGATGGCTTCTCTCTATTCGTCTTATACTTATTATTGGAATATTGGAGGGATTGCTACAATTGTTCTTAGTTATTGTGATTCACACACTATATTCGGTTTGTCTTATTTTTCTTGAGACTTGGATGTTTCTCACTATTAAATGAAACCACTTCTCTTCTGTCAGCCAGACTCAGTTGATCGATCTTTTAAGAAAATCTGTATTCGGATGGGGGATTGTGAACCCTGAGTAGTTAGTTCAGTTTATGCAAACATAGGTTTGCCTGACCTGACTCATATGGGATGAATTTCTTATGAAGTGAAGTCTTCATTTTTCTAATTAATAACTACCGTATGTAAATCAAGACTAGAAACATAACTATAACAATATAGAAAGCTGCCGAACATGTAGCTTCTGAATTTGTCACGAGGGTCTGTCTGAATTGATTAAATCCACAGAAAACACTATAATATATCAAATAATTTCAAGTTTAATCATTGATACACCAACAACCAGAACATTTAAATAGATAATAAGACAAAATCCAACCAACTGACAACTATGATTATGTTACAAGAGAGATCACTATAACGGACGGAATTCCTAACAAAAGAGGGACGACTCGATTTAATGCTCTAAGAAACATTGTGTAACAATAGCTTTGGTCATGCTTCGTCCCTACACTAAAATATATAATAACAGTGAGCATGAAGCTCGGCATACATTTGGAGGTAATCGGAAGTCTCTTTTAACTATCTATATAATAAATTACAAAGAAAGCTATCAAGTGGCTCTCATTCAATCTTCCCTAAAATCAATGGTTTAGATTGATTTTCACAAAACATATTTTCCTGTCCAAAATTTCAAATCCCAAAATTAAATTTTCCCCCCCAAAACTAAAAAACTCATTACTTTATTACTATTTCTTTCTTCTCTTCACTTTTTCATAATTCTCTCTTTCTCTCTCTCCCTCTCTCTCTCCCATTCTTTCTTAACTTAGATATTTAGATTTTAAGATTTCAGGTTTGTAAAATTTTTAGAATTTTTATACTTTTTTTATTGCACATATTATATTGAAAATAGCAAATATCTCTTCAGCAGTTAATTTTCAACATTTTCCACCCTTAAAGTTCTAAAAAGTTGGATTTTGCACCCTCATTTATAATTATTTTTCAATATATACTAATAGAAACATGGACTTTTATTTACAACTAATTATTGCCATACTATTCAAACTTGAACTCATAATTGTTGTTTTACCATTTACAAGGTTTTTCGTGTGTTGTATCGTTCCGAAGACGTGCCATAGGCACGTGTCCACGGGCAAATCTAGTAAATATATATAGCACACCAAAATCAATGGTCTAGATTGATTTTCACAAAACATATTTTCCTGTCCAAAATTTCAAACCCCAAAATTAAATTTTCCCCCCCAAAACTAAAAAACTCATTACTTTATTACTATTTCTTTCTTCTCTTCACTTTTTCATAATTCTCTCTTTCTCTCTCTCCCTCTCTCTCTCCCATTCTTTCTTAACTTAGATATTTAGATTTTAAGATTTCAGGTTTGTAAAATTTTTAGAATTTTTATACTTTTTTTATTGCACATATTATATTGAAAATAGCAAATATCTCTTCAGCAGTTAAATTTCAACATTTTCCACCCTTAAAGTTCTAAAAAGTTGGATTTTGCACCCTCATTTATAATTATTTTTCAATATATACTAATAGAAACATGGACTTTTATTTACAACTAATTATTGCCATACTATTCAAACTGGAACTCATAATTGTTGTTTTACCATTTACAAGGTTTTTCGTGTGGTGTATCGTTCCGAAGACGTGCCATAGGCACGTGTCCACGGGCAAATCTAGTAAATATATATAGCACACAAAATATCAGTATGCACCCATGAAATTCTTAGGTAAATGAACATGAAATCCTAATTAACTTTGTTGGCTTGAGGTATTCGCCAAATCTCTAATAATAATATTATAATGGAAGAGTTGGGATTGTCATTTGTAGACATTCAACCATTTAATCTCAACTATTCACTTTTAAGTGGAAGTTATATTAACCATTCATTTACTCAACTGTTGTTAGTTACCATAATATCCTCAAAGTTCAAATTTATTTATAACATAATTATTTATAAAAATACCTGTAACACCCAAAATTTTAAACACAGGTAATTCGTAGCAAAAATATGATCTTTTACTTTAAATTTGTACAAAAATACAAGGAATTAAACTTTTTTTTTACAACATCATTCTTTACACCAACACAGCGGAAATAAATAAGTACAGTACATATATGATAATGAAAGATCTTGTGACATCTCTCACAGTGACTTCAAATCCATGCCAAAACTAATCCTGCAACTAAAAAACTGTGGGCACGTCAGTTGCATACAACTGACACAATGCTATAATATAGCGATTCTTCTATTTTAGCAAACATAAACTTGAACGCGAAACAAAAATGTGGAAGTGACTATCCTAAACATGTCAGTGTATGATATGAACTTAATGCCTAATAGACATTACACTACGATAATACTAATGCACACTTGTTCAAATTCTATGCATCCCATACTATATAGGTCCGAGGGCAAGTCCTTATCGTACTCCTCATTACATGGTTCAATCCCTCGTTATGAAATCCTACGACGGTGATGAAAACAAGATTTAGACATTCCACAAATATAGGTTTCATTTCCGGAGTACATCCGCCCGACCATACAGATTCCTCATCGCGCAAACATCCTGTAAGCGTTTCTCTAGCTCAGAACACTGGACATTTGTCTCCCTTTCACCCGACTATACATAATCCCGGAGTACATTCGCCCGATTATTCACAGTCCCAGAAGTAATTGAGACTCATCTCACATAAAACTCGCAGTCCCGGAATACATCCATCCGACTGTAACCATAGCTCTGGAATACATCCGCCTAACCATGTTGAGCCCAGTCCCGGAATACATCCGCCCGACTGTAACCATTGTTCCGGAATACATCCACCCGACCATGTTGAGCCTAGTCCCGGAATACATCCACTCGACTGTAATTATAGTTCCGGACTACATCTGCCCGACTATATAGAGCCGACCCACTCACGTTTGCTCCAGATTTATCACATCTCCTTTTCTAGTGTCTGTCCTTAAGTTCAAACATAACAATAATATCACCTAAAGCTAGCTTACTCACCAGACTTAAATCAAACACTGAGAATGTTAGCCCACACTGGCTACTTCTCAAAGAGAAATTTAACCCACACTGGCTATTTCTAAAATTTTTACATATCATAACCTGCCGGCATTCTGGGTCTCGCTCAGTCTTTAGAATCCAACCGTCTCAACACAGAGATCAACTAGGTTACATCTAACCTCTTATAAAAATTTTCATTTATTAAACATCTTTTAACTTCTTTAATCCATTCTCTTTGCTATTATCAATCATGAAGTAACCAACTTCTTATAGCAACATTCAATAACACTTGATGAATTAAAACCCTTTTAAACACCACATGATTAATACTCCAAATTTATCCTTTAAATCTTCTCCTAAGCAGTTAAAATCCTCGATTACGCCCGATTAATTCCTGATTAATCGCTAATCGGAGGCTATAAGCGATTATTTTGTTAGCAATTTATAATATTTAAATAGTTAGCGATTTAATTGGGTATAATCGGCCGATTTTAAGTGGCCGATTAACCAATTAAATCTCCTCTAATTTTCATTCTCGTTTGTATTATTTGGGCTCAATTTGGCCCAAACTTAAATCCAAATTCAAAATTCAAACTCCTTCTTGTCCTCGCACAAACCCAAACCTGACATGTTGCCGCTCTCTTCTTCTTCCTTGCGTAAACCCAAACTCAAACAGATTCTCTTATTCCTCAAGCAAACCCAAACCCGACCCGTCATCGCTCTCCCTGCATTGTCGCATACTTGACCCGACCCGCATCTGTTGCACCTCCTCCTCTTACTGCTCACGCTGCTCCTCCCTGATTGTTCTTGTTTGATGCAAACTAGCACTGTCACATTTACCCTAGACCCGGATCCGACCAGGACCCGACCCGGACCCGGCATTGAACCAGAATCGACCTGATCTATACGGGTTCGGGTCCGGATCCTAAAATAAGACCCGATGCACTTTCGGGTCCGGGTCCGCTCAAAATAGAACCGACCCGGACCCGTTAAAAATACCCCCAAACATATAGAATTTGAATAATATGGTTATAGTAATATACATATAAAAGTAATTGTTTAAGATAGATGTGTAAATATAATATTAATTCATTTACTTAAGTGCAAAAATTGTTGGAATCGTAGGGTATCGAGTGCAAAATACTTAAGTGTAAATATTTATTCTCTACTACCGGACCCGACTGGTAATTTTTTTTAACTAGGACCCGGACCCGGTTCTTGCAAGTCCGGGTCCGGGTCCAATTTTTGGACCCGTAAGGTACCGGATCCAGGTCCGTGTAGTAGTTGCCCGACACGATAGGACCCGATACCAGCTCTAAATGGAACCGACCAGCAAGCCCAGCCCGATCTATATCGAGAATTCAAACTCAGCTCAAACCAAGTATTCCCTTCTTTTTCTCTAGAACTATATGTTCCTATTTGATAATCTCATAATAGTTTTATGTTAGGATTTAGGATTGCTACATAATGAGTATATATATATATTTTAATTTATATATATATAACAATTTTTTCGATTTAATCCCCAATTATTTTTCGATTAACCGATTAACCACTAATCGCTCCTAGACCAATTAGTTCCAAAAAACGATTTTAACTGCCTGATTACCTCTTAATTTCTCATAAGGTACATATTACTAACATTCCAATTTTATACGTGGTAAAAGTTTTAGGACAACTATATAAAAGACATCGACCCATTGGTATTGAAAAAATCATATAAATTTCAATATTACTCCAAAAATAGATTTATTAGTTTCATAGGAATCATAAATGAGTCTACTACAACTTTGTAGTGAAGAACATCTAAAATCATCCTCAATTTCTTCATCTAAATTCATTTGCAAAACAGTAGGTTCAGAATCCGAAAACTGCAGCTCATACTACTTGTAAAAATCATAGAAAATTCTATACTTCATGAAACTTTGTGTTCTTTATATCAAATTAAAGGTATACAAGTCTAATATAACTTTGTCTTTATAAGTTTCCCCAAAATATTATTTCTATAAACCTGAATTCTTCGAAATCTACAGTAGGGTCGAAATGTTATACAGACTGCCACTGTTCGATCTTGTAAAAATCATTATAAATTCTGTTATTCATGAAAAATTGATTTCTTAGACTCTAAAGAAAGTTTAACGAGTCTATTTTAACTTCTTAGTTTTTACTTTTCTCAAAATACTTCATCTAAGATGCCGAAATGATCAAAATCCGAAATGTATACGAATTTTCAGCAATTAGCCCACTGTCAACTAGTCCTAAGTTTGTATTTTATTAAAATAGTAAACGACATTCAAATATTATGAAATTTTAAGGAGATGTTCTTGACATATACGAGATGGTCCTATAAAAATTTTAGGTCTAGATTCCATCTAGTTTAATAGTTATGATTTTTTGAAATACAACTAGAACTTAAAACAGAACCTTATGAAAATGCTCCCAAATCTGTCATATCATAATTTCACACCTTCAATCAACAACAAATAATTCAAACATGAATAATCAATTCATATAAATTATCATGCATCTAACAATTCATACATATCTAGCATTTTGCTAATAAAACTATATTAGAAAGTTGGAGAAACACTCACCTCAAAAAACTCCTAGTAGTTGAACTCCTTAGCAAAAGCTCCAAGAGACTTCACAAGCAAAACCCGCAAGCTTCTATGTCAACCCCGAAAGTCAAAAAAAAATAGCAAGTTCCCCTCTCTTGAGTCTCTCTTTTGTTTGATTTATTTTTGTGTTCATTTATGGCTAATAGTGAGCAGGTATTTATATGGGTATTTAGGAGGTGGTTTAAGTAACTAACTCTCCACAACCTATTCACATGCCCACTCACACACCCACTCACCCCGCTCACTCTTATATGCAGCCATTTTTGAACGAGTGCACATTGCACGTGTGCACGTGTGCACGTATTTTGTACACTTTTCATTTTATTATTTATTTTCATAAGATTCTCTTATTTTTATTATACTCTTATTTTATTATTTATTTTCATTTTAAAACCGCTTCTTTAATAAATAATTATATTATTTTTCTAAACAAAAATTTAGTATAATTTTCTTAAATTAATCTTAATGAAACTTTCACGTGTATAGTAGAAAAAACAAGTGTAATGCACGTGTGGGAAAAAAACTTTAAAATGGATATTTCACGTAAACTAGTTTAAGATAAAAATAAAATAAATATATTCACTTCATCTTTTATTTTGAAAAAGGATACGACCAACATGTGCACTGAAAACACGTGCGTTGCACGTATCAATACAAAAATAAATTTGAGAGAACGAAAAAACATTCATAATTAGACAAAATACAAAATACGCAGAACATTTATATTAATAATGTTACAGATATTACACGTAACCGTAAAATATATGTAATCGACACGTGCATTGAAAATACGTGCACTGTACGTAAAAATCCAAAGATTAAAATAAATGTTTAAGTTGGCTCAGAATAGGATAAAAATGATTTTTGAGAAGACGGAAAAGGTATAAATAATTGAAATGCAGAAATACGTAGGACATTTATATTAAAATACGTTACGGATATTACTCGTAACAGTACAAGATACATGTGCGTAACACCCGTAGGTAAAATTGTCATAACTCAATTTTGCGGGGTGTTACAATACCACTCATATAAAATAAAAGTTTGTGCCACAAAGGGTAATTTTTAAAAAGTAAGTATGAGTAAATGAATGTCTCCGGTTCGAGACCAGATTACGTCTTACTATGTGTTCTATAAAATAAATAAATAATTGATTAGAACGTGCATCGCATGTGCAGGTTACTAGTAGTTTTAATTTAAAAGACTATCTCCACATAATGTAAACTAAGTAGTTCACATCTTAGGAGTAGTTTCATAAGGAGTAGAAACACTATTGGAAATTAATTTTTGAGCAGAAACATTGTTTATAGCTTTGTTTAGAGCATCCACACTCGTTAGCTAAATATGCTTTTGATGCATTATTTCCACAAAATGTCGTTGCAGCCGTTAGCTATATATAATCATTTTTAACCTTTTCGCTACAGTAAAAAGGCAAAAATGGCTTTGGATATAGCAATATGCATATTATGAGTGACGGAATATCATGTTTTGTCTGCATTATTTAATTAATTTTTAAATCATTGGACGTTTTTATAACATTTTTTAGGGATTGGACGAAACATGATGTTTCGTCTGACAAAATTCGATTTTTTAAATTTAAAAAAACTTAGAAAAAAGGAAAAAACCCACGTCGTCCTTTTTCTGAGTTTTTTTAATTAAAAAAATCGAATTTCGTCGGAAGAAACATAATGTTTCGTCCAGTGGTTTTTTTCAAAATTTTGGAAAATTTTGGAATTCTATGGGGTGGATTGTATATGATCTTCAATGGTTTATTGATTGAGACAATTTGGATTTTCTATAGATTATTAGTTGACTAATATGATTTTCTACGGATAAAAAATTTAGTTAAATAAGTTGGATAATTGATTAATTAATTAAATAATTAGTTAGATAATTAGGTTTAGTTAGATAATTAATCACTAATTAGTGATTAATCACTCCACTCAGTCACTGTAGCAAGTCACGTCGACTTTTGCTTCTTCTTTTTTAATTCTAAAAAATTAATTAAAAATAATATAAAATACAAAAAAAATTAAAAAATTCTGAAATTCCGATCGGACTTCCGTTTTTTTTTAATGCATTTTATACCTTTTCACCACTGCAGCCAATGATCAAAAAGCTATTTCATAATATGCATATATGCAGAATATAGCTCAGACGATTGTGGATGCTTTTAGGAGTAAAATTGTTAAATTTGGTTTCCAATCAGGAACACTTTAGCACTTTTTTACCATTTTTTTCAACCAAAAAAATAATAATAATCCCACCTACTCTACAATTATTTTTTACTATTTTTTAAAAATTTCTTTCTCTTTCCTCTCTATCCTACACTACACCTCTCAATTCTACACTAGAGTAAAATAATATTCAAACAAAATATTTTTTTATAACTTATTTTCAAATTTGTTTGCCCGTGGGTACGTGCCTACGACACGTCTTTGGAATGATGCAGCATATGAAAAGCCTTATAAACAGTAAAATATACTATACAATTCTTGACAATTTCAAAGAGTATCGGATACATTTACTGTCCAGCATTTCGGATGCATGAATCTGAAAGTTCCATCATCGAGTTTATGTAGCTCAAGTTTGAATATAGAAGACAACAATTAGTTGTAAATAAAAGTCCATATTTTCATTAGCATATGTTGAAAAATCTCTACTATTTTAATGGAAGAGTTTGTCTCTAAATAAACTTCATTTGTAACCAAACAAACGTGTGCATTTTAACCCAACAAATACATGTAATGCACATGCATAACTAATATAAATGTTTAAGGTTCGATGCCAGACAACGTCGAATTTTTTAATATATATATATATATATATATATATATATATATATATATATATATATATATATATATATATATATATATAGTAAGTCTATTCAGAGCTGGGAAGCTGGAATCCTTATCGGGAGCTGGAGATCTCAGCCATCCGATCGATCTTGATCGCGATCTGACGGCTGAGATCGACAGCCGCTTATCTTCAGATAGATAGAGGGGTAAAAGGGGTATAATTGAATTCCCCCTCTATCTCTTATCTTCTCACGCTCTCCTCTCTCCCGCTCTCTATCTATCCAAACCCTAATCCCAGCTCTTATCTTCTTACGCTCTCGAAGATCGTCCCGCTCTCTTCGAAACCCTAATCCCTATCTCTTCTCTTCTCACGCTCTCACTCCCGATCTCCATCTTCGAAACCCTAATCCACCTCTCTTCGAAACCCTAATCGAAGAGAGCGAAATTCTCCAGCCGCTTATCTTCAGATCTGTCGAGGGGTAAAAGGGGTATAATCGATCAGCCCCTATCTCCCTTGCTCTTATCTTCTTTCCCCTTCTCTCTCTCTCAGTCTACCCTCCAAATCCCGATCTATCTCCAGCATCGAAGCCCCAAATCTCGCAACCCTAGCTCCAAATCTTCCCAAAACCTGAAATCGAAATCGAAACCCCGCTATACGCTCGAGTGCCCGGAAACCCTAGCTCCAAATTGATGCACCGACGCTCTCCTAGACACCGCGCTCGATCCACCCAATCTGAATACGACTTTCGAAACCCTAAACGATCTCCCCTCGACATCTCTTACTTGGATAGAGGTAAAATTCCAATGTTAAGTTTTTTTTTTATTATTATTGTTTTTATACATCCAAAATCAGTATTGTTTTGAATCTTTTTAGAATCTTGATTAGAAATATATGTTCTTTACGCCTAATTTATATAACTGTATGGTGTTTGTAGGTATGGAAGGCCAAGATGGAAGTGCTAATACCATGGATAATCCTATAATCGATAATATGAATTGAGGAAAGTATTTGGTTTTGTCTAAATTTTTTGAGTTTTCCCCTTCGAATGAGGTGGGGGTTCATTATGCTTTTATGCCTATATCTGGGCTGAAGAGATATTTTCTATCTTCAATGTAACTTTAGAGATTGAAATTCACCCAAGTGGATATTAATTTAAATACTAGTAATTATAAATGAGGTGTAAAATCCAACTTCTTAGAACTTTGAGGGTGCAAAATAATGAAATTTAACTTTTGAGAATATATTTTCTACCTTCAATGTAAATTTAGAGGATAAAATTTACCAAAGTGGATATTAATTTAAATCTTCTATTTTTTGCATTTGAAATCAATCAGAAAACTCAGTAAAATTGATATATATATATATATATATATATATATATATATATATATATGAAAAAGGCAAGAGATGAGAGAGATAATAATAAAGTGAGAATGATTTTTGTTTTAGGGGGAAAAAGTTTAGTTTTGGGAGTAAAACTTTTGGGGGAAATGTCTTTTGGGAAAGATTAATGTGAGTCGTTGATTTTCTTTTAGTTGAACGAGATTCACTTGATAGCTTTTTTGTCAAATTGCCATGTAATTTATTATATATATATATATATATATATATATATATATATATATATATATATATATATATATATATATATATATATTCAAATAGTGACCTTTCAGATTGGATACATTTTACAACTAACTAAATCACCTCTTACTGTGGTCAACACTTCACTGCCCTTACTGTGGTCAACACTTCACTGCCGCTTTTTCATAGGTGTACCCCACTAGAGGACTAGTAAGCCTATAAATAGTTGCAATTAAATAGCAATATATAGGAATATTAAACATATGTAGTGGTTATACTAAACAATAGCATGCTTTGAACCCTAAACTTTGCTTGGTTAGAGCATTTGTAGTCGTGGGCTATTTTGCCAAATTTTGCAATATTTGAAAGAAAAATAATTTCTAGCAGTCGTTGGCAAAATACCCAAATTTTGGATTTGAGTTGAACAGTAGGCGGCAATATTTGGGAGGAGAAATCAAAATTTGAAAAATATAGCTAATAAAAAATGATCTTTCGTCCGTTCAACATTTTATCACAAAAAAAATATCGGGCGAGAGATGATCTTTCGTTCCAATTTTTTTATATTAAAAGATCATTTTTTTTTAAATTCATCGGACGGCAAATGATTTCGTCTGATATTTTTTTAATTTTTTTAAAAAAATGTGGGACGAAACTTCATCTATTGTCCGTCAGTTTTTAAAATCAAAACTCATATTTTAGATTCAAACCAATAGCTCTAATCTAAATTTTCTATTTCTAAATGTCAAATACCGAAATATTGGGTTTGAACGACCAATAGATGCTCTACTTAAGAGTGGATGAAGATTGGAAGGTAAGGCTACCAAAAATCACCTTCACTAAAACTGATTTTCCATATCTTGCATGAATAAAGTTACTGTTGGCGTTTTATACATTGTGATTGCAGAGTAAATGTATTTATGGAAATCTGTAATTTGTTTTGAAATGATTTAACTATTTTTGTGGAATGATCTTTGACGCTACTTGGATGTAAAATGGTAAGGAAAGAGGGAAAAACTGGAGAGGCGAGGAATGGTAAGAAGGTGGTGACAGCGAGGAGTAAAGGTTGAAAAAGTAGGGAAGGATAGAGCAGTTGAGGGTTTGGGGTTAACCCAAATTAGGGTTCGAAGATAGATAGGTGTGGAGACTTAACGAGAAAAAGTAGTTGCCGTAGCTTTGTAACGATCACACCTCCTTAGTTGTTTTTGTCTTGTTTGGAGTAGGGGTGGCATTCAGGCCGGGCTGGCCCGGCCCGGCCTGCCCAAACTCGGGCTTAACCGGGGCCAGACTGGAGCTACAGTGCGGTCCGGTTTGGTTCGGAAAAAGACGAAAAAAGCCCGGTAACAGCCCGGCCCGCCAGTGGCCCGGGATCGGGTTGAACCGGTCCGGGATGGCCCGTAGGCCGACCGTTGCTGTTACCGTTGGAATTTTTTCCCCAGAATTTGTATTTAATAATTAGGGTTTGTAAAATTACCAAAATACCCCCCCAACGGATTTATACTAGCTAGTTTTAGGTTGGTATTTTGGGAAATTGAAAATTTACATTTTCTATATATACAACATTATTTCATTCATTTCTCTTCACAAATTCACTCAACTCTCTCTACTATCTCTCAACTTTCTCAACAACAATCAACAACATTTAACTACTTTCTTTCAAGATTCAACAATCAACAACATTCAACTACTCTCCTTCAAGATTCAACATCAACAACATTCAACTACTCTCTTTCAGGATTCAACAATCAACATCAATATCAACCAACAACATAAGCATCAATACTACAAGTTTCTCAACTCTCTCTACCTTCATTATTCAACAAACATTCTACGCTCATACGGTATTTTCGTATTTTTACAATTTTTAGAATTTTATTTTTTTTTGTTATCGTTTATTTTTCATAATTAGATTGGGTTTTCTTGTTCTTCTTCTTCTTCTTTTTAGATTTTTTTTGGTAAATTGGTAAATATACACTAGAATAACAATTTTATAATTGTTCTTTTATTTGCTTTGTAGAATAATTTTCATAACATATACTACAATTAATTTATAGC
The DNA here is from genome assembly GCA_017893485.1 of Hemerocallis citrina. Taxonomy (NCBI): domain Eukaryota; kingdom Viridiplantae; phylum Streptophyta; class Magnoliopsida; order Asparagales; family Asphodelaceae; genus Hemerocallis; species Hemerocallis citrina. The sequence continues at coordinate 116,576,834 of CM030366.1, forward strand.
TGTTCTTTTATTTGCTTTGTAGAATAATTTTCATAACATACACTACAATTAATTCTAAAATATACACTACAATTAATTTTCATAACAAATACTAGTTTATATGGCATCTAACAGATCACGTGATAGACATAGTAGCCACGAATCCACTAGTAGTCGTCGCATTCCTACCATTCCTTTTCCATATGTAGATAGTGAAGAAACATTTTACAATTATGATACTATTCACGATATTCATGAAACACACACAGAACAAGTAGAAGTAGAAGTAGAAGACATAGAACCACAACCATCGGAACAAGGCCCATCTCAATCTCGTAAAACAAGAGGGATCAAATCTGAAGTGCACAAATTTTGACTTTGTCCCTTCACAAAATGATAAGAATGTAAAACTAAATATTTGTAAGAAGTGTCAAACACCGTATAAGTTTAAACTAGGACCGGGAACGGGTACACTTCAACGATACTTAAATAAATGTCAACCCGAATTTTCTAAAGACACTCTCACACAAAAAAAAAAATACACCCTAAGACCGGCCAAATAGATATTCATAGCTACGATCACGATCTCGTTCGTAGAAAAATGGCTAAGTTAGTAATTGGAGATGAATTACCTTATTCATTTGGTGAAAGTAGGAATGTAGAGACATTTGCACAAACCGCATTAAACCCCCATTATAAAAAAAAAAAAAAATCTTATGAATGTAGTAAATGGTGATTGTAAATTAGTTTACAATGAGGCTAATGATTTTTTAGTAGCAACACTTACGTAACTAAATACTAGAGTTTCTTTAACATCGGATGGGTGGGTAGAAGTGAACGGCGTTCCAATGATGTGTGTAATATGTCATTGGATAGATTCCGATTGGCTACTTCAAAAGAGGATAATTTCATTCGGATTTGTTAGGTACCCACATAAGGGTGAGATAATTACCACACATCATAGAAGCATGTAACAATTTTGGTATTTTTGATAAAATTTTTGCTATTGGTTTTGATAATGCCTCTAATAATACTAAGGCAATTGCTAGTTTGTTAATTACACTTAATCCTTTAGAACCGGAAATTTTTCATGTTAGGTGTGCTTGCCATATTTTAAATCTTTGTGTACAAGATGCATTTAAATATGGACACGATATAATTGAGCAATGAGAAATTGTGTTCATATTATTACGTTGAGTGGTCCAATATATCAAGCTTTTAATGATTTGTGTCAACTTAGGAGAATTGTATTTAAACGTTTTCCTAAAGATGTTAGACATCGTTGGAATTCAACTTTTGATTTATTAAGTGTTGTTCTTCACTATCGTTTTAATCTTAGAGAATTTTGTATTGCAATGGGTATGCAAGATTGCATGTTAGATGATGATTTTTGGTTTTTTGCCGATAGTTTGTACAAATTTTTAGAACATTTTAATGATGCTACTTTACAATTTTCAAAAACATATACATCTACATCTAGTGGTATTTTACTTGCAATTGTCACTATGATGACAACAATTAAAGATTTGGTAAATGACGCTTTTATTGGAAAATTTGTTTATGCCGCTTATATTAAAATTTTAAAATATTTTCATCCCCTTCCTATATTATATTGTGTAGCTAGTGTAATGAATCTCATGATTAAGTTAGATGGCACCAAAAATCTAATTGAGATTTTTATACTTATGCTCCACACGAAGAAATAAATGATTTTGACCATGTTGTTTTCATTACAAAATTTGAAAATATTTTGAATAGTTTATATGATAGTTACGATAGAATTTATTCATCTAACACTACACAAACACAAAAAGTTAGTTCTTTTTATTCTTCTATGTTATCAAAGGGAAAAGGTCTTGCCACTAGTAGTATTTTAAATCTCTTAAAATAAAAAAAACCAAGAACCAATTCACCAAATGAGTTGAATTGGTATAATGCACAACCTTCCATTGATGATGTAGTAAATGTATTTTCTTTTTTGAAAACTAATGAACATATTTTTAGTATTCTTTCTCGCATGGCTAAATATTTGCTAACGGTACTGGTGTCAACCGTTGCATCGGAAAGTGCTTTTTCTCTTGGTGGCAGGATTATGAGCCCGAACAGGAATCACTTGATGGCAAAGAATTTGGAGATGTTGGTATGCGCCGAAGATTGGATGAAAGCGGAAGAGAGGACTCAAGACTTACAAGAATCACAAAACAGATCAACAAGTAGCGACGAGTCAAGAAATAGTAGAATTTAATTTGTATAATGTATTGTAAATAATTGGAAAAATTTAGGGGGATGAGATTCTATATTTAGGTTAAGTAGAAGTGCACGAAAATAGTCCAATGCCTTCTCTTCAATCTAAATACAGGCCATCTCGATCTCTAAATTCAAATAATTTCCTTGTTTTGTAATTTTATCTAATTTGTATGAAATTGTATTCATGAACTTGATTTTATTTAACATCATATAATTTATCAAATCAATTAAAATTTAGTTTTAATTTCTTTTATTTATTAGTCTTTTGCAATTGTTATGAAATATTGAAATTAGCATTTAATACTTGATCTTACATCGTCCTAAAAAAAATACACTAATTAAATCGGCCCGGCCCGGCCCCCACCCTAGGAGTCGGGGGCCAGGTCCGGGCCAAGATTTTGGCAAAGTGGCCCGGCCCCGGCTCGCATATTAAGGGAGCCCGGCCCTTGTTGGCCCGGGAGGTCCCGGCCCGAATGCCACCCCTAGTTTGGAGGATTTTCCCAGTATATTTTATTTTGTATGGGGTGGGAGTTTAATCATGTGTGGCTCTCGCGATTATTTTTGCTATTTGTTGAAAGTATTTGTTAAAAGATGACAGTTGCCAAATTATTTGCGTTCGTGGACTCATAACTAAACTCGACATTCCCAACGGCGAGTTTAGTTGTTTCACGCTTGCGTTGGGATACAACGAGTCTAGTTCTAATTTTATTAGACACTCGCTATTTTCAACGGCGAGTTTAGTTAAAAAAATTCAAAATAACTTGTCATTCCCAAAAACGAGGATCTTTGTACTAAACTTGTTGTTGGGAACGGCGACTGTGAAGTTTTTCACATTTCCCAGAAAGCGTAAACTCTTTGTTGGTTTCCAAAAGAATAACTTGTCGTTTCCAACAGCGAGGGGAAAAAAGCTAAACTCACTGTTCCCAACAACGAGTTTGCTGGGCCACCACTTTATTCCCCAGAATTTATTAACTTCTACTTTTATTTCACCAAGTCTCTCTCTAACCCTTATTCATCTCCTTCCTCATTGAACCAAGACCCTAACTCTCATGTTCGTCTTCTTCCCCAATCGTTGGTTGATAAGTTCACTTGGCAGAATCTCTAATATTCCCCAACAAATCTCTAGCCACTGTGTTCGTTTTTTTTATATCACACATAAAGGTATGTTTTTACTTGACTCATACAATGTATTTGGATATGGTTCTGGTTAGGATTAGGGTTATGCTTTGAATGTAGGGTTACGGTTAAAGGTTAGGAATTGACAAGGGGTTATGTTTAGTTTGAAGTTAAGATTTGGTTTATGTTATGCACATAAAGTGTTCGATGAATTGCATAAGTGATTGAATTGTTCGTTATGCACATTCGGTGTTCGATATAATGCATTAGTGCTGACATTTGAATGTAGGTGACCCCACCTTTGTTAGTGGTGACTTGTTTGTGATCAGTTGCATTTGTAAGTAGTTGTTTTACCTAAGAATTGTTAAAAAGGCAAGCCGAGAAATGCAATGTAGTTAATTTTATCTGTAACATTTTTTGCCGGCTCATAAAGACACAACCTAACGGTTCTGGAAACCGTCCTCCTACTGCATCCGAGCGGGGGGAAAGCTACTGCAGTAGTAAGAGTTGTTTTTTTATAGTTCCAAACTTCATAATATATATCTCTTTCATTCAACTAGTATCACATTAATATTAGCTATAATTTCTTCCATTGCAGGATGTTACTGACACCCCTATCGATGTCCTCCAAACACCACAGACACATTCAGATGCACCTGAGGGTCCCAGTCCAATAGACCCATCACTTCTTAGGATGCAAGCTTCTCACCGGTCGAATTTTGTGTGGAAAGGTGAGAGTCGAAGGACTTGACATTTCAAAAGCACAAAATGTTTCCCCTACACAATCGCATTATCCTATAATTGTGAGGTAGGATTCTAAGGAGTTGCACTAATGGGGTCAGCGAAGTTGGATCAGGGTCTTCTGACAGCTCTAGTAGAGAGATGGAAACTCATATATTCTACCTACCGCATGGAGAGATGATGGTGACTTTACAAGATGTTGCATTAATTACTGGACTTCCGATAGATGGTGTAGCAATGACTGGAAGTTGGGGCGGCAATAAGTTTCATCTTGTTCGAGAAATACCTTGGTCAGAATCCGACCGAATCGACTTTTATTGGTACATCTCTTAAACTTTCATGGTTAATGAAGTCGTTCGATAATTACTTAAATTCAGAGTTGACTTAGTGTCAAGTAGATTGTTACACCCGAGCCTATCTTATGACCCTTTTTGGAGGTGTGATACTTTCCAACTCAACAGGCAACCATGTACCGTTGATGTATTTGCATTTAATCGCGGACATTAGATTAGCCATCCGGTTTAGTTGGGGTAGTGCCACTTTGGCCGTCCTTACAGAAATCCGTGACATGCTTCTATGAACAATGTACATGCAGCGTGGCCGATGTTAATACTACAAATATGGAGCTGGGAGCGATTCCTCATTGGTTGGCCATGCGTAAGAGTCCAACATCCGATGTGGAGTTTGGGTGTGTTTGGAGTCGGTAGGTTGGCTCATATTGGTGTATATTGGGCTAGCGACCACACACACCGTGATAATCCGCGTGGACTGCTCACATAATATCCAGATCAGCTCGATCAGTTGCGGGCAGAATGCATAGGGTTGGAACCGTAAATCGACGCGAGATTAGAGAACTTGTCGCTATATTGCACAGAACATAGCGATCTATGGTTGATGACTGCACCTTTCATCTACTTCTCCATCGTAGAATCTCACACCGCACATCTAGAATCTCTTGAACTGCGGGAGTTAATTCTTTACTCTCACTTAGAAGCTTCGCATTCAATTGGCGACATTGAGTGAAGTAGAGATTGAGGTGGTTGAATATCATCTCGACAATTGCCATCACCAGCAAACTACAAACACCTTTCAAAACCGAATTAAAAACTTCTGATATATTTGTAATCATCATTCCGTAACGACATCCTCCATCTGCGCATATCGATCACTTCTGGAATGGTTTCTTCTTGATCCAAATGATAGCATCGGCTTTGACTTTCTCTATTTCGGCCAATTTCTTCTCGAACTTGTTTGGTTGATTTTGACATGCAACCACATTTAATTTTTTTCTTAATGCTTTATCGTGGAATTTGGTAAAAAAAATTGCAGCAAAATGTCGCATACAATACATATGATATGCATGAGGCTTATTCCGTACATCGTTTTGTGTCTCCATCACAGACAAAATATTCGGATGACGATCAGAGATGACACTTAATCATTGCCGCTCCATTACAAAAAACTATAATAAAAAACATAAACCATGACCAAGTAGCTATATTTTCTCCATTAACTAGTGCAAAAGTAAAAGGAAAGAACTGATCATTTGCGTGAAGAGCAACGGCTATTAATAGACATACTTCATATTTTCTATATAAAAAAAGTGTCATCAATGCCTATAACGGGACTACATGACTTAAACCCTTCAATCGAATGCTCAAATTCCCAAAACACCTGCTTGAATGTTTCCTCACCAACCCCAGTGTTGACTTTATCCCAATGGACAACAGTTCCCAGATTTGAAACATATATCGCTGATAAAAGAGTGGGCAACTTCTCATATGCTTCTGAAAACCCTCCGTATAACCGCTCAATAGCTTTATGTTTTGCACGTCATGCCTTGCTATATGAAATTTGGTATTTGTATCGAAGTTTAACAACATATTGCCTTAAGGGTTATTCCAGTTTGTGCCTTCACAACTTGCAATATCAAACTCGAAACAAGCTTAGAATCCACTTTTGAGTGGTACAGATTCATTGATGGATTAACACATGTATGCTTCACGTCTGTCATCTTCACAATAAAGTATGTTTCTCCTTTTGAAACAACCGCACGAAATCTCCAAGCACAACCTGCGCTGCTAAATCTCCGATGTTCTGGATTTAGTGCCTTCTCTGCTTTTGTGTATAGCTTTGGTGCCATTTTACATTTGAAATTGTACATGGTTGTCGACGATTTCACTATTACGAATTTGTGGTATTGATTTATTGAAAAATATTTTCACCGCATATTGGAAATCTTCTTTTGTTTCAAACTTTTCCCAATGTATAAATCATCTTCACCGGCATCAGAAATTGAATAGCCTTCAAGTTGATGAACAACTGCATTATTAACTCAGTCAACCGTTTCACACTCCAGTGAATGTGCAAGAAACCATTGTTGAGAAGAGGATTGCCCTCGACCTTCAGTGGACTAGACGTTATCTTCACAATTGCTTTGTGTTTCACCGTAAACATTAGCTACATCAGCTTCTTCATCTTTTTCATGTTCTCGTCTCATCTTCATCACCTTCTTCTTCCTAATTGACAGCTAATAAACCACTGTTTATACATGCACAAATGAATTCATCACCCAGATTTTCATTGTTAACCAAATCGCTTATGAATTGAGGAGGACTAGGCAACTCATATTTCGTATTATTTGGTACAATTGGTATTGAGGATGTATCTTCGATGTTCCTTAAATCTTCATGTGTATTCGTCAAGCCGACGGCGATGTTCCTATATTATTGAGTTTGGACTTCACCTACTATGCTTGGAGTACGAAGAATATTGCACTGACGAATTGACATCGAAAATTTCTCAAGATATAGCTCGACAAACGTCCAATCAGAGTTTGGATCAAGCGACCGTGCAATCACTGCAGTAAAGCATCATCGTTGTTTATGGGAACCACCATGAAATATTACCCTTCACCATTTGACACATAGTGTCGACCTTGGATTTTAATAATCCATTCAGCTTGATCCCAACTAGTAATTTCATATATCTTATTCATTAGTTGATGTTTTTTAATGTTATGATCAACCCAAATTATTTCTAGTTCATCACTTATATAACTGTATCCCACTTTCGGGTCACGAAAGCTTTCTCCCCCGTAATAACACCAAACAAGAATTTTGTATTTCATACCTACGCGTAAATGAACAAATTAATTACTATATTTTCATTATGATCATCAATCCACCATCAATTGGACATTTCGTAGAACACTGTGTGGGCATCTGAAATGTCACCACAACGAACATAGATAACACATAATTTTTTACTATAACTAACTAATTTGAGAATTCGCAAGCCTAACCGTACAATTTGAAGCAATAGAAACACAATTTATGTTTCATAATTTATAATTTGAAACAATAGAAACAATACCTTTATGGAGATGATACTCTTGACTCCTGAGAAGGAGAGAAGAATGAGCGTACTTCGGAATCTATGAAAAAAAATCACCACACCTCTATGAATGTCAGGAAGAAGGAAGCTAAGTTTTTTAGCTGATGTAAGTACGAAGAGATAAATGGGTGGTGAGAGAGAGAAAGAGAGAAATGAAAGAAGAGTTGAACTGAGTCGAGTAAGTTAAATAGAGGCTCAATAGACTCGCTATTCCGAACGGTGAGTGTAGTATGTTTGTCCTCGCTGTTGGGAATAGCGAGCTATTCTATGGAGTTCTTTTGGAAATTTTACCAAGTCCAACAGAGAGTTTTCACTCTCTGGAAAATGTGAAAAACTTCACAGTCTCTGTTCCCAACAACGAGTCTGGTACAAAGATCCTCGTTGTTGGGAATGACGAGTTATTTTGAAAACTTTTTAACTAAACTCGTCGTTGGGAGTAGCGAGTGTCTAATAAATTTAGAACTAGACTCGCCGTGTCCCAACGGTGAGCGTGAAACAACCAAGCTCGCCGTTGGGAACGGTGAGTTTAGTTATTGAATCCACGAGTGCAAATAGTTTGGCAACTGCCCTCTATTTGCAAATACTTTCAAAAAATGGCATTAAAAAAATTCGGCTCTAGCCATATAGAGCATAAAATTATGGATTATTTTACGGGTTAATCTTGAATCTTGGTTTGTTAGCACTGTGCAATTCCATGTCATTTTCAGCCACCATAAACTGATTCTTGGAACTCTCTTGCTTCCACTTCCTCAACCTCATGCCGACTTTTATGTGTTGCCTAATTTATTGACGAAATAATAATCTATTATATGGAAAAATTTATTAAAAAATGATCGACTAAATCTTTTTTGTTATGTTCGACGGAACCAACCAACCGAGCTGCTTGTAATATAATTGATAATGGTAAAAATTGTAGCCAATCAGGGTCGTACGATTCCAACACAGATCTCAAAGCTTTTACAGGCAGATTATTCATAACATGCCTCTTTAATAGGTCTGGGCCACTCTGAAGCACATTAAAAGTAATAGATTAGGCCAACTAAGAGAAACCAAGCCTATAAGGGCTATTAGTCAAACCTCTTATTCCCAAACAAGAGAGCTTATCTCTTGAGGGGGAGATTCAAACAGGAGATAAGGAATTCATATCGATCTCCTAGACTGTTTCTCAGGCCTATAAATACCTTCCCCCTCTTTGGTCAGAAGGTAATCAATAGTTTCTCTCTCAAACTCTCTTCTCTCTCTAGTTATGAATTGAGCGTTGGAGGGTTTTTCGTCGGGGCCACCCCCGGTGTTTCACAATTTTTGCAGGTCCATCAGCCGTGTCAGCAACCATCGGATTCAGATCATGGTGTTCAACCAATGATCCAAATCCACTCTCAGAAGCTCTAACAACTTTTCACGACAATGATCAAAGGTCAATCTTTAGTAGTTTCCATCAAATATTAACTCACTATCTATTTGCTCCCACACCAAAATAAGCAGCAATGGATTAATGTCGTCTGTAAGAAACTACACAAATCAGACTTACCGCCATGCCACCAAAGACTAATAGGCAGGACCCAATTCCATCATCAACTGGATCTTCTCATCAGCCTAGTCAAGCTCCCATCAACGGAAAGGCATCGTGGGGTCCCGACAAAGCCGTTATAAACAGTAAATTCTGTATGACCATGTCTCAGTCCATAATTCTCCAAGTGATTCAATGGCCTCGCGAGGTCCCCAGCAGTCAAGAGATCTTTGTCAAATCATCAGCGCCAAGCAACAAGGAACCGATCTACGGATTCATTTGGATGAGGTGCGCTCGAACCGAGGCCCCCCGCTCAGAACTTCAAGTGAATCGGAAAAGCAACTCTCCCCGAAGGCGAGATCAAGATACTCCTCTCACAGGGGGTGCACAGCAGAGAGTCGAAAGCATCTTGAGAGAAATAGAGAGAAAGATGCCCCAATCACTAGGGCCGAATTGGAAAACTTTAAACTTGACATACTTCGAGCATTCCAAGGTAGTCCAGATTATGGTCGACCCTTAAAAGAAGAAGTATCTAGCGATTCAACCGGATTCAATAGGAAGGACGACCAAGTCCTTCAATGCATCCGAGAAGTAAAAGATCTCCTGGAACAGATGGAAAATGAGGGAACCGCTCCAGCCGGGCTTCCTTCCCTGTCGACCTCCATTCAGCAAGTCCATCCTTGATGCACCAATTCCGAAGAACTTCAAAGCTCCTCAACTCGAGTCATACGATGGTGAATCAGACTCGGCGGACCATATTGAGATTTTTAAAACTTTCATGATGGTTTACAATGCCACCGATGCATGTTCAGAACATTCCCCGCAACACTGAAAGGATCAGTAAGGGAATGGTACTCCCACCTTACTCCGGAGTCAATATTCTCCGTCGACTAATTTGAGGAACTCTTTATAGTGCACTTCGTTACTAGCCGCAAGGCTGAAAAAACAAGTGCCTTCCTGTTGGAACTTAAACAAAATGATGGAGAACTAGTGAAAGACTTTGTCAAGTGCTTTACAGCCGAAGCAATGTCTTTCTCTTCCCTAGACTCATCAGTGGCGGCTGCCACCTTCCACCACAACGTCACTAATAAAGATCTGAAAGCCCCCCTCTCGAAGAAACCTCATAAAGATTACATTTAGCTCTTACAAAGGAGTGACAAATATATCAAAGTCGATGAAGCTTTTTATCCTCAAGGTAAGAATGATTCATCTTCCAGGAACAAACGGAAGAATACAAATGGTCATTCTTCACTCCATTCACGGAGGCCCGATGGGGGAAGGTTCAAACTCTTCCCACAAAGCCTTTGTCAGAGAAGTCAACTTAAGTACATAACATCTCACTTGCTAAGAGCACCGGGGTCCCGATATCTTTCTCCGACAAAGACTTAGAAGGTATCCGAACACCTCACTGCGACGCATTGGTCATAAACCTTTGCATGGTGAATCATGAGATATGCCGCATCCTGGTAGACAACGGCAGCTCAATAAACATCCTTTCCATGAACACTTTCAATGGTCTGAAGCTTTCCCGAGACCGACCCAAGCCAACCGGTTATACACTCCACAGATTCTCCATTGTACCCGTTCAAGTAAAAGGAATCGTTACACTAATGTGACAACAGGAAAAGCCCCCGCTATTTGAACGAAAGCACTGGACTTTATGGTAGTCAATGTCAAAGTCGCATACAACGCAATATTCAGTCATCCCGGCCTAGCGGCCTTTCATACAGTTGCTTCTGCCTACCTCATGAAAATGAAGTTACCAACAACAACAGACGTAGGTCAAGTTGTAGGGAGCCAACAAGCAGTACAAGCATGCTACACCGCTACAATAGGGGGCTCAGTTCTCCCCCTCAATGCCATAGAGCTACTGCCAGAATGCAGTCACAGTAAATCCAAGCCAATAAACAAGCTTGAAGCTACTGCACAAGACAATCCTACCGAGATCTTTCAAACCTGCCAAATCACCTCCCACCAGGTCCAAGTTCGTCCTCATCAGAATACTATTACAACAAAAAGAAATAGTTATGATTAAACACATTGACAAATCCGAAGATCTCTCATTCTCTATGCAAAACAATGTAAGTCTCGTTCCAAAGTAGGAAAGTCCATGCTAGATCTACCAAGTTGTTCGACTGATGAATCATCAACTTGAAGACTTAGGGAGCAAGGAGATATCAGCAGGGACTCGGAAAGTATAACTCCTTATGAAGTTGAACGAGGGTGTCTAAAACGTCATCTCTTAGTAGTAGCAGCAAATTTTCTCAATTTTTAATAAAAGCAGCCATTTAGTTTTACTTTTCAATAAATACTTCTTTCACTACCGATCACTGCATGTAATAACGGCTAGCCACTTGGTTTTATTTTTCAATAAAATTTAGTATTATTTTTTGCAAAGTTATTGCACAACTCTACAGATGCATACAACGAGTTAAACGCCGAGCCTACTCCTAAAAATGATACCAAAAATTTGTTAAAAGCTCCATATAAGACGGGTTCAGAGTCCATACACATGGCTCAAAGTTACTCTAGCAATTTGCAAAAAAACTAGATCAGAGTTCGTTTCGCCATTTGACATGCTCATTCAACTTGTTAATACCTAAACTAAAAAATTCGGAATCCATACCCATGACTCGGAGTTACTTTAGCAACTTGCAATCAAGCACGTTCGGAGTTCAAATTGTCGTTCGATTTGTTCCTGAAACTAGTTAAAATTCCTTAAAGACGTATTAAAGGTCCAAAATCGTGGATTGCAATTACTCCAATAAAATTTACAAAAGCAACACTTGGAGTTCAACTCTCCATTCGATGTGACTCACGATTTATTAGAAGACCCATATAGCAAGTTCGGAGTCACCTCTTCCCTAAAGCCGCTCCTACAACTAGCTAAACACAAAACGGCAAGTCCGAAGTCCAACTCTTCCCAAGAGCAGCTTTTACGACTAGCCAACCCCCAAGAAGATGAATCACAGGACAAGGCACCGGCATGTAAATAATGTCTTATTTCATGAACAACAAGTCTCGTTACAACTGCAGAATTACAATGAGTCTATGTTCCATGCCTAAGCAGTTTTGTAGAAAGTTTTGCAAACACTATACAACAAGCTGTCCTGCAGATCGTCGTCCTGACTACATGCTCCGCTGCAATTCTTGATGATAAAATTCAAGAAAAGCCCTCCTTAGGCGGGCAAGCTCCAAGTCCTTCCTACCACCTTCACTTGAGTAAGCTCCAACTTCGTCTCACATGATGCACCGTGCAAACGGAGTAGTCTCAACTCCATCAAGCACAGCACATTAAGAAGGGAAGCAAGTTCGACGTCCGGAAGACCTCATCTGGTGCACATGACTACTTGTCAGCACAGAGTGAAGAACAGAATTACTTCGACGCTAAACAAACACAAAGTATTTAAATTCACCTCAACAAAAAGGAGTAGAACAAGCTCCGCCAATAACTCGTTGACTCCAAACAACGAGTTCAACGCCATGCTCTCTACACGAGCTCCAACAACAACTCGTTGGCTCCAGATAACGAGTTCTACACTTTCCTCATCGCTCAAGCTCCAACAACAACTCGTTGGCTTCAAACAACGAGTTCAACGCCTCTGTTATTCGCTCAGGATCCATCAACAACTCATTGACTCCGAACAACGAGTTCAACACTTTGCTCTCTGCCCGAGCTCCGTCAACAACTTGTTCACTCCAAACAACGAGTTCAAAAGCCTTGCTTTTCGCTCAGGATTCAACAACAACGAGTTCAACGTCTTGCTCTTCGTTCAAGCTCCATCAACACATTATTGACTCTGAACAATGATTTCAACACCTTGCTCTTTGATCAGGTTCTATTAACAACTCGTTCACTCCAAACAACGAGTTCAAAAGCCTTGTCCTTCGCTTAGGCTCCATCAATAATCCGTTGAATCAAAACAACGAGTTCATCACCTTGCTCTTTGCTCAGGCTCCATCAACAGCTCGTTGACTCCGAACAACGAGTTCAACACCTTGTTCTTTGATCAGGCTCCATCAACAACTCGTTGACTCCAAACAATGAGTTCAATACTTTACTCTTCGCTCAGGCTCCACCGACAACTCGTTGACTCCGAGCAACGAGTTCAACATCTTGCTCTTCGCCCAGGCTCCATCAACAACTCGTTAGCTTCATACAATGAGTTTGGTTCCCCACTCTATGTTGAAGCTCCGCCAACAACTCGTTAAACTCCATACAATGAGTTCAGTGCCCCACTCTACGTTCATGTCCTTCCAACAACCCCTTATCTTCATGCAATAGGCTCGACGTTCAACGCCGCCATAGAATTTTTGCTCTTACTTGTTGTGTTCAAACGGCAGGTTCAACATCAACTCAGTCGGGAGTTGCCTCTATAAAACTTGTTGGGCACAAACAGCTAATTCAACGTTCAACTCTGTATTAGAATTGTCTCTCCAAACTTGTCAGGATCAAACGGTGAACTCTACGACCAACTTCATCTCAAAGTAGCCCCTATAAAATTTGCGGGGTGCAAACGGCAAGTTCAACGACCAACTCCATCTCAGAGTTGTCTCTAAAAAACTTACTGTGCGCAAACGGCTAGTTCAACGTTCAACTTCGTCTCAGAGTTGTCTTAACAAACTTGCTAGGATCAAACGGCAAGCTTCACATTCAACTCCATCTCAGAGTTGTCATTCCAAACTTGCTTGGGATCAAACTTGAAAGATGGAGAGGATGAACTCACTCAGTCTCAGGGTACTTGGTGGTATACGCTAAAGCCTTGTGCAACAGTTCAATAAGATCTAATAATGAAGTAGGTAGTATTTGCAATTTTACTAAATTTCATAATTTGGTGCAGGTAATTCAATTAGTCTCATACTTTGAGGATGCTTTGTGATTCTTGTCTTTTATGTTTCTAGTTTTTGGTAGACTCAATAATTCAGTTTGGTAATAACAAAAAATTGGTAGACTGAATAATTCAGTTTTCCCTTCGCGAAAAGAAAGAAACATATGTATTGGTCAAATTTCGTAACAAATCAAATGATACTCACGCATTACAGATCAATATTACTTAACAAATTATGTTTACGGTTGTTTCAATGAAATTAAACATGCTTTAGTACTTGGATCAATATTTTGAGAAATTATCAGTTCTAACAATTGCAAAGATTTTCTTTCCCACTGGTATATGATTTAAAGGAAAAAAAGTTCAACTCCAAGTCTTCGATTCAGACACACTAATCCGTTGCGGGCTAAATAACATGCTGTGACAAGTTTGATACTAATCACTGCAGGCTGTATAAATTAATCAAAATCATGAATGAACAGATAATGGTAATCAAAGTTCATGTTGCACACTAATTCGATATTGTTAAACTATGTAAACCCTATAAATAATTCAGTATCCTCTCTCTCTCTCTCTCTCTCTCTCTCTCTATATATATATATAGGGAAAAAGGGATATGAGCAACTTGTTCACTTAGTAAATGAGCAATTGATGATGTGGCATACATGTGATTGGTAAAGCCTTAAAAGGGCTAGTTGTCCAATGTATTGCAAGCATGCCACATAATCAATTGTTCATTTACTAAATGAGCAAGTTGCTCATATCCCTTTTACCCATATATATATATATATATATAGAAGTCTTTCCTTATGCACCACCTATGGTGCACACGACATGTGCACTCGGCCTTCTCGCCTTCGTATCGACGATCCGAACCGTTCACATTGATCTACACATCTAAATTAGTCTAAATATGTAAAATTAAATCATTTGAAATTCATTTGCCCATCCATTGAAGTGTTACAAAATTGTATGGCTGAAAATCTTTGTTTTTTATAGTCACATGATGGATGGGCAAATAAATTTCAAATGATTTGATTTTACATATTTAGACTAATTTAAATGTGTAGATCAATGTGAACGGTTCGGATCTTCGATACGAATGTGGGAAGGCCGAGTGCACACGAGTGAACACGGAGAGGTGGTGCACAATGGAAGATTTTCATATATATATATAGGGAAAGCTTCGGTTGAGCACTATTCTAGTGCTCACCGCGTGAACACTAGGCCTTCGGGCGTTCATATTGAAAATTTGAACCGTTCACATTGATTTACACATCTAAATTAGTCTTTTATATATATATATATATATATATATATATATATATATATCTACTATTTTAATGGGAGAGTTGGGGTTGTAAATAAACAAACCCTAATTTTGTAACTGAGCAAACCCGTGCAATATACAGTCAAACTAAATCCCCTAAACATACCTGTGTGATGCACGTGCAATCCCTACCAAACATTTGCCTTTCTATATCCACTATCAATTCTTTAATTTCTAGGGTTTCCACTTTGAGCAAATATGGCCGAAGTTGCAGAGATGTTCTATGAATGGGATGACGTCTCGAGCAAAGTAGAAGAGGTGTTCCAGGGATGTAATTGGTACGAATAGACCATCGACGATGATCTCAAGTGGTCTTATGCTCTGAATAGGTAACATATGTATAAAGATTGATCGTCACTTTGTTATTGTTGAACTTTTTCGTAAATAACTGGTAGATTTTTTGCAATATATAGGATGAATTTTATGTTTGTTCATAATTAAGTGCTCATTTTCTATTTTGATGTTATTAAGTTACTACAAAATTTGAATTTTGGCACGTGCTATATATATATATATATATATATATATATATATATATATAATATTATAATAGTGTAACTACTGTTTCCCCGTATTTACATTTTATACTGTATTTTCCTCAATTGTACTCTCTCGTCTATTTGAGATCCTGTAATTTGTTCAGATTGAATAAAATCATTATTTTTATTTCAACTCAAATTCTTGGTCCTTTTATCAAATTCATTCGTGTCCTATTTGTGTCCTTATTCATGAAGAATTTACCATTTCTTCTCATTTATATCTTTAATCTCCATTTTGATGCATTTTAACCATTTCTCCTGTTGGGCTCTTTTTGAAACGGATCCCCAAAACCCGCAAACCCGCAAACCCTACTATTTAAACCCTACCCTAACCCTAATCAAACCCTAATCACTGTGTAAACCCAAAACATACCCCCGCCGCTACTCTTCTTCACCAATTTCCTTCTCCTCCGTTTTCGCAACCGCCAACCCATCTCCCGATCCCCTTCCCAATCGCCTCGCCTTCAGCCACTCCCTCACCGTCATCCTCGTCAACCCCTCAGCGCCACAACAACCACCACTGCCCCGTCCACCACCATCAACCATCGACTCCGAAACCCATCGCCATTACCCAACTCCGGACCCATCGCTCGACCCAATCCACCGTGAGATTCCATAGCCGTAACTCCTCAGCCTCATTGCCTCGCCGTCGCCTCCTCAATCCGACCTCCGTCCACGCCGCAAACACCCCCGATCCATTCCTCCGCTCCTCCCCTGTTCTTGGAACCCAAACAGAGACGCCGCGCGACGAGTTCCCTCTCGACGTCGCTTCTCGACGTCGTCGCCGCCGCCGCCGCACTCCGTCGCTACCGCAGTCGCCGCCAACGAAGCACCACGCCATTACCTCTCTCCCTCGCGCTCTACTCAGTCGAACGAAGAACGAAGAAGAAGATCGAACGAAGAAGAAGGAGGAAAAGGGCGGGAGCGAATCACCGCCGTCAGATCGCATCAAGATTCGCGCCGTGATCGCCGTTCCGTGTTTCGCCACAGCAGATCCTGGACCCGTGTTCGCTGTTCTGGGATTGGATCCGGTGCACAGGAGAGATCTGATTGGATCGTTCTGCTGTTCCGTGTTCTACCCGCAGCCGATCTCACTTGCTGTTTGCTGTTCGGGCCGATCCTGTGTGTGGGAAAAACGCGATCTCCGATCAATTTTTGCACGCGCTTTTCGAGGACATCTTCGGGGATTTTTCTACTCAATTGCTTCAACAAGTGGAGTTATCATCGTCATTTAAGGCAAGTATTCATCTTGTACATTTTATTGCTCTAGTACAAGTTTTCTTGAAAATACCACATATAGTTAGATTGTGACTCCCTTTGAAATATCATAGTAAATCAATTTTGAACCTTCAAACCCGCAAATCTAAGAGTCACAAAACTTCCTCGTATTAAATAATAATCAATTGGACTCTTTTACCCCCTTGAACACATGAATCATATGGACATATGAATTAAGGACCCCTAAAATTTGTAGATACATATATATTTAGTATTTTGACGAATTTGCGACTATTATGACTTGAAAAATATTCATTAGTTGCTGTTTTGACATCCATGATTATGTATTTATGCTACTTAACAAATTAGACACCAAATTACACATTTCCATGGAACCTACATTAGTAAATAAATTCTGAGTGTTGCTGTCTAGATTTTCTTTTGCGGTTTCGACCCTTTTATCCTTGGAATTTGGGCCCGAGCCCTGAATATAAAACGTAGATCCGGATGTGTAGATATCGATAGACTCCAAGTTGATCGAATTTGGAGCTACGTTCTAGGAGCTATGGCAGTTATACTGCAGCTGTGTCAGGAGACGCAGTTTTGCAAAACTGCTGTAATTATTTACTTTGCGAATTATTTTAGCTGTGTAAACAGCGAGCGCTTGACCTCAAATTTTATATGTAGATGCTGGACACTATATAGAACATCCCCAATTTTTTTTAGAGTTAATCTACATTATTTCAGCACTATTTCATATGCATAAATACAAATATACAAATTCTGCCTGAACAAATGTAATAAGCCGGGGTTTAAGGGAAGGACTATAGAGTGGACAATATAGGTAAGTGTACTCAGAAGGGGGCCCGTGTTTCCCAGTACTCGGTTCATGAACCTGTTGCACGTGATGTATTCATGGAGTCAGTTACTTGGCTCATGAACCTGTTGTATTCATGGAACCACTGTGTGGTCCTTGAACCTGTTAGTATTCACGAACTTGCTTCGTGAACCTGTTATTTAATTTGTATTCATGAACCGTGCCTGCTTGATTACCTGAAACCTGAGTACGCCGCCCTATAGACTCCACTACTAGGTCTAAACGTAACTGATTTGACTGTAGCAACCATGTAGTAAAAGTATGGATGCATGTCGTGCTACCTAGATAGTAATCACACAAGACTTGAACTTAATACCTGATACATGATTATCCTGACACATGACTATCCTGTTACCTGATTATCCTATTACCTGATTACCTGGTTACCTGATATCTGATACATGGAACTTGAACATGACACCTGTAACTTGAAATATGAAACATGATACGTGAAACCTGACACATGAAACATAATACTTGATATTAGTTACCCCTATAGGTGTACCTGACATGTGTTTCACCACTAGTAGTTGTTACCCGATCTAGTTATTAAGATGTTTCCCTCTTGCTAGATAGTCCCTGAATTTGTTCATTACTTGTTATAGCTCTGTTACATTCTTGATTCCAGTTCCTGTTCCCTATACTTGTACTTGCTTTCACTATTTGTGGCCCTAGCTTGCACTAAGGGCATTTTCTCTTGTTTCCCCTTCGTTTTCCTGTTTATATTTATTAAGCAGACTTGGGAGACAAGCTATCTGCTGGAATTGGCGAGCAGACATTTCAGGTTTTGCTTGGAGCAAGGATCTGTTTAAATAGTTGCTTTCCTCAAGGTATTTATTTCTTCTGTTGTTTAAGACTTGTTTCCGAGTTTATACTTGATCCAGACATGTGAACTATTTGAACATTATTATTTGTTTAAATTGTTTTCTGCTGCTTAATAAATTATTCATGCATGCTTGGTTATATATATTTCTCTTGATATTCTTGTTATGATGCTGAGTCGATCCTACAGCTTATGGATGATGTAAAAATCATTCGCTGGGCTTCGTCACGTGCTCGTATTCCATATTTTTGGGAAGCGGGGCGTGACAAATAGGAGAGTTGGGATTTTCATTTGTTAACATACAAACTCATGTGTTACACGTGTAACTCCAACTCTTCCATTAATTATATCAAAAATAAACAAATAAAAATTTTCTCCGCCTATTTAAAACATGCAACACACGTGCAAAACAATTTTGTAATATTTTTTTAACATAAAAAATACACATATATTGCACATACAATTCAAATTCTACTAATAAACACATGCATTGCACGTACAAATTGTATCTTTTCTTTCAAAATATTTTTTCAATTACGTACAACGCACGTCCATCTCCAAAACTATTTCCTAACACGTATATTGCACGTAAAAATTCTCCAACTCTTATCAAAACGTGCATCGCACGTGAAAAATACTAGTATATATATAGAGAAAGCTTCGGTTGTGCACTACCTCTAGTGCACATGGCGTGTGCAGTAGGCCTTCGGACGTTCATATCGATGATCTGAACCGTTCACATTGATCTACACATCTAAATTAGTCTAAATATGTAAAATCAAACCATTTGAAATTCATTTGCCCATCCATCATGTGACTATAAAAAATAATGATTTTCAGCCATACAATTTTGTAACACTTCAATGGATGGGTAAATAAATTTCAAATGATTTGATTTTACATATTTAGACTAATTTAGATGTGTAGATCATTGTGAACGGTTCGGATCGTCGATATGAACGCCCGAAGGCCTAGTGCACACGCCGTGTGCACTAAAGGTAGTGCACAACCGAAGCTTTCCCTATATATATATATATATATATATATATATATATATATATATATATATATATATATATAGAGAGAGAGAGAGAGAGAGAGAGAGATAGTAATGCGCGGTTGAAAACGGGTTTCGTTTTCAATCGGGTGTGAAAACAGCGATCTGAGCTGTTGGATCGCTCTTGATCGTGATCAACGACTCAGATCGCTTCTACTGAGATGGAAACGGAATAGGCTAAGTGGAGGAGGGGCAATTTGGGTACTTCATCCCAAATAACGCTTCAGACTTACCGTTATTTAGCGTGAAGTATTTTTTGGCGAAAAAATACACTTAGGCCGTTGTTCCCAACAATGGCCTAGGTTATTTTTTTATAAACAAATTCAACCTAGGTCGTTGTTCTCAACAACGGCCTAGGTATGTACAAGTATTTTTCTAAACACTTGTACATACTTAGATCTCTATCTCTCCCTCACTTCTCAGCCATCTCTCTCTCTCGCTCTCGAGATCGAGAAACCCACTCCAAAATCCTAGCTCTCTCTCTCTCTCGATCTTTCCCGAACCCAATCTGAAAACCGTAACTCTCTCTCGCTCATTGCTTCTCACTCAATCTCTCCCTCTTCTCACACTCTTTCCCTCTTCCTTTGAAGATCTAGAATCTAAAAAAAACCTAACCCATACGAAATCTCCCAAACCCTAAAACCCTAATCCTAAAGAAATTAGCCAAATCCTACTCCCCTTCCTTTGTCTACAGCAGCGCACAAGCACCACCTCTATCTCCGCTCCGAAAATCCACATTGTGTAAGGTATTAACTTTTTTCTACTTTAGATCTAGCTATGTTAATTGATTGAAATTTTTTATTCAATGTTTGAGTGTACAATTTGTATATTATGCGTAGCTAATTATACGTTAGTTTCACAATGTGTATTGTGTGTAGTTGTTATTGTCGATATAGATGTAGTATTAGTTGTCGTTCGTTATTAATAATAGCGCACAAACGAGATCCAAAAATTTTGCAATTTTGTAAGTACGTCAGACTCACCATGCACAAGCCAATGCAACTTGTAGAAGTATGTTTGGATTCACGGTTTGCGATATAGGTCATTGTTGCCGCTAAATCTGGTGTGGGGCAAACAGATAGTATTTGTGGATTCTTAGGAAAACTGAATAGCAAACCTGTTACCTGTTCCGCCGGGGTTTGGCACTGTCTTCCGCCGTACACCTGCAAAAAGTGCGAGACACCGGGGTTGTTCCCGGTGACGCACCCTCTGACGCTCAAGTCAGTAATCAGGAATGATTATGAGAGAGCGCAAATACTGGGAAAAGATTGATTACCTTTTAATGGAGATTGATGGGGGGTATTTATAGGCGCCGCTGGGATCAAATTAGGAATGTAATCCCCCTATGGTTAGATAAGGAATGTAATCCCTAATCCCCAGTGAAGGGATAGATATGAATCAGGGCCGTTGATTAGGATTTAATCAGAAACCCTAATTCTATCCCTTCTGGACCGAGTTTGCTGCGGGTGGGAACCCGCACCCAGTTGAGGTGGATCCGTTCGCGGGTAAGTGGGTATTCGAGGAAGAGAACCAGTACCCGCTTCAGACCCGTTGGAAAGTGAAATTACCGTTTTACCCCTACGCTTCAAGATACGTGCCCGATTTGGACGGTTTCGATTTAACCCCATTTTTAGCCATATCACGAGCTCCCCACTCCTAAAGACTGAGTTTGATCAGCCTTTGAGGAGTAGTTTAACTGTTTTAATGGCTAGTGGAGTTGTATCGGAGTCCAAATGGAGGGTTTTGAATCTCGAAGGGGGTAGTGAGGTGATTTTTCAAGCTGTAAGCTGTTCTTGAGCTTCTCTGGATATCCGGTGGTTTTTATCTATTTTTCCGGATTATTTATTTAATTTTGTGATGTGTTAACCAGTCGTTCGAGGGTCTTAACAACACATTCTAGGCAATAATTGTTCGTTCAAGGGCTCAAAAATATTCTCCCGAATTTATAATTATTTTCTAGAATTTCTAGTTAATTTTCCCGAATTTTTAGTAATTTTTTCACAATTTTTAAATAAATAAAACGATTAAAATAAATAAAAACTAATTTTTAATACCTATTTATGGCGTGGCGCGATCTGGGCCCTCCATCAGCGTCGAGCACGATTTTCTGGGCGATCGGACGATCCACGCTCCTCGGCAGATAGCTTCTTCGTATACGAGGGTCGGTTCCTCGTCCCCTCAACTCGGCAGCTCGGAATCAGCCGAACTACGTGGCGTGATCCTGAGCGTCCATCTCAGCGCGGATCCCCAAAAAGCGCTATCTTGTCGTTTAGCGAACGTGGCAAGATCTGGGCCGTCCATCACGATGAGCGCATTTTTTGACAAGATCCAACGGCTGAGAAGGGTCGGCGGATTTTTTCTCCATATATGAGGGTCGGTTCCTCGTCCCCTCGGCTCGGCAGCTCGGCACCTAGCTCGGAATCAGCCGAACTACGTGGCGCGATCCTGAGCGTCCATTTCAACGCGGATCCCCAAAAAATGCTATCTTGTCGTTTAGCGAACGTGGCAAGATCTGGGCCGTCTATCACGACGAGCGCGTTTTTTGATAAGATCCAACGGCTGAGAAGGGTCGACAGATTTTTTCTCCATATATGAGGGTCGGTTCCTCGTCCCCTCGGTTCGGAGGCTCGGTGCTGTTAGTCGAGGTATGGAGTTGGTCGTTTTGAAGGGACTCAGTAGCTCGGTTGCCCAGCCAAGCTATTCGGTAGCTCGGCTAGGCGAACCGGTGGCCAGTAGCTTCGGAAGGTACATGTGGTCAGATCTGGCACGACCATCATTGCGTGAATCACGAGGACTGGGTTCAGATCACGAAAAAACGTTATTTTGTCGTTTTGTGGGCGTGGCGCAATCTGAACCGTCCATCGAGTTTTGACACGAATTTTGGAGAGATCCGACGGTGATTCAGCCTCGGAAGGATTTTTCTCCATATATGAGGGTCGGTTCCTCGTCCCCTCGGTTCGGAGGCTCGGTGCCGTTAGCCGAGGTATGGAGTTAGACGTTTTGAAGAGTCCTGGCTCTGGAGCGTCGTCACCCTCCGACTCAGTAGCTCGGCTGCTTAGCCAAGCTGTTCAGTAGCTCGGCTAGGCAGACCAATGGCAGGAAGCTCGGAAGGTACACGTGGTCAGATCTGGCATGTCCATCATTGCGTGAATCACGAGGACTGGGTTCAGATCACGAGAAAATGTTATTTTGTCGTTTTGTGGGCGTGGCGCAATCTGAACCGTCCATCGAGTTTTGACACGAATTTTGGAGAGATCTGACAGTGATTCAGCCTCAGAAGGGTTTTTCTCCATATATGAGGGTCGGTTCCTCGTCCCCTCGGTTCGGAGGCTCGGTGCCGTTAGCCGAGGTATGGAGTTAGACGTTTTGAAGAGTCCTAGCTCTGGAGTGTCGTCACCCTCTGACTCAGTACCTCGGCTGCTTAGCCAAGTTGTTCAGTAGCTCGGCTAGGCAGACCGGTGGCAGGAAGCTCGGAAGGTACACGTGGTCAGATCTGGCACGTCCATCATTGCGTGAATCACGAGGACTGGGTTCAGATCACGAGAAAACATTATTTTGTCGTTTTGTGGGCGTGGCGCAATCTGAACCGTCCATCAAGTTTTGACACGAATTTTGGAGAGATCTAACGGTGATTCAGCCTCGGAAGGATTTTTCTCCATATATGAGGGTCGGTTCCTCGTCCCCTCGGTTCGGGGGCTCGGTGCCGTTAGCCGAGGTATGGAGTTAGATGTCTTGAAGTGGACTCAGTAGCTCGGTTGCTCGGCCAAGCAGTTCGGTAGCTCGGCTAGGCAATCCGGTGGCCGAGTCGTGGACTTAAGCGATTTAAGGAGTCTCTGTTTCGAAACGTCGCAACTCTCCGCTTTGGCGCTTAGGCTTCTTAGTGGGCTTTTAAATTCCCAAGGAAGCCCAAATGTCGCACTGGGGTTATAAGTTCTTACTCCCCCACCCCCCAAGCTCATTTCTCACTTTTTACTCCAAGCTTTCACTTTTACCCTCTGCACTCTCTGCTAGCGGCAATTTTTGCTCCAAGGCGGTTGCGTTAGCTGTCGCATAGGCCAGGCGATTTCCGGCGAATTTATTCCGACCGTGAACGTCACTTCAAGGGCACGTCACATCAATGTCAGTTTACTTGCCTTAGCCTTTTTCTAGAGATGTCAAGGGTAGACTCGGGGAGTGAGGCCTCGTCCTCGGGCGATAGTGGTGCCGAGGAGAGGAGGCAGATGGAGATCCGAAGGAAGGGAAAGCAGGTGGCTGAGCCATCCGTGGCCGAGGCGAGGAAGAAGAAGAAGAAGAGGGTAGTGGCCCAATCTCCTGTAGTCGAGGAGATTGTGGAAACTCCGAGGCAAGCCCCTGAGTCGGGCCGGTACCCTTGTGTACTGTTCGGACATGCTGGGGTCAGGCAATACGAGGGCGACCTCATGAAGAAGGCGATCCTAGGTCAGTCGGAAGTTTACGAGGAGAACAACCCGTTTCTGACCACCGAGGCGGACGAGATTGGATCGGTGCTATCCGAGAAGGACCTACTCCGGATCAGAAAAGGGTTCGCCATCCCTCCGGAGTACAAGCTGATTCTCCCCAGCCCTGGGATGCGAGCGAACTCCAAACTGTCATGGTCGGATATGTGTATGTTCGACTACGACTCGCTGAACACCGGGTTGCGCTTTCCCCTACACCCTTTCATTCTCCAGGTCCTCGGGTGGTACTGCCTTGCGCCGACCCAATTCATGCCGAACACCTGGCGCCATGTGAACGCCTTCTTGCTGCAGTGCCGTATGCCGAGGTCGAACCGGACCTGACGATCTTCCGGAGCATGTATCGGGTTCACCGGATGCACAAGATCGAGCATCGCTACTACCTGGCACCGAGGAAAGGTGTTCGGATTATAGAAAACCCGAACTCGATCAAAGGTTGGAAGGAGAAGTTCTTCTTGTTGAGGGAGCCTTCGATGCTGCAGGTTCCGACTCAGTGGAAGGTGGAAGTGCCAAAGTTTGCGAGGGTCGACCCGGTACTGACTGCGGCCGAGGAGGAAGTGATGGGGAAGATCATGGCCCTCCCGATGTTGAGCTGGAGGGAGATGACCGAGGAGGTGCTACACGGGTCAGGCCTTAGTCCGATCGACCCGAGTATGCTCCTGACATCTCGCAAAATTTTTTTTCTTTCTAAGTTTTTAGCTCGTTTTACTAACTTTCCCTTTGTTTGTTGTTTGGTACAGAAGCGCCGAAGATGGACTTTTTGGCGATGATGAACGAGCGGGGCAAAGTTGCCGATGGAAGGAAGAGGAAGAGGCCGAGCACGACTGCCTCGTCAGGTCGGCCCCCCAAGGTTGCCTCGGCAATTACTCCGCCTCCCCCCTCGCTGAGGTCCCCTCGCCAACGGTGGTTGTTGTCGCCGAGCCCTCGGCTCCTGCTGCATCTACCCCAGCCAGTGAGGCCTTCGACGTCTCGGCGGCGCTGTCGCTTCAGGCTCCGCCGCTGACCGCTCAGGCCGAGGTGATTTTGACCGAGCAGCATAAGCAACTGTTCGTTCCGGACTGGTGAGTCAAGAAACACAATGGCTTCCTCGGGAATTCTCAGATGTCAATGCAGGCCGTCAAACACTTGGCAACCCCGAAGGATCGAGCCGACGGTTGGCGACGACACTTATGAGGTCGCTCGGTCGCTTGTATCGGTAAGTTGCGCGTACCTTTTCTGCAGAATTTCTTCAAGTCTACCGTTCGGCACTTACTTTGTTCTTACTATCTTTTCGTTTCGGCAGGCCACTTGTCACTTCAACCATCTCCTTGAAGCCTTCGCCGAACAGGAGAAGGAGTTGAAGGCCGCCAGTGATAAGGACAGGGCGTACAAGGTGAAGGCGGTTCGGCAGCTCGAAGCAAAGCAGAGGCGAACCGAGGGCTTGGAGGTCCGAGTCGCCGACCCTGAGGCAGACCTAGAGCGGGCCAAGGGGCAGCTCGCCGAAGAGGTCGCCAAGGTCACTAAGGCTGCCGAGGAGCTGGCGGCATCGGCTAAGGCTCTGGCAGAGACGAAGGCGGAGAAGGACGCCTTGGTGACGAAGATCAGGGTCGAGGTCGAGGTCGAGGCCAAGGCGAAGGTGCATATGGCCTCGAACATGGAGAAGTCCTACCAGAGGGCGCTCGACCACGTTCAGGACCGCGTCCCCGGCTTTCAGCGGGTCGGCTACAGGCTGTGGCCCGAATTCGCATCAGATGGCGAGGAGGAGGGAGGCGAAGAGGAGGAAGGTGAAGAGGGAGAGGGCGACGACGATGAGGAGGTGGTCGCTGATGTTGTGGTGACAAACCCCCAGGCCGGGGCGAGAAATGAGGGGCCGTCTGGCAAAGCACCTGTGGTCGAGCCGACGACGCAGGTGGACCCCTGATCTTCTCGTCTTTTTGTAATTTTGTTTTCTCTTTTTTTTTCTTTTCAAAAATGTAACGCCTTTTTGCGGACTGGCCACCGCCTCTTCTTTTATGAATGAAAATTTTATCTCAAATTTGTCCAAGTGTTTGGGTCGGTCTATAGTCTTCCAATTGTGACGTTCTTCTATTTCAGATCCTCGAACATGACCTATATACCGTAGCAGCTCGACATCATGCCGAGCTATTTAAGCAATCTCGTGAGGCTCGCCTCGAGGGTGAAATCGAGCTGATCAGGAGGGTGTCGCTCAACGTGGAGAAAAAGAACAGCGAGCTGCTGGCTGAGGTGCACCATCTCCGGATAGTTGAGGAAGAGCTCTCGGCGAAGGAGGCGGAGCTAGCCTCGGTGCTGGCCGAGTGAGATGAGCTCGCGAAGAAGGTCGAACAGCTACAGTGGGTCACTGTCGACAAGAGCATTGAGGTGACCAACTTACGTCGTATTATATCCGATAGTGCTGAGTACCCCGGTTCGGCGAAACTCCCTCGATTCAAGATAATGGTTAAGGACGACACTCTGAAAGACAGGATCGTTGAGCTCGAGGAGCAGGTGGCTCGTCTGAATCCTCAGCCCGTGAGGACTAATGTCCGCAGCACCTCGTGCACTCGCGAGGAGAGGGAGCGAGGGATCTCCTTTTACGAGCTCGCGACTCGTCCTCCCGTCATTGGTCGGACCGCAGCCGATGCACAAAGCGGAGTAGCTGTTAGCTCAAGTGGAGCCTCGGTCGGAGCCACCATTAGGCTTAGTGGCGAAGAGGCGTCCCGGTTCGTCAGCCTAGAGACAAGCTCGGAGATGAAGAGACGAAAACCCCGAGTGTCTCTGAATCGGAATGTCCCTGTTCCGAGGAGGCGCTGAACGAGTGGCATCGAGCTTTAGACTTGCGTCGTTCTCCTTGTTGTAATGACATACCTTGTAAATTTGCCAAGTCGTTTTTTCGCTGTAACTCTTTGCCTTGTAAATTTATCACGTTGTTTCAATAAAATCGAAGTTGTTTTGCTCATTGTTGTGCCGTAGACGCCTTACTCGAACCATAAGGACCCATAGTTATCTTCTTCGAGTGTTTTAGCTGTGGAACTTTAGTTTTTTGCTCGGGGTATACCGAGGCAACTTTGCACTTCCACGGTGCGATAGCTCGGATTTCAGACACAGTCCATGTGGCTCACTTAGACGGTCAATCATGATCGTGGTACGCATCACGAGGTGGGGGGCACGAATTCCCAGAAAACACTATCTTGTTGTTTTGTGGATACATGGCATGATCTGATCCGTTCATCACGTTCTAGTACGCATTTTGAGATGATCTGACGGTGAAATTGGTTCAGCGGAATTTTTCTCCATATGTGGGGGTCGGTTCCTCGTCCGCTCGGCTCAGGGTATTGAGTGAGCGCAGTCGAGCCGAACGCTGGACTCCGCGCTACCGTTAGAGTTGCTCGACGGTTGTGGGAGCAATTCCGAACGGCAACCTACTTCTAGCTCGCTTAAGAGTGAGCTTGCGAAGTAGACTCGAGCCGAGTTTTGGACTCCGAACCATCGGTAAAGTGGTTCGACGGTTGTGGGAGCAGTTCCGAACGGCGACCTACTTCTAGCTCACTTAAGGGCGAGCTTGCGAAGTAGACTCGAGCCGAGTTTTGGACTCCGAACCATCGGTAGAGTGGTTCGATGGTTGTGGGAGTAGTTCCGAACAGCGACCTACTTCTAGCTCGCTTAAGGGCGGCTTGCGAAGTAGACTCAAGCCGAGTTTTGGACTCCGAACCATCGGTAGAGTGGTTCAATGGTTGTAGGAGTAGTTCCGAATGGCGACCTACTTCTAGCACGCTTAAGAGCGAGCTTGCGAAGTAGACTCGAGCCAAGTGTTAGACTCCGAACCATCGATAGAGTTGTTCAACGGTTGTGGGAGCAGTTCCAAATGGCGACCTACTTCTAACTCGCTTAAGAGCAAGCTTGTGAAGTAGACTCGAGCCAAGTGTTGGACTCCGAACCATCGGTAGAGTTGTTCAACGGTTGTGGGAGCAGTTCCGAATGGCGACCTACTTCTAGCTCGCTTAAGAGCGAGCTTGCAAAGTAGACTCGAGCCAAGTATTGGACTTCGAACCATCGGTAGAGTGAAGAGCAAAGGTAGGGAGTTGTAAACAATTTTTACAAGTAAACTATGAAAAAGCTTTCTTTATTGATGACTAATGGCCGGCTGCTTCTAAAGTTGCGAGCCGTTATTACAAGAGAGAAATAAAAGAAAAACATTACAAGTAATAGGAGTGGAACGGTTCGACATCCCAAAATACTTAGAAAGGCGTTGGTGCTCTCTCTTGGTATTTTAAGAGATGGTCGGCATTCCAGGTCCTGGGGATCCCCCTGCCTTCGAGATCTTCTAGTCTGTATGTGCCGGGCCGAACCACTTTTGCGATCTTATAGGGTCCCTCCCAATTTAGAGCCAGTTTGCTCTTATGTCCGGGGAAAGAGATGGCTAGCTTTCTGAGGACCAAGTCCCCTTCTTTGAGGTCGGTAGGACGGACTCTTTTGTTGTACGCCAACTCGATCCTTCTTCGGTAGCTTTGTTGACGAATGGCTGCTCTTTCTCGGAACTCATCAATTAGGTCCAGATTTGCTCAGAGCTCTCTGGCATTCTGTTCTTCTTCATAAGCCATTAGACGATGAGAGGGTATACCAACTTCTAGGGGGATCATAGCTTCGGACCCATAGGTGAGGTTGAACGGAGACTCTCCTGTGGGGGTCCGTTTTGTGGTGCGGTAGTTCCATAGCACGTTGGGAAGCTGATCAACCCATAAGCCTTTGGAACATTTATCCAACCTCTTTTTAATGCCAGAGAGGATCTGTCGGTTAGCATTCTCGACTTGGCCATTCGACTGGGGATGGGAAATAGAGGAGAATCGGTGCTAAATGGTGAGGTCTTCACATAGGGACCGGAAGGCAGCCCCGGTAAACTGGGTTCCGTTGTCTATTATGAGGACCCGAGGGATGCCGAATCGGTAGATCACGCTCTTCCAAAAGAACTGGACTACCTTGTTCTCGGTGATAGTGGCCAAGGGCTCAGCCTCTATCCATTTTGAGAAGTAGTCGATTGCCACGACTAAGAATTTGAACTGACCAGGAGCCGAGGGAAATGGCCCTAGTAAATCCATCCCCCACATTGCGAAAGGGATTGGACTTGATAGGGAAGCGAGTGGAGCTTGTGGGAGGCATCGGATGTCTGAGTACTTCTGACAAGAGCTGCATTGCCGAACGTGTCGTTCGGCGTCTCGTAGGAGAGTGGGCCGGAAATATCCGTAATTCAACACTTTGCGGGCTAAGGATCTGGATCCCGAATGTGCCCCGCCAATGCCCTCGTGAAGTTCTTGTAGGGCGTAGTCGGCCTTCCCGGAGGAGAGGCATCTCAGGTAAGGCCTGCCGTCTACCTGTGTGAAGGAGCGTTTATATAGGATGTCTCCGATCAGTGTGTATCGCTCGGCTCGGGTTCTGACTCTCCGAGCCTCCTTAGGATCTTCGGGGAGGAGCCCGTCCCTTAAGAATTCGACAATGGGTTTCATCCAGTTATCTTCGAGTAGGACTAACAGCGACTCCATAGAGTCGGATGTTTCATCTCTATACTTGGCTTCAGGAGGACCTCTATCAAGACGGTCTGCTCGAGACCTTGAAGGGAGGAAGAGGCTAGTTTGGAGAGGGCGTCGGCCTGAGCATTTTCTTCCCAGGGTATTCGTTGGATGAGGGCTTCTTCAAACAGTGCCATGAGGCTCTTGACCTTGGCTAAGTATTTAACCATCCTGTCATCACGTGCTTCATACTCGCCGAGGACCTGATTTACGACTAGCTGAGAGTCGCTAAAGATCTGGAGGCGTTGCGCCCCTGCATTACGAGCCATTCCAAGGCCTGCTATGAGTGCCTCGTATTCTGCTTCGTTGTTCGAGGCCTTGAAGTTGATACGGAGGGAGTATTGGAGGATGAAGTCATCTGGGCCTGCCAGAATGACCCCGGCTCCGCTTTCCTCATTGAACGAGGATCCGTCCACGTAAACCGACTAGACAGGTGGTCCCTTCATCGCTTGGCTGAACTCAGGGATGGTACTTTCAACTATGAATTCTGCTAAGGCCTGAGCCTTGATCGCGGTCCGAGGCTGATAAGTTATATCATGCTGGCTCAGCTCGATAGACCACTTCATAAGACGACCGAAGGTCTCCGGCTTGTGGAGCACTTGCTTCAGCGGTTGGTCGGTAAGAACGACCACCGAATGGGACTGAAAATACGGGTGAAGCTTTCTCGCGGCCATCACCAGGGCATAAGCCATCTTTTCTATCTTCGGGTAGCGGAGCTCGGCATCCCGAAGTACTTTGCTCACAGAGTAGATGGGCTTTTGGGCCCGGTCTTCTTCCCTTACTAAAACGGCGCTGAGGGTCTGCTCGGAGGCTGCCAGGTAGAAGTAAAGGGGTTCACCAGGAATGGGCTTGCTAAGGAGAGGAGGGTTGACGAGGTAAGCCTTGAGCTGGTTGAACGACTCCTGCTGTTGCTGCCCTCATTCGAAACCTTTGGCCCCCCTGAGGGCCTTGAAGAAGGGGAGGCATTTCTCCTCGGACTTCGAGAGAAAACGCCCTATGGAGGCTAAGCGGCCTGTTAGCCTCTGAACTTCCTTAACATTCTTGGGAGGGGCCATGTCCAATATGGCCTTGATTTTCTCAGGGTTGGCTTCAATCCCTCATTGGTTGACCATGAAGCCGAGGAACTTTCCTGACGAGACACCGAACGCACACTTGTTCGGATTGAGTCTCATGTTGTGCTTTCTCAGAATATCGAATGCCTCCTGTAGGTCAGTCATATGATCGGCTCCTCGGATGCTTTTTACAAGCATGTCGTCAACATACACCTCCATATTCCGGCTAATTTGAGCTTGGAAGACCTTGTTGACGAGGCATTGATATGTTGTGCCTGCATTCTTCAAACCGAAGGGCATAACCCTGTAGCAGTAAAGGCCCTGGTCGGTCACGAATGAGGTCTTCGGGATATCCGGAGGGAACATCCGAATCTGGTTGTAGCCTGAGAAGGCGTCGATGAAGCTGAGGAGCTCATGTCCCGAGGTGGCATCAATCAGAGTGTCAATACTCGGAAGAGGGAAGGGATCCTTGGGGCAAGCCTTGTTTAGATCGGTAAAATCGATACAAATCCTCCAAGTCCCGTTAGACTTCTTCACCATTACTACATTCGACAACCACTCGGGATAGTTCACCTCTTGTATGAACCGGGCCTTCAAGAGCTTGTCCACCTCCTCTTTTATAGCTAGCTGGCGCTCGGGAGCGAACTTGCACCGCTTCTATTGAACCGGTTTGGACCCCGGAACAACGCTGAGGTGGTGGACTAAGAGCTCTTCGGAAATTCCGGGCATGTCTGCAGCTGACCAAGCAAAGAGATCTTGGTTCCTTCGGATGCACTGTACTATGTCCGAGCACAGGGCGGACGGGAGGGTCTTGCTAACAAAGAACTTCCGAGTTGGATCCTGCTCAGAGAAGAGCACTTCCTCCAATTCATCCACCGACTCGGACGTCGGTCGGGCAGCATCTTGGGGGATTTCCAGAGATTCTAGGGAGAGGACTGGACCGAGGGTAGAGGTCATGTAGCACTTGCGGGCCGTTTCCTGATTGCCTTTTACTTTCCCTACTCCGGCCCGAGTAGGAAACTTCATTTTGAGGTGATAGGCGGAGGGAACGGCTTCAAGGGCAGCAAGGCCGGGCCGACCCAAAATGACGTTGTAGGCTGCAGGAACATCTACGACCATGAAGTCCATCGGTTCCGTTCGGGTAGTAGGAGTTTTGCCAGCGGTTACATCGAGGGTGATCACCCCTTCAATAGTCACTAGCACTCCCGTAAACCCATGGAGCGTGTAGCTGGCGGGCTTGAGTCTGTCTCGGGAGAGTTTGAGGCCTTTGAAAGCGGCGAGGAAGAGGATGTTAACGGAGCTTCCATTGTCCACTAGGATCCTCTCCACCTTGAAGTTCGCCATGTGGAGATTGATGACGAGTGCGTCACAAGGGGGGGTGTGGACACCCTCAAGGTCTTCATCTGAGAATGTGACGGGCACTCTGAGGCCTTTAGGGGGAGGGGTGGCGCAAACCGAATTGACTTTCCTAATGAACGCCTTTCGAGAGGAGTTAGAGGAGCCCCCATTGGGCCCCCATGAATGAGGTGCAGGACACGCTCCTCCTCGAAGTCGGGCATTTCATTGCATTCCGGACGCTTATTAGCCCCCCGAGATGGGAGAGGAAGTTCGGCTCGGTCCTTTCTCACGAACCTGGTCAGCTGCCCCCTCTGGATGAGGGCTTCTATCTCATTCTTCAAGGCCCAACAATCATTGGTGTCATGGCCATGCCGGTGATAACGGCACCACTTCTCTTTATCCCTCTTCTTGGCGGGGGTGTTCATCCTCGGAGCAGGAGGTATGATCCCTTCCTTCTCAACCTCCATCAGAATGGTGGAGACATTGGTGGTGAGAGGAGTAAATTTCTTGAATCTGGAGGGAGGTCGGCGCTGGCCGCCATTATCCTTCTGGAGCTTCTTGGCTCCTTCCTCTTCTGTTCCCTTTCTCTTGGACCCGGAGGAAGACCCCTCCAAGTTGGGGCGGTGCTCAGCTTCTTCAGCCCGAATATACTTTTTGCTCCGGAGGAGGAGGTCTAAGAAGTTCTGTGGGGGTTTTTTGGCGAGGGAGGAGCGGAGGCTGGAGTTGAGGACATTGGACTAAAATGCTGCTGCAACGACCGACTGGTCGAGGGATGCTATGGACCTGGCTTCAGCTGTGAACCTCTTCACATAGTCTCTCAGCTTCTCACCCTTCTTCTGGTGGAGGTACAGTAGCGAGATGCTGGTCTTCTCAATTCTGCGGCTACTTACGAAGTGGGTGACGAAGAGGGTCTCGAATTGCTTGAAGGAGAATATCGAGGATGGGGCAAGGCGAGAGTACCATTCTCGAGCTGGGCCCTTGAAAGTTGCGGGGAAGGTTTTGCAGAGCAGGGCATCGGAAGCTTGATGGATGAGCATTAGGGTCTTGAAGCTTTCGATGTGATCGACGGGGTCAGTCTCCCCGGAATAGGTCTCAAATTGAGGAGGCTTGAAGCCGATTGGTACGGGTGCATCCATTATGGTTCGGGAAAAAGGAGGTCGACTAGGACGAAGGGTCCTTCCTCTAAGCTCCTCTTCTCGGTCTAACTGACCCAAGCGCCTCTCCATTTCATGGAGACGGCGGTAGACGGCGTCATCCCTTCGATGGTAATCAGCCGAGCCTCTAGACTCGTCTTCGTACGAGGGAGAGCGGGGGCTACGACGACGGTAGCTCCTGGAGCGGCGAGGACTTGGCATATGCCAGGAGTTGCTAGGAGCTGGAGGAGGAGTTGGGGACCGTCGGCGAGGACTTCGGACCGGAGGAGGAGAGGGGATCTTTGGAGCATTGGTGTTAGGACAAAGATTGAGAGCTTGCAGGACGGTCGCTTGGAACTGCTGGAACTCGGCACGGGTGATGGGTGCCTTATCATTCCTAGGCTGTTGCCGACCTGCAGGGGAGTGTGGTCTTCTTCTGTGATGCTCGGGGGATTCTCTCCGCCTCCTTCGGATGGGGGACCTTCTGTTGTCTCGGCGGTGAGGAGATCGCTCATCCGGACGGTGTTGGCGGGAGGCTCCCTCTCGGGCCCACTTTTCATCCAGACGGCGGCAAAGATCATCATCCTTCTGCCGATTGAGGATGGTGTTGCGAAGGTCGGAAACTTGGGGATTGTGGGAGGCCATCGAATCCAAAAAGGCATTGTGGATGGAGACGTGGTCCGGATGGAGAGGTTGTTTTTGCGGGTTGGGACCCTTAGGAGGTTGTTGATTCTGCGGAGGAGGTAGGTCCTGTTGAAGAGGGTCCACGGCTTGAGGGGGAAGTTGCCCCTGCTGTTGAGCGGGCTGAGGGGGAACTTCCTGTTACTGATCGGGGTTGGGTCCTCGGTTGGACCCTCTGGATCTGACTTTCCTAGGAGGCATGGCTGGAGAAGATCTGACCAATGGGAAGAGGGGAGGTTGCTATTCGTTAGTTTCCCACAGACGGCGCCAATCTGTTGCCGCTAAATCTGGTATGGGGGCAAACAGATAGTATTTGTGGATTCTTAGGAAAACTGAATAGCAAACCTGTTACCTGTTCCGCCGCGGTTTGGCACTGTCTTCCGCCGTACACCTGCAAAAAGTGCGAGACACCGGGGTTGTTCCTGGCGACGCACCCTCCGACGCTCAAGTCAGTAATCAGGAATGATTATGAGAGAGCGCAAATACTGGGAAAAGATTGATTACCTCTTAATGGAGATGGATGGGGGGTATTTATAGGCGCCGCTGGGATTAGATTAGGAATGTAATCCCCCTGTGGTTAGATAAGGAATGTAATCCCTAATCCCCAGTGAAGGGATAGATATGAATCAGGGCCGTTGATTAGGATTTAATCAGAAACCCTAATTCTATCCCTTCTGGACCAGGTTTGCTGCGGGTGGGAACCCGCACCCAGTTGAGGTGGATCCGTTCGCGGGTAAGTGGGTATTCGAGGAAGAGAGCCAATACCCGCTTCAGACCCGTTGGAAGGTGAAATTACCGTTTTACTCCTAGGCTTCAAGATACGTGCCCGATTTGGACGGTTTCGATTTAACCCCATTTTTAGCCATATCAGTCATGTATCGCTTTCGACTCTTTTTATTGAGTGAAAGCGATACATCGCCATATATTGCAAACCGTGAGTCGAAACTCACTTCTACATGTTGTGTTGGCTCATGCGTGATGCGTCCAACCTACTCGCAAAGTTTCGAAATTTTTTGATCTCGTTTGTGGGGTTTTCTACAGTATATCAAACAACAACAATAATTATACTTTGAATTTTTATCGAGTGACTTTTCACTAGGAAACCGCATAAACGAAATCCAAAAAATACAAAATTTTGCGAGCAGGTCGGGGTCACCAAACACAAGCCAAAGCAACTTGTAGTTGCGAGTTCTCACCCACGGTTTGCTATATGCGTCCGTGTATCGAATTCTTGGCAATTTTCAAGAGTGAAAGCGATACACGGCCGTATCTTGCAAACCGTGGGTCAGAACTTGCTTCTACAAGTGGCATTGGCTTGTGTGCAGGGAGCCCAGCCCAATCGTAAATTGTGTATTTTTTGAACGTCGTTTGTGTGGTTTTCTCACGTATTTTGTTATGTTTTGAGCGAGTTTTCAATATAGAACCCACTCAAAAAAATATGAAATTTTGCAAATAGGTCGGTCTCGCCACTCAAAAGCCAAAGAAACTTGTAGTTGCGAGTTCTCACCCACGGTTTGCTATATGCGTCCGTATATCGCATTCCACTCTTTTTTCAAGAGTAAAAGCAATACACACCCGTATCTTGCAAACTGTGAGTCGAAAATCGCTTCTACAAGTTGCGTTAGCTTGTGTGTGGCAAGCTCGACCCAATCGCAAAGTTTCGTAATTTTTTAACGTCGTTTGTGCAGTTTTCTTATGTCTTTTGTTTCGTATCTATATATATGCCAATTTTTTGTTAACAAACTATTTTATATATGATATCTTTTTTATAGAGAAATGGTTAGAACGAGGGGAACTGGAAGGCCATCTGGTAGTGGTCGGGGCAAACATTTCACAGAAGTAAGAGAACTATTAATTTTCATTGTGAATTTTGTATAAAGTGGTATTGTTACTACACTATTAATAATTTGTTGTGTTGGTGCATCCTCTTCTGCAGAAAATCGAGGTCCATGACCATTACAGCCATATGTGCTCACTTTGCAAGACCACCACAGATCTGAGGCGGTGTGGGGTGGGACGACGCGGAGGTGTAATTTCCGCACTCACGAGACTTTGATGATGCACCCACGTACCGTCGAGTATCTAGTCCAGGCTGGTGCAACAACGACAATATCATTCTCCATCTCCACCACAAGAAGAAGAGCAAGAAGAAGAGCATCAAGAAAGTGTTGTCCCAGAAAGAAAAGAATCGGGAGAAGAAGAAGAAATTGTCGTGGAGTCACAATTCAGGCAGCGACAACCGGTTCGGAAGAGGCGACCACTACAAACTTACATGCCCGGTGGTTGAGTGTTTCCCGATACAATTGTTGTAGGAATTAAAAAAAAAAATTGTTGTTGTTGATTGTAATTGAAAGAAATTGTTGTGGTTATTGTTGATATATGGTTAGTTTTGTTGTTGTTAGTCATGTTATTGGTGTTAATTTTGTTGTTGTTGATGTTAGTTTTGTTGTTAATTATACATGTTGTTTTGTTGTTCAAGTGTTGTTGTTTTGTTGAGCTGCTGATGGCATTGTGTATATATCTGTGGTTGGGATTGAAGTGTAGCAGCTATAGCTGCTATTTGAACTTGTAATTATTTTTATTTTATTTTTATACTTAGGCCGTTGTCTCCAACAAAGGCCTAGGTTCAATGAAAAAGTTAAAGACTTGAACACTCACTCTCTGTCATGGCCAAGGCATAAGAAGCATCAGCATCGGTTGAAAAAAAAATTGATGATTATAACCTAGACCATTGCCTGCAACAACGACCTGGGTTATATGAAAGAAACCGACGTTTGAAGAGCTGGAGACAACGGCCTAGGTTTTATGAAAAAATTGAGACGATATACACTTGCTCTCTATCCTCGCCAAGCCATAAGGAGCAACAACCATCAAAATCCAATTTTTTTTATTACCTAGGTTGTTGTCTCCAACAACGGCCTAGGTTATATTTACAAAATTGGATTTTGATGAGTTGCTCTCTGTCTTGGCCAAGCCATAAGGACCAACAACCCATCAAATTCCAAATTTTTTTAATAACTTAGGTCGTTGTCTCCAACAATGGCCTAGGTTATATGAAAAAAAAGGGATTTTGATGAGTTACTCTCTGTCTTGGCCAAGCCGTAAGGAGCAACAACTCATCAAATTCCAAAAAATTTTAATAACTTAGGCTGTCGTCTCCAACAATGACCTAGGTTATATGAAAAAAATTGAAATTTGATGAGTTGCTCTCTGTCTTGGCCAAGACATAAGGAGCAATCACTCATCAAAACCCAATTTTGTAAATATAACCTGGGCCGTTGTTGGAGACAACGGCCTAAGCGGATATGAAATTTTTTAGGTTTTTACAACTTTCTCTCCTATTTGTGCGAACAGAGACTCTCGAACTCTATACCAAAGACATTCATATTCTTGTAGCAACCAAAATGACCAAAATATAATCGTTAGTCTAAATGGTTGTATATTTTATAGAAAATAACTTAAACAATTTTTTTGTAAAAACAAAAAATATTCTCTATTTTACAATAAAATTTTAAAAAATAATCATAACAACCTAGGTCGTTGTTGGAAGAGCAAGTCAAGTGCAACCCTTTTCAAAAATAAATCTGGGGAGATTGTGAATATGAGAGAGTACATCCCTATTCAACTTATCTGAACCTTAAACCTAACCCAATATATCCCTAACCCCTAACCACCCCCCACCCCCCCAAACCTCCCCTAACCCATACCTCTCTAACTAGGGGTTTCGGTAGGGTTAGAGTTAGGGTAAGGTTAGTGTTAACGAGGGTTAGGGTAAACTTAGTGGTAAGTCTACTTTTCATATTTTAGAACACTTTTAGAACATCGTACACATACCAATGACAACCAAATTACAAAATTACAAAAAATAATTATTATTTTTTGTCCCAAAATAAATTTTATAAAAATTAAAAATTAAAATAAATTTTAAATAAATAAATAAATTAAAAAATTAAAAAAAAAAAAAAAAAAAAAACCTATGCCTAGGCCATTGTTGTAGAGAACGGCTACAACAACGGCCTAAGTAAAGGTGGGTTATGGTAGGGTTAGGGAAGGGGTAGTGTAGGGTTGTGGAGGGTTTTTTTTAATTTTTTTTCTTTTTTAACATGCGTATTAATTTTTGTGTAGTAAAGTCTAGTGGTGAAGTCAACCAAGTTTTTTTCGTATTTATTCAAAATTTTAAATCTTGTGGCATTTTTGAATTCGGTGGTGAACACATCTATTGACATCATATGTAATGTAAGAAATCGTCTTTTTTTGAAAAAATTTGAATTATTTCTCAGTATGCTCTATTCTATTCATGTGATCCATATTCTATTCCCAACCATTATCGTTCTCCACTGAAACATTCGATTCAAACAAGTTCCCATGTATACTCTAATAGCTTCAATCATTTTTACAGACATTATTCCTAACCCTACCCTAACCCTACCATAACCCTCCCTTACTTAGGCCATGGCTATGATTAATTTTTTTATTTTTTTATTTTTTTTTATATCGACATGGACAAAAAAGTAGAGAACACTAACCCTCGTTAACATTAACCTTAACCTAACCCTAACCCTACCCAAACCCCTGGTTGGAGGGTTATGGGTTAGGGGGGTATGGTTAAGGGTTAAGCTGAACAGGGATACACTCTCCAGAAGAAATTACATATTAGGGGTAAAAAAAAAGAATATTTTTGTTTTTACAAAAAAGAAGATTAAGTTATTTTCTACTAAATATTTAAGCATTTAACCTTGATGATTATATATTGTTCATTTAGGTGGCTAAAAAAGGAAAGTAATAAAATATAGAGACGATATACAAGAATATGAATATCTTTGGCATAAAGTTCAAGAGCCTATGTTGGTACAGATAGGAGAGAGTTGTAAAAAAACCAAAAAAAAAATTTGCACGGCTTAGGCCATTGTTTGGTTGTTATGATTATTTTTGTTGTTGTGGACATGCAACCTCTTGACAGAGAGCAACTCATCAAATTCCAATTTTCTCAATTAACCTAGACCGTTGTTGGAGACAACGACCTAGGTTGTAAAAAAAATGGATTTCAGTGACTTGTTGTTCTTTATGGCTTGGCCAAGACAGAGAGCAACTCATCAAAATCCAATTTTCTCATATAACCTAGGTCGTTGTTGGGTTATAAAAAAATTGATTTTGAAGATCTGCTGCTCCTTATGGCTTGGTCAAGACAGAGAGCAACTCATCAAAATCCAATTTTCTCATATAACCTAGGTTACATGAGAAAATTGATTTTGAAGAGCCGCTACTCCTTATGGCTTTGCCAAGATAGAGAGCAACTCATCAAAATCCAATTTTCTCATATAACCTAGGTTATATGAGAAAATTGATTTTGAAGAGCTGCTACTCCTTATGGCTTGGCCAAGACAGAGAGCAACTCATCAAAATCCAATTTTCTCATATTATTTTTTAAAAAATGATTTTGAAGATCTGTTGCACCTTATGGCTTTGCCAAGACAGAGAGCAACTCATCAAAATCCAATTTTCTCATATAACCTACCTTATAATAAAAAATTTTGATTTTGAAGAGTTGTTGCTCCTTATGGCTTTGCCAAGACACAGAGCAACTCATCAAAATCCAAATTTTTCATATATCCAACAACGGCCTCGGTTATAATAAAAATTTTGGATTTTGATGAGCTGCTACTCCTTAGGGCTTGACCAAGACAGAAAGCAAGTGTTCAAGTCTTCAATTTTATAACACTACTTAGGCTGTTGTTGGAGACAGTGGCCTAAGTCTAAATTTTAAAAAAAAAATCTACACCTGCTACACTTCATTATCTCACTCTAACAACAAAATCAGTAATACATCTACAAACTAACATTAACAGCAAAATAAGTATCAATTACAACAAACAAAATAAATACGAAGAAAATTTACATTCATCCATTCAAATTCATAAAGTACTACATCAACAATTATTACATCAAAATCTAACATACTCAAAGTTTACATCAAAAAAATTTCATCAAATCTCTCGTCGTAACTCTCTTCTTCGGATGGATTCACTTCTTGCAGATTGGTTGCCCTGAATTAAATGACAGGTTTTAGTTAGTGACAAATTTATTTACCACAAATCAAAAATAATATATTTAAATTAATGATAACCAAATCAAAAAATGTATTACCCATCAAATAAGGTTGAACAATTTCTTGAATCATGATCCATTTGCACAATGCCGCATGTTCTGCACCGTCTCGGTTTTTTATTGCGAAGTTGCTCTCTTATCGGCCTCAATCTCTTGGCGCGAGGCCTTCCCTTTGTAATGTATTGTCGTGGGTCCCTCACGTGTGCAGATACATGTCCACTACCTTCATCATGAGGTTGTGCACTATCATGCGGTTGTGCACTATCATGCGGTTGTGAGGCCTCTTCGGGATGTTCACCCAATCCGGGTTGTAGCCGAGAGATGCCGTCAATGATCTTCACCAAATTCTCGAGCATGTATTTGTAACTTTCATTGAAGAAACAACCAAGATCGACAATCTGTTTTGCGTGGTAACTCAATTCACTATATCTAAAAGCAAAATTCTCGCTATTGCCTTCGGTTAGAACAGATGTATAGCTTCTTCTCATTACATCACGGATCCATCTTCTTTTAATATATACATTCGGAAGATAAGTATGATGGCTTAACCG
Organism: Hemerocallis citrina; assembly: GCA_017893485.1. NCBI lineage: Eukaryota > Viridiplantae > Streptophyta > Magnoliopsida > Asparagales > Asphodelaceae > Hemerocallis > Hemerocallis citrina. The sequence continues at coordinate 116,617,365 of CM030366.1, forward strand.
AAGAACCGCTAAAATATGCTTGCAAGGAATGCCAACGAAGTCGAAGAAGTGACGAGAACATGTAATAATTGTACGGGGTTTGCATAACTGAAGAAGGCAAGCCGGTTCTGATTCTCCACAAAGTATCACATGGAAGGTTTAACTATCCGGCGTCTCAAGACTGGCAATGAAAGTCACATTATACATGAAGCTTTTTGTAACTTCATCTTGGAATTTGTAAAAAAAAAATCAAAGTGTATGTTCGCGCCATTTGTTCCTCCAAAGCCCATGGGCTCTTCAATTTCGGTCTCTTCTCACGGTTACGATGATTTTTTTTCAGTTCATCATGTCTTTGCCTTTTCGAAAAAAGATCGAAGATGACGGCAAATTCATGCAAGGAGTATTTCTTTTCGGTATGATGCTTCGGGGCAAATGCGATGACTCAACCTGTTGGTTACTCCACATGCCGACCCATAATAAATCTTTTGCATAGATGGGTACCCATTTTTCACGAATTTCAAATAGATCGTTCAACCATTTGTTATTCTCTAATCCGTACTGCAAAAGCAATAAATTCCATTTATCTTCAAAATCATGTACATATTCAAAACCGTAGAAGACAGTCTTCAATGATTCCCTGAACTTGTTGACATCGTTCGACATACGCACCTCCTGCGGTAACTTATCCAATATGTGCCAAATGCAAAAGCGATGCCGAGTCTAGGAGAAAACTTTCTTCACTGCGGCGGCGATCCCACGGTCTTGATCGGTCACGATGCCGGATAGAACACGATTCATTATTCCTAACCACTTTTCAAAGAACCATTCAAACGAAGAGGTCGTCTCATTTGAAATGAACCCACCTTCTAAGAAAGTCGATTGCCAGTGTTGATTGACTCCAACAAAAGGAACAAATAACATTCCATACCGGTTCGTGTTGTACGTGGCATCAAAGCAAAGTACATCGCCAAATTCTTCGTAATTCATCCTAGAAATTCCATCAACCCATATACAATGGGACAACCGGCCTTCGGGGTCTACTTGAATGTCATAAAAAATGAAGGATCTGTCTGTTTCTTCGATTCGAAAAAATCGATTAGCATATTCCTGTTGTGTCCTTTCAATACTTCTTGCGAGTCTCTAAGTAAATTTCTAGCATCTTTTTCGGTGAATCCGATTTGATCGTGACCACCACTAGCACTTTCGAAGAAGAGTATTTGTCGACATGTCTGGATATTAGCTTGGTTAAATTGATCTATTATTTTTTTATCCGTATTTGACACAGAACGGTTTTGGGGCAAAAGATGTCTTCTACCTGGTAAGGTAAATTCGTGATTGTGTGCTTCATGAAATGAATACAACACCCACGTATTACTAGCTTCATTCAGTTTTACATGAACTAAAGCCATGTGATCCGTTCTAGAGGTTGTTCCCCGTCTACCATCACTATGTTGACTCGGTGACAACCCAGCTTTATTACACAAATAGGACTTATCCACTTCCACTCCTCCCTTTAATTGATTCCCACCCTTACGCATTGCAAAACCCCCATATCGAGCATATGACGTATAAAAATTTTTGGCCTCAACTAAAGTAGGAAACGTCATACTTAACTTTGGTTTTAGGTGCTCTTCGACTAACGGCATGGAATCAACGATTGGTTCTACCCGCAAAAAGTTATCGCCGACAACCGAACTTTTCGTATCGTTGTTCATAAAAAAACAATAGTTTTTTTTTCTTAATACACACAACATATACAAACAATTTGTTAACAAAAAATTGGCATATATAAAGATACGAAACAAAATACGTGAGAATACCACACAAACGTCGTTCAAAAAATACGAAACTTTGCGATTGGGTTGGGCTTGCCGCACACAAGCCAACGCAACTTGTAGAAGCGAGTTTGGACTCACGGTTTGCAAGATACGGCTATGTATCGCTTTCACTCTTGAAAAAAGAGCGGAATGCGATACACGGACGCATATAGCAAACCGTGTGTGAAAACTCGTAACTACAAGTTGCTTTGGCTTGTCAGTGGCGAGACTGACCTACTCGCAAAATTTCGTATTTTTTGAGTGGGTTCTCCATTAAAAACTCCCTACAAACATAACAAAATACATGATAAAACCGCACAAACGAAGTCCAAAAAATACGAAACTTTGCGATTGGGTCGGGATCCCCACACACAAGCCAACACAACTTATAGTTGTGAGTTCCGACTCACGGTTTGCAAGATAAGGCCGCTTTCACTCTTGAAAAAAGAGCGGGAAGCGAGAATTTGGCGTATCTCGCAAACCGTGGGTCGGAAATCGCAACTACAAGTAGTGTTGGCTTGTGAGTGGTTAGCCCAGCCTAATCACATAGTTTTGTATTTTTTGAACTTCGTTTGAGCGGTTTTCTAGTGAGATGAGACCATACTCAAAAATTATGACGTATATAGTAGTCTTTTTATATGCACTAGAAAACAACGCAAACGAGATGCAAAAATTCTGAAATTTGGTGGTCACGTCTGGCACACCAAACACAAGTCAACGCAACTTCAAGAGGTGAGTTCTGACTCTCGGTTTGTAATATACGATCGTGTATCGCTTTATTTCGATTTTATTGAATAAAAGCGATACACAGACATATCTTGCAAACCGTAAGTCGAAAATCGCCTCTACAAGTATACAACACACATGATACAAAAATTGTACACTCTCCAAACTGTAGACAAACTACGCATAACACAAAAATTGTAAACTAAATAATATAGAAACAAAAATTTAATAAATTACCAAAGTTGATTCTACTAAATTGTGAAAAAGTGAATACCTTTCACAATGTGGGTATTCGGGAAGAGGAGATAAGGGCCAATAGTAGTTGCTGATCTTGACAAAGTGGCTGTTCGGGTTTGGGGTTTCGAAGAATTCGGCTAGGGTTTGGGTGATTTGGGATTTCGAGTAGGATTAGGGTTTGGGGTATTCGGGAGAGGGAGAGAGAGATAGAGAGGCTTTGAGAAGGGGAGATCGGAGTAGAGCTAGGGTTTTGGAGTGGGTTTCGCAATCTTGAGAAAGAGAGAGAGAGAGAGATGGCTGAGAAGTGAGGGAGAGATAGAGATCTGAGTATGTACAAATACTTGGAAAAACACTTGTACATACCTAGACCGCCGTTATTGAGAACAACGGCCTAGGTTGAATTTGTTTTTAAAAAAATAACCAAGACCGTTGTTCCCAACAACGGCCTAAGTGTATTTTTTCGCCAAAAAAATACTTCACGCCAAATACGCTTCAGACTTGGCGTTATTTGGCCTGAAGTACCCAAATTGCCCCTCCGCCACTTAGCCTATTCCGCTTCCATCCCAACAGAAGCGATCTGAGCCGTTTATCACGATCAAAAGCGATCTAACGGCTCAGATCGCTGTTTTTACACTCGGTTGAAAACAGAACCGAGCATTACTCATATATATATAGAGGAGTGATCCAATGAGAAACACTCTTAAATGAGAAAATGAGAAACATTGATTTTGACCATTGGATATGAGGGGAAATAGATGAATGACTCTAATTCATTTGGATTAATTAATTGAAAATCCAGTTTTTTTCTACACATCTATTAAAAAAAACCAAAAAAAAAAAAAAACAACAGCAAAAACCCAAACATCATTTCTGATAACTTATACACACAAAAAAAATCCAAATTAAAAAAACATCTCAGTTGCATTACCGTTTACAACTATCAGAAGAAAGGAAAATAGGTTAAATTAAACCATGTATCAGGTTTAAACAGTCTTTTAGTATTGCCTTTCTCTTCCAATCTGAATTAGTTCAGGAACCTCCTCTCCAACCCCCCAACCACAAACCCTCCTTTTCTCATCAGTCCACGGAAGGAGCAGCTGCTCATTGCTTGGAAAATTATTGAATTAAATTGGCAACTTCCATTTCAACACGGTAAAGGGTCATAAAAATCTTTCATTTCAGTTGTCCATCCCCCATAGAGCTAGTAAAATTCTCTCCACATACATTAGCTACTCATGCAATTTTAAATGCATGCATTAGATTTGATCAGAAGAACTTGGGAAATCCATTCCAATTCCCTAAATGCATAATCAAAGTATACATATAGAAGACCAAATATGATAGAACAACAGTGAAGTTGCCAATCATATCCTGATAGAACAACTCTTAGAGAATTTGGAATAGCGTTTGGGTTTAACGAGAGTTAGGGTTAGGGAAAAAGGTTAGGGTTAGGGAACTAACGAAAGTTAGGGTTAGGGAAAAAACTGAGATGTTTTTTTAATTTGGGTTTTTTTTTTTGTGTATAAGTTATCAGAAATGATGTTTGGGTTTTTGCTGTTGTTTTTTTTTTTTGGTTTTTTTAATAGATGTGTAGAAAAAAACCGGATTTTCAATTAATTAATCCAAATGAATTAGAGTCATTCATCTATTTTCCTACATATCCAATGGTCAAAATCAATGTTTCTCATTTTCTCATTTAAGAGTGTTTCTCATTGGATCACTCCTCTATATATCTATCTATATATATATATATATATATATATATATATATATATATATATATATATATATATATAATTCTCTGAGATGAATCGTTCAATACTCTCCTTATCAAACCCTAGCCAGATGATTTTCAAATGCATCATAAACGAGTAATACTGAAAAAGCAAACCATATCACAGCTTCAGAATGCACTATGCTACACAATTTTTCTTGGCGATTCGGAAAGGCGACACAGTTAACCATAAGTCATGCAGGTTGTGATCACATATTAATCTAATGTTATTTTACTATTCACCTAGGGTTGTTACAAAGAGTCATATGCAGATTACTCAATGACACAATGAAAGAAATGATGTCAAATCGGTACTAACCACTCTTCATACCAACAATTGCAAGTCTTTACAAATTTGAAGTTTTACCTATTGCTACTTCCAGCAATTTCTGAAAAGCCTGTGACTTTAGCAAAGAGGTGCGTGCATAGCTTTATAGTTCAGTCAAGCTTGATCACAAGCAAGTGCTCTTTTAAATATGCTTCTGGCCTCACCAAAATGAAAGGGGTTTTTTAGATATTGATCCCTCTTCAAACATGTATTTCTAAGTCTCTATTTTCACTTTAATTGCTATTAGGTCCCGAAATTTCAAAATAGTTTGCACAATTTAGGGACCTAATAGGAACTAATTTCAAAATGGTTAGGACCTAATAGAGACTAATTTCAATTGACTTTGCACAATTTAGAGACCTAATAGCAATTAAAGTGAAAATATAGACTAATTTAGAAATACATATTTGACGAGGGACCAATATCTAAAAAACCCAAAATAAATTGGATTCAATCTAAACAAATACAAGTCATATCTCACCTTCATATATTGTATACTCAGAAGTAGGGCTGCAATCGAGCCGAGCCGAATACCTTCAGGCTCGAGCTCGGCTCGTTTATGAAACGAGCTCAGTTTTGAGATCGAGCTCGGTTCGCTTCGAGCTTTGACTGTATTCGAGCCGAATAGCTCGCGAGCTTAGCCTAAAAAAAACCCATGCTCGAGCTCGGCTCGTTTACAAAACGAGCTCAGTTTTGAGCTCGAACTCGGTTCGAGCCGAGCTTTGACCGAGCTCGAGCCGAATAACTCGCGAATAGCTCGATTCATTTGCAGCACTACTCAGAAGTAGAAGAGTAGTGAGATTTAGCATTCAAAATTTCACTTTTAAATTTACATAAAATACAAAAGATGTAATAATATTCCAAAGATGATGGCGGCAATAACGAACTCATGACATTTGACTCTCCTAGGTATACACAATACAGTCTCATAAGGCTGGTTTCTTCAAGTTCAAACAGTTGTCCGCTGCTTGGTTGAACAATTCCTGTACCAGCTTTAACTCGTGTTCTGAAATGAAATAACAAAAATGCTCAAGATACATCTGGTAGTCAATAAAACTAACTAAATAAAAGAACTCTGAAAGAAATCATGACTTGAATCTTAAATATGTCATCTGATGAAATCATCAGCATTGCTCGAGAATTGTTTCTTGTATATACGTATCAACATTATAACAGTGCTGGTTATCACTTGATATGGAGCATTATCCTATCACAATTCTGAACGCATTTCTTAAAGATTGCCAATTATATAAAGTATTGTTTGTTATTTGACAACATGCAGAAGTAACTGATTGTAGAACATGCTTCCATCCATAAAAATGTAATTCCCTATAATAGTAAATGAAATAAATTAGGTTTAACTATGTTCAGTTTTTAATCTACTAGGATGCTTCGAAAGGTATGATACCTGCAGCCTCCAGTTGCTTTCGAAGCTCTTGTCCAACAGCTTCATTCTCTGCCTGAATGGTGAGTTAACATTTATATGTGAGGAAAATATACCACTTCCAGAACAAGTATCTTAAATATAATTAAAATTGTGAAGGAAAAAAGGTCCTAGTAGTCTTTCTGATAGATATAGTACCATCACAGACAAATCAGGTCAGGTGAAGGTAAACACACAACTGAAACTGAACCATAAAAATGAGAATAGGACTTCTTGGACATATCAATATTCTAGATGAATGATTAAAAGCTCCTTATAAAGCATATTCATTAGGAATTACTTCCAACAACTCCTTACACATAACAAAGAACAAATAGTAAAACAGAGAAAGGATAGACCTGAAAAGGTTCTAAGCTTATCTCGAATGCATGTAGAGGCAAACAAAAGAGAGTTGTTTTCCTATAGCAGTTTGAAAGGAAGAATTAGATTTATGAGTAGAAGTAATTTCTGTGCTGAAGTTTAAAATAACGGTTTGCTTGATTTTTCTGGATGTTTCTTCTGATGTGTCAGTTAAGAGTTTTGCTTACTTGCTGACTACGTGACGTGTTTGTGGTAGTAGCTATGTGATGTAAACTTAACTCTAGTTAGAGAATTTTCAAAAATATTAAAAAATTAAGTTTACCAACACGTAATGCCGATTAAGTTATGTAATGCCGATTAAGTTAGAAATTAAAACTAGTGATTGGTTTGATGGATTTTCAAAAAATGAACTAAGTTAGCAATCTCAATTAAATATCAAGCCTAAGATTCAATGATTATACTTAAGTGTTCTTAACAAGTAAAATATTCAATAGTGATTCGTACGCTAATAGACAAGTAGAAGTACACACTCAATATTTGTGAACGACGATAAATTAAGATAATATTCTAAAGATAATAGGCAGTAACACAAATAATGAAGGAATGGAAAGAAGTTACCGAGGTTCGATGAACAAGTCGTCACCACAGATGGAGAGGAAGAGGAAGCCACTAGTCGACGTCAATAGCGTTGTACTCCTCCATAGATCATTTTCTTGATGTGAAGATTAGGATTAGGGTTTGGATGAAGATTTGGGAATTAGGGTTTAGAATTTGAATTGAATTTGGGGATCAGGGTTTCAGGCTTGAAGGGGGATTTGGAGTGGGAGCAGGTTTCGGTGAAAGAGGGGGGGGCGATGGGGTGGTCGGACGATGAGGGAGAAGCAACGAAGGTGGTCGGTGGTTTGAGCGGCGACGACGGCATGGGAAATCTGGGTGTTCGGGTTGGAGGAGAATGGGCTTCGGGATGGCTAGGTGAAGGAGAAAGGGGTTTCGGTATGGATGGGTGAAGAAGGGGTTTCGGTGAGGTTTTGAGTGTCGGCTGAAGAAGAAGAAGAGAGAGGGAGTGGGGCTGTTGGGTTCGGGAAGAAAGAGAAAGAGAAGAGGGAGAGGGGTGTAGCTTAGGGTTTCTCACAAACCCTAAAATATCTTATGATCTCACACACTAAGAGAAGAATGAAAAGCAAAAACTCAACACACAATAAATTTGTAATCAATCAAAGTATATCTTCTTATTAGTCTAAAGGTATATACAAATGCTCAAAACAAATCTTCAAAATGCAGAAAATAAATGGTGCAAATAGCGAAACTACTACATATGCCAAAACAACTAAATGTGTTGAAACGAAAATAACTAGGCTAATAAAATAGTCATTCTAAACGATGTCTGGGCTAATAGAAGCGCCTAAAATGACTCAAACCGATGTCCTCATCATTCTCTTCGGGTGGGAGAGAGCTCGAGCCAATCGAGCATAACCAGTGTTCCTGTCATAGTACTCCAAAATGCCTGGATCCAAGCGCTGAAGCTCCGCACGATCAATCCAAGTATCATCCGACTCCGACTTGGTCTTCCATCACACCAAATAACTATGAATACCACCATCTCTAGTAGAGATTATCTAATCATCTAAAATATTATCTAATTCTTCTATCGGCGAGTAAGTAGTGTCTGGTAAAGGGAAAATGTGGGAATATCAACAGTATGTTATAAGGTAGGCTCATCTATAAGAGAATTTATAGGGTTAAATTTTGGACCTTCATAGAGTTCTAGATCCTCAAATATTGAAAGTCTTATTATGCCAAAACCTTCAGAAAGGTCAACGACATAGACATTATCATTGATTTTATGCACAATTTTAAATGGGTCTGCAACACGTGCATTCAATTTCGTAACAGATCCAGCTGAAAACCATACCGAACAAATTTAAACCATCACCTCGTCACCAACATCAAAAGTTTTAAATTTTCTAGTATCCAGTGTAGTAGAAGGCAAAAGGCGCAAAGCAACTTCACTACCGCATAAAAAGCCTGCGCAAGACGTAATTTGAGGCGCAAGACTCACTTAACCAAGACGCACTATTATTTTGGGGTTTTTAAAATTTATGAATAAGATTATATATCATGATAACATGGATCAGCCATTAGATGCCCAATCAATAATAATCAATCTAAATGAGGAAATTTTCTCGTATATTATACGGTCATTTTTTCATATATTATAATATTATGTGCAGTAATTATACATTTTCCTTAATCATCGGAAGTATGCTCCTACCAAAAGTAGTGAGCATAACTTGAACCCATGACCTCTCACATTCTCAAGACTGAGGCTCGCACCTCAGTGCGCCTTAGTGCGCCTTGCAAGAATGCGGCGCAATAGTCTAGGCACCTGCGCCCTGCGCCTCAGGCGCGCCTTCTACTACACTGCTAGTATCTGCCCTTAACTTGTAGTTCATTAATTTTTTTGAAAATTTCTCTATGCAAATCATGAATACGGGATACAAATGTGGATGCAGACTCTGAGACTGATATTCTAACATGGGGACAAGATCTATGGGCAGCCTAGGACGATAACCATGCACAACTTCATGTGGACTCATGGTTTTAAATCTCGGATTTCGAACTCGTCTCGAGTGTTTCGTCTCAGATCGGAAATCTTGGAAAAATGTGATCATATCGGATGTTCATTTTCTATACTCAATAAATATTTTTTTTGGTTACTAAATAAGATATTATATGTCCTACATATCATTTATAAAATAAAATACTGTATAATACAACTAATGACATGAATCAATTACGGTAAATATTCACAGCATTTAACAACAATATAAAAGAGAATGTTATATAAATATATAACTAAATTAAATTTGCATTGATTAGTAAAAATGTATTAGTTAATAAACTTACTTGACTTTGCATATATAGAAACAATAGCGAGGCGAAATCCTCACATTATCTTAGTTTAAGGTCCTATATTGAAAGACATGCAAAAAGTAAAACAATTTTTCTATATATATTCACAATAACATTTGTATCTATTTCAGCTAATATTTCGCTAATTTCGGCAATATTTCGGCCGATATTTCGGCAATTTCGGCCAAAATCTACACATTTCGGTCCAAAACGATAGAGTATAAAATATGTGATTTCGTATTGGCAAGCTAGCCGAAACAAAATTTCGACCGAAATTTCGACCTTATCAGAGGAAATTTAAATCAGTGTGAACTCATGCTGGTGGTTCTATTCTTTGATGTATTGTAGGCAAATTCAGCAACAATTAATTTTAAGTCCCAAGTTTCTAAGTTTTCCCCCACAAGAATACGCAAAAGATTGCCAAGACTCCGATTGACAACCTCAATTTGTCCATCAGTCTGTAGATGGAAGGCTGATGAGAATTTTAGTTTCATTCTCATCTTGTGTCATAGGATCTTCCAAAAGTAACTTGTGAATTTCACATCCATATCGAACACAATTTTTTTTTGCAACCTATGTAGCTTCATAATATTATCGAAGAAAATTTGAGCTACCCGAGATGCATCGAAAGTTTTCGAACATGGGAGGAAGTGAGCCGTTTTAGAAAAACAGTCCACGACGACAAGAATGAAAGTGTTTTTTTCTGTTTTCGGTAAGCCTAACACGGAATTCATGCTGACATATTCCCAATGGCAACTGGAAACAGGTATGGGAGTATACAGGCTTGTGTTTTATTTTTATTGTTTGACGAGTTGATGAGTATGACACATGTTCCACAGTATCAATAGTCTTGCTATGCCCAAAGTGTCCAGCAAGGCCACTAGCATGCAATTCCCAAACAAGATACTCTCGTAAGGACGTACTAGGAATGCACAGTTTGGAGCGATAGAAGAGAATCATCTTTCAGTAAATAATCATCTATCACTCGAGTGACGTCATCCTTCAAAGACATGTAGATCTCGTGAAAATCTAAGCAGGAGGCATACTCATCTTTTAATCTCTCAAAACCAATAACCTCTATGCGCAATGTGGATAAGATCATGTAATAACGACGTAGTGCATCCACAACCTTATTATCAACTCCTTTGTTATATGCCTAATGGTATATAAATATTCATGTAGAAACTCTACCCATCGAGCATGTCTCGGATTCAGCTTTAGTTAGAATTTGAGGAATCGTAAGGCTTCATGGTCTGAGAAGATGACGAATTCTTGCGGTAGGAGGTAATGTGGCTAATAGCGAAGTGACTGAATTACCGCACAGAATTTTGTCATAAGTGGAGTATTTTGTTTTGCCTCATTCAACTTTTCACTGAAATAGGCAACACGATGACTCTTGGTTGAGAACTCCACCTATACCAATACTAGAAGCATCACACGTTACTTCGAAGACCTTAGTAAAATCAGGCAACCTCATGATAGGTATCAGTCATTCTTTTCTTGATCTCTTCGAAAACTTTCGTGGCTGCTTTCGACCAGACGAACTCACATTTATTCAAACAGTCGATTATCGGAGCCATGATTATGCTAAATTCTTGCACAAACCGATGATAGAAGGTGGCAAGACCATGAAAACTCCGCACATCACGTATGTTGCGGGGCTCAGGCCCAATAATAGCTCTTATCCTATTTGGGTCAGCGGATACTTCTCTAGCGGAGAATAAATCTCAGAAAGATAGACTGGTCAAAGAGGAAGATACATTTGGTAGGATTAGCATAAAGTTGTTCCTGCCTCAAAACAGCACAGACCTCTCAAATAGTCAAAGATATTGCCCAATGGATCGGCTATAAATGAGAATGTTGTCAAAATACACAACAAAAAACGTGCCCGTAAAAGAACGGAGTACTTTTGTCATGATTCTCATAATGTGCTCCGGGCATTCGTCATTCCAAACGGCATGACCATCCATTCACACAAGTCATCCTTCCCCTTGAAGGCGGTCTTCCATTCATCACCAGGACGAACCCGTATTTGGTGGTAGTCACTTTTAAGATCAATCTTAGAAAAGATTGTTGCACCAGACATCATGTCCAATATGTCATCCGAACGGAAAATAAAAAAACGAGGTACTTCATCGTGATTTTGTTTATGACACGGCTGTCCACAAACATAAGCCAGGTTCCATCTTTATTTGGCATCAACAGAGCAAGGACTGCCCAAAAACTTAAGCTTTCTCTAATGAATTTTGGTCAATAACTCGTCAACTTGCCTTTTCAACTCGGTATGTTCCGTCAAATTCATCCGATGGTATGAAAAGTTAGGAAGACTCGCTCCTGGAATCAGATCAATAGCGTGTTCCATGTCACGCAGCGAGAGTAACTGGTTGGGGAGATCAGCAGGAAACACATCTGCAAATTCATGAAGGACATGAGTGACTTGAGAAGGGATGTGTGACTCACTCTTTAGGAACTTCTCTCGTTGTGAATAGGAGAACTGTCGTCCCTTTGTCAACATCTTCTGTGAGTTCCTTTTCACCCATATAAGCTACTTCTTTGCCCTTTTTTCGAGGGAGTTGTTGCCACAGATGGACTAGTTTGTGGTTTCACGGGTATGAGCTTTATCTTTAATCAGTCGTGCTGGAACACATTGATTGGATCGACCATATATTGTCACATCGTGGTCATATAGCCAAAGTCTCCCTAAAATTACTTGACCCACATCCATTTTGAGCACATCACACCAAATTTGTTCCTTGTAAGCTTTGAAATCTATAGGGACCAAACAGTGATGTGTTACTTAGAGAGTTGTAGTATCAATCCAAGATACTTTGTATGGGTGTGGATGGAGTTCAACTTTAAGCCCGATCTTGACTAGGACTGCTGAAGAGACAGCATTGATGTTGCTTCCAATGTCAACAATCACTTTATAGTTTTTGCCACATATTATGGTAAAGGAGTGAAATATAGCAGTGCGCTTCCAATCATCTTCTTTTGGTTGGGACAAAACACATTGACTACATTCAAATGAGGTGATTGGATCGACCAAATACAGTTGATATACTGGTCATATCTCCTTCGCCAAAGTCATCACTTTCATTAGGTTCATAAGAAAACATTGTCAGAATCATCAGCAATGACAGCGGTACATTCTACTATATTGATCCTACTGGGGCTGGAACAGTTGCTAGCAACATGATTGTACCCTTGCATTTATAACACTTAGTGAGAGAATCAATCTAAGTCTCTTTCAGTGTTCTTACATTTGTTGTCATTTCTAGGTGGATAGGGATTTAAATTGGGTTTGCTTGGGTAAGACTTGTTGGGGGTACTGAATAGAGGAGGGCTTAGATCTAAAGGGATCAGTGGTCATTCTAGAGAAATAATCTCTCAAATCGCTGGACTTGTAGAAAAAGCTTGTTTTAAGGGAATCCATATCGAGGACAATGGCATAAGCCGCTGCTAAGAAGTCCACATTTCTATGATTAGCTCGTTCCTTAAATCGGCTCGTAGTCCAACTCTGAACCTAGAGAGGATTTGTTCTTCGCTCTCTTTACCTAAAGCATTGCACCGAATGAGAAAATCGTCGAACTTATCCACATACTCTTAGGTGGATTTGCTTCTTAGGTGGATTTGTTGTTCGCTCTCTTTACCTAAAGCATTGCACCGAATGAGGAAATCGTCGAACTTATCCACATACTCTTAGGTGGATTTGCTTCCTTGATAGAGTTGATTTCACAAATCTAGCAATCTGGAGTAGAACGATAAGGTCACATATCTCTCAGTGAGCTTCTTTTCATGACCTCCCAAGAGGCTATGGGTGTCAAGTCTCGATCCCTGCGTGATGTTCAAGATTGGTCCAGTGTTATTGAGCTTTACCAGTCAATTTCATTGTAACAAATTTGACCTTCAAGGCTTTGCTTATGTCAAACCATACGAAGTATTGGTCCATGACACAGATCCAATCGAGAAAAGCTTGGGGTTCCATATGGACTTCAAAGTAGGGAACGTCAGCCTTTACATTCTTCTTATATTATTCGTCAGGGTCACGATCTTGACGTTGGTCGTCGCGATCATTTCCTTGAGGGATCTGACAATGAAGCTCAGTAACAACATTTTGATTCAATTATACTTGCTCAAGCCTTTGATTGATATTAGCGAGAGTTGCTTGAATGACAACGAGGGTAGTGAAATTGTCTAGTGTTGTCCATTTCAGTTCGAAGAGAGATTCGCTGATTTCTAAGATTGCTGATTGGGTAGTTTGGGAGAGAGAAGAAAGGCTCTTTAGGATTCGTGATAGTGCTGCGAAGAGTCGAAGACGCATTCACCAAGGGCAGAAAACTAGGAGCTGTAGGGTCGTGTGCTTGCTAAATTTAGGAAAATGTGACCTAAATGCACCTAAAATGATGTTTTTTTAAATAATCTGAAATGATCTAAAAATGACCCTAAAATGATCCTAAATGAATGCAGAAATTATGACTAAATTATGCAAGAACTAGGGTTTAAAACCTTCACTCTGATACAAAAATGATGTAAACTTAACCCTAGGTAGAGAATTTCCAAAAATATTAAAAGATTAAGTTTACCAACATGTAGTGCCGATTAAGTTAGAAATTAAAACTAGTGATTGGTTTGATGGATTTTCAAGGAACTAAGTTGGCAATCCCAATTAAATATCAAACCTAAGATTCAATGATTGTACTTAAATGTTCTTAGCAAGTAAAACATTCAATAGTGATTCGTACGTTATTAGGCAAGTAGAAGCACACACACTCACTCAATATTTGTGGACAACCGTAAATTCAGATAATATTCTAGAGATGATAGGCAGTAACACAAATAATTGAGGAATCGAAAGAAGTTATCGAAGTTCAATGAACAAGTCGTCACCACAGATGGAGAGGAAGAAGCCGCTAATCGACGTCAATAGTGTTGTACTCCTCCATTAATCATTTTCTTGATATGAAGATTAGGGTTAGGATTTGAATGAAGATTTAGGAATTAGGGTTTAGGATATGAATTGAATTTGAGGATTAGGGTTTCGGGTTTGAAGGGATTTGGAATGGGGGCAGTTTCGGTGAAGGAGGGGAGCTAATGGGGTGGCGGACAATGAAGGAGAAGCGACAAGGGTGGTTGGTGGTGTGTGCGGCGATGGTAGCAGGGGAATCTGGGTGTTCGAATTGGAGGAGAAGTGGCTTCGGGATGGTTAGGTGAAGGAGAAGGGGGTTTCGGTATGGATGGGTGAAGAAGAAGGGATTTTGGTGGGGTTTGGTGAAGAAAAAAAGGAGTTCGAGTGTCGGCTAAAAAAGAGAGAGGGAGTGGGGCTGTTGGGTTCGGGAAGAAAGAGAAGGAGAAAAGGGAGAGGGGTGTAGTTTGGGGTTTCTAACAAACCCTAGTAATCGCTTATGGTCTCACACACGAGAAGAATTAAGAGCAAAAGCTACACACAATAAAATTTTAATCAATCAAAGCATATCTTCTCATTAATCTAAATGCATATATGTATGCTCAAAATAAATCTCAAAACAAATCGCAAAAATGAAAAAAAATAAATGGTGCAAATAGTAAAACTACTACATATGCCAAAACAACTAAAAGTGCTGAAATAAAAATAACTAGGCTAATAAAATAGTCACCCTACAAGATGTCTGCACTGATAGAAGTGCCCAAAATATTTCGAGCCGATGTCCTCATCACTATGTGGTTGTTTTGGTATGGCTTAATACTTGTTTAATACTTTTTGGTTTTATTAATACTAGTAGCTAATAAAATAGTCATCCTTAACAATGTTTGCGCTGATAGAAGCGCCCAAACTGTTTTGAGCCGATGTCCTCATCACTATGTGGCTGTTTTGGTATGGCTTGATACTTTTTTAATACTTTTTGGTTTTATTAATACTAGTAATTTACACGTGCGATGCACGTCTTAATTAATATACATTTTTAAAAATAAAAACTTCAATGTGGTCTGACCTTTGAACCTGACCTTGAACCTGAGACCTTATTTATATTAGTTATGCACGGGCCATGACAGGTATGTTTGGTTACAATGCACATGTTTATTTGATTACACAATCCCAACTCTCTCATTATAATATTATCATTATAATATTAGAGACTTTTGCAGGAGCTCTTTCGGGCTCTTAGGTTTTATCAAAAAGAATCAGGTGTGAACCATTTTAGCATATCTTACCATTTCTTGAAACTTCAACTCAACCTTTATACCCACTTTCAGCAAAAAAATACAAGCAAAAAATTGAATTAAAAATTTTTTAAAAATAAAAATAAAATACAGACATGACTGCGTCCTGAATGAATTCATTACTTGTTGAAACAGTTCTATGGTTCTCAAGTTATATCTTTTGAAGAATAATTCTAGACTAAAATCAGATTCCATATATAATGCAAGCAGTTTATGTTATGAAAGAAACAAAAACGTTGGATATACTAGTCATAAGTTATAAGGGGTTATTCCTTTCTATATTAATAATATTATTATTATTTTATTTGAAGCTTCCGTTATCACAGATGCATGAGTTTCATTAGATTTTATGCATAGAATTAAAGCATTGCAAGTTAATACAGTCCAAAAAATGTGCAAAAGAAGGATAAATTTACTTTAGTGTGATACACTCTAAACAGTAAAAAAACAAGTGTTAAATGAAAAGATGAAACTTCATTTAATCAGTTCTGGATCAAGATCTAACCACATCCAAATCCAACTATATAACTAATCAATAATCATACATAATTTCTAACACAAAGATCTAAACCCTCTTCCAACAGTACTCATCACCAATCCGGCAGGCCTTTTAGTTAAAGAAGAAAATCTCGCTTCACTATATCTTTTACGAACTTGATTAAAACAATGAAAACAGCCATTAAATGCAAGTCGGAGTTGGATTGATTATATACACGACCAAAATGGAAATTAAAAGGAATCCAATCAAAATTGAATCCCTCACCTCCTGGAATTTAAGGCTAAAGTTTGCTATTAGCTACATATCTGTATGGGTCAAGTATCCCAAAAGCATATGCAATCCTTTCTCATCTACCCATGCGAACTGTCTAGCCTATGTTGAGATAAATCGGGCTAAATTGTCCTGGTATTAATATTAAATCCAAAAAAAACAGAAAAAAAGAAAAAAACTGATGCAGATTACCTGGAGTTCTTCTATCCTTTTCAATTGTGCTTCCTCCCCTCCAGACAATGGCAGTGCAGCAACAAGTGCATCAAACTGCAACAAAACATTTTAAAAGAATACAAAGGAATGATCGTGTCTGTCAGACTCACTTCGCTAAACAAAGAACACAAAAGAAATGAATCAATATAAACCTTCTTTGCTGCCTGAACCAATGATGAACTCATTAGCTTGGCTTGTTCTGCAGTGTTCACAGTCTCTTCAGATGGATTAGTCGGTGGTTCAGGATAATTTGGTGAGAGCCGTACAGGAGGAGCATCTCTTTGCAGTGTTCCAAACGTATTCAATGTGATAAAAGCTATTGTATTGACTTGTTCTTGTAGCTGGGAGATAATGTCCATGATACTTCAGAATATATTTCTGGAAAGGCATAGGTAAATAGAAGGGTCAGCATTTTCTGTAAGTGGACAACATGACACAACCATAATGCAATAGAAGCAAAAAACTGGAAATTTTCGAAGAACCACATCCAACTATTTATGCCTTAGTCGCAAATAGTATTAACAGCTGAACATGCAATTACAAAATGTTCATGGTGATATGAAACTAAAAAAAATTATTGCCCAATCAGTCTGGATGACATTCGCGACAAATTTTACGAGCATTTCATGTTCAGCTTTTACATTGTTTACCATTAACCGACATGTAACCGAAACATTTTCATAATTGGAAAGCAACAATCTCTCAGTGACCATGAGAGAAAATAGCCAACATGGAAATTTGGAACAAGCAAATAATCAAATAGTTAGTACACTACATCTATTGTTATGTTAGTTACATGCATATATGAATAACCAGCTACGTCCCATAAATCTGAAAGAGCGTGTAATGATTATAATGGCTTGTTGAATTTATCAAGTAATATAGAATGACACTGAGCCATGTCACCATATACATACTGACCATGTTATTATGGAAAAAGGCTTAAACAATTATGGTGGTGTAGATGTTATCAAAACGTAGTAATAACATAAAGCCGAATAGTCTAATGAGACAAACAGAGTTTAAGAAAGTTTAGCTAAATGCAAGGCAATTATTCAATTGTTTTTCAAGTGCCACAGATGATAAAATGTTTATTTATTTTTCTCAGATATAAATCCAGTTGGATCAGGTGGCATATTATATTCGAAGGACCCAATACTTTATGTGACAAATTAATCAAAAAAGGCCCTAAATCATTTGAAATTAGATCTAATAAGTAATGGTAATAATGTTGTACTTGTTAGATTAGTTTTAAATCTGTACACCCAAAGTGACTATCAAATGACTGAGTTATATTTACTAGGCAATGAAAAAATATACAGTGCATGATACTTTAGAATGATTATAGAGAAATATGAAGTATGGAACAAAACTCAAAGGTTACAAAAGAAACAAATTTTGATACAACCCCCTAACAATCTTGAGTCGTTTCAAATGCCCCCTAGACTTAAATACCATCCTACTTAAAGATTCGTAGGGATGAGGAAGAGCATATTCAGTTAGATTTAGGGTGTCTCAAGTATAATTTAATAGGGTACATGTCACAATCAAAAGACTCTTAGTGTAATATTAAACTCAGTGGGGGTATACTTTCAAAACCCAACTCATAAATAACATTGAAACAAGATATTTTACAAATATTAACCCTTACGTAATAAGTTGTATTCAACAAGTAAAGTCCTAGCAAAAGAGATAGACCAATAACTCACAAAGTTTAACATAATGTAGCCAAACAAATCAAATTATTAGTAATCATTAGGTATAACTGCCCTCCTACATTCAGAAATACAAGAATTCCTCACATGGCTCACATTAATTCAAACTTTAGGTACGATAAACATCAAAATAAAACATAAATTATTGCCAGAGACAATATTATCAATCTAACTAACTTAATTTAAAATTTTGAGGCTTAAAGAAAATACCAGGTCATGCCCAACAAATGAGAAACACCAATACATTATAGTCACAGATGAAAGAATGACCAGAATGATACAAATCGGTAACTTTGAGTGTGTGTGTGTGGGCGCGCAAGAATGATCAGAATGATACAAATGTTTTGAAAGAGTGTACGGGATACAACTCCAGACAATTCGAATTACAAACTTAGATTGTAACCAAAGAAGCACGGACACAACGAGATACAACTCACCGGCACGAGAAAATTTATGAAAAACTATACTAGATAGCTTGTCATGCCGCATTTATGTGTGTCACAATATTGCTACCAAATAAAAGTGTCTATGCTTCAAAGGTTACAACTTATATCACTCCAATTGTCTAATCATTCCTTTTTCATAGAATATGGTTGTGCCAACAAGCATTATCTCAATGAAGAATCTCACGCTAATACTCCAAAGCTGTTGTTAATATCCACTGAACCATTTTCAATTGATTCTTTAATAACGGAATTGATTTTTGATTCTTCCATCAAATCCTTTTCATCTCAAACTTCGTAAGCATATCTCCAAATCAAATATCAAGACTTGTTTCCTACTTCTTTATTATTTTTGTTTATTTTTCTAAAGTGATGAATTTTAACAAATACAGTATGTAAATGAAGTGCCTAAGTGTAGTTAAAAAAAAAACACACAACATTTTCGACAATCATCTTACTACTTGTAGAGAAAAAACCCTAGAAATTGAAATTTTGAGGAGAGAAAAAGGTAGGGAACCTGTGTTGGTTGATGAGCTCGTATCTAGAAGCGGGAAATGAAGGATGGAAACGTCGACGGTGCTGGAGTTGAGAGGGACTAGGGTTTTGGAGAGGCAGAAGAAGATGATTCATTACTATTGCTACTATGGGTTGGGAACAGGGCCGAGCCTGAGGTGGACCGATCTGGCCTAATTAGAAACCGCTTGGGGATAGATTTGAGCCTTTCTTTTTATTGGGCCTGGTTAGGATAGGCAGGCTTAAGGTACTTCACGTGGCGGGCTTGACGCAAGGTTGCGTTTGGTTAGTTGTTTTTTAAAACAGTTTTCTGAAAACTCTTTTCTGAAAATGAAAGTGTAAAAGCTGTTTGGTAATAAAAAATTTTGAAAACAGTTTTTTGAAAATGAAAATATAAAATGCGTTTGGTAAAGGGTTAACAGGTCGGGTTCAAACCTATTAGAGACCCGAACCGCAACTTTACACTCCTTTAAACTTTGGTGCCAAAAATACCTAGCTCATCTCCTAGCTCCAATGTCGAGCACCTCGCCTAGCTCGTCGCCGAAGCACTGAGCTCCTCGCCTAGCTCGTCGCCGACCTCCATCACCTCCAATGCCGAGCTCCCCCACAGTCGAGCTCCTTCAACTCCAAGCTTCGTCGAGCTCGAGCTCCCCTCATCGAACCCATCGCCGAGCTCCACTCGTCAAGCTCCTTCGCCGAACGTCAACCTCCTTCATCGAGCTCCCCCTCCTCGTCGAGCTCCGACCTTGACTCCAACCCACCGAGCTCCGATGCCGAGCTCAAGTTCCCCCTCCGTCGAGCAACCCTCCACCTTCGCCGAAACCCCATTTCGAGCTCCCGTTCACGAGCTCCAAGTCCTACACCTATCTCGCCGAGCTCTCCTCCTCGCCGAGCTTAACCTCACCTCCAAACTCCTCGTTGAGCTCTTCCAATTGCCGTACTCCGAGCTCATCTCGATTGAGCTTCGAACCCATCACCGAGCTCCAATCTCTCGTCGCCGAACCCCTCCACTGGTATCGAGCGCAACCATGGACGAACTCCGCCACCTTCACCTCCGTCGTCGAGCTCCACCCTCGACAAACCCATCGAACTCCAATGTCGAAGCTCGAGCTCCTCTCCTCCTCTCCACTATCGAACTCCACAAATGCCTTCTCGTCGCCAACTGCACCATGCTCCTCTCTTCACAGGGCGCTCGGAGACGGAGACGAGCCCGGAGTCAAAGCTGTGGTCGGTGTCGAAGGTGTAGTCGAAGAAGAGGTCGAAGGACGAACTCGAGGAAAGAAGAGGAAAGAAAGAAGTGGAAAGAAGAGGAAATGACCCCTTTGGATTTTTCTGAAAAGAGAAGCAAAAAATTGGGGGGAGAAGAGCGTAACCAAACGCTTTTTTGGTTTTCGAAA
Organism: Hemerocallis citrina; assembly: GCA_017893485.1. Taxonomy (NCBI): domain Eukaryota; kingdom Viridiplantae; phylum Streptophyta; class Magnoliopsida; order Asparagales; family Asphodelaceae; genus Hemerocallis; species Hemerocallis citrina. Next base: position 116,638,131 of record CM030366.1, read on the forward strand.
GCGAAAAAAAAGTATATAACAGCTATCCAAACACACTCTGAGTTATACGTTACACGTAAACAGGTAAATTTACAACTCCAACTCTTTCATTATAATAGTTATTATATATTATATTATAGATAGATTGATAGATAGATAATAATAATTTACACGTGTGATGCATATTTAATATATTAAAAAAAATTAAAATAAAAAATCGGACATAGTGAGGACTCGAATCTGAGACATCCTTTATATTAATTATGCACGTGCAATGTATTGGTAGATTTACAAATGACACTAAGGCCTTCTCCCGTTATAATATTAGAAATTAGAGATTAGAGATTAGAGATTAGAGATTAAAGATTGGAGATTAATCGGAGATTGTAGGATGATAAGCCTGTTTTGTTTTTAATTGAAAAACTAAATACAAAAACGACATAGTAATATTTTGTTACACCGGCCATCCCAAGTTCCAACACAAACTTGTACAAAACGCTATTCACTAGCAAATTAAGTCGGCTACGCAAAAATATCGGCCCTGAAGTCTTCATCAATCTCCCATTTCAACAACGTCCCCTCAACCTCAACCTCAACCTCAACCTCTAAAAAGCAGTAAAGTCCCCATCATTCCCAAACCCCAACTTGTTCTTGTATTGGACCCCCTTCTTCGTCCACAGCATAAACACACCAATCACAAACCAGATCCAATCAAAAATCATAACCACCAAAGAGTAACAAAACCATGGAGCTCTACTCATTCATCCATGGCAACTCCCCTTACTCCTCCTTCCTGTCTCCTCCTCCTCTTCCTTACCTCTACTCCCCTCCTCAAAGCTATGTCCATTGGACCCAAACCCCCGACTCACACATCTACACAGCTAACCTTCCTGGTATAAACAAATCATCAAACTTACAAGTATAAGACTACTTGAAACACGGTGGCTTCTGTCATCTTTGAGAATATATATATAAACTATATTGTTTGTTACTTTTTTTTTTCTTTGATTGATTTTGTGTTTTTGTTTGTAGGAGTGAGGAAAGAGGAGATAAGAGTTGAGGTGGAGGATGGGAGGTACCTAGTGATAAGGACAGATTTGTTGGAGGAGGAGGAGGAGGAGGATGAACTTAGAAGGGAGGAGCAGCGGTTGCGGAGTTTTGAGAGGAAGTTCAGGCTACCGGAGAGGGTGGAGGTGGACAGGATATCGGCGGGATACGAGGATGGAGTACTGACTGTTAGGGTGCCGAGGAGGCAGAGGGTGCCCGATGTGGTGGTTGACCCTGGAGTTGTCGAGGATGCACGTGTGGCTCGAGCTGCATGAACCTGGAGGTTAATGCATGGATCGATTTGGTTCATTGGGGTTTGGATTTAGTGGTGTTTATGTTCTGTTGTGTTGGCCTTGTATTAGTGTATTTACTTGCAATTTGATGATAACCGTTCTGAATACGTGTCAACGGACAAACCTAGTGCATTGATAAAATTCATATCATTGCTTTTAGATTGTGGTTATGTGATTCTTATCCCAATCAAATTTGGGGAAAATCATTCTTTCTTATTCATTTTCTTCTTTTGTTTATCTCTTTATATTTGTTACATACTTGGATAAGGGATTGATTTGTTACAATAGATTTAGGGTAAAGTTTGAGAGCAAAGATTTGAGGGAATCTGTTTACTAATTTATAAGAAACAGAATATACAGTTCATACCAACTATATTTTAATAGTCCACCTTAAGTTGGAGCATAGATATTGAATATGCCCAACTTTTCCACAAATTTTAAGAAAATTAATTTGCAACTGCCTTGGTAAGAATATTTGTGAGTTGATCTTCTGACTTCTCCTTAGAAATCTAAATAATTTTTCCATCTAATTTCTTCTTGACGAAAAATCTATCCACCTCTACATGTTTCGTCCTATCATGTTGAACTGGATTGACAGCAATCTCACATGCAGCTTGACTGTCACAATACACCTTAATAAGTTAATTCGGACCACAACATAAATTCTGTAACAACAGTTTAAGCCATAAAACTTCAGTTATACTCAATGCTACACCGCGTTACTCAGTCTCTACACTAGAGCGTGCAATGATATTTTTCTTTTTTACTTCTCCATGTAACCAAATTTCCTCCAACAATTGCAAAGTACCATGAAGTGAAGCGCATATTATCAACAGATCCTGTCCAATCAGCATCAGTATATGCCTCAACCTTCAAGTGACCATGTTTCTCGAAAAAGACCCTTTTTCCGGGAGCAAACTTTATATATCTCAGAATTCTCATCACTGTATTTAAATGTTGTTCACGATGTTCATGCATAAACTGACTCATCACACTTAAGGCATATGACAAATCTGGCTGCGTATGTGCAAGATACATTGGTTGTCCTACCAATCTCTGATATCTCCCCTTATCAGAGGACACATAATCCGGATCATTCCAAAGTTTCAGTCCTTCTTCTAAAGGTGTGTCAAAGGCTGACAAGCAAACATTCCCACTTCCTTCAACAAATCAAGAACATATTTTCTTTGAGACAGAAAATACCTTCTTTAGAGCGAGCAACTTCAATACCAAGAAAATACCACAAAGGGTCAAAGATCCTTCATTTCGAACTCTTGTGACAAGTAACTCTGTAATATCTTTCTCTACTCAGGATCATTTTCAGTTACTATCATATCATTCACATATATAATAAGAGCAGTAAGCTTACCTTCTTTCCTTTGCAGGAACAGAGTATCTACTCTGACAATATCCGAATGTCCTCATTGATTTTATAAATCTCCCAAACCATTCTCTTGGCGACTGTTTGAGATCATACAATGCTTTCTTCAAACAACACAGTTTATTACTATGTTAGACAAGTTTGTTTGATCCTGATGGTAGATCCATGTAAACCTCTTAGATCAATTCCCCATTCAAAAGAGCATTCTTCACATCAAATTATTGTAACAACCAATCATGATTTGTAGCAAGTTATAGTAGAACTCGAACTGTGTTAAACTTTGCCACATGTGCCAATATTTTATCATAATCAATTCCATAAGTTTGGGTGTACCCTTTGACAACCAACCTTGCCTTGTATCGCTCTATTGAACCATCAGACTTATACTTTACCGTATAAATCCATGTGCATCCTACCAGCTTCTTTCCAGCTGGTAGTTCGACTATCTCCCAACTCTCATTCTTCTTTAAGGATTTCATCTCCTCATCCATAGTTGCTTTCCACCTTGGGTTGGCTAAGGCTTCATACACACTATTAGGAATTGATACAACAGATAACTGATTTACAAATAACTTATTTGATTCAGACAGTTGGTGAGTTGACACGTAATGACTCATGTGATACTTGACATTACTAGTGAGATCGTACTCATAAGTAGGTTTTAGGATACCTCTAGTAGTACAATTCAGGAGTTCCCTTCTTGGAGCTTCGAACAACAATGACGACTGGTTTTGGGTTCTGACGGTGCTGGTGGTGGAGAGGACACTAGCGATAGCATGGATCCTAACAGCTCATCTTGGAGGAGGTTCGGCACTGATTGCAGTTCCTCGTGGAGGTCTTCTCCCTCAACCAAATCTTCTTCCCCCTTCAACCAGATCTTCATTGGAGTGATCGTCACTACTTACATCCAAATTTTCTCCTCTTGTATCCAATTGTTCACTCTGAATGGTGACCACTTCGGCATAAGCAAGAGTCTGAACTTCACTTCGGTACTCCCCCTGAAGTTCAACCTCAGAAAAAATACATCTCGTTTTCATGGAACACAACATCCATAGTCACAAACATTCTTTGAGTTGGTAGATGATTACAACGATACCCTTTCTGATTCGTTTCATATCCCACGGAAACACATCGAACAGCTTGAGGGGATAACTTATTACGCTCATGTGGATGAAGATGAATAAATGCAACACACCCAAACACATGAAGGGGCAAGTTGATGACTTTTGGTGCATTCACAACTTCAGCGAATGCCTGAAATGGAATGAATAAATTTAAGATACTAGAGGAAACTCGGTTGATTAAGTACATAGCAGAAGTAAGAGCTTCTCCCCAATACATGAGAGGCATATTGCCATGAATAAGGGAAGCACGGACCACCTCGAGAAAGTGTCTATTTTTTCTTTCTGCAACTCCATTCTGTTGAGGTGCATACAAACATATAGTCTGGTGAACAATCCCGTGTTCCACTAAATATTGTTGCAGATTCGAACGCAGGTAATCGCCGCCATTATCACTCCTAAGAACTTGAATCTGCACTTTATACTAAGTCATAACTTGTTTGTAAAATTTCTGAAATAAACCACTAACTTCACTTTTAAACTTCATCATACAAATCCAAGTCATGCGAGTACAGTTATCAATAAATGTCACAAACCATTGTGCTCCTCCAAAAATAGTATTTTTGGATGGACCCCAAATATCAGAATGAATAATCATCATAAATGAGAGAAAACTTTTGACCACTAAGCTGAGTGTATGTTGGTCTCCTGTTCACTCATCCCCCTCTCTCCCTTCGTCATATTCCCCAGATCCGGCGATCTCTTTCTCTTTCCTTCCCCATAGCCTTCATTAAAATTGTTCCTAGTGGCCTGTTCTCCATACCCTTTTGCTCCTGAGTGGTCTTGCCAGAGTTTTCCTCTTTCCCTTTTCCCCTCAGGCGCTCGCTCCTTTCCCTCCGTCCTCCCTGCTCTACTTCTGGCAGTCCATTCCGGCCCTGAGATCCTGTGTGGCTTCCCTGGCCTTTCTCTTAGGCGGCGTTTCGGTTCCAGTGCCCTACCGGCTAGGCGGTGGACATCTCTCCTCTCAAGGCAGAGTGTGTGTCCTCTTCAGACATCCCTTCGTGCGTCCCACCATTCTTTGGACCTTTTCCTGGCCCCTTCGCAGCAGCGGACCTCGCCTATCACTGTAAGTATTGTTTCTTCCCAACTCATTCTTTCGCTCCTTTCGATTTATCCTTTGAGCACCCGTTTCTGTGGGTGCTCGTCTGTGTCCCCCTCCTCCGCGCTCTCAAAGCGTTTCTTCGCGATTGATTATTACGCTTTTCGGGGGTGTATTATTATCTCTATTTCTGTTGCAATTGTATTGCGACTTCTGTTTCTTCCCTTCAAGGAAGAACGTAGTCCTTCCCCTTTCTCTTTCACTTTTCATATCTTTCCTATCACCCTGTGCTTCTTGTTCGTCCACTTCAGTTGACTGCATCAGCAACGATTAGGTCTTCGGCAGCCACCATTCTCCCCATTTCCTTCGTCTCTTTTTTGGGGCCATTTCTTCTCGGGCCCTGTTAAAGGCCCATGGATTGTACATGGGTCGAAGTCGTTAACAAAAAAACGGTGAAAAATAAAAAGGGATTTCTTGATAACATCTGTATTAACGCCCCCTCTAGGCCCCTTCTTCATGGGTCGTCCTCCCTCCGACCCATCAGGTATCCTTCCTCGAAGCTTCCTAAGCTTCCTTATCGCCAGTCCTCCCGCCCTTTCCTATCCCCTAGAATGTGGGTCTCCAAAACCCGATGTCGTAGGCAGGAATAGCGTCCGGTACGCCTGTCACGATTTTAAATCGTTGGAGTTATCATTTCTATTTAGCACTAATACGATTGATTGGTGTTAAGAAAAACAACTCTTCGTCTTCCTCTCTCACAGCTTATCCTCCCCGTTCTCATCTCTCTTGCTTCCGGTGTCTTCAATCCGGGCATTTGAAGCAAGATTGCTATTTCAAAATGAAATGCCTCTTCTGCCTCAAATCTGGTCACGCTCGTCAGCGTTGTTTCTCTCTTCAGAAGTTGCTGGGTCTCACCCTTGGTGCGCCTATATCAGAATCTGTTCTAGCTGCGCTGGACTTCCCCGCTCTGCAGCGTAAATTGGAGGAGGAGAAGGTGACCAAATCCAAAAAAGTAAAACGTTCGGCGCGCTCGCCTTTACTTCCTACTCCTTCAAGCGCTATGCGTATTCCTTCTAAGGCGCCGCCCTCTCCCCCTCCTCACCCTACTTCGCTTGCGCCCTCCAACAAGCCAGCCGTCACGTTGGTATTCATCCCCTCCTCTGATCTCACTGATCGCCTTAAGTACTTCGACACTTATGGTGCTATCTCATTTTGTGGAGGATCTATCCCACACTTCACTTTAAATTCTCTACTTAGTTCTTCATGCAATGTCGTAGACTGGGATTGGATCATCAGTGCCTGTTCCAATGGCGATGTGGTTATTAGATGTCCATCGCCCAAAATCCTCGACGAATTGATTCACCGCTCTTCTATAACTATTGGTTCCATCTCTTTGTCTATTCGCAAATGGGTGGCTGGCTTCCCCCCCGTGCGAGAGCTTTCTTATGAAACCATCAGGGTTTCCCTTCTTGGTCTCCCTCCTTTCTGTAGCACCTTACGATCGGTAGGAGAGATGTCCAAGTGCATTGGAGATATCGTTAGTATCTCTTCCTCCTCGAAGCTGGCTTCGGGTACTCTCCAAATTGAAGCTATCTTTCGTTGCCCTAAGATCGTCGATAGAATCCAAGCTTATTGTCTTAAAGATGGCATTTCCGTTTTTTCGGTATCGGTTCAGTATCACGAGACTGTTCCTGCTGCTGATGCTCATCCACAATCTGTTCAAGCTATCCCTTCAGCTTCCTCTACCACCCCAGCTTCTACTCCGTCTTCATTTCACCCGGGTTCCTACCCCAAGTCTTCGGCTGCATCTTTGGCCCTGAAGGGATCTCTTAAACCCCCGTCTAGGAAGAAATATCCTCCTACACCCCACTCCCTCCCCAAGATCTCTCCGTCTAACGCTCCCAACCTTGTCTGGATCAACCCGGATCTCTCTTCTCACACTGCCGGGAAGGCTACAGCTCTCTCCATCTCAACCTCAGCTGCTCCCCCTCCCACTCATCCACCTTTGGCTCCTCTGCTAGCGGATCCAATTATCAAATCGACCTTGCCACCTACCATCTCTTCGGGTTCAGATTGGCCTCAGTGGGAAGTGAACCCCTCTTATTCACCTCCCTTCCCCATCAGTCTCTACGCCCAAACTTCCTCCCTCTAAAGGTGGCAAAGCTGATTAGCCCAAGGACGAAGGTTGGATCGATCAAGACAACCTGTTGGAAGAAGAGGAAGCTGAATTGCTTCCAAAACCACCATCCGATCAGGTATCTAAATATTTGTTCTACTGCAGTTCTTTTTACTGTGAATTTTATTTAGAATCATGTTGTAAGTTTCTGTTTCGGTTAATTTTTAAAGCCTACTTCCATCCTTGGAAGATTTCTCGCTCTCTTTCTCCAGGGATCTACTTTCCCTTTCGCTCAGCGCCGACCTTGAGTCCGCTGAGCGACTATCTCTCTAAACCCTCGGGTAGAGATGTTCCCGATTTCTTTCTTCAAGTCTCCTCGCCTCAAAAGCGGGAGTTGTGTAGATCGAAACCCACTACCTATAAGGCAACTTGTACGCCACTGTCTCAGCACATCGACTCAGTCGATTATCTATCTTCCTCCCCCCCGGCTAAGGACAGTAGGTGTTCCACCCCGTCCCCGGTATCCCGAGAAGGGTTACCTTATCATATTCTCCGAACTAGTGCCCGTCTTAGGTCTAAAGGTTATGGCCAGGGCCCTCAGGGGGCCTACGAGCATCTCCCTAGCTCTTTTGGCCGTCGCCCTCCCTTAGGATCCATCTTCTTCCCTCAGTTTGATGTTCTTTCCAACGATGATATGATGTCCATTTCCAACGAATTGGGTTTCCATTTAGGTTCGGACAGCTCTTCCGTGCTCGATTCTATCAGGCACAAGGAGCATCTTAGAGTTCTAGAGCACAAAGGTTGTCAATGAATTGTATCTCTTGGAATATTAGGGGCCTTAATTGCCCCAGTAAAAAAAGGGCTATTTACGACCTTATCTCTTCTTCCAATTGTGATATTATCTCCCTTCAAGAATCAAAAATCAATTCGCCCTGCCATCTTACCTATCGCACTATCGGAGGCTCCATTATTTCTAAATGGATTTCGCTAGACGCGGTTGGTTCTAGGGGGGGCATCATGCTTGGTTTCAAGGAATCGGTTTTTTCGCTTATCGCGGTGAACCGCCTGCAATTCTTCCTTATAGTCCAACTATTCTGGACGGCCCAAAACTGCACTATTTCTGTGATTTCTGTCTATGGTCCGTCCACGGCCGACAGACGCCAACTATTCTGGGACGAATTTCGCCCGCTTCAAGAATACGCTGATGGACTCTGTTTCCTTTGTGGTGACTTTAACGTCACCAGATTCGCGTCTGAAAGATCTTCTCCTTCGCATCTTGACGGGCAATCGCCTTGCTTTAACGATTGTGTCCGTCAGTTGCAACTAACTGACCTTCCTTTGAACGGTCGTATCTTCACTGGGTCTAACCTTCGTCTTGTTCCTACGTTGGCCAAACTTGATCGTTTTCTAGTTTCACAGAACTGGATCTCCCTTTTCCACAACTCTTTCTCTAAAGCGCTTCCCAATCCTTCTTCGGACCACACCCATATCGCCCTATACTCTCATTTCCCTTTCGCTCACCACCACAAGTTCAGATTCGAAAAACTTTGGTTACAAGACCAGTTGTTTGTTAATCTCGTTCGGGAATGTCTTTCCTCTGTCTCTGGCTCTTCAGGACTTGGCAATATCCTTCTTAAACTTCACGCTATCAAGTTTGGGTGTAAAATCTGGCGTCGTGAAAGACAGCATAACACTAATTTCCTTAAAAAGTTCCTATTGGCATCGATTGAATCTTTTGACAGGATGGAAGAACTGGGGCCTTTACCCGATTCCCATCGATTCGAACGCCTTGCGTGTAAGATCGATTATTCCGCCATCCTCCTTCAAGACCATTTGAAATGGGCTCAAAGAGCCAAGACCAAGTGGTTATAAGAAGGGGACGGGAACACCTCCTTTTTCCAAAACTTTGCTTCGCATCGCCAACGCTGTAACTAGATCTCCTCGATTCTTCACAATGGCTGCGAACTTGTCTCCAACCATGAGATTCATGGCGCCTTCCTATCCTTTTATAAGGATCTCATCGGATCCCCCAAACTTCCTTCTATTGGTCTTGATTGGGACCGTCTTTACGGGCCTCGATCACAGGATTTAGACTCTCTAGAAGCTCCTTTCACTATGGAGGAAATCAAAGTTGCAGTGTTCGCCCTAAAAAGCGACTCCGCGCCTGGCCCGGATGGCTTCCCGGCTTTTTTCTTTCAAAAATTTTGGCACCTGCTTAAAGACGATCTATTCCAATTATTCTCTGACCTTCATCAAGGAACGTTCTCCTTCGATCGTATTAACTACGCTCATATAGTTCTGATATCTAAAGTATTGGGGGCTAATACCGTCAACCAATTCCGGCCTATCAGCCTTATTAACACCACTTTCAAAATCATAATGAAAGTGCTTGCTGCTAGACTTGGTTCGGTCATTTCCCCCCTCATCGACCCGGCCCAATCTGGTTTCATCTGGGACCGTTTCATCCTGGACAGCGTTGCGTCCGCCCAGGAAATCATCTCTCATTGTCACCGTTCCAACTCTGAGGGTGTTCTCCTCAAACTCGACTTCCAAAAGGCATACGATAATGTTAGTTGGGATTTCTTGATTAATATTTTGCTTCATCGAGGCTTTGGTCCCAGGTGGATCGCTTGGATTCGATCTAGTCTATACTCGGGCACCTCTTCTATCATTGTTAATGGCAAAGAGGGTCACAAATTTAAAATTCACCGTGGCCTCCGACAAGGAGACCCTCTTTCTTCTCTATTGTTCTCTCTTGTGGCCGATGTCTTTAGTAAACTCCTGCGTAATGCTTGGGATGCGCAGGTCATTCAAGGTTTGGGTTACTCTAATCAATTTCACGAAGTCCTTAACCTTCAGTATGCGGATGACACGATCATCTTTCTCCAACCTAATTTTCACTCCCTTCGTAACCTCAAACTGCTCCTATATTGTTTTGAGCTTGTGTCGGGCCTCTCAATCAACTTCCACAAATCATCGGTCCTATGGTTGGGCGGTGCCCCAAACCGGCAGATTGAGATTTTCAATTTCTTCAATTGTTCAGTGGCTTCCTTCCCCATTACATACTTAGGTATTCCCCTTAGATGGGGCAAACTCCATAAATCAGACTGGATTCCAATGTTGGACAAAGTTGAATCCAGGCTCAGCGTCTAGTCTGGTAAACTTCTTTCCCGCGGAGGGCGTATTATTCTCCTTAACTCGGTGCTTTCTTCTATCCCGCTATACATGATGTCTTTCTATTTTCTACCGTCTTGGGTCATAAAGAGATTGGATCAAATTATAAGCAACTTCTTCTGGTCGGGATCCGCCTCTTTCAAACCAGGATCACATCTCTACAACTGGGATCTTGTCTGCTCTTCTAAAGCAGCTGGGGGGCTCGGAGTATTGAATCTCAGGCTTCACAACATCGCCTTACTGGGCAAATGGCTCTGGAGATTCTTAATACTCGATCATCTCCCGTGGATTCAAAGCATTAAATCTTACTACTCCCCTGCCCACCATTGGTGGGACCTTTCACTGCCTATCCATCGCAACGCTTCTCCTTTCTGGAAGGGCGTCTGGAAAGCGATTCCTGCTTTCCTTTGCAGTATCTCCCATAACTGCCGAGCGGGCTCCAGAACCAGATTCTGGACAGACCTCTGGATCGGTAACACGAAGCTTGCTTCTTCCTTCCCCTCATCTATCAATCGGCACTTTTCCCGATGGCTACAGTTGAAGATTCTTTCACTCTTCACCAATCTATTAGATTATGGCTCATCCCTATCTCGGGCAATCTTCTGCAGAATAGTGGTACTCAATTAATCGACCTCCTTTCCTCCCTCAACGATTATGAGGGGCCGCCGGCAGATGGTTACTCTTGGTGATGGAATTCAGCAGGTGTCTTTTCGGTCAAATCCTTTTATCAATTCCTGAACTTCAGAGGAATCCTCTCACCTTTTGCCAAATTTATCTGGAACTCTTGTGCCCCGCTTAAAGCCAAAATCACTTCCTAGCTCGCCTTTAACAATAAACTTCTCACCGTCGAGATTCTCAATAAAAGGAACATGGCCTGGGGACAATTGTGCCCCCTCTGCTCCACCTCCTTTGAGGACGTGGATCACCTATTTGTGAATTGCGAATTCATTCGCCCCCTCTGGAAATTATGCTCGCTAGCTTGGGAATTCAATCCTTTGCCCTCCGATCTTAGATCGGTGTATTCGTCTATTCCTCCGTCTTTTAGGTATCACAAATCTTGGTACTTATCGGTCCACATCATTATCTGGATCTCTTGGAAGGAAAGGAACCATAGAATTTTCAGGCACCGCGAGATGCCCATTTCCTCTCTTATCGAGGAATCCTTATTCCTGTTCGATTTCTGGTCTTCATCCTTGACCAACGTAGCGAGGGAAGCCCTACAGAGTCATAGATTACACTCGGCTTTCAATTGTCTTACCAATCTAAACGCTCTTTAACTATTGATGCAGTTGTAGTGTTGCGAGCTGTCGCTTTTAGTTAAAATGCTTTCTTTATTAATGTTTTATTCTGGGTATTCTGATTGCTCTAATGCATTTCTTTTTTCTTCAGGTCTGAGACCTTGGGATCTTTTGGGAGATCTGGCGTGTTTTGTTGCCGGCTCGTTATTGAGCCAGCTTTTGTTGCTTTTCCTTTTCTCTTCTCATCAGGCACCTGTCTTTGCCCGTGTTCCTTTTGCACTCTTTGCCGGATCTTTTCCCAGGCTTTATACTGATTTGTAAGTAACATTATGCTTCTATCTTTGGTTGTGGGCTTCTATGGATGTGCATCCGATGCTATTTTTTACTCCTGCGTCTGTAAATGACTGGTTATTATGGATGGTGGCCTTTTGTAGCGCTATTCCCCGCCTTAAGGGGCGCTTATTATGATACTGCTCTGTTCTTTTTCTTGGTGTTTTACTTTTCTGTATCTTTGGTATGCTTGTTTGATTTCTTTCGGCCGTGCATTCGGCGGGTTTTGTTTTGAGCCCATCCGTAGCTTGTCTACGCGTTGCTCTTCGTCCTACGGGACTTTGGTATTGACCGCATTTCTTTGGCTGGACTTCGCCCGTGCCTGATGTGTGTGTGTTTCAGCAGCTGCAGCCATTTTTGTCGTCCAGCCAGTTTTGTTTCGTTTGCTTCTTTTGTTCGATTGTGGCCCAACGCGTGCCTTCCAGGTTTGGAAAGAGCGCTGGAATACTTCGTGTGGCCAACTTCCTCCCGCTGTTGTCTAACAGCGCCTCCATGCAGCCACTGTAGTTTTGCTGGTTTAGTCTCTTGTTTAGTTTGCTTTTATCTGTTGTTTGTTGTTTGGATGGTCTTTACTTCTTGTAAAGCATTCTATTGTACATTCATTTATTATCAATATATTTTTGATTTGGCTGGAGTCGAAAGGCTCTATCCGGTTCATCAAAAAAAAAATGAGAGAAAACTTTTATTTAGATTTGAAGGAAAAAAGACACGGTGACTTTTTCTAGTTCACACACATCATACCAAAAATAAGAAACATCCAACTTCGAAAATAAACTTGGAAATAATTTATTCAAATAATCAAAAGAAGCATGCCCTAAACGTCGATGTCATAGCCAAATCTCTAATTTCTTCTTCTCCCCCTCGGATCCTTCTACAAATAGAGCTTGGGTCAACTTGCTTGAACTTTCATATATCAAGTCCAGGTAGTAGAGCTTCTCATGTCTAACCTCATAACCAATCGTCTTGCGAGTCTGAATATCCTTAAACACACAATAAGAGGGCCAAAAAAATACAATACAATGTTAGGTAGTAGTTATTTGAGCAACAGATAATAGATTAAAATTCAAGGATGACACAACTAGCACAGTATCTAAGATTAAGTTTTTTTTGTGAGAGATATGGAACCTTCGCCAATAATGGAGGCAGGATCTCCATTGGCAGTGGACACTTTGAATTTGGTGGATAGTTGTAAAGTCTGAACTTGTCTAGAATCAAAAGTCATATGATTGGTAGCATCCGAATTAATTATTAATGCATTACTCATAATAAAAGGAGAAACATTAAAGACCTTACCATCATTACCTGCAGTCGTAACTAATGCAGAGGCTTGTCCAACACTCTTCTCAGCTCCATTATCAACTCCAATAGCGACAATGGGTTGATTTCAATTCTTCTTCCGAGTATCACTTCTATGATCCCAGAACTTCAGGTAGCCGATAATCTCATAACATCCAGCTTTCGTATGACCGATCTTGCCACAATGAGTACACTTCCTTGACTCGTAAGGTAGTTTTGGCTCTAGATCGACCCGGGTGGCTCTTTGAAGAACGGTTCTGAGCCACCATTGCAGCTGCATCAGAGGGTTCCAAGGAATTATTCATGGTGCTTTGTTAGCGAGCTTCACGGCGGACGAATGCATAACATGCCTCAAGATCAAGAGTGGATCCTTTCGCAAGATTTCCCCTCGAATCTATTCAAACTCAGCATCCAATCCTGCCAAGAAGATATGAACCCGCAAGCGCTCAATCGATTTCTGATATATTTCAACATCATCAGGATTCTTCATGATCACCTTGTCACGGTGGACCACCTCTTGAAAAATCTCAGTTAATTCTCCATAATAAATGGAGAGTGACCTGCCATTTTGCCTTGCCGAGAAGGCTATCTAGTTTAGGCCATGTTCAGGAAGTCTTAGCGCTTTAACCTTTTTCCCAACGAGTGAAGTTCAACGATCGAGAAGCAAATACTTGAACCTCGAGGGCATCCGGAACATCACGAACAGTAGGTAATCGAATGTATTTCTGCATAATCTCAGGTTTCATGGACATCAATAACCAGCCTTTAACTTTCTGATTATCAACATACCATTTTTCATATGTACCATCGTTTTCAGCAAGAACTGTACTCTTTCCCCGAATATATTGTATCTTTTCACGTCCAGCAATATGCATCTCCATCAACTGAGTCCAAACATCATAGTTGGTTTCATCAAGAGTTATCCCAACATTAAAACCAGAATTGTCAGATTGAACAATAATCAGTGTACTATCCTTAGTTATCGAAGATCCATCAGTTTGTCCCATGGTGTGGTTGTGACAAGATAGAAGTATGAAAAACGGTAGTCGATCCCAAACCAGAATCACAAAATCAGAGACAGACATTTTTTCCCCTTTTCACACCAATATCAACCACAAAATTATAAACGAACTAATAATCAAATCATTAACCTCTTCAGTGGAGGAGAGAGCAGATCAAGATTGCAGCGGAGGCGAAGACGGTGACGTGGTAGCAACGACAGTGGGTCGATAGTGGCAGCACGAAGACATCAACGACAATGGGTCGACGATGGCGGCGCGAAGACAACAAAACAGCAAGTTGACGATGGCGGCGGGTCGACGCAAGGACCACGGGTGGTGGCGGGTCGGAAAAAATCAGCAGCGACAGCGGTCGGCGGAATCAAAAGGAAGAAGGAGAGGGAGTCAGAGGGAATCAGCGGCGACGGGGAGATCGGGAGTATCGGTGGCGACGGGGAGATCGGGGGTCACGCGATAGCCACTTCGGGGATCGGGGATCGATGCGGTGAAACTAAGGTAGATGAACAACACATCTTCTTCTTCCTCTTCTTCACATAGCCTGGGATATTTTAGGCTATAATACCCTATATTGCAATCAGATTTTGGAAAAATCATTCTTCCTTATTCATTTTCTTCTTTTGTGTATCTCTTTATATTTGTTACATGCATGCTGAAGGGGCTGATTCGTTACAATAGATTTAGGAGAAAGTTGAAGATGAGAGATTTGAGGGAATCTGTTTTCTAATTTATAGGAAACAGAATATACAACTCATATCAACTATATTTTAACAAGTCTATGTGATGTGATAAGACTCGGCTAAAATATGGAGTTTAGTTGATTACATTCAGAAAGTTATTTATCTGATTTGTGAGTCATGATTGTGTATATATGTAGTTGCTCTCTTCGTAACAAACATATCATTTTCGATTGTAAAACTTGATTCCCGGCATTAGACAACTAAGCGGAGGAACTTTTTGATTTTTGTTTGGGGGAACTTGTTAATACATAAGTACGGAACTCTCAACCTTTACCTCACTTCAAAAAGAGGAAATGGAGCAACTGATTTGGAATAGAAAATTTTTCTCATATAGAGTGTTTGTAGTCATATTGTGAAGCTTTATATGGACGATCCAAATTGTTCATTAAATTAATGTCACAAAACACGTGCACGCAAAAATTTCAAGATGTTTGGAAACTTCTTTCTCATGCATCGCACGATAGCAATTTGTTATACTATTATAAAAATTTCATTTTGCGACCACTTAAAATATGGATAAACGGTCTCCAAATCACTGGATATTTCATAGGCGCACATATTATAATGTAAAGAACAATATGAACAGTGCCGATTTATCATGGGTGATCTCACAAGGTATTTATAGGAGAATATCACTATGAGTATGAGGCTCCTTTTCCTCCACTTGAAAAAAAATTTTGGTATACCGGTAACATCATTAAAAGTCAACTCAATCCAAAAATCTAATAAGCTTCCCTCATAAGGTTTGAGATTAGAGTTCTGCATATGCCATGTCAGTGACAATATGAAAATTTATTAATCACTCACAGATTACCTTCCCTTATGAGGTGGCAATGAGAACTTTTCAACACTCAAACGGATCACCTTTGCTTATAAGAATTGACTATCCGATTGAAGTGGACAACAAGTGGAGGAGCTGTATAGTCAATTAAGAAAACAGAGCTTCGCTCATAAGTCAGAAGGCTTGCATATGGCAATCAGAAATATTCATTCAAAATACTCACGATACTACTAAGAGGTATACCATCAGGGTTCAACAAGGGAATTTGCATTTCCGAGAACTTGACCCGGCACTTGAGAGTGGTGCAACAACACAACATGCTTTTTATTTGATACTAAAGTGAACATGCATAAGAAAGTGATTCTCAGAAAGGCATATGAAGCCTTACCATTCGAAGTGCAGTATACAATTCCACTGGACCCATGTTGATTTGATACCGTGACCTTTGACCAACCCCAGTTAAGGCAGCTTGGGTAGGAAAAAAACAGCAAACAACAACAAAAACAAAGAGAAACAGCATCATAGAGTAACCACAACAACCTAGCATTTGGTGTTAGATTTATGTCTTGAATATTAGGTTCGATGTGAAGAGAAAATGGTGAAGCGAGAATAGATTTGAAGTGAATATTGAAAGAAGAATAAAGGAGCTGCGGGCAGAAGCAAGGTAGGGTTCGGTCGACTGCTAATAAAAGCAATCGACCGCCCAACTCTCAAGTGCTCTTTGACATGGTGGAGACCAAAGTAGTTGAGCGGTGCAACAACTGTATATGGACTGATTCTAGGTGAGTCTATTTGAGTCCAATTTCCTCTCAGAGTTAGATCGTCCGGCTCCTATCGTGTGACATTCTCTTCAGGGTATCAAACGGTTATTGTATCAAGACTACAACCTAATGTTACTCTAGATTTCTATATATTATTATAATGGCCTTCTTTGTTAGGTAATACTTCATTTTAGAGTTTTACATTGTAAATAACTAATATCTTTTAGTGAGACTTCAGAGATAGATAGATTCTTGATGAGATTGATTGCAACTCTTGTATCTTCTCTAGTTGAATAATTCCGGTTATTTCTGTTGTAGAAAATTGTCCCTAATTTTCTCAATCTGTTTGAACAAAAGAAATAAAAACGGATTTACCGGCCTATGGGGAAGTTGCGCGATACGCACTGCCCTAAGAGTTGATCCGCGGTCTTATGTGCAGACGCTTCGCAGATACTCCTAGTGGTAAAATCCCCGGTATCACCGGCGTCTCGCTGTCGCACACAACGTCGAGAGATGACCCGAACTTAGCCTTGCCCAGAACGACGGTGAAAAAGAAAAAGGAGCCGGAAACAGCGACGGAATTGGTTGCTGTGCTTGCGGTTTGCGAAAGCAGCAAGGAAGAAGAATTGTTTGTGTGGATCCGATGCAATATTTTTCAGTAGTTGGAGAAGAATAGGAGTTTGGAATTTATAGATACAAGAACGTGTGAATGTTGGGAGAAAAAGAAGACATCTTTTTCGGATCTGAGAAAACTGATCCAAGGTTCAGGAAGAATTAGTCAAAGGAAAAAAAATAAATAGCAAAAATAAGTTTTGGATCTCAACCCGAACCCGAAGAGCAATTTCGGATCGGCATTCGTGTCCGCAGATGCGGGCGCGCACACCCGTGCCCACTACGCGCGCCGAACCGAACCGGGCCGGGCAGCGGCGGCGGCGCACGCGTGTGGCCCACGGGTTCTCTCCACACCACACTAGACTACAATGGGATAAAGAGAGGTTTGCATTATATACACTCACATGGTGGTCATTCCCACCGATGTGGGACTAAAGAAAAAGAGGGAATCTTGGGTTTGAAGCAAAACAGCCAACAATCCCCCCCCCCCCCCAAAACCAAGATTCAAAGGCAGTGATAACAAAAGAGTAATGATATAGAAGTTCTGGGCAAGAGTATACTATGCATAGATGAGATGGACTACAGCCTTGAATCTCACGTAGTGACTATTGTCTTTGTCTGAAGAAGTGCTTGATGGACTACGCCTTGAATCAGACTTCTTGACTCAGATTCAGAAAATAGCACACATAGTACGCTAGAGGTTCTTGGGTCTATCGGGTGGCGCTTTTGAATGGCCATGCGCACTTTTCCATATTCATGAGAGTTGTCTGGGATCGCCCTGTCCCATAGTCGCGGCCTTCACGACCTCTCATATAGGTAAGTCCTCAAAGGGTTGGTGATCGGAGTCAACCCTACATAATAATGTTTGGACCTATTAAGAGTTTAGAACTCATCCTAACCAGATCACACAGGAACACTGTCACCATAGGGATGGGATATCATTGTACAACCTCGTACAGCCACCTGGGCATTAATTAATGAGAATTTAATCTCTGAGTCAGTGTTCCATAATAGTCACCGAAGTCCAGCTTGTTTCTACCCATTGAACCGGCTTCTTGGGATCTCCAGTCAGACTCGGTTGGGTTGCCACTGCTAGTGACTTACTTATGGGCTTAACCCCATCCCCCTTGATGATTCTAGGATCAACGTCCTAGACAGACTCTTTGTTAAGTGGTCTGCAAGGTTCTTTTCTGACTTTATATAGTCAAGAACCACATATTTGCCTAATAGGCTCTTGATTGACTTGAAGCGCAGCTGCAGGTGCCTGTTCATCTTAGCATTCACAGAATCATGCTTTAGTAGTTCTATAACAGATTTATTATCACAGTTTATGGAAATAGGAGGAACAGGAATATTAGTAACAGGTATATGCATAATCAAATTTCTTAGCCATTCAGCTTCTGTACAAGTAGTATCCAAAGCTATCATTTCAGAATCCATAATACTTCTAGCTATGATGGTTTGTTTACATGAACCCCAGGAGATTGCAGCACCTCCTAAAGTGAAGACATATCCAGTTGTGGATTTCACATCATGTGAGTCAGTTACCCAGTTTGCATCTGAGTAACCTTCTATGAAATCAGGGTGTCTAGAATAATGAAGTTTGTAATCTATAGTACCCTTAAGATATCTAAATACTCTTTCTAATGCTGACCAATGTGACCGATTTGGGTTACTAGTATATCTACTAAGTCTCCCAATAGCAAATGCAATATCAGGTCTAGTTCTATTTGATATATACATAAGAGAACCTATCATTTGAGAGTATCCATGTTGTTCTACAGGTGAACCTTCATTCTTCTTGAGAATGATACTACTGTCAAAAGGAGTACGAGCAGGTGTCTTATCAAAGTACTCAAATTTCCTTAGCATTTTCTCAATAGAATGTGCTAAGGAGAGAGTATAACCCTCCTTGGATTTGGATACTTGCATTCCTAGAATCAGGTTAGCTACTCCTAGGTCTTTCATATCAAACATGCTAGATAAATAATCTTTAGTGTTATTTATTAACTCAAGTGTTGATCCTAGAATAAGGATGTCATCTACATATAAGCATATAATGACACAACTTCCATCAGTATTTTTAGAGTATATACATTTATCATACTCATTTGGTAAGAAGCCATATTCTAAAATAACTTTATCAAATTTGCTGTGCCATTGCTTGGGAGCTTGCTTTAGGCCATAAAGAGATTTTACTAACCTGCAAACTTTCTTTTCTTGACCCTTAGCAATAAAACCTTCAGGTTGCTCCATGTAGATTTCTTCCTCTAGGTCTCCATTCAAAAAGGCTGTCTTTACATCCATTTAATGAATTATCAAGTCATGAATGGATGCTAAAGCTAGAAGAGTTCTAATAGAGGCAATCCTAGCTACAGGAGAGTAGGTGTCAAAATAATCTAATCCCTTTTTCTGGGTGAAACCTTTGGCTACTAATCTAGCTTTGTATTTTTCTATTGAACCGTCAGCTCTAAGTTTCTTTTTGAAGATCCACTTGCAGCCTATGGGTTTACTATCTAAAGGCAGGTCTGCTAAATGCCAAGTACTGTTCTCCATAATGGAGTTGTACTCATTGTTGATGGCTTCTTTCCAGAAAGGTGCATCAGGAGAAGATATTGCTTCTTCGTAAGTTGAGCGATCACCCTCTATCAAATAAGTGAAGAAATCTTCTCCTAAATTTCTTTCAATCCTACCTCTCTTGCTTCTTTTAGGTTCTGAGTCTTGATCAGGTTTAGAGCTAGAAGGTTGAGAATGGGAACTGGTAGAAGGAGGCAGGGAATGACTGGAGGGGTTGGAAGAAATTCTATCTTTAAAAGGGAATATATTCTCAAAGTAAACTGCATCTCTAGCTTCTATGATGGTATTATTAGAGATTTCATTTACTTCAGAATGAGTCACTAAAAATCTATGGGCATTGCTATCTAGGGCATATCCTATGAATACAGCATCTACAGTCTTAGGTCCAATCTTTCTCTTTTTAGGTTCAGGGATTCCTACTTTTGCTAGACATCCCCAGACCTTAAGGTAATGGACTCTAGGAGTTCTACCTTTCCATAATTCATAGGGAGTCTTATCCTTTGACTTACTAGGGATCCTGTTTAGGATGTAACAGGCTGTCAATAAGGCTTCTCCCCACAAGTTATCAGGAGCTCCTGAGCTGAGAAGCATGACATTCACCATGTCTAACAGAGTTCGATTCTTTCTTTCAGCAACTCCGTTAGACTGTGGTGAGTAAGGAGCAGTTACCTCATGAATTATTCTGTGTTCTTCACAGAAGTTAGTCATTTCGTTTGAGGTATACTCTCCGCCACGATCAGATCTAAGGATCTTAATCTTTTTCTCTAATTGGTTCTCGGCTTCGGATTTGAAACCCTTAAATCTATCTAGAACTTCATCTTTGGTTTTGAGAAGGTAGGTATAGCAATACTTAGAAAAATCATCTATAAAAGTGACAAAGTATTTCCTACCGCCTCGGGTCAAAACCCTATTTGAGTCACAAACATCACTATGAACTAGTTCTAGAGGATCAGAGTTCCTCTCTATAGATTTGAAAGGCAGTCTAGAATGTTTGGCTTGAACACAAATTTCACATTTGTGTTTATTATCTACAAGAGACTTGGGAATAAGATCTAAGTTCATCATCCTTCTAAGAGAACCCAGATTCACATGACCTAGTCTACCATGCCAAACATTGGAAGATTCTATATTTGAAACAACAGGAGAAGGATCAGATATTTTATTTATAGTGCTGAGAGTGAAAAGACCATCCTTTACATATCCTTTCCCAATAAAAGATTCATTCTTAGAAAATACAATTTTATTTGCTTCCATTACAATTTTAAAACATAACGCTATAAGAAGGGAACCACTAACTAAGTTTCTCCTAACCGACGGCACATGAAGTACATCATGAAGAGCTAAATTTTTCCCTGATGTCATCTTCAGGTCTATTCTTCCTCTTCCTACAATCTGTGTCGTTGATCCATCTCCTAGGGTTATGCCTCCTCCACATGATTCTTGATAGTTTGAAAAACAGGAGCGATCAAATGAAACATGAACATTAGCTCCAGAATCCAACCACCAGTCATCAGAATGGTAAGAAATATTAACAGATGGTTGGAAAGACACTGACCTGAAGGAACTAGAAGATCCATTTAGAATCATGTTGGCTTCTGGTTTAGTAGAGCCTTTTCCCTTATAAGGAGTCTTGATTGGTTCCTTCTTCCTATGAAAGCAATTGAAGGATAGATGATTTATTCTTCCACACACCAAACAAAACTTCTGTTGGTCCTGAGTCTGACCGAAGTTTCTAGTCCTGTGGTTTTGCTGGTGTTGGCGGTTTTGGTGGTTTTGGTGATTCTGGTGATGAGGCTGAAAGTTCTTTTTCTTGAATGAGGTTTTCTTAGGTTTGTGAGGATTATTAGGTTTGGATTTGCCTTGGGTTGACACTACAAGGTTTACCTTTGCTTTAGACTCATTTTTAGGGTTTGACCTAAGCCTAAGTTGTTCTTCTGTTCTAATCTTCTTTAGGACTTGGGCAAAGGTAAGCTCACCTTGAGTATGAGTGAGTTCCTTCTTGACATCAGACCAAGAAGGAGAGAGTTTATCTATTAGGCAAGCTATCTTATATTCAGTAGAAAAGGTTGTACCTTTTGCTTAAATATGCCTCACATATTCTTGGAATTCATGGATTTGGTCATTCATAGGTTTGTTATCTACCATGAAATACCTATTGAAAGCTGAAGAATTGAATCTTTCAATTCCAGCATCATCACAACCATATTCATCGTCTAAAGCATCCCAAAGTTCTTTAGCATTTTTATATTCAAAGAATATGTCATAAAGGGAGTCAGATAAGGCGCTTAGAATTCGATGAAAACAATGGAAGTCTATTTCCTTAGGGGTTTTTGGTTTTTGGGAACTAGTGGATTCCTTAGGAGTTTGAGATGAAAAGGTGGATTCAGAAACTTCTTTGGTGGACTCAAATTTGTCAGACTCAGTCATGTTGGGTGTGGATCCATCAATTGCTAAAAGGAGTCCTAAGGTGGTGAGCCAGAATTTCATCTGACTCTGCCACCTTTTGAAGTGGGTGCCATCAAACTTGGCTGGCTTTGCAGAAGCGGTCTCTTCTTTCCCAGTCATGATTTAGTAGTATAACAGTCTAGAGGCTGCAGAAATAATACTGTAGCTACTTAATAAAGGTATCGCGGGTTCTAGACAATAGTTTAATGATTTTGCTAATCAACCAAAACAAATCTTTAGTCTATCAAGTTCTGATTAACTTGGGTTAGCTGTAGGAGTCGGTTCCCAGCTAGCGGTGGTCCGAAGACGCTTAAATACCGTGTCGCTTAGGGCTGTTTACACCCGGTTGACAGAAGGACCCTTTAGGCTTGTTCCCAAATTTATCTTTCCTTTTAAGACCTTTAGATTTCTTTTAAGGAATTTGCAAAATCAATAACTATTCCTTAATCTAAATGTTTAAAGGATACTAAGAAATATCTAGCACCACAGCTAATAATCGTCTTGATATTGTTATGCAGGTGGTAATGCTATTCACAATATAACAATACACTTAATTATACTAGCAAATTGCAAGCTGATAAAACAAATGAACAGCGAGAAGTATTCAAGGCTTTGAGAATATTAAAGTGAGTCTAATAACACAAATTTGGTGCCAACAAATTTTGTGATTTAACAATAAGTTAATAATGTAAGGATTTTAAAGCTATAGATATTCTACAGTGTGGAAATCTATAGTGATGCAACAAAGTTTACTAACAATTGATTGATCAGACTAATAAAGCCCTTACTAATAACGTTTATACAGTGTGTAAGGTGTGGGAATCTGAGTTTACTAATAATCAAACAAATCTGAGTAAAGTTTATACTGTGTGGGAATCTATTGGATTCAGCTTCGAATTTTACTAATAATTTATTTATTTATTTAGCCCTTACAATATTTGATAATGAAGTGAATTAACAGAATGTAGTGTATCTTAATCAAAACTGTGTATGATGTATCAGGCTAAATTAACAGATTAACAATAAGCAATTCTGTTTATGTGTGCTAATTAATCAGTTAATCAATATGTATATGCTTAATTGACAGATTAACAAAAGGCAATTTTGTTTAAATGTGGTAACTTACCAGATTAACAGTATGTATGTGCTAATTACCAATAAATACTAATTTAATCTGATTAACAATCAGGTTGTTCTTAATTAACAAGATATGATAAATTAATAAGATTAGCAATACGGCTGTTCTTAATTAACAAGATATGCTAAATTAATTAGATTAACAATATGGCTGTTGTTAATTAACAATTTATGCTAAACTAATCAGATTAACAAGATGGCTGTTCCTAGTTAACAATATATGCTAACCTAATCAGATTAAGAATACGTTTCAACTCTTAGATTGTTGTACAAAATTGTCCCTAATTTTCTCAATCTGTTTGAACAAAAGAAATAAAAACGGATTTACCGGCCTATGGGGAAGTCGCGCGATACGCACTGCCCTAAGAGTTGATCCGCGGTCTTATGTGCAGACGCTTCGCAGATGCTCCTAGTGGTAAAACCCCCGGTATCACCGGCGTCTCGCTGTCGCACACAACGTCGAGAGATGACCCGAACTTAGCCTTGCCCAGAACGACGGTGAAAAAGAAAAAGGAGCCGGAAACAGCGACGGAATTGGTTGCTGTGCTTGCGGTTTGCGAAAGCAGCAAGGAAGAAGAATTGTTTGTGTGGATCCGATGCAATATTTTTCAGTAGTTGGAGAAGAATAGGAGTTTGGAATTTATAGATACAAGAACGTATGAACGTTGGGAGAAAAAGAAGACATCTTTTTCGGATCTGAGAAAACTGATCCAACGTTCAGGAAGAATTAGTCAAAGGAAAAGAAATAAACAGCAAAAATAAGTTTTGGATCTCAACCCGAACCCGAAGAGCAATTTCGGATCGGCATTCGTGTCCGCAGATGCGGGCGCGCACACCCGTGCCCACTACGCGCGCCGAACCGAACCGAACCAGGCGGCGGCAGCGGCGCGCGCGTGTGGCCCACGGGTTCTCTCCACACCACACTAGACTACAATGGGATAAAGAGGTTTGCATTATATACACTCACATGGTGGTCATTCCCACCGATGTGGGACTAAAGAAAAAGAGGGAATCTTGGGTTTGAAGCAAAACAGCCAACAATTTCTCCTCCAAATTAGGTTCGGCGCCGAACCGGAACAAAATTGTGTTTTGTGTACTTTGTATGCTGTACTTGCTTGTTTGTTCATTGTGATCTATTATCGCTCCTGTACAACCACCCTAATTGCGGGCTAAATTCTTAACATTTAGGTAGACTTCAAACACTTCAGTCAGGAATTTAGGGCCAACGCTGCTCTTATAATCCAAGAAAAGGTCTGGCCAAAAGAAAAAAGGGAGAAAAAAACAAGGTTAAGGAGAAAGCCACACCGTAAGACTCAAATACCATATCCTTCAAAGATTCATGCCTTTATTTTTGGGGCATTATGATACAATGCGGGATACAAGTTTCTTTAACAATTACAGCTAACAATGATTTATATAACAAGCATGCATTTCCAGGGTACTGAACGCAAAACTGCGCTTATTCGGGTTTTCTTGCTATTGTTGTCTCCACACGACCAACTCCTTTTTAAGTTGGAAAATGGAAATGTCACACCGACTACAGACCTTCACATCAAAAGTAACCCCTCTTAAGGGAGAGCTGAACCGAATCCCATGGAACATGTATCTGCATATGTATACTACAACTTTAGAAATCCCCACTCACATCGAACCTTGTTTCTCGCAGAGGTCTAGTAATGACAAGGTCTACACAGAAAAAACAAGTAAAAATAGAACAGATGATCAGTGTCCAAATTATGTAAAATTGTAAATCACCATGCATCAAACATAAATGGAATAAGGACTGCAATAAATGTATTGGCATAATCAGAGCATCCACTATCGTTGGCCAAATACCCAAATTTTGCAAAATTTGGCCAACGATAGCCCACATTCGTTGTCTATATACCTAAAATTTAGAATAGAAAGTAACAGTACCCTTCCAAATAGGCAAATATAGCCGAGAATTTGAGAATATGCAAATTATAGAAGAGGCTGATTATTTTTTTATTTTAATATGGACGGACGGAACAAGTTATTCTGTCCTTGTGTTTTTATATACATATTAGATGAGAGACGGAAGATCCCTCAACTTTTTCATTTTAAAAAAAAAGAATTACTAAATTGCCATTTAAAAAGTACTAAAATGCTATTTTCAACCTTTTCAATTACTTTTTTTCTTTTGAAAATAAAATGTGACAGAAAAAATTTTTTTTTTAAAAACCGGAAGGAAGTTCTTCCGTCCATCCCTCAACTTTTTCATTTTTTTATAAAAAATTACTAAAATACCATTTTCGATTTTTTCAATTACTTTTTTTTTCTTTTTATGATAAAATGTGTGGACAGACATTGGAAGAAGAAAAAAAACACGATGGACGGATCCGTCAATTTTTTTTTTTATAAAAAAAATTCTAAATTTTGGCTTCAACGATTGCAACCTCCCCCCCCAAAGTGGCAAAGTCCATTTCTCATTTTCTACATTTTGGGTATTTGGCAAAACGATAGTAGATGCTCTCAGGTGGTTTTGTTAAGAACTTATAGCCATAGGACCTCGTCTCAACATAAGTGGCAAAGAGCAAAGGAATCTTTAGTGAAATAAATATAGCTTTTCTTTCAATGTTCGTTGCACAATAGTATGTGTCGCCATTTTTAGCTCAGGTATATAACAGAGTAATAATAGCAGCAAAAATGTCATGTTATATTTCATATGATTTTCCCACCACTGTAAGAAACTAAACAAGATTAACCACATACACATCAAATAAAGACAAATACACACACACACACACACAGGTGGAGCTTCGGTTGCGAACGGACTTTGGTGTGAATTGGCATGTGAACGCATGTGACCGCTATCGCCAGTAGTGACAACAATGTAAATGATACCGGAATTGGGAATAGCAACATCACTATACGCCGCTATTGAAATTTTTACTCTTGCCGCTATCGCCAATAGCGGCAACAGGTATGCGACGTTCGCACCAAAAGTCCGTTCGCAACCTATGGGGCTTATATATATATATATATATATATATATATATATATATATATATATATATATATATATATATATATATATAATGAGTGATTCCCTAACAGTTGTTTTTATACCTTAGTTTAGGATCTACATCTAAAGACCGTCCAATTGAATCGGCACGCATCGGGAGGTAGAATTTTAAAAGATCTACATCTAAAGACCGTCCAATTGAATCGGCACTCATCGGGAGGTAGTTTTTTTTTAAAAAACAACTCGAAGAAAAAAAAGAAAACAAAAAAAAAACCAAAATTTTCCCAAATTGAGTTAGAGGGGAAGAATCTAGAGGTGGCGGCGCCGATTGGTGGAGGTGGCGATGGTGGTGGAGATGGCCGCGGTGGTGGTGGTTATTGATTTGGAGAAGATGGTGATGGTGATGGTGATGGTGATGGTGGTGGAGGAGACGGCAGTGGGGATGGTGGCGGAGATGGTGGAGGGGGGGACTGGAGGCAGCAGCTATGACGATCAGTGGATGTGGCGATGGTGGAGAAGATGGGTGACGCGAAAGAAAGAGATAGCAGAGCGAAAAATAGAAAAAGGGATATTTTGGCTCAGGGGAGTGAACCGGACCGAACCGGGTTATTCCCGGGGGTTTTTCCGCCTATATTTAGGTGAAGCTATAACAGCCATCGGATTTGAGAAACCACGGATCCAACGGCTCTTATAGCTTAGTGGATATTGGATCCTAAACTAAGGTATAAGATCAGATCTTAGGGTATCACTCCCATATCTATATAATAAAACACAAAGAAAGCTATCAAGTGGTTCTCCTTCAATCCCCCAAAGAATCAAAGGTCCAGATCTCACCTCACAAAACATATTTTCCCCCCAAAAGTTTCCCTCCAAAAACTCAAATTTAAATTCCCACCCAAAACAACTCCTATATTTATTTAATTATTTTTTTTTTCTCTCTCACTCTCTCTCCCTCCCTCTTCTATTCAAAAAATTAAGAAAATAAAATTTTTTAAAATTTAGTTTAAAAACTAAAAAAATAAAAATTTAAAACTTTAAAAATAGTTCAAAAAAATTTATATAATATGCTTTTTGCTGAACCCCCAAAAGTTTATCATATAATATGTTTACTACTTCAATTAATTTGCTCGACCTCCAAAACTATTTTATATTATCAAACAAGGTGCACCGTTCCGAAGACGTGCCGTAGGCACGTGTCAACGGGCAAACCTAGTATATAAATATATGGAAATGATCATGTGAGAATTAGTTCTCACGATCAGCTTCGTGTAAACTCCTTACATAACCGTTCACATTGTTTCGAATGACAAAATTAGTCTAAATATATAAAATCAAGTCATTTTAAATTCGTTTGTTGTTCATCCAGCATGTCATTATAAAAAATAACAATATTAAGTCATACAATTTGTAGCACTTAAATGCATGGACAAACAAATTTCAAATGATTTTGATGTGTAGATCAAAATAAACGGTTTGGATTTTTCAATTTATATCCCAAAAAAAAGTTCACACTTGTTTCTTACCGAAAAAGTTCTCACATGATCATAGTCATATATACAATGAGAAGCAAATAATACCTCTGCAATTGAGAGTTCAAGACGGAATTTGGGGCCATCATAGTGATGCAAAACTGGCCTAAAAGCATCCTCTTCAAGCGGCTTGCAAAGCTTCCTAACACGGATCCTCACCTAAATGCATTGGCCACAAAAAAATATGGGCATAGAAGGTCAAAACGGAAGTATATTCATTTTAAATTTGTAACAGTAGATTATCTACCTGTGCAGGAAACCTGGACTCGCCTTTGCACTTTTTATCTTCCCAAGCTGTTGGATCAATATTAGAGCCCCCAAAACTAGAAGCCTACAAAAACCGAGAGGTAAAATTATACCGAAGTGGCGCCTATGGTTATTCAACATAACAAATAATACGAGTATTATATTTAGAGACTAAACCATACATGAAAAGAAAATGACCATTTCATGAGAGACTGTGGACGCACAAAGTGAGGTATGTGTTCATTTAAGACCATCCATGACTTTAGGAAGCACCCAGAAATCACAGTGAAACTCCAACAGTTCAGTCTAACATTGATGATTATCATATTTAGAGACTTAAACCATATATATAAAGAAAATGACTATTTGATGATTACAAACCATGGATCTTAAAAGAGCAAGCAACTTCTTATTTAAAACACTCCGGAGAACATGGATAAATAAATAACACTCCGGAGAACATGGATAAATATGCACATATTCAGCACAATGGGAATTTATTATGCACCCCCCCCCCCCCCCCCCCCCCCCCAAAAAAAAAAAAAAAAAAAGAGACACTGATTGTAGTTTAAGAGACATTTTGTTAAGTTTGGGCTTGTAGGCTCAAACACCAGCAGGATCTCTCTTAAAACCTTTCATTTTGGTAGCAATAACATAATTTCTAGTGGACCTTCAAAGCAAATAGGGTTTTGCCTACAACATAATAACATTGTAAATCAACACAATACAAAGTAGTCGTACACACACCCCTAAAACCCAGGCAGGAACATGCGTGCATGCTCAACAGCAAGTTTCTGGACTGAGGCAAACTCAAAATCCAATGGTATATGCGTGAGCGTGCAGATACGAGCGCAAGGTCTTACTTGAGGCAAACAGATGGGATGTTCAACTAGTTGTCAGATTGGTCACACACTGAGATCCAAAAGCAGATGAAACTCTTGATAGTAACAAAGCAGCAGACCAGCATTTATCCAGCATAATCAATAGACTTGAATATCCAGTAGCAACACTAGAGAGAGGACATAATGTGAAAGGGAGGACAAACTCCTTAACTATCATCTTCCTGAATCCTGACTAGTTTCATTTAAGCTCTTCAGTGTATTCCATTACCTCTTGGCCCTTCAAGTGGGCGTCACATTATGAATGATGGTTACATCCTTAAATGGTAATTTAAGAATGAAAAATGTGTATCCTTGGACCGTGGTGTAGCCAAAGAAACATTTTAATCAATTGTGTCAATTAATTTTCTGGAAGCTCTGTAAAATTTCACCACGAATTACGTATCCACCAGCCTTCTTTCCATACTTATGCCCTTATAGTGTATTCAACTGAAAAGGGGAACGAGCAAAAAAATACTCCAATAAAGTATTATTCAATAGAATCTAGTCTTCAAGTTCTAGCCAAATTAGTTTGCAAGCCAGTAACAAATTTTGCAGAAACCTCATTCCTGGAAGACTTTATTCCCACCTATAGTCAATCCAAAAAGGACGAGAAAAGTTGTTCATCTCTAATTTAAGACCAAGGGGGGAGGTGACTTGAGAATTAAGACCTTATTAATAAAGTAGGTGGGGGCAAGTAAAGACAGAATGACAGCTCCTTCTGAAAAAATCATTAGTGAACAGTGCAGAATTTGCAAAATATGACACAAGATTATTAAGCAGATCCAAAAAAAGGGCAAAATGTTCAGCACACTGGACCTACTATAACCTCAAATATAGTATAAAGACAAAATGAAAAACGAGCAGGCAGATGTATATGAACCTCAAATATCCCATGAAGCTGATGAGTTGTATAATTGTAAAGAAAAAGGGGTAGCCCTGGAGTAATTGCGCGGACAGAATCACGATATCTAGGAGGCAGGCCTGCAAAATGAAAATTATGAACACTAACAAATTTCACAACCTTCAACATGCAAAAGTAAAAAAATAAAATAAAATTATAATAATTACTATGAGTATTAAGTACCAACATAAAGGAAAAGAAGGGGGGGGGGGGGGGGGGGGGGGGGGGGGGGGGTGTTAATTCTATTTGGGCAACTGGCTCAACACAAAGACCAAATTATGATATCTGTCTATTTCTAGTATCAAGCAATCACCATACCCCTATCACAAGATTTTGACTCCGATGTATATATTATATATACATTATGTAAACCTTAAAACAGCCTTTCATTCACTAATACTAACCTGGTGTAGCGCTAAGCCGCTAAATATGAGGGCTCAGTAGTTCATTAAAATAAAGTAAGGGTACTGAAGGATCCATATTGCTCAACCATATGAAAGAACATCGACTTCATCCCAAATCTATGGGACCTGCCACATGAATCTTCTTTCACCACTTACCCCTAGTCCCGTTTGTTCCATTAACTACTGATGCCGTTTGTTTTTGGGGTGTGGGGGCAGCAAGTGTGAGTTCTTGTAATTTGTGAAGCGGAAGCTCTGGTACTGGCGTCTGTCCAACCCTGGATAGCAGGACCAGCTCGGGAGTAGCAGCAGAGAGGTGGAGGACGGGTGCTTGGCTCAGATCTAGTAGCTCGGCTCGGATGTACGAAGCTCAACTCGGACTCTTGTGTACCTGCACACTGCCTAGAAACACCGGGAGAAATCCCGGCGACAGGCCCTCCGATGATCAAGTCAGTCACTGAGAAAGGGACTGGACAACTAGTGTTCAGGTGGGGAAAAATTGATTACCTTCCAAAGTGAGGAGGGGGTTGGGTATTTATAGGCAGGGGTAAACGGGTCTGGAACCCTAATGGGCCGGGTTGGACCCGTTTGCTTATGGGCCTAAGCTAGTTGTGACCCATTGGACTGTAGCTGGCTTGATGATCGCAGAGGGAGGGTCAAGCGGAGATCAGAGGGTCCTGAGTGTGCCACTTCATTTATTCCATTGGGGGTAACTTTCATCAGAAGTTCATCAGAGAAAGTCTCACCTCACCGTGAGTTCTCGTCACCGGTGACTTTCCTGCCACCCGCTGACAATTGGGGGTAACAGCTATGAGTGTTGTTTATCCCCAGTTGCCAGCAGGTGAAAGGTGGGTCGATCCCGGGGGCGGGGCTCGGGGTGCCTGCCGAAGGCGGGGGACTTGGGGTGCCTGTTGGACTGTAGCTGGCTTGATGATCACAGAGGGAGGGTCCAGAGGAGATCAGAGGGTCCTGAGTGTGCCACTTCATTTATTCCATTGGGGGTAACTTTCATCAGAAGTTCATCAGAGAAAGTCTCACCTCACCGTGAGTTCTCGTCGCCGGTGACTTTCCTGCCACCCGCTGACAATTGGGGGTAACGGCTATAGGTGTTGTTTATCCCCAGTTGCCAGCAGGTGAAAGGTGGGTCGATCCCGGGGGCGGGGCTCGGGATGCCTGCCGAAGGCGGGCGCCCTAAAACGGAACATTTTGGCTGAGAGTCCCAGATCGGTGGCTCTCCTGCCACCCTCTGACAATTTGGGGTAACGGCTCTGAGGGCTGTTTACCCCCAGTTGCCAGCGAGTGAAAGGTGGGCCGATCCATGGTTCGGGGCTCGGGGCGTTTTGCCGAGGGCGAGCACCCTGCGAGCACCCTAAATCTTAATGAAAATTTTGGGTAGGGAGGTTAGCTGAAGTCCCGATCGGAGGTTGAGGGCTTGGGGGTCGGTGTAGAGCGTCGAGCTCCGCTGTCTTAGCTTGAGAAAGTTATCTATGTGCTCGAGATCACCGTCAGGTATCGAGGCTTGGGGATCAGCATAGAGCGTCGAGCTCCGCTGCCTTAGCTTGAGAAAGCTACCCATGTGCTCGAGATCACCGTCAGGTGTCGAGGCTTGGGGGTCGGCGTAGAGCGTCGAGATCCGTTGCCTTCGCTTGAGAAAGCTACCCATGTGCTCGAGATCACCATCAGGTGTCGAGGCTTGGGATCGGCGTAGAGCGCCGAGCTCCGCTGCCTTAGCTTGAGAAAGCTACCCATGTGCTCGAGATCACTGTCAAGCGTCGAGGCTTGGGAGTAGGCGTAGAGTGTCAAGCTCCGCTACCTTCGCTTGAAAAAGTTACCCATGTGCTCGAGATCACCGTCAGGTGTCGATGCTTGGGGGTCGGCGTAAAGCGTCGAGCTCCGCTGCCTTAGCTTGAGAAAGCTACCGATGTGCTCGAGATCACCGTCAGGTGTCGAGGCTTGGAGGTCGGCGTAGATTGTCGAGCTGCGTTGCCTTGGCTTGAGAAAGCCACCCATGTGCTCGAGATCACGGTCAGGTGTCGAGGCTTGAGTGGAAAGTGCGCGGAATTACACAAAAATTTTGAGATGAGAGCTGGAAAGAAATAAACACATCTTTTATGCAAAAAGTAGGGGCATGTAGTGCCGATTACAAGGGGTTGGTTACATAGGAATTTAGTCCCCGACTTCGACGTACTTGATGAGGTGCTTCGCATTCCAGGACCTCTTAACTATGTTGCCTTCTAGGTCGGTGAGTCGGTATGTGTCGAGGCATACCACTTCGGAGATCTTGTACAGGCCCTCCCAGTTAGGGGACAACTTCCTCTTTTTGCTGGGTCGGACACCGCCAATTTCCTGAGGATGATGTCACCCTGCTTGATGTCGGTTGGACGGACCTTCTTATTGTAAAACTTCTCGATCCGTTGTTGGTATATGCTTCTCTTGATCATGGATTTTTCCCTGACCTTGGCGACTAGATCCAAGTTGGCTCTGAGGTCCGTCGAGTTGTTCTCTTTGTTGAAGGCCATGATCCTGGGTGAAGGGAGGCCGATCTCTAAGGGGATAACCGCCTCGGTGCCATAGGTTTGGTTGAACGGCGCTTCGCCCGTGGGAATCCTCTTCGTCGTTCGATGCGCCGAGAGAACGCTCGGAAGTTCGTCAACCCATAGTCCCTTGGGTGAATTGTCCAGTCGCTTCTTAAGGCCATCGAGAATTTGGCGGTTTGCATTTTCTGCTTGGCCGTTTGATTGCGGGTGGTATATCGACGAGAAGCGTTGCTGAATGCCGATGTCTTCGCAGAACTTTCGGAAATTCTTGCCCGTGAATTGGGTTCCGTTGTCGGTGATGAGCACCTGTGGGATCCCGAACCGGCAGATGATGTGTTTTCAGAAGAATTATTGAGTTTGATGCTCAGTGATCGTGGCCAGGGGTTCTGCCTCGATCCACTTGGTGAAGTAGTCGATGGCCACCACCAAGAATTTCCTTTGGCCCTTTACTTGGGGGAAGGGGCCGACCAGGTCCATCCCCCACATAGCAAAGGGGGTCGGACTGGCCAGAGATCGGAGGTTGGCTTGCGGGAGTCTCTTTACTGATGAGAATCTTTGGCAAGAGCCACACCTTTTGACGAGGTCCTCGGCGTCTTGTAACATGGTCGGCCAGTAGTGTCTGCGATTTAGGGCCTTTCGGGCGAGCGACCTGCTCCCCATGTGGCACCCGCCGATCCCCTCGTGCAGTTCCTTCAGAGCGTATTTGACCTCATCAGGGGCTAGGCAACGGAGATAGGGCCGTCAGCTATGGTGTATGAGCGCTTGAAGAGCGTTTCGTTGATCATGGTGAATCTCTCGGAGCGGACTTTAATCCTTCTTGCCTTAGATTGTCTGAAGGGAGCTCGCCTTCTGCCAGGAACTTACTGATGGGAGTCATCCAGTCCTCTGGTGGAGGTTCGGTGGTGAGACAGAGGGCTTCGGGAAGGTCAATGTTGGGCTTCAGGAGGACTTCGATTAGGACATGCGGTCAAGGCCCTCGAAGGACGAGGAGGCTAGTTTTGATAATGAGTCAGCCTGGGCGTTTGCTCCCTAGGGATCCGTTCCACCGAGTGGTTGTCGAAGGACGCCAAGAGGCGATGGACTACCGCTAGGTACTGCACTATTCGAACGTCGCGAGCCTCGTACTCCCCGGTGATCTGGTTGACCACGAGCTGGGAGTCGCTAAAGGCCTTGATATGTCTGGATCTGGCCTTGTGTGCTAGGGAGAGCCCAGCGATCATAACTTCATATTCCGCTTGTTTGAAGCTGGAAAATTCAGACGGAGAGAATACTAGAGGACGAAATTATCGAGACCCTTCAGAATGACGCTTGCTCCGCTCCCTCCCTCGCAAGACGAGTCGTCGACATAAACCTCCCACATCGAGTTGGTTTCCTGGATGTCGAATGGCTCGAAAATAGTGCATTCCATGATGAATTCGGAGAAGGCCTGTCCCTTGATGGTCGTCCTGGACTGGTAGCTGATGTCGTATTGGCTTAGCTCGATCGACCACTTGACTAAGTGGTCGGAGCTCTCAGTTTGTGGAGGACGGTCTTCAGAGACTGGTCCGTAAGGACTTGAATGGAGTGGGCCTGGAAGTAGGGACGGAGCTTTCGCGCGGCCGTTATCAGTGCGTACGCCATCTTCTCCATCTTTGCATATCCGGCCTCGGCTGAGAGCAGAACTTTGCTTACATAGTATAGGGGCTTCTGAACACCGTCCTCTTCTTGGACGAGCACGGCACTGAGCATGCTTTCCTAGGCTGAGAGGTATAGGAAGAGGGGTTCGCATGGTTCGGGTTTGCTTAGAAGCGGGGGATTGGCGATGTAGGACTTCAATTGGTTGAACGCCTGTTGCTGGGGATCGCCCCATTCGAACCCTTTCGTCCCCCGCAGGGCCTTGAAGAAGGGGAGGGACTTCTCCCCTGATTTGGAGAGGAAGCGGCCGATGGCCGCCAATCTTTCCGTAAGCCACTGAACCTCCTTGACGTTTCTGGGTGGAGCCATGTCGATTATGGCTTGGATCTTCTCCGGGTTGGCCTCTATGCCGTGCTAGCTAACGAAGAACCCCAGGAATTTTCCAGAGGAGACGCCGAAGGCGCACTTAACGGGATTGAGCCTCATGTTGTGAGACCGAAGGACACCAAAAGCTTCTTCAAGGTCGGCAACATGATCCTGCCCTCGTCGACTTTTGACGAGCATGTCATCGACGTATACCTCCATGTTCCGACCGATCGGATTTTTAAAACTCGGTTGACCAGCTTCTGGTAGGTGGCCCCGGCGTTCTTGAGCGCGAAGGGCATGACCCGGTAGCAGTAGAGACCCTAGTCGGTAACAAAGGACACTTTGGCGATGTCCGGAGGAAACATCTGGATCTAATTATAGCCCGAAAAGGTGTCCATGAAGGTCAGGAGCTAGTGACCCGACGTTGCGTCGATCAGAGCGTCGATGCTGGAGAGGGAAAAAGGATCCTTGGGTCACGCCTTGTTGAGGTCTGTAAAGTCAATGCAGATCCTCCAGGTTCCGCTAGCCTTTTTCACCATTATGACATTAACCAGCCACTCGAGGTAGCTGACTTCTTGAATGAATCGGGCGGACAGTAGTTTATCCACTTCCACTCTCACTGCCTATTGCCTCTCTGAGACGAACTTGCGGCGCTTCTACTAGACCGGTTTGGAGCCTGGGGCGACGCTTAGTCGGTGCATGATTAAATTTTCGAAAATCTCGGGCATGTCGGACGGTGTCCAAGCGAAGAGGTCGATATTGCGATGGACGCAATCAATTAAACCTGGCTTCAGGTTGGCGAAAAGGGTTCGGCTCACACGGAACTATTTGGACTTGTCTTCTGCTTCAAATGAGACCTCCAACTCGTCCGCAGGTTCAAACTCGGGATGGCTCCTTTTAGGCGGGAGTTCAACCGCATCGAGGGGGTACACGCCACCTCCGACCGCGGTCATGTAGCACGAGTAATTCCTGGTTTCTTTTAACAACACCGACCCCGAGGTCGGTAGTGAATTTCAGCTTTAGGTGGTAGACCGAGGGGACAACCTGGAACGAACAAAAGCCGGGTCGGCCGAGGATGGAGTTATAAGCTGCTTTGACGTTGACCACCATAAAGTCCATTGATTCAGTCCGGATGATGGGGGTTGTGCCTGCCGTCACATCCAGCGTCACAATCCCTTCAATTTGCACATGGACGCCCGAGAACCCATGCAGGGTGTACCCGACTGGCTTCACCTTGTCTCGGGGGAGCTTGAGGTTCTTAAACGCTTCGAAGGAGAGGATGTTGACCAAGTTCCCGTTGTCCACCAGAATTCGGCAGACTTCAAAATTCGCCATGACAAAGCTGATGACGAAGGCATCGCAGTGCGGAAGCCGGACTCCCTCCAGGCCTTCTTCGGAGAAAGAGACCGGGCGTTGCTGAACCTGGGGGAGGAATGGTCCCGAACGGAGTTGACCTCTCGGACGAAGGCCTTGCGGGAGATGTTGGATTCCCCTCCCATGGGCCCACCGTGGATGCAGTGCAAGATGGCCGGTCCTCTGGTTTCCTCTGGCTCGGGGTCCCGCTTGGGGCGCTGGTGGGTCGTTCAAGGGGGAGGCGAAGGTTCGCCTCGAATTCCTCATGTTTCTCCGATCCCTGGATCATCCCGGGTGAACTCCCTCAGGTACCCCCGTTGGGTGAAGGCCTCGATCTCGTCTTTGAGGACCCGGCAGTTGTTAGTCTCGTTTTCGTGATCCCGATGGAAGCGACAGTAAAACCTCTGGTCCCGCTTGTTCGGCCGGAGAGGGTGTCGGACGATCCCTTTGTCCTCGATCTCCATCAGGATTGTCGAGACGTTCTAGGTCAAAGGCATATATCTCTCGAATCGGGGGACCGGGAGAACCCTTTTGAGACTAGTCGTCTCTTTCGCCTTCTCTTCGCGGGCTCGGCATCTTCGGCCTTTCGCTTCCCCTTGGCAGTGGCCTCTTTTGCGCCTTCCGGGTTTAGGGCCTCCGCTCGGATGTACTTCTCGACCCTGTTCAGGAGGTCGTAAAAGTCGACGGGTGGTTTTTTGGCCAAGGAAGCTTTCAGCTGACCGTGTCTAATATTGTGACGGAAGGCCACGAAGGCAACACCCGTGTCGAGGGAGGAGATAGACCTCGCCTCGGTGGTGAATCTCCGAACGAACCCACGGAGTGACTCCCCTTCCTTCTATCTGAGGTCCAGAAGGGAACCGCTCGTCTTCTCGACCTTCCTACTGGTTACGAAGTGGGCTAGGAAGCCCGCCTCTAGTTGTTCGAATGAGAAAACCGAGCCGGGGGTAAGTTTTGAGAACCATTCCCGAGCCGGACCACGGAGGGTAGTAGGAAAGGCGCGGCAGAGGAGGGGATCCGCAACGCTGTGAATCATCATGAGGGTCTTAAACCCCTCCATGTGATCAGCGGGATCACCCTTGCCGCTGTAGGTCTCGGATTGGGGATGTCTGAATTCTGGGGGATCTCGGCTTCAAGAATTTAGAGGGAGAATGAGGCTCCGATCGGTCGACGACCGCGACCCGGTATGAATCCGTCCTCACCGAGCTGGGCGAGGCGATTCTCCATCTCCTGCAAACGTCGAAGGACGGCGCCTGCTTGTTCCTGAGGGCGAGCCGATCCCTGGGATTCGCCGCCTCCCGTTCCTGGCCGTGGGTCAGAACTGTTGCGGACCTCGGTGCTCTAGTCGCCTCAGATGGCTTGGAGGATCTCGTCCCGAAAATTTTGGAATTCAACCCTTGTGACGGGGGTTTGCCCAACCGGGGGCGCGGGTCCACAGGGTGAGCGGCTGTGTTCTGGATCGCGCACCTGGGACGACCGTCTACGATGGTTCGAGACCGAGTTGGAAGCGGACTCTCCCCTCGTTCGGCTGGCCTACCGATCTGAGATGACGCGGCGTAAATCAATCGCATTCGAAGGTCTGGCCACGCCGTTGACCCGAGGTTGGTTGGAACCCTGGGCATCCGCACGGCTGAGATGTGGGGGGTCTGGATGTCGTGCCGATGTGACGGCCCTTCTGGCTTTGGAGCCATGGGAGAGCTCGAACTCGGGGTGACGTCCCTACTGGGCTCGGACGGGCAACGGTACCTAAATTTACCACAGACGGTGCCAACCTGATGTCGTTTGTTTTTAGGGTGTGGGGGCAGCAGGTGTGAGTTCTTATAATTTGTGAAGCGGAAGCTGTGGTACTGGCGTCTGTCCGACCCTGGGTAGTAGGACCGGCTCGGGAGTAGCAGCAGAGAGGTGGAGGCCGGGTGCTCGGCTTGGATCTAATAGCTCGGCTCGTATGTACGAAGCTCAGCTCGGATGTACGAAGCTCGGCTCGGACTCTTGTGTACCTGCACACTGCCTAGAAACACCGGGAGAAGTTTCGGCAACAGGCCCTCCGACGATCTAGTCAATCACTGAGAAAGGGACTGGGCAGCTAAGGTTCAGGTGGGGAAAAAGTTGATTACTATCCAAAGTGAGGAGGAGATTGGGTATTTATAGGCAGGAGTAAACGGGTCTGGAACCCTAATGGGCCGGGTTGGACCCGTTTGCCTATGGGCCTGAGCCAGTTGTGGCCCATTGGACTGTAGCTAGCTTGATGATCACAGGGGGGAGGGTCCAGAGGAGATCAGAGGATCCTGATTGTGCCACTTCATTTTTTCCATATCAACTACAATTCTATCGTTCGTCCTAATACAACCATTATTAGTCTAAGTTGCAAATACCCAAAACCATCTCAAATTCTCATTTTACCTCCAATTGAAGCTACCTCTAATTTCTTAGAGATGTACCAATTTCTTAAAATTACCTTCTAGTTCTGTTTGCCATTTTCCCACCTAAGCATCCTCATTTTAACTATGCTCGTAGTATAGAAATCGTTGTTCTTTACATGCTAAACATTTAGACCCATCCATAAAACATCCCTGATTATCGGTGTCATAACATTTTCCACTAGTATCCCATGGAGAAAGAAAGAAACTAAAAAATGCAACACTGAGACAAACCGAACAACGGAACAACCAAAAAAATAATCCAAGAACCTTACACTGCAAAGTTGTGCCAACTACTCGATGCATCAATAATCAGTGGGAAAATAGCAGTACTAAAAAATTGATGGCATGAATATATTGCATCCTTATATAGGAAATTGGACAGATAAATATTAAAGATAACTTACAAATGATGCAAATTTGGTATTATGATACTGCTATAT
Organism: Hemerocallis citrina; assembly: GCA_017893485.1. Classification (NCBI taxonomy): domain Eukaryota; kingdom Viridiplantae; phylum Streptophyta; class Magnoliopsida; order Asparagales; family Asphodelaceae; genus Hemerocallis; species Hemerocallis citrina. The sequence goes on from CM030366.1 coordinate 116,676,885, forward strand.
CAGTAATATACTAATATAGACTAAGAAAAATAAACATTTTGAAGAACCGCTTGTAGAACTTCATTCATAAGAGCACACCGATATATACATTGGCAGAAATATCACAGATGATGAACTGGCAATATTTAAACAAACTAAAAAGATTCACAGCATATTTATATGTGCGTGTGCGTGTGCGTGTGTGTGTGTGTGCGTGTGCGTGTGCGTTTAACTCAATAAGTCTCCCTTATGTATTTGATTTTGTTGTGGTAAACGATGCTAAATAACCTTCACAAACCTAATTCCATACGGGATAGGCAAGTTGATATACCAATAATTTCCAGCAGAGTCCCAAGTGCAACACTAACTCATCCACAGTCGATTAAATAGTATATGACTAATTGTGGTAATAAATCAAGGTCAGAGGTAGTCTATTTTAAGGTTGTGAAAGGCTCCCTTTACTTGCTATGTAAATGTTTTACCCAACAAACAGTCAAGCACACCATCGTCATGCAAAAATGCATGTAAAGTTAATGAGTTTCCCATTCACAGGTTGGCTATGGGTCAAGCGTCACTGATTTGTTGAAGACTGAGCATATGTATTAAACAGAAAATTATGACATTTACAAATATTTTTCTATTGTCCAGTAATAAAATATGGTTGAATACCACTAATGAACTATACTAATAAATTCCATTTCATATACCCAAAAATTCGTCTGTGGAAAATGACAATGATAAAATAGAACCCCTACAAAGATAGAAATGAATCAATTATTAGGTGAGGCTAATGAGGACTCTGGAATAACACAGCACAACATAGTCTCACTGATTGCATTAAAACAAAGAAATAATAGACATAACATATTCAATTAACTCCCATGAGGTTAAATATGTGATATGAATATATAAAGTAAAAAAGGAAATATGCTTTCAAGATGAAATGAAGAAACACTAAAGGTAATGATGAGTATACCAAACAACGCTCGTTTAAGATCTTCTTGCATGGTGTCATTGTTACACACAAAGATGTAACCGCCGAGAACTTCATTCCTTGGCAGCATCTCCGATGTGGGTAGTGTCTTGAACCTCTTATCCACAACATTATTGTTGTTGTTGTTGTTGCAATTATTGCTATTGATGTTGTTATTGTTTCCGTTGCTAATGTTGTTGTCCTCTTTTGTGCTATTCATACTAGAGTACATGTTGATCCCAGTATTCATCTTAAAGTTGTTGAAACTGGTGACATTGCTCTTCCGATACACCATGTTGTATATGCCATTTTGAAAGGAGCCTTTCACAGGAAAATCATTCATCTTGAGATCAAGATTCATAAGACGAAGATTGAGATTTTCAAATTTGTTGTTCTCCTGAAACCATTGCTTCTCCCATGACTTCACTTCCACTGGGTTCTTGGAGTAATCGACATTGTTCATTCGCTCACCCATTGTTTTTGTGAGCTCAGTCAGTTTTGATGTGATTACAGACCACTGATGATCCTCTGTTATCTTTGAATGGCCCCGAAACTCATCACCTAGTTGCCAAAGGTTGTCCATTTTCTTGAAGGCTTAACCACAAGCAAATAAACAAAACAGATACACTTTCAGATATAAAAAAAAAATTAAATTCTAGAGTAATTTCAAATCATTTTTTCATTGATAAATAAGTATCAATTCTAGAGTATTTTCAATTCATTTTGTCAATGAGAAATAAGTATCAACCATCAACCATTGGACTGACCAAATATACTTTGCATAAACAAGTTATTTTCTCAGCATTTACAACAAAAGGTTTTTAAGCAAATGAAACAAGCAAAGCTAACAGATCGCAACTACAAGTTACCAAAAATATGTTTAATTAAACTACTAATGAGACAATGAAGAAGGAAAGAACGTTTTAAATAGATATTCATTACACTCAAGCTGGCAAATACCAGAGACGATTATAATAGCAATAACGAAGGTTTTCACAAACATAATCCATATTCTATTCCTATTGTTAGATATATATGTTAGATATATTATTAGAAACATTACTATATCTATTGTTAGAGATGTACGGCTGAGATTCATCTTGAATCCTATATATACTGGCCTTTCGTGCCCAATAATAAAAAAATCTTTTCCCTTCAATCACTTTGTTATCTTAACATGGTATCAAAGCATAATCCTTAATCCCTAACCCTAATCAAATCCACTTAATCACAAATCCCTAATCTTCCCTAAATCCACACCCTCTTCCTCTTCAACACCGTCGGGAGCATCAACTCCCTTCACCGTCGGCACCCTCATCCTCGTCAGCATCGTCAACGACCTAATCCCAACGCCTCACACCTAATTACCCTCATCATCTTCCCTCCACTGCCCACCAAAACCCAACTCCAACCTCATCTCAACCCCGACCTCCACCCCATCTTCATCCCCAACCTGCACCTCATCTCCACCCCGACAGCCTCGTCCTCAACCTCTCCTTCAAACCCGACCTCCACTTCATTATCAATCCAGCCTTCAAAACCCATCACCCTAAAAGCCATTAACACCCAAACTCCTCACCCCAACCTCCATACCCGAACTCCCCCAAACTCCACTCCTCTTCCTGAAATCATCCCGATCCAGAAATCCATAGATCCCTAAGCCAAGCCGTTGTTTCCCTTCCTCCTCAAAACCCTAAACTCCAAAATTATCTATTCAAACCCTAACCTTCTACCCACTTTCCCTATACCCGAAACCCACAACCCGAAATCCCAAAATCTAAACCTCTCATCCTAAAACCCGAAACCCTATACCCGACTTGTTTTTGTCTTCCAAAAAAATAAAAAAGACCCAACACCCACAAACCCGAAACCCAACCCAAAACCGAAACCCAACTTCTCTCTACTCCCGCTCCGACAGCCCATCACCGCCGCCGCAAGAAAAAAGAAATCAAGTGCTAGTGTTTCTCCATGGAACCTTAGTTTTGACAATTCCTTCCTGTCTTCACTGACTTCCCGACTGCCACATCTTTCCCTTCACCCCTCCTCCCAGCGTCAACAACAACAGCACCATCCCGACAGGCCCGGCCCTGAGGTTGTGCAACTTGTGCTACCGCACAGGGCCCATAAACCAGGAAGGTCCAAAAATTGTACTTATTTTGGAAAAATAGGGCTTTATTGCCATCTATAGCTAGAGTAACAAGCCCAACTAAAGTGACAAGCCCCAACCACTTGAACTCAACAACCTTGGATTCAATAACTATATTTATTTTTGGATCTCTTTGTTTGTTTCACCGATGTGGGACTAAAAATAGAGTTTAAACATCCATTCACAAAAATGGGATCATTTGAAAGTACAGAAGGGGATGAACTGGTTATTAACCAAACTCATATGATGGGTAGAATTTGTCAAGTTAGCGATTCAGGAGATTGTATGTCCATAACCTGGCTTTGATTTCATTCAATTTTCGCATGTTCCTGTCATTTTTGTCTTGTTTAAGATCAAGTTTCCTGAATTAGTTGCTATCATATATTGTATTTTTGTAGATGTGATGTGCTTTTCTGAAACATACTATGACAAAATTTGATGTGTATTTGCATCATAGACTATTTATAGATGACAGTTAAGTATACAGACAAATTAGAGATGGAAATTTGGTTTTACAAAGACAACAAGAATCCTTTAAATCCAAGGTAAAAACACAACTATGGAAGAAATCTTCTAAATGATACCTTTTATGGTAAGTTCAACATCAAGACTGGTCTTGGATACTACTAGAAAGAAAATAGGTGAATAATGAAAAAAGAAATAATTGGAAAAATCTGAGAAACTCTTCGATCTTATTTTTTTGACTTAATCTTCAATCTGATTGTTGAGGAGACACTACGAATGCGTAAAAATATATAGATGAAAGCCATGATAAGATGCAACGAAATATGAGAGGACAAGGAAGATAACATAACAGAGAATGTTATGTTTGTTTTGGGCCCCTTGTTGTGTCCAACTAATTAGTTCAACGATTGTTTTACAATAGATAAATAACACCATACTCAAGAAAAATACATACACGCATGAAAGGTACTTTCTTTTCAAGAATTTAGGAAAAGATTTAGTTTAATATGTATGGGATATCAATTTGAGATGGATGATTCAGATGTAACAGTAGTTCGAAATGCTATGCAGCTAGATGGTTATAGTGGATGCCGATTGCATGTCCATAAAGAAGGCCTAGTTTTTTATTTCTGCACAAGGCCCTATAAATCTCAGGAACGGCCCTGCATCCCGATACATGCGGCCTCCTTCCTCCCTATACCAGCAACATTAATCTCTCTGTTATCTGAACACCTATAAACATTCTCGTTAGAGGAAAATGCTTGACACCTTCGGCAGAAAAGACCAGATGCAGAATTTGCCCATAACAAAGACAAAAAAGTAGCTAAACATGCAACTTTCAGACCATTTCTAGTACATTTTACTATGAATACCTACTTGGAGCAAAAGCCTACACTGCAATTGACGATTTGAACAAATCAAATTTAAAATGCATGCAAAATTTGTAATCAATTCTGCCCAAATCTCCTGAAAATTAAGCCTCGATTCCAAAGCTAATGAAAACATAGAGATATATAACAACAGAAGAACCGAAGAACTATGAGAAAGTGAACCATACCAATTATCCATCACAAACAAACACATGCATTAAAATTTCACTGCTAACTTTACTAAAAGCAGCTGCCTATAATCTAACCTAGATTTTTTCCCAAAATGACCCATTTTTGAAATTATTTACCAAAAACCCACTTTCAAAACTATTTACCAAATTGACCTACTCGCTATCTGAGATAGCGAGTCTAGTTCCATTGACATCACGATCTCATATTAGGAGTGTAGGCCTATACATTTCAGTTTTAAAATCTCTGAAAAAAATGAGTACAACTACACTCACTGTCTGAGACAGCGAGGTCAGTTGAACTAGACTCGCTATCTGAGATAGCAACTGTAGTTATATACATTTCAGGTAAAATTTGCATGTTCAAAATTTTTCTGAAAAATGAGTATAACTACACTCGCTATCTGAGATAACAAGGTCAGTTGAACTAGACTCGCTATCTCAGATAACGAGTATAGTTATCTACATTTCAGGTAGAAATTGTATGTCCAAAATTTCTCTAAAAAAATAAGTACAACTACACTTGCTATCTGAGATAGCACGTTCATTTGAACTAGACTCGCTATCTCAGATAGAAAGTGTAGTTGTGTACATTTCATGTTCAAAATTTCTCTGAAAAAATGAGTACAACTACACTCAGATAGTTCAAATGAAAACTCGCTATCTCAGATAGCAAGTGTAGTTGTATACATTTCATGTAGAAATTGCATGTTCAAAATTGTCAACTACCCTCACTATCTGATATAGCTAGCGAGTCTACTTCAAATGAACTCGCTATCTTAGATAACGAGTGTAGTTGTATATATTTTATGTAGAAATTGCATGTTCAAAATTTCTCAAGTGTTGGGAGAAAACCATAAAATTACTAGGTCAATTTGGTAAGTAGTTTCGAAAGTGGGTTAGTTTGGAAAAAAATTCATCTAAAGGTATACATAAACTTTTTTAAAATGTAATTTAATAAAACAAAATGCACAAACCCCCCCCCCCCCCCAAAAAAAAAAAAATTTTACCGAAAACAAACAAACAAAGATTATCTTCTTGAAAACCAAAATGAACAGCAAGCTAAACACAATCAGTAATAAATCTAACACAAAATTCCTTTTAAAAGAATAGAATAATTGATGAGGACATCAGTTAGAGACGATTTGGGTGCTTCTATCAGCGCATGCATAGTCTATGATGGCTATTTCAGTAGCCTAGCTATTTTTATTTCAACACTTAGATTTATTTTTGACATTTTAACCATATGTAGTAGTTTTGCAATTTGCACCCTTATTTTCTGAATTTTAGATATTTGTATTGGGATTCTGTTTTGAGCCTATATATAGGCATTTAGACTAATGAGAAAGAATGTTTTTCATTGTTAAAAATTATTGTGTGTTGAGTTTTTTGCTCTTCATCCATCTCTTGTGTGTGAGACCCTGGGAGATTATTAGGGTTTGTGAGAAACCCTAAACTACACCCCAACTCCTCAAATTCTTTATCCAAAACCCCAAACCCTAACTCCCCATCTCACAGCTGTCATCCCCTTCCTCTCTCATCTTCCTTATTTTCTCCCTCCCATCGCCAACTCCACCCTCTCTCTCACCCAAGCTCCCCCAATCTCCACTTTCTCCACGCCCGACCACCGACTGCCCCTGCCTGCAAACAACTACCGGGCTCCTCCATCGCGACCACCTTCAGCCCCGCCGCTCGCTGTCTCACCCACAACCCCATCAGCACCCCACTGTGTCCACCCATCGCTGCCCTCTTCTCCATCAGCTGTCGACACCGCACCATTGCTGTCGTTGGCGCTGGCGCCACCGCAAGCCACCGACGCAGCCCCTTGCTGCATCCATCGACGATCGCCAGCACCCCAACCATCTTTTTCCGCCGCAGCACCCTGTCGGCAACCTCCTCTCCGTTGCTACACGTGCTTTGAACCCCAGTAATTTATTACCATTCTCCGTTGTTTATGGTACTGCCCATATCTCTAGAATATTATCTAAAATTTACTGTCATCTACAAATATTGAGTGTGTGTTTCTACTTGTCAATTAGTGTACGAATCATTATTAAATATCTTATTTGCTAATAATACTTAAGTATATTAGTTGATTGTTAGGCTTGAATCTTTAATTGGATTTGTTAAACTTATTTCATTTCTTGAAAATTCATCCAACCAATTTTTAGTTTTAATTTCTAACTTAATCGGCACTACATGTTGGTAAACTTAGATCTTTTAATATTCTTGAAAAAAAGTTAATTAGGGTTAAGCTTACATCAATAATTTACATGTAAATCAAGCTTCTAAATAATATTGTAAAAAATCAGAACTTTGACCATAATAAGTGAGAGATGGAAATCACTGAAAACACCCGTCAAACCCGAATCACCTACAAAAGAGACCACCTTGACACTCCAACAACTAAAAAGATGAAATTTTGCAAAATAAAAGCTAAGAAAAGCAACAACTTTTAGCTCCAATCAGCTACGACAATACGCAAACACAATTCCTACCTCTAAATTTCAAGCTAACAAGTAATTCTACACTGAAAAATGAAGCTCAATAAATAGAAAAAATTTAAAATTTTAACTAAATTTACTGACCTTGATTTCAGAAACCCCAGATTTTGGGGAAGACGAAGTAAAAAGGAAAAGAGAGATAAAAATCTCTCCTTTTTATTTGCCACAGTTTGAGAGAGGAAAATGTACAGAGGAGTTGTCGTTTGATTTTGTAATAAGAAAGAGAACGGAGAAGGGGCTTGGTTATAATTACGGTCGTGCCACTGGGTTTTTGAAATGTTTGGTGTGGAATTTCTCTGTGCCAGTTGTGGGCGGTGGCATTCGGGTCTAGCAGGAGCGGGCGGGCCGGGTCGGGGTCGAAACCCCGCTGGTTTTGACCCGGGCCGGGATGGGAGGAGGTGCAGGTCGGGCTGGACCCGGTTACGGCGGGGAAGTGCTTGTCCGGACCTGGCCCCTAGTTCGGGGGCCAAGCCATGCCGATGCAGGCCGGGGCCAAGGTAGATTTTTTTTTTTTCTAAAAAAACAAAGACAATAGAGTAGAAAAATTATTTATAACTATCTAGAACATACAGATATAAAAGATATTCATAAATTAATTATTTTTATGAATTACAAAGTTTAATATATAATCAAATAGATTAGTAACATTTCATACAAATTTTATCATATTACATTATGAGGAGAATATTTGTAGTTAGCCTTGGACGATGTGAGTATGTCCGTTGGGTTAGGTGGTAATACCCAAGGTGAAGATTGAGGACGTGGTTGGTAAACTTTATGATATATGAGAGGATGGTTCCCTGAGATTGTGTATTGATTATTCGGAGCTGAATAAGGTGACTATTAAGAATGAGTATCCATGGCTGAGACTTGATGGGTTGCTTGACCGGTTGCGAGGAGCTACAGTGTTTTCACAGCTAAGTTGCAGACCGGGTACCATCAGATGAGCATTGAAGAGGGAAGTATCCCAAGGACTGCTTTTCGTACTCGGTAGGGACTGTATAAGTTCTCGGTGATGCCTTTTGGACTGATCACTGCCCCTGCATTTTTTTCATGGATTTGATGAACCGAACCTTTTATCCTTATATTAGAAAGTTTGTGATTGTGTTTGTAGATGATAATTTGGTGTATTTTTGCAGCATGGAGGAGCATAGTTGGCATCTCAGAATTGTGTTATAGACATTTTAGGATCAAAAGTGGTATGATAAGTCTGCAAATTGTCATTTTTGGGAGTGAAAAGGGTGAGTTTTGGGGCACTCTGTGTCTATTGAAGGCATATCTGTGGATCCGGAGAAAGTTACAGCGGTGAAAAGACGAGGAACGACCCACGAATGTGGCAGAGATTCAGAGTTTCTTGGATTTGGCTGGCTATTATCAAAGGATCATTCCTTGATTTTCTATTATTGCTGCATCGATGACTCAGCTTACTAGGAAGAATGTGCCGTTTGTAAGGCCTGAGCAGTGTGAAAAGACATTTCAAGAGTTAAAGGAAAGATTAACGACAGTTTCTGTTTGGATTACCCCCAGGAGGGAGTGCCTCTCCAAGTATACACTCATGCATGTGGTTCAGGTGGTGCAGTTTGATGCATGAGGGCAGGCTTGTGGTTTGTATATCTAGGTCATTGCGATCACATGAAGTGCTTGATCTTATGCAAATTTGGAATCGGCAGCAGTGGTGTATGCAATTGAAAGTGTAGAGACATTATTTGTTCGGATGACAGTTTTAGCTTTTCACAGATTGTAAGAGTTTGAAGTACTTGTTCTCGCAAAAAATCTTGGCATGAGGCAACAAAGGTGGCTCGAGTTCCTTAGTAGTTTTGATGTGGAAATAAAATATCACCCGAGAAAGCAAATATGGTGACGGATGTCTTAAGTAGAAGAAGAATTTTGCTTTATTATGTCCCAGGAGTGGACGGTATTAGAATTATTGAGTCAATTTGATTTTTCTTCAGTAGCAGAGGGCGACATGACCTTATATGTGGGTAGTTTATCAGTACAGCCGTCTAATCTACAGCTGATCAGTCGAACTCGGATTCAAAATTTCTGCTTGTTACAGAGGATGCATGATTTAATTCTGGATGAGATTAATGAATATCCTACAGATTGGTTAGTAGGCAGTGAGGGAGGTCTTCGTTATCATCATAGACTTGTTATTCCTAATGTGTATGTTTTATGGGAGCGGGTGATGGAGATTACTTATTATTTTCAGTATATTGTTTATCCCGGTGGCATGAAGATGTATCGAGATTTTAAAAAGAATATTTTGGTGGCCTGGAACGAAGAAGGATATTAGTTATCAGGCGGGAATGGATAAGCCTCTTTGAGGAGTGTAGTCGATAAGAGAGTTATGCAGATCAACAGCGATCAAGACGTCAAGTTGTTTAGTTGCTGAAAGTTCAGTGGAGTGTTAATTTTCATGACTGTATCTGGAACTTTTGGGAGATGGTGAGGAGAAAATATCCGGAATTGTTTGAACAGTTTTCTTAACCCATGTAGCTCGAGGACGAGCTTCTTTTGAGGTGTGTAGAATGTAACACCTCAAATTTTTAAAATGCCGAGAATACCCGTTTTTATATCTTTGAAGTGATGGGAATTATTTTTAAGGTATATCTTATTTTATTTTATTTTTTAAATATTGATATTGGTATGGATATTTGTGTTGGATTGGTGTAGATGATATATTGGAGTTATGAGTCGAGTTTTATGTGAAGAAATATTGTTTACTTTATTTTATAATTTTAGAGGATTATTATGAGATATTTTATGTATTTTGATTGTTAGTATTTTGAAAGTGTAGTGTTGGGGGTTTATGTGTAATATTTTGAAGTTGGGGGTTTATTATGAAAAATAGCCTTATTAATAAATTTTAATTTCCAATCCCCCCCCCCGTCCCATCTTCTCTTTCTCCTGGTTTCGGTCCCACCGAAAAGAAACTGTCAGGGGTTGGGTTTCGGTGAGTTCGGGATCTCGCCATTACCAATGAGAATGGAGATTAAGGTAGAGAGGAGAAGGAGAATGATGAGATTTGAGGAAGAAGTAATTGATTTTTTATTAATATCTCCAAAGTTTGTTACAATCAGGGTTAAGTCGGCAGGGGAGGTGAATACAGTTACGCTAAAGACAAAAATTCAAAAGAGCATGCACGAAGCACACCATTCCTACCCGCCACCACTCCCGCTACTTCCCAGTTCAAAATAAGTGCGTAATGCACGTAAAAACAAACAGGCACATACACGAACTAACAAACAACAGACACAAACAAACAACAGAGGCCATGACACTAGCTGATGACGACGACTAATCTGCAGCTTCACTCCGGTGAGTGAGGGACTGTCGGCGTCCCTGACAACTCCTCCCTTCTTAAAATTGAACTTGTCCTAAGTTCAAACCCTGGGTACTTGCGTCAGAATTCATCTATGTCAACCCATGAAGTGCAGCTCAGATCTTCATTCTTCCACTTCACCAACAGCTGAATTCCCACCCTATTGTTCTTCTTGAATACCCTGCGCTCCAATATAGCTTCTGGCTCTTTCGACTGTGACTCGTTAACCCACCAATGTGGCACTTCAGTCGAGATGTTGGGAAGGTGATCCCCATGGCATTTTTTTAGCTTAGACACATGGAAAACTGGGTGTATGGTAGACGAAGAAGGCAGTTCTAGATGGTAGGCAACTGAGCCTATCTTCTCAAGTATACGGTATGGCCCAAAATACTTGGAGGAGACTTGCTTATAGGGTTGCAATTTCAATAGCACCATATCCCCCATTTCGAATACCCGCTCAGTCCTTCCCTTATATGCGAACAACTTCATCCGACTTTGAGCACGGGTAAGGTTATCCTTTAACAGCTTAATGATGGCATCTCTGGACATAAGGCTCTCCTCAACAGCTGGCAGCGCCGATGTACCAGGAATGTAATGCAGTAGCAACGGAGGAGGTCTTCCATAGACACTCTCAAAAGGCATGAGTCCCGTTGATACATGCCAACATGTGTTAGACTAGAACTGAGCCCATCCAAGCCAATTAATCCAATCTACAGGTTTCTGACCACTTAGACATCTCAAATATAACTCCAACGCCTTATTCACAATCTTCGTTTGGCCGTCGCTTTGAGGATGGTATGCCGTAGACATTTGAAGTTTGCAATTCTGTTGTGTGAAGAATTCCCTCCAGAATTTGCTAATGAAAACTGGGTCTCGATCACTTATGATGCTACGAGGCATCCCATGTAACCTGTAAATATTGTCGATGAAGATCTGATCTATAGTCTGGGCTGTATAGGGGTGTGTGATTCCAATGAAGTGTGCATACTTTGTTAAACGATCTACTACCATCATGATAGCATTCTTACCAGCACATTTGGGTAATCCCTCTATGAAATCCATGGAAATGTCTTCCCAAATTCTCTCAGGGATGGGGAGAGGTTGGAGGTAACCTGTAGGTAAAATGGTTTCGTTCTTGTTGCGTTGGCAAACCAAGCACTCCCTTATAAATTTATTCACATCTTTACTGATCCCCTCCCATATAAATGCTCTCTTAATCCTTTGGAGTGTCTTATGAAATCCGGAATGCCCCCATACTAGATGAATGGTGGTCGAGGAAAATTTTTTTCTTTCACACTCGCATTTGGACTAATGAGAATCTTCCCTTGGTAATACCAAATTCCCCCAAAAAACTTGTAGTCTGCAGGGTTCAACAGGCCTTCTTGCTGCTTCTCTGCTAGCTTAAGGAAGTATGGTTCTTGTTCGACCATGAGCTTAACTTCATCCAACCAATTTGGAACTACGAATGTTATCTCATAGTAAGTGTCTTGTTCATCCCGTCTTCTGGATAACCCATCAGCTACTATGTTTTCAATCCCTTTCTTGTACTCAACAGTGAAAGTGAATCCTAATAACTTCCGCATCCACTTCTCTTGGACTTCTGTATTGATATTCTGTTCTAATATGTATTTGATGCTTCGCTGATCTGTTTTTATCACGAAGAAGGACCCCAACAAGTACTGTCTCCATTGTTTCACTACTTGCAATATAGTGAGGACCTCCTTTTCATAAGTAGACAACGACAGAGCTCTCCCCTTCAAGGCTTTACTCATTTAGGCGATGGGGTGCAGCTCATGCATAAGAACTACTCCAATTCCCTTTTGTGAAGCATCCATCTCTAAGATAAATGGTTTTGAGAAATCAGGGGGTCGAAGTACAGGGGTGGTAGTCATTGCTAGTTTGAGCTTGATGAACACCTGAGTTGCCTTTTCAGTCCATTGGAATGAGTTCTTCCTGAGCAATTGAGTGAGCGGAGCTGCGATACTACCATAGTCTTTGACGAACCTTTGATAATAACCAGTAAGGCCCAAAAATCCCCTCAGCTTCTTGATATTTCTAGGCTCAGGCCAGTCTTCATCTGCCTTGATCCTACTTTTATCCACTGAAATCCCTACAGCACTAATAACATGGCCTAAGTAACCCACTGTCTCTTTACCAAAGTTGCACTTGTTCTCCTTTGCTATCAACTGGTGTGCACTTAAGACCCTGAGAGCTTGGCTTAGGTGAGAGATGTGGCTCTCCCAAGTGGGACTATAGACTAAGATATCATCAAAGAAGACTAAAATGAATTTGTGGAGGAACTCCTTGAAGATTCCATTCATGAGGCTTTGGAAAGTAGCGGGGGCGTTAGTGAGCCCAAAAGGCATGACCACAAACTCGAAATGTCCATGATGGGTTCGAAAAGCTGTCTTTAGAATGTCGTCTTGGTGCACTCTAATTTGGTGATAACCCGACCTTAAGTCGATCTTAGAAAAGTACCTGGCGCCATTCAATTCATCTAAAAGCTCATCTACAACAAGTATAGGGAACTTGGCCTTGAGTGTTTGGCTGTTTATAGCTCTATAGTCCATGCACATTCTCCAACTACCATCGAACTTCTTAACCAATATGACGGGGTAAGCATACGAGCTATTACTTGGTCGAATGAACCCCGAGGTGAGCATCTCCTTAACCTATTTTTCAATTTCATTTTTGTGGAAGTGGGGGTGCTTGTAAGGTCTGATACATATAGGTTTATGGCCCTCGACCATAGGGATTTGATGATCAACTGATCTTGGAGGAGGCAGACTCATCTTCTCAGTGAAAACCTCAGGGACACATTGCAAAATCTATTGGATGTCTGCGGCATTCTGATCTGCAGGATTTTCATGTTCTTAGTCTCTTGCTCATTGTCTCCTTCCTCTAGAGTTACTCCCTGCATTTGTATCATATACGCTTGGCAAACGCAGCTGCTAAATTAACAAGTTCTTCGACCTTCAGACACTACAGTTGCAGATTGACGATTCCCTGCAGCTTATGCCAGTTACCTGCGACTTGAAAAAGCATTGTCATTTCCCCAAAATCCATAGTAACTGGTCCAAGTGATCTAAGCCAGTGAGCCCCAAACACCATCTGTGCTGGACCCAACGATAGCAATAACAAGTTAGCTTGCAAACTCACCCCTTGAACTAAGAAATTTATCTTCTCTACGGTGCCCTCACTATACATTACTTGCTCATTTGCCACTGTCACCTTATACTTGGGCTCACTTTTGATCATCAGATTGGCTTTAATGGCAGTGTGAGGGTCTAAATAGTTGTGAGTAGATCCCATATCAATCAGAATGCTAACCTCTCGCCCATTTATTTTTCCCTTAACATGCATAGTTTGAGGGTATACTTGAGCTCCTACCAAGGCATGGAATGAGATCTCTGGTGGTGTGGGTGCTGGGGAAAAGATTTGTGAGTCGGTGGGGTACTGCTCTTCAGCATTGGTTGCTTCAACTTCTGCATTCTCATCCTCTTCCTCCAGAGCTTCTATGTAATAAAACTTCTGAGCCTTGCATAAATGCCCGTGTGAGTACTTTTCGTCATAGTTGAAGCACAACCCCCTTGCTCTTCGCTCTCTCATCTCTTGGATGCTTAAACGTCGGGGTTAAAATTGGACGATGGGGTGGGTGTGGGGTACTGGTTGTTGGTAGTAGAGTGGGTGGTAACTGCCTTGGCAGGAGTAGAGATTGTCGTAGGGGTCAGTGTTTTAGCTACAAAAGGAGCCTTGTAACTTCTTCTCATACAAGTGATCTTCTCTTCAAATCCACGAGCCAATCCAATAGCCTCGTTTACATTCTTGGGCTGCTGTGATTTTACATCCCATCGGATGTCATCCCGCAAGCCACTTATGAATGTACTCAGATAGTGTGCTTCCGTCCAATCTTCCACGAAATTGGAGAGTCTATCAAATTCTTGGATGTAAGCTTCGATGTCCCCCTTTTGTTGCAACTTCGACAGGATTCTGTTATAATTCTGGAACTCAGTAGTCCAAATCTGGTGAGCAGCTCTTCCAAGAACCTTGCCCAAGTAATTTCATGGATCCTTGGCTTCAAATGCCTGCGGAACCACTGCGCCGCTCTCCCTCTCAAGTTCAGAGAAGCGTACTTCAACTTCTGGGTCTCTAGAATTTCATAGAACTATAGGAATTGTTCCACACCATAGATCCATTCCGTAGGTTCACCCTCTTGAAATATCGGAAACTCAACTTTAAATGGAGTTTTAATCAAGTTACCAAAATCACTCTACCCTGTAAACATAACTGAATGAGAATTAGCATGGGTTACCTTTCTGTTGAGCAGCGATTGAGGAGGGTTGGGAAGTAGGGGAGCATGTTGAGCTTTGGATTGTTGAGGATTAGGAGGGTTGGATGGTTTCTATAACGTTCGTTGCATTACTCCCATCATCGCCTCCATTCTGGATTCTATAAAAGAAAACCTCTTGCCGATGCTAGTCGCAATGGCCTCCACCCTCTCCGTCAAATACCTCGTTTGAAATTGGTTTTCGGTCAATCGGCTTCTCAGATTAGCTACTTCTCCTTCCAACTCAGTGCTTCCTTCAGTGCGGCCATCATCGTCAGCGTTCTCTGGCTCTAATACCAGATTGTCAAGAGTTGGGTTTCGGTGAGTTCGGGATCTCGCCATTACCAGTGAGAATGGAGATTAGGGTAGAGAGGAGAGGGAGAACGATCAGATTTGGGGAAGAAGTAATTGATTTTTTATTAATATCTCTAAAGTTTGTTACAATCAGGGTTAAGTAGGTAGGGGAGGTGAATACGGTTACGCTAAAGACAAAAATTCAAAAGAGCACGTGCGAAGTGCACCATTCCTACCCACCACCACTCCCGCTACTTTCCAGTTCAAAATAAGTGCGTAATGCACGTAAAAACAAACAGACACATACACAAACTAACAAAAAACAGACACAAATAAACAACAGAGGCCATGGCACTAGCTAATGACGACGACTAATCTGCAGCTTCACTCTGGTGACTGAGGGACAGCCGGCGTCCCTGACAGAAACCCATTTTTCCCGACCATTTCCTGGGTGAAATCCGGGAGTTTGTTTTTACAAAATTTCAATTAATTTGAGGGGCATGCTATTTGAAGGATCCTCTTCCACATGGTGCTGTCAATTTAAAAAAAAACCAACGAGAAGGTATACCCTAGTTTATTTTATTTGTATGGAATTAAGTGTTTTTAGTTTCTATTGAGTAGAAATATGGTAGTAGGGAGATTAGGAGGTGTTGGGTATTATAGAGGCAAGAAATTAGCAAATTATTGGAGATTTTGTAAATTTCATATAAATTAGGATTTTGGGTTTATAAAAAAGGAAGTATATATGTGTGAATTATCTCTTTCATAGTAGTAGAATTTTATTGTGAAACCATTAAAATAACTTTGGGGTGTTTTTAGTAAATTTTATTTAGATAAAATCCTGTAGGAATTCGTATAAGTCGTGCATCGCACGTATGCATGCCAGGCGTTCAATAAAATGTCTGAGTGACATTAGAATTATTATTATTATTACCTGTGACTGGTTTGCATGTTTTGAGCCTTAAATTAACTTGAGATTTGATATAGGAGTTGGTAGCGACTTTGGATGCGGGATGGAGAAGTGGTGCTTCGAGTCCTCGTAGGATATTATGTGAGTATGATTTTATTCACGTATCTGTTGTTTTAAGAAAATTTTAGAATAATCTGAATTGTTGGTATGAATTACGGATAAGGTGTAATGGTATAAAATGTAATGGTATAAGGTATATGTATATATGGGAATTAGTACGTGGTGTTGGTGTGAAAATATGACGATTAAGTACTCGTGTACTTTGTGTATTGGTATAAATTTATACATGATGGATTAGTTATGTATATGGTGATGTGATATATTTATATAATGATATCGATATATGGTGAGTATGATTATACTAAGTGTATATTATGTTGTGTCAAAATTCTATGCGGGTTTGAAAGGATTTTTGTAGGATTCAGCTAAATGAAGTTTAACTGAAAATATGGAATTTTTATATGTAAAATCTTGTTATATGGTAAATTGGAGTGTATATGGTGAATTGGTGTGATTTTGGATATTTAGTGTTATAATGATGTATTGAGTATATATATATATATATATATATATATATATATATATATATATATATATATATATAGGGTAGCGATCCGGTGAGAACCGTTCTCACGATAAGCTTCGTGAGAACTCCACGCCTATCCCTCTTATGGATAATCTGAACCGTTCACATTGTTTAAAACAACTAAATTAGTCTAGAAATATAAAATCAAGTCATTTGATATTCATTTGTCCATGCATCATGTCACTATAAAAAAAATGATGTTTCAGCCACACAATTTGTAACACTTCAATGCATGGGCAAACGAATATCAAATGACTTGATTTCTCATCCATAGATTAATTGAGTTGTGTAGATCAAAATGAACGGTTCAGATCTTTAAACTAATGTCCCAAACAAAAGTTCTCACGTGGTTCTCACCAAAAGAGTTCTCACTCGATCATTTCCCTATATATATATATATATATATATATATATATATATATGCTGTTGAGATGTGTTGATCTATTGGGTGTATGTTTGTGTTATATACGGGTGATAATGAGTTGAGGTATCATAGTCGATGAAATTAATGAGTGAATGTGTGTATAATATAGTGATGTTTAAAGTGAAACTAATGGACAGTCATATCATATAATCTTCTACTTAGTTTGGCATGTGCCTAAAATATTATAATATGAGTAAATATATACTTTGGTGTGTTTATGATACGGACCCATATGAGGTAATAATCTTATAAATGAAATAATCAGACGTATATGAACTTGTGAGTTAATATGATAACAAATCGCGCTATTAAAGTTAAAGATGTGATAAACTATTGAATTGAAAGATGAGATGCCGTGTGTTGATATTATGAGATAAAAAGATGAAATAAAAATGATAATAACAGTAAAAAAAATTGACCAGTATCTACAGAAATCCTAGGAGTTTCGGCTAGACCTCCTAACACGCAAGGACCGGCTTGGGGTGCGGTGTTTATTACCCAAACTATGTTTGGGGTGCGGTGTTTTTATCGCCCAAGCTATCAGCTTGAGGTCCGGTTATTATCCAGCTCAGCTGGGGTGCGGTGATATTCTCTCGATGACATATGTCACGAGGAAGTAACCTAGCGCAACTAGGGGTGCAGTGTTTTCTTTCCCTTGTTGGGTTTGCCACGAGGAAGTACCCAGCTTGTCTGGGGTGCGGAAGTACCCAAGTTCTACTTGGGGTGCGGTGTTTCCCTCGTTGGCATAGGCTGGGAGGAAGACGTAGTCTTGGACGGGTAAGACTCTGTGTGAGCATCGATCCGCGTGTTTTTACTGGGTTGTCGGCTTTTAGTATATTAGGATACTATGGCTCACTGGTCGACAAATCAATAAAATAAATAAATGTGAAAGTGTAATGTGAATGAGAAAGTAAAGAAAGTGTGTGAATGAGAAAGTAAAGAAGAGAAAGTGTAATGTGAATGAGAAGGTAAAGAAAGTGAAATGTGAATGAGAAAGTAAAGAAAGTGAAAATGAGAATGTGAAGTAAGTATCTGAGTAGAAACGGATAATTAGAGTGAAAGAAAATGTATATATATGACGATGAGCATGAAAGAATGTGATTCATGAGTATGCAAGTGAAAAGGAATGATAAAATAAGTATGTGGTTAAATATGTATGAAAAACGAAGTAATTGCAGTATATAATTAAAAACTAAATAGATAGTGATGTGAACATATTCATGAAATGAAAAGCATTGTGTTATGTGATTAAATATAAAAAGTAAAGTAAAATAATAAGTATGATGTAATATTAGATGGATGGAAATAAAGTAAAAATAAAATGTAATATGAGAATGGTTGTGAAACGAAAAATATGTCAAGATATGAGTTGATGCACCTTCAAATTGTGTCGAGGAACTACCCGCCCGCTATTTCCATGGGAATAGTGGGAACGATCCACCTTGGTCCAATTTCCATGATGAGTTGGCAGGTTATCAAGATAATTGTTGTATTGCGAGATGAAAACGAAAGTAAAGAAAACTGTAAGATGAAAATGAAAATAAAGTAATGTAATATTTCAAGCTATCGGCTTGAGTTGTGATGATTATTATCCAGCTTGTCTGGGGTGTGATGTTTTCTATTTTCCTCGATGACAAGATGTCCCGAGGAAGTACCCAGTTCATCTGGGGTGCGATGTTTTTCCTTGCCGCAGGAGGACGTAGTTTTGGGAGTGTCGGACTCTGTGTGAGCAGCTCCCCGTGTGCATATGTTGTGTATGGAAATGGATATGAAGATGGTAAGTGATATTGAAGCGAATGAGTGAAATAAAAGGGATAGAAATTGTATGGGCTGTGAATGAAAAGAAAGTAAGTGGTAAGTGTGTGATGAAATAAGAATAAGAGATAGGTAATGAATGTTTTTAACCTTTATGTGATGAAATGTAATGTTTGTATATCAAGCGAAGAAAATAAGTTAAGTTATGAAGTAAAACTGTGTTTTGCATTAAATGGAAATTTGGGATATATATAGATTTATATAAAGATCCGATATGGTGTAAGAATGTGGTATAAAACTTGATATTTGATATTATGATGATTATAAATTTAGGAGTGAAGTAATATATATTCGGAAATGAAAGTTAGTAATTTATATACATATATTTATATATTGGGAATGTGGTAGTGATTTAAAGGAGGGATTGCAATAACTAAATTATGGCTTTTTGATGATATGGTTACTTGGGAATTTCCAATGTGCTTTCTCTTGGGCATTTCATTATTATACTTATTTTTCTACCATGATGATATTTTCAAAGTTTCTATTTTCTTTTAGTTTATGCAATTGAAGTTTAGTTATATTTGATTATATTCACACTAGAAATGGCTAAACCCTTAGTGTTTGGGGGGTTAGGGGAGTCTCAGGACTACCCTAGATTCCCTAATGTTGCAGGTTCTCAGCACTGCAGAGTGAGGCATGGAATTTAGTTGAGTAGGTTCTTTATTTATAAAAAAAAACGTGAATAGTAAAATTTATGGTTTAAATTGTACTTTGAATGTATAAGTATGTGAATGACAATGATGAGTATAGTGTGGGGTAGTATGTTATGTTTTTTACTCGTACCCATCTCGTTGTAGAGTACATGATCCTGTGGGATGGTCTACAAAGGTTTTTCTAAAAATTCTGCTATGTTTGCAAAGAAATTCATGGTTTTTATTTGCTATGTGATAATTTATTATGAGTTTGGCCCCCAGAGCATAATATTTATACTGCCTGTGCGTTTCTGCTCATTTTGGCCTGGGGAGCCGTGAATATATTACTTGTGTTGTGAGCTACGAAATTTAGAGCAAATTCCGTAAGCTTTTTGTGTTTCAGGGCAAAAATTTCAGGGAAAATTTTGCCAAAATTTTAGTTGAAATATAACTATCTTAGTTGATGTTTGAAGTGTCATAAAAATTGAAAGAACTGAATTTGGAGGTTTAGTTTTGGAAAAAAAAACTGGGGTGTTACAGTTCTCTATTTAGATTGAAGAGAAGGCATTGGACTATTGTTGTGCACTTCTACTTAACCTAAATATAGAATATCATCCCCCTAAAATTTTCAATTATTTACAATACATTATCCAAACTTTATTGTACTAGTTGTTCATTCGTCACTACTTGTTGAGCTATTGTGTGCTTCATGTAAATCTTGGGTCTTCTCTTCCGCTTTCATCCAATCTTCGACACATACTAACATCTTCAAATTCTTTGATATCAAGCGATTCCTATTCGGGCCCATAATCCTGTCACCAAGAGAAAAAACACTTTCTGATGCAACAGTTGACACTGGTGTAGTTAGCAAATCTTTATCCATACGAGAAAGAATTAATAAAAATAATTTCAGTGGTTTTCCAAAAATAAAACACATCTACTACATCATCAATGGGAGGCTGTGCATTATACCAATTCAACTTGTTTGGTGAATTAGTTCTTGATTTTTTTTTATTTTATGAGATTTAAACACTACTAGTTGCAAGACCATTTCCCTTTGATAATATAGAAGAAGAAGAATAACTAACATTTTTTGTTTGTGTAGTGTTAAATAAATAAAATCTATCGTAACTGTCATATAAACTAGTCAAAACATGCTCAAAATTTGTAGTGAAAATAACATGATCAAAATCTTTTATTTCATTGTATGGAGCATAAGTATAAAAAATCTCAATTAAAATTTTGTGCCCTCTAACTTAATCATGAGATTCATTACGCTAGCAACACAATATAGCATGGGAAGTGGATGAAAATATTTTAAAATTTTAATATAAGCGGTATAAAACATTTCTCTATTAAAATGGTCATTTATCAAATCTTTAATTGTTGTCATCATAGTGACAACTGCAAGTAAAATATCACTAGATGTAGATGCATATGTTTTTGAAAATTGTAAAGTAGTATCATTAAAAAGTTCTAAAACTTTATACAAACTATCAGTAAAAAACCAAAAATTATCATCTAACATACAATCTTGCATATCTATTGCAATACAAAATTTTCTAAGATTAAAACGATAGTGAAGAACAACATCTAATAAATCATAAGTAGAAATACAACGATGTCTAACATCTTTAGAAAAATGTTTAAATATAATTTCCCTAAGTTGACACCAATCATGAAAAACTTGATATATTGGACCACTCAACGTAATAAAATGAACACAATTTCTCATTGCTTCAATTTTATCGTGTTCAAATTTTAGTGCATCTTGTACACAAAGATTTAAAATATGACAAGCACACCTAACATGAAAAATCTCCGATTCTATAGGATTTAATGTGATTTTCAAACTAGCGATTGCCTTAGTAATATTAGAGGCGATATCAAAACCAATAGCAAAAACATTATCACAAATACCGAACTTATTATTTGTTTCCATGATGTGTGTGACAATTATTTCACCCTTATGTGGGTACCTAACAAATCGAATGAAATTATCCTCTTTTGAAGTAGCCAATCAGAATCTTTCCAATGACATGTTACATACATCATTGGTACGCTGTTCACTCATACCCACCCATCCGATGTCAAAGAAACTCTAGTGTTTAGTGATGTTAGTGTTGTTACTAAAAAATTCTTAGCCTCAATATTGTAAACTAATTTAAAATCACCCTTAACTACATTACTCGCAATTTTTTTATAATGAGGATTTAATGCGGTTTGTGCAAAAGTCTCTACATTCCTACTTTCACCAAACAAATAAGATAATTCATCTCTACTTACTAACATAGCCATTTTCCTACGAACAATATCGTGATCGTAGTAATGACTATCTACTTGACGGTCTGAGGGTGTATTTTTTGTTGTGTGAGATTGTCTTTAGATATTTCTGGTTGACATTTATATAAGTGACGTTGAAGTGCATTTGTTCCCGATCCTATTTTAAACTTATAGGGAGTTTGACACTTCTTGCAAATTTTTAGTGATACACTCTTATCATTTTGTGAAGGGACGTAGTCAAAATATTTGTGTACTTCGGAAGTGCTCCCTCTTGTTTTACGGGATTGAGAAGGGTCTTGTTCTAATGGTTGTGTTTCTATGTCTTCTACTTATACTTGATCCATGTGTGTTTCATGAAAATCAGAATACTATCATAATTCATAAGTGTTTCTTCACTCTCTACATATGGAATTGGATTGGAAGGAATGTGATGACTATTAGTGGACTCTTGGCTACAATGTTTACCACGTGAACGGTTAGATGTCATCTAGACTAGTGTATGTATGTTTGGAATATTAACAAAATATTTCTAGTGTACGTTCTAAAAATTAATTCTAGTGTATGTTTTAAAATGAATTCTATAAAACTAGTAAAGTAGTGTATGTTATAGCAAATGATTCTACAAAAGAAATACTATAAACCAGTGTATGTTAATAAACAAAATCTTTAAAAAAGAAGAAATATTTCAACAAAAAATAAAAATTAATTGGAATAACTAGTGTATGTTTACCAATTTTTTTTTAAAAAAATCTAAAAAGAAGAAGAACAACAACAACAACAACAAAACCCAATCTAATTAAGAGAAATAAATGAGAACAAGTAACTATGCTAATTCTAAAAATTATACAAATACAAAAATACTGTATGATTGTAGAATGCGTATTAAAAAATGAAGGTAGAGAGAGTTGGGAGCTTGTAGTGTTGTTGTTGATGTTGTTGATATTGATCAAATCAAGAAATTAAAGTACTTGAATGTTCTTGATTATTGTTGATTTGTTGACAGAGTCGAGAGATAGTAGAGAGAGTTAAGAGAATTTGTGAAGAGAACTAAATGAAATGAGATTGTATATATAGATTATGAATTTTTCTTTTATTTTCCAAAATACCCTCCAAAACTAGCTAGTATAGATCCGTTGAGGGGTATTTTAGTAATTACACAAACAAAATATTTAAAAATATCTGAAAAAAACACAGAAACTCCAATGGTCGGCCCGCGGACCTGCCCGGATCGGACTAGGCCAGTTCAACCCGGTCTAAAATTTGACCGAGCTGGGCCAGTTGCGGGTCGGGCCGAAGTCAGGCTTTTTTTGGGTTTTGCGGAACCAGACCGACCTGTCAATTTTTGACGAGTTGGCCTCGGTTCAGCCCGATTTTGGGCGGGCCAGTCCGAGTCGGGCCGGGGCTAGCCTGGCTCTAATGCCACCCCTAGCCAGTTGAGTTCAATTGTTGGGAGACGAGTTTAAATTTTGTCATTATCACATGGGTTTTTGGGTGAAAATGAGAAATATTGTGATTTTTTTTTTGGATTAGTTCTTTTGCAAATTTTGGTTTGATTTAGGTTTTAATGATAGTTCATTAAATTATGTCTATTTTGTTACAAGCTAGTAATTTACACGCACGATGCACGTTTTAATAATTACATTTTTTTAAAAGAAAAAATTATGACGCAGTCTTGAACCTGAGACCTCCTTTATATTAGTTATGCACATGTGATGCACGAGTTTGTTTGTCTACAAATGACAACCTTAATTCTCCCATTATAATATTAGAGATGTCTTCAAATCATAATATGTGATATTTTATTGCAGTTAGAAAACGAGGATGAATTAAACTTATAGTTCAATTTCTCATCCAACATGATTTGTGACGTGTCTCATCGCACTTTTTCCGATTTACCATTCGACTATATATGGATACTAGGTTTGCCCGTGGACACGTGCTTATGGCACGTCTACATGAATGATGCAGCATATGAAAATCCCTATACACTCATAAAGAAAATGCAGGTAAAGCAAAACACATTAAAAAATACATGCAAAGAACATAAAAAGGTTAAAAGAAAATCCAGCATGCTAGTGTTACTACTAACCATCAAACTATTAAAGAATGTCTGATTTTATAACCCCTCCTTTTCTGTAAAGTAGAGAGAGAGAGAGAGAGAGTATATAGTGATGATCATTTTTGTTTTGGGGGAATTTTTTTGGAAAAATTGTCTTTTAGGAATGTGAATGTGAGCCATTGATTTTGTTTCAATTGAATGATAACTACTTGATAGTTTTTTTTTTCTTCAAATTGTCTTGTGATTTATTATATAGAGCTTTTTTAGGACATACCAAGTAAATGAACTAATCAATTTTTTTCCAAGCAAGAATGTATGTAGATTTTCCTTGAGGGGGAAATCTTACCTTGATTGTCTGGAGTAAATAGAGCAGGACAGAGGAAAAAGAGGAAAAAGACCGAAGAAGAAGAAAAAAAACCCAAGATACACTATTTACTAAGAAAACTTATATACACTATTCATACTTGCGGTCGTGCTTTGTTAGTTTCTTGGCAGGAGAATTAATTCAGGGCTAAATTTAAAAAGTTCCACTGAACTTTGGACTATTTTATAAAAAAATCGTACTAAGTTTTTTTTCAAAATAAAAAAAACGCACAAAACTATAGTTTAAAAACACACACACTAATAAAGTTAGGATTAGGGTTAGTTCAGTGGGGTTTATTGAAACATCTGATTAGTTAAGTGATGTTTTTTTAAACACAAATGAAAGATGAAAGTGATTTTTTGACATAAAATCTAACGGTAAACTAACTCCGTTAAAGTTGGTTTTTTTAAACTATAATTTTGTGCGGTTTTTTTAAATAAAAAAACTTAGTACGATTTTTTTTAAAATGACCCAAATTTCAGTGCGTTTTTTAAAAATTTATCCTTAATTCAATTGCCATATGTCTATTTTGGTATTTCCTTGAGATGAACCAACGATCTTCATCAGTAAAACAGTTCAGAGCAAAGAGAATTTATTCCAGCAAGTTGAACCCAAACTCTTTGACTCCAACCTCCCATTCTATGTACATAAGCCCCCACTCGCATAGACAATATGGTGTTTTATTCATTCTGCTATCGACTATGGTCATTTTTGATTTCGCAAGTGCATTTCATGTGAAACATTTAACTGAAGCTGTCTTTCGCATGGTTTATGAATAAAAATGAAGGTAAACCTAAGGTTAAGGGTAGACTTGGGCCGTACTTGGGTCGTGTCTAATTCCATGCCCACCCCACATAAACAGACGTGGGTCATGCATCAGCCTAGGCCCATTATGAGCCTAGATCGATAAGCTCATACACTACTCTTACTAGGCTTAGTCTGACCCACGTGCTTAATGGCCGCCACCTCAAGACATTCATTTGTGTTTGTTTATCGTTCTATATCGTGCTTATGTACAGAGTCGGCCCTAGGGGTGGGCAGGCGGTGCAAGCGCACAGGGCCCCCAATTTTTAAGAGCCCCAAAAATTTAGTATATCATAAGAACTGTAAATAAGTAACAAAAAAGCTATTTTATTAATGTTAAGCATAATAGCTCGGTTGGTTAAGATGAATCAAGGACCTTAAATTGGTCGTAGGTTCGAAGCATACGGTTGGATTTGTTGGATACGTTGTGGAAGATCTCGCCAAGGTGGAGATTGTAGGATAATGGCTCGATTCTGATTCAGATTGTTTTGGAGTATCTGCAGCAAAAGAAAGTTACAGCATAAGTCGACTGATAGAAGGATCAGGCGACTGTCCAGAGAATTTTCGAAGGCTAAAGATACAAGCAGCAGCAGAGGATCAGTCGACTTATCAGTCGACTGATAGAAGGAGTAACAGTCGACTGGTAAGTCGACCAGTCGACTGTCGACGGTATTTTGAACTGGATCTGGCCCAATTCGAAAAGGCCCAATAGATTCCCTATAAATACACCCGTTAGGGTTTTGTAAATTGTAACACCTAATTCGGATTTTGTAGCCGTCATCTCTTGTAAAGGCTTTGTTTGCCCATTGGAGATCATAGTAAAGAAACCCCAACCGCCCCTTGTGGATGTAGGCATTGTTTTGCCGAACCACGTAAATCTTGTGTTCTTGTGTTGTTTGGTTTTCTGTGTTTTCTCTCGCTGGTTCTCTCTTTGTATTCCGCATTGATTAGTTCGTTTGGATTGTTGGTTTGATTTGTACTCACGCACAACAAGTGGTATCAGAGCTATTGGTTCGACCTAGAGGGAGATGGCGGGTGACACAGATGCAACCAAGGATGGTGTGGGATCAAGTTCATCAAGAACAACGATTCACAACGCAAAATTTGAAGTTGAAAATTTTGATGGGACAAACAATTTCGGGATGTGGCAATGTGAGGTGTTGGATGTTCTTGTTCAACAAGAACAGGATGTTGCTTTGGAGGAAGAAAAACCTAAGGATATGTCCGAAGCAGATTGGAAGAAGTTGAATCGAGTTGCGTGTGGGACTATTCGGCTCTTTATTGAGAAGGCTCAGAAGTATGATTTGATGAGGGATACCATTGCTGCGGTGTTGTGGAAGAAGCTCGAAGACAAATACATGAGGAAAAGTTTGGAGAATCGGCTGTATTTGAAGAAGAGACTTTTTCGCTTCACCTATACGGAAGGTATGTCTATGAATGCTCATGTTGAATCATTTAATAAATTGTTGGCTGATTTGTTAAATTTGGATGAGCAAATTAAGGATGAAGATAAAGCCCTAATTCTGTTGAATTCATTACCTGAAAGTTATGATCATTTAGCAACTACTTTATTATATGGAAAAGATACAGTGAAATATGAAGATGTTGCAAATGCTTTGTTAAATAATGAAACTAGGAGAAGGGATAAGATGGTTGATAGAGAAACTTCTGAAGCGTTGATTGTAAGGGGCAGGACTGAGACAAGATCTGAGTCCAAATCTGGGAAAAAAGGAAACAAGTCTCGTTCCAAATCGAGAGGAGTTTCGAAGGACAGGAAAATACCGGCCAAAGATGAATGTGCTTTCTGTCATGAAAGGGGGCATTGGAAGAAGGATTGTCCAAAGCTACGAAATAAGGGAAATTCGACTGCAAATGTGACTGTTGATAATTTAGAAAGTGGCGAGGATTTTTCTTTTGCACTTGCTTCTAGTCCCTCACTTTATCAAGAAGTATGGTTTCTTGATACAGCAGCCTCCTATCATATGACTTGGAAAAAGGAGTGGTTTACTTCTTTGGAGTATATGGATGGTGGTGTAGTTTTGATGGGAAATGATGCACCTTGTAAGAAGGTAGGAGTCGGGAAGATTGAATTGCTAATGCACGATGGTCTCATTAGGGAGCTTTCAGATGTATGGTATGTTCCAGATTTGAAAAAGAATCTGATTTCACTAGGTGCTTTAGAGGCCAGTGGTTTGAAATTTGCTAGTGAAGGTGGCGTTCTGAAAGTGACTAGTGGATCACTTGTGGTGATGAAAGGCCAAAGGAAAAGAAACTTGTTTTTCTTGCAGGGAAAAACATATTTGGGTCAGGCTGCCAGTGTAACTGAAAAGCCTAAACAGGTTGTTCCCGACTCTACTAGGTTGTGGCATATGCGACTCGGGCATGCAGGAGAAAAGGCCTTGCAGGGGCTTGTGAAGCAAGGGTTGCTTAAAGATGCTAAAGGGTGCAAGTTGGAATTTTGTGAACATTGTGTTTTGGGTAAGCAAACTAGGGTAAAATTTGGTACAGCTGTACATCAGACAAAGGGCATCCTCGATTATGTGCACACAGACGTTTGGGGCCCTACTCAGACACCTTCTATGAGTGGTAGACACTGGTTTGTTACTTTTGTTGATGATTACTCCAGGCGAGTTTGGGTATATACCATGAAGCACAAAGATGAAGTTTTGACATTGTTCACAAGTTGGAAGAAGAAAGTTGAAAATCAGACTGGTAGGAAGATTAAGGTTCTGAGGTCAGATAATGGAGGGGAATATAAGAATGATCCGTTTCTGAAGTTGTGTGAAGATGAAGGGATCCAGAGGCACTTCACAGTTAGGAAGACTCCACAGCAAAATGGGGTTGCAGAAAGGATGAACAGAACCTTACTTGAGAAGGTAAGATGTATGTTAGCACAGTCTGGGTTGAAGAAGACATTTTGGGCAGAAGCTGTTATATATGCAAGCCACATCATCAATCGTTTACCATCAGCAGCACTTGAAGGCAAAACGCCTATTGAGGTATGGAGTGGTAAACCTGCATCTGATTATAGTTTTTTGCATATATTTGGTTGTCCTGCTTATTTTCATGTAACTGAAACTAAACTTGATGCAAGAGCCAAGAAGGCTATATTTGTTGGTTTTAGTACTGGTGTCAAAGGTTACAGGTTGTGGTGTCCAGAACAGAAGAAGTTAGTAATCAGCAGAGATGTCACTTTTGATGAGACCAGCATGATCAGCTCGGGACAGTCGACTGGTGGTATAGGACAGTCGACTGGTGAGCAGCAGAAGAGTGGGGCAGTTCTTCAACAGGTGAGTAGAAGAAGTTCGGGACAGTCGACTGATGAACAGGAGCAGTCGACTGGTGGTCCAAAACAGCAGAATTGTGGGAGCTCGGGACAGTCGACTGGTGGCAATAACCAGTCGACTGGTAGGAGAGTGTTCCAACAGGTGGAGTTAGAAAATTTGTCAGTTGAAAACCCTGTTCCTGTCCAAGATGAAGATGATGTGGTTGATACTGAGAATGATGAAGAAGTTCCTATCCAGCAGGAAGAATCAATTGCAGTAAGAAGGCAAAGAAGAGATATCAAACGACCGTCTCGTTTTACAGACACAGTTGCATTTGTTCTTCCCATTGTGGATGATGAAGTTCCCTCCAACTTCAAAGAAGCCACTAGAAGTTCAGAAAATGCAGATTGGAAAGTTGCTATGGATGAAGAGATGAACTCTCTTCATAAGAATAAGACTTGGGATCTAGTGCAACTACCAAAGGGGAAGAAAGCAATTGGTTGCAAGTGGGTGTATACGAAGAAAGAGGGTCCAAAAGGCAGTGTTCGGTTCAAGGCTAGACTAGTTGCAAAGGGGTATGCTCAAAAGGAAGGAATTGACTACAATGAAGTGTTCTCTCCAGTTGTGAAGCATCCTTCTATTCGGATTTTGTTGGCATTGGTAGCACAGTTTGACCTTGAGTTGACACAGATGGATGTGAAGACTGCGTTCTTACATGGGGAACTAGATGAAGAAATTTATATGTTACAGCCAGATGGGTTCAAGACAGCTGGGAAGGAAAATTGTGTTTGCAGGTTGAAGAAGTCTCTCTATGGGTTGAAGCAATCTCCAAGGC
The DNA here is from genome assembly GCA_017893485.1 of Hemerocallis citrina. Lineage (NCBI taxonomy): Eukaryota > Viridiplantae > Streptophyta > Magnoliopsida > Asparagales > Asphodelaceae > Hemerocallis > Hemerocallis citrina. Next base: position 116,705,993 of record CM030366.1, read on the forward strand.
AGTGGTATTTGAGGTTTGATCAGTTTATGAAGGTGCAGAGATATTCCAGAAGTGAGTTTGATCATTGTGTTTACTTCAGGAAGTTGCAGGATGGCTCTTTCATATATCTGTTATTATATGTGGATGATATGTTGATTGCCTCTAAGAATGCTAAGGAGATTCAAAATTTGAAGAATCAGTTGAGTTCTGAATTCGAGATGAAGGATCTTGGTGAAGCCAAGAAGATACTTGGGATGGAGATAGCTAGAGACAGGGCAAAGGGCACAGTGAGTTTGACTCAGAAGCAATATCTTTTGAAGGTGCTGAAACGGTTCGGTATAGATGAGAAGACTAAACCAGTAAGTACACCCTTAGCCAGTCATTTCAGAATTAGTGCTTCTCAGTCTCCAAGTACAGATGAAGAGAGACAGTATATGGCAAATGTACCTTACACTAGTGTGGTTGGCAGTTTGATGTATGCCATGGTTTGTACTCGACCAGACATCTCTCAGGCGGTGAGTATGGTTAGTCGATATATGCATGATCCAGGCAAAGAGCATTGGCAAGCAGCTAAATGGATTCTAAGGTACATAAGTGGCACCACAGATGTGGGTTTGAAATTTGAAAGGGATGACAATATTAGCAGGTTATTAGTTGGATATGTTGATTCAGACTATGCAGGTGATCTAGATAAGAGGCGGTCTACTACAGGCTATTTGTTTACGATGGCTAGAGCACCTATAAGTTGGAGGTCAAATTTGCAGTCCACTGTAGCGTTGTCTACTACTGAGGCTGAATACATGGCGGTTGCTGAGGCCATGAAGGAAGCCATTTGGATACATGGACTTTTGAAGAGCTTGGGGATTCATCGGGAGAAGGTGGAGGTACACTGTGACAGTCAGAGTGCTATTCATTTAGCGAAGAACCAAGTTCATCATTCGAGGACCAAACATATTGATGTCCGTTATCACTTTGTGCGTGATTTGATAAAGGATGGTGATATTCATTTGGTGAAGATTGGAACAGCTGATAATCCTGCTGATATGTTGACCAAAGTTGTTGGAGCAGCCAAGTTCAAGCATTGCATGAACCTGGCTAATATTTTGCATGTTTGATAATTTGGCATGGGCGAGTTGGGATAGTACTTTGCTATTGGTTTGTTTAGTATGTGATATCATACTAAGGTGGAGTTTTGGGTTCGTTTGTTGCATTTGGTGATGAGCATTGTTTTGGAGTATTTGTGGAGATTGCTTGGGCTATTTGGAAGATCTTGCCAAGGTGGAGATTGTTGGATACGTTGTGGAAGATCTCGCCAAGGTGGAGATTGTAGGATAATGGCTCGATTCTGATTCAGATTGTTTTGGAGTATCTGCAGCAAAAGAAAGTTACAGCATAAGTCGACTGATAGAAGGATCAGGCGACTGTCCAGAGAATTTTCGAAGGCTAAAGATACAAGCAGCAGCAGAGGATCAGTCGACTTATCAGTCGACTGATAGAAGGAGTAACAGTCGACTGGTAAGTCGACCAGTCGACTGTCGACGGTATTTTGAACTGGATCTGGCCCAATTCGAAAAGGCCCAATAGATTCCCTATAAATACACCCGTTAGGGTTTTGTAAATTGTAACACCTAATTCGGATTTTGTAGCCGTCATCTCTTGTAAAGGCTTTGTTTGCCCATTGGAGATCATAGTAAAGAAACCCCAACCGCCCCTTGTGGATGTAGGCATTGTTTTGCCGAACCACGTAAATCTTGTGTTCTTGTGTTGTTTGGTTTTCTGTGTTTTCTCTCGCTGGTTCTCTCTTTGTATTCCGCATTGATTAGTTCGTTTGGATTGTTGGTTTGATTTGTACTCACGCACAACAGGATTTTTTTGTTTCTTTTATTTTTTTCCTAGGCCCACATGCAAGGAATTCTTGTTATGTCATTTTTCGAAACTATTTGCAGAAAGAGGACAGTTGTCAAAATATTTGTGCTCGTGAACTCAACAACTAAACATGTTGTTCTCAACGGTGGGTTTAATTGTTTCATGCTCACTGTTGGAACACGGCGTGTATATTTTTTTTACAAACTCGATGTTCCCAACGGCGAGTTTAGTTCAAAATTTTCAATGAAGACTCGTCGTTCCCAACAGCGAGAACATTTACACTAGATTTGTTATTAACAACGGTGGGTTTAGTACTTTTTTTTTTGGGGGGGGGGGGACTCGATGTTCCCAATAGTGAGGACTGTAATGCCCCTGATCCCCGTCATCAGACATCCGTGACACAACCAGAATCTTTGCCTTCAAATGCATCTTAACACAGTAAATAGCACGGAAATTTAAACACTTTTATTGCCATCAGAGTTATTGCAAATATCAATCTGTCATATCAAACTGTAATGCCTCCCCCATTTTCTTATGACTTCATAATTCAATTCTTTCAATTTCTATATCACTTTAAATATAAACTAAGATAGTTATATTCCAAACAAAAAGTTTGGCAGAGTTTCCCCTGAAATTTTTGCCCCGAAACACAAAAAGCTTACGGAATTCTGCTCTAAATTCCGTACCTCACATCACAGGCAATAATATCATGGGCTCCCCAGACCAAAATGAGCAGAATCACACATGCAATATATATATCATGCTCTGGGGGCCAAACTCATAATAGGATATGAAGTATCAATTAAAAACCATAAATTCCTTTGAAAACGTAGTAAAGTTTTTAGAAAATAACTTATAAAATATACCACTGGGCCCGGAACTCCACAACGAGATGGGTACAGGTCAACTACATAACATGCCACTCCACACTATACTCATCATCATCATCCACATACTTATACATCAAAAACACAATTTAAATCATAAATTTCACTATTCATATAATTAGATAAACAACAAATTTCAAAACAAAGGCTCCACTCCACAGAGTCTACACCTCAACTCTGCACTACTGAGGACCTGTAACAGTAGGGGATCTAGGGTAGTCCAGGGACTCCCTAACCCCCCAAACACTAAGGGGTTAGCCATTTCTGGTGTGGGTATAATCTACTAATTAAGTAAATAAATTAAACTTTATAAGTAAAAACAGAACGAACTTACGAATACCAAGATAATCAAACTTTACTTGAAATCTGAACATGTAAACATCATAAATGGGATTTCGCATCAAATACCTTCTGAGTCATCACCTGTATGTATATCCATACCCGCTCACAACATACTTATCTTTAGTTGGAAAATCATTCACAAAATAGTCGCTTAATGCCCATCACTTTATGCTTTACACAAATATTCTTATAGCTTTATTTTTCCATAAAGCTTTATATTCACAAATAACTCTAATTCCACATAAACTGCACCGCATTTACCATTCATTTGCATTTACAGACTCACAACTTATATTCTTTCGCAATCTCATATCACATAACATCGCATTCACTCATTTCTTACAACATATATCATCACGTCTCGCAATACATCACTTTCACACTCATACACACTTCAACTATCACACTCGCAATTCATCTTGAATGGAAAATAAATATGTATCATGATTTCCTAGTGTTCGTGTATGCCATGTCCTAAGTTTAATGCAAAAATACAGAGTATAGAACAGATGCACTTAATCTAATGTCAGCAAGACTCTGGACACACATGCATCCCATACTACATGTGCCCCAGATCAAGCCGCTTCTCCAGTTTCAGGGATTTGAATCATCGCTATACAATGCATTCTAATTTGGTCTACTTCCTATTCCTGATAGTATGACATGGTTGAGGAGGTATAAATAATAGAAATAATTCGAGGCGCTACCCCGTTGTCACCAATAATCGTTGCATCAGACCCTTCTCGAAAGTTGTGATGAACTTACTGATATACACACAGCATATCCATTGTGCAGAAGATCCTTTATGATCCGTTCGTGTCCACCAACTAGAACATGACGGCCTCAAAGGTCTAAAACCCCTATCCGCCAGGATATCGGCATCCCGTTCTTACCATGGTACTTCAGGAATCAACAGTGCAAGATATGCACACGCAACACGTATCCCTGATGACAGGAAGAGACAAACCCATAGTATCATCACCTAGTGCTAACTCTCAGAACGAGTTGGATTATAGAGAATCACCCCTAACACCAATTCGGACTTCAAGCGAAACAATAAAAGAAAACCTAATCAATGCTGTTTACTGAAAACAAGTTGTTACCCAAATCACACTCGATGTCGATCAACAATGTCGAGCCTGTCTGGTCTGTCAAATAAAAATCATCACAGGAATCACATCCACTAATTTCCAATACCTTCACAGGTCAGCGACCAAATAATCCTGGCCCGTGACCCTCAGCGAGTGGTCCAACGGCGCCCCAAGGATGCAATACAATTCAATGAAGGTAAGCACACACATAACCAGCAATTCTTGACCATTGACAGACTCAGGCTGTAGAACCCCGTATTTTCAAATATTATTTTAATTATTTGAAAATGAATTTAAATTTATTTTGGAGATTTAATTGGTATTTTCTAAAAGATTTATCTTTTGTACACGTGCAAAACACGTGCAAATGACTTTTGAGATATTTGAAAAATTAAGTTTTCTTTATGAAAAATCATTATTTAATAATTGGAATTTATTTGTTATTTTTCTAGATTTTTCTGAAATCAATTTGATCTATTTGCAATTTTTGAGAAAAAAAGGACTTTTATGCAAAATTGACATTTTTAAGGGTTAAAATGCAAATTGTATTTTCTGGACGTTTTGAACAGTAGCATTTGAGATTAGGATCACATTTTACTTTTAAATCCTAATTTAAATGAATTTTAGATGAATTTCCAAGAGTAGATATATATATATATATATATATATATATATATATATATATATATATAATTGTATTTTGAAGGGATTGTTTTGCAAATATATTTGGAAACCCTAATACTTGATTCCCGGCCTATATAAGGGAGTTTGCAGCCGTCATTCGCTGCACAACTCAGATTTTATTGTACCTCTTATTCTCTTGGCAATTGAAGAAGAAGTTCTTGGATCTAGCAAGAAGAAGGCTTTCCATTGGATCTTTGCAATTCTAAAGGTGAGTGATATGAACTTGGTTTTGTTTGTGTGTGTGATTGTGTGCTGTTTTGTTTGATGTATTCGTATCTTGTATGTGATCGATGCAATAGTCGTTATTCGTATTATGCATGAGAAATCCACGAATGTTTAGTAGATCTTGTTTAACAAATTCTTTATTGCTCGAAAACATGTTAAGATTCAAGTATGGTTTGATCGGATGTATGAACATCTGGATCTTGTGTATATAATCAGATCTTGGTTATGATTTGTGAAAGAATTGAGAAACCCTAATGGAAGATTTAGGAATTGAGAACATGAGAATTTAGTATTGCATCCAATATGTGGATCATCTTGAGATTGTCACTTTTAACTAAATACGAGTAAATTCACTAAGCAATGATTCTTTAGAAAACACCAGTCTTGATTTTCGTATTCAGACCTAATTTATGAAAACTGTAGGCCGACAGTCGACTGGTCTACTATTCAGTCGACTGGTACGACCCAGCTGCGGTATCTTTAGTTTTTCTTGAAAATCCGTTCTGGACAGTCGACTTAGACCCTTTTCAGTCGACTGGTACACTTAGAATTTATTTTTCAAAGTTAACGTAGAATTTCTCTCGGGTAAGTCGACTTATGTTTTTATAAGTCGACTTTTGTTCTTATAAGTCGACTTATGTCTCCTTTAAGTCGACTTATGTTTTGATAAGTCTACTTATGATTTTTATAAGTCATCTTATGTTTTGATAAGTCTACTTATGATTTTTATAAGTCATCTTATGTTTTGATAAGTCTACTTATGATTTTTATAAGTCATCTTATATTGTTGGTAAGTCAACTTATGTTTTTATAAGTCATCTTATACTGTTAGTACTTAGAATATTTCTTGAGAATTATTGGTAATTGTCTCGGGTAAGTCGACTGATGGTTTATTAAGCCGACTTATAATTCTTGTTATAATCTTGGATATTGGTTCTCGGGGCAGTCGACTTACTACAGTATAAGTCGACTGGTGATGATGAGTTTTTCAGAATCTAGAGTGTTCTTCCAAATCTTTAGTCTTTGTAGATGGATAGAATCTGCGGTGTTGGGAGTTACTATTAGTGATCGATAATCGAATATCCGATCTATGTTATCTTTAGTCTTTGTAGATGGATAGAATCTGCGGTGTTGGGAGTTACTATTAGTGACCGATAACCGAATATCCGATCTATGTTATCTTTAGTCTTTGTAGATGGATAGAATCTGCGGTGTTGGGAGTTACTATTAGTGACCGATAACCGGATATCCGATCGATGTTATCTTTAGTCTTTGTAGATGGATAGAATCTGCGGTGTTGGGAGTTACTATTAGTGACCGATAACCGAATATCCGATCTATGTTATCTTTAGTCTTTGTAGATGGGCATACCCTGCGGTATTGGGAGTCACTGTTAGTGATCGATAACCGGGTACCCGATCTATGGCATTATTAGTGATTGATCGTTGGACACGTACCGTGGTATTGAGAATGTTTGATAATCATGTATTTGGGAGTGAACAGTCGACTGGCTGAATTACTCAGTCGACTGTACAGTACAGTTGACCTGTACATATTTGAGAGTGATTGATTAATGGATATTGGATCGGTAGTATTGTTTCTCGACTTGGTTCACGCATGTACTGGCCTATCGTTCTTGTTTCAGATTACATGTTCAGTTTATGTATTTTTGTTCAGTACATGTTGCCTGAGAATTTATGTTTATTGTTTGTTTATGTTTGTTGTTTATATCACTCACACCAGTTATGGCTGACCCCGTAGTTTGGGGGTTAGGGTTCAACTCTAGCCTCACATGATGCAGGTTGCTTAGAATTTGGAGGCTTGGATGCTTGGGTTAGCTGTAGAGATCATGAGTGATATAATAGAGCCTTGTGTAATTTTGTAAAGAGGAGTATTGTAAAAGAATGTTTTAATTCAAGGTGTTGTATTTCCGCTGCATTTGAAAAAGATTATTGTAATAAGAATTTGGAATAAAATGATTTGAGTTTTTGGGCTATGCATATTGTTACATTGAAGTTGATCGCTGGGAATGTGCCACGTATTTTCTAAGTTCTCATATTAGAAATTCGGGGCGCTACACAGGCATCGAGACACCCAACACAAACCGACCAGAGCTATATCCCAACTCACTCATGTCCACCATGAGTATTAAGCACAGGAACTTATCCAAGTTCTAAATGAAATGCTAAAACATCATTATAAACTCGATAGCTCATGATCACCACACTGCAGTATGTAGAGAGTTCCTCATCAATTGTCTGTTGAAATGGTTCAAGAAATAACAGTAGCTGTGTCCCAAGCTACGCTCATCAGAATTCAACACAATCAGACTTCTAAAAGGGTAGGGAGATCCATAGCAATCTCCTAGTGGGCGACTCCCTCAAATATTTAAGAGCTCAAGTTCTCGAGTCAACTCAAACTTGAAGTTTAGTCTAAACAACAGGTTGCTAACTTCCAACGTCCATAACTTCCAACACACAAAATATGGAATTGCTTGATACTACCCATTCTGGAAGATAAAATCCTAGGCTACAACTCTCCAGCTAACCCTTTCCTCGAATTCAACCCTCTTGATACTAGAAAACCTCATATAATCTCAATAGTATATTCTTCTTGCACTCGCTGTACCTTTCCAATATCATAAAAGTTTGCCTACTCATCAGAAATTCTCGATTCCGGGTCCTATGGGAAGGTGGGAGTGTCTACTTCAACTTCCTAGTTGAATACCTCTTTCAGACTCCATTTGAGTTCTCGAAAACACATGTTCCATTAGGTGTACAAATAGGGAGAAACTGGTTTACTTAGCCAATAATACCTTAACTAAGACTCGATGATTCCATCTTTGAAAAATCATAATTCTAAACCTATAAACTAGAATTACAAAATTCCAGATGGGTTAGAAAGCTATGAATCCCTACTACGGCTCTTTAGTTGGTCGATTTCCCAAATTCTTAACAATAATTCCCAAATTTCTCATCTACACAAACTAGTCAACTTGTACTAGGCTGAACATAGTCCACTTTAAAAGTCAATAATAAATCAACCTTGAGTCCAATGCTCATGAAATTTGAGTTTCTTAATCTACACATATACCATTTCATTGTGTCCAAAATTCACATTTAGATTCATATCACACAATGAGCTACGACTCTTCCAACATAGCACACAATTTCAGCCACTCTTTCAATAGGGTTTTTGCCACTGTATACGGCTTATTGTTGGAACCTCATCAAACGATCCTTTAAAAGTTCTAAAACATGATAATAATCAAATAAACTCATACCAAAAGCTACTCCCAAAAGTTCATAGCAAGATCATACATACACAACTGGTTATGACCCTTTTGAACTTCAGTCCAAAAGCAATCAGCTTCAGCTCTGTCCTTTCAGACCAGCTGCACTCCACAATTTTTTTGAGGTATCAAACGACCTCGAAAAATTATGAAGTTTTAGACTATAGTTGTGGACACATACAAGAGTGTCCACAAAGATTTTTAGCTCAAAACACCCAGGCTACATTAAGATACAAATCGGAAATACACAACAAATCGTAATTTAAAATTTTCATAACACACTATGTACATAAAAATAAAAGAGATCATACTCACATAGTATCCCGCAAAGACTCGAAGCGCCAGCACGCCATCCCGTATCTAAAGTCACTAACATATCCTATTATCAAATCTCAAGTCAATTTAAAGCTCAAAGCATGAAAACCAGTCACACATAGTAATAACACAAATCCTAACATCCCACATGTGTTTAATTAAATGCATGGGATGCACACGTGCGAAGCACGGGATATTCGAAATCCTACGGGATTTTTATCCCCCAAACAATAACTAAAAATCACCCCTAAAATAACCTAATGTCTCAACAAAATTTCTATTACTATAAAAGAGACAAATTCTCATATACTTACCCCCCCTTTACAAACCCAAAACCCCAATTTATTAGCAACTTACAAATTCTCTAACAACTTGCTAAGTTCTCGCCACTACTACTCCTAACATCTCCAAATCTCCCTACCATAATATTTCTACTCAAAAGAAATTAACAACACTTAATTTCATACAAACAAAATAACTAGGGTATACCTTTCCAAAGCCCTCTCTAAAAACCGATGCTACCACGAGCTAGAGCACCCTCCAATTAGCCATCCCCCCAAATTAATTTGAAAACGACAAAGGAATGGGGTGGATTAGGGCGGGGGAAGTGATCGGCCGATTGGGTTCTTTTCAGTCGGGAGAAGAATCGGGAAGGAAAGGAAGGAGGAGGAGGAGAGAACTCAGAGAAGGGAATGGGGGGTGGGGTTTTGTAAAAGGAAAATAAATAAATAAATAGATAAATAAATAATATAAGGGAATATTACATATAAGCCCCCAAGTCTCAAATATATTTCAAATAAATCCCAACTCTTTTCTTTAATAATACCAACAATACAAAATACATGCATTAAAATTACCTCATAATAATCCTTCAAAATTATAAAATAAAGTAGACAATATATCTGATAATTCTCAATTAAAAATCAATTGTTATTAGAAAAATACATAATCGCGTGCAATTCTCAATTGCGCACAGATTACGATGTAAAATAGTCATATGCTATTTTTGTGGGGTATTATAAGGACATTTACACTAGATTCACTGTTGGAAACGACGAGTTTTGTTCACTTTTTTTAAGACTCGCTGTTCCCAACGACGATGACATTTACACTAGACTCGCTGTTGAGAATGGCGAGTATAGTTAAAAAAAATCATAAAGTTTTTTTTCGAAAATTCACTAAGTCCAACAGAGTGTTTCACTCTCTGTGAAATTTCTGACATCATCGTCGTTCCTAACAGCGAGTCCAGTATAAATGTTCTCGTCGTTGGGAACGACGAGTCTTTATTGAAAATTTTGAACTAAACTCGCTATTCCCAACAACGAGTCTAGTGTAAATGTCCTATCCATTGGGAATGACGAGTCTTTATTAAAAATTTTGAACTGAACTCGCCATTGGGAACGGCCGTGTCCCAACGGAGAGCAAGAAACAACTAAACTCGTCACTGGGAATGTCGAGTTTAGTTGTTGAGTCCACAAGTGCAAATACTTTGGCAACTGTCCTCTTTCTACAAATAGTTTCGAAAACTGGCATATTAAAAAAAATCACATACAAGTGGATCGGATTTTCCCCCAACTCCCGTTGTTTTGCTTTTAAGGGTCGACACTCGGAATTCCAACAAAAGAAAGGAAAAAAACCCTATTCTTCAAAAAAGAAAAATACTTTCTCACAAATAAATCAAAGATTCAATCTTCATCATCATAGAAGTTAAAATCATTGGATGTTGATGAATTGAAAACAAGCTGCAACAATTTTGAGAAAAAAACTATAGAATGGCCAAATTTCAGATACTAATGGTGAGGATTTATACAATGAATTGCAATTATTACAAAAACATTTACCAGAAGAAAAAAATACATCTAGTGCAATATTAAATTTCTTGAAAAAAAATGAATTTTTATCCAACATCTTGCCTTGCATATAGAATATTGTTAACTATTCACGTTACGGTTGCATCTGTCGAGAGAAGCTTTTCAAAACTAAAACTACTGAAATCTTACTTGCGATCAACCATGTCACCAGGAATATTAAATGGATTGACTTTGATTTCAATTGAAAATGAGTTTTTAGAATAACTTGATTGAAAGTTTAATTGATGATTTTGCTTCTAGAAATGCAAGAAGATCAATTTTTATAAATTATTAATGCATTGGGCACTAGCTGTCATTTTCTTCTCTTTTGGTAAAGTCTAGTAATAGTTTCAATTGTTGAAGATCCAATGGACATGCTCAGTAATTTTTAGGTAAGCTTTTACTGTTACTTTTAGTTTTAACATTGTGTGGCTACTACTCATTTATGCACAGATTTTTTTATTATTTGTTGTCATGAACATATTGATTATAGGAATTTCTGAGGCAGCACTTTGACGGTCAGTCTTCTATCTAAAGCGTGTTCATTATAATTGTAATGTTTGAACATTTCTTTTAGAGCTTTGGTGATTTTATTTTGTGACTACATATGGATTCACTTATAATATGAAATTAGAATTGCATTTTAAAATATTCTTTTGTTTGAACATTTTAGTTATATTTTGCTTTATGAAAACAATAAAGAAATAAAATAATAAATCGATAATAAATTTTCTTATATTAGAGTCCAATCTTAAGTTTCGGACAGGGCCACTAATTTCTCGGGACCGACCCTGCTTACGTAATACGACTTTAAAATCTATTTCAAGTATGTAGTAGCTAGAATCCAACTTCAAATTCAGATATAAAATGTGTGCAAATCAAGAAAAGTAAAAGATTAATTATCTATATTCAAACACCAAAGTTATCCAAATATATGTATACTTAAAGAAAATTCAATTGTTCCACAAGTCACCTCATTTTATAGATAGATAAACTTATGTATCAAAAAATAAATAACTAAAAACTGAAGTTCTGCTCTTCATATCCACCTCTTAATTATTACATCTATATAATAAAACACAAAGAACGCTATCAAGTGGCTCTCATTCATTTGCAAAAAAATAAATGGTCTAGATTTTTACTCCCAAAATACATCCCCCCCCACAAAATAAAATAAAATAAAATAAAATAAAATAAAATAAAAATCCCCCCCCCCCCCCCCCCCAAAACAAGACAACTCCTAAATTTATTACTCTCTCTCTCTCTTCCCACTCTTTTCTCTTTTTTCATAATTCTTTCTCTCTTTCTTCTCTTTTCTTTTAACCCCGATGTGTCAACAACAAAAAAAACAGTGAATGTTTTTTTTGGTTATGCAATTTCGGATTATGCTTTTTTTTTTATTTCAATTTTTAAATTATGTTTTTTTTGGATTATGCTTTCATAAATCAATAACATTAACTTCCATTTAATTGCTATTGAATTACCATATTTGATATGATTGTAGAATACTTCACTGAGTAATTGTTTTAGAATAGAATGCTTCACTGAGTTAATTTTGATTAGAATGTTTTTTTTATTATGGGATTTCGGATTATACTTTTTTTGAATATTTGGGCATTTGCTGCTTTGAAAGATCGTTGCAAATTTTTTAATTGATTCGCTTGATCGTGCTTTTATGGACAAATCCATGCTTAATTCTTATATTTCGGGTTTTTGTAGCTGCAAAATTGTATCTTGATCTGCTTTGCTGCAATTTGACTTCACGTATACATCACAACAAATTTTATCTTTTAAATTCATACATGGTTAACTACATAAAAAATAGACAAGGGGGAACTAACTCATGCAGTTTGAGGCGTTAACCGTAACTTATGCAGTTAGAAAATGAATTGCTACTTATGTTATACTCCAAGTCCAAATCAAAAAAGAAATCTCTTATGCTCAAGTCACACATAGCAAGGAAGTTCCGATTTACTACTGTTATAGATTCACAATACTATTTTTGAATCCCGAGCTGTTGACAAATAATCTTGCAATATACAAACCAATAAACATCAAGGTTACTTCATAATCCTACTTCAAAGTACATCAATACATCAACATCTACTAACAAATAAACATCTATATAAATCATCCCTTACCATTTACATGATTTTTCATATGTTGTATCATTCCGAATACGTACCGTAGGCACGTGCCCACAGGCATACTGTAATACCCCAGATTTTTAAATAATGCTTTTAAGATTAATAAATGAATTTAAATGATTTTTTATGATTTAATAAATATTTTTCTGAAAATTTACCTTTTCACACATGCAAAACACGTGCAAATAGTTCTTGGGAATTTCAAAATCAAAAATTATTATGGGGAAACTCATTATTTATTATTAAATATTATTTGTGAATTTTCTGAATTTTTCTGATAATTATTTGACCTATTTGCAAATATTGCAAAAAAGAAGGACTTTTGCGCAAAATTACCACGTGTAGTAAAAACTCCAGATTTTTAGATTTTTGGGCTAGGCATGATTCCTAGTCAATTTATAGGTAAAGAGTTTACTTTTTGTTTTAATAAATTTGGTTTATTTTGCAAGTTTTGATAAAGAAGGGTCTTTTTGCAAATTTGCCACTTAGAAGGGCAAAAATGCAATTTTGTTTTTATGAGTTTTTCAAACAGTGCTGGCTGATACAAGAGGGGCTATTTTTTATTTTTAAGACTCAATTAAGTTTGTTTTATTCAATTTCCAAGTATAAGAATTTATATATGTAACAGTATATTTAAAAGAGATATTTAGCACATCTATTCAAAAACTCTAGATACATCAAATCCCGGCCTATATAGGGTGGTGTGAAGCTTTCTCTTTGCTACAGAACACAAAGGGATTTCTTATTATTATTTTATTGGTGTTTTTAAAGCGAGGATTTTGGTTTTCTTGTGAAAGGAAAGATTTTTCTTATTTCTTTATTATCTTCGGTTAATTCTTCAATAAGGTGAGTGACTTGTATTTGTTTTCTTATTGTTCTAAGCATGTTTATGTGATAATTTATCTATTATAAAGCATTTTAGATGATTGTATGAAGATATAATGAATTTCGATGAGTATATGAATTAAAAGTGGAATTTTTTCTTAAAACTATACTATTGATAACCAAAACCCTAATTTGATGACTTGTGATTGTTAAAGAACCTAATAGAAATTATGAGTAGGTTGCTTTCATTTATAGGCTTGCTGATTTGTTGGTTATAACAAGCATATATGTTGTATGATGTACAAGTTTAAACAAGGAGGGGATCTGTTACTGTTGATATGAATATACACACTGTTGATGCATCAAACTTGCTGAATATTCACTATAATTGTTTATAACCATGGATAAACTGATGTAGATGATTGGGATATGTATATAACAAGTTATTGCACTAAAAGAAACAATTTTGAAGTGAAAGAAGGGTTGTTGTATTTCGGGTTTGTGTGTGCATGTTTTGATGGATCTTGGAAAATTTGAGGATTGAGATTGATGGAACTATTTGTGTATGAAATTGACAATCACACATAATGAAACTTTGAGAGGGAATCAGGTTTCAAAGGGGATTTTTTCATTTCCTTCATGCGCAGGTTGAGTTGTTTTTCAAAACTGATACTAAGTTCTTATAAAATTGATTTTTGTTGAGGCTTGAACTAGTAAACTGGGTATGGTTTGTGCAATTCATCATTGATCCAATATATATATATATATATATATATATATATATATATATATATATATATATATATAGGGTAATGCTCCAATGAAAACGGGTTTGTTTTCATCGGTTGGAAAACAGCGATCTGAGCCATCAGATCGATCATGATCGCGATCAGCGGCTCAGATCGAGCTCGCCCATCACCCTATATGACTTAAGTGGCGGAGGGTTATTTTGAGAATTTTGTCCCAAATAACTCTTTGCCTGTTTCGTTTTGAAAAAAATGATATAACCTAGGAACAACGGCCTAGGTTATATCAATTTTTTAGAATCTGTTCAGCGAAGAGTTATTTGGGATGAAATTCCCAAAATAATCCTCCTCTCAACAATTGAAACGGGTTATGGGGAGGCAGATCTGAGCCCTTCATCACGATCATGATTGATCCAATGGCTAAGATTGCTGTTTTCCAACCCGTGAAAACTAGACCCGTTTTCAATGGAGCATTACCCATATATATATATATATATATATATATATATATATATATATATATATATATTAACTCACTGCTTGCTTCATGGAGAGGAATTTAGGGCTCAGTATAGGTGTAGGCTGAGGCAGCAGGTTACTGTATATACCTATATGGGTACATATATAGAACTAGACATATTAGAGTAAGTTACTGATGCATTTGAAAGACCTAATTCACTTATCAACCATCAAGAAACTAGTTTACATTTTGATTAAGTAATAAGTTGCTTAAAGTTTGGGGTTAGGTATTAGTTTCTTTTTAACTACAGATTGCTGCTGCACTGCTGTGCATGTGCACACATGAACATTTCACCTTCACTTGTACATCCAGTACCTTGTTTAAAGTATTGTGTTGGTAGTCTCTCTATGTATGCAATAAGGGCATCTTCTGCATCATGCAAATACTACATATGAGTGAAGGTTTTTTTTTTTCTATTTCTTCTATAACCTGCAGATACCTCATTGCAATAAAGTTCTTCTACTATATTCACGCATATGCTTCAAAGACCTACTTCTATACCTGCATATATACTTTATATCAATAATTCTCTCTCTCTCTCTCTCTCTCTCTCTCTCTCTCTCTCTCTCTCTCTCTCTATATATATATATATATATATATATATATATATATATATATATATTGCAATATTAGTGTAAGGGGATTTCTTTCTACATCTTATACATACTCATATACTTCAATTAGTGAAGGGATCTTCTATGTATTCTGCATATGCCTCATTTTAGTTAAAAGACCATCTTCTATGATTTCTGCATATGTTTCACTTCAATAAAAGAGCTTCTACTATATTTTATGCATATGGCTCATTTTAATAAAAAGAGGTTTTCTACATCCTGTGTCTGTCACTTCAGTAAGAGGTTTTCCCCTCTGTCAGTTATATACCCATATGTTCATTTCGGTACAAGGGGTTTTCTGTATATCAGTTATAATATATATATATATATATATATATATATATATATATATATATATACACACACACACACACACACACACACACACACACACACACACACACACACAAATGTTTCAATCAGTAAAAAGAGGGATTCCTATATATCAGTTATATATACACATATGTTTCAATTCAATAAAGGGCTTCTTCTTTGTATCTGCAAAGAGTTCATCTTCTATACCTGCATATGCTTTCAAATTCAATAAAGTTCATCTTCATATATCCTGCATATACATACTTCAACTCAGTAAAGATATTATATATATATATATTCTGCACATATATCTCATACTCAGTGAAGAGAGAATTTTCTATATATATATACTTCATACCAGTAAAAAGAGAGTTTTTTTTCCCTAAATCTTCTGTCTTCTAATGCTCTATTTTAATCAGTGTATGTTCACTTCAGTAAAAGGTTTTCCATATTCTATATATATACCAATATACTTCAGTAAAAGGAGTTTTCTATGTATATCATATATATACTCATATATTTCATATCAGTGAAAGGAGTTTTGCTAAATCTTCTATGTTTTCTGTATTTGCTCTTTTTTATAATATGTGAGTATTTCACCTCAGTAAAGAGAGACTTTTCTATATATATCATAGATATATACATACATATACTTCATTTCAGTACAAAGTGTTCTTCTATATATTATATACTTATACAGATGCTTCATCACAGTAAAATATTTTTCTATATCCTTTATATCTGCATATAGTCAAGAGCTGCATTTCAGTAAAGGGATTTATATACACATTGTGCACACAAGCTTCATATTCCGTAAAGAGGTTCTTATATATATATATATATATATATATATATATATATATAGAAAGAGAGAGAGAGAGAGAGAGAGAGAGAGAGAGAGAGAGAGAGAGAGAGAGAGGGAGAGAGAGAGTCTATTAAGAGTTGGGGAGCTGAAAAACTTATCGGGAGCTGGAGATTTCAGCCATTCGATCGTGATTGATCGCGATCGAATGGCTGAGATCTCTAGCCGCTTATCTTCAGATATGTTGAGGGGTGAAAGGGGTATAATCGAAACCCTAATCCCACTCTCTTATATTCTCACGCTCTCTCTCCCGCTCTCTATCTTCGTCCTGCTCTCTTTCTTACCTTACCTAATCAAAACCTAATCCCAATCTCTTATCTTCTCATGCTCTCTCTCCCGCTCTCTATCTTCGTCCCGCTCTCTTTAACCGGTGCCCAAGTCTAAACTTTACCTCTATCTCTCTTATCTACTCACCACCAAAGTGGATATCTCTCTCCCACTCTCTTTCTTCGTCACTTGTGTAAACCCAACTCGACGAAGAACCATCTCCAGCCGCTTATCTTCAGATCTGTTGAGGGGTTAAAGGGGTATAATCGAAAAACCCCAATCTCCCTTATCTTCTCACGGCCAAAGAAGATCTCTCTCAGTTGGTTCTCTCTTCGAACTGTTGCTCCTGCTCTGTCTCCGACTGTTCGTCGAAACCCAAATCGATGTTAGGGTTTCGATTTCTTCTCTCAGTGGGTTCTCTATCTCTCTCTGCGACGATAAACCTAAATCGATGTTAGGGTTTCGATTTCTACTCTCAGTGGGTTTTGCCTCTCTCAAATTTCGGAGGGAAGTGTTTGATTCTCATAAATGCTTTTATGATTTCTGTTAAATTTCTTGCATTTTCATTCGATTGTGTGTGTAGGCAATGATGAGATTCATTTTGATATAAGTTGGTTATTTATTTTTGGGGATTGAAATTATTGTTTTGAAGCGTATTTGGTTGTGTGCCATGATAATTATGCAAAGTTGAATAGAGTTTGGGGAATGAGCGGGAGAGAAGATGGGGAAGAAATGAAATAAAGGTTTTTGAATGCCCAATGCCCTCAACACTTACCTTACATTTATGTGATTTGAGTCTAGCTCAATTCATCTGATTTTTGGGCACGATGACACACAATGATTGATAGTATCAGTATATTTTTTGTAACTGACGTTGGATGCGTATGTGTTGGATACTCATTTAAGCCTTTTGGTGTTTGATTCTCTCCTTCGGTGTGTTAGTGTAGGCAGTGATGCAAAACACTTTATGATCTGAATAATTATTTCAAGCTTCTTGTATTTATTCTTGATTATATATCTATCATATCCTAGTTGGCACGACACCCCAATGCAGCCCTAGTTATGAATAGTGTGTTCTGAGCCTACTGGTTTTTTTTAGTCTATATATATTTATGAGTGAGTCTATCATAAGAAGAGGTCGATTGATCGTGAGTAAGAAAGAGAGGTAGGGGTTTTTGATTTTACCTCTTTTACCCCGAAACATTCTGAAGATAAGCGGGATCGAATATGAGTCGTTCGATCGCTATCAATCGCGAACGAATGGCTAAAAATCCCCGATCTGGATAAGGATTTCAGCTCCCAAGCTCTTAATAGACTTACTATATATATATAAGACAGTTGATGAAAAGCTCCAAACAACATAAACTGAACATGAAGTACAAAATGTGTAAGCTCCAAACAACAGAAACTATATTTTTTGTAACTGACGTTGGAAGCGTATGTGTTGGACACTCATTTAAGCCTTATGGTGTTTGATTCTCTCCTTTGGTGTGTTGGTGTAGGTAGTGATGCAAAACACTTTATGATCTGAATAATTATTTCAAGCTTGTTGTATTTATTCTTGATTATATATCTATCATATCCTAGTTGGCAAGGCATCCCAATGCAGCCCTAGTTATGAATAGTGTGTTCTGAGCCTACTGGTTTTTTTTAAACTTCATGTTCAGTGTCTGTTGTTCTGAGCTTACACATTTTGAACTAAACATGTTCAGTTTCTGTTGTTGTGAGCTTACACTATCTGAATTTCATGTTCAGTTTCTGTTCTGAGTTTACAAATTTTGAACTTCATGTTCGATTCCTGTTGTTCTGAGCTGAGCTTACACATTTTTGTGCTTCATGTTCATGTTTCTGTTGTTCTGAGCTTGCACATTTTGAACTAAACATGTTCAGTTTCTGTTATTCTGAGCTAACAAATTTAGAACTTCATGTTCAGTCTCTGTTGTTCTGAGCTGACCTTACACATTTTGATACTTCATGTTCAGTTTCTCTTGTTTGAATAGTTTGGTCTGGTTTCAATCATGTTTTTTTCTTGGGAGGTTAATGTGTTTTAGTGTGTTGGTCATGTATGGATTGTAATGGAAGTAATGGAAGTTGAAAGTTATAACTGGTATGTGGTCACAAATGTGTTTTTAACACATTGGTTTGTGACACTAATGTTGCTGCTGCTGCTGCTTCGAAACAGTTTATGATCTAAATAATTTGTGTTCTGAGCCTACTATAATTGCTGTATGATATTTTGTGTTCTGAGCCGACTATATTTTTTAAATATTTTGTTCTTTCTAGGCTAAATGAGCTATGTTTAATTTTGATTTCAGGTTGATTTCAGCATGAAGTGCTTCTTGGAGCTATTCACTACTCGACAGCAGTTGATATTTGGAGCAAAAAACTTGTATATTTAGTGATAAAAGTTGTATACTTTCAATTTTTGTAAAGTATGAAAATGTACTTGTGCGTTATTGAACATTGTATTACCTTGTAAAGTTTTTGTAAAGTTTCAGTTTTTGTAAAGTTTCAGATGTCAAGAACATTGTATTACCTTCCACTTCTATGATGATCAAAATTCATCCATATATTTAGTTCATTATTGTTTTGGTGTCATGCGATGGTATGATGTGTACTCAATGTGTAAGCTCAAAATGTGTCAGCTCAAATTGTGTAAGCTCAGAACAACAAAAACTGAACATGTAGTTGAAAATTTGTATGCACAGCTCAGAACAGCAGAAACTGAACATGAAGTTCAAAATGGGTAAGTTCAGAACAACAGAAACTGAGCATGAAGTATCAAAATTTTGTAAGGTTTGCTCAGAACAACAGAAACTAAACATGAAGTTCAAAATTTGTTAGCTCAGAACAACAGAACCTGAGCATGAAGTTTAAAATTGTGTAAGCTCAGCTCAGGACGACATAAACCGATCACGATGTTCAAATTGTGAAAGCTCCAAACAACAGAAACAGAGCATGAAGTATGAAAATGTGTAGGCTCAGCTCAAAACAGCAGAAACTGTACATGAAGTATCAAATTGTGTAAGCTTAGAACAAACAGAAACTGAACATGAAGTATCAAATTTTGTAAGCTCACATCAGAACAGCAGAAACTGAACATAAAGCATGAAATTGTGTAAGCTCAAGACAAACAGAAGCTGAACATGAAGTATCAAATTTTGTAAGCTCAGCTCAGAACTGCAGAAAGTGAACATGAAGTATCAAATTTTGTAAGCTCAGAACAAACAGAAACAGAGTATGAAGTCTCAAATTTTGTAAGCTCAGAACAAACAGAAACAGAGCATGAAGTCTCAAATTTTGTAAGCTCAGAACAAACAGAAACAGTGCATGAAGTGTCAAATTTTGTAAGCTCAGAATAAAAAGAAACAGAGCATGAAGTATCAAATTTTGTAAGCTCAGAACAAACAGAAACAGAGCATGAAGTATCAAATTTTGTAAGCTCAGAACAAACAGAAACAGAAATTGAACATGAAGCATCAAATTGTGTAAGCTCAAGACAAACAGAAACTGAAGATGAAGTATCAAATTTTGTAAGCTCAGCTCAGAACAGCAGAAACTGAATATGAAGTATCAAATTTTGTAAGCTCAGCTCAGAACAGCAGAAACTGAACATGAAGTACAAATTGTTTAAGCTCCAAACAACAGAAATTGTGCATGAAGTATGAAAATGTGTAGGCTCAGCTTAGAACCGCAGAAACTGAACATGAAGTATCATACTGTGTAAGCTTAGAACAAACAGAAACTGAACACAACCATCTCACCTCCAATATGTACAGCAATTGATGAAAACAATAATAACCTCGTAATGGAGATTATACAAAACGAATAAATACACAATTGTAACCACAAAAAATTGTGTAACTTTCAATTTCCACTATTTTCATTACAATCCATACATGACCAACACACTAAAGAATTCCATTTGTCGGAGAGTGTTCTCAAGGCTCTCGGGTTCTTCGCTAACGACCTTCTTGTTCTTTCTCTTCAATTCCTGAACAAAGTGATTCATCAAATAAAAAAGATGCAAGTATGTATGTGGTATGTACTACAGTGAATTGCAAGTAAACTTTTGATTTGGAGATATAATCACATACCATTCGGTTTTTCCTAGAGAGTGTATGATGAACATGGTAAAGCTGGTAATTTAAATTGATAGGACATTATCAAATTTAGGATAGTCAGGGCATCATCAAATAAAAAATTTCAGCAAAAAAAACTGTAGGCTCAGAACAAGTACAACAGCAAAGAAAACTGTAGACACATATGCAAAAATCATGCAGGCTCAGAATAACACCACCATAAACTAAACATGAGCATCAAAATGTATAAGCTCAGTACAAGCGCATTTGAATATGAAGTTGAAAATGGGTAAGCTCAGAACAACTTTTATTGAACAAAAGGGTGAACACCAAATAATGTCAGCTCCCCAACTCAAAACAAACAGAAACTGAACATGAAGTTGAACACCACCCAAAAAATGACTTGCACAGTAACTTGTTAGGAGGATGCAAAAAACCAAAATCATTGAACTTGTCTTGTATATGCATTTCATCAATGCTTACACACTCTGAATGGGATAAATCATGAATAAACAAAATCATGCATGAACATTTCATCACTGCCGCATAATAAATCAAATATAAGTGAGTCAAATGTGGAATTCATGTATTTGTCACTAGGGCTGCTTTATTAAGCCATGCCTACTAGCTTCCAAAAAAACATCATGCGTAAACTTTTTCATCATTGCCTACTAACTTGGAATTATAAGCTATAAACCAAATCATTTAACCAAATTTTCAGATATAAATTTCAGATCATGCAGCTCTTTTATGTACATCATCATTTTGCCTGCAAACAGTGAAGACATAACGATTAATTAACAAATGTGCTATAAGGTATTAAACAACAATAATAACAGATATGGGTCAGAAATTATTTTAAATCATGTATGACACTTACCTTGCAAAATCCTCAGAAATAAACTAATAAAGTTCATGCAATATTTGGAGCCTCTTCTGTTATGGGTTCCATTCTTGAAAAAGTAGTAGAAGCTTGTGACTCATTCATAATAGAACTACACGATTAATCAGCACAAAATAAAAATAAGGTTATATTATATATGACAAAAATTGAAATAAAGTTTGTATTTAAATACTAACCTTTCCTTTAAAGGACAAGTGCGACTGTCATGATTAACAAGCTTCTTGCATAAACGACACTTCCTTAGTGATTTCGCAGCCTTCTCCAATGCATTCTCCTTTCCCCCTTTAATTCGCTTTCCATTACCTTTGGTCTTTGCAATATTCGGTACATGAATATTGACTGTTTTAGGTAATGAAGTACTTGTTGCTTGTTGTAATTCTTGGGGCATATCTTGTTGCAATTCTGCAACAACACCAACTAGTAATGTTCTAACCTTATGGCGCATCTCCTTTGATGAGCAAGCAATCCTCATCAATTTGTGGATTTCATTTGACAACTCCACCATATCCAAATCTTGTGGACTACCGTAGCTACCAATGATTTCTTCACCAGCATCATCGTATACAATCTCGGTAGTTACCGAAGCGGTCCACCTTTTTAAAATAGAAGATTGAGGAAGGAAATCAACAAACTCATTCCTCAATACCACAAAGATGTGTCTACTAGGAATTCCCTCCACTTCAAATTTTCCATAAGTACAAGACCCAGCATTGTCCATTCCCTTATAGAACACATCTCTTGTTTTATCTGATTTTACTGTCTTTCCTATTCTACTCACAATATAGTGTCGCACACTACCATCGTCAACTTTCATTAAAGAGGCGTAATTCAAGCTTTCAACTAATTCAGCTTGAAATACATGAAATTTTTCTCTAGTGTAGAGCTCAGACATTTGTGTCTCAATTTCAAAATCTGTTTGCAGCTTTGGTTTTGTATGAAGAGTTGTGTAGTCTGCTGCTAACTAATTTTTTCTTTGTTTCCTTATCGCCCTTTCAAATCTCGTGATAAACTCATGTAAAGAATTTTTACTATTAACATACTTATCGACAAAAGCATTCATACTTTCTGATCTTTGAGTTGTGCAAATTCCAGCAGTAAAAATATGCTTAGCATAAGCTGGTATCCACTTCTCACGAAGCTCATAAATGTCAGAAAGCCAAGGATTACCTGTTATTGTAATATGTATCAAGTATTAATACTACTAAAAAATAGTCAAACACATATATAATTTATTGAAATAAGTAATACCTGCAATTTGCACATTAGCGTTCATTACGTCATTCCATCTCATCTCAAACTCTTCTGGCGTCTCTGATTCCCAAATGCAACTATGGAATGGAATGCTAAAATTACTACTAAGGCCCGGACCACCAAGCTTATCGGAAAGCTTTTTAAGAATGTGCCACATGCATAGCCTGTGGCTGGAACCAGGAAAACACATGCGGATTGCATTCTCCATTGCAGGATCTTGATCTGTAATGATAACTTTAGGTGGAGACCCACACATTGTTTCACCCCATTTTTCAAACAACCAAACAAACGACTCGGTGGTCTCTTTATTTATGAAAGCCGCACCAAAATTGACATATTGACCATGGTGATTAACTCCAGTAAATGGAGCAAAAACCAATTTGTATTCATTTGTGTCATATGTGGTATCAAAAATTAGCACTTCACCAAAATGTTTATAAGCCTTCCTGGCAAGAGCATCAATCCAAAATACATGGGTTAATTTGTTGTCTTCATCAACCTTGTAGTGAAAATAGAAAGAATGATTCATCTCTTTTTCCTCTTACAAGTGCTCCAGCAATATATCCACATCATAAGCTCTCATCCCATCCTTCTCTCTTTGCAACGAATTCCTAATGTCCTTTTCAGTACAACTAATATTACTGAAACCTTCATTTTCTATCTCCATGAAGGACATAAACTCTGAAGTTCTTATGTTAGCCTCTTTGAAAGAACTAAGTAAACTTTTTTGTGCTTCGAAAATAGTTCTATTACATCTTTAGAATTGTTACTTTCTAGGTGTAACACAAAGATGAGTGTGCTCTTCAACAAACCTTCGAATTGACCATCTTCCATCATCGTCCTTTTGAATTCGTATTTGAGCCAAACACTCTTCTTTTGTCACAGCCCTTCTCCTTCTCTTGATCACATTTGAAGAAGATGATTCTTCAATATTGACAACATTCACTCCAACTGTATCTATCGGCTTACCTTGCTTTAAGCATACAAATTGTTGTGAATATCTCTCTTTCGTAGAAGTGTCAACCATTGTTGCGAACTTGCGCACTGAAAAACCAGCTAATTTTACATATCTTTTATGAAATTCATATCATTCTTCTAATGTTGCAAATACTAAACCAACAAATGGTTTAGAAGCATCATCAACGTCTCTCCAACCGGTATGAACATCTTGGCTGAGTTACTCTTCAATTTCAAACTCCATCCTTCACAGGAGAATGAGACAATAAACATTAAAAAAAAGCTACAACTTTAAAAGTAACACAAAGGAAAAAGTCTAACAGACTACATCCTGAAGCTACAAGTAATAAAGTCTTCATACTGATGGGATATGAAACTTAGTGTTGAAAAAAATTAAGTATGTACACATTTTGGACAGTTAAATATTTTTCTTTTTTGGGAGAAACATCCCTAGTTAAATGGGAAACATCCCTCAGCTTCTTTCTCTAAAGTATTAGTACACGTATACAACACGCAAAGGATTTGACTTCCCAATTTTGATTTGATGCAATGGACAGACATAAAAAATGCCCCCCATTAATAAAACTATAACCAATGATTTAAGCAAATCTCAGAACAGACAGAAACTAGGCTGCATCTTACATGCATTATGTGTGCTTATATGCATGTGTCATGTCCGCATCTTAAAATTACAGATAATAGTACGATTATTATTTTTTATTCTAAAAAATTTCAACCATTCACAAATGCAACTTTACTGATCTTACAAGTTTCTGACATGGCTTAAATAAATTTCAAGAAATAAATGTATAGTTGTTAAAGAAATGAATGCATAATTTCAGGGTCAAAAATATAACAACAAACTAGAAGCAATTCTAAAGGAAATAAAATTTAAAATTGAGAGTAGAAATCGAAACCCTATTCGCGGTTTGGGTTTTTTGTCGGAGAGAGAACCAATTGAGAGAGCTCTTCTTTGGTCGTGAGAAGATAAGAGAGATAGGGGTTTTTCGATTATACCCCTTTAACCCCTCAACAGATCTGAAGATAAGCGGCTGGAGATGGTTTTTCGTCGATTTGGGTTTACACAAGTGACGAAGAAAGAGAGCGGGAGAGAGCTCTACCTTGGTGGTGAGCAGATAAGAGAGATAGAGGTAGGGTTTAGACTTGGGCACCGGTTAAAGAGAGCGGGACGAAGATAGAGAGCGGGAGAGAGAGCGTGAGAAGATAAGAGAGAAGATAAGAGATTGGGATTAGGGATTCGATTATACCCATTTTACCCCTCAACATATCTGAAGATAAGCGGCTGGAGATCTCAGACGTTCGATCGCGATTGATCGCGATCGAACGACTGAGATCTCCACAATCGCGATCGAATGGCTGAAATCTCCAGCTCCCGATAAGGTTTTCAGCTCCCCAGCTCTTAATAGACTTACTCTATATATGTATATACTCATATACAAACAATATGAATGAATGAAATTCTGTGAGTAAGTTAACACAGATATGAAGCGACTAAAATGAAAGATTTATTTTGTGTTGATCGTTGAATTGTGAGTCTCTAGAGGGTGTGTGGGACTTTAGATACTGGCAGTTGAGATTTTTTGGTGGTTTGGCTAGTTGTGGCTTTGTTGTTGATCAGTTGAGTTAAGTCCAGTAAGGTACACTAACTCTAGAAGATTTGTAATTAATTAATTAACATAAAAAGAGCAGAAGAAAGTGTGGAGATGTATTGATCCCACCACCAATAAAGCATACGTGGGCTGTCCATTTCACCAGAATAGTCATCTTCCTCGCAAGCAAGTCAAGGTATGGTGATATGATGAAATGAGTGCAAACGTGAGTTATGGACTCCAGGATGATCCAAGGAGTGAGATATTCTCCAGTATTTCGGGACGATGGACGTATGGGCCACAAAGTGATATGTGGAGTGGGATTGATCTCCAGTATTTTGAGGACGAGAGCGACGCTCATGGGATGTTTGTGCAATGAGGGTTCCAGGATGACCTGCGGAGTAAGGCAATCTCCATTTCCGGGACGATGGACGTAAGGGCCACAGAATGATTTGTGGAGTGGGATTGACCTCCAGTATTCCAAGGGCGAAAACCAATACTTGCAGAATGTCTAAATCTCATAGTAGTCATAGTAGTAGGATTAGTTGCATAGCGAGGGATCTAACCCTATAAAGTGGAGAACGATAAGGGCTTGCACCGGACCTATGTAGAGTGGGATGCATAGAATCCGACAAGTATGCATTAGAGAGTTAGCATATAGTATTGGTATTTTCTTGACTTGGTTTTATGCATGTTGTTTCTTATTTTCTACACTTGACACTTAGTCTAGTTTCACTTGATGTTTTCATGTTCTATTTATTTTTATTTCTTATTTTATTTATTCTTGCTGTTGATACACGCTGTTTATGATACTATGTTTCATATTTTATTTATGTTGTATTTATTTTTATGTCACTCACACTGTTATGGCTGACCCCTGTAATTTTGGGGGTTAGGGTTATCTCTAGCCTCATATTTTATAGGTAGGTACTTTTAGCTTGGGATTTGGATGCATGTGGTAGAATGATAATAGAGCTTATGTAAGTTGTAAAAGAATGTGTTGTAAAAGAAAGAAATTGTAATTGAAGGTGTTTAATTTTCGCTGTGCTTTATAAACAATTGATGTAATAAAAGGTTTTAAATTTTTCCTGTATTTGGTTGCTATGTATATGATTACTTTGAATTTGATTATGGAATTGTGTCACGTATTTATGAGATATTATATTGGAAATTCGGGGGGCACTACAAATACCTAGTACATATATATACCACATGCCTGAAACGGTAAATGTAATGCATGCCTAAATGGTATAAGTTCTGTGGGCCTAACTGAATTGTGCATAGGCCGTCCACAGGTTGAGCTTGTGCATACCCAGGCCTAGCCCATTTCAATTTAAGGGTGGTTTGGTTGGATGTAAAAAAAATCAAGAGAGGGAGGAACACTGTAGCGAAAGCAAATCCCTGGATTTGATTTCTTGAAATATGTTTGGTTGGATGTAGATTAACTGTAGCATGAATAGTTTTCCATGAAAGATTAGTTTTAGTAGGGTTGTAAGAATACTGTAGCGACCTTAATTTAAAATATTTTTTTATTTGAAATTAATCTCAATTAATTAGGATTTAAACTAATTAAGCTAAATTGATCTTCATTAAATTAAACAAAAAAAAAACAAAACCCAAATAACAACCACTTAATTTTAATTAAATTAAACAAAAAAAATGAAACTAAAAAAACCGAAAAAAAAAACGAAGCTATAAACCCGGGAAAAAAAAAACAAAGCAAAAAAACTTCAGTGCAGGAAAAAAAAACCAATGTGGGGACTTAGTCCCACATCGGCATTTTTTCACCCCCCCCCCCCCCCCCCCCAACCGATCCGCATATATGCAGCTCAAGTTTTGGAACCGCAAATTTCTTTTGGGTGCAAAAACCCTCTCCTTTAATCCAAAATTTGCATAGGCAATATATTTATGGAATATATTAGTATATATTTATTTGTTTGATTTGTTTTTTTTTAACTTCTTTTATATATTTTATTTATAAACAATAAGTATACTACTGTTAAATTTTTAACGAGATCTTTAATATGAGACCAATATTGAATTTAGTCCTAATTTGTTTTAAGTGTAGAAATTATTCATACGAATCAATAATTATACTAAAGAGAAATACGAATTCATAAATATTCATCGAAAATTACAAAACATAATACGAAACGAGCATCGGAAATTAAAAAAACATTATACTGAACGAAGAGCGAATAAAAATAATTTTAATAATTTGGATGATCATTATTTTCTTCGGAAAAATGGGTCGAACTACCGAACTCCCCCGAATAGAACTAGGGATCTGAATCACGTAAGAGACCCTGAAAAACTCCCCCGAATAATTGTATTACCTATTTCTTAGTAAGTGTGTTGTCTATTGCTTTGTATTATCTTTTTTTGCATTCAAAAAATTAGTTTTGTGCAAAAAAAAAATTACAATTTTTTTTTATGAAACCCCAAAATGGGATACCATTGGAGCACCCCAATTGAAACCCCAAATCAAAATGATATATTTTAAGGAACATGCCAGAATGGAATTCCAAAATGGGGATAGAGATGGGGTTCCATTAGCCTTGCTCTTAGTCCTGAGTTTATAGGCACAAGCTCTTGTCATTCCCAAATTGTACTATTGTCATTCCCAAATTGTACTAGTATATCTACCACAAAAAATCGTACCGACCTAGGCCCATGTCCACCCCTTTCGCCCCTTTTAACTAAAGTGGAGCAGTTGACCAGAGCCAAAAGAATAAACACATAACACGATGGAGAGAAAATTACACATATACATATGTAAAGATGAGGAGAGTTTATGAGAAGTAGAATTATAATGAAAGAGAAGTATTATTGCTTTTTCAATAGTTTTCATGTGTTTGTTTGGTTGGTGGTTGGCTGCTCTCATTTCCTTTTTAAAAGGGACTCCTGAACTAAATATATATATACGCTGGAGTGTCTCCATCTCTCTCCATCACTCTAGCTACTACCATCTGATAATACATACTCTTCTCCTTTTCTTTCCTTTGTTTGCTTGTATTAAACGAATAGGGAGAACTACCAGTTGTTGTTTGAATTGGACTGCAAAGTATGTCTTGCATGTGCTCTTCTTTGATGACTTGCCAACAAGTAGGAATATCGATTGTATCTAGTTATACCTCAAGTGGATACTAGATGTACGCAGTTCTACTTCAAAGCATTTACACATATTGTCATCAAGGTTATAGACAATCTAGGCTTCTAGCTATATATTAAGGAGTGTTGTGTGATCACTAGTAATTTTGGTTGGAAAAGGATCAGTGAAGGCGCTCTTTCCTCTCTGGTTAAGCAATCTTTTTAAGTTAAAAGAAAGTATGAAAAATCTTATGCAAATGAAGCATGAAGCATCTATCCGTTAATGTAGTACAACCAAGTTTTTGTTGTGAGTTGTATACAAATGCAACTATATAAAGACATGATTGACTGTGCATATACTAATTAGGTATGCAACTCTTACCAGTTCTCATGCAACACAGTCAACGCAAGTTTACCAGGATATATGGAGTATCTCCGTACTGTTGGTGTGCTAGCCGCGACCAATTCCAGTTGGTCGCCTTATGCTAGGGATCCATTACTGACCCAATGAAACTCATTTTTTTGAAGAAAATGTGGAGTATAGCCACCTGTTTCATTAATAAGTAGTTAATAAAACAAACCGCGAGAACTGAGAGCAATACAAGAAACTACTAGGCGGAAAGTAAACCGTCACTCCTCCATAGAACATAGGAGGGTGGGACAAATAATAAAAGTAAAACATACATGAGCATGAAATAAAACCAACATAATGTCCCTCCGATATCGCCGGAGGGTGGACAGCCCGATCATGACGTCCATGTCAGTCTAGATTAGGTCCAATCTCCACCACTTCGTCATCGAACTCCTCGAACTCAAAAGCCCTGGAGATTCTGCTTCTTGGCCCCGCCGCCGCAACTGTAGCCCAAAAATAAATAAGATGCACGATGTAAGTAAGATTACCAGAAATACTATTACAAGTCCCACGAAAGTAATAATTATTTCTGTCAAGCCATAAAACCCAGGTCGTTGCGGCAATAGCGATATACCACGCTTCCCTCATCTCACGTCTCTCCTTAGCGAACATGGGCCCTATCCAAAGGTCTTCATAGACCCGAGGATAGGTTGATGAACCTAGAGCCATTAAGACCTCACACAGAACAGCCTTACTCCTGTGGCACTCTAAGACAGATGGATCTTAGATTCCAAGTGACAATTGCAAAATCCACAGTTAGTAGCAATATGCGGTTGTCTTTTTACCAGGTTCTCTCTAGTCAAAATTGCGTCGTTGAGAACTAACCAAAGAAAAATTTTGACTTTCATCGGAGCTTTAACCTTCCATAAAATCGTAGATCATTTCGAACTGCAAGCTCTAAAGTGAACACGATTATAAAGGGAGCGAACAGTGAAGGCTCCATTTTTCTCTAGCCTCCAAGTTTTCTGGTCAGGTCCTAGAAAGCAAATGATACCAGATTGGGAGATGTACGCTAGAAGTTCTCCAAGTCTCCTTTGGGAAAGAGGGGCGAGACGATACCTGAACAAAGATTTCCAAGTTCCCCTTTTCCAAGTTTTAAAGACCGAAATGTTGGGGTGGGCAACAAGAACGAAAAGATCAGGGAATAAATCTCTTAAGGAGTGATCTCCACACCATTTGTCCCACCAGAACCTGATAATCCTACCATTGTCAATGGAGGATGAGATACAGCTGTGAAATGGTTCATAGACTTTGGCTACCCCTTTCCAAAACCAAGATACTTTGGGGCCCATCCAGAATCCAAAATTACGTGTCCCCCTACCTAGAAAGTGAGGTTGAATATACTCTTGCCATCCTTCCCCATTCAGGTAGAACACTTCCCACCACCATTTGCCGAGGAGGGTCATGTTCATGTCTCTCAGATCAATAATACCAACCCCACCATGCATCTTCTTCATGCAGGTTTTTTCTCACTTGATAAGATGGTACCCTCCTTTGTTTGCATCTGCTCCTTTCCAAAGGAATCTTTTCCGTATTCGGTCAATCCTTTGAATGACCTTTATTGGAAACTCAAAAAGAACAAGTAGTAGGTTTGTAGATTGGACAGCACTGAGTTGAGAAGGATCACTCCCCCCCCCCTTAATGATAGTGTTTTCTCTTTTTAACCTGCCAACCTGGCTTCAACTCGGTCAATAATCGGTACCCAGTCTGATTTCTTAAGTTTGCCAGGACGAAGAGGCAATCCTAGATATTTAATAGGGAAATTATCAAGTTTGCAGTTTAGGCAAGCTGCGTGAACCCGACCTTCTCCTCGTTCATAGCAATAGGAATGAGAGCGCTCTTGTGGAAGTTAACTCTCAGGCTCGACCAAGCTTCGACAGCTACTATTCTTAGCAACAGTCGAGAGCTAACCAGCTTGCCTACAATTGTCCAACATGCATTTAAGAACATCTGCGACAATCGTAAAGAGTAAGGGAGAGAGAGAGGATCCCCCTACCTCAAGCCTCTTCTATAGGAAAATGTCCTACCAGGCTTGCCGTTGACCAGTATGGCAACCCTACTGGTAGAGAGGCAATGCCAAATCCATCTGATCCATCTGACCCCAAAACCTTTGCCTCTAAGCGCTTCAAAGAGACCCTCCCATTCTACTAAATCATAGGCTTTCTCAAAGTCTAGTTTTAACAAAAAAAACTTCTTTCGTTCAAGATATGACAATGGTGGATAGTTTCTTCAGCCGTAGCCACGCAATCTTAAATACAACGTCCCTTAATGAAGTCCATCTACTCATTACTGATTAGACATTCCATTAGCTTGCTTAACCTATTGGCTAGGATCTTTGTAATAATCTTGACAGAGCAATTGAGGAGGTAGATAGAGGTCGCCAACCCCGCGAGGTTCTTCCATTTTAGGGATAAGGACCACCTCCGAGTAGTTAATTCTACCCAATTTAAGATTGTGGTCGTAGAACTCGTTGATGACCGCCATGAGATCATCTTTAATTTCCTCCGAGAAGGTTTGATAAAATAATATAGGGAAACCATTAGGCCCCGAAGATTTGTCATTGCCCAACTTGTAGAACCCCGTATTTTCAAATATTATTTTAAATATTTGAAAATGAATTAAAATGATTTTCTGGAGATTTAATAAATATTTTCTAAAGAGTTATCTTTTGCACGTGCAAAACACGTGCAAATATTTTCTTGAGAGGTTCAAAAGTCAAGTTTTCTTTATGAAAAATCATTATTTAATATTTGGAAATTATTTATTATTTTCCCAGATTTTTTTGAAATTAATTGGATCTATTCGCAATTTTTGAGAAAAGAATGACCTTTTTGCAAATTTGTCGTTTTCAGGGGTTAAAATGCAAAATGTATTTTCTGGACGTTTTGAACTGTACCAATTGAGATTAATGAGTATATTTTACTTTTAAATCCTAATTTAAATGATTTTTATTGAGTTTCCAAGAATAGAGTTATATATGTAAGTTTATATTTTGGGAGGACTATTTTGCAAAATGCATTTCCAAAACCCTAAATCTTGATTTCTGGCCTATATAAAAAGGGTTTGCAGCCGTCATTCGCTGCACAACTCAAATTTTATTATATCTTTTATTTTCTTGGTGATTGAAGAGGAGGATTTTGGATCTCACAAAAGGGAGACTTTCTTGTCGGATTTCTTCATTCTAAGGTGAGTGATATGAACTTTATTTTGTTGATTGATTTATGTGAATGATTGTGTGTTGTTTTGTTTCGACATCTTTGTTTATTTAGTGTACCTTGTATGTGAACGATGCAATAGTTGTTATTTGTATTATGTATGTGAAATCTATGAACGTTTAGTAGATCTTGATAAATGAATTCTTTATTGCTTGAAAGTATGTTAAGATTTGAGTATGATTATGACAATAAGGGATTGGATGGATGAACATCTGGGTCTCGCGATTACACATCAGATTTTGGTTTTGAGTTGTGAAAGAAATTCAGTATTGAGAAATCCTAATGGAAGAATTAGGAGTTTAGAACATAAGAATTGAGTTTTGAGATATTGGTTGATTTGAGGAAACGTATCCATAATGAGGATTATTTGAGATTATCATTTTATTCGAATACAAATTATTTTAGTAAACCATGATTGCTTTGGAAAACCCTAATTTTGATTATCATGAACAACCAAAACCTTGCAGACTGAAGGCCGACAGTCGACTGATAGAATTTTCAGTCGACTGGTACACCCAGCTGCTGTATCTTTAGTTTTCTTGAAAATCCGCTCTGAACAGTCGACTTAGACCCTTTTCAGTCGACTGGTACACTTAGAATTTATTTTTCAAAGTTATCATAGATTTTTCTCTGGTAAGTCGACTTATGACTTTTTAAGTCGACTTATATTCTCTTTTAAGTCGACTTATGACACTTAGAATATTTTCTTAAAGATTTCTGGAATTTCTCTCTGGTAAGTCGACTTATGTTTTTGGTAAGTCGACTTATGACTTTTATAAGTCAACTTATGTTTTTGGTAAGTCATCTTATGATTTTTATAAGTCAACTTATAATACTTAACTTATTTTCTTAAAATTACTGAATTTCCCTCTGGACAGTCGACTGGTGACCTTTTGCAGTCGACTGGTACTGATACTTTTCTAAGGTATTTTGATGTTCTTTAAACGACTATTTCTTTAAATGTTTTGGATCTATAACCTACCCTTATAAATATTATTCTCCTATAGAACATATGTTTTCAATATATTTTATTGATTTGGATTATGGAATTTATTAAAGACCTAGGTTTGTCGAGTGAAGAGATTTCTCCTTTGACCGTTTAACGATGGATTAGTGAATTACGGACATATTGAGAGTCACTGATCTTTGGGGTTGGGTATAATCTGCGGTATTGAGAGTCACTGATAGTGACTGATAACCGGGTATCCGATCTACGGTGTTGAAAGTGATTAATAGTCGGGTATATTCTGCGGTGTTGAGAGTCATTGATCTCTGGGGTTGGGTATACTCTGCGGTGTTGAGAATCACTGATAGTGATTGATATATGCAGTGTTGAGAGTGACTAATAACCGGGTATCCAATTTGTGGTATTAAGATTGATTGATAGATGGGTATATTCTGCGGTGTTGAGAGTCATTGATCTCTGGAGTTGGGTATACTCTGCGATGTTGAGAATCACTGATAGTGATTGATAACCGGGTATCCAATCTACAGTGTTAAGAGTCACTGATAACCGGGTATTCGATTTGTGGTATTGAGATTGATTGATACATGGGTATATTCTGTGGTGTTGAGAGTCATTGATCTCTTGGGTTGGGTATACTCTGCGGTGTTGAGAATCACTGATAGTGATTGATAACCGGGTATCCAATCTGCAGTGTTGAGAGTGACTGATAACCGGGTATCCAATTTGTGGTATTGAGATTGATTGATAGATGGGTATATTCTGTGGTGTTGAGAGTCATTGATCTCCGGGATTGGGTATATTCTGCGGTGTTGAGAGTCATTGATCTCCGGGGTTGGGTATATTCTGCGGTGTTGAGAATCACTTATAGTAATTGATAACCGGGTATCCGATCTGCGGTGTTGAGAGTGACTGATAACCGGGTATCCGATCTGTGGTATTGAGAGTGATTGATAGTTGGGTATACTCTGCGGTGTTGAGAGTCATTGATCTCCGGGGTTGGGTATACTCTGTGGTGTTGAGAATCACTTATAGTGATTGATAACCGGGTATCCGATCTGCGGTGTTGAGAGTGACTGATAACTGGGTATCCGATCTGTGGTATTGAGAGTGATTGTTAGTCGGGTATATTCTGCGGTATTGAGAGTCATTGATCTCCGGGGTTGGGTATATTCTGCGGTGTTGAGAATCACTGATAGTGATTGATAACCGGGTATCCGATCTGCGGTGCTGAGAGTGATTGATAGCCGGGTATCCGAACTGCGGTGTTGAATAGTATGATCTATAACTACTTGTACCTTTTCTTCTATTGAACCCTATTACATGGAGACGTTAAGGGCTTGCACCGAACCTATGTACTATGGAATGCATAGACTTCGACAAGTATGCATTAGAGAGTCAGCATGTAGAATTATGTTTTCTTGACTTGATTTTATGCATGTGTTTTCCTGTTATCTGCTTCTGCCACTTAGTTAAGCTACACTTGATGTTTTCATGTTTTCATGTTTTCCTGTCGTTTCTTACTTCACAATACATGTTTAGTATATGTTATTCTCGTTCAGTACATGTTGTTTATGAATCCATGTTTAATGTTCATTTATGATTGTTTGTTTATATCTCTCACACCATTTATGGCTGACCCCTTTAGTTTTGGGGGTTAGGGATCATCTCTAGCCTCATGTGTTACAGGTTGTTGCTTAGAGTTTGGAGGTTTGGATGCTTGAGATAGTTTTGAGATAAACTGATGTAATAGAGTCTTGTGTAAAACAATTGTAAAAAGAAATGTTGTAAAAAGAATGTTTTAATTCAAGGTGTTTGTATTTTCGCTGCATTTGTAATAAAAGTTTGGAATAAAATTATTTGTGTTTTTGGGTTATGTGTACTGTTACATTGAAGTAGATGCTGGAATTGTGCCACGTATTTTCTAAGATATTATATTAGAAATTCGGGGCGCTACAGAATTGGTATCAAAGCATGCTTCAATAGTAATAATAGACATAGTATGACAACCAACCTAGGTGTGGACACTAGAGAGTGAGTACCTAGGTGTGGACATTAGAGTGTGAGTATCACATAGAGTTAGAACATGATGTTTGGTTTGGGGTATGGTTGAGGTTTTGCCATAGGGTATGGATGTGAATGTGAATTGTGTTGTGGTGGCTTTCCTTGGTCATGTCCTTTCTAAGGAGGGAGTGACCACTGTCCTTAGAAGGATGAAGCAGGTGTGGAAGGTTAGAGTTGGATGCAGGAGTTCAGTAGTTGTTGCAGCGTGACTTCCGATGGCAAGTTTTCAGAGTTGCGCAGCGAAAGGTTGATTTTCTGAATTCTTTGCATGATTGTGTTTCTCCTGTATGATGTATTTCTTTTGTTGAAATGCATTCCCTTGTGTGATTGTATTTCTTTAAATTATGTTTCTATCCATGAGTTTTCATTCCTTATTGGTGTGTTTATTTGGACCTCATTAGCAGTAGTTCTGAGGACAGAACTCTTCTAAGGAGGGAGTGATGTAGAACCCCGTATTTTCAAATATTATTTTAAATATTTGAAAATGAATTAAAATGATTTTCTGGAGATTTAATAAATATTTTCTAAAGAGTTATCTTTTGCACGTGCAAAACACGTGCAAATATTTTCTTGAGAGGTTCAAAATTCAAGTTTTCTTCATGAAAAATCATTATTTAATATTTGGAAATTATTTATTATTTTCCCAGATTTTTTGAAATTAATTGGATCTATTCGCAATTTTTGAGAAAAGAAGGACCTTTTTGCAAATTTGTCGTTTTCAAGGGTTAAAATGCAAAATGTATTTTCTGGATGTTTTGAACTGTACCAATTGAGATTAATGAGTATATTTTACTTTTAAATCCTAATTTAAATGATTTTTATTGAGTTTCCAAGAATAGAGTTATATATGTAAGTTTATATTTTGGGAGGACTATTTTGCAAAATGCATTTCCAAAACCCTAAATCTTGATTTACGGCCTATATAAAAAGGATTTGCAGCCGTCATTCGCTGCACAACTCAAATTTTATTATATCTTTTATTTTCTTGGTGATTGAAGAGGAGGATTTTGGATCTCACAAAAGGGAGACTTTCTTGTCGGATTTCTTCATTCTAAGGTGAGTGATATGAACTTTGTTTTGTTGATTGATTTATGTGAATGATTGTGTGTTGTTTTGTTTCGACATCTTTGTTTATTTAGTGTACCTTGTATGTGAACGATGCAATAGTTGTTATTTGTATTATGTATGTGAAATCTATGAACGTTTAGTAGATCTTGATTAATGAATTCTTTATTGCTTGAAAGCATGTTAAGATTTGAGTATGATTATGACAATAAGGGATTGGATGGATGAACATCTGGGTCTCGCGATTACACATCAGATTTTGGTTTTGAGTTGTGAAAGAAATTCAGTATTGAGAAATCCTAATGGAAGAATTAGGAGTTTAGAACATAAGAATTGAGTTTTGAGATATTGGTTGATTTGAGGAAACGTATCCATAATGAGGATTATTTGAGATTATCGTTTTATTTGAATACAAATTATTTTAGTAAACCATGATTGCTTTGGAAAACCCTAATTTTGATTATCATGAACAACCAAAACCTTGCAGACTGAAGGCCGACAGTCGACTGGTAGAATTTTCAGTCGACTGGTACGACCCAGCTGCTGTATCTTTAGTTTTCTTGAAAATCCGCTCTGGACAGTCGACTTAGACCCTTTTCAGTCGACTGGTACACTTAGAATTTATTTTTCAAAGTTATCGTAGATTTTTCTCTGGTAAGTCGACTTATGACTTTTTAAGTCGACTTATATTCTCTTTTAAGTCGACTTATGACTTTACAAGTCGACTTATGACACTTAGAATATTTTCTTAAAGATTTCTGGAATTTCTCTCTGGTAAGTCGACTTATGTTTTTGGTAAGTCGACTTATGACTTTTATAAGTCAACTTATGTTTTTGGTAAGTCGACTTATGATTTTTATAAGTCAACTTATAATACTTAACTTATTTTCTTAAAATTACTGAATTTCCCTCTGGACAGTCGACTGGTGACCTTTTGCAGTCGACTGGTACTGATACTTTTCTAAGGTGTTTTGATGTTCTTTAAACGACTATTTCTTTAAATGTTTTGGATCTATAACCTACCCTTATAAATATTATTCTTCTATAGAACATATGTTTTCAATATATTTTATTGATTTGGATTATGGAATTTATTAAAGACTTGGGTTTGTCGAGTGGAGAGATTTCTCCTTTGACCGTTTAAGGATGGATTAGTGAATTATGGACATATTGAGAGTCACTGATCTCTGGGGTCGGGTATAATCTGCGTTATTGAGAGTCACTGATAGTGACTGATAACCGGGTATCCGATCTGCGGTGTTGAGAGTGATTAATAGTCGGGTATATTCTGCGGTGTTGAGAGTCATTGATCTCTAGGGTTGGGTATACTCTGCGGTGTTGAGAATCACTGATAGTGATTGATAACCGGGTATCCAATATGCAGTGTTGAGAGTGACTGATAACCGGGTATCCGATTTGTGGTATTAAGATTGATTGATAGATGGGTATATTCTGCGGTGTTGAGAGTCATTGATCTCTGGGGTTGGGTATACTCTGCGGTGTTGAGAATCACTGATAGTGATTGATAACCGGGTATCCAATCTGCAGTGTTGAGAGTGACTGATAACCGGGTATCCAATTTGTGGTATTGAGATTGATTGATAGATGGGTATATTCTGCGGTGTTGAGAGTCATTAATCTCTGGGGTTGGGTATACTCTGCGGTGTTGAGAATCACTGATAGTGATTGATAACCGGGTATCCAATCTGCAGTGTTGAGAGTGACTGATAACCGGGTATCCGATTTGTGGTATTGAGATTGATTGATAGATGGGTATATTCTGTGGTGTTGAGAGTCATTGATCTCCGGGGTTGGGTATATTCTGCGGTGTTGAGAATCACTTATAGTGATTGATAACCAGGTATCCGATCTGCGGTGTTGAGAGTGACGGATAACCGGGTATCCGATCTGTGGTATTGAGAGTGATTGATAGTTGGGTATACTCTGCGGTGTTGAGAGTCATTGATCTCCGGGGTTGGGTATACTCTGCGGTGTTGAGAATCACTTATAGTGATTGATAACCGGGTATCCGATCTGCGGTGTTGAGAGTGACTGATAACCGGGTATCCGATCTGTGGTATTGAGAGTGATTGTTAGTCGGGTATATTCTGCGGTATTGAGAGTCATTGATCTCCGAGGTTGGGTATATTCTGCGGTGTTGAGAATCACTGATAGTGATTGATAACCGGGTATCCGATCTGCGGTGCTGAGAGTGATTGATAGCCGGGTATCCAAACTGCGGTGCTGAGAGTGATTGATAGCCGGGTATCCAAACTGCGGTGTTGAATAGTTTGATCTATAACTACTTGTACCTTTTCTTCTATTGAACCCTATTACATGGAGACGTTAAGGGCTTACACCGAACCTATGTACTATGAAATGCATAGACTTCGACAAGTATGCATTAGAGAGTCAGCATGTAGAATTATGTTTTCTTGACTTGGTTTTATGCATGTGTTTTCCTGTTTTCTGCTTCTGCCACTTAGTTAAGCTACACTTGATGTTTTCATGTTTTCATGTTTTCCTGTCGTTTCTTACTTCACAATACATGTTTAGTATATGTTATTCTCGTTCAGTACATGTTGTTTATAAATCCTTGCTTAATGTTCATTTATGATTGTTTGTTTATATCTCTCACACTATTTATGGCTGAACCCTTTAGTTTTGGGGGTTAGGGATCATCTCTAGCCTCATGTGTTGCAGGTTGTTGCTTATTGTTTGGAGGTTTGGATGCTTGAGATAGTTTTGAGATAAACTGATGTAATAGAGTCTTGTGTAAAACAATTGTAAAAAGAAGTGTTGTAAAAAGAATGTTTTAATTCAAGGTGTTTGTATTTCCGCTGCATTTGAAAAAGATTGTTGTAATAAAAGTTTGGAATAAAATTATTTGTGTTTTTGGTCTATGTGTACTGTTACATTGAAGTTGATGCTGGGATTGTGCCACGTATTTTCTAAGATATTATATTAGAAATTCGGGGCGCTACACAACTGGCGGACCACCCCTTTAACCTCTTCCGACGTGAATGGTAATTCTAGGGACTAAAAGGACTACACCAAGCTTTTAGATCTGTCATGCCAAAAACCATTATTCATAGGAACTCTGAAATCAGATTTGCATCCAAATATGTTATTAAGTGAGATTGGAAGGCAAGGTGGATATCATCTTCCTCTTGGATAGTCCTTGCCTCCGTCTGCACCGAGAGGATGATGTTAGATCTTCGGTGTGAGCTGGCTACCCGATGAAAAAATGCCATATTCGCGTCACCCTTTTTAAGCCACATGATTCTGGATCTTTGATGCCATTTAATTTCTTCCAATTTGTACAACTGAGAAATGTTATCCCGGAGTGATAATAGACGATTGCGTTCAGTTTGGGAGAGGTCCCTCTACTCCTCAATTCTCTCAAGACCATCAATCTCCTCCAGGATGGAATCTTTAGCTCTCCAAATAGTCACAAATCGTGTACAATTCCATTTCCGCAGCTTAGCCCACAACCTATGGATCTTTTCACACTAGATAGCAGCCGCTTCGTTGCCTCTAGTAGGTAAAGCCCAATTTTCCATAACTAGGTGATGGAAACCCTAAATTTCTACCCAAGCTTTCTCAAATCGGAATTTCATCGGCCTGATAGCATGACGAACACCTGAGTCGAGTAAAATGGGAACGTGGTCTAAAGTGGTCTTTGGCAGGGATTTGGTGTTAACCATAGGGAGTTTAGCCTCCCAATCCAAAGAGACTAGCATTATATCCAGTTTAGCCAAAATAGGAGATGCTTGCATATTAGACCAAGTAAACCTACGATCTGGGGTTGGGATGTCGATAAGCTCAAGGTCAGCAATAACTTGGTTAAACTCTGCTCTAGCGGAGTCGCTAGCCCCTCCTCCCTGATGTTCGAACGCAAACCTGGTAATGTTAAAGTCACCCCCTAAGAGCCAAGGGTGTGGCCAACTCAACTGGATCACCCGCAATTCATTCCATAACAAGGGTCTAGAAGCGGCAAGATTTGGGCCATACACAATTGAAATAACCTGGATCCAGTTATCATTACAATGTTGAAGAAGAATATAAAGCGAGAATTCCCCTTTAAATTCATCAAGATAGGAAAAACCATTAGGGTTAACACCAATCGCGATACCCCCTGATGCCCCAATA
Organism: Hemerocallis citrina; assembly: GCA_017893485.1. Lineage (NCBI taxonomy): Eukaryota > Viridiplantae > Streptophyta > Magnoliopsida > Asparagales > Asphodelaceae > Hemerocallis > Hemerocallis citrina. The sequence goes on from CM030366.1 coordinate 116,746,586, forward strand.
GAGGGAACGATTCTCCATTCAGAGATCTTGTTCCCCCTGACTCTTCTAAGACACGCAACGTGTGACCCACAATGTCAGTGTTTAAGGAATTAATGATGTACTTAACCATCTCATGCTTACCCCGTCTCCCTGAACCCCTAACATTCCAAAGAAGGATCTTCATTAACAACAATTTGTTTACATAGGGCCAACACATGATTATGTATAAACTGGTATACCATTTGTTTATCCTGTACACTAGCAAAATCAAGCGAAAATTTTGTTGATGTTTTAGGCATAGATTTATATACTCCCATATAATTGTATAATTAATTTGGATAGGGACACGGGTTATATTCGTGTCTATCGTCATGAATGTCAGATCATTGGGTACTGGGCCGAATAGCGGGTTTACCCGCTATTAGGTGGCTTTCCTAATCAGCCGATATTGTGCTATATATGTCACCTCGAAGCAGTATGCTAGGTATCTCAAAAATCTAGGATATTATGTTTTAAGCAAACTAATAGTCGGTATCCTTTGTTCTTGAAGTAAACCATAATTTTGTATTCTAGATCTAACAATCTTAAAACATAATAGTTATTCTTAATACCTATTATTAGAAGAAGTGAGAATAGGTGAGAAAAAGAAAGTAGATTTGTTGTCGTTATTATTGCCATCATCATCATCTTCTTCTCAATCTCTTTCTTCTCTGATTGCCATTGAAAGTCGTCGTTGGCCACCACCACCATTGTCGCAGTCGTCATCGCCGGTTCCGCCCACCTTCGCCCTCACCCCGAAAGCTAGCCAGAATGGCCCTCTGCCTGCCACAGTCATCACTGAAATTGTTGTCGATGTTGTTGGTTCTCGGGTTGTCACCGAGAAATGGGTACAAATCCAAACATGGTCTAACACGATCCTGATTCCAACCTAATCTGATACATGTTAGGTCAAAAATCGTTGAATTGTATATTTACCCAACAACTCGAACTTTTTTGGAGAATTCAACAAAATAAATGAAATTTGCAACAAGTATAAAAATAATAGAAAGAAGAACAAAAGAATATATTTCGGAACCAATATTCAATTAGATAGTACAGGAATTACAAAACATATGTCTCTTAGTCTCTCTCTTTTCTCTCTGATTACATTAAGCTCTCAATTAGATAGCTAGTTTCTATTTTTCTATTTAGAATATTTAGATACAGTCTTTTCTCCTGTGTTTATAGAGTAGTAGTCTTGAGATATTTGTTAGGGTTAGTAGTCTTTGATTTAGTGGTCAAGTAAACTTAGCCCCAAGTCAAATAGGTTCTCCCTTATCATGTTAGCCCCAAGTCCAAGTAATATCATACGACTCCTATCGTATGACTTTTTGTTCAAGGTATATCGAACGTGAATGATCAAGACTACAAGCTACGGTTTTTCTAGTTCTCTATAAAATAAAGTAATGATCTCCATTAAGAGAAGAGTACTTCATCTAAGAGTTTACCATTACAAACAACAGAATATCTTCTAGTGAGGCTTGAGAGATAGTTAGGTTCTTGGTGACAGTATTGTAACTATTGTATCTTCTCTAGTTGAATAATATCTCGGTTATTTCTCCCACGGATTAGGTTCGCTAAACCGGGATAAATCTTGTGTGCTTTTGTACTCAGTTGTCGCCTCTCGATTTAACTCTCCGTTGTGCCGAAATTTCCTAGCAATTGGTATCAAATCAGCGGTTGTTCCTAATAGCTGGTATCAGAGTAAAAGTTGCTCGAGTTCCTCGGTGAAGATGACAGATCATGGTGTTCCAAAGATCAAGCAGTTCAATTGTAAGATCAACTTTAATCTCTGTAAGGTGGACTTGTACGATGCGTTTGTTCAAAAGGGCTTGCATCTTGCCGTAGAAGGAGATAAAGAGAAGTCGGGTGTCGTGATAAAGCTAGCTACCATGGCTAAGGAGAAGTAGGATGTTTATTTAAAAGCTTTGAGTTTAATCCGACTGCCATTGGGGGACGAAGTCAGTGCAACTTTCTTGGGGAGACATGCGCGACAAGTCTGTGCGTGAGACTTAAATTGACTATTCGGGATCGTCGTTACTAGATCAGATGTACTAGACAAGAAAATTATTTTGTTTCTCAGTTAAGGAAGGTACTGCTCTTCATGATCATATAGTGGAATTCAATAGGGTATTTTCCAAACTGGAGGCGATAAATGCAAATGATCTCAACGAAGATGATAAAGTTTTCAACTTGATATATTCACTGCTAGATCATACGATCATTTGATAACCACCATGTTACACTAAAAATCTATTTCAATTGAAAGGGGTAGTGCATGTAAGGGTGGGGTCCATTGCTACAATTGCAGAGGGATTGGACATTTTACATAAGGGATTGTCACAAGTTATTGATCATAAGGGTGCCAACATTGTTAGTGTCGCTGAATCAAGTGATAATTTAAACTGTCTTCTTGTTTCAAGTTTTAAATATGTGGATTCTGTTTGGTTTCTTGATTCGATTAGTTCTTCATATATTTTCTTCGAGAGGGGAATATTTTCTACAAGTCTACAACAAGTCGTTCTGTGAGGACGAGGATTGGTGAGAATTGTGATATAGTAGGTGAGGGGAAAGTTGAGTTGGAGATGCTAGATGGAAAGAGGTTCACATAGAGAATGCCATGCATGTTTCTTTGTTAAAGCATAACCTAATATCCTTAGGAACTCTAAAAGCACGGAACTGTAGGTACACAGCTTGATGTGGAGCTCTATCAGTTTGGAAGGGTAGTTGTAAGGTGATGAGGGGAATGAGGGGTATTTAGCACAACCTCTACAAGTCGTATGTGAACGAGAAGACTCGGCCGACTGTTTTAAAGTCTATCGTTCCTAAAGCATCTAGGTCGCCACCATTAGAATCATTGAACCGAGATTATGACGTTCGAATATCGTCGAGAATTGGATGACACCTCGAGGTAGGCGGAGTTCGTGCAGAGGATGGCACCTCCCTGTTAACGTCTATTGGGGTATGGCCTTGAAGGGGCATACGATTGGAAAAATAACACGTGGAGGTAAATTCGACTAGTAGAAGATGCCATTAAATCACGTTTTTTAGAAGAGAAGAAAAGGAAGAGTCTAGAAGCAATTAATCACACATGTGTGGAAGTAAGTGTATGCGATCCAAGGTGGAGATTGTTGGGTTTATATCTTGCATACTAGGTTCGAGGTGAGGAGAAAAGGGCGAAGCTAAAAAGATGGAGGCAAAAAGGTTGATGTTTCTAGGCTGTTGAGAAGGTGTCAGTCAAATGCAACCATCACTTTACTGCTCTGTTGGTCTGGACTTCCAGTGCAGTCGGCTGCTCTTTTGACCGCAAGTGGCGACTGCTCTTTTGAGAAGTCAACCGCAAGTAGGCGGTTGCTCTTTTGAGCAACCGATCGTAAGTAGGCGACAACAATTATTGGGCATGTTCCATGGGGAATTGTTTGAGCCCAAGTATGCTCTCCAAGTAATATCGTACGACTCTTATAGTATGGCTTTCTCTTCAGGGTATATCGGATGGTGAAAGATCAAGATTACAACATTGGGTTTTTCTAGATCTCTATAAACTAATGTAATGGCTTCCATTCAAAGGAGAGTACTTCATATGAGATGTTTGAGAGATAGTTAGGTTCTTGGTGAGAGTATTGTAACTCTTGTATCTTCTATAGTTGAATAATATCTCAGTTATTTCTCTAGTGGATTAGGTTCGTCGAACCAGGAAAAATCTTGTGTGTTTTTGTACTTGTGTGGTCTATGTCACTTGGTTGTTCATTGTGATCGGTTTTCGCCTTTCACTTTTAACCCTCCGTTGCACCGAAATTTCTAACAATTGGTATCAGAGCATTGGTTGTTCCCAACAACCCTAACCCAAAATACATATGAAAGGATGAATATCCACTGTGTGAGGGAGGTAAGGAAGGTAGTGAGTGTGAGTGGGGGTGGGTTTTGTTGTTTGGAGGAGTGGTGTGGTAGGGGTGTGTTGGTGTATGCCCTAGAGGCCAGTTGTATATTGACATTACTAGTTTACATTGTATCATGACATTTATTTTATATTTAGACATTTCATTTATTGTGTTATTTATTGTGAACTAAATGAACATAATGAATTCCTTAGAATAGTAGTTCAATGTTATGTGATAACAAGTGCATGACTTGTGAGATCCTATTGGCTGAAATCAGAATAATGTTCTTAAATGTCCCTAGTAAAATATTATTGTGAATTAGGACAATGATAATACAAATTCTCACAGATCACGGATATGAGACATCAAGTCTTCACATTGGTACATATTAGAGTAATAATGTACTGAACTGACCCACCATGAGAACGCTGCATGGATCGTTACGTGTCATAAGCAGTTCTCACAGTGACCATGGTGTACGTAGTCCTTTGACTTGAAGTCACTACAGTTCCCTACATGAGAAGTTATATGTTCTAATGCCGTCAAACGTTTCTAGTAATAAGGTGATTATAAAGTCGACTATTGGATATACTACAAATCATGCGGAGGGATGTGAGTGACTTAGATAGGATTAGCCCCTCTTACATAACAGGAACAATATCTACAGGCTCCTTAATTGAATGAGACTGCAAAATGCATGGTTGTGCTCAAATGAGTCAATATGAGATATTGATCTCATTTGTTTTAGTAAGTCTACTCAGACATCAAGAAACCAAAGATTGAACTATATACGAGTGACATGCTCTATGCCGTGTGGTTAATTAAGATATCTGGACAAAGGGTGTAACGCCCTGAATCCCAAATACATTGAATTCGAGATGTTCTACAGGATCTTTTCGCTTCCTTTAGTACAATTTTGCAAGGAAATTTAAACTTTTCACTTTACATCAGAGTTTACATGAATACATTACAATTTACACTGCACAGCGGAACTAAATTTTACAACAATGAAACAAATATACAACAACATTGGGTAATCTTTAAGCATTTGTTCCTCTTTAATCTTTATCAAGCCATTTACCTGCATATAAGACTGTGGGTACGTCACGGCCATCCTCTCTATGCCGGAAATAGTATAACTTAATTTTCCATATTTAGCAAACACAAACTTGTCACATTTCAAACTAAAGGGACTACCCTATTGATTTCGTGTTGTGATTGTGCACTTAGTCCTTAATGCATTTATTTATATTACATGACCCTAATGCACACTTGTTCGGATTCTATGCATCCCATACTACATAGGTCCGAGGGCAAGCCCTTAATCGTTCTTCATCTTTATAAGGTTCAATCCCTCGCCATGACTTAATCTACTACTGTAACTACGGTAGGTATCCTAGATATTCTATGATCTACGAGCCCATGTCCAGGCAGCCTGGAGGGGAATCCCATGCACTGACACGACGCATCGAGCAGGCAACCTATGGACAATTCAGCCTCCGCCATGGAACAATGGCACCACCCATAGCCACTCGAACATCCCACAAGCGTCGCCACCGGGATGATAATTCTGGAGTAGTGCCCATGCCATGTCTTGACGCATCAAGCAGGCAGCCTGTGGATCACTTTTACACCGCTAATCCGATGGCCCTCATACTCGTGTTTTTCTCCTACTTTCATCACGTCTCCACTATGTACTAATCCTTAGTTTTTATCAAAATCATGAACAAAAATCAAATCTCTAGAGTTAGCCTCTCCACTAAACCAGACTTTCATTCATTCAAACATGACCAACCTTGGTCTTTCATTTCAAATTTTCATTTCATTTATTTCCAAATGCCGGGGGAGACTTAGCTACTCTTTTTGTTTCAATTTTCAATTCATAATTTCCAAATGAGCATTCCCAACTCATAAATTTTCATATTGAGTCATCATACTCAAAAGTAATTCTCTTTTCAAATCATGATTTCTAATTCGTTCAAATAGTCCATAACTATACATGAAATTCACATGCTTTATCAATTATCACTTTCACCTTGAAATTTACATCACTGACGAATATCCACATTTCACATTTTTCACACTATTCTCAAATGAGAACAATTCACATCACAACAATAAAATTTCTTCCTTTGCTACATTAATCTTCTAATCCTTCATTTCAAATTCTTTTTGCAAGATATAATTTTCACAAGTATACATATAGAACCATAGTTCTATTTATGCATTTTAGTCCCAAATCATAGTGTATTTCATGCAAATAATTCCCAAATTATTTTTATAAAGTCCCATATATTATTAGGAGAATAGTCATATTTTTTTCATAATTTTTAGACAATTAAAAACCCCCAAAAAATTGGTTTTTCAATCTTGCCGAGGGCAAGATTCGAACCCAGCACCCCAGAGACACAGCTGAAAGCACAGACCACTAGGCCAATGTGCTAAGCAGTATGAAGGAGCGCTGAGAGTATTAAATACTCTCGGCCTCTGATTTCTATATACTAAAAAAAATTGTGAAACAAAAGTGCCCACAGAGATTCGAACCGACCTTCACAAGGAACCCAACGCACGCTCTGACCACTTGAGCTGCGTGCTCAGGTTGTCAGAGTACAACTTAAATTCTTTTTGAACCAATTTCCACTATTGTTAGAACGTCTCGATGTTCAACTAGTCCTCATTTCATTTTGCTTTCATGAAAATTACTGTAAAATTCCAGATTAATTATTTCTTGTCTAATTTACATATCAGTATGAAAAAAATAGTTTTTTCAACAATTAAAACATATTTTCATGCAATTGATTCGATTTCTACATCATAATCACCACCTTCTTTATTTCGACATCTATTAACAACTAATGCCGTTAATCCCTTTATTAGCAACCAAGGATTAATTTCTCTGTTTTTAACCCTTTATCATACATACAAATCTATAATTTTCTTCATTTACTTCAATATCACACAAAGATCCATTTATTCACATGAAGTAGTATTGCCAATCTACTAACTTTGTATATATATAATTTGTGGTGTAGATAATGAGACCTTCTGTAACAAACCATGGTTATAATTAATCCATGCAACTTAGATTTTTACTAATCAAATCACATACAATTTGCACACCCACATTCCAATCAATTCATAGGTCAATGTCCAATTAAAAGCATACTCTTATTAATATTTTTCATGCCTCATTCATTCAATTTAATCTAGCATGCATCCCTAATTAGAATATAGAAAATTTTACCCACCTTGTAAGGAGAGAAAATTCACTAGCAATCCCTAGACGAATGTCCTTGCGACGAAATGCTCCTCCTTGAACAAGTGCACCCAAGCCTCCAAGAACCCCTCACCGAATGCTCCCTCTTCTTGATGCCGGCCTCCCCTTGATGTTGCAAGCACAAGATCCCACACACTCTCAATCTTTTAACTCACACAATACTAATAGATAATATAATTTAGGCTATAGATTTGGAAGAGAATAATTTTACACAAAAAGAACTAGCCGGGGGGGGGGGGGGTATTTATACTAAAAATCAAAGAGAATGGAGGGCTAGGATCAATTGGTTGGTTGTAAGATGGAGGGTCAAGATGAAAGTAGGAGTTGCAATAACTACCCACAACCAAGTAACCACCACACCATGATCACCATTACAAATTTTGGTTTCCCTCCAAAAGAATCACAACCGGCCATGGGAAGTGCATTTTGCACGTGTACGTGCAATGCACGTGCATGCAACTAGGCCCAAAAATTGTGCATTAAATTTTTGTATATAAAAATAAAACAGTCTTTAAATTGTATTCTACATGACAAGTTGTATAAAAATAGTCCATGGGCTTTAGTTTATGGGCCAAAATAATTATTATAAAAATAATAAATTAAATTAACTTTGGGCTTTTAGAGAAAAGGTTTTTTGTCTAATTAAAAAAAGGCTTTTGTATAAAATAATTAAAAGCACATATTAAAACATCTTTACTCATCTTGATGAAAATATTAACCAAAAATATTGCACGTGCACACTATGTGCAAAATAAATAATTTTTCATTAAATGAAAAATCAGGGCATTACAAAGGGACTAGACTACATGGTAACATTGGTCACAGATAGGTTATGTTAATATACTGACATTCCCGTTACTTGAGTAGCAGTGATGTATTGCTATATACTGCTTACTGTTTGTAATACTCGAATATAATTTTAGTATTACTGTCAACGTAATGGGAACCTACAGTCACACACTTAGAATGGATCAAAATTGGGATTTAAATTCATAAGATAAATTTAATTAGGGATCCAAGTAAGGCTTGGACTTCTGACATTGGTTGGACATTTAATTACATTAAATGAGCCGACTAAAGTTCAAAGGTCCACACACGAATCTCACCCATGTCATATTGTGAGCCCAACAACCTCATTACTCTCTTACGGTTGGTTTTCTGCACCTATATATATGATATGTATCTGTAAAAAAGTGACATGTGCAAACCCTAGCCGTCATAGGAAGTGATAAAGAAAGATCACGAGGAGGAACATCCCCTTTCCACAGCTAGCACCGTGGTATGAAGGAGAGCCATTTTTTGTTCCGTTCGTGTGGATACTGTAAAGGCACCGCAATATTGTAGTGTTATGATTTGCATACTGTGGAGACAGTAGATCCATCTTTAAGGTATAACTCCTAAACACGATTTATGGTTTTCGCATGGATCCATGGATAGATTTTGATATTTTTGAAATTTTTACGTTGTGTATTTAATTTCTGATTGCATTCAAAACCTAACAGGGTGGCTGGGTGCGGGTCAGGAAAAAGTGGAAGGATAACAATGCATGTGAATTGCACATCGAGTAACCTAAGTAGTACATATTTGAATCATATAACTTTGTAAATTGAGGTGCTACTCCCACCAACCACCATACCCGAGTGGATGAAAATGTCCTAAAGGATCATTATAAAAAGGGAGAATGACCTATTGGCACTTGAGGTTACTGTTAATACCCTAAACATACCTCTAGTTACAGTAATACCCCAATAGCACCCAAACTTGTTATAATTGGACCTATAGCCACCTCCCGTCCATTTCTGTTAATTTTCTAACAAATAAGAGGTAAAATGACTTTTTTACCCCCATGCCTTAATAATTTCTTAAAAATTCGTTAAAATTCGTAAAATTTTCTTAAAATTCAAAAAAAAAAATCCTTTAAATTCCTTTAAAAGTTCCTTAAATTTTCCTTTAAAATTCCCTTAAATTTTCTTAAAATTTTGTTTTGAGTTCCATAAAATTCCTTTAAAATTCCTTTTAAAATATTGTATAATTTCCTTTAAACTTACTTTTAAAATTTCTTTAAATTTCCTTTTAAATTTATTTAAAATTCCTTTAAATTTTCTTTAGAATTCCATTAAAAATTCCTAAAATATTCTCTAAATTTTCTCTAAAATATTCTTTACAATTAATTTTAAAATAGAACAAAAAGTCCTTCAAAATTGAGAGTATTTCTGCAAGTGAGAGTGCCAACTGAACCAAAAATCATTCAAAATTCCTTTAAAAAACTGTTCTCTAAATCCTTAACAGAGGCCATAGTTTGTTCAGAACCAAAAATATTTAATCACCATATATCAATATATCATAACATCAAGAACAAACAAATTATTCAGAACCAACATAGAGCAAAGAGTTTATTGAGATATATTTTCTTCTCTAGATCATAAGTATCCAACAGATAGCAAAGAAAGAACTAAAGAATATAAGTATAATCCTAAATGCATAACTATTTTGTATACTTTAAATGCACAATCAATATTACATAACATGAAACAATTACATAACATGAAACAACAATTACATGACATGAAACAATTACATAATCAATATTACGTAACGAAGCAAGCTGCTGCTTCTTCTGCTGCTGCTACCAACCAAAAAAATCAAAAATAATCATGTATTTGTATGTACATGAAACTAAACAATACATGAAATAATTACTAGTAGGCTCAGAACACAACTTTCAGCAAAGATTTATCAAATTTGCCAAATATTCAAGCATCAGTGTAACAAAGAGATAAAAAATTGTGTCACTGTGGCTCACTAAAATGCCATGCCAACTAATTCAAATGCAAAAATAACCCTCCCTCATATTGAAATTTACAATTGACTAACAGGAAGTATCAAGTCCAGGTTCCATGACAAATATGAAATTCACAATTGAGTAACATGAATGATTGACTTAATTTACTCATGAACCATTTAACCTACAAAAGAATTTGATAAAGCATAGTTTTCTGTTAACAAGTTTAATAAAACAAAAACAGAAGATATGTACTGGACTGTTTAAGAGTGACAATGCATATAAGCATATAAGCATAGCATAGCATAGCATAGCATATCAGCATATAAGCATAGCATAGCATAGCATATAAGTAACTGGCATATAAGTCAGCATAGCATAGCATAGCATTCTAGTAGGCTTAGACTGTTTAAGCATATAAGTAACTGGCAATGCATATAAGCATATAAGCATAGAGATCAGGTAATGCTCCAGAGTAATACTCCAGAGAACCAAAGAACCAGGTAATGCTTCTATGAGAACCAGAAAAAACCAAAGAACAAGGTAAAGATCTCATGTAAGAACCAAAGAAGCAAGTAAAAAACAGATGATTGATATTTAAATGATCAGAGATGCATCTAGTATTCATAAAAGCAGATACTTCATATTCATTCATCCATTCATTCATAAAAGCATATAATTGATGAAAGCAAATTAATTTGCTCTTATAGCCCATGCCATTAGTATCAGTGTATCACCATAGGATGAATCTCCTTTCCAAATATATTACACTTGTTTCTTCTCCAAAACCCATAAGATTACCTCTCAGTGTATTTATAGGATGTTTTTTCTTCTCTAGATTAAACAGGTAACATAATATTCAAATCCCTTATCCTTTAATGGAGATGTTAGACCTATTTGTAAAGTCTGAAATTGCATGAACCAACTTGATGAAATTCCAGTTTAGAGATTGCAAGAACCAACTTATATCCAACTGTGAATCATCATTGCCTACACACACAACTAAAATAAATCGCAAGAAATTAAACCAGAAGCTTAAAAGCAAGTATAAGAATCAAACACTTTCTTCCAAAATAGAGAGGAATCAAAGGCATCGGGGGCATTAAGGACGAAGACAAAGTGGGGCGTATGGGGCATCAAGATCGACAGCGAAGAGGGGCGTCTGGGGCATCAAGATCGACGGCGAAGAGAGGCATCAGAGAGAGCTCAGGTGGGACAAGAGTTGAATTTGGGGATAAATTTGACGGAACGAAGAAGACAAAGAAACCAGGGTTTTGGAATTTGGGAGAATGTCGAGAGCACGAGATGGAGATGGAGATGGGTGGCGGTAGTGGTGAGAGTAACGCTGAAGAAGGAGCTTCGGGGGCTAGGGTTTATAAGAGAGAGAAGGAAGAGAAGGAGAGAGAGAGGCAGTCAATGAACACAGAAGGAGAGAAGGGGTTTTGATTTTGGGTGAATGACCTACTCACACCCAAAGTTAATAATAATACCCTATAAACACCTGCAGTTACGGTAATACCTCATTGACACCCAAAGCTTTGGAAATTGGACTTATAGGCACCTGCCACTTACAAATCATTTTTTTTTTGGAGAGGGGTATTTTTGTAATTTCACATGCCTACCGTTAAGAGGAATATTCTCAGAATATTCCACTAACTTAACTGAGAATTAAACGGCGAAGGCTTGTAGGTCCAATTTATAAGAGTTTGGGTGCTATTGGGGTATTACATAAACTTTAGGTGTGTGTAGGTAATTTGTATAAACTTTAGGTGCCAATAGGTCCTTCTCCCTTATAAAAAAGCATAATAGAACCCAAAAAGTGAAGAAAATTTATTGATAAATAATTAAAATAATTTGTTGTATGTTGTCAAAGTTTTAAAAAAATATTTAAAATAAAGATATCTATTGTCAAATTCTAATTTGCTAACAAATTTTTGTTCTTTATAAAAAGGGAAAATCGGGGTGCAAAAGTGGAGGTGGAAAAGGAAGAAACACGAACAAATATATTTATGCTCTGGTGAAGTGTATTTTATTGACAACCATCGACTTTTTTTTATAGTAAGACTGTGAGGTCAAAACCCCATAGCGTTTCATTAACAAGTACATAACGAAAGAACCATAAGAAAAGGGAAACAAAGGAGTTTGATACAAGCTCGCAAGCCTTACCCCTCAAATGCATGATAATAAATTTTCCTTCAAACACAAATAATTACATACTGTTAAATGATATATTAGTTTAGTCCCATAATTGTTATGTATCAGTTTAGTCTTCTATTCTCTCCTATATATATGAGCCATATTATATTCAGTTTATTCAATCAATTAATAAATAATTATTCTCATCCAATAATCTTAACATGGTATCAGAGCCAATAATCCTGTAAGGCCTATAATAATTTTATCCTCCTCATTGCGGTGGAGTGGTTCTCGTCTTCATCGGAATCACTCCACCTCTCGACATCTCTCTTCCGCTTCCGATCAAATACCAAAACCCTAATCTCCTTCTCACTCACTCAACAGCCCCAAAACCCTAGCCGTCATTAAACAACAATCTCCAAAATCCTAGCCGTCATCAAACAACAAGATCTAAAACCCTAGTCGTCATCTCCTATCTCTCAAACCCTAATCCCAAATCTCCAAAAATCAAAACTCTTCTCAAACACAAACCCTAGCCGCCACAACAAGCAGCTACACCAACAACTTTGGCAACAACCACCAATCGTGGTGCCCCATCAACACCATCGACCTCTCTTCTCTGGCAAACTCCCGGCACCACCAAAAACAACCTTCATCTTTCTCAACACCGAAGCATTAACTTCAGCTCCCGAAGAACCCATCATCTTCAATCCATCGTCGAAGTCGCCACTACCACAATCTCATCTCCCTCCGTCGCCGGCGAAGTTGAGGGCGGCGGTGATGCTACGGACAAACGGAGGGCGGCAGCGATGCTCGCGAGTTCATGGCTGGTCTCCATCCCTTAAAGGTTCTCGCATTGGTTGGTGACCAACTGGACTATGGAGACAACATATGTGGTGTTGTCTTCAACATTCGGTTTAATGAGGACATTTTTTGTGTGTGGAACTGTAATGTATCAGACCATCATGCTGCCCTCAACCCTTCTACATGTTTTTCTTTTCTTTCAGTTTTCCACTCGAAAAAAAAACCTTTCTTGCAGGTTCTTGTGCTTCTACATCCAAATCGTTAGCAAACTCACTCCAGTTAATCGATCATGAGTTTGAGAGGGGGTATTATTAGCATCTTATTTCTCAGTTCAGGGGAGAGATCCCATCATCGATAATTCTCAAGTCTGGGGTGAGATTCATCATCGACAATTCTCAAGTCTGGGGTGAGATCCTATAATCGACCATTCTCAAATTAGGGGTGAAATCCCACAAGTCTTATTTCTCAGTTCAGGGGTGAGATCCCATCATCAACTATGTCTCAAGTCAGGGGTGAGATCTCATCATAGATTGGGATATGGAGATCCCGAGGAGATCCTGCCACAGTTCGGAGTGAGATCTCAACAGTGCGCCACCATTACTTCCTTCCGCAACACTCTACTTATCAGTTTCCGTCACATGTGCCATCAAGCGCCGTCACTGCACCACAGTTTGTCGTTCCTTCTATATCAACATCGTCAATATTCCAAACTCTTATTGCTTGAACCAACTTGAGTTTGAGAGGGGGTGTTAGAAGATATATTAGTTTAGTCCCATATTAGTAATGTATCAGTTTAGTCTTCTATTCTCTCCTATATATATGAGCCATATTGTATTTAGTTTATTCAATCAATTAATAAAGAATTATTCTCATCTAATAATCTTAACACATACACAAACTACCCAATGAGCCGCCCAAGCTTGACAACAATTTGGCCTAACATAATGCCCTAACCCTCCTTGTTGAACTAACACCAATCAATTTGCCTCAATTTAGCGCCTAATACTTGGCTTCACCAAGATCGACCTATTTAACCCGATTCAATGTCCTAGCGTCCTTAGCTACACCATTATCAACTCGACTTGGTGTCCTAGTCTCCTCGCTTGCACCAACATCGATGAAATAACCCCAACTTAGTGCCTATGCCCTCCTTTGTTGCACAAACATCGATCAATTTGACTCTCTTTAGTTCCCTATCACATTTGGCATCACTAACATCAACCAACTAATTCACCCCCGACGAATGCCCTTTTGTAGCTTGAAATGGACAACCATCAACTTATGTATCCTAACAACACATTTTGAATTCCATGCCATGATTTATGAACAACTAAATGCACACCAAATATAAAGAACTTGTTTTTTATGTAAAAAATTGTATTGTGAAACACAAAGGTTATATTCTATGCTAACATATCTTTTAGACGATATAACTTTAAAACAAAATAAAAACGTTTATTATTTCACCTCATTAGAAATATTTTTATTATGGGATTATGGTGAGAGTGTGTGCATGCGGTGTGCGTGTGTGGCTACAACATTGTTCACACAAAAAATAAAATAAATAAATAAATAAATAAACCCATATTCAATCCTAACTCAAATCGAACATGCCAAGTGTACTAATTTTTGTTACTATTTTGGCACTACTAAACTTATGGAAGTGGAACCCATGTTAAATCATCTTGCAATAATTATTTGTTGGCTCTATTTTTATGAGTGCAGTAATACAAAATAGTGAAAAATGAGTAGTACAATCAGCTTAACTCAACTAAAACTTGTATACCATTGTACAATATTGTACAAACTTTTCAAAAAGATAAAATAATATTTTAAAAAATTGCTACAATTATTCTCAAACATACAAATATCATAAACTACCATAATTATTACTCTTTCTTTTATACTTCAACATATAACTTTTTTTATTATCATAAAAACAAACATAAAATTTTAATCAAACAATTAGTTTACACGATTTTTGCTAAAAGGATATGTATGAAAGTATATAAACAAAAATATTGCTCATATACAAAAAAATATAGTATGTAGCAATCAATCTAAGAGATCTCTTAGTCTTATTGAAGAGTTGGCACGCTGAATGCCTGATAAATGATTTCTATTCAATCACTAAGAACCACAATGTCAGAGTTGTTTCCTGAAAGCAAAACAATGCATTTGAAATATTTCAAAAAGGAAATTGTAGATAAATTAGAAGAACAACATTCAGATAATGTATACAAAGAAAAAAAATGAACTTTCACATCCTCATCTACATATTCTATCTTCGCCCAGTTCTTAATGATTAATGTGTACTTATACCTCATATGTAGTTTTTTCCAATAGTTTAAACTCTACTATGAAAGTTAAGAAGAAGAAGAAAGTGAATTCATAAAATACTCTTAATTTCATGAAATATCATGTTTCTAGTATAGGTTTCATCATTTACACTGCAGTGTCAACCATAATATGAAGAGAAACAATACAGATCAAGGTAAACAACATTTACAAAATTAGAAAAGAAAAATAGAGTATGAAGTTTGTATCTAATGACTAAAGATATTTAACTAATTGTTATCGTTGTGGATCATGAAAATGCCAGTCATCAACGTCAATAGTCTTATCGATCTAATGGAGAAAGACAATCTCAATTCTGTGGATTCACAATAAATAAAAAAATATAAACATAAATTTACCTATAAATATATAGATAAGTTCAACAAAATAATCAAGGGAAACAAACTAATAAAGGATCATATTGCAAGCCCTTCAACTCTTCGAAAATCATTATGTTAATATACAATATTGCACGATTTTTTTATGTTTGATTAAAGGATATGATTCCAATTCAAAATTTGGATGAACAAAGTATGGGAAGTTGCCTCCTATATTTCCTCTCAATTTTTTATTTTCAAAAGAAGAAAAGAGAAAAATTATTGGACCAAAAGTGGTCTTATCATAATATATTGTATAGATACTAGTTGTAACTCCTGTTTCTACTTATACATATTTTTCATATATTTTCTTTATTTCTATTCTCCATAAATCATTTTCCGCTCTTAAATTCATTTTGTTTTAAGTTTGTCTTGGATCTTCTACTAAAGTCTTTTTTAATCAACAACTATATTTATTTCTAATGATGGTATATTTTAACAAAACTATGTTCCAATTTATTAATTTATTTTCTATTCTTATTTGATCAATTATCTAGATTTTAGCGCAAATCAAGTCCAATCCTATTATTTGATTATTTGTAGAGTGTGAGACCATAAACTCTATCTTTAATCCATTATATATATATATATATATATATATATTATCTGATCATTAATATTTTTTTAAAACTCAAATAAATCTTATTATTCTCTTAAACTCAATTGTATATATCTGCCCACTCAATTACTCTTAGAACCCATAAATTCTAGTTCACTATATTATGTTTCAGTAGTAATTGATTATTTAATTAATATTTATTATTTGATTATTTTTTATGAAGCCCAAAATTTTATTCTATTATTATTGATCCTCTAATTGGATTTAAACCTTGATATTCTAGTACATTATATTATATTTTATTATGTTTGAGTATTTAATTAATCTATTACATTATATTATTATTTGATTTTTCTTAACCCCAAACCCAAGCCCATATCTGAAACCCAAGCCCACTAATCTTATCAACTTTTAAACTCCCTAACCCTGAATAATTAAACCCTAATTACCCCCTCAATTACAGCCGCCTACCCCTGACCCTGATCTTTTATCCTTTTCCTATGCCTCTCATCTTTTTTCTCCTTCGTTCCAACTCCAAAACCCATCACCCCCGACTGCAACCCGAGGCTCCTTCTCTCCCCACCATCGGTGTGGCCAACCTCCCTCTCTCGTCTTCAACCTTCGACCGTTCTCCTTTATTCGGCCCTCAACACCTCCACATCCTGCCTTCTTCTTCCCTCAATCCCAAAGTCCTCATATCCGCCTATCTCCTCCACCAAAGTCATATGCGCCACCACAACTGCTTACACACTGTCGATTGCCTCCAAATAACTGTAGACCATCACCACCACCTGTATCTTTGTCGTTGCTGTAATCACCCTCGTTGTTGTTGCATGTTTCTTCCACTTCCGATCATCGCAACCCCGAATGCTGTCTTTTGTTGTCGTTGCCTCGTCGAAAGTCTCTCCCTGCACAACCGAGCCCCGAACAATAGCCCCATCTTCTGCCATTGCTACTGTGGCCACTACTATTGTTATCGCTAATACTATTGATGTTGCCTCGTGCCGTCGTCGGTCTTTTCTTCGTCATTCTGTCGTAATCGTCATAAAAAGTAAGTTCTCTTGAACAAACTTATTGTTCTCGTTCAAGAAATATTTTTGGTCTCCGCAAGTAGCTCTTTACTTCGTTTATCGTATCTCAATAGATTGTTACCCTTCCAAATAAGTCATTACGAATTCATTGGTGAAACCAAGTAATAGATTTCTTTTCATGCCACATCGTTGATTTGAACCATAAACCATGTTATTTCATCGTCATATAACATCTTATTCATTTTTTCATATCCATAACACTTATTCTATTGTATGCACCGCACAAACATGTGTAGAGATATATGCTAGTCTATTTTGATTCTATGAATTGTAACAGTATGATTATTAATAATAATTTTTCAATCGTAGGAGTAATAATCTTCCATCTTGTTAAAAGTAGGGATATACTTGAAATACTGAATATAAATGCTTGATTAAATTCTATTAGAAGAGTACATGTTTTTGTATCTTGGTTGTTGCCAATGAAATTATTATGCCGCTGTCATGTTGTTTATTC
Organism: Hemerocallis citrina; assembly: GCA_017893485.1. Classification (NCBI taxonomy): domain Eukaryota; kingdom Viridiplantae; phylum Streptophyta; class Magnoliopsida; order Asparagales; family Asphodelaceae; genus Hemerocallis; species Hemerocallis citrina. The sequence goes on from CM030366.1 coordinate 116,764,302, forward strand.
CATCTTGTAGTGAGTTTATGACAAAATTTTTGATAAAATAGATTAGACCTTTATAAACGAAATTTTTATCCCTCTGAATCTAGTTTCTGGAACTTCTGACGGATTTGAATTCCGACATGTAGAGTGCAAGATATCCTGCTTTCAGTACTTTTAGGTTTGAATTTCAGATTTCTGTTTAGATGCATATCAGCATGATTTAATAATTAAAATAATGTGTTATCAGTAGAATGAAGACTTGAAATTCTTGCTAGACATGATTATGAGTCATTTGCTAATTTTTAAAAGATTAATCAATGAATTTTCATTCTTATTATGCCTACAATAATTTGACCCTAGGTTGTTGCGAGAACTCTAGACTTGTAAAGAACAAACTAGTTGACCTAGTTACTGTAATCAAAACATGTCGTGTGAATATGAGTTGGAACCGACAGAGAGTCTAGTTTCTGGAACTTCTGATAGAACCTGATTTGCTTTCTCGTAGCAGCAGGAAAGTCACTTTTTGTACAACAACATTTTTTGTCCAAAAATTGTGTTTTCATGTTATTAAGTATAAATATGTTTAATTTTGCATCTAATGAATATAATTAAATATACCATGCATTGCATAGCCTTGAAACCTTCTTGACATCGCCTCGATACCTCCATTCTTATCGATTGTACTCATTTCTTGTTCATAATTGAGTATAATAAAATGATAACAAACCGGGGTAATAAAGGTCGACTTAGTAGTGGACAATATCGGAGACTATACTCGGAGAAGGGGGCCATTCTTATTGTTATGGATTATGGATTATTGATTAGGCTAAATTTAAAATAAAAAAAACCTTTGACTATCCCCTTTATGCAGAAAACCACACTGATGTTTTTTTTTGCACAGAAAACCACACTCAAATATAGTTGCAAAAACCCACTCCGACGGCGTGAGCATTCTGCTGAAGTTTTTTTTGATAACGTGGATAGAATCATAAGATTCTAGCCCAAAAATTAAATTAAAAAAATGTGAGTACAAAGTGAGAACAAATTTTACAAAAAGTAAAATGATAAGAAAGCTAACAAGACAACCCACAACGAAAGCAGGGGCAATTGAGCTAATTTCCACTAAGGCCTAAACTAAATACAAAAGATAGAAACTAAACACAGGCCACAAAGAAGACGACAGAAACGCTGGCGCAACGAAAGGCGCTCCATCTCTAAACACAGGCAAGGGCCCAAAGAAGCTAACTCAGCAAAACTGGGCAGGCACATAGGAGCTCTCCAGCCAGATAAGAGACCGGCACCGAGGCCACAGGGAGGCAGAACCATCCTCCAAGCGAAACAACCAGTATGCATCGACCTCGGAACCTGGAGCAAAAATTGAAGCAAGCCAAAAAACCAAGCTAGCAACAACAAAAGCCACAAAACAAATCAAAGCATCTAGACATCACTCAAACGGAGGGCGATGCCAAAATGACCACCTCGGCGAAGAAATCCTAAAAAGCCGATCAACAAACAGGTACGGAATTGGATACAAAAGAGAACGAGCAGTAAGACCCAAAAATGGAAATAGGCTCCAAGAGAACTCAACCACAGAGGAAAAGCTAACAACACTACTCATCGATGGAAATCCCACCGAGAGAGAAAGCTGAATCGTCCACCTGCACACAGCTAAAAAACCTGCAAGAAAAAATGCAACTACAGACCCAGGCAAAAGCCATACCACACAATACCATAACAGGAAGATCACACAACATCAGAAACATGATGGATTAAAGTCACCTAAGCCGGCCCGTAACAAGCCTTAGTAGCCGACCACAAAAAACCAAACCATAAAGCACTTCAGAACATGAACATAACAAAACACAGCCAGGCCATATAACAAAAAGAACATAATCCATCTCAACATGAACATAACAAACCAAAAGCCAGGAGAAAACCAATCCAGTAGAGCGAGGAAGCCAAGAGCTGAACCAAGAAGGCTTAACATGGCCAGAACTACCCAAAAAACCTGTCGGAAAGGAAGTAGAATACCACAACAGATCAGAACTGCAGGGAAAAGGAGAATGGGTTATAAATAATAAGCAATGAGCACTATGAGGAATAAATGTTAATGGCACGATAAAAGCAAGTCGCCTCATCCAGGTGACCAAGATGCAAAGCTTTTACTTTATCGTGCGATAAAATGGAAGGCCAAAATTTGGTAAAGAATAAAAACTCATCGATAATGGTATCGATTGAGGAAGAAGAATGAGTAAAAATACGTCTGTTTCTTTCCGCCAAATCACCCAAATGATCGCCATCAAGGACAGGAACCAGGAGTGACAAAATTCAAACTTAAGCTCATGAGACCTCCTGCAAGAGAAAAAGTCATTGGGGATAGCGGGTACTTGCCAAGCACGGGTGTTAATAATCCACAATCGTTGAGTAAAGTTGCAATGGAGAAAAAGGTGGTCGGAGTCTTCATGAGCTGAAGAGCAAAAAGAGCATAATTGACCTAGAGCCAGGTTTCTGTTATTGAGAACCTCAATAGTAAGAAGTTTGTTGTTGAGAGCAAGCCAGGTAAGGATCTTCACTTTTAGGGGAGCGCAACTACTCCATAAAGGCTTAGCAAGTGGGGAACGGATACCACCAAAATTAAGGAAATTGTAGAAAGATTTACCGAGTAGCTACCAAACTTGGTCCAACGCCATTTAAAATCATCCGTGGGGAACCAAGGATAAAGATTAAGGATTACGAAATGCTCTTTAAGCTCTAGTTCAAGTGAAGAGGAAAGAACGCAACTAAATTGAATAGACCAGAATTTTTGATTATTGAGTATGATAACATAGTCCGCCACTATGGCAGAGGGGTTGGAAACCAGTTGGAATAACGAAGGGAAATCCAATGCAAGCCTAATATTACCGAGCCAAAGGTCAATCCAAAACTTAGTTTTAGAGCCATTAGCGCAAACGTGAGAGATACCACATTGAAAGGGACCCACCACCTTCCAAATCCCTTTCCAAAAAAGGGAGGAATTTCTAGAGATGTTGGGGAAATTCTCACACCTTGTGACAGGAAAAACATTTAATGGAGATAATGCGAGCCTAGGGTAAATGTTCGTGTTTCAGAATTCTCTATAACCATTTACCAAGGAGGGCTAAGTTTTGGTGCCTAAGGTCAAGCACCCCAAGGCCTCCTGCCTCTTTGGAGGTACAAATCAACTTCCAGTTGCAAAGATGCGAACCTTCTCTAAAAATATCGGCTCCAGACCAGAAAAAGTTCCTATGAATTTGATCAATCCTCTTGATAACCCAAGATGGAACGTAAAAAAATAACATCATATAAAGTAGGATAGAAGAGAGAACCGAATTTAAAAGAGTAAGTCTTCCTCCACCAGACCAAACATTAAGTCTAGATTTGACTTTTTTGATCATTGTCATCCAATCCGATCGATGGAGTTTCCCTCATCTCAAAGGAATGCCCAGGAATTGAATAAGAAAGGAAGAAGGAGAACAGTTGAAAAATTGCGCTATTTCAACTTGCCGGTTTGGATCCCCACCCAACCACAAAACCGAATTTTTTTAAAAGTTGATCGATAAGCCAGAGGCATTTTCAAATGAGTAAAGAAGGAGCTTGAGGTTACGTAAGGTGAACCCGTTGGGTTTGGCAAAAATGATGGTATCATCAGCATATTGGAGGTTCAACACTCCATGGTAGCTCAGAGATCCCCCAATCCCATCAATAACACCTGCGTCCCAGGCGTTACGGAGTAGCTTACTGAAAACATCAGCCACAAGAGAGAACAGGAGAGAGAAAATCGAGTCACCTTGCCGCAATCCACGCTTACAGATAAATTTATGACCTTCCAAACCATTAATAATAATGGACGAGGTACCAGCTGTAGTACCCCATATTTTTAAATATTTCTGATGAATTAAAATGATTTTTGGAGATTTAATAAATATTTTCAGAAAAATTTATCTTTTACACGTGCGAAACACGTGCAAATATTTTCTTGAGAAGTTCAAAAACCAAAATTATTTTATGGAAAATCATTAATTGTTATTTTGGATTTATTTATAATTTTTCCAGATTTTTCTGATATTTATTAGATCTATTTGCAATATTAAGAAAAAAGGATCTTTTTGCAAATTTGTCATTTTGAGGGGTGAAAGTGCAAAAACTATTTTCTGGGCTTTTAAATAGTGTCGGCTGGAAAATTAAGGTGCTATTTTGCTTTTAAATCTCAATTTAATCGACTTTATCAAGTTTCCAAGTATAGGAATCTATTTATGTAAAGTTGTATTTTCAAGGGGTTATTTTGCAAAAGTGTCTAAAAACCCTAAAAACTTTTTTCCGGGTATTTAAAAGAAACACAGCCATCATTATCTGCACAAGCTAAAGTTTATTATTTTTGGAGAATTTGGGAGAAGATTTTGGATCTCGCGAAGGAAAGGTTTCTTATCAAGGTTTCTTCATTTAAGGTGAGTGATATAATTGTTTTGGTTTGTTCATTGAATATTGTATGTGAGTGACATGTTTGTTTTACTTTGTGTATATTGTATGTGAGCGATGCAAATAGTTTGTTGTTTGATTTATGTATGTGAATGATATGAATGTCCTCATGGATCTTGGATGTTGAATTTTTATTGCTAGAAAGCATGTTTAGGGTTGAATATGAATATGTATATTATGAATTGGATGGATGGATGAAAATTGGATCTTGTGAAACCCTAGTGGTATGTGATTACAAATTTGATTATGGTTATGAGTTGTGGTAGAGATTCAGTTTTGAGAAATTTGAGTGGAAAAGTTATGAATCAAGAGATCTTGACATGAAAATCGGAATTTGAGAATTTAGTTGAGTTGAGAAAATACACCCGAATTGGGATTTTTCTTTAGTTTTTTATATTCAGGTGGTTTGGATATGAATACGAACTATTTCAGCGATCAGTAAATTATTTTAAGAAAACTGTATTTTGATTATATGCACAAATTCATGTTTTAATCGAAAGAAATCAACAAAATCTCTATTTTTATGATTTCAAGTAGTTGATCTAGTTTTGTGGGTTATTATATATTCTACAAGTTGTATTTGACCATATAAGAAATATGTTTTTCGTAGAAATCGTTTTTATGAAGTAAAACTATGTATCGGTTGAATGTGCACAACCAAATGCATGCAGTCTGTAGGCCGACAGTCGACTGGTGTGTTTTCTCAGTCGACCGCAACGACACGGCTGCTATGTTTTCTAGATTTTCTTGAAAATCCGTTCTGGACAGTCGACTTAGGACCTTTTCAGTTGACTGGTAGACTTAGAATTATTTTCTCGAAGTTATTGTAATTTTATGTTCTGGACAGTCAACCTATACCTTTTTCAGCCGACTTCTATACTTAGAATTATTTTCTGAAAGATATTGGAATTTTCTCTGGACAGTCGACCTATAACTCTTTTTAGTCGACTTATAATACTTAGACTTATTTTCCTCAAAACCACTAGATTTTCTCTCTGGACAGTCGACTTACCCTTTTCTATAGTCGACTGGTACTGATGTATCTTTGTATTTTAAATATTCTTTTAAATGATTTATTCTCCAAATGTTTTAATCTATAACTTACTATTTTATACCATACCTTCTATTGAACATATGTTTTCAAGATGTTGAGTTGAGCAATTTATGTTGGAAGTTTGGTTTGGATATTTGAGTTTGAGTCTCTAGAGGGTGTGTGTGACCCTAGTATACCGGCAGTTGAGTTAATTATGTTTCGGCATGTTGAGGTATTTTAGTTGATCAGTTGTTGAGTTAAGTCCGGTAGGGTACACCAACTCTAGGAGATTTGTTAAGTAATTAAATAACATAAATGATAAGGACAGGCACTAGTGGTGATATGATGAACGAGAACATGGGTTATGAATCTCAGTATGGCTTGCGGTGTGAGATAATCCCCGGAATTATCTAGGTGTGAGTGAAATAGTCTCCGGAATTACCTGTGGTGTGGGATTGATCTCCGGAATTATCGGGGTCGAGGCGACGCACATGTGGTATTTGTGTGATGAGGTGCCATTTCTTGCGGTGTGGGATATTCTCGAAGATTCCCAGGTGTGAGTGAAATAGTCTCCGGAATTATCTGTGGATAGAGATTGACCTCCGGAATTATCGGGGCATGGGCTAATATTCACAGTTTATCTTTATCTCGTAGTAGTCATCGTGTTAGGATTAGTTGCATAGCGGGGATTGAATCCTACAATGTGGAGACGTTAAGGGTTTGCACCGGACCTATGTACTATGGAATGCATAGACTTCGACAAGTACGCATTAGAGAGTCCGCATATAGACTTGTGTTTTCTTGATTTGCTTTTACGCATGTGGTTTTCCGTTTTCTACACTTGACACTTAGTTTAGTTTCACTTGATGTTTACATGGTTCCTTGCTATATCATATTTTATGTATTCTTATTTATTACATATTGTTTATGAATCCATGCTTAATGTTTATTTATGTTGTTTGTTTTTATGTCACTCACACCTTTATGGCTGACCCCTTTAGTTTTGAGGGTTAGGGTTATCTCTAGCCTCATATTTATAGGTTGTTGCTTAGAGCTTGGAATTTGGATGCTTGAGTTCAATTTATATAGTGACTTATGTAATTGTAAATTGTTGTAAAGAAAAGGAGTTTGTGATTTAAGATGTATTGTATTCCGTTGTGCTATGTAAATGATTATCGTAATGAAAGTTGAAAATTTTTATTGGTGTTTGGTTGTGTTTAATATTACATTGAAGTTGATGTTGGGAATTGTTCCACGTATTTTCTAAGATATTATATTAGAAATTCGGGGCGCTACACCAGCGAAAAGACTGGATTTAATCCACGCCATCCATTTCAGACCGAAACCATAGTGAAGAAGGATTTCGAAAAGGATGTCCCAACTCACATTATCATAGGCTTTTTGTAAATCTAATTTTAGAAGAATACCCTCCAAATTGGATCTATGGCATTCCGAAATGATTTCTTGAGCCGAAGCCACACTATCTAAAATAAATCAATCTTTAATAAAGCCCGACTGTGCTGGGTATATCTTGGGGGAGATGACCGCGCTGAGGCGGGTCGAAAGAACTTTCATAATGATCTTGAAAGTCGTGTTAATAAGGCTAATCGGGCGAAAGTTAGCAACAGAGTTGGCACCCAAAATTTTGGGGATGAGAACGATATGAGCGTAATTGATCCTATCAAAAGAGAATGATCCTTGGTGAAGGTCCGAGAACATTTTGAGGAGATCATCTTTAAGATAGTCCCAGAACCGTTGGAAGAAGAAAGTTGGAAATCCATCCAGCCCTGGGGCAGAATCACTCTTCAAAGAGAACACCGCTAACTTTATCTCTTCTAATGAAAACGGATCTTCCAGTCTGGACAGATCGTGAGATTGCTGTCCATATAATTGTACCCAGTCCAAATGAATGGAACGATGCTTATAAGTACCCAGAAGATTTTTAAAGAAATGAAGGAAGGTCACATGGATTAGGGAGTCAGAAGTCAATTCAACGCCATTGTCGATAATAGATGAGATCCGGTTACATATTTCGCAATGGGAAGCGAAATTGTGGAAAAAGGAAGTGTTGCCATTACCCTTCTTGAGCCAACGAAACTTAGCCCTCTGGGCCCATTTAATGTGGTCGTTATGAAGAAGAGAAGCATATTCTCTCTTACACAACACACGTTCGGCTCTAAGTGCATCCGAAATGGGTCCAAGCTCCTCGAGTTTATCGATGGAGTCAATGGAAGAAAGGAAAACATTTTAAAGAAAATCCGCATTGGAAAATCTCTCTTTACGCCAAATCTTGCAGCCATACTTGATAGCATGAAGTTTAAGAAGGATTCGGCCTAGACCGGACAATCCTGAGACAGCGGAGAGGCACTCGGTAATGAGGTTAATGAAAATTTGATCTTGCAACCAGAAAGCATTCTGCTAAAGTTGTGTGAGATTTTTTGACAATAATGAGAAAGATGTATGGTGATTTCTGAACCAACTTGCAAAGATAAATGTGGTTATCTAATACAAGCAGAAAAGTTAGATGTGATTTTTTGAAAATATACTTCAGTGGAGTTTTTTGCAACTATACTTGAGTGCGATTTTCTGCGCAAAAGAAAGATCAGTGAGGTTTTCTGCATAAAGGGGATAGTTCAAGGTTATTTTCTTTCAAACTTAGCCTTATTGATTATGGATTATTGATTTTTGATTACTGATTATTATTGTGCACATGACCCGTAGAGTTCACCACTATAGTCTAAAAGATTAATTGATTGTATGCACCTGAAACTGTGGTATGGAACGCAATATTAAGTGCATTAGATAAGATAATAGAAGACTAATAAACTTAGGATTGACAGTTGCATTTTCATCATGGTTATTGTTATCGACTTTGATTATTGATTGTCGTCATTGATCATTGCACCACTGATTATAGACTATTGAATCTTATTATCAACCATTGTTTATTGACCTTTGATATTGTTCTAGTTTATTGTTCTTTGATATATCATGTTTTATTGTTCTTTGCTTACTACTACTTGATGTCTGTAATTTGCTGTAACGGACCCCCCCCCCCCCCCCCCCCAAAAAAAATCTAGATGATGAGCTTGCAAGTACACGAGGAGAAATGACTGAAGGGCTTCGTGAGAAAATCTTCTAAGGAATGGAGTCAAGATTTTAACTGATTTTATTACCTCATTCATGTTATTTATTTATAGTATTATGGTCGTTTCATACATTGTATTCCCGGGCATTGACCCGAAGTTTATTTTCTCTCAGATATTGGTTATCTGTGGATTATTTCATGATACATTCAAGTTATTCATTGGTTATGTGGTTTCAATATAGCATGCGTGGTTGTGACTATATTTCATATTGTTGAGTTGAATGTTACAGTGTATGAATGATGTATACATCGTTCGTTGGGCCTTAGTTACGTGCCCCTAATTCCATATTTTGGGAAGCGGGGTGCGACACTAGTGTTACCCTGTCTTGTATACACTAAAATAATTTTGAGGGACTCATAAAATTAAATGAAATTGTAAAAAGTGTGAGAGAATTGAGAGAAATTACTTCTTCAAGGGTATAGTTTAGTGAAATTTACCATAAAAAATATGTGCATATCCATGCCTTCGTGTACATACAGACCAGCAACACTCAGATCCTAATCCACCTCATCCCAACCCTCCCCTCCTTCTCCTTCCCCTTCCCATCTCCCTCCCAAATCCACACTCTCTCCAACGCTGCCCTCCACTTCTCCCTCCTCTTCGGCATCTCCGCCGTCCTCAACCACCGCAATGTCCCCCTCTCTAACACCCCCTCTACCTCTTCATTCGCCTGTAACGCCCCGAATTCCAAAACACGGTAATTCGTAGCACAACAGGATCTTTTACTTCAAATTCGTACAATTGTACAAGGAAATTAAAACTTTTTCATACAACTTTGAGCTTTTACATTAACACAGCGGAAATAAATAAATACAACATGATAAATACAACTTTAATAACAACAACTTAAATCAGAAAGCAATCTTTAGCACCAATTCATCTTTGTGTTCTTTTGATACCTGTACTGAAAACTGTGGGCACGTCAGTTGCTTACAACCGACACAATATTATAAAACAGCGATCCTCACTATGCCATAATATAACGATTCTTTATACTTTAGCATACACAAACTTGAATGTAAAAACAAGGTGTGAAAAGTGATTATCATAAACATGTCAATGTATGTAATGACTTAATGTCTAATGTAGGTGTTTATGCTATGATGACACTAATGCATACTTGTTCGGAATCTATGAATACCATACTACATAGGTCCGAGGGCAAGCACCTACGCACTCCACATTAAAGGGTTAAATCCCTCGCCATAAATTATTACTACGGTGACTAAGGTAAGGTTTAGATATTTTGTGAGTATTAAGCCCACGCCCCGATAATTCCTGAGACGAATCCCACACCGCCAATGAGATAGGGACAACTCCAAATCACACCTCAATAATTCTGGGGAAACCATCTCACATAGCAAGCTATGGGGCTTCAATAGTCCCAAAACACCCCATGGGCATCGCATTGATCTCGATAATTCCGAAGATGAATCCACACTGCCGATGAGCTAGGGACAACTCTCAATCACACCTCGATAATTTTGGAGAAACCATTTTACACTGCATACCAACTGAGGCCCTTATACCCATGTTTGCCCATACTTCATCACGTCTCCCCTTAGTGCCCTGTCCTTAAGTTTAAGTTATGGTTATTAAGACCTAGAGTTTAGCTTACTTTAACAAAATACTGAGACAGTCAACCCACACTGGTTACTTCTCAAAATTCATAAATTCCAACTGTCGGTAATCTGGGCCTTGCTCACTCTAAAACAACAACCGTCTCAACTAAGACCACAAAGGTTACATTTAAAATCATCAAAGATAATTCAATTCTTTATTCACAATTTCTTCATATTCAGTTTCTTTGTAATCATACAACATGACGTAACTCACTTCAACTTTTCTTATCAATTTAATCAATTATAGCCTTGTAGGCAACCCAATTATTCTCTCAATCAAATATATTTATAACCATGAAACTTAATCAAGATGAGTCTAATTGTATTCCACTTTAATCTTCTTTAACTATACAAAAAAATATCTTCTTTAATTTCGAATTCAAGTCCTCTAAACAAATTGTTTTAATGTGAAATACCACTTCTAATCTCACGAATATATCATAAATATTGTGAAAATATTTCTTAAAGTCTTAATAATATTTTAGAATAATAGTAGAATTTTCCGAAAATTTTATTAAATTGAAAACCCCCCAAAACTAAATAAAACTTGAAACTAGGCAGGGCCAGTTTTGAACCTGAGACCAGAAGCCAACCAAGGTAGCGCCCAAAGCCAGTAGGCCATTGGCGGCTATTGAAATAAATGGCCTTCAATAATTTATATACACGTGTACTGTTTATTTAGAAAAACACGAATTTTAATAAAAAAAGGAACAGAGCCTCTCAAGACTCGAACCCACTACCGGGGAACACTGTACACGGCGCTCCGAAGCCACGCCGCGAATGGTTAATCCCAGAATCGATCTCTATATAGGGCTTAAACTCCCTTTATTATACGCTTCTGTTTATAAATCTCTTTTTCAATTTCCGATTTTCAAATTGTTTTGTATCAATAAATTCTAATTATTTCCAGAATACATTTTCTTCAATAATCTGAGTATTAGCACGAATTAAACTCATAAAAACTTTTATTTTAACTACATAATGAAAATTCCTTCCAAAATTTTATAATCAATTCAATTCATGCACAAATTCAATTTCTTTCACAATCTTTCTAAAGAAAATCTACTTATACTACATTAAAAAAATTCATGGCATCACATATAATAATTTGCACACTTAAATTTTAATTTCACATAAAATCTACATCATAAATTTTACATTTAACATGCATTTCATTCAGCAATCACTAAAATTTTAGATTTTCCTACAACATGCATCACATCAAAATTTCGAGAATAAACTAAGCAATTTTCATCTACAGTTGTAATATAAATTTCCTAAACATACAATTAAACTACAAATTAGAATGTACATAGAAACACCCACCTAATAGAAGAATACTAGTATCAATTCCATCACCAAACTCCAAAAAAATCCCAAAAGCAAGTACCGAAGTCCTCACCGAAAGCTCAGCCAACTACACCTGCATGCCTCTGTTTGATTTTTTTTTTTTTTTTTTTGAATAATGAAATTGTGTAGTGTATGATATGAATTAGGGATAGTTATAGTATTTAATTAAGTGGTTATTATAACTAATTGTCCCACTATTCCTACATTCCTTCTCCACTCACCCCATGTCAGCACCCCCAACTGGCCACTCTTGGTGTGCACATGCACGTGTGCACGTGCACATGCTTGTGTACACCACACATAATTTTATTTCATTTTATTTTTAAATTAAAACATATGTTAATATATATAATATGTATTTAAATAAAATTATTTTAATTTAATTAAAAGTTAGAGTTTTCATGCATGAATAAAAATAGACACACATATACTTCATAATTTTATTTTGAAAGAGAATACAACTAATATGTGTACTACAAACACGTGCATCACACGTAAAACAATTATTCAAATACGAAAAATAAATAATTATTCAAATACAAAATGTTTATAAATAATCGAAATACAACATACGAAAAATATATTTCATCATACATATACCATAATGTAATCAACACGTACATAGAAAAACACGTGCACCGCATGTGTAAAAATATTTCAATTGAAATAGGGGGAAAATGAATTTCAGTTTATAAAATGGATTCGAACAGGTTATAAATATAAATAATGGAAACACATAGAAAATATTTTACGTAACGGTAGAATGTACGTAATCGACACATGCATCGGCAACACGTGAAATGCATGTAAAAAATACAAGGTTTGAAAATTAATATCTGAGTTGGCTCGAAAAGGTTAAAAATAAAATTTGGGAAGATGGGAAATGCATATGTAGTTGAAGTACAAAGTACGTATGATATTTATACTAAAATACGGTACGGAGATTGCCCGTAATAGTCCAAAATACACGTGTGTAACATACGATAGGCAAAATTGTCATAACTCAATTTTGCGGGGTGTTACACCACCTCACCCTGCCCTCCGCCACCTCCCTCCTTACCAAATTTCATTCTTGGATCTGAAACTGCAATCATCCACGTCTTCAATTCGTAATCTTCCCAAAATTCAAATTTCGGGATTTCAAAAACAAAAATTAGAAATTGAAAATGAAATAAGGTAGTAAATTATGATTTCAGAAATTAATACATACACCACACATAGATACAATTGATTTAGTTAAGCAAAATTTCTCAAAAGTATTTTCACAAACACCTTGTGTGCTTCATAACATTTCATCGAACAGTTGATGAGCACAACAGAGTTCTAGAAATTAAGTAACAGATTTCTTGGTTTTTAACTGTTTCCTATTTAAACATGCATGAAGTAATAGCAAAAATGGAAAAGTAAAAGAAATCTTACAAAATCTCATTATTGAATTCGACACCGCAATCATCCCCATCTTAAACCCATACACTTCCCCAATTCCACCAGAAATATTGCCTTAATAAACGTTGTCGTTTGGAAATGACGATGGAGGCGACATCATCGAAGGAGAAGTCGAGTTTTGGGGAGGACCGCATGGGAGGGGGCAACATCGAAGGAGAGTCGGAGGTGAGAAAGGTGCATGGGAGGTATCAAAAATGTCGAAGGTGAGGAGGGGTGCGGGAGGCGAGTTGGAGGGGGCAGCGTGAGGCGGAACGGAGGCTAGAAGGGCACGTGGTGTGTGAGGAGGCAGCATGAGAGATAAGGTTTGGGAAGGATTTTGAAAGTGGGAGAGGATGCGAATGTGGTGGTTGGGGAGGGTTTGTGGTTTCTTAATTTTATTTTATTTCTTTATTTTATGAAAAGTGCAAAACACACATGTTAGTTTAAATGAAATTTCTACTACTGCTCTCTTTTCTCTATTTAAAAATAGAGAAAGGGGAGAGGGGTAGATCCATTAGCTTAATATAGATTAGTGTGTGCAATATTGCACATAATCTTCAAAGATTAAGAAAATAGCAAAAAAATATTTTAAAAATTCATCTAATATTTTTAAAAGAATCATCTAATAACATCTATATAATATAGCACAAATTTTGAAGTTTGATTAAGAGACATGATTCCAATTCAAAATTTGGAATGAGAAAGAGTGGATGGTTGCCTCCTACATTTGCTCTCCTTTGTTTATTTTAAAAATAAAAAAGTAGAAAAATTCTTTGACTAAAAGTGGTCTTAGCATAATATATATGTATAGATGTATAGATATAAATCTTGTGCAATATTGCGTATAATTTTCAAAAAATAAGAAAATAACAAAACTATTTTTTTCCTTCTAAAATTCATTTGATTTTTTTTTAAATCACCTAATAATATCTATATAATATTGCACAAATTTTGAAGGTTGATTAAGAGATAGGATTCCAATTCAAATTTTGGAATGAGAAAAGTGGGTGGTTGCTTTGTACATTTGCCCTGCTTTTTTTTATTTTTTATTTAAAAATCATTGTACCAAAAGTGATCTCAGCATAATATTTTGTATTGACTGGTATAACCATGTGCAATACATTGCACATCATTTTAAAAAAAAGAGAACATAACAACAGATTACACGACTTTTTATGTTTGATTAAGGGATAAAATTCTAGTTCAAATTTTTTTTTTTTTTTTGGGGGGGGGGGGGGGGGGGGTTGCCTAGCATTGTCATAATTGTCAGATACTCGGACCCGGCATTTGACCGGAACCAACCCGATCTATACGGGTCCGGGTTTATGTTTAAAATAAGACCGTTGCAGTTTTGGGTCGGGGTTTGGATCCGCTCAAAATAGACCTTACCCGACCCGGACCCATTAAAAAATACCTCAAAAAATATGAAATTTGAATGATATGGTTATAAGGATATACATATAAATAGTAATTGTTGAAGATAAATGTGTAAATATAATATTTATTCATGTACTTAAGTGCATAATTATTGTGCTACCGAACCCGACAGGTAAGGTTATTTTAAGTTGGAACCGGATCCGGACCTGGACCCGGTTCTCATGGGTCGGGTCCAATTTTTGGACCCGTAAGGTGTCGGGTCCGAGTCCGGGTAATGTAGGCCGAACCGATACAACCCGATACCAGCTCTAGTGTTGCATGCTACATTTTTTTTTCGTTTTTTTCCTTTTGCTTTTAAAGAAAGAGAAAAGAATAACAATCCTTGGACTAAAGGTGGTATTATCTTAATTTGTATACATGTCAATATAAATGTATTTTAAGATAAATTTTTAAATAAAATAAGACAATAACTATTTTAATGTGATTCTAGATTTTGTTTTTTGAATTTTGAATATTTGTAGATATTTTAAATTGAAACTCAGAGAGATTTTTAAAAGTGAAGAGATAGAAATGAGTGTTGCACTGAGTTGCCTCTTACTTTTACTCACATTTTTTGTTTTAAAATGGAGAAATAAGAAAAATCCTGAGATAGAAATGGACTTATCATAATTATAACTAGTGTACCCTTGTGCAATATTGCACAATATATGCTACACCCACAACCTTTTCTACAACTTTTTTTTACAACTTTAGGTGACACAATTACTCAACTTATATAATATAATATAACTAGATTTAGAATGATACAACATATAAAAAATCTTGTAAACAGTAAAACAATAATTATGTAGTTCAAGTTTGAATAGTATGACAATAATTAGTTGTAAATAAAAAGTCCATGTTTCCATTAGTATATGTTGAAAAATAATTATAAATGAGGGTGTAAAATCTAACTTCTTAGAACTTTGATGGTGGAAAATGATGAAATTTAACTGTTGAAAAGATATTTGTTATTTTCAATGTAACATGAGCAATAAAAAAGCATAAAAAATCTAAAAATTTACAAACCTGAAATCTGAAACTAAATTTCTAAGTAAATAGAGAGAAAATAAGAGAGAGGGAAGGGGAGAAAAAGAGAGAAATATGAAAAAGTGAAGAGAGAAAAAAGAGATATGATGCTGCTTGTTTTGGGGAGGAGTGTGGATGCACCAGGTGTGAGTTCGGACTCAATTTGTAATGGGGGAAGGATGCGGTAACGGACGGTGAACGGGAGGCTCACTTCGGCACTAGAGGATCGGCTCGGATTGCCTCGCCTCGTGTACCTGCAGACGGTCTAGGAACACTGGGGTTTATCCCGGTGGCAGACCCTCCGACGGTCTAGTTAGTCTCTGAGAGAGAGTAGCAGTAACTAGGGTTTTAGTGGGAAAAGATTGATTACCTCAAAAGGTGGGAGAGGGCCTGGTATTTATAGATAATCCCAATCGGGTTTGGATCCGCTTGGGGGCCGGGTCTGGACCCGAAAGCCCATGGGCCTGACGTGGTGTAACGCCCCAAAAATTTTTTTTGACTCCAAACTCAAATCTTTCAATTTCTATATCACTTTAATCATAAACTAAGAAAGTTATATTTCAGGAAAAATTTTGACAATCTCCCCTGTAAATTTTGCCCCGAAACACAAAGCTTACGGAATTCGGCTCAAAATTCCGTAGCTCACAAAATACACAATAATTTCATGGGCTCCCCAGGCCAAAATGAGCAGATACACACAGGCAATATAATATAATGCTCTGGGGGCCAAACACATAACAGATTATCAAATATCAATTAAAAACTAAAAATTTCTTTGAAAAACGAGGTAAAATTTTAGAAAAACATACCACAAAGTCCAGTACTCCACAACGAGGTGGGTACGGGTCACAAACATACCACGTCACCCAGCACTATACTCATCGTCATCTTTTACATGCTTATACATCAAAAATACAATTTAAACCATAGATTCTACTATTCACTCCACTAATTTATACAAAAAATTTAAAATAAAACTCCACCTTACACAACTACGCCTTACCTCTGCACTGATGAGAACCTATAACAGTAGGGGATCTAGGGTCGTCCTCGGACTCCCCTAACCCCCCAAACACTAAGGGGTTAGCCATTTCTGGTGTGAGTACAATTCACTAATCTAATAAATAAATCAAACTATATAAATAAAATAAATTCAACTTACAATTTTAAAGGTAAAAGATTCAACCTGAATCCAAACATTAAAGCATCAAGAATACGCCTTTATCAAATACCTGACAAATCTGCATCCGTCCCCATATATATATCCTTAACTTCACACCCTTCGCTAAATGCATCATATTATATGACTGCATATATATATACACATATACACAACTCCTTCACTTTATACCCAATCACAAGCAACACATCAATTCACATTCAATTACTTCTCATTTTGAAATCCCCAACACAATTACTTATCATTTCATGATTCCTATCACCTCATCGTTTCTTTACTTCTATAAATACTCACTTTCATTCACAACCCTTTCCTTCTCAATTTCATATTTCGTAACATCGCGTTCATTTATTTCTTATAACCCATATCATCACGTATGCATATATCCACATAATACCATATTAATTCCTGTCTTATAACAAAATATAACACTTCATTACCCATTGCAATTTACTCACATTTCATCACATCCTGAACATATCACTTATTAAATATTCATTCTTATCACATCAAAAATATGTTTTATCACTCATTCTCATCCCGTAATATCATTTAGCTATTTTTCAAGCTAATTAATGACCAACTTACTTTCATCTTCACTATAACTCAAGTTATCACTAATTTCACTTTCATTCACCTCAATTTATATTCCATACCCCCAAACATAGTTTGGGCAATAATATATCACACCCCAAAGCCGATAGCTTGGGTAATAATCACCACACCCCATACGCATAGTCTGGGTAATATCACATCACATCTCAAGAGTTATTAATTCACTTCAATCATTATTTATCTTTACTTATTTAATTCTTCACTTCCATTAATCATAGCCCTATCATGCCCACTCACCCTGCGAATTATGCCAAGGCAGGTAGTTCCCATCATTTCCACAGAAACAGCGGGCAGGTAGTTCCTTGACACAATCCCAAGGTGGAACCACTCATGTCATACTGTATTTTACTTTAATGATCACATACATAATATAATTACTTCGTACCATTCATAAGAACACATGCCTCTTTTATTATTCCATTTTAAATTGACCACGTACTGCATTTATCATTTCTTTTCATCCACTAACTCATAACTCATTCTCCTTCACATTTACTTCATTCACAGCTACTTTCTTTCTCATCCACAATTCACATTTCACTATGCACTTTCTTTACTACCCCATTTATTATTAACACTTATTTATTCTTTATTCTCCACTCATAATACACTTACTTCACTATTTCATTTCAGCTTATACCAAACACTTCTCTTTTTCATTCACATTTTATATCATATTCATTTTACCCTAGGTCTATTCTAGAGTATCAATTCTCTCTCAGGTCTACCCTGAGGTATCATATCTCTCTCCGGTCCCACCGGAGGTATCTACTCTCTTAGGTCTACCCTAGGGTATCATATCTCTCTCAGGTCTACCCTGAGGTATCATATCTCTCTCCGGTCCCACCGGAGGTATCTACTCTCCCAGGTCTACCCTGGGGTATCATATCTCTCTCAGGTCTACCCTGAGGTATCATATCTCTCTCCGGTCCCACCGGAGGTATCTACTCTCCCAGGTCTACCCTGGGGTATCATATCTCTCTCAGGTCTACCCTGAGTAGACCTGGGGTATCATATCTCTCTCAGGTCTACCCTGAGGTATCATATCTCTATCAGGTCTACCCTGAGGTATCATATCTCTCTCCGGTCCCACCGGAGGTATCTACTCTCCCATGTCTACCCTGGGGTATCATATCTCTCTCAGGTCTACCCTGAGGTATCATATCTCTCTCCGGTCCCACCGGAGGTATCTACTCTCCCAGGTCTACCCTGGGGTATCATATCTCTCTCAGGTCTACCCTGAGGTATCATATCTCTCTCCGGTCCCACCGGAGGTATCTACTCTCCCAGGTCTACCCTGAGGTATCATATCTCTCTCAGGTCTACCCTGAGGTATCATATCTTTCTCCGGTCCCACCGGAGGTATCTACTTTCCCAGGTCTACCCTGGGGTATCATATCTCTCTCAGGTCTACCCTGAGGTATCATATCTCTCTCCGGTCCCACCGGAGGTATCTACTCTCCCAGGTCTACCCTGGGGTATCATATCTCTCTCAGGTCTACCCTGAGGTATCATATCTCTCTCCGGTCCCACCGGAGGTATCTACTCTCCCAGGTCTACCCTGGGGTATCATATCTCTCTCAGGTCTACCCTGAGGTATCATATCTCTCTCAGGTCTACCCTGAGGTATCATATCTCTCTCCGGTCCCACCGGAGGTATCTACTCTCCCAGGTCTACCCTGAGGTATCATATCTCTCTCAGGTCTACCCTGAGGTATCATATCTCTCTCCGGTCCCACCGGAGGTATCTACTCTCCCAGGTCTACCCTGGGGTATCATATCTCTCTCAGGTCTACCCTGAGGTATCATATCTCTCTCCGGTCCCACCGGAGGTATCTACTCTCCCAGGTCTACCCTGGGGTATCATATCTCTCTCAGGTCTACCCTGAGGTATCATATCTCTCTCCGGTCCCACCGGAGGTATCTATTCAAGTCAACCGAAATTATTGTTATTAACATTCACTTTTCATATTAACATCACCCTTTATCATCATAGCATCTCCCCTTTTATTTACTTATTCACATAAACAATGTTTACCAACTCACTTACCCCTTTCAATGCATCACATAAAGAAATATCACTATAATTAACCTAAAAATCATCACATCATAATATTACACATCACAATTGTACTGTATTGTTTATTTTACCATTACCCCACACATTATGAGTATATCATATTATTTATCATCTCAATATCACTGGTTTGCATACACCCTGCAGATCAACACATCACAACATCATATATATAAATCTACACCCAATCCGTGACCATCACCCAGGATATTCAAAATCACAACAATTCACCATATACCGACATCTTATATAAATATAACTCATCCCCATATATATATATATATATCTATTCCATCATCTATAAGTTTATATCAATACACAAGGGACATGGGTAATTAATCGTCATATTACACACCAACACCAAACACTAATTCCCATATATAAGTACACCTTATTCCGTAATTCATATCAATCATTCGTATTATATTAAGATTTTCTTAAAACAACAACTATGTAAATATATTCATACTCACATAATAGTCCGTGAAGACTCGAAGCACCATCTCGCCATCCCGCATCCAAAGTCGCTAACACAACCTCCACTAATTCCTTTCTCCAAATCGACTCCGCCATGAGCTAGAGCACCCTTCAATTAGCCTACCATCCGAATTAATTTGAAGAAGACGAAGAAAAGGGGGGGATTTGGCCGGGGAACCATCGGCCGAATGGGTTCGGTGGGGTTTGCTTCCGATCGGGACGAGAACCAGGAAGGGAAAGAAAGAAAAGTGAAGAAGGGAATGGAATGGGGAAGGTTTTTTTTGGAAAAGATTTAATAATATAAATATATATATTATAAAGGAATATTTACAAATAAGCCCCCAAATCTCCAAAATATTTTAAATATATCCTCAACTCTACTTTTAACAATACAAAATATTTTAAAACATCCCATAATGATCCTCCAAAATCATAAAATAAAATAACAATAATTTTCCATATAAAACTCGACTCATACTTCAATATACCCATCTACACCAATCCAACAAATATTCATACTAATATTAATATTTAAATATAAAATATCCCAAAAACAAAGTTCCAGCACTCCAAATATATAAAAATAAATATTTTCGGTATTTTACAAATTCGAGGTGTTACATTCTACACACCTCAAAAGAAGCTCGTCCTCGAGCTACAAGAGTCAAGAAAACTGTTCAAACAATTCCAGATACTTCTCTTCACCAACTTCCCCAATTCCTGATTATAGTCATTACTATAATGCACCACTGAACTTTCAACAACTTAGCAATTTGAAGTCTTGATCGCCGCAATTCTGCATAATTCTTTTGTCGACTACATACCTCAAAAGAGACTTATCCATTAATCTCATCCAGAATGAGGTCATGCACCCACTATAACTAGCAAAAATTTCGAATCCTAACTCGACTGATCAGCTGTAGAATAAGCAGCTGTACTAATAAACTGCCCACATACAGGGTCATGTCGCCCTCTGCTACCAAAGAAAAATCAAATTGACTAAATAATTCTAGTACCGTCCACTCTTGGGGCATAATAAACACCAATATTCTTCTTCTACTTCAGACATCTGTCACCCTATTTTTAATGGTCACCTCATTCAACTCCCGATATTCAATACTCAATCTCAAGGGACCATCATCTCATATATCAAAGAGTTTACCAACCACCTCCTTAATCTTCTCCTTGGGTATTACCACCAAACCCAACGGCCATACTTACATCATCCAAGGCATTACATTCCATCGGAAACAGGGTTTCATCGGGCTATCTCACCCGAACCCTCCTTGCCTCACACTTCAACCATACATATAGCCTTCACTACTAACCCATCTCCCGGCAAAGTATAATGACCACAATATCACACCAGCTCACAATCTATAGGATATACCACAACCCATATAACAAAACTCTAATATGGTGTTCAATTTCTCGCTTGGGCTTCTAAGGAAAACATGGCAATGCCATAAGGCAAAACACCCGCATGGGTTATAAGGGATAACACTGACCCTAAGTCAGACCAAAGTCCAATAGAAATCGCACCATCTATAATATAATCCGTACTTAGCAAAACACCCACAACACATAAAACAACTTCATATCCACAACTTAGCAATAATGAACCCATACACACATGACAGGATCACTAGGATAAACAAAAATTCCTAGTCAACCAAGGCTCTGATACCAAACTGTAACGCCCCAAATTTTTTTTTGACTCCAAACTCAAATCTTTCAATTTCTATATCACTTTAATCATAAACTAAGAAAGTTATATTTCAGAAAATTTTTTGACAGATTCTCCCCTGTAAATTTTGCCCCGAAACACAAAAAGCTTACGGAATTCTGCTCAAAATTCCGTAGCTCACAAAATATACAATAATTTCATGGGCTCCCCAGGCCAAAATGAGCAGATACACACAGGCAATATAATATAATGCTCTGGGGGCCAAACACATAACAGATTATCAAATATCAATTAAAAACAAAAAATTTCTTTGAAAAACGAGGTAAAATTTTAGAAAAACCTCTGTAAAACCTACCACAAAGCCCAGTACTCCACAACGAGGTGGGTACGGGTCACAAACATACCACGTCACCCAGCACTATACTCATCGTCATCTTTTACATGCTTATACATCAAAAATACAATTTAAACCATAGATTCTACTATTCACTCCACTAATTTATACAAAAAATTTAAAATAAAACTCCACCTTACACAACTACGCCTCACCTCTGCACTGATGAGAACCTATAACAGTAGGGGATCTAGGGTCGTCCTCGGACTCCCCTAACCCCCCCAAACACTAAGGGGTTAGCCATTTCTGGTGTGAGTACAATTCACGAACTAATAAATAAATCAAACTATATAAATAAAATAAATTCAACTCACAATTTTAAAGGTAAAAGATTCAACCTGAATCCAAACATTAAAGCATCAAGAATACGCCTTTATCAAATACCTGACAAATCTGCATCCGTCCCCATATATATATCCTTAACTTCACACCCTTCGCTAAATGCATCATATTATATGACTGCATATATATATACACATATACACAACTCCTTCACTTTATACCCAATCACAAGCAACACATCAATTCACATTCAATTACTTCTCATTTTGAAATCCCCAACACAATTACTTATTATTTCATGATTCCTACCACCTCATCGTTTCTTTACTTCTATAAATACTCACTTTCATTCACAACCCTTTCCTTCTCAATTTCATATTTCGTAACACCGCGTTCATTTATTTCTTATAACTCATATCATCACGTATGCATATATCCACATAATACCATATTAATTCCTGTCTTATAACAAAATATAACACTTCATTACCCATTGCAATTTACTCACATTTCATCACATCCTAAACATATCACTTATTAAATATTCATTCTTATCACATCAAAAATATGTTTTATCACTCATTCTCATCCCGTAATATCATTTAGCTATTTTTCAAGCTAATTAATGACCAACTTACTTTCATCTTCACTATAACTCAAGTTATCACTAATTTCACTTTCATTCACCTCAATTTATATTCCATACCCCCAAACATAGTTTGGGCAATAATATATCACACTCCAAAGCCGATAGCTTGGGTAATAATCACCACACCCCATACGCATAGTCTGGGTAATATCACATCACATCTCAAGAGTTATTAATTCACTTCAATCATTATTTATCTTTACTTATTTAATTCTTCACTTCCATTAATCATAGCCCTATCATGCCCACTCACCCTGCGAATTATGCCAAGGCAGGTAGTTCCCACCATTTCCACAGAAACAGCGGGCAGGTAGTTCCTTGACACAATCCCAAGGTGGAACCACTCATGTCATACTGTATTTTACTTTAATGATCACATACATAATATAATTACTTCGTACCATTCATAAGAACACATGCCTCTTTTATTATTCCATTTTAAATTGACCACGTACTGCATTTATCATTTCTTTTCATCCACTAACTCATAACTCATTCTCCTTCACATTTACTTCATTCACAGCTACTTTCTTTCTCATCCACAATTCACGTTTCACTATGCACTTTCTTTACTACCCCATTTATTATTAACACTTATTTATTCTTTATTCTCCACTCATAATACACTTACTTCACTATTTCATTTCAGCTTATACCAAACACTTCTCTTTTTCATTCACATTTCATATCATATTCATTTTACCCTAGGTCTATTCTAGAGTATCAATTCTCTCTCAGGTCTACCCTGAGGTATCATATCTCTCTCCGGTCCAACCGGAGGTATCTACTCTCCCAGGTCTACCCTGGGGTATCATATCTCTCTCAGGTCTACCCTGAGGTATCATATCTCTCTCCGGTCGCACCGGAGGTATCTACTCTCCCAGGTCTACCCTGAGGTATCATATCTCTCTCAGGTCTACCCTGAGGTATCATATCTCTCTCCGGTCCCACCGGAGGTATCTACTCTCCCAGGTCTACCCTGGGGTATCATATCTCTCTCAGGTCTACCCTGAGGTATCATATCTCTCTCAGGTCTACCCTGAGGTATCATATCTCTCTCCGGTCCCACCGGAGGTATCTACTCTCCCAGGTCTACCCTGGGGTATCATATCTCTCTCAGGTCTACCCTGAGGTATCATATCTCTCTCCGGTCCCACCGGAGGTATCTACTCTCCCAGGTCTACCCTGGGGTATCATATCTCTCTCAGGTCTACCCTGAGGTATCATATCTCTCTCCGGTCCCACCGGAGGTATCTACTCTCCCAGGTCTACCCTGAGGTATCATATCTCTCTCAGGTCTACCCTGAGGTATCATATCTTTCTCCGGTCCCACCGGAGGTATCTACTCTCCCAGGTCTACCCTGGGGTATCATATCTCTCTCAGGTCTACCCTAAGGTATCATATCTCTCTCCGGTCCCACCGGAGGTATCTACTCTCCCAGGTCTACCCTGGGGTATCATATCTCTCTCAGGTCTACCCCGAGGTATCATATCTCTCTCCGGTCCCACCGGAGGTATCTACTCTCCTAGGTCTACCCTGGTGTATCATATCTCTCTCAGGTCTACCCTGAGGTATCATATCTCTCTCAGGTCTACCCTGAGGTATCATATCTCTCTCCGGTCTACCCTGAGGTATCATATCTCTCTCCGGTCCCACCGGAGGTATCTACTCTCTCAGGTCTACCCTGGGGTATCATATCTCTCTTAGGTCTACCCTGAGGTATCATATCTCTCTTCGGTCCCACCGGAGGTATCTACTCTCCTAGGTCTACCCTGGGGTATCATATCTCTCTCAGGTCTACCCTGAGGTATCATATCTCTCTCCGGTCCCACCGGAGGTATCTACTCTCCCAGGTCTACCCTGAGGTATCTTATCTCTCTCAGGTCTATCCTGAGGTATCATATCTCTCTCCGGTCCAACCGGGGGGTATCTACTCTCCCAGGTCTACCCTGGGGTATCATATCTCTCTCAGGTCTACCCTGAGGTATCATATCTCTCTCCGGTCCCACCGGAGGTATCTACTCTCCCAGGTCTACCCTGGGGTATCATATCTCTCTCAGGTCTACCTTGACGTATCATATCTCTCTCTGGTCCCACCGGAGGTATCTACTCTCCCATGTCTACCCTGGGGTATCATATCTCTCTCAGGTCTACCCTGAGGTATCACATCTCTCTCCGGTCCCACCGGAGGTATCATATCTCTCTCTGGTCCCACCGGAGGTATCTACTCTCCCAGGTCTACCCTGGGGTATCATATCTCTCTCAGGTCTACCCTGAGGTATCATATCTCTCTCAGGTCTACCCTGAGGTATCATATCTCTCTCCGGTCCCACCGGAGGTATCTACTCTCCCAGGTCTACCCTGGGGTATCATATCTCTCTCAGGTCTACCCTGAGGTATCATATCTCTCTCTGGTCCCACCGGAGGTATCTACTCTCCCAGGTCTACCCTGGGGTATCATATATCTCTCAGGTCTACCCTGAGGTATCATATCTCTCTCCGGTCCCACTGGAGGTATCTACTCTCCCAGGTCTACCCTGAGGTATCATATCTCTCTTAGGTCTACCCTGAGGTATCATATCTCTCTCCGGTCCCACCGGAGGTATCTACTCTCCCAGGTCTACCCTGGGGTATCATATCTCTCTCAGGTCTACCCTGAGGTATCATATCTCTCTCCGGTCCCACCGGAGGTATCTATTCAAGTCAACCGAAATTATTGTTATTAACATTCACTTTTCATATTAACATCACCCTTTATCATCATAGCATCTCCCCTTTTATTTACTTATTCACATAAACAATGTTTACCAACTCACTTACCCCTTTCAATGCATCACACAAAGAAATATCACTATAATTAACCTAAAAATCATCACATCATAATATTACACATCACAATTGTACTGTATTGTTTATTTTACCATTACCCCACACATTATGAGTATATCATATTATTTATCATCTCAATATCACTGGTTTGCATACACCCTGCAGATCAACACATCACAACATCATATATATAAATCTACACCCAATACGTGACCATCACCCAGGATATTCAAAATCACAACAATTCACCATATACCGACATCTTATATAAATATAACTCTTCCCCGTATATATATATATATCTATTCCATCATCTATAAGTTTATATCAATACACAAGGGACATGGGTAATTAATCGTCATATTACACACCAACACCAAACACTAATTCCCATATATAAGTACACCTTATTCCGTAATTCATATCAATCATTCGTATTATATTAAGATTTTCTTAAAACAACCACTATGTAAATATATTCATACTCACATAATAGTCCGTGAAGACTCGAAGCACCATCTCGCCATCCCGCATCCAAAGTCGCTAACACAACCTCCACTAATTCCTTTCTCCAAATCGACTCCGCCATGAGCTAGAGCACCCTTCAATTAGCCTACCCTCCGAATTAATTTGAAGAAGACGAAGAAAAGGGGGGGATTTGGCCGGGGAACCATCGGCCGAATGGGTTCGGTGGGGTTTGCTTCCGATCGGGACGAGAACCAGGAAGGGAAAGAAAGAAAAGTGAAGAAGGGAATGGGATGGGGAAGGGTTTTTTTGGAAAAGATTTAATAATATAAATATATATATTATAAAGGAATATTTACAAATAAGCCCCCAAATCTCCAAAATATTTTAAATATATCCTCAACTCTACTTTTAACAATACAAAATATTTTAAAACATCCCATAATGATCCTCCAAAATCATAAAATAAAATAAAAATAATTTTCCATATAAAACTCGACTCATACTTTAATATACCCATCTACACCAATCCAACAAATATTCATACCAATATTAATATTTAAATTTAAAATATCCCAAAAACAAAGTTCCAGCACTCCAAATATATAAAAATAAATATTTTCGGTATTTTACAAATTCGAGGTGTTACACGTGGCAGGAGGCCCAGGTGGTTTAGGGCAGACGTGGCAGCCTCATGAGCGGTTTAGGGCTGACGTGGCAAAGCCCTAAGTGGTTTCGGAGCTGACATGGCTGATCGTGGGGCCCCTGTGCCTTTAAGAGAATTGGATGGCCTGGATTGTGCCAGGTCATCCTCATCCCTTACCAGGCTGAGTGGAAGGCCCGTGGGACCGCCGAGGATCGGAGACCGAAGGTCGTGGCAGGTCGTCGAAACGAGGAGGTTGGTTTCGTGGTGGTGACTTAACGACTCGACACCGACCCTGTGATGGTCCGGGGCCGAGCTGGCCTACCCTTGAGTGAGGGCCATCCTGGGCCCTGGCCGGGTCCCAGGTCATTTTTATCCTACCTCATAAGCCCCCCACTCCTGTGGGGATGCGAGAGTTAGCCGTGGAGGAGTGTCTTTCGGAGGTCATTGTGCATTTGTGAGAAGGCTGCTCTGGTGCTCGGAATGACCTCGGTCTGACGAGGGTTTATGGGTTGGCAAGGATGCTGGCGAACCGTTGTGCCTTCGTGAGAAGGCTGCCCTGGTGCTGGACCTCACCTTGGTCTGACGAGGGTTTATGGGTCGGCAAGGACGTTGGCGAACCGTTGTGCCTTGGTGAGAAGGTTGCCCTGATGTTGGACCTTACCTCGGTCTGATGAGGGTTTACGGGTCGGCAAGGACGTTGGCGAACCGTTGTGCCTTGGTGAGAAGGCTGCCCTGATGCTGGACCTTACCTCGGTCTGATGAGGGTTTACGGGTCGGCAAGGACGTTGGCGAACCGTTGTGCCTTGGTGAGAAGGCTGCCCTGATGCTGGACCTTACCTCAGTCTGATGAGGGTTTACGGGTCGGCAAGGACGTTGGCAAACTGTTGTGCCTTCGTGAGAAGGCTGCCCTGGTGCTGGACCTCACCTCGGTCTGACGAGGGTTCACGGGTCGACAAGGACGTTGGTGAACCGTTGTCCCTTGGTGAGAAGGCTGCCCTGATGCTGGACCTTACCTCGGTCTGATGAGGGTTTATGAGTCGGCAAGGACGTTGGCGAACCGTCGTGCCTTCGTGAGAAGGCTGCCCTAGTGCTGGACCTCACCTCGGTCTGACAAGGGTTTACGGGTCGGCAAGGACGTTGGCGAACCGTTGTGCCTTGGTGAGAAGGCTGCCCTGATGCTGGACCTTACCTCGGTCTGATGAGGGTTTACAGGTCGGTAAGGACGTTGGCGAACCGTTGTGCCTTCGTGAGAAGGCTGCCCTGGTGCTGGACCTCACCTCAGTCTGACGAGGGTTTACGGGTCGGCAAGGACGTTGGCGAACCGTTGTCCCTTGGTGAGAAGGCTGCCCTGATGCTGGACCTTACCTCGGTCTGATGAGGGTTTATGGGTCGATAAGAACGTTGGCGAACCGTTGTGCCTTTGTGAGAAGGCTGCCCTGGTGCTGGACCTCACCTCGGTCTGACGAGGGTTTACGGGTCGGCAAGGACGTTGGCGAACCGCTGTGCCTGAGTTGATTACTGTCTTCATAGGGCATTAATGGCGCTCCGGGGCTTGTGCGATGTTCCAATTTCCCGGGGGCATTAATGATGTCCCCTAATAAATGCAGGGCGCTTCAATTTCCTAGGCGTGACAGTTGGGCTTCCGCTGCTTGGCCTCCCAAGGGCCATGATGGCAGGTTGCTTGGGGGAGGCTATAAATACCCCACCCCCTACCGCTGTTTCGATCACATCGAGAGTGGTCCATTGACCATCTGAGGTGTCTGCCCTGGGCGGACGACTGATACTTGAAAAAATTCCAACCCTGGGAGCCTCGGATTGGTGGTTACTCTGCCGTCCGGATCTTCTCTTGGGTCTGACGGCCCTGACGAGGTCGTTTGCCCAAGAGAGGTCGGGACGGGAGGGATACCGACCGAAGTCCGGACCCGGGGGATAAGGAGCTTCGGGTGGATGGCTCTTCTGTCATCACTGTCTTCCTTCCGGGCCGACGGTTTTTGAGGGCTGTCTGCCCGAAGGAGACAGTGATGGGAGGCGGGCCGATCCATTTTCCGATAGGGTCCCAGGCGATGGTGGTTTTTCTCCCACCCTCGAACAGTTCGGGGTTTCGGCTTCCGAGGCTGTAAGCCCCGAGTTATTCGCGGGTGAGAGGGGAGCCGACCGAGTCCTGGGGCCCGGGGCGCCCGCCGAGGACGGGTGCCTTAAAACTTTTGAACAAAACTTTCTTCCGGGCCGACCCTTGTGCCTGGTAGCGGTTGAGCGCGAACCGAGGGTTGCCAACCGCACAACTGGGTGACGTCATTGGCGCGTGTTTCTAGGAGACGTGACGCGATTTTCTAGGGGCGGTTTCACGCAAATTGAGGAACAGTAACACGAAAATCGAGGAGTCAACTCTTCCTTCATAAGTATCCCCCACTCTTCTCCCATTCCGTCTGTCTCTCTCTTGCTACCTTCTTTAAAAACACAAACACTTCGGCGCTCGGACTCTGTCTTTGTAGCTCCGGCTCGTCTTTCCGAGGCAACACTGGTTAGTTTTAGCTTTATTTCGTTGTCATGTCTAGGGCTCAGTTTGGCTCGTCTGCTTCGACCTCGAAGGGGGGAGAAAACCCTGGAGTAGGGCTCTCAGACTCGATGTCGTGGGAAGAAGACACCCAGGTGTATGATGTGAAGCCCCTACATGTCCGAAGGCCGTACGTGGTCCAGAGTAGCGGCTCCGAGGAGGAGGGGAGTGATAGCTCAGACTCGGTGTGGATATTAGATCCGGAGTCGGAGGAGGGTAGTAGCGACAGTGAGGGAGAAGGAGAGGCCGAAGCGGCTGAGGCTCGGCAGAAGGGTACGGGGAGAAAATTCTCAGCTCAGGGGCAGAGTCGGGGCGTAGGTTCTTCTTCTACGGTGACCGGTCTTGAGCGCCTAGCCACCCCCTCGCCGGAGAGGGCTAAGAAGAAGAGGGTGCCGAGGAAGAAGGGAGCGAAGGCTGGCGGTCTGAGCGAGGCGTCCCCCGTTCGAAACATTGTGACGGGTTCACCAGTGCAGCCGAAGAGGATTAGGCAGTACCCTGACGACCTCTCCGACAAGGTGTTGTATGGGGTGCAGCCTTCTTCGCCGAGTTGGAAGAGGATAAAGATGGATACACTGCCGACGATCCTGGAGGCAGTCGATTTAGAGGTGGCTCAGTCGGCTTTCCACATTGGGTCCGGTTACGAAGTGATGGTGCCGAGCCCAAGCCTCCGTCCTACCGACCCATTACCAGAATGGTACTGCGTCTTCCCCCTAAACGCCTTCGGCTCTAGACTGAGGCTGCCGATTCACCCATTTATTCGGGATGTGCTTAATTGGGCGTCCCTGGCCCCGATGTAGTACGGACCGAATTCATGGAAGCAGGTAGTATGCTTTGTGCTGCTCTGCGAGGAGAGGAAGGTGCCACTCAGGTTGGGTGTGTTCCGCGCGATGCTGGGGATCAGCTCGTCGGGGGAGTCGGAGGGGATCTACTACATTTCGCCTCGGAGTCGGGGGAAGGTGGTCCACGGCCATCCGGACTCCATTAAGGAGTGGAAACGAAAATACTTCGTGATCCGGAGCGCGGAGCCTTGGGACATTCCCACCCGTTGGAACTATTACAGGTCAAACTTCAAAGCGCCGAAGCAGAAGGATCTCACTGCCGAGGAGTGGAAATTAGTCAAGCGTCTCCGTTTGTCGCACAGCATCAGCTGGCCGAAGGTGACGGAGGGTCACCTGGCCAGCGTCGGACTGAGCCTAGTCGTGTCTAGTATGTCGTCGTTTCTTTTTTCCTGTTTTATTGTTCTTTCGAGCTCATTGTCCTTAATGGGTTTTCTTGCAGGTATGGACCCAGAATCTATTAAGGCTTGGAGGCTCACCTTAAAGAAGCAGAAGGCCGAGGAGGGGGGAGAAGCGAAGAGGACGAGGGGGTCATCTCAGATCGTCTCTGATATGGCTAAAAATGGGGTTAAATCGGAACCGTCCAGATTGGGCGCGAATCTTGAAGCTCGGGGGTAAAATGGTAATTTCACATACAAGTGGATCCGAAGCGGGTACTGGGTCTCCTTCACACAAGACCCAATAACCCACAAGCGGATCCACACCGATTGGGTACGGGTCCCGACCCACGGCGAGCCCAGACCAACAAGAGACAAATCAGGGCCACTGATTTGACCAAGTCAACGGGCCTGATTTGCTCTCACCGGGAATCAGGGATTAGTTTCCTAAACAGACTGTGAGGATTTTACTCCTGGCAGTTACACAGGGAATCAAGTCTCTAATCACTCCCCTGGCGACTATAAATACCTCCCCTCTACCACTGTGACCGGGTAATCACTCTTTTTCCACCTTAAGCTCTTTCTTTAATCACCACTGGTTACTGACAAGAGCGTCGGAGGGTGCATCGCCGGAATCAATCCCGGTGTCTCGCACTTCCTTGCAGGTTGCGGCAGGAATTGGAAGGCTTGGATCAGCTGTTCAGGTTTTCTCGAACTCACAAATCTTATCTGTTTACCCCCACACCGAAATCAGCGGTAACAGATTGGCGCCATCTGTGGGAAACACCACACGAACAGCCTCCGTCTCTTCCTCATCGCTTAGCCCCGCTCCAACCATGCCTCCGAAGAAGGTCAGATCCAGAGGATCCAACCGCGGGGCCAT
This sequence comes from Hemerocallis citrina, assembly GCA_017893485.1. NCBI lineage: Eukaryota > Viridiplantae > Streptophyta > Magnoliopsida > Asparagales > Asphodelaceae > Hemerocallis > Hemerocallis citrina. The sequence goes on from CM030366.1 coordinate 116,795,748, forward strand.
TCCTGCCGAACAGACAGAGGAAGCCCCTGTCAATCCAGGCCAGCAGCCTGAACTTCCTCCCCCGGTCCAGCAGGGCCAACCTCCTCTTCCCAAACAGCAACCCCCCAATGGCCCTTCCGGCCATAACGGTCGGAGGCAGAAGCAGCCCTTCGACCCAGACCATGTCTCGGTTCATAACGAATCCTCGGATTCGATGGCTTCTCATCATCCCGACCTCCGCAACACAATCCTGAACCACCAAAAAGATGAGGACCTCCGCACCCACCTTGATGAGAGGCGGGCCCGAGAGGGGGCCTCCCGCCAGCATCAGGGTGAGCGGTCCCCTCACTACCGAGACGGTAGAAGGTCTCCGGACCGCAGGGGCCGAGCGACATCTCCCGAGCGCCGAAGGAGGAGGCCGCGTTCCCCCACGGATCGGCATCATCGGAGGAACAATGAGGCACCTATCACTCGTGTCGAGTTCCTACAATTTCAGGACACCGTGTTGCAGGCCCTCAACGTTCGGCAGAACAACCAAAATACCCAGAGGGTTCCGACGCCCCCGCGGGTACCCAGTCCTCGCCGCCGATCCCGAAGTCCTCTCCCGGCTCCCAGTCGCCAGCAGCAGCACTACAGTCCCCGCCGATCCCAGGACTACCGGCGCCGCAGTCCCCGCTCCCCTTCCTATGAAGAAGAGTCCGGGGGATCATATGATTACCAGCGGAGGGACGATGCCCTCAACCGCCGTCTCCACGAGGTGGAAAGGCGCATTGGTCGCATGGACAGAGAAGAGGAGTCCAGAGCAGGGACCGTCCGGCCCAGCAGACCCCCTTTCTCTCGGACGATCATGGAGGCCCCCATACCGAGAGGTTTCAAACCTCCGCAGTTTGAAACGTACTCAGGGGAGTCCGACCCAGTTGATCACGTCGAAAGCTTCAAGACATTAATGCTGATCCATCAAGCTTCCGACGCCATGCTCTGCAAGACCTTCCCCGCCACCCTCCGGGGGTCGGCTCGGGAGTGGTACTCCAGGCTCGCCCCCTCTTCCATCTTCTCGTTCGAGCAGTTCGAGACGCTGTTCATTACTCACTTTGTGAGTAGCAGGCGAGCCGAGAAGATGAGCCTCTCCCTTCTCAACCTGCGGCAAGAAAGGGGAGAGAAACTGAGGGACTACGTGAAGAGATTCACCGCAGAGGTCAGGTCTATCGCCTCCCTAGACCAGTCTGTGGCGACTGTTGCGTTCCAGTCGAACGTTCTCAACTCCAACCTCCGGTCTTCCCTCGCCAAGAAGCCCCCGCACAACTTTGCCGACCTTCTCCTAAGGTGCGAGAAGTACATCTGGGCAGAGGAGGCCGAGTGCCTCCCGAACTTCGGAGGATCGGCCTCCGGATCGAAGAGGAAGGCGACCGAGGGGGAGGGATCGAAGAAGATGCAGAAGGACAACGGCGGTCAGCGCCGACCTCCCCTAGGTTCGAGAAGTTCACTCCCCTCACCACCAATGTCTCCACTATCCTGATGGAAGTGGAGAAGGAAGGCCTACTACCACCTGCTCCGAGGATAAACACCCCGGCCAAGAGGAGAAACAAAGAGAAATGGTGCCGTTATCACCGGGACCACGACCACGAGACCAACGACTGCCGAGCATTGAAAAATGAGATTGAGGCCCTCATCCAGAGGGGGCAGCTGGCCAAATTTGTGAAAGCAAGTGACCGGGCGGACCGCACTACCCCTCCGCCTCGGGGGGCTAACAAGCGCTCCGAGCGGCACGATGAAACCCCCGAATTTGAGGAAGAGCGGGTCCTGCACCTCATCCACGGAAGCCCAATGGGGGGCTCCTCCAATTCCTCCCGGAAGGCCTTCGTCCGAGAGGTCAATTCTGTCCACAGCGCTCCTCCCCCCAAAGGCCTCGGCGTCCCGGTGACCTTCTCTGATGAAGACCTCGAAGGGGTCCGGACCCCCCACTGCGACGCACTGGTCATCGACCTCTGCATGGCCAACTTCAAAGTGCAGAGGATCTTAGTAGACAATGAGAGTTCGGTGAACATCCTCTTTCTCTCAGCCTTCCGAGGCCTGCAGCTATCGCGGGACCGTTTCAAGCCGGCCGGTTACACGCTCCACTTGTTCACGGGGGTACCAGTAACCATCGAGGGAGTCATAACCCTGGACGTGACCGCTGGGAAGGCCCCTACTACCCGTACCGAGCCGATGGACTTCATGGTCGTCGACGTCCCGGCCACATATAATGTCATTCTAGGCCGACCCGGCCTAGCTGCCCTGGAAGCTGTCCCCTCAGCGTCTTATCTTAAAATGAAGTTCCCCACTCGGTCGGGAGTAGGGGAAGTCAGGGGAAGCCAAGAGACGGCTCGGAAGTGCTACATGACTTCCACCGGGGGACCGGTGCTCTCCCTCGAGACACTGGAAATCCCCGAGCCGAAAGTCCGACCCACGTCTGAGCCGGCGGATGAGTTAGAAGAAGTGCTCTTCTCGGACGAGGACCCGAGCCGGAAGTTCCTCATCAGCAAGTCCCTACCGACCGCACTATGCTCTGACTTGGTTAAATGCATCCGGGATAACCGCGACCTGTTCGCTTGGTCAGCCGCAGATATGCCCGGCATCTCCGAGGAGTTGCTAGTCCACCGCCTAAGTGTCGAACCGAGGTGCAAACCGGTTCAGCAGAAGAGACGAAAGTTCGCTCCCGAGCGACAGCAGGCCATCAAGGAGGAGATGGATAAACTTTTAAAGGCTAAATTCATACAGGAGGTAAACTACCCCGAGTGGCTCTCCAATGTTGTAATGGTCAAGAAGTCCAACGGCTCTTGGAGAATATGCATCGACTTCACCGACCTGAACAAGGCGTGTCCGAAGGACCCATTCCCTCTTCCGAATATCGACACCCTCATTGATGCCACCTCGGGCCATGAGCTCCTCAGCTTCATGGACGCCTTCTCCGGCTATAATCAAATCCGAATGTTCCCCCCGGACATTCCGAAGACCTCCTTCATCACCGACCAGGGCCTTTACTGCTACCGGGTCATGCCGTTCGGGTTGAAGAACGCGGGCGCCACCTACCAGCGCCTCGTCAACAAGGTCTTCCAGAGCCAGATAGGCCGAAATATGGAGGTGTACGTTGACGACATGCTCGTAAAGAGCATCCGAGGCACTGACCACGTAGCCGACCTCCAGGAGGCCTTCGGCGTGTTGAGGAGGCACAGCATGCGGCTGAACCCGAACAAGTGTGCGTTCGGGGTCTCTTCGGGAAAGTTCCTCGGCTTCATGGTGAGCCAGCGAGGGATCGAAGCCAATCCCGAGAAGATCAAGGCCATATAAGACATGGCCCCGCCCTGAAACGTCAAGGAGGTGCAGAAGCTAACTGGTCGGCTCGCTGCTATTGGCCGGTTCCTCTCGAAGTCCGGAGAAAAGTGCCTCCCCTTCTTCAAAGCACTCAGGGGGGCTAAGGGTTTTGAATGGGGCAAACCACAACAGGAATCGTTCGACCAACTGAAGGCCTACTTGGTGAACCCCCCTCTGCTCAGCAAACCGGTCCCGGGCGAGACTCTCTTCATCTACTTGGCTGCTTCCGAGCAGACCCTAAGTGCTGTCTTGGTGAGAGAAGAGGACCGGGCCCAAAGGCCCATCTACTGCATGAGCAAGGTGCTTCGGGACGCCGAGCTACGCTATCCGAAGATAGAAAAGATGGCCTACGCCCTGGTCATGGCGGCGAGGAAGCTCCGGCCGTATTTTCAATCCCACTCGGTCGTTGTCCTTACTGACCAACCTCTAAAGCAGATCCTCCACAAGCCTGAGACCTCGGGCCGGCTGATGAAGTGGTCCATAGAGTTGAGCCAGCATGACATCTCTTACCAGCCTCGGATGGCAATTAAAGCACAGGCCCTCGCCGACTTCATCGTAGAGTCCACCATCCCTGAAGTCAGCCACGTCCCGAACGGACCCCCCATTTGGACAGTCTTCGTGGACGGCTCCTCCTGTAACGAAGGAAGTGGCGCCGGTATCATCCTGAACGGCCCTGACGACTTCGTCCTCCAGTACGCGATCCGTATGAGCTTCAAGGCCTCGAACAACGAGGCGGAGTACGAGGCACTCATTGCTGGTCTCGGACTTGCACGAAGTGCTGGGGCGCAGCGCCTCCGAATCCACAGCGATTCCCAGCTTATCGTGAACCAAGTCTTGGGCGAGTACGAGGCCCGAGACGAGCGGATGGCGAAGTACCTCGCAAAGGTCCGGGCCCTCATGAGCCGGTTCGAGGAGGCGCTCATTCAACGAGTTCCTCGTAAGGAGAATTTGCAGGCCGATGCCCTCTCCAAGTTGGCCTCATCCTCCTTACAAGGTCTTGAACAGACCGTTTTAATCGAGGTCCTCTCTAGGCCGAGCATAGAAGACGAGACATTCGACTCGGTGGAGTCGTTGCCGGTCATGTTGCAAGATAACTGGATGAAGCCGTTGGTGGAATTCTTGAGGGACGGGGTCCTGCCCGAGGATCCCTAAGAAGCACGCCGAGTCAGAGCCCGGGCCGAGCGGTATGTCTTGATCGAGGGTATCTTATACAAACGCTCTTTCTCTCAAATAGACGGCCGACCATACCTAAGGTGCCTCCCTCCAGAACAGGCCGACTATGCCTTATAAGAGCTCCACGAAGGCATCGGCGGTGCACATTCAGGATCCAGGTCCTTGGCCCGAAAAGCTTTGAATTATGGATACTTCTGGCCGACCCTGCTTCAAGACGCCGAGCGACACGTTCGGCAATGTAACTCTTGCCAGAGACACTCCAGCGTCCGTCGCCTCCCTCAAGCCAACCTCGCCTCCCTATCAAGTCCTATCCCCTTCGCAATGTGGGGGATGGATTTGCTAGGGCCTTTCCCTCCGGCTCCGGGTCAGTTCAAGTTCCTGGTTGTAGCCATCGACTACTTCTCGAAGTGGGTCGAGGCCGAGCCCCTCACCACTATAACCGAGAACAAGGTAGTACAATTCTTTTGGAAGAACATCATCTGCAGATTCGGCGTCCCCCGTGTCCTCGTGACGGACAATGGGACTCAGTTCACTGGCACAGCATTCCGAGCTCTGTGCGACGACCTTGCCATCCAGCAGCGCTTCTCGTCGGTCTCCCACCCCCAGTCGAACGGACAGGCAGAAATTGCTAATCGGCAGATCCTCGCAGGCATCAAGAAAAGGCTGGACAAAAGTTCCAAAGGCTTATGGGTCGACCAACTCCCCAACGTCCTATGGAACTACCGCACGAGCAAACGGACCCCCACAGGCGAGTCCCCTTTCAACCTCACCTATGGGTCCGAGGCCGTGATACCCCTCGAGGTCGGAATACCTTCCCCTCGGCTCGCGGCCTACGACAAGGAACAGAACGCCAGGGACCTCAGGGCAGACTTAGATCTGATAGATGAGCTGAGGGAAAGAGCGTCGATTCGGCAGCAGAATTACCGAAGAAGGGTCGAGTTGGCATACAACAAGAAGGTCCGACCCACCAACCTTAAGCAAGGGGATCTAGTCTTGAGAAAGCTGGCCATATCCTTCCCCAATCAGAAGAGCAAGCTGGCTCCGAACTGGGAAGGGCCGTACAGGATCACGAGGGTAGTTCGGCCCGGAGCATATCGTCTGGAAGATCTAGAGGGCAGAGAGATTCCGAGGACCTGGAATGTCGACCACCTCCTGAAATACCAAGAAAGCGCCCCGGCGCTACTCTGAGTATCATAGGATATCGAGTCATTCCTCTCCTCTGACTTGTAACCTATTTTCATAAATTGTAATATGTAAAACGGTTCGCCGTAGATTATCAATAAAGAAAGCTCTTTCATACTTATAAATTTGCATGCCTCTCTCCGCCCTTATCATCTGTTTTTCGAATTTTGATTTCAACCAATGGTTCGGAGTCCAAGTCCGGCTCGACTTTACCTCCTTGGCTCGTCCCCAGACGAGCCGGAGGTAGATCGCCGTTCGGAACTGCTCCCACAACTGTTGAACTACACCGATGGTTCGGAGTCCAACACTCGGCTCGACTTTACCTCCTCGGCTCGTCCCCGGACGAGCCAGAGGTAGATCGCCATTCGGAACTGCTCCCACAACCGTTGAACTACACCGATGGTTCAGAGTCCAACACTCGGCTCGACTTTACCTCTTCGGCTCATCCCCGGACGAGCCAGAGGTAGATCGTCGTTCAGAACTGCTCCCACAACTGTTGAACTACACCGATGGTTCGGAGTCCAGCACTCGGCTCGACTTTACCTCCTCGGCTCGTCCCCGGACGAGCCGGAGGTAGATCGCCGTTCGGAACTGCTCCCACAACCATTGAACTACACCGATGGTTCCGGAGTCCAATACTTGGTTTCATTCTACCCCCCAAGCCTGCCTCGCGGCAGACTAGGAGTGGACCACCATTCGGAATCGCTCCTACAACCATCGATCGCAGGCCATGACCGACGAGTCCCACAAAGGAAAGGAGCTCGGCTCACCCCTCAACTTCGCAAGAAGAGGGAGACCGAAGAACTGATCGGCCACATAATCCGAGCAATCTTGTTTAGAAGCCGAAAACCGAAACCCCACGCCTTCGGTCGGCTGCCGAGCAGGGGCCTTTCCGACCCTGCAAACGGAGAAAATTCACTTTCTCCTCAACTTTCGTGACGGATCCCGATCAGACGGTCCAGATCTTGCCACCGACGCTAAACGACAAGATAGCATTTTCTTGGGAACTGAACCGCCTCGAGATTCGTGCCATCATCCGACGGTTCAGATCTTGCCATCGACGCTAAAATGACAAGATAGCATCATCTTGGGAACTGTGCTGCATCGAGATTCGCGCCGACATCCGACGGCCCAGATCTTGTCAGAATCGATAAACGACAAGGTAGCGCTCCATCAGGAGCTCGTTCGCCTCGGGATTCTCGCCGACGGCACCATGTGCTCGGCTCGAGGACCCCGGCACGGCCCACACACTCACAAGCGAAATAAGCGCGCAGAGCCACAAAGGAATTTTATTAATAATTGGGACACAATACAAAGCAGTCTCTTCATAGTTACAGAATATTTAAAAACAAAAAATACAGCGCCGACCCATTACACTTGGTCCTCAAACAGAAATGTCTTCACTGTCCTCTTCGGTCGCCAGCCCTTCCACTTCAGCTGCAAGCTCCTCCGCCTCCTTCCGAAGCTTCGCCTCCACAGTCTGTAAGTGACGGATCTCGGAGAGCAAATCGTCCCGCTCGGCTAATATCTTCGACTGAATGTGCCGAATACACTGAATCCGAAGAGCGTTACTAAAAGCTGTCTGCGAGTTGTCACCCTCCCCTACGGGGGTCGCCTCGATGATCCTGCTCTCCAGACGTTGGATCTCGGCGTCTCGTTGGCCGAGGACGAACTGAAGGTGGGCCCGCTCGCTCTCAGCTCGACGTAACTCCAGCTCCGCTCCGCGATGCTGCTCTCGGCGCTTCTTCGAGCATGACTTCGTCACCCCTGAGGTCACCTCGGCATCAGCTTCACTGTCCGAGCCGTTGGGATCGGTGTTTTGGTCTGACGCCACGAGCTGAAAAGAAGGGAAAATGAACAGCAAGATTTCAATACACTTCCGAGGCGCAACACTTGAAGAATTTTCCAATCAAACTTTCAAACTCATATTGAGATATAATAGATCCACATACAACAAGACCGACTCTACAACAAAGTTTTGCAACAATCAGAAGAAACACAAAACGACATGATCAGGGTCTCTTCGGAAGGGGAACGCTTCGGTTCAAGGAAACGCGAGGACGACGAGGCCTGACCTCCGAGCTCGATTCCAAACCAACGAAGCGTGACCCCCCTTCGCCGCTGACCCTGACTGTGGCGCTGACCGAGGCACCGCTCGACGAGACGGCCGCACTACTCTGAGCGTCGGCAGGGCTCCGCCTAGCCATAGGCAAACGTGTCGCGAGTTCGTAAAAGGAAATCCCTCTCTCGCTCTCTTCGCGAGTACACGACGTACTGCGGACGTTGGCCCTCTCCGGCGGAGGCTTTAGTGACGCGACCTCTTCCTCCAGTTCAATGATTCTATCTCTCAGAGCGTCGTCCTTCGCCAGCTTCTTCAAACTAGAAGGCCTTGACGAGCCCGAGACGTTGGCGCTATCGGTCGCGAGCCGTCGGAAGTGGGTGACCTCGATCCCCCTATCTATCGTGATCCTTCTGAGCCTGTCGACCTCGGCCAACAGCCTCTTGCGCTCGGTCGACGCCTTCTCCAGCTCGGAAGTTAGCTTCTCTTCCACCGCCGAGCGTTCTTTCTCCGCTAATTCCATGTGTTGGACCTCGGCCAAAAGCTCGTCATTCTTCCGCTCGGCGGCAGTAAGCTCTCTACGAAGCCGCTCGACCTCGCCTTCGGGACAAGGGGCTTGGGGTTGCTTCCGTAGTTGCCACAACTCGCGACAATACTTCCGCACAGCTGCCTTCGTCTCCTCCAACTTCAAGAGCATGAGAAACCGCCTCTGTCGGCTGTCCGAGAGCTCACCCTTCGTTTTAGCCAGCTCCTTACGAAGGTGTGCAACCTCCGTAATCGGGCCGAACCTTACCTGAAAATCAAAGATAAATCCGAGACCCAACACTTGGAGAATTCTATGCAAAATCAAACACAAAATCCGAGACTCAACACTTGGATAAATTTTGGCCTAACAAACTGTTTTCATTCAAAATCGAGAAGAAAGTTTACAAGAGCGGTGGCCAGTCCGCGGTTAGGCTTACAAGAAGAAACAAAACAACGAAAGACTAAAAGAGACAAGCGAGTCAGGGGTCGACCTTTTTATCGTTCGGGTCCGTCGACCCCCCGGCCTTGTCCTCGCCATCGCCCTCGCCTTCGTCTTCACTCCCGCTCTCCTCCTCGGAGTCTTCCTCCTCTTTATCCTCGGCCTCGGTCTCTCCTGGGCCTTCGACACCTTCCGTCTCTCCCTCGGGGTCGAGCAGCCCCTCGGGAACCTCCTCCTCCCCGTCCATGGGGTCGTAAAAACGGTAGGAAGACGTGTCGAAACCCAGATTCCTGGCGACCACGTGGAGCAAGGCTCGACCGTAGGCCTCCTCCATGTTCTGGAGCATGTGTTGCGCGGCCTCCTCCTGCACGGCCTTCTTCGCCTTCTTCACCTTAGATTGGTGTTTCGCCCTGATTTTCTCGGCCCTCTTCCGAGCCTTCTCCGCTTCCGACCGAGCAATGGCCAGCTCCTCCTTCAGCTCGGCAACCTCCTTCTCTGAAGCCTCACGCTTGGTTGCCGTGTCCTTCGACAGCTGAATGGCGTCGGCCAGCTGCTTCTCCAGTCCCGCCACTTCGGCACCCCTCCTTACCGAGAGGAGCTGCTCGGCATCAAGCAGCTTCGTGGCCTTGACACGCTCCACCCTCTCCCGCTCATGCTCCTGTTCCTTGCTCGCGAACTCCTCGAGAAGGAAGTTGAAGTGGCAGAGGGTCTGAAAAGAAAACAGCACATTAGAACCCGAATCCAAGAACTTAGAAAAATCTCAGAAAAAGTTTCGATGAGGAAGAGCTCGGCCCACTTACCGACATGGTGTTCTGAGCAATCTGCATCGCGGCGTCCCCTGCAAGCCCGGCCTTTAGGGTCGCTCGATCCTTTGGGGTCGGCAGGTGCCTCACCGCTTCCATGCAGATATTGTCGTCGCCCAAGAAGCCGTCGACATTCATCACCTACCAATCAGGGACGAAGATCCGCTTATGGCGCTCGGTCAAGATCCTCTCCGCCTCAGCCGTGAGGGGCGGAACTTGGAGGGACAGCGCCTCCTTCACGCCAAACACACTGCTCGACGAACCGGGAGCATCCCCTTTCGAGGTCGGTGTCGGCGCGCCTGACGCAGGAGGGTCGAGGGCCATGACCTCCCCCTGCTCGGAACCAGCCTCCAACGCAACAACCTTCGGCTGGTCGGGGACCTTCGCAACCGCAGGTATCTTCGAGGCTCGGCCGCCTTGAGGCCCCGCCGAAGGCCTCTTCTTCTTTGACTCCTGCTCCGCCGCCCTGGCCTTCGCCATCAGAGCCTTGTAGTCCATCTTCATCGTCTCTGCACAAGCCGAATGAAAAAACTTAGAAAAATTTTCATAAACTTTAAACAAAGAGTATAAATACCAGAAGCATACTAGGGTCGATCGGACTGAGAACCCCTCGAAACAGAACCTCCTTGGTAATATCTTTCCAGCTTAACGCTGGCAGAGCGAGGAGCTTCTTGAGGACCTCTGCATCCTTGTCACTCAACGCCGGCTCCTTCTTGGCTCGCTTCGGCAGCCCATCCTTTGCCCAAATTATTGGGATCACCCACGGCGCGGGAGCCCGGATGATGAAATACTTCTCCTTCCAGTGTTTGATCGAGTCCGGGTTCTCGACTAACTTCACGCCCGTCCGCGGCGAAAGATAGAACCTCTGTTCGTTTCGGCTCGGCTGACAAGATCGGTAGAGGCTCCGAAAGAGAAACATGTTAGGCGCGGCACCGACCTCTTGGCACCAGAGGACAAACACCATGACGTGCCTCCAGGAGTTCGGCATCAGCTGGGCGGGGCTCAAACCATACCAGTTCAAGACATCAACCACGAACGGATGAAGGGGAAAGCGGAGCCCGGCGATGAGAGAATCGACAGGAAAGACGCACACATCTGTCGAAGACTTCGTATTCGCTCGGAGGCCTGGCCCGGGGAGTAGCAGCCCGTACTCGGTGGGGATCCGGAATCCCTTTCGGATCAAATGAAGATCGGCCTCTGTTAGCGAGGAGATGGTATGGTCCACCTCGGCCAGCTCTCTCGGTTCGTTCTCCTCCACCAACTTGGCCGTCCCTTGGGTTACCTTCTCCAAGACATCCTCGGCGTAGTCCCGAACGCCCTCCACGCTCGACAGAGCAATGGGCTGCCGACCGAACGCCCCCGCCGTTTTTGGCGTCTCGACGATTGTGACCACTGCCTTACCCTTGTGAGACGCCGCCGCGACCTCCTGAGGTGGTTCGGCCACTTCACCCGCTCTGTCCGGCCGAACGACACTCTGATCGGTCGGCTCCATTATCTCCTTTCCTCCGCCCGCTCGGCCAACGGTTTGCTCCGAGGCGGGGGTCTCATCCGTAATCTTAACCATTTTCTAAAGAGAAGGGAGAGAGACTGACCTCGAAGTGATAGCTACGGTCGGAAAGTTCACCGGAGACAAGGAACGCCTCGCCGCGACAGCTAGCACCACCACCAAGGAGCTGAAAACTTCGAAGGTGAAAGTAAAAACTGGAGAGAGAGTAAAAGTAAATAATGAAACTTGGGTTAAGGGGGGGTGAAGATTTATAGTAAAAAGGAACGTCCCTTGGACTTCCAAACGAAAGAGCGCGACTCTTGGGCCGCTCTCGAAACATCGCGAAGGCCCAACCCAACTTTATCTTCCCACAAAGTCAAGTAGCTCGGCACCACAAGGACTGAATCCGAATCACATGCAATCCGACCCCAGCGGCAAAGAGCCCGATCGGCGACCGAGCAGGTGCCATTCCGAGCCTGCAAACGGAGAAAACCCACTTTCTCCTCAACTTTCGTGTAGGATCTCGATCAGATGGCTCAGATCTCGCCAGCGATGCTAAACGACAAGATAGCGTTTTCTTGGGAACTGAGCCCATCTCTAGATTCTCCACAACTTCTAACGACTCAGATTGCGCCGCATCGCTCGGATAATCGTACCCTCGGACGTCCCAAGTCTATCTGAGGGAGCCAGAAAAAATTTTGATTCAAAGTTTTAAGGCACCGCCCTCGGCGAGCCCCCCCAGGCCCCAGGTTTCGATCGGTGTTCCGCCGACCCATGGGGCCCGGTCAAAAGCAGATCGGCATACCCCCCTTCTCTAACTCCTTCGGGCTGGCAACCATCGGAAGCCATCAGCCCGGAAGGATGACAGAGATGGGAAGGGACCCATCATTCCGAAACTACTGCAGTACCTTGGATACGGACTTGGGTCATCACCTCTTCTACCATGACCTTCCCCGACCCTGACACCCACATTGGAGCACTCAGAATCTGGAGAAGATCATGGTAGAAGAATGACCACCCGTCCTCCCGAAGCAAACTCGACCCTCGGCTCCGGACTAGGGTCATCACCTCTTCTACCATAACCTTCCCCGACCCTGACACCCACGTCGGAGCACTCAGAATCGGGTGAAGATTATGGTGGAAGAGCGACCACCCGTCCAACCGAGGCAGATCGCCCCTCGGATCTGGACTTCAGCAGCCAACCCCTCTGCCAAGATCTCCCCTGATCCTGACACCTCCATCCGGGACGTCAGAGTCAGGAGAAGATCTAGGCGGAAGAGCAACTCCCCGTCCTTCTGAAACACATTGTCCCTCGGATCCGAACTTCGGTGGACTACCCTTCGGCCAAAACCTCCCCTGACCCTGACACCTCCCCCCGGGCCATCAGAGTCAGGAGAAGATTTGGGCAGAGGGACAGCCACCAGTCCTTCCGAAATGAACCCCTCCGTCGGATCCGGACTAGGGTCATCACCCCTTCTACCATGATCACCCCCGATCTTGACACCCACATCGGACCAGTCAAAATCGGGTGATGATCATGGTGGAAGAGTGACCACCCGTCCCTCCGAAACCAACTCACCCCTCGGATTCGGACATGGGTCATCACCTCTTCCACCATGATCTCCTCCGACCCTAACACCCACGTTGGAGCAGTCAGAGTCAGGAGAAGACCATGGTAGAAGAACGACCACCCGTCCTTCCGAAGTAACTCATCCCTCGGATCCGAGCTATGGTCGTCACCACTCCTGCCTTATTCTCCCCCGACCCTGACATTCACTTTGGGGCCGTCAGGAACGGGGAAAGAACAAGGCAATAGAGCGACCACCCCCTCGGACCCCGAAGGAGAAGTTACCCAAGGCAAATACGTCCGAGGTTGGAAACTCTACATTGTTGCGATTGAAATGACAAAGGAAGTGGGGTACTTATAAGCTCTCCTCCAAGATCTGGCCATTATGACCCTCGAAAGTTGAAACGCCCCGCATTAATTGAAGGAATCATCCTTAATGACCTAGGGAAGGTGGAATGCCGCACAAACCCCGGGGCACCATTAATGCCCTTGGGAACAGGATCGTCTCGAAACTCGTTGCGCTGGGTCGCCCGGACCGCCGAAACTCCATGCCTTCGGTTGGCTGCCGGGCAAGTGTAATACCCCGATTTTTCTTAATACTTAAAGATTATTTATTTATTTTCATATGGTGTGCTTGTGTAGCTTGTTGTCTATTATTTTCTCTACATGATGAATAAAGTGTATTATTTTCTATAGAGCATTCTTCTTGAAGCCCAATGTTGATTTGTTCATTTTCTCTTTTTAAAATATTTATTTTTGGCCCAAATGAATTTAAGCCCATTTTGTGTAACACTTTTTATACATTATATTTTTGTACAATTTTATTAGTGTGGGTGTGCATGCACGTGCATTTCGCATACACGTGCATTGAGCACCTTTTCTTTTGGCCGGATTGTGGGTAGAGTAGTGGCATCCATCATGGGCGGTTGTGTGTGAGTGTGGGTAGTTTCTCAAACTCCCGATTGCATCCTATCCCTTGATCTGCAACTCCCCTATTAATCTTAGCCATCTATTCTATCTATTTCCTAGTATAAATACCCCTCCTATTTCCCTATCTCTTTTACACTAAGATTTTCTAAGATTATTTTAAGAGAGTTATTTGTGAGTTTGTGTGTGTGGAAGCTTTTCTGTGGAGACGAGCAGCACTTCTGAGGAGCTCGGTGTGGAACAAAGGAGCAAGGAGTGCAGTACCGTATTGAAGAGTTTTGCGGGATTTCGATTGTTTCTTCATATAAGGTGGGTGTTTCTCAGGACTTCTAATGTAGGAATGATACTATAATTGTTATGATTGATACCATGTTACAAAAAGTGAATTGAATGCAGTAGAAATTTCTTGAACATGCTATTAATAATGAGAACGAGACTGTCGGTACAGTCGACTGCCATGTGAGCCAGCCGACTGGTACGAGACACTATTTTTCATAATGTGCTGATAAACATGTGTGCAATTAGACATGATGGTGTGATTATTATATGTATATTTCTTCCTATGACACATATGATGGAGGGAAGGTAAATGAATGAAAAGAACTAATGGTGATTAATAACTTAGAATTGTCGGAACAGTCGACTGATGTTGTGTTAAGTCGACTGGTACTTCAATCTGACTGTGACTGTTTGGAAGTTCCATAAATTAAGATATTCCATTATGTAGACCCAGTTTAATGACTTGAGATTCATATCTTCATTGTCGTAAAAAAGTATGAGCAATGCGAACGCATGTTTAAAGTATTTTCTCTAAAGAAAAGAGCATATTCGTAACTTGAAAATTCATGTTGTAATGTTACTGAACGATAAGAGACTCTGTCTATGAAACATGAATTTATGTATACTGTTAATTGACATCATGATGCAAGTGCACGTAAGAACTGTAAATAATCTTTTAAATTAAAATGGATCTGTCCAGTCGACCGAATGCGTGTAGCAAGTCGACTGATCTGGACATAGAATTGTGCTGTTGAAATCTCCAGGACAGACGACTGATGGATGAACAGTCGACTGTCATGAGGACAATATTGTGAACCTGAAAAATTGCGGGACAGGCGACTGGTTGTGTGCAACAGTCGACTATCCCGAGCATTATGATGATCCTGTATGTGACTGTATGAGTCGACTGGTGTTCTTCCAAGTCGACTGTACAGAGTGGACTTTGATATATTTGAATTCATGTTATTTACTGTTGGTAATGGTGAACTTTATGATTTAAGTCGATGGACTCTGTTTATGGCTGTATGAATTATGTGAAATGAATCGTAGATGAGAATTGAGAATTAATTGAAAATATGAAATGTGAAATCATGATAGGAAAGTCTGCGAGACTCTAAAATGAATGATGAGCTGATGATGCTCAATTGGATATTGTGAATTTGAAATTGAACGAAAGAGTAGCTAAGTCTCCCCGGTAGTGAAATGAAATGAAATTGAGAAATAGACCAAGGTTGGTCATGTGAAATGAAATGATAAGTCCGGTTTGATGGAGAGGCTAACTCTAGAGCTTGATTTTTATTCATGATTCTAATGTAAATTTAATACATAGTGTGGAGGTGATGAAGGTGAGAGAAAAACATGAGTATGAGAGCTAGGGTACGGTGCGGGTGTGTGAGCCGCAGAATGCATGCTTGATGAGTCAAGACATGGCGCGGGCACAACTCAGTAATGATCGGACTTTAGTCACGCTTATGGGATGTTTTGGTGACTGCAAGAGAATTGTGTTCAGGGAGGAGGCTGAATTGTCGCAGAATGCATGCTTGACGAGTCAAGACATGGCGCGAAATTCTACTTCAGGGGCCAGGATACATGCTTGTACTCATAGAATCATCTAGGATACTCACTGAAATTACAGAAGTAGAGTAAGTCATGGCGGGGGATTGAACCCTACAAAAATGAAGAACGATTAAGAGGCTTGCCCTCGAACCTATGTAGTATGGGTTACATAGAATTCGAACAAGTGCGCATTAGTGTCATGTTAATTAAATAAATTGCATTAAGGATTAAGTGCACAATCACAACACGACATCTTTAAAAGTTCCCTTTTGTCTTTACATGCTTATTATGAACAAATTGTGATTTTGTTAAGAAATGAGATTCATTATACTGTTTCTGGCATAGAGAGGATGGCCATGTATAATTATCGTCGGTTGAATAAACTGACGTACCCACAGTTTTGTATGCAGGATAAATTACATGTAAAGAGGAATGGATGCATAAAGATCTCATTATGTTGTTATTCATTTATGTAAATGTTGTACATTTTGCTTCCGCTGTGTAAATTTAAATGTAAGATGTTGTAACTCTGATGTAAAAAGAAAAGTTTGAATTTCTTGGTAAAATTGTACTCAAAGAAAGTGAAAAGATCCTGAAGAACATCTCGAATTCAATGATTTGGGATTCGGGGCGTTACAGCAAGTGCCTTTCCGACCCTGCAAACAGAGAAAACTCACTTTCTCCTCAACTTTCGTGCAAGATCTCGATCAGACGGCCCAGATCTCGCCGAGGATACTAGACGACAAAATAGTATTTTCTTGAGAAATGTGCCCGTCTCGAGAAGCGCGCCGTCCTCCAGCGGCTCAGATTGTGCCACGTCATTCGGACCGCCGAAACTCCATGCCTTCGGTCGGCTGCCGAGCAAGTGCCTTTCCGACCCTGCAAACGGAGAAAACTCACTTTCTCCTCAACTTTCGTGCATGATCTCGATCAGACGGCCCAGATCTCGCCGAGGATACTAGACGACAAGATAGTGTTTTCTTGAGAAATGTACCCGTCTAATGATAAGCGCCATCATCCAGCGGCTTAGATTGTGCCACGTCGTTCGGACCGCCGAAACTCCATGCCTTCGGTCGGCTACCGAGCATGTGCCTTTCCGACCCTGCAAACGGAGAAAACTCACTTTCTCCTCAACTTTCGTGCATGATCTCGATCAGACGGCTCAGATCTCGCCGAGGACACTAGACGACAAGATAGTGTTTTCTTGAGAAATGTGCCCGTCTTGAGATGCGCGCCGTCATCCAACGGCTCAGATTGCGCCATGTCGTTCGGCCTGCCGAGCCCCCATCCCTCCGGTCGGTAGCCGAGCAAGTGCCTTTTCGAGCTCGCAAACGGAGAAAAAAGACACCGAGCTACTACAACCGTTGGATCCCCCAGAAATTCGTGCTCCTAATGATTAACGGTCCAGATTGCGCCGCGTGCGCTAAAAGACAAGATAGCATTTTCTTGGGATTCACACCATCATCCGACGGCTCAGATTGCGCCACGTCGCTCGGCCTGCCGAGCCCCTATCCCTCCGGTCGGCGGCCGAGCAAGTGACTTTCCGAGCTCGCAAACGGAGAAAAAAGCTTCCGAGCGATAACAGCCGATGGATCTCTCAGAAATTCGTGCTCGTCCATGATCAACGGCTCAGATCAAGCCACGTCATAAATCGGTATTAAAAATCGTTTTTTATTTATTTAAATCATTTTATTAATTTAAAAATTGCAAAAATTTGCTAAAATTTGGGAAAATTAATTAAAAATTCTAGAAAATAATTAAAAATTCGGGGGTATATTTTTGAGCCCCTGAACGAACAATTATTGCCTAGAATGTACTGTTAAGGCCCCCGAACGATTAGTAAACGCATCGCAAAATTAAATAAATAATCCAAAAAAAATAGATAAAAGCCGTCAAATACTCGACATGGCTAGAGAACGGCACCCGGCATCAAAAAATTACCTCACTACCCCCTTCAAAATTCAAAATCCTTCATTTGGACTCCGATACAACTCCACTAGCCACCAAAACAGTTAAACTATACCTCAAAGGCTGATCACACCCAGTCTTTAGGAGTGGGGGGCTCGTGATATGGCTAAAAATGGGGTTAAATCGGAACCGTCCAGATTGGGCGCGAATCTTGAAGCTCGGGGGTAAAATGGTAATTTCACATACAAGTGGATCCGAAGCGGGTACTGGGTCTCCTTCACACAAGACCCAATAACCCACAAGCGGATCCACACCGATTGGGTACGGGTCCCGACCCGCGGCGAGCCCAGACCAACAAGAGACAAATCAGGGCCACTGATTTGACCAAGTCAACAGGCCTGATTTGCTCTCACCGAGAATCAGGGATTAGTTTCCTAAACAGACTGTGAGGATTTTACTCCTGGTAGTTACACAGGGAATCAAGTCTCTAATCACTCCCCTGGCGACTATAAATACCTCTCCTCTACCACTGTGACCGGGTAATCACTCTTTTTCCACCTTAAGCTCTTTCTTTAATCACCACTGATTACTGACAAGAGCGTCGGAGGGTGCGTCGCCGGAATCAACCCCGGTGTCTCGCACTCCCTTGCAGGTTGCGGCAGGAATTGGAAGGCTTGGATCAGCTGTTCAGGTTTTCTCGAACTCACAAATCTTATCTGTTTACCCCACACCGAAATCAGCGGTAACAGTCTCCGAGGCCCCGGGTGAGCCGAGGGCTAAGAGGACCCGCTCGGAGTTGAGCAAGGAGGTGGTCGCTCAGATGAGCCCGGGCCAGGCTAAGGTGGCCGATAGCGGTAAAGGGAAGGCCCCTCTGGTCGGACCCGAGGGAGGAGATGAGTTGCAGCGGTCGTGGGTGCCGGCTTTATCGATACGGGAGGGGGACAGCCTAACCCGTGGGCCCAATGCCATCGAGGTGGTGGAGAAGCTGGTGACTCCCCGGGACCATAAGGAGATGAGTGGCGAGACCGTGGGTGAGGCGTTCACGTGCTTGGCGCAGGCGAGCGTGCTGGTAAGTCCGCCGACTCGACTTTCTTTGTAAAAACTTTTGTCGGAGGTGTTTCTGAGCAGTGCTTGGTCGCCGCAGGTCTGTCTGGAGGGGACCAAAGTGAAGAGTCTCTACGAGGAGGCTGTGGATCGGGAGCGACGACGAGCGGACAAGTGTTCGCAGGAGATGAAGGAGATGAAGATCGAGCTCGAGGGCTCGCACAAGAGGGAGCAGCAGCTGAAGATCGAGCTCAACGCCAAGGAGGTCGAGTGGGCTAAGCGGGTGGCCGCCCTAAAGAAGAAGTTTGCGAAGGAGAAAGAGGAACTGACGACGACGGGGTAGGACATGGTGATCGCGGCCCAGAACGAGGTCTATGCGAAGGCCCTCAGCCATCGACCTGTCCGGCCTCGACTATGATTTGGAGATCGAGGTGCCACCAAAGACTCCTGATGCTGAAGGTCCGATCGTGTGTTCAACTGCCGACCCTCACGTGAACCCGACCGATGCTGAGGTGACAACATAGGCTGTTCGCCCCCTTGTTCTTTTTTTCCTCTTTCTTGTTGTATTTGCCGACCGCGGACTGGCCACCGCATTTTTGTATGAGGGATTTTATTTATAAAAAAGGATTTTTGATCGGCCAAGTATTTTGACCTCGGTTCTTTTCGGACCCTTTTGCTTATGTTGTTTTGAGTGGTGGATGGTTTCCTTTTAGGTAACGGCTCTTCTTCCCGAGATGGACACTCGTCGCTCCGACGTGGCGTGGCTTCGAAGTAAAATCAAGGTCCTGGAGTCGACGTTGGTCCGCTATCGCGAAGGGGCCCGCGATCAGGATGCTGCCTTTAACTACTATCGGGATAAGTCTGAGGCTCTTAGTGCGGAGGCGACGAGGCTAAAAAGGGCAATGGTGGATCGGGACCTCGGAAGTGCCGGTCTCGGATACACCATGTCGAGTGCGTCAGTGCAGAGGCCATCGTCTGAAAGGCTCCTTCGCGACGTCATAGTGGAGAAGGAGATGGAGATACACCGTTATAAGACAATGCTAGGAGTGTCTGGGACGGGGACGGGATCCTCTTCGAGATTCCGGCGAACGGAGGGGGTCCCCGCGGCGTTGTTGTTGTTGGAGCGTGCTCGACCGGTTGATGCTCAGAGCTCCGTGGCCAGCGCATCGACTTTGGCGGAACCCAAGGGCCCCCGTGACGAGGAGAGGGCTCCTAGCCATTCGGTCGGAGTGGCTGTACGCTCTGTCGAACCCGAGGGGTCCTAGGGGGTCCCTTGGTCAGTGGTTTCTTTCTGTTTAGATGAGTGGAGGGTCATGAAACGGTATTTGTTTTCTTTAAGCACAATAAGGGGATATGAATAAGGGGTTTCTTTCTTTGCTCTGGCCAATTGTTTATTGATTGTCGGTGGAGATGAGGGTCGGACCTGCCGAGACCTCTGGGGGTCGGCACCGGAATGATAACTCGGGTGCCGCAGCTTGACAAAGCCATCCCTTTGTCTGGCGTTCGGTCGGACCTATCAAGACGTTTGGGGTTTAGCAAAAAGGGGGTCCCATTCATAGATATGGAGAGAGAGAGAGAGAGAGGCACTTATGGCCTTTTACATGAGAGAGTTTACAAAATCATTATTTACATTGGCCCAGTAGGAGCCTACATCCGCTTTTCCAAGAACTTCATTAGGTGCTCGGCATTCCAGGGTCGCTTGATCGCTCGACCCTCCATATCCACTAGTCGGTACGTGCCGGGGCATATGGCCTCGGCTACTCTGTATGGGCCTTCCCAGTTGGGGGCCAGCTTCCTCTTCTTGGTCGGGTCGGAGACGGACAATTTGCGCAGCACGAGGTCCCCGGCTTTGATGTCTATTGGGCGGACCTTTTTGTTGTAAAATCTCTCGATCTGCTGTTGATAGATGCTCCTTCGGGTGGAAGACTTCTCCCTGACCTCGGCGACGAGGTCCAGGTTGGCCCTTAGGCCGGATGGGTTATTGGCTTCGTCGAAGGCCATGATCCGGGGAGAGGGTAGGCCGACCTCGACGGAGATTACCACCTCCGTCCCGTAGGTCAAACTGAACGGTGTCTCTCCTGTGGGGATCCTCTTGGTGGTTTGGTGTGCCCATAGCACGCTAGGCAGCTCTTCTACCCATAGTCCTTTGGGGGAACTGTCGAGGCGCTTCTTGAGGCCTTCGAGGATTTGCCTGTTTGCGTTCTCTGCTTGGCCGTTGGACTGAGGGTGGCATATAGCGGAGAAGCACTGCTGGACGCCGATGTCCTCGCAGAACATTCGGAAGTTTTGACCGGTAAATTGGGTCCCGTTGTCCGTGATGAGGACCTGGGGTATTCCGAACTGACAAATGATGTTCTTCCAGAAGAATTGCTGGGTTTGGCGCTCGGTGATGCTGGACAGTGGTTCGGCCTCGAGCCACTTTGTGAAATAGTCGATGGCGACTATCAAGAATTTCCTTTGCCCTGTTGCTATGGGGAAGGGACCCACCAGATCCATACCCCACATGGCGAATGGCATAGGACTATCCAAGGATCGGAGGTTCGCTTGAGGAAGCCTCTTGATGGGGGAAAACCTCTGGCATGGGCCGCACCTCTTGACTAGTTCGTGGGAGTCTTGCAGCATGGTTGGCCAATAGTACCCTTGATTTAGGGCTTTATGAGCGAGTGATCTGCTCCCCATATGACATCCGCCGATCCCCTCATGAACCTCTTTCAGCGCGTAGCTAGCTTCGTCGTTGGCGAGACAGCAGAGGTACAGCTTTCCGTCGGCCAGTGTGTACGAGCATTTGAAGAGGATGTCGCCAATCATGACGAACCTTTTAGCCCGAATCCTGACCTGTCTCGCCTCGGCTCGGTCTTCAGGAAGCTCGGCACTGACTAGGAATTTTCTAATGGGGGCGGTCCAGTCGTCCGGACTGACACTGCTTTGCACACACATTGCCTCCTGGCCTTGGTCCTCGATGCTTGGTTTTAAGAGGCACATTGCCTCCTGGCCTTGGTCATCGATGCTTGGTTTTAAGAGGATTTCGATGAGTACCGTTTGGTCGAGACCCTCAAAGGAGGAAGAGGCGAGTTTTGACAATGCGTCTGCTTGGGAATTCTGTTCTCTGGGGACCCTAACAACTGTAGAGCAGCAGAAGGATGCTAGGAGTCGTTGGACCACGGCCAAGTACCGTATCATCCAGTCGTTGCGAGCCTCATATTCTCCGGTGATCTGATTGACCACGAGCTGAGAATCGCTGAAGGCTCGGATCTGCTTAGCTCCGGCTCGGTATGCCAGGGTCAGCCCGGCAATCATGGCCTTGTATTCTGCCTCGTTGTTAGAGGCCGGGAAGTTGAGGCGGAGGGAGTACTGAAGGAGGAATTGGTCAGGACCCCGGAGGATGATTCCAGCACCACTCCCGGTTTCACAGGAGGATCCGTCGACATAGACTTCCCAGATCGGATCCGAACCTTTGACACTTGGCTGCTCGGAAGCGGTGCACTCAGTGATGAACTCGGTGAGGGCCTGACCTTTGATCGCCGTCCTCGGCTGATAGCCGATGTCGTATTGGCTCAGCTCAATTGACCACTTGACCAAGCGGCCAGAGTTCTCTGGCTTGTAGAGGACGGTTTTCAAGGGCTGGTTGGTTAGAACTTGGATGGAGTGAGCTTGGAAGTAAAAGCGGAGCTTCCGGGCCGCCATGACCAGAGCATAGGCCACCTTTTCGATCTTTGCGTACCTCGTCTCGGCGGGGAGTAGGACCTTGCTTACATAATACAGCGGCCTCTGAACCCCGTCTTCTTCTCGGACGAGGACGGCGCTGAGGGCGCTATCCGAGGCGGACAGGTAGAGCCACAGGGGTTCACCCGGCTCGGGTTTGCTGAGGAGAGGAGGGTTGGCGAGGTACTATTTCAGCTGCTCAAAGGCCTCTTGTTGAGGGGTACCCCATTCGAAGCCCCCTTTTCCGCACAGAGCTTTGAAGAAGGGGAGAGATTTCTCCCCTGATTTGGAGAGGAAGCGACCGATGGCTGCCAACCTGCCCGTGAGTCTCTGAACCTCCTTGACATTCCGAGGCGGGGCCATGTCTATTATGGCCTGAATCTTCTCTGGGTTCGCCTCGATGCCGCGCTGGCTGACGACGAACCCTAGAAACTTTCCCGAGGAGACCCCGAATGCACACTTGGCCGGGTTGAGCCTCATGTTATGACGTCGGAGGATTCCGAAGGCTTCCTCGAGGTCGGCAACGTGGTCTGGCCCGGCCCGGCTTTTGACGAGCATGTCGTCGACATAGACCTCCATGTTGCGGCCGATTAGGTCTTTGAAAATCCGGTTCACGAGCCGTTGATAGGTGGCTCTGGCGTTTTTCAGCCCGAAGGGCATAACACGATAACAAAAAAGACCCTGGTCGGTGACGAATGAGGTCTTCGCAATGTCTGGCGGGAACATCCGAATTTGGTTATACCCTGTGAAGGCATCCATGAAGGACAGCAGCTCGTGTCCCGAGGTTGCGTCGATCAAAGCGTCAATGCTGGGGAGGGGAAAGGATCTTTAGGACATGCTTTGTTTAGATCCGTGAAGTCTATGCAGATCCGCCATCCACCGGTTGTCTTCTTAACCATGACGACGTTGGCCAACCACTCGGGGTAGCTGACCTCCTGAATGAACCGAGTGGACAAGAGTTTGTCCACCTCTGCTTTCACAGCTTGCTGCCTCTCCGGGGCGAATTTGCGCCTCTTCTGAGCGACCGGCTTGGATCCCGGGATGACGCTCGGTCCGTGCATGATCAGGTCTTTGGATATCCCGGGCATGTCGGAGGGCTTCCAGGCGAAGAGATCGACGTTGCGGCGGATGTAGTCAATTATGCCCGCCTTCAAACCTTCGGAGAGCGAGAGGCTCACTCGGAACCACTTCGACTCGTCTGCGGCCCCGAACGGGGCCTCCTCCAGCTCGTCGGCTGGCTCAGGAGCGGAACCGTTGCTCTCGGGCCCGAGCTCGACGGCGTCGAGGGGGAAGACACCTCCTCTGACGGCGGTCATGTAACAGGACCGCGCCGCCTCTTGGTTGCCTCGGATGACATCGACCCCTTGCTGGGTGGGGAATTTTAGCTTCAAGTGATAGGCCGATGGTACCGCCTGAAGGGAGCACAGCCCCGGTCGGCCAAGTATGGCATTGTATGCCGCCTTGACGTTTACCACCATGAAGTCCATAGACTCGATCCGCTGAAGGGGAACCGAGCCTGCGGTGACGTCGAGAGTCACAATCCCTTCTATCACGACAGGGATGCCGGAGAACCCATGCAAAGTGTATCCGGCCGGTTTAAGCTTGCCCCTGGGCAGTTTGAGATTCTCGAAGGCTTCAAGAAAGAGAATGTTTACCGAGCTGCCGTTGTCGACGAGGATCCGGCGTACTTCACAGTTAGCCATGTGGAGGCTAATGACGAGGGCGTCGCAATGAGGGAGGCGGACGCCTTTGAGGTCCTCTCCGGAGAAGGAGACAGGTACCATTTGTAATCGGGGTGAGGGAAGATCTTGGACAGTGTTCCCCACTCGGATGAAGGCTTTCCGAGAAGTATTTGACTCTCCCCCCATCAGTCCTCCGTGGACACAATGCAGAATTGCCGGGGTTCCGGCTCCCTCGGGTTCGGGATCCCGATCCTGGATGCGGTTCGGTGTGGGGTTCGGAGGCGAAGGCCTCCGGTTCCTGGTATCTCGCCGATCCCGTTGGTTTTCTCTCGTGAACTCTCGGAGGTACCCTAGTGAGATGAGGGCCTCGATTTCGTCTTTTAGGGCCCAACACTGGTCAGTTTCGTGCCCATGATCCCTGTGGAAACGGCAGTAGAAGCGTTGGTCTCGCTTCTTATTGTTGCTTGGCCGGGGAGGAAGTCGGACGAGGCCCTTGTCCTCGATTTCTAAGAGGATGGCGGACACGTTCTGTGTCAGCGGGGTGTACCTTTCGAAGCAAGGGACCGGAGGTACCCTCTTCGTGCCGACTCCTTCCTTTGCTGTTTTTCGGGCAGGTTCGATCTCATCAGCCCTGCGCTTGCCCTTTCCTATGACTTCTTTGCTGCCCTATGGGTTTAGAGCTTCTTCTGCTTGTATGTACTTCTCGACTCGATTGAGAAGGTCGGGGAAGTCCAGAGGTGGCTTCTTCGCCAGGGAGACCTTCAGCTGATTGTGCCGGACATTGTTACCGAAGGTGGCCAAGGTGACCCCGGCGTCAAGGGCAGAGACGGATCTTGCCTCGGTTGTGAACCTTTTGACGAAGTCGCGGAGTGACTCCCTTCCCTTTGGCGGAGGTCGAGCAGGGACGCGCTCGTCTTTTCGGCTTTCCTGCTGGTGACGAAGTGGCCCAAGAAGTTGGCTTCTAGCTGATCGAACGAGAAGATTGAGCCAGGCGAGAGTTTGGAGAACCATTCCCTGGCTGGGCCCCAGAGGGTGGCCGGGAAGGATCGGCACAGCAGGAGATCCGAAGCGCTGTGAATCATCATGAGGGTCTTGAAGCCCTCCATGTGATCAGCTGGATCACCCTCGCCGTTGTAAGCCTCAAATTGCAGAGGCCGGAAGTTCCGGGGGATCTCTGCTTCTAAGATGTTGACGGAGAATGGCGGTTGGGAAGGCGCTCGGCCTAGGACGGGGTTCGGATTCCCATCGCCGATGCGTTCGAGGCGATTCTCCATCTCCATGAGGCGACGGAGTACCTGGTCTGTGTGCTCCGGTGGAGGAGGTGGCGCACGAGTGTAGCTCATTCCTTCGCTCATTTGACGGGGTCGGTCGAGCGTCGCGGACCTTGGCGCTCCGTGAAGAGCCTCCATGATTTCATCCCGGAAGCTCCGAAACTCGGCCCTGGTGACTGTGCCCTGGTCAGAAGGGTCGGGTCGGGGCATAGGAATTCGGCCAATGCGGCTGAGTACCGACAGCCTCTCTTCGGGCACAGGCCTGGAATGGTTCGGGGTCGAGTTGGAAGCGGTCCCTCCCCTGGCCTGGCTAGCCCTTCGGTTCATAATGACCGGACGAAGGTCGGGTTGCTCGACATGAGGCTCGCCTTGTTGGGGTCCGGGGTTTGCCCCCAGATTATTTGATCCTTGCCTTCCGTCGAGGGCGTCCTGAAGAGGAGGCCCGTCCTGGCGGGCGAAAGAAGTCGGTCTCCGGGCCCTGGGAGGCATGGGAGAGTGGATCGAAGGGAGAACGTCGGTGGCGAGGCTCGGACTGTCGTCCTTACCGAATAAATAGAGTTCCCACAGACGACGCCAATCTGATGCTGCTTGTTTTTGGGAGGAGTGTGGATGCACCAGGTGTGAGTTCGGACTCAATTTGTAATGGGGGAAGGATGCGGTAACGGACGGTGAACGGGAGGCTCGCTTCGGCACTGGAGGATCGGCTCAGATTGCCTCGCCTCGTGTACCTGCAAACGGTCTAGGAACACCGGGGTTTATTTTGGTGGCAGACCCTCCGACGGTCTAGTTAGTCTCTGAGAGAGAGTAGCAGTAACTAGGGTTTTAGTGGGAAAAGATTGATTACCTCAAAAGGTGGGAGAGGGCCTGGTATTTATAGATAATCCCAATCGGGTTTGGATCCGCTTGGGGGCCAGGTCTGGACCCGAAAGCCCATGGGCCTGAAGTGGCAGGAGGCCCAGGTGGTTTAGGGTAGACGTGGCAGCCTCATGAGTGTTTAGGGCTGACGTGGCAAAGCCCTAGGTGGTTTCGGAGCTGACATGGCTGATCGTGGGGCCCCTGTGCCTCTAAGAGAATTGGATGGCCTGGGTTGTGTCAGGTCATCCTCATCCCTTACCAGGCTGAGTGGAAGGCCCGTGGGACCGCCGAGGATCGGAAACCGAAGGTCGTGGCGGGTCATCGAAACGAGGAGGTTGGTTTCGTGGTGGTGACTTAACGGCTCGGCACCGACCCTATGATGGTTCGGGGCCGAGCTAGCCTGCCCTTGAGTGAGGGCCATCCTGGGCCCTGGCCGGGTCCCAGGTCATTTTCATCCTACCTCAGATAGTAATAAAGTAATGAGTTTTTCTAGTTTTGGGCGAAAACATTGGGTGGGGGGGGAGAACTTTTTGGAGGAAAAATATGCTTTGGAAGGGTGAATCTGTACTGTTGATTTTGTTTCAATTGAAGGGGAACCACTTGATTGCTTTTTTTTCAAATAGTCTTGTGTTATATTCTATAGATACGTAGTAAAACCTTGTGCAATATTTCACATTTTTTTAAAATAATAAAATAATAAAAGTATTTATGAAAAAATCAACTAATAACATTTGTATAATAATGCATGATTTTTAAGGTTTGATTAAGGGATATGATTCCAATTCAAATTTTTGATAGAGAAAGAGTGGGATTGTGTCTCCTACTTTTGGTCTCTTTTTTTATTTTAAAAAGAAAAAAGGAGAAAATTTATTGAATAAAAAGTTTTCTTGGCATAATATATTGTATAAACTAGTACAAATGTACAATTGTAACCCCCATTTCCGCCTCTACATATTTTTTGTATATTTCTGTATTTCGATTCCTTGTTAAACAAAAAGGAAAAAAAAAATCCGCTCTTAAATTTATTCTGTTTTAAATTTGTTATGGATCTTTTATTAAAATCCTTTCCAATAATCACTTGTATTTGTAGTTATCTCCAAGTGATTATATTTTTAACACAAATCATTTTCCATTCTATAATCTTGTTTCTTTTCTTTTTTATTATTATTTATATTTTAGCCCGAACCAAATCTATTGTTATTATTTGATTTCTTAAATAATGTGCAGCCCAACCCAAAGCCAAAGTTGGGTCATTTTTCTGATTATTCATTTATTTTTGTGCCTATGACTCAAAGCTCAAGCCTCATTTTGCCTTTTAATGCCATATATATATATATATATATATATATAGAGAGAGAGAGAGAGAGAGAGAGAGAGAGAGAGAGAGAGAGAAGTCTTCCGTTGTGCACCACCTATGGTGCACACAGCGGTCTCGCCTTCGTATCGACGATCCGAACCGTTCACATTAATCCACACATCTAAATTAGTCTAAATATGTAAAATCAAATCATTTGAAATTCATATGACCACCCATTGAAGTGTTACAAAATTGTATGGCTGAAAATCATTGATTTTTTATAGTCACATGATGGATGGGCAAATGAATTTCAAATAATTTGATTTTACATATTTAAACTAATTTAGATGTGTAGATCAATGTGAATGGTTCAGATCGTCGATACGAAGGCGGAAAGGCCGAGTGCACACGAGTGCACACAGAGGGGTGGTGCACAATGGAAGATTTTCACAATGGAAGATTTTCCTATATATATATATATATATATATATCTTCATTAACTCTAATTACACTCCCCATTATTATTAACCGTCACCAATGTTCTCCAAAACTCCACTACCCTAGGGTTGGCAATCGGGTCGACCGGGCAGGGTCGGGTCAAACCCGCCCGTGTTGGTACCGAATTCAAGTGGGTTCAAGTCGGGTCGACTTTTTAACCGGGCCGGGCCAGGCCAGGTTGGGTTGAAATAGAGAAATATCGACCTGTTCAACCCGTGAACCCATTCAGGTCCAACCCGGGTCGGGTGGCTGGTTGGCCCGTAGATTTTCATTTATTATTATTTTTAACCTAAATAATAATAATAATAATAATAATAATAATAATAATAATAATAATAATAATCAAAGAGTGAAATTGGTTTTAAAATGTATATATTATTCATATGATTTGAACTTATGCAAATATGCAACTTTTTTATGAGAAACAAAGATTTATTATAATTTTCTTCAATTTTCCAACTTTTTTTTATAAGAAACAAAATTTTTTACAATTTTTTATACATTTACAATTTTCTTCAATTTGTTAATCTTCAATTTGTTGTTGTTGTTGATGGTCTTCAATTCTTCATGTTGGTTGCTATTGTTGTTGCTGTTGTTCTACCGGCGAGTTGCTTTCACTTGTAGACGTGTCGAACCATATTTCTTGAATCCTATATTCGGCCTTCATCCAGTCTTCCGTGCAGATGAGCATCTCCAACAATTGGGGCTTCAAGTGACTCCTGTAATCAGTTAGAATTTGCCACTTGTAAATGCACTTTCTGAAGCAACTGTAGAGATAGGAGGAGTTAGTATATCTTTACCCATATATTTAAGAATATTATAAGTATGTTCATGGTTTTCCCACTATTGTAAAATATCAAGTGTAGAAGTAAAACCTTCAGAATCTTGTTGATTATACCAATATAATTTCATTTGGTCGATTAGTCCTAACTTTTTTTGATTGAATTTGTGCAAGTAAATTACATGTGTCATCATCTAATTTATTCTTACCCTTACCTCTAGAAGTAGCAGAAGAACAACTAACTAAACTAGTTGTACTACTAGAAGCAAAATTTCTATCACAAAAATCTTACAAGTTATTTAATGTCGATTCAAGGCTAGTTAAAAATGTTTTGCAATCAATTTTAGATTCATCTCCACGTAAAGTAAAAAACATTTCAATCAAACTCTTCGTACCTTCTAGTTTGATACGGGGATCCATCACAGTAGCAATACAATACAACATAGGACTAAAATACTTCAAAATTTTGGTGTATACAGGTTTCACAATATGACCAATATAAACACCATCGATAATTTTTTTGAAAGTTTGCATCATCGTAACTAATGAAATAAAAATGCTACTAGAAGTAGATTCATAAGATTTTGAAATTTTTAATGTTGCGGTTTTAAAAGGTTCTAAAAGTTTTGACAAAGATTCGGCATAATACCAAGATTCAAGAGTCATTTGAAAATTTGGCATATTTTTTGCAAGAAAAAATCATTTATAAATGCTTTATATTGAGTAACAACATGTAGCACAACAAAAGTAGAGTTCCATCAGTGTTTAACATCTTTTGGAAATTTTCTAAAATGTACATTTTTAAACTTACACCATACTTTCCATTCTTGAAATATGGTGCCACTTAATGCAATAAAATGTACACAATTTCTAATGTTACCTATATATAGGTCGACTTTTTTTAAAGTATCTTGAACGCATAAATTTAAAATATGACATGCACATCTAATAAAAAAAATATCGTCACATGGAGGAGTTAATTGTATTTGTAATATATAAATTGATGCATTATTGTTAGATGCATTATCAAAACTAATACACATAATTTTATCACGCATATGAAAAAGATCACAAATTTCTAAAATACGATTTGCAATTTCAGTATCACTATGAGGATAGGGCAACGCGGCAAGTGGTACGATACTTTTTTGAAGAATCCAATCTCTGTCGATCCAATGACAATTTATTCCCATCATTGGAATATTATTGCAACCCTTCCAACAATCGGAAGTTAAAGAAACTCTACAAGTTAAACTCCATAAAATAGCAATCAAACCTTCTCTCATTTCGGTGTACATTTTAAAACATTCGGACTTCAAAGAATTTCCAAGGATTCTTTTAAAATGCGGGTTTAATGCGGTTTGATTAAAAGACTCCAAATTCCTACTCTCGGAATAGGAAAATGGTAACTCTTCCTTAATTACTAATCGGGTCATTTCCCGACGAACAAGTTTGGGATCACAAGAGTGGCTATCAACTACATCGGTCCTAGGATGGATTTTTAGTTGGTCGGGTAGGTCTACAAGAAGTTCCTTATGTATATTTTGGATGTATCGTTTTATTGCACCTGTCCCCCGCCCTTCTTCCATTTTTATGGCTTGCAACAAGTTTTACAAATTTTTATACCTATGCCCGAATTTTCTTCGTCGGAATAGTCATAAAATTTGTGGCAATCACTTGTTTCCCCTCTAATTTTCCTACAACTACCCGATTGTGTTGTTTCGGTTGGTTGTGTTTGTGTTTCATCTTCTATGTCTATGTCTTATGGGAACACTTCGTGTGTACCAATGTTTCCGGTCATAGGGTACTCTTTGGCAGGCTCAATTTGTGGGACAATAGGCGGCCTACAAGAAGTGCGGGTGGAATCTTGTCCACTTTGGTTACGGCCACTACCTCGTGATCTAGACATGTTGATATATTGTAATACATGTGAAAAAATTAAATACAATTTAGGCGAGATAAGTTTCTTTAAAAAAATCTAGAAAATAATATGAGGGTTGTGAGAGAGAAGATCAAAAAACCAACAAACAAATATGATATAAAAAATTAAAACTACAAAAAAAATATCAAGACAATAAGAGGGTTGTGAAATTTTGATACCGTACTTCGCGGATACTCGTATATAGAATGAGAGTGAAAATAAAAGTAGAAGTAGAAGTAGAAGTCCGGACTCGTATATAGAAAGAAAGAGAGGTTGTTTGTTGGAGCAATGGAGGAGTTGAAGACTTGAAGTAAACGTAGTTGAAGTTGAATTTGATACAATCAGAATTTGTCGCTTCTATGTTGATAGCTTCTTTGTTTAAAAAAATTGAATAAATTGAGATTGAATTGAGTAGTAGTAGTAGAGAAAGTAAGAGAGTAAAGTGTGAAATTTTTAGACTGGTTTAAGGTGTATTTATAGGGATTTTTTAAAAAAAAAACCAAAAAAAAACGGTTGAAACAGTCGTTGGCTGTCTGTGAATTCGTCTGTTGGACTCGCGGGTCGAACGTTTGGCCTGTATGGGTCAAACGGTTCGAAACCCGTGGGTTGAATGTTTTTACCGGGTCGAACGGGCCAGGGTCAACGGGTCGGATCTTCAATTTCGACGACCCAGGTTGACCTGCTTAGACTCGTGGGTTCGACCCGGACCCGAACCGCCATATTGTGGGCTGGATTACAGCGTCCTGGTCGCGGGTCAACCCAGGCCGATTGCCATCCCTACACTGTAACACCCTAGATTTTTAGATTATGTTTTGAGATTAATAAATTAATTAAAATGTTTTTTGGTGATTTAATAAACATTTTTCTAAAATTGTCCTTTTACAGTGCAAAATACGTGCAAATATTTTCTTGGGAAGTTCAAAGTCAGAAATTATTTTGGGGAAGCCTAATATTTATTAGTAGGTTTTATTTATGAATTTTCTGGATTTCTCTGGTATTTATTTGACATATTTGTAAATATTACAAAAAATGAGCTTTTGTGCAAAATTACCACTTGGAGTAAAAACTCCAGAATTTCGGTTTTCTGGGCTGAGCATGATTGCTAGCCAACTCAGAGGGAAATATTTTACTATTTATTCTAATAGATTTTGTTTATTTTGCAAATTTGTTAAAGAATGGTCTTTTTGCAAAATTGCCACTTAGAGGCAAAAATTACAAAATTCGTTTTCTGGGTTTTGAAACCAGTGCCGACTAGATCTGGATGGTTGCTTTTGATTTTAAATCTCAATAGATTTGGTTATTCTAATTTCCAAGTATAAGGATTTATATATGTAAAGATATATTCAAAGGGGATATTTTGCAAAACCTACTCAAAACTCTAAAACCTAATTTCCGGCCTAATATAAAGAGAGTGCAACCGTCTTTTTGTTGCACTAAACAAAGGGTTTTCTTTATTATTGATTTCTTGGAGTTTCGAAGTGAGGATCTTGGGTTTCTTGCGAAAGGAATGACTTTTATTATTCTCTTTATTATTTCGGTTGATTCTTCAATAAGGTGGGTGACATATGTTTATTTTCTTTTGTTCTATGCATGTTGTATGTGATGATTTGTCTAATAAATCATGTTATAGGATCGTATGATGATATAATGAGTTTATTGATGGATGGATGAATAAAGATTGAACCTTTTCATAAAAACTATACTATTGATGATTAAAACTCTACATAGATGACTTGAGATAGTTAAAGAACCTAATAGAAATCATGGGTTTGCTATTTCTTTATTATTCTTACTTATTTGGATTGAGTATATTGAGTTTGCATGATGTATTTTGCATATAGATGAATAAAAACCTAGCCTTTACTGTGTATGCTTATGCATATGGTCTGTTGGATGTTTTTGATGAAGAAAACTTGATTAATCCATGTTGTAAGTGCATATATTCATGAGTAAATTGATGCAATTAGTGGGGTTTATGTTTATCAAGTTGTGGAAGGATTTTTGGATCAAAGAGAGCAAGTTTTAATGTCTTGAAAGGAGGCTTGATTTTTGGGTCTGTTGTGCATGGCCGAAAATTGAGTTTTATGTTTTGTGAAGTTTTCGATTGAGATTTGATTTGTTTTTATACTGAGATTGATTTGAACTATAATCTACTTATATTTGATGAATTCTTGATGCTTCTAACTGATGCAATTACACATATATACACTTATATATACATCTTTACTGTTTTGAGGAGTTTTGAAGAAGAAAAAATAATCTTTTATGGATTTGATGATATTTTGATTAGTTTTATAAACTCTAGTATGTTAGACAAGTTGTATTTGATCATCTCACGAATTATGTTTTACAAATTTATGATTTTACAAAGATTTAACGAGTATCGGTAAAAATATGCACGAATATTAAAGCTGTCGATTTTGAACATGTCAGTCGACCATTCAGATTTTACACACGAATTGACGGTCGACTGTCAATTAGTTGATTTTGGAATTTTTGCATGCCGGCCGACCGTCGCTTTTTGAACTAGTTTTGACAGTCGACCGATAGCATTCTTACTGATTGTTTTGTGAGTTTTTTTCGTCGTTTTTCTTGAACGATTATTTCTTCGAACTTATGGATTATTGATCTACTGTTTTAGATGATGTTTTTGCTACAAATTATAGTATTTTACAGAGAGTTATATTTTGATTTTAATAGAATTTGAATTGTATTTCTTCGACTTTATAAAGTGAAATATATACAGTTTTCGAAGGAATTGATGTTTTGTGATTTTTCTACGA
The DNA here is from genome assembly GCA_017893485.1 of Hemerocallis citrina. Classification (NCBI taxonomy): domain Eukaryota; kingdom Viridiplantae; phylum Streptophyta; class Magnoliopsida; order Asparagales; family Asphodelaceae; genus Hemerocallis; species Hemerocallis citrina. Next base: position 116,828,817 of record CM030366.1, read on the forward strand.
CTTCAAATATGATTCTCAGTGATTTAATGGATTTAATATCTTATTTCAATTCTGAAATTTCTGAGTATGTTGAATGAATTTGGATTTGGTTGATTAAAGAAGTTCTCTTGATATAAACGTTTTGATGATGGGATTAAGAGTTTTAATAAAAGATTTTGTGTGGATATTCGATTTGTGAATCTCTAGGAGTTGAGTGGAATTCCTGTGAACCGACAGTTGAGATTTTATGGATATTGACCAGTTGGGTTCGTGGGGTTGTTTGTGGAATTAAGTCCGACAGGATACACTAACTCTAGAGAGGGGAATTTGTGTTTTAATAACAATCAACCTAAGGAGACGCCTTAATGGTGGTGTGATAGAACTTGGGAAACATAAGTGTATGCTCTAGGGGTCTAGTCCAACGGATGCATTCCAGGATTGTGTGTTGTTCTATCTCGAGAGGACATTTTGTATGTTCGCATGTCGAGGGTCTGCAGGCTTATTCACCGAACATGGAGGTGCATTCGTGTGTCGAGGGTCGACGGGCCTATTCATGGGATGTACTGGTGTATTCTGCACTTCGAGGGTCTGCAGGCCTATTCGTGGTGTACACGTCAGGGAGGTGATTCTTCCTGGGGGTCAGAGCTATTCTTACATGATGATTGCGCGTCATGGGTTGTTAGGCCTATTTGCGGAATATTCTGGATCTTGTTTCTATCACCGTAGTAGGAATAATTGCATAACGAGGAATGTAACCCTATAAAGTGGAGAACGATAAGGGCTTGCACCGGACCTATGTACTATGGAATGCATAGAATCCGACAAGTATGCATTAGAGAGTCATCATACTGCATTTGTGTTTTCTTGACTTGGTTTTATGCATGTTTGTTTTCTGTTTTGCTACACTTGACACTTAGTCTAGTTTCACTTGATATTTTCATGCTTTATTTATTGTTATTTCATATTCCATTTGTTACTACTATTCACATGTGTTGATTTATGACTTTACTTATTTTGTATTTTATTTTGATGTCACACATACCGTTACGGCTGACCCCTGTAGTTTTGGGGATTAGGGTTATCTCTAGCCTCATGTTTTACAGCTAGGTACCTATAGCTTGGGATTTGGATGCATGTGGTAAAATGATAATGTGGCTTATGCAAATTAAAAAAGAATGTGTTGTAAAAGAAAAAAATTGTAATTCAAGGTGTTTGTTTTTCTCTATGCTTTCTAAAGAAATGGTGTAATAAAAGTTAAAAAAATTTCTGTGTTTGGCTTTGTTTACTATTACATTGAGGTAGATGCTGAAAATTGTGCCATGCATTTCTGAGATATCATATTTGAAATTCGGGACACTACAGAGAGTGATATCAGAGCATGCTTCAATAGTAATGTTAAACATGGTATAAAAATTAACCTAGGTGTGGACATGTAACACCCCGAATTCCAAAATACAACTGAATTTGAGTTCCACAGGATCTTTACACTTCTTTCGTACAATTTTACAAGGAAATAAAAACTTTTCTTTCATCAGAGTTACATTACACTTTTACATTATCACAGCGGAAGCAATTTTACAATAAATTACATGAACAACATTTAAACCAATCTTGCGCAGCATGTATACTTCAATTGTCAAGCATCTGTACCCTGCATATAAAACTGTGGGCGCATTAGTTCATTCAACTGACGAAATATTATACATGGTCATCCTCTCTATGCCGGAAACAGTATAACGATTCTCATTTCTAAACAAACCACGAACTTGTTCACAAACAAAGCTAAGGGACTATCCTATTAATGTAGTGTTGTGATTGTGCACTTAATCCTTAATGCAGTTATTATATTATATGACACTAATGCGCACTTGTTCGGATTCTATGCATCCCATACTACATAGGTCCGAGGGCAAGTCCTTAACCGTTCTTCATCTTGTAGGGTTCAATCCCTCCCCATGACTTAATCTACTACTGTAACTACGGTAAGTATCCTAGATGTTCTATGAGTTACGAGCTCATGTCCGGACAGCCTGGAGGGGAATCCCACGTCAAGTTACGACGCATCGTGAAGACAGCCTGTGGACAATTCAGCCTCCGTCATGGGACATGACACCATCCGTAGTCACGAGCATCGCCACCGGGACGGTACTCTGAAGCAGTATCCACGTCATGTCACGACGCATCGTGAAGACAGCATGTGAATACTCTCACGCCGCCAATCCAATGGCCCTCATACTCAATGTTTTTCTCTTACTTTCATCACATCTTCACTATGTATCTAATCCTTAATTTAATTGAATCATGAATAAAATCAATCTCTTAGAATGTAGCATTCCCACTATACCGGTATTATTTATTTAATTTCACATGACCCAACCTTGGTCTTCTCATTTCAAATTTCATTTCAATTCATTTCTTTGCCGGTATAAGGCTTGGCTATACCCTAATTCTCAATTTCAACTCATAATTACAATGTCATACTCATAAGATCTTTTCATGATTAATCACAATTCATATTTCAATAGCACAACATTCATGTATTCACATTCATGATACTCTTCATAACTCATCATGTCAACTAATTCCAATTTCTCAAGTAAAAATATCATGCACAACAATAAAAATGCAACATGTCACATTCGCTTGTTATAAACCCACATAATTCTATACCAATTCCATAGTTCACATTTTCAATTGGTTTCATAATTCACACCTTCCAAAATCTCTCATTACCAAAATCACTCATTACCAAAATCTCAACTTTAAACTTCTCAAACAATCCCTTCAATTTCCTTTATAAAGAAAGTTAATAATTAAAATAAGTTCCTCCTTGTAAAAACAGTCTCAAATTCTCATTTATACTAGACCACAAGTCATAGAAATTATCTCACAAAAACAGATATTATTTGAACTTCGAGGCAGTTGACTGTTAATTATGGCCAGTCGGCTGTTCTTCGAGGTTCTAAAGCTCGAAAATAAATAATTAGATAAGTCAACTATCACATATGGTCAGTCGGCTGTTCTGCTATTGTTACCGCTGAATATGGTGTGGGGGTAAACAGATAGAATTTGTGGGTTCGTGGAAAAACCTGAATAGCGGATCCAAGCCTGATGGATCCCTCTGCTCACTTGCAAGGAAGTGCGATACACCGGGGTTGATTCCGGCGATGCACCCTCCGACGCTCTTGTCAGTAACCAGTGATGATTAAGAAAGAGCTTGAGTTGGAGAAAGAGTGATTACCTGGTCACAGTGGTAGGTAGGAGGTATTTATAGTCGCCATGGGGGTCTAATCAGGGACCTGATTTCCTGTGAAACCGTTAGGATTAAAATCCTCACAATTAGTTTAGGAAACTGACCCCTGATTCCCGGTGAGATGATAACTGTAAATCAGGCCCGTTGATTTAGTCAAATCAGTGGCCCTGATTTCCTCTATCTGGTCTGGGTTTGTCTTGGGTCGGGACCCGTACCCAGCTGGAGTGGATCCGTTTCGCGGGTTATTGGATCTGTGAAGGGGAGATCCAGTGCCCGCTTCGGACCCATCTATATGTGAAATTACCGTCTGACCCCTGAGCTTCAAGATTCGTTCCCAATCTGGACGACTCCGATTTTAACCCATTTTTAGCCATATCACGAGCTCCCCACTCCTAAAGACTGAGTGTGATCAGCCTTTGGGGAGTAGTTTAACTGTTTCTGTAATACCCTGATTTTTCAATTAATGAAAAATTATTTTATTTTGCACGTAGTGTGCACGTGCAATATTTTTGGTTGAATTAAATCTTATAATTATTTTTATTGTGATGTGTATAAATATTTAAATATGTATTCTCAAATTATTTTATGTACAAAAGCCTTTCTTTAAATGGATAGAAAGCCTTATTTTAATTTAATTAAAAGGTCTTTTTCTTAAAAGCCCAAAATGTAATTTATTTATTTTATTTTAAATAACTATTTTGGCCCAAAACTAAAGCCCATGGATTAATTTATTTTATTTAACTTGTCATGTAGAAGACTATTTTAATACTATTTTATTTTTTGTACAAATTAAAATGTCCAATTTTGGGCCTAGTTGCATGCACGTGCACTACACGTACACGTGCAATGCACACTTCTCCATGGAGGCCGGTTGCATTCTTTTTGGGAGGGAAACCCAAATTTTGAATGGTGATCATGGCATGGTGGTTATGTGGGTGTGGGTAGTTTTTATAACTCCTACTCTAATCTTGGCCCTCCATCCTACAACCAACTAGTTAATCCTAGCCATTCATTCTATTTGTTTTCTAGTATAAATACCTCCTCCCATGGCTAGTATTCATATGCAATTATATCCTTCCAAACCTATAGTCTAATTTAGTAGTAAGTTGTGAGTTAAAAGATTCAGAGAATTGTGTGGAATTGTGCTTGCTTTCAATCAAGGAGAAGAAGGAGAGGCCGGCCATCACTAGGAGGAGCTCGGGATTGGTGCTTGTGGAGCGTGTGCGCGTATCGTCTAGGAGGAGGTGCATCTTGTTGCAAGGATTTGTTGCTTTTGTGTTTGTTTCTCTCCATACAAGGTGGGTTTGATTTTCCTTATTTCTAATTAGAAATGATGCATGGAAAATATTAATAAGAATACATTTTAATGGGAAAGTTAGTTCATAAATTAATTGGAATATTAATGAACAACTTGCATGTGCTTCTATTGTTAAATTAAGTTGTGGGTAAAATTCTCCATGCTTGTTAGAATGAATGAATGATAGTGGTTAAATTTCCGTAAGAATGATGTTAGAATGATATTGAGACATGATGCATGAAAATTACTAATAAGAACGCTTGTTAAAATTGAAAAATTGAAACATGTAATTGATTAAGAAAGAGCACACTTTTGAAAAGAGTAGCTTTCTTGAATGTTTGAGTTGTGAGCATGCTAATTGATAGGTGGTTATATATTTTGTGATGTACACGATTTGACTAGAAGCATATGTTGATTTAATGAAACTACATTTGTTACTATCAAAGAAACTACCCACAAAGTTAGTAGTTGAGTTTGTGTCAAATGGACCCTTTATGTTAATATGGATATGAATAAATTCAATAAGAGTTGTATATAGATAAATTATTAAAATCAGTGGATTGATATGAAGTGTATTGTCGAAAAAAAATTAGAACACTATGGGGCAAAGAAACATCAAAAGGAGAGTGTTAGAATGTATATTTTGAGTTAAATGTGTAAAAATATGTTTTTTTTATCACAAAAATTATTTTGCTCACACTGACATGTGAATTATGTGAGGGAGAATTATTCTGGATTTTATACAGTATTTTTGAAAGCAAAGTGAAACAAAAGCTAGTTGAACATCGAAATGTTCTCAATAACAGAGAATACAATTTAAATAAAGTTAGAACTATACATTAGACAACTGAGCGCGTAGCTCAAGTGGTCTTGCGGTTCGGTTGGTTTCCCTGTGTTGAATGGTTCGAATCTCCTTAGCCGCATATATATATATATATATATATATATATATATATATATATATATATATATATATATATATATATATATCCCCACTTTTGTGTAAACAATTAATACACTGACCGATGATAATAAATACCATTGCCCTTTTATAAACCGCTGGCACACTTGGCCTATCGGCGGGTGCTCTGGGCTGTTTTCTCCGTGTGCCTGGGTTCGAATCCTACCCTCGGCATCTTTGGGAAAAATATTTTTTTGGGGTTTCTAGGTGTCCAAAAATTGTGAAAAAAATATGGTTATTCTCATAAAAATGTAAGGAATTTTATAAAGATGATTTGGGCATTATTTGAAAGAGCTAAACTATGGTTTGTGAATAAAGTATACAATTAGAACTATGGTTCTAGAGTATACACTCGTGAAAAATTATAGTTTATAATAATAAAGTGATATGAAGGATTAGAAGTTGATTTGGCAAAAAGAACCTTGTTGTGTGATATAATGCAATTTAATTCTCATTGGTGGAACAATGTGAAGTATGCCTATTGTTTAGTAATGTGAAATTGATATGATGTGATAATTGATAAAGTGCATGAAATTTATGCACAGTTATGGACTTGTAAACAAATTAGAAGTCATGAATTGAAAAGAGAATATACATGTGAGTATGAGAACTCAACATGGGGTATTTATGAGTTGGAAATTGTAAAATGAAAATTGAAATAGAGTAGCTAAGTCTCCCCCGGCATTGAGAAATGAAATGAAATGAAATGAAATTAGACCAAGGTTGGTCATGTTGAAATGAATGAATAAGTCCGGTTTAGTGGAGAGGCTAACTCTAGAGATTAAATTTTTGTTCATGATTTTTAATAAAACTAAGGATTAGTACATAGTGGAGACGTGATGAAAGTAGAAGAAAAACATGAGTATGGGGGCCATCGGATAGCGGTGTGAGAGCGATCCACAGGCTGCGTGCTTGATGCGTCAAGACATGGCGTGGGCGCTACTCCAGAATTATCGTCCCGGTGGCGACGCTCGTGGGATGTTCGAGTGGCTATGGGTGGTGCCATTGTTCCAAGGCGGGGGCTGAATTGTCCATAGTCTGCCTGCTCGATGCGTCGTGTCAGTGCGTGGGATTCCCCTCCAGGCTGCCTAGGCATGGGCTCGTAGATCATAGGACATCTAAGAAACTACCGTAATTACAGTAGTAGATTAAGACATAACGAGGGATTGAACCCTACAAAGATGAAGAACGAATAAGGGCTTGCCCTCGGACCTATGTAGTATGGGATGCATAGAATCCGAACAAGTGCGCATTAGTGTCATGTAATATAAATAAATGCATTAAGGACTAAGTGCACAATCACAACACGACATTAATAGGGTAGTCCCTTTAATTGAAATGTGACAAGTTTGTGTTTGCTAAATATGGAAAATTAAGTTATACTATTTTCGGCATAGAGAGGATGGCCGTGTATAATGATCGTCGGTTGAATAAACTGACGTACCCACAGTCTTATATGCAGGTAAATGACATGTTAAAGATTAAAGAGGAATGGATGCTTAAAGATTATACCATGTCGTTGTACATTTATTTAATTATTGTAAATTTTACTTCCGCTGTGCAAATGAAAAGTGTAATATTGATGTAAACTCTGATGTAAAGTGAAAAGTTTAAATTTCCCTGTAAAATTGTACTAAAGAAAGTGAAAAGATCCTGTAGAACATCTCGAATTCAGTGTATTTGGGATTCGGGGCGTTACAGAGTGGTATCAGAGCCACGCTTTCTACGCTTTCCACACTTGTACAAATTTATAAGGAACGACACCCTAGATGTAGACATTATAGTGTGTGTTTGAGTCTAGAGATTTAAATGTAAGTGACTTACATTTGTGTTGCTCTTAGATTTATGCTTCTTCCCCTCTATTTCTAAGATGGCTGATCACTTCGACCTTGCTGGAGGTGACGACTGGCATATCATTGAGGAAGAGTACCATGCTGGACAGGCAGATTCCGAGGACGAGTACTATCTAGGGCAAGCAGATTCTGACGGTGAAGAATGGCCTGAATCCCGAGAGATCACCCCACCTCCGGATTCATCTGATGACTCTTCTTCTGACGAAGAAGAAGAACCAGTTCCAAGTGATCTTGTGACTTCTCTTCAGAGGCAGGTAGAGACACTGCAAGAGAGAGTCGGATTGTTGGAGGCTCAGCTGGCGAAACGGAAGGACGACTTTTCTATTCTCAGTCACCGGGTATGGGAACTTGAAAAGAGGAAGAACCTGACTGATGTGCTGAAGGATGAGGTTGATGAACTACGGGAAGAACTTCGAGCAGCGAAGAGGACCCGTAGGAGTTAGACTGTCTTAGCTTCTTTTATTTTCCATTCTAATGTCAAAAAATGTTTTCAATTCGAATGTATAAACTTTGGAATTCAATGAAATGCAAGTTGGTTTAAATTCTTATCTTATACTTCAAATTTGATGGATCTTTTGCATCAGAATATGTCGAGAAGAGGAGCTAGGAATGGGGAAGGTTTGGATCTGGAGACCGAACTTGCAAGGGTCTACCAGACACTTAATGGAGTGGCTATGAATCAATGAAGGGGGCCGGTAAATCCAGTGCCCGAGGCGATTAAGCTAGTGGAATCGTTCAAACGAATGAAACCACTGGTATTCGAGGGAAAGTCAGACCCAGATGCGGCTGACAACTGGATCCGTCAAGTGGAAACAATCTTCGAAGTGTTGGAGACCCCTGAGGGTAGCAAGGTCAAGTTAGCGACTTTGCAACTGGAGAAGGATGCGGCGGTTTGGTGGCAATCCATGAAGAGGACCATGGGAGGCATAGTGCTTGGCTGGGAGGAATTTCTGGAAGAATTTCGCAGTCACTATTTCCCCTCCGACGTCCAGGAGAAGAAGGCGATGGAGTTTCTGTCGCTTCAGCAAGGCAGCATGTCGGTGAGAGCGTACGAGACCAAGTTTACTCAGCTCTTTAGGTATGCTCCAGAACTGGTGATGGATGAAGCTAAGAAGGCTCGTAAGTTCGAGCATAGATTGAGGCCGAGCTTGAGGTCCCGGATGATACCTCGTGGTATCAGGAGATTTGATAAGCTGGTCAAGAGGGCAGCAGCGACGGAAGCCGATATGGAGCAGTTCCAAGTTGTTCAGAACCGGAGGAACAACTGGCAGTCTGGGAAGAGGCCCGCACATTTTGGGAGTTTCAAGGGGCAACCATCTGCACAGAGGTTCAAACCGACAGGGGCAAACACTATTAGTGTAGCTGGAGGACCTGGAAACAATGTGGTGAGACCTCCTACAGTGACTTGCTTCAACTGTGGTGAAACGGGACATTACCGATCTCAATGTCTCAAACCACGGAGTGGTAATAGCAATGCACCAACGCAGCAGACTGGGAAGAGGCCGTACCAACCAGGGCGAGTATTTGCCTTGACGGAAGCTGATGCTGATGAGGCAGATCAGGTCATCTCTGGTACGAGGGCTGGTGTTTAGAGTTTTTGTCATTTCTTTTCCCGATTATATTGTGAAACTGTTATGTAATGGTGTGTACTATGTAACAGGCGAACTTTATCTTAATGGAATGAAAGCTGTTGTATTGTTCGATACTGGATCCTCTCATACTTTTGTGTCTCCTAAATTTGCTAAAGTGTTGGGAGTTGAACCGAAGATTTTTCCAGGCAAGATCTTAGCAGTAGCTACTCCGTCAGGGAAAACTTTAACCGCTGATCGGTATTATGCTGATTGCGAGATTGTGATTAGGGATAGAATCTTTGGCATTGATCTGATCGAGCTGACTATCTTGGGAGTCGATGTTATCATTGGCATTGATTGGATGTCGGTGTACAGTGCAAGCATCGAGTGCAAGACCAAGACGGTAACAGTGAAGGCTCTAGGTGGACCTGAAGTCACTTTCCAAGGGAAGCAGAAATGTTCTAAGCTGGTGGCAACTATCTGCAAGGAAGAGACTCCTGTGGAAGTGCAAGGGATTCCTGTGGTTCGGGACTATCCGACTGTGTTCTTGGAAGATTTTCCTGGGTTACCCATTCCTCGTGATGTAGAGTTCAGCATCACTATTCAACCGGGAAGTGCACCCATTTCTAAGGCACCGTATAGGATGGCTCCAGTGGAACAGGATGAGGTGAAACGGCATATTGAGGAACTATTGGAGAAAGGCTTTATTCAACCTAGTGCGTCACCTTGGGGAGCACCAGTGCTTTTGGTAAAGAAGAAGGATGGATCGATGAGAATGTGTATCGATTACTGAGAGCTGAATAAGGTCACTGTTCAGAATAAGTATCCTATTCCTCGAATTGATGACTTGTTCGATCGTCTACAAGGAGCATCTGTTTTCTCCAAAATAGATCTTCGATCAGGATATCACCAAGTTCGAGTGAAAGCTGAAGATGTGCACAAAACTGTATTTAGAACTCGACATGGGCATTACGAATTCTTAGTTATGCCATTCGGAGTGACGAATGCACCCGCAATCTTCATGGACTTGATGAACAGAGTTCTGAGGCCGTTCATTGATTCTTTCGTCGTGGTGTTTATCGACGACATCCTCGTGTACTCCAAGTCAGAGGAAGAGCACACCGAGTATCTGGCAGCAGTTTTGAAGAAGCTGGAAGAGCAGGAGTTGTATGCCAAGTTATCCAAGTGTGATTTCTGGAAATTTGAAGTGGCATTCCTAGGTGACATCCTTTCTAAGGAGGGAGTGGCAACTGACCCTCAGAAGATAGAGGCAGTGAGAGATTGGGCTAGGCCTACTACAGTAAAGGAAGTCAGAAGTTTTCTTGGGATGACTGGATACTACCGGAGATTCATTCAAGGTTATGCTCAGATAGCCGTGCCGCTTACTGGACTGACCAAGAAGAATGTGAACTTCAAGTGGACTGAGCAATGTGAGGCGAGCTTTCAGGAGTTGAAAGAGAAGCTGACTACTGCACCTATTTTGGCTCTGCCTAGAGCAGGTGTTGAGTATGATGTTTATAGCGATGCTTCACATCGTGGGCTTGGTTGTGTCTTAATGCAAGAAGGAAGAGTAATTGCTTATGGGTCCAGGCAACTACGACCACATGAGAAGAATTACCCGACTCATGATCTGGAGTTGGCTGCGATTATCTTTGCCCTGAAGCAATGGAGGCACTATGTGTACGGTGAGAAGTTGAACATGTACACGGACCACAAGAGCTTGAAGTATATATATCAGCAGAGGGATCTGAATCTGAGGCAGCGAAGATGGTTGGAAGTACTCGAGGATATGCGACCTGAGATCAAGTATCATCCTGGAAAGGCTAATGTTGTGGCTGATGCACTTAGTCGCAAGAGCAGTCTAGCCAGTTTGATTACAACTCAGAGGCATCTGATTGAGGAGTTGGATCGAGCAGGTATTGAGGTTGTCTTGCAAGGATTGGGAGCATCTTTGGCTCAGTTGAGGCTTCAGCCTACACTGAATGAAAGGATCATTGCAAGTCAAGAGGTTGATGCTGATATTTTGGAGATGAAGGAGCAGGTTGGTGCTGGCAGGTTGCCCGGATTTCAAATCAAGGATGGAGTGCTGTGGTTCGGAGATAGACTGTGCGTTCCAAATCAGGCGGACCTGAAGGAGAGTATTCTTCAGGAGGCGCATGCTACTCTTTTGTCGGTACATCCTGGGAGTACTAAGATGTACAAAGACATCAAACAGCATTTCTGGTGGTCAGGTTTGAAGCGGGATGTGGCTGAATTTGTGGCGAAGTGTGAGGTTTGTCAGCAAGTCAAAGCCGAAAATCAGAGACCCGGAGGTCTATTACAGCCTTACCTATTCCTAAATGGAAATGGGATAACATCAGTATGGATTTCATCACGGGATTGCCTAAGAGTTCTAAAGGCAATGGTGCGATTTGGGTTATAGTCGATCGACTAACCAAGTCCGCTCACTTTTTAGCGATGAAACTCACTGCTTCGATGGACAAGTTGGCTGAGATGTATGTTGGCGAGATCGTCCGGCTTCATGGTGTTCCGTCAACTATTGTGTCTGATCGAGATGCGCGGTTTACTTCGCATTTCTGGAGGAGTCTTCAAACAGCTTTGGGTACCAAGACAGATTTCAGTACTGCTTTTCATCCGCAAACCGATGGGCAGACCGAGAGAGTCAACCGTATTCTTGAGGATATGCTTCGGTGTTGTATACTAGACTTTGGAGGCAGTTGGGAAAGACATTTACCTTTGGTAGAGTTTGCCTACAACAACAGTTTTCAGGCTAGCATCGGGATGGCGCCGTACGAAGCTTTGTATGGCAGGAAGTGCAGGACTCCTGTTTGTTGGTATGAAGTTGGGGAGCGTCAGTTGTTTGGTCCTGAGCTTGTGCAGCAAACCTCTGAGAAGATTGTTCTGATCAGGAAAAGGTTGGTGGAAGCTCAGAGCAGGCAGAAAAGCTATGCAGACAACCGGAGAAGGGACCTTGAGTTTGAGGTTGGTGACTTCGTCTTTCTGAAGGTATCACCCAGTAAAGCTGTGGTTCTATTTGGCAAAGGCGGGAAGTTAGCCCCGAGGTTTATAGGCCCGTATAAGATATCGAAAAGGATCGGAAAAACTGCTTACCGGCTTGAATTACCGGAAGAGTTGTCTCAGGTGCACAATGTCTTCCATGTGTCTATGCTGAGAGGTTACATTCCAGATCCGAGTCATCATTTGCCTGAAGTGCCGGAAGGTTTGCAGTTAGACCTGAATTACATCGAGTCTCCTGTCGAGATTGTTGATCGTCGAGAGAAAGTCTTGAGAAATAAGACGATACCGATGGTCAAGGTAGTCTGGAGAAACCACTTGGTTGAAGAGGCTACTTGGGAGTCTGAGGAGAGGATGTTGAAGGACTATCCTGAGCTTTTTGCTTGATTGTATCTTTGTATTTTTCTTTGTCTTGTTGTGAGTGTTGTATTTTTTTTTCTCACTCTTGATTGTAGTTCCGGGGACGGAACTATTCTAAGAAGGGAGTGTTGTAATACCCTGATTTTTCAATTAATGAAAAATTATTTTATTTTGCACGTAGTGTGCACGTGCAATATTTTTGGTTGAATTAAATCTTATAATTATTTTTATTGTGATGTGTATAAATATTTAAATATGTATTCTCAAATTATTTTATGTACAAAAGCCTTTCTTTAAATGGATAGAAAGCCTTATTTTAATTTAATTAAAAGGTCTTTTTCTTAAAAGCCCAAAATGTAATTTATTTATTTCATTTTAAATAACTATTTTGGCCCAAAACTAAAGCCCATGGATTAATATATTTTATTTAACTTGTCATGTAGAAGACTATTTTAATACTATTTTATTTTTTGTACAAATTAAAATGTCCAATTTTGGACCTAGTTGCATGCACGTGCACTACACGTACACGTGCAATGCACACTTCTCCATGGGCCGGTTGCATTCTTTTTAGGAGGGAAACCCAAATTTTGAATGGTGATCATGGCATGGTGGTTATGTGGGTGTGGGTAGTTTTTATAACTCCTACTCTAATCTTGGCCCTCCATCCTACAACCAACTAGTTAATCCTAGCCATTCATTCTATTTGTTTTCTAGTATAAATACCCCCTCCCATGGCTAGTATTCATATGCAATTATATCCTTCCAAACCTATAGTCTAATTTAGTAGTAAGTTGTGAGTTAAAAGATTGAGAGAATTGTGTGGAATTGTGCTTGCTTTCAATCAAGGAGAAGAAGGAGAGGCCGGCCATCACTAGGAGGAGCTCGGGATTGGTGCTTGTGGAGCGTGTGCGCGCATCGTCTAGGAGGAGGTGCATCTTGTTGCAAGGATTTGTTGCTTTTGTGTTTGTTTCTCTCCATACAAGGTGGGTTTGATTTCCCTTATTTCTAATTAGAAATGATGCATGGAAAATATTAATAAGAATACATTTTAATGGGAAAGTTAGTTCATAAATTAATTGGAATATTAATGAACAACTTGCATGTGCTTCTATTGTTAAATTAAGTTGTGGGTAAAATTCTCCATGCTTGTTAGAATGAATGAATGATAGTGGTTAAATTTCCGTAAGAATGATGTTAGAATGATATTGAGACATGATGCATGAAAATTACTAATAAGAACGCTTGTTAAAATTGAAAAATTGAAACATGTAATTGATTAAGAAAGAGCACACTTTTGAAAAGAGTAGCTTTCTTGAATGTTTGAGTTGTGAGCATGCTAATTGATAGGTGGTTATATATTTTGTGATGTACACGATTTGACTAGAAGCATATGTTTTTTTGATGAAACGGATAGAGTCGGAAGACTCCAGCCATGCATTAAATATAAGATAATACAATAGTTGGGTTTTACAAGACGTAAAACAAAAGCACAATATCAACAGCTCCTAATGAAGAACAACTAATACAGAATAATAAGCATAATCTACATGAAGCTGGACCGAAAGATCCACGCTGATAGCCTGGATGCCTATGTGCTGCACGGTCAGCCAAACGATCAAAGTTCGCAGGGAAAGGAACTCCGATCCGATCGCTCCAACGGAGCGCAATCCAGAGTGAAGGAGACGCCTAACAGAGAGTCAGAGTCGCACCTCAGACTCCTCACTACTGAGCGCCGATAACATTAAACTTCCACAGCCAACCCTAGTCGAAAGAGACTCACTGAAACAATGCATCAAAAGATAGAAAGGCCGCCCAAGAAGTACGGCAATAAGGAAATACAGAACGAAGACGAATCAAAACCACAGAACAGATGTGATAAGTTCATCAACTCTGATCATCAGCATCACAGAACAGCACATAAGCATCACATAACTAGAAGCATATGTTGATTTAATGAAACTACATTTGTTACTATCAAAGAAACTACCCACAAAGTTAGTAGTTGAGTTTGTGTCAAATGGACCCTTTATGTTAATATGGATATGAATAAATTCAATAAGAGTTGTATATAGATAAATTATTAAAATCAGTGGATTGATATGAAGTGTATTGTCAAAAAAAAAATTAGAACACTATGGGGCAAAGAAACATCAAAAGGAGAGTGTTAGAATGTATATTTTGAGTTAAATGTGTAAAAATATGTTTTTTTTATCACAAAAATTATTTTGCTCACACTGACATGTGAATTATGTGAGGGAGAATTATTCTGGATTTTATACAGTATTTTTGATGAGAGCAAAGTGAAACAAAAGCTAGTTGAACATCGAAATGTTCTCAATAACAAAGAATACAATTTAAATAAAGTTAGAACTATACATTAGACAACTGAGCGCGTAGCTCAAGTGGTCTTGCGGTTCGGTTGGTTTCCCTGTGTTGAATGGTTCGAATCTCCTTAGCCGCATATATATATATATATATCCCCACTTTTGTGTAAACAATTAATACACTGACCGATGATAATAAATACCATTTTGCCCTTTTATAAACCGCTGACACACTTGGCCTATTGGCGGGTGCTCTGGGTTGTTTTCTCCGTGTGCCTGGGTTCGAATCCTACCCTCGGCATCTTTGGAAAAAATATTTTTTTGGGGTTTCTAGGTGTCCAAAAATTGTGAAAAAAATATGGTTATTCTCATAAAAATGTAAGGAATTTTATAAAGATGATTTGGGCATTATTTGAAAGAGCTAAACTATGGTTTGTGAATAAAGTATACAATTAGAACTATGGTTCTAGAGTATACACTTGTGAAAAATTATAGTTTATAAGAATAAAGTGATATGAAGGATTAGAAGTTGATTTGGCAAAAAGAACCTTGTTGTGTGATATAATGCAATTTAATTCTCATTGGTGGAACAATGTGAAGTATGCATATTGTTTAGTAATGTGAAATTGATATGATGTGATAATTGATAAAGTGCATGAAATTTATGCACAGTTATGGACTTGTAAACAAATTAGAAGTCATGAATTGAAAAGAGAATATACATGTGAGTATGAGAACTCAACATGGGGTATTTATGAGTTGGAAATTGTGAAATGAAAATTGAAATAGAGTAGCTAAGTCTCCCCCGGCATTGAGAAATGAAATGAAATGAAATGAAATTAGACCAAGGTTGGTCATGTTGAAATGAATGAATAAGTCCGGTTTAGTGGAGAGGCTAACTCTAGAGATTAAATTTTTGTTCATGATTTTTAATAAAACTAAGGATTAGTACATAGTGGAGACGTGATGAAAGTAGAAGAAAAACATGAGTATGGGGGCCATCGGATAGCGGTGTGAGAGCGATCCACAGGCTGCGTGCTTGATGCGTCAAGACATGGCATGGGCGCTACTCCAGAATTATCGTCCCGGTGGCGACGCTCGTGGGATGTTCGAGTGGCTATGGGTGGTGCCATTGTTCCATGGCGAAGGCTGAATTGTCCATAGTCTGCCTGCTCGATGCGTCGTGTCAGTGCATGGGATTCCCCTCCAGGCTGCCTGGGCATGGGCTCGTAGATCATAGGACATCTAAGACACTACTGTAATTACAGTAGTAGAATAAGACATAACGAGGGATTGAACCCTACAAAGATGAAGAACGAATAAGGGCTTGCCCTCGGACCTATGTAGTATGGGATGCATAGAATCCGAACAAGTGCGCATTAGTGTCATGTAATATAAATAAATGCATTAAGGACTAAGTGCACAATCACAACACGACATCAATAGGGTAGTCCCTTTAATTGAAATGTGACAAGTTTGTGTTTGCTAAATATGGAAAATTAAGTTATACTATTTCCGGCATAGAGAGGATGGCCGTGTATAATGATCGTCGGTTGAATAAACTGACGTACCCACAGTCTTATATGCAGGTAAATGACATGTTAAAGATTAAAGAGGAATGGATGCTTAAAGATTATACCATGTCGTTGTACATTTATTTAATTGTTGTAAATTTTACTTCCGCTGTGCAAATGAAAAGTGTAATATTGATGTAAACTCTGATGTAAAGTGAAAAGTTTAAATTTCCCTGTAAAATTGTACTAAAGAAAGTGAAAAGATCCTGTAGAACATCTCGAATTCAGTGTATTTGGAATTCGGGGCGTTACAGTTTCAGTGGCTAGCGGAGTTGTATCGGAGTCCGAATGGAGGGTTTTGAATCTCGAAGGGGGTAGTGAGGTGATTTTTAAAACCGTAAGCTGTTTCGAAGCCTTATTGAATATTCGACGGTTTTTATTTATTTTTTCGGATTATTTATTTAATTTTGCGATGTGTTAACCAGTCGTTCAAGGGCCTTAACAGTACATTCTAGGCAATAATTGTTCGTTCAGGGGCTCAAAAATGTTCTCCTGAATTTATTATTATTTTCTAGAATTTTTAGTTAATTTTCCTGAATTTTTAGCAATTTTTTCGCAATTTTTAAATAAATAAAACGATTAAATAAATAAAAACTAATTTTTTAATACCATTTATGGCGTGGCTTGATCTGGGCCCTCGATCTCGCGCGAGCGCGAATATCTGAAAGATCTGGCGGTTGTAGTCGCTCGGTAGCCATTTTCTCGCCTTTGGGGCTCGGATGGGCACTTGCTCGGTTAGCCGACCGGAGGTCTAAGGGTTCGGCTGTCCGAGCGACGTGGCGCAATCTGTGCCGTTGGATGGTGACGTGAATCTTGAGACGGGCTCCATTCCCAAGAAACGCGCTAT
Source organism: Hemerocallis citrina (assembly GCA_017893485.1). Taxonomy (NCBI): domain Eukaryota; kingdom Viridiplantae; phylum Streptophyta; class Magnoliopsida; order Asparagales; family Asphodelaceae; genus Hemerocallis; species Hemerocallis citrina. The sequence goes on from CM030366.1 coordinate 116,845,854, forward strand.
CTTGTCGTTTAGCACACGTGGCACGATCTGGACCGTCCATCATCAGGAGCGCGAATTTCTGGACGATCCAACGGTCGTGGTCGCTCGGCAGCTTTTTCCTCTGTTTTGGAGCTCGGATGGGCACTTGCTCGGTTGGCCGACCGGGGGTATAAGGGTTCGGCTGTCCGAGCGGCGTGGCACAATCTGAGCCGTTGGATGGTGGCTCGAATCTTGAGACGGGCTCCGTTCCCAAGAAAACGCTATCTTGTCGTCTAGCGCACGTGGCACGATCTGGACCGTCCATCATCAGGAGCGCGAATTTCTGGAAGATCCGACGGTCGTGGTCGCTCGGCAGCTTTTTTTTCTCACTTTTGGAGCTCGGATGGGCACTTGCTCGGTTGGCCGACCGAGGGTACAAGGGTTCAGCTGTCTGAGCGACGTGGCACAATCTGAGCCGTTGGATGGTGGCGGAATCTTGAGACGGGCCTAGTTCCCAAGAAAACACTATCTTGTCATTTAGCGGCGCTGGCGAGATCTGGGCCGTCTGATCGAGATCTTACACGAATGTTGAGGAGAAAGTGAATTTTCTCCGTTTTGGGGCTCGGATGGGCACTTGCTCGGTCAGCCGACCGGAGGTCTAAGGGTTCGGCTGTTCAAGCGACGTGGCGCAATTTGAGCCGTTGGATGATGGCATGAATCTCGAGACGGGCCCAGTTCCCAAGAAAACACTATCTTGTCATTTAGCGGCGCTGGCGAGATCTGGGCCGTCTGATCGAGATCTTACATGAATGTTGAGGAGAAAGTGAATTTTCTCCGTTTTGGGGCTCGGATGGGCACTTGCTTGGTCAGCCGACCGGAGGTCTAAGGGTTCGTCTGTCCGAGCGACGTGGCGCAATCTGAGCCATTGAATGGCGGAACGACTCTCGAGATGGTTCAGTTCCCAAGAGCATTAACGGCGCCCCAGGGTTTGTGCGGCGTTCCACCTTCCCGGGGTCATTAAGAGTGGTGTCCCCTAATTAATGCATGGCATTTCAGCTCCCTAGGCATCATAATGGCTAGTTCTTGGGGGAAGGATATAAATCCCCCACTCCCCTTGTAGTTTCAGTCACAGCAATGTTGATTTTTAGCCATCGGAGGTGTCTGCCTTGGGCGGATGCCTGTTTTTTGAAAGATTTTAACCCTGAGAGCCATCGGAGGTGTCTCCCTTGGGGTGGTCACTCTTCCGCCGTTGTCTTCTCCTGATTCTGAAGGCCCCAGTGCGGATGTCAGGGTCAGGAGGGATCACGGCAGAAGTGTTGACGACCGGAGTCTGAAGCCGGGGAACAAGGTGCTCCGGAAGGATGGGTGGTCATTCTTCCGCCGTGATCTTCTCCTGATTCTGACGGCCCCAATGTGGGTGTCAGGGTCAGGGGAGATCAGGGCAGAAGAGGTGACGACCGAAATCCGGGCCCGGGGGACAAGTTGCTTCGGAAGGATGGGTGGTCATTCTTCCACCATGGTCTTCTCCTGACTCTGACAGCCGCGATGTGGGTGTCAGGGTCAGGGGAGACCAGGGCAGAAGAGGTGACGACCGAAGTGGGGACAAGTTGCTTCGGAAAGATGGGTCTCCTCCAATCTCTGTCTTCCTTCCGGGCTGACGGCTTCTGATGGTTGTCAGCCCGAAGGAGTTAGAGATGGGAGGTGTGCCGATCTGCATTTTGACCGGGCCCCACGCGATGGTGGTGCTTCTCCAACCCTTGAACGATTCGTGGTTTCGGCTTCTGAGGCCATAAGCCTCGAGTCGCTCACGGGTGAGAGGGGAACCGACCGAGTCCTGGGGCCCGGGGGGCTCGCCGAGGGCAGTGCCTTAAAACTTTTAAACCAAATTTTCTTTCGCTTCCTGGGACAGGTGCGGGGTGTCCTGGTCTGCAGTGCTTCATCCGGGCGACGTGGCGTGATCTGAGCCGTTGGATGGTGGCGCGAATCTCGAGGCGGACCCAGTTCTCAAGAAAACGTTATCTTGTCGTTTAGCGACGCTGGCAAGATCTGGGCCATCTGATCGAGATCTTACACGAATGTTGAGGAGAAAGTGAATTTCCTCCGTTTTGGGGCTCGGATGGGCACTTGCTCGATTAGCCGACCCGGCCCTTTGATGTTGGGATCGGATCACACGTCGCTCGGCTTTTGATCCCGTGTGTGCCGAGCTACTTGACTTATATTGAAACGTTCTGTCTTTTCGCCAACAGTTGTTGCTCGATCACAAAGTCGTTTTGGGCTTTCGTAACATTTCAATAGTAGGCCAAGAGTTGCGCCCTTACGTTAGTAAGCCCAAGAGACTCTTTCTTTCACTATAAATCTTCACTCCCCCACCCCAAATTTCATTAATCATTCTTTCTCCAACTCAAGCTCTTTTTTAATCATCACTGGTTACTGACAAGAGCGTCGGAGGGTGCATCGCCGGAATCAACCCCGGTGTATCGTACTTCCTTGCAGGTGAGCAGCGGGACCCAGCAGGCTCTTCCGATCTGGGTGTTAGGGTCAGGGGAGACCAGGGCAGAAGAGGTGACGACCGAAGTGGGGACAAGTTGCTTCGGAAAGATGGGTCTCCTCCGATCTCTGTCTTCCTTCCGGGCTGACGGCTTCTGATGGTTGTCAGCCCGAAGGAGTTAGAGATGGGAGGTGTGCCGATCTGCGTTTTGACCGGGCCCCACGCGATGGTGGTGCTTCTCCAACCCTTGAACGATTCGTGGTTTCGGCTTCTGAGGCCGTAAGCCTCGAGTCGCTCACGGGTGAGAGGGGAACCGACAGAGTCCTGGGGCCCGGGGGGCTCGCCGAGGGCGGTGCCTTAAAACTTTTAAACAAAATTTTCTTTTGCTTCCTGGGACAGGTGCGGGGTGTCCGGGTCTGCAGTGCTTCATCCGGGCGACGTGGCGCAATCTGAGCCGTTGGATGGTGGCGCGAATCTCGAGGCGGACCTAGTTCTCAAGAAAACGTTATCTTGTCGTTTAGCGATGCTGGCAAGATCTGGGCCGTCTGATCGAGATCTTACACGAATGTTGAGGAGAAAGTGAATTTCCTCTGTTTTGGGGCTCGGATGGGCACTTGCTCGGTTAGCCGACCGGGCCCTTTGATGTTGGGGTCGGATCACATGTCGCTCGGCTTTTGATCCCGTGTGTGCCGAGCTACTTGACTTATATTGAAACGTTCTATCTTTTCGCCAACAGTTGTTGCTCGGTCACAAAGTCGTTTTGGGCTTTCGTAACGTTTCAATAGTAGGCCAAGAGTTGCGCCCTTACGTTAGTAAGCCCAAGAGACTCTTTCTTTCACTATAAATCTTCACTCCCCCACCCCAAATTTCATTATTCACTTTTACTTTCTCTCTCAAGTTTTTACTTTTCACCATCGAAGTTTTTAGCTCCTGGGTGGTGCTGCTAGCTGTCGCGGCAAGGCATTTCTTTGCTCTGGCAAACTTTTCCGACCGTAACAGTCACTTCAAGGTCAGTCTCTCTCCTTTCTCTTTAGAAAAAAATGGTTAAGATCACTTCTTCGGATAAGACCCCCGCCTCGGACCAAGTCGTTAGTCGAGCGGGTAAAGGAAAGGAGGTGGTGGAGCCGACCGAGCAGACCGTTGTTCGGCCGAGCAAGAGTGGCGAGGTCACCGAGCCACCCCAGGAGGTTGTGGCGAAGTCCCAGAGGGGTAAGGGAGTGGTCACGATCATTGAGCAGCCGAAGACGGCAGGGGAGTTCGGTCGGCAGCCGATTGTTCTGTCGAGCGTGGGGGGTGTTCGGAGCTACTCCGAAGAAATGCTGGAGAAGGTGACCCAGGGTACCGCCAAGTCGGTAGAGGAGAACGAGCCGAGGGAGTTGTCCGAGGTGGACCAGACCATTTCGTCTCTTACGGAGGCTGATCTGCATCAGATCCGGACCGAATTCCAGATCCCTGCCGAGTACGGGCTACTTCTCCCTGGACCGGGATTCCGAGCCTGCACGTCGTCTTCGGCCGACTTGTGCGTCTTTCCCCTCGACTCTTTGGCCGCCGGGCTCTGTTTTCCGCTTCATCCATTCATTGTCGAGGTTCTCAGTTGGTACGGTTTGTGCCCTGCCCAGCTGATGCCGAACACTTGGAGGCACGTCTTGGCATTTGTTCTTCAGTGTCAAGAGATCGGCGCCGAGCCAAGCATGTTCCTCCTTCGGAGCCTCTACCGCCCTTGCCAGCCGAACAGGAACGAGCAGAGGTTTTACCTTTCGCCGCGGACAGGCGTGAAGTTGATCGAGAACCCGGACTCGATCAAGCATTGGAAGGAGAAGTATTTCATTGTCCGAGCTCCCGCACCCTGGGCAATTCCGATAGCTTGGTCAAGGGGGGGCCTGCCCAAGCGAGCGAAGAAGGAGCCGGTGCTGAGTGACGAGGAGACGGAAGTCCTCAAGAAACTCCTCGGCCTGCCGACGCTAAGTTGGAAAGACATTACCGAGGAGGCTTTGTTCCGAGGGGGTCTCAGTCCGATCGACCCCAGTACGCTTCTGGTATTTTTATTTTTTGCTTGAAGTTCATGAAAAATTTTCTAAGTTTTTTCATTCGGTTCATGCAGAGTCTTCTAAGATGGACTATAGGGCGCTGATGGCGAAGGCCAAGGTGGCGAGGGAGCAGGAGACGAGAAAGAAGAGACCCTCGACAGGGCCTCAGGGCGGTCGAGCGCCGAAGATACCTTCAGTCCCGAAGACCGCCGACCTGCAGGGGGTCGTTGTTCCGGATGCCGACCCTGAGCAGGAGAAGGTCGCTGCCTCTGATCCTCCTGTCTCGGATGCGCCGGTTCCAGTGGCGAAGGCAGATGCTCCCGGCTCGTCGAGCGGAGCATTTAACGTGAGCAAGGTGTTATCCCTCCAAGTTCCACCCCTCACTGCCGAAGCGGAGAAGATTCTGACCGAGGGGCACAAACAGATCTTCGTCCCCGACTGGCAAGTGATGAAGGTCGACGGTTTTTTGGGCGACGGCAACATTTGTATACAGGCAGTGAAGCACCTGCCGACCCCAAAGGACCGAGCGGCCCTTAAGTCCAGGGAGGTTGGGGACGCCACAATGCAGATTGCTCGGAACAAGATGTCGGTAAGTGGACCGAACACTTTCTTCTTGAAGCATTTTTTCCGAAATTTTCTAAGTTTCCAGGTCCGGACCTTAACGGTTTGTTCTCTTTTCAGACTCTCTGCCACTTCAACTTCTTGCTCGAAGAGTTCGCGAGCAAAGAACAAGAGCTGACGGTGCAGTACGACCGGGAGAGGTCGGAGCGCGCCAAAGCAGTGAGGCTTCTCGATGCCGAGCAACTCCTCTCGGCAAAGCGCAGAGCCGAAGTGGCAGGGTTGGAGGCGTAGCTGGCCGACGCCATTCAGCGATCAAAGGACGAGGCAGCCAAGCTCGAGGCCTCGGAGAAGGAGAATGCTGAGCTGAAGGAGGAGCTGGCCAAGGTTCGGTCGGAGGCGGAGAAAGCTCGGAAGAAGACCCAGAAGATTATGGCCAAGCACCGGTCGAAGGTGGCAAAGGCGAAGAGGGCTGTTCAGGACGAGGCCGAGCATCACATGTTTAAGAACATGGAAGACGCTTATGGCCGAGCCCTGCTTCATATCGCCGCTCGGAACCCGGGGTTCAACACATCTTCCTATCACTTCTACGACCCCGTGGAGGGGGAGGAGGGGCTTCCCCCGGCAATGCTCGGCCCCGAGGGACAGGTCGACGTTGTCGAAGGCGCGGCCGAGACGGAGGCCGAGGGTGAGGAGGACGACGACTCCGAGGAGGAGAGCGAGAGCGAGGACGAGGACGAGGTCGAGGGCGAGGACAAGGCTGAGGGGTCGACAGACCTGAGCGACAAAAAGGTCGACCCCTGACTTGGTTGTGTCTTTGGTTTTTTTTTTGTAAGGCCTGACCGCGGACTGGCCATCGCTTTTGTAACGCTCTTTGAGTTTTGAATGAAAACGCTTTTTGTTTGGCCAAAAATTCTCCAAGTGTTAGTCTCCGGATTTTGTGTTTGATTAGTTGTTTAATTTCTCCAAGTGTTGGGCGTCGGATTTATCTCTGCTTTTCATGTAAAGTTTGGTCCGATCACGGAGGTTTCGTACCTTCGTAAGGAGCTGACCAAAACGAAGCGAGAGCTTTCCCATAGCCGAGAGAGGCGGTTTTATATGTTCTTGAAGCTGGAGGAGATAAAGGTAGCTGCGAGGGGGTATTGTCGCGAGTTGAAGCAACTGCGGAAGCAACCCAAAGCTCCTTGTCCCGAAGGCGAGACTGGGCAGCTTCGTAGGGAGCTTTCCATCGTCGAGCAAAAGAATAACGAGCTCTTGGCCGAGATCCGTCACTTGGAGCTAACGGAGAAAGAACACTCGGCAGAAGAAGAAAAGCTAACTTCCGAGTTGGGGAAAGTGTCTGTAATACCCTGATTTTTCTTAATACTTAAAGATTATTTATTTATTTTCATATGGTGTGCTTGTGTAGCTGGTTGTCTATTATTTTCTCTACATGATGAATAAAGTGTATTATTTTCTATAGAGCATTCTTCTTGAAGCCCAATGTTGATTTGTTCATTTTCTCTTTTTAAAATATTTATTTTTGGCCCAAATGAATTTAAGCCCATTTTGTGTAACACTTTTTATACATTATATTTTGGTACAATTTTATTAGTGTGGGTGTGCATGCACGTGCATTTCGCATACACGTGCATTGAGCTGTTAGGGTTATATACTGAAAGCATCACTTTTGTATTATCTTTATTTCCTAATTTTTTTTTGAATGAGAATCATATGGGCATATGTTTGCATATTGTGTTTATTATAATATTAATGCAAGTGTCTGATATTCTATAAGGTTGATAATATGGTGTGAGGTGACACACAGAAGATCATATTATCAGTTTCCTATGGAATATATAAATAGTTCACAACCTAGACGGACTTGGACAATCCATTGGAAAGGTTGTAGTGTATTCTGGTATTAGTCTATCTTGACTATAGGTTTACACTAGTACACTTTGTGTGTATTGAACAGGACCACTTGAGGTTGTTCTCTTTGTACTGACTATAAAAGAGAACAAATACCTCTGTTATTATGGATGCTTATGCTCTTAATCCAGATATAATAACAGACATGTATATGCAGTGTGCACTACTTTGACTCATAAAAGAGTGAGATTCATTATGGATCAACAACCTCTATGAATTGGGTAATAGCATTGTATGTATGATGGGCTGTTGATTGTAAAAGGAATCCATGTCCCGATACGTCAGGTTGATGATGTCCCCTTAAGGAGCTCATAAGGATTGTCATGTAAACCCTGCAGGTGGATTATATCCGACATGACAAATAAAGTTGAGTGGTACTACTTAAGGATAAAAGATGTTGATCAATGTAGTTGTCAGTAACTTAATTTGATCAACGGACATTCGATATCTTAACATGGGGAGTTGAACGAGCATATAATAAAAGGAGCCCATAAATATAATTTGGGATTAGGAAGGTAGTGCAACAATAGCTCCTTAGTGGACCGAGCTATTGTTAATGGGCCTGGGTTGTGTGTTCGGGCTGAACACGGGATACCCAGATCCGTTAGGAGACCTAACCCTAATTTCTCCTCATGGTCCCTGCCGTAGCCTTATATATATCCTCTATTTTCTCTGGCCGTCATTAACAATCTGAAATATAAGATTTTTTTCTCAAATCTCGTGATTCACGTAAGGAGAGAAAGAGAGGTCAGCCAAGGGAGAAAGGTTGGGAGATCGTCGCCCACACGACGTCCAACCCGAGGAAGGAATACGTGCAGAAGATCTTGGGGTCGCTGTCGTCTTCTTCTCACCGCAGGTATACTTTGTGAACCCTAGTTTCCGCTGTATAGGGTTAGATCACAATTAAGCAATCTGTTTATCTTTAACGATCGATACGCACACCAATCCGTAGTCCTGGGATTCATCTCAGTTCCATCATGAGCACCTTTTCTTTTGGCCGGATTGTGGGTAGAGTAGTGGCATCCATCATGGGCGGTTGTGTGTGAGTGTTGGTAGTTTCTCAAACTCCCGATTGCATCCTATCCCTTGATCTGCAACTCCCCTATTAATCTTAGCCATCTATTCTATCTATTTCCTAGTATAAATACCCCTCCTATTTCCCTATCTCTTTTACACTAAGATTTTCTAAGATTATTTTAAGAGAGTTATTTGTGAGTTTGTGCGTGTGGGAGCTTTTCTGTGGAGACGAGCAGCACTTCTGAGGAGCTCGGTGTGGAACAAAGGAGCAAGGAGTGCAGTACCGTATTGAAGAGTTTTGCGGGATTTCGATTGTTTCTTTATATAAGGTGGGTGTTTCTCAGGACTTCTAATGTAGGAATGATACTATAATTGTTATGATTGATACCATGTTACAAAAAGTGAATTGAATGCAGTAGAAATTGCTTGAACATGCTATTAATAATGAGAACGAGACTGTCGGTACAGTCGACTGCCATGTGAGCCAGCCGACTGGTACGAGACACTATTTTTCATAATGTGCTGATAAACATGTGTGCAATTAGACATGATGGTGTGATTATTATATGTATATTTCTTCCTATGACACATATGATGGAGGGAAGGTAAATGAATGAAAAGAACTAATGGTGATTAATAACTTAGAATTGTCGGAGCAGTCGACTGATGTTGTGTTAAGTCGACTGGTACCTCAATCTGACTGTGACTGTTTGGAAGTTCCATAAATTAAGATATTCCATTATGTAGACCCAGTTTAATGACTTGAGATTCATATCTTCATTGTCGTAAGAAAGTATGAGCAATGCGAATGCATGTTTAAAGTATTTTCTCTAAAGAAAAGAGCATATTCGTAACTTGAAAATTCATGTTGTAATGTTACTGAACGATAAGAGACTCTGTCTATGAAACATGAATTTATGTATACTGTTAATTGACATCATGATGCAAGTGCACGTAAGAACTGTAAATAATCTTTTAAATTAAAATGGATCTGTCCAGTCGACCGAATGCGTGTAGCAAGTCGACTGATCTGGACATAGAATTGTGCTGTTGAAATCTCCAGGACAGACGACTGATGGATGAACAGTCGACTGTCATGAGGACAATATTGTGAACCTGAAAAATTGCGGGACAGGCGACTGGTTGTGTGCAACAGTCGACTATCCCGAGCATTATGATGATCCTGTATGTGACTGTATGAGTCGACTGGTGTTCTTCCAAGTCGACTGTACAGAGTGGACTTTGATATATTTGAATTCATGTTATTTACTGTTGGTAATGGTGAACTTTATGATTTAAGTCGATGGACTCTGTTTATGGCTGTATGAATTATGTGGAATGAATCGTAGATGAGAATTGAGAATTAATTGAAAATATGAAATGTGAAATCATGATAAGTAAGTCTGCGAGACTCTAAAATGAATGATGAGCTGATGATGCTTAATTGGATATTGTGAATTTGAAATTGAACGAAAGAGTAGCTAAGTCTCCCCGGCAGTGAAATGAAATGAAATTGAGAAATAGACCAAGGTTGGTCATGTGAAATGAAATGATAAGTCCGGTTTGATGGAGAGGCTAACTCTAGAGCTTGATTTTCATTCATGATTCTAATCAATTTAATACATAGTGTGGAGGTGATGAAGGTGAAAGAAAAACATGAGTATGAGAGCTAGGGTACGGTGCGGGTGTGTGAGCCGCAGAATGCATGCTTGATGAGTCAATACATGGCGCGGGCACAACTCAGTAATGATCGGACTTTAGTCACGCTTATGGGATGTTTTGGTGACTGCAAGAGGATTGTGTTCAGGGAGGAGGCTGAATTGTCGCAGAATGCATGCTTGACGAGTCAATACATGGCGCGAAATTCTACTTCAGGGGCCAGGATACATGCTTGTACTCATAGAATCATCTAGGATACTCACTGAAATTACAGAAGTAGAGTAAGTCATGGCGGGGGATTGAACCCTACAAAAATGAAGAACGATTAAGAGGCTTGCCCTCGAACCTATGTAGTATGGGATGCATAGAATTCGAACAAGTGCGCATTAGTGTCATGTTAATTAAATAAATTGCATTAAGGATTAAGTGCATAATTACAACACGACATCCTTAAAAGTTCCTTTTGATTTACATGCTTATTATGAACAAGTTGTGATTTTGTCAAGAAATGAGATTCATTATACTGTTTCTGGCATAGAGAGGATGGCCATGTATAATTATCGTCGGTTGAATAAACTGACGTACCCACAGTTTTGTATGCAGGATAAATTACATGTAAAGAGGAATGGATGCATAAAGATCTCATTATGTTGTTATTCATTTATGTAAATGTTGTACATTTTGCTTCCGCTGTATAAATTTAAATGTAAGATGTTGTAACTCTGATGTAAAAAGAAAAGTTTGAATTTCCTGGTAAAATTGTACTCAAAGAAAGTGAAAAGATCCTGAAGAACATCTCGAATTCATTGATTTGGGATTCGGGGCGTTACAGTGTCATCCGAGCGCCAAAATTTGTTGGCCGAGGTCGACAAGCTTAGGAGGATTACGATAGACAGGGGGATCGAGGTCACCCATTATCGACGACTCGCGACCGATAGCGCCAACGTCTCGGGCTCGTCAAGACCTCCTCGTTTGAAGATGTCGGCAAATGACGATGCCCTGAGAGACAGGATTATCGAGTTGGAGGAAGAGGTCGCGTCGCTCAAGCCTCTGCCTGGGAGGGCCAACGTTCGCAGTACGTCGTGTACTCGCGACGAGAGCGAAAGAGGGATTACCTTCTACGAACTTGCGACTCGTTTGCCTGCGGCGAGGCAGAGTCCTGCTGACGCTCAGAGTAGTGTAGCTGTCTCGTCTAGCGGTGTCTCGGTCGGCGCCACAGTTGGAGTTAGTGGCGAAGGGGGATCTCGCTTCGCTGGTTTGGAATCGAGTTCGGAGGTTAGGCGTCGCCGCCCCCGTGTTTCCTTGAACCGAAGCGTACCCCTTCCGAAGAGGCACTAAACGAGTCGTCTTATGTTCCTTTATGCTATTGTAAAACTCTGTTGTAGCGTCGGTCTTGTTGTATGTATAGTTACTCTTTGAATAAAAAGTTTGACTATTTCGAAAATTCTTGAAGTGTTGGACCTCGGCAATGTTTGAAATTTTGTTGTCCGTCTCTTCCTCTTTTCAGGTCGTGGTGGTAGCTCGAGACGCTGACCCCAATCGCTCGGATGACCACGCTCGGGCCGAGGCTGGCTCGGGGGTGACGAGGTTGAGCTCGGCGAGGTGCGGAGAGCGGCTCTATGAAGTCGAGCTGGGATTGCGCCGAGCCAAAAGTGAGCGGGGCCACCTTCAGCTCATCCTAGGTCAGCGAGATGTCGAGATCCGGCGTATGGGGAGTAGGATCGCCGAGATGACCCCTACAGGAGAGGACGAAGATTCGCCGACCGCCTTTAGCAACGCCCTTCGGATCCAGTGCGTTCGGCACAATTTATCGAAAATAATAGCCGAAAGGGACGATCTACTCTCTGAGATCCGTCACTTGCAGACGGTAGAGGCGGAGCTTCGGACAGAGGAAGGGGAACTGGCGGCCGAGGGTGCCCAACCGACGACCGAACGGGATGTTGATGATTTCTCTTTTAAAAATCAAGTGTAGTGGGTCGGCATTGTAATTTTTGTTCTTTAAGGCCTTGTAGCTTTGTTGTGTGGAGGAGTCGCTTTGTACTGTGTCCCAATTAGTAATAACATTTCTTTCTCGAACTAGCATATCTTTTGTAGCTCTGCGTAGTTGTTTCGTTTGTGACTGTGTTCATCGCGCCGAGGTCTCCAGGCCGGCCCCTCCCTCGTTCGAGGTTCGGCACCGTAGCGCGATCTGAGTCGTTGGAATTTGGCACGAATCTCGAGGCGACTCAGTTCCCAAGGAAATGCTTATATTGTCATTTAGCAGCGCTAACAAGATCTGGGCCGTTGGATTTTGGCATGAATCTCGAGACGGCTCAGTTCCCAAGAAAACTCTATCTTGTCGTTTAGTGATGCTGGCAAGATCTGGGCCGTCTGATCGAGATCTTACACGAATGTTGAGGGAAAAGTGACTTTTCCCCATTTTTGAGCTCGGATAGGCACTTGCTCGGTTCGCCGACCGGAGATCTAGGAGCTCGGCTGTTCGAGTGACGTGGCTCGCTCCGAGCCTGCCTCTTGTTCGTTCGCGGTTCGGCGACAAGAGCGTTCAGCCAGGGGTGCCGAGCCGCGCTTCAGTTTTCCCCTTCTTGTGAAGTTGAGAGATGAGTCGAGTCTTACCCCATGGTGGGCTCGTCGATCATCGTGAGAGCTCGACGGTCGTGGGAGCAGTTCCGAATGGTGACCCACTCCTAGCCCACTGAGAGGCGAGCTTGCGGAGTGGAATCGAACCAAGTGTTGGACTGAACCATCGTTAGAGTTCAACGGTCGTGGGAGCAATTCCGAATGGCGACCCACTCCTAGCCCGCTGAGAAGCGAGCTTGCAGAGTAGAATCGAACCAAGTGTTGGACTCTGGAACCATCGTTAGAGTTCAACGGTTGTGGGATCAATTCTGAATGGCGACCCACTCCTAGCCCGTTGAGAAGCGAGCTTGCGGAGTAGAATCGAACCAAGTGTTGGACTCCGGAACCATCGTTAGAGTTCAATGGTCGTGGGAGCAATTCCGAATGGATACCCACTCCTAGCCCGCTGAGAAGCGAGCTTGCGGAGTAGAATCGAACCAAGTGTTGGACTCCGGAACCATCGTTAGAGTTCAACGGTCGTGGGAGCAATTCCGAATGGCGACCCACTCCTAGCCCGCTGAGAAGCGAGCTTGCGGAGTAGAATCGAACCAAGTGTTGGACTCTGGAATCATCGTTAGAGTTCAACGGTCGTGGGAGCAATTCCGAGCGGCGAACTACTTCTGGCTCGCTTAAGAGCGAGCTTGCAAAGTTGAGTCGAGCCGGGTATTGGACTCCGAACCATTGATTGAATTAAAGAATAAAGGCGGAGAGACATAAGCAACTTTACAAATACGAAAAAGCATTCTTTATTGATAATTTTGACAGCGAGCCGTTTTTACATATGACAGCTTAAGAGAAGAATTACAAGTTAGAGGAGAGGAATGGTTCGACACCCTGTGATACTCAGAGAGGCGCCGGGGCGCTTTCTTGGTATTTTAAAAGGTGGTCGGCATTCCAGGTCCTCGGAATCTCCCTGCCCTCGAGGTCCTCCAGTCGGTAAGCTCTGGGCCGAACTACCCTTGCGATCTTGTAAGGTCCTTCCCAATTCGGGGCTAGTTTGCTCTTCTGACTGGGGAAGGAGATGGCTAGTTTTCTGAGAACTGGGTCCCCCTCTTTGAGATCGGTGGGTCGGACTCTTTTGTTATACGCCAATTCGATCCTCCTCCGGTAATTCTGTTGGCGGATCGACGCCATTTCCCTCAGTTCGTCCACCAGGTCTAGGTTCGCCCGGAGGTCTCTGGTGTTCTGTTCCTCGTTGTAGGCTGCGAGGCAAGGAGAAGGTATCCCGACTTCGAGAGGTATCATTGCCTCGGACCCATAGGTGAGGTTGAACGGGGACTCTCCTGTGGGGGTCCGTTTGTTGGTGCGGTAGTTCCACAGCACATTGGGGAGTTGGTCGACCCATAAGCCTTTGGAACATTTGTCCAATCTCTTCTTGATACCGGAGAGGATCTGCCGGTTAGCGTTCTCCGCCTGGCCATTCGACTGTGGGTGGGAGATGGAGGAGAAGCGCTATTGGACGGCAAGGTCTTCACACAGAGCTCGGAACGCGGCCCAAGTAATGTAATATCCCGGACGGATATTACCGTATATAAATTATTATTTTATTATTATTTTATTATTATTTTGTTTTAATTCCAAAATTGGAATATTTTGGTAATTTTCACCCGGTTTGTTCATAGACATTATCTGTACCCAGATATCGGTCAGTATACATCCGTATTGTATCAAATTGATACCATGACCTCCCGAACTAATAATAGAATTTATTTTATTATTATTTCTGAGATTAAATTATTTTATACGGATTATACGAAGATTTCAGTATACAGACATATATGCGGACATACGTGTAGTATGTCGATTAGTACGTTATACAAATTGTGTGTTGTGTATTTTGGACAACACTTGTTTTGTTATGACAAAACCTAGTAGAGTGTTAAGGTTTATAAGTAGTTAATCCTAGGGTTACAAAGACATAAGGGATTAAGTGAGATTACTAGAAACTATCTTTCCCACACCACACCTCCACCACATAACACCTCCCCCACCTCACCCCTACCCTCCTAGGGGTATGGCCGGCCCCCAATTTAAGGGAGGGCCAAAATGCAAATATGTGTGTGTACTTTTACACTTTCCACCCTTTCTCCCACCTATAAATACCCCCTTCCTTCACCTTAGTCTCATTTTAGAAAGATCAAAAAGAAAGAAAGAAAGGAAAGGAAAAGAAAGAGAGGAGACTAACAAGAGAGTTTTTCTTGTAGGTCCATGAGAGTTCTAGGAGCTAGGGGAAGGAGAAGGTTGAGCTAGCAAGTCCTTCCAATAAAAAAAAAGACCAAGGTGGGGGTTCTCCATTTGTTTGTTTGGTTGTTTGGTTGTTTGGTTGTTTATTTGGTTGTTGTATTGTTGTTTGACTTCTTCTTCTTACCCTCCTTGTTTTGTTTTCTTTGGTTCTTTTTGGGAATGGTTTGTGGAAATGGTATTGTTGTATGTATATTTGTAAATAATAATAACCACATAAAAAGAAATGAAACAAATGGTAGTGTTAAATACACATAAAGATCAAATCTTTATAGTGGTAGTTGTTGTTTGTGTTTGTTATGGGACTAAAATGACATAAGGCATATGGACTTTCACATACAACCGATTGGGGTTGTAGGACTTGATATGAACTATATATAAAGCATATGAACACATTTTATACAACCATTGTTAGTTGTAGGACTTGTATTGGACTTGACTAAAAAGATAAGCATATGGTTGGTTGAACCAAATAAAGGTTCTTACCTTATTTTATTATTGTTATTTTCTTTAATAATCTTAAGTAAAAGAACCTAAATTAGATGTTAGTTTAATTAATGGAAAAGAAACCAATCTAACTCACTAGTTGTAGAAAAAGATCTCTTTTTATGATCACTAGTAATAAATAAATGCTAATAAAGATTAGTAGGCAATTAAAGTAGTAGTAGTATGTTGTTAAAATAAGTAGTAGTAGCATAAAGTAGTAGTATCATGTTGTTAAAATAAAGAAGTAGTAGTAAGTGTTAAAAGAAGTTGTAGTAGATAGTTGTATGTTATGTTCTTGTTAAAATAAAGTAGTAGTAGTAGTAGATAGTTGTAGATGTTTATGTATGTTCATGTTAAAACAAAGTAGTAGTAGTAGTAGATAGTTGTAGATGTTTATGTTATATTCATAATCATAAAGTAATAGTAGTAGTAGATAGTTGTAGATGCTTATGGTTATGTTCTTGGTTAAAATATAATTGTAGTAGATGTTATGTTTCAATAAAGATGGTAGATGTCCATGCTTCATGCTAAGATAGTAAGTATCATGCCTAGATAGTTGTAGGAAAAATCATGCACCATGTTAGATTGTTGTTCATGCTTGGTTAGTAGACATTCATGCTTAGGAATGTGTAGGATTCATGTTAAAAATTATCTACCATGTTTAGGAGTATTATTTGTGCTTAGAATGTTGTAGGATTCATTCTAAAATTATCTGTCATGCTTAGAAGTGTTATTTATGCTTAGAATGTTGTAGGATTCATTCTAAATTATCTACCATGTTTAGGAATATTATTTGTGCTTAGAATGTTGTAGGATTCATTCTAAAATTATCTACCATGTTTAGGAGTATTATTTGTGCTTAGAATGTTGTAGGATTCATTCTAAAATTATCTACCATGCTTAGAAGTGTTATTTATGCTTAGAATATTGTAGAATTCATTCTAAATTATCTACCATGTTTAGGAGTATTATTTGTGCTTAGAATGTTGTAGGATTCATTCTAAAATTATCTACTATGCTTAGAAGTGTTATTTATGCTTAGAATGTTGTAGGATTCATTCTAAATTATCTACCATGTTTAGGAGTATTATTTGTGCTTAGAATGTTGTAGGATTCATTCTAAAATTATCTATCATACTTAGAAGTGTTATTTATGCTTAGAATGTTGTAGGATTCATTCTAAATTATCTACGATGTTTAGGAGTATTATTTATGCTTAGGATGTTGTAGGATTTGTTCTAAAATTTCCTATCATGTTAGATTAATTTATTCATGCCTAGAATGTTGTAGGATTTGTTCTAAAATTTCCTATCATGTTTAGGAATGATATTCATGCTTAGAATGTTATAGGATTTGTTCTAAAATTATCTACCATGTTTAGGAGTGATATACATGTTGTAGGATTTATTCTAAATTACCCATCATGTGTAGGAATGATATACATGTTGTAGGATTGATGCTAATTAATCTACCATGTTTAGATGTATATATATATATACTTAGGAATGTTGCATGTTCATACTAGTAGTTATCCATGCTTAGTAAGATATTCATGCTAGTAGTTATTCATGCTTAATAAGATTCATGCTAGTAGTTATTCATGCTTAATAAGATTCATGCTAGTAGGAAGGTTGTATACCATGCTAGATTAATTGATCTATGCTTAGATAGTTGTAGGAAAGTGGTATGTCATGCTAGATTAATTTATCTATGCTTAGACAATTGTAGAAAAGTATATACCATGCTAGATTAATTTATCTATGCTTAGATAATTGTAGGAAAGCATATACCATGCTAGATTAATTTATCTATGTTTAGATAATTGGTATATCATGCTAGACTAATTTATCCATGCTTACATGCTTGTAGGAAAATTGTATACCATGCTAGATTAATGGTAGAAAAGTTGTATATCATGTTAGTTTAATTGTAGGAAGGTAGTATACCATGCTAGATCAAATAAATATTCATGCTTACATGATATCTATGCTTAGATAGGTAAATGTTCATGCTATGTTATTAGGTGACCATGCTTAATCGTTATTCATGCTAAGTTAGTAGATGTCATGCTAATTATTGTTCATGTTAAGTTAATGGTATCCATGCTAATGATACTCATGCTTAAATTAAGGTAACTATCCATGGTTAGTTGTAGTGATTTTTATGTTAGGTTCTATCCATGCTAGAATTATGGTAGAAACTCATGCTATGTTGTAGGTTGATACTTAACTAGTATACATGACTAGAGTGTTACTAAAATGTACACCATGATATATGTTAATATGAAAGTAGCATACCATGTTAAAGTATAAATACATGCTTAGAATGTTGTAGGATAAATGTTAGAATACCTACCATGCCTTGGAACATTGTATGTTTATATTAGTTATATATCCATGCTTGGGTTGTGGTGATTAGTCACGATAAGTAGTAAGCATTCACGCTCAAGTTATAACCTATGCTTGACCGTAGTGGACTTCATGTCTAGATCATAGTGATTTTCATGCTAAGATTAATATAAGCACATGCTTAATCATATTCGTACTTAGGAGTATTATGGTGAATGGTTCTGTTATATAATTAGATTGTCGTAGGAAGATGCTTGCGATTGTATGCCATGCTTAAGGCACTATAGGTTGAAGTAATAAGGATTGAGAAGACCACTAGTAATAGTTAGTTGATAAAGGCTGTTTTGTCGCCTTCGGTTCTTCCTTAGTAGAATACCGATCATAGACTACTAGTAGATTCTTCTGTTGCTTCTAATAATAGAAGATTAAGTTTGCTAGTAAGCACGTTTGGTTGCTTCTAGGATTGATTACCTGTATGGTTGTTTGCATATGGTTGTGCTCGTACGTGGCTCGACTGGCCCGTATGTAGCTGTGGGTCTCATACATAGTTTATTTGGCTCGTATGTAGGTTGTGTCTCGTACGCGGCTCGACCGGCCCGTGCGTAGCTGTTGGTCTCATACGCGGCTTATTTGGCTGGTATGTACGTTGTTATCTCCTACGAGGCCTGCCTGGCTCGTAGGTAGTTATTGTTTCATACGTAGCTTATTAGCTCGTATGTGGTGGTTACTCGTGTATAGCTTGTTAGCTAGTACACAGTTCGTTGTGCTCGTCTAGGGTGATACTACCACCCTAAGGGCTATCGACCATCAAGACATATGTTTTCTACCCTAAGGAACTATGGAGGAGTCACTCCTTGTGTACCATCGAATCTTAACCAAGGTAGGTTGATCGAGGACCGGAGTATAGACGAAATCCGAGTCTAGGGTAGCGGCATGCACATATATTCGCATTGCCGAGGTCTTGGATCGATGAGCCACGAACCGGATCCTAGGGGTTCCGGTAAGTCTAGGTTGAGCAGCCTAGTAGAGTTGTCTTGCAAAGCCTAATTTAAGGCCTAGCATGTTGTGGTTATAATATTGTCCTCCCTAGGAGTGTTCAGGGTTAGGGACATCATTAGGATAGTGACTTATAAAGATCATTACTTAAACCCTTGCCGGAAGAGAGGAGTCGGTCGTAGGGGGCACCTTACGACTCACTCGTCTCTGGAGGCAGACTAGGTGGTGTTATTGGATTGCGCCTTCCTGTCAAAGGGATACATACGGTGCCGTCTCACAGGTTGAGGACACGGGTTGCGTATCTCGCGCTGTTAATTCCTGAAGTGCCGTGGCTAGGGGTGCCACAGGATGCATTGTGCAGTCCTGCGCTTGTGAGACCCCAGAGGGTGCCACAGGGTAGGCTTCGCGCTACCCTGCGCTTGCGAGACCCTATATTTTGATTTTGGAATGATGCCCGATACATTGGGTTCGTCTGTTTTGAGTGAGGTCCGGTTAGCCGGGTCGCAGTGGCGAACATAGACACCACTGGTGATCTGCATCAGTGGCACATGACCACGTCTGCAACCTCATCAGTCACGTGTAGGTGTCAGGAACAGGTTGTGTGCAATTAGAATTCATAACGCAGGTTCAAATCCCTATATATGGAGAAACGGCTTGAGAAGGGTCGCATGTAGTATGGGCTGCATGTTGACTTCGGAGACTTGCTGACATTAGAATAGGAAGCATCCTAGTTCTATTTAAATATCGCATTAGAGTCTAGTCATAGCATTCACGAACACTTAAACTACACCAACACCATTGCTATATTTTGTATGTTGTTTGGGAGATTTCGCTGCTATATGATCAGCCTTTAAGCGTCAGTGAATACTGACATCCCCACTTCAATAGGTACTGGATAGCAGAAGTACAGGTGCGAGATTCAGGAGGACTCAAGGCAAGGAAAGCAAGGAGTCAGTGTTATGTTTAGTTCCGCTACAGTATATGTATTGATTATCTATTAGTTGAGAAGTACTCAAGTGAGAGTCACCAAGTGTTGTTCTTCATTCCTTGAACTCTGATGTAAATTGTTGAAGGTTGTAATACTTGGGATTGTAAAGGCATTATTGTAACTCTATTGTAATGTATTGCAGTCGTATAATGTTCAGACTTGTAATACATTGAGTGTTGAATAAAAAGTTTTAAATTCTCCTATTTTTCTGTGTATTGTGACTAATTGAAGAAAAGGTCTTGGCTCGTGTCACGGTTTTCCAGTATATGGAAATCGGGGCGCTACAAGTAAACTGAGTTCCGTTGTCTGTTACGAGGACACGGGGGACGCCGAATCGGCAGATGACGCTCTTCCAGAAGAATTGAAGCACCTTGTTCTCGGTGATAGTGGCAAGGGGCTCAGCCTCAATCCACGTCGAGAAGTAATCGATGGCTACGACCAAGAACTTGAACTGGCCCGGAGCTGGAGGGAATGGCCCTAGTAAATCCATCCCCCACATTGCGAAGGGGATAGGACTTGATAGGGAGGCGAGGTTGGCTTGGGGTAGGCGACGGATGTTGGAATGTCTCTGACAAGAGCCACATTGCCGAACGTGTCGCTCGGCGTCCTGGAGGAGAGTCGGCCAGAAGTATCCGTAATTCAGAGCTTTCCGAGCCAAAGACCTAGACCCTGAATGTGCCCCGCCGATGCCTTCGTGCAGCTCCTGTAAAGCGTAGTTGGCCTGTTCTGGGGAAAGGCACCTTAGGTACGGTCGGCCGTCGATCTGCGAGAAGGAGCGCTTGTACAAGATCCCCTCGATCAGGACGTACCGCTCGGCCCTGGTTCTTACTTGGCGTGCTTCCTTGGGGTCCTCGGGGAGGAGTCCGTCCCTTAAGAATTCCACTAACGGCTTCATCCAATTATCTTGCAGTAGGGCCGGCAATGACTCCACAGAGTCGAGGGTCTCGTCTTCTATGCTCGGTTTCAAGAGGACCTCGATCATGATGGTCTGCTCGAGACCTTGGAGGGAGAACGAGGCCAACTTGGATAGGGTGTCGGCTTGTGAGTTCTCCTCTCGAGGTACTTGTTGGATGAGCGCCTCTTCGAACCGGGCCATGAGTGTTCGGACTTTGGCGAGGTACTTCACCATTCGTTCGTCTCGTGCCTCGTAATCGTCCAAGACTTGGTTCACAACTAGCTGAGAGTCGCTATGGATTCGGAGGCGTTGCGCCCCGGCACTTCGGGCAAGTCCGAGGCCCGCGATTAGTGCCTCATACTCTGCTTCGTTGTTTGAGGCCTTGAAATTCAAGCGGAGGGCATACTGGAGGACGAAGTCATCCGGACCCGTCAGGATGATGCCGGCGCCACTTCCCTCGTTGCAAGAGGAACCATCCACAAAAACTGTCCAAATAGGAGGTCCATTCGGGGCGTGGCTGACTTCGGGAATGGTGGTCTCGACGATGAAGTCCGCGAGGGCTTGGGCCTTGATCGCAGTCCGGGGCTGGTAGGAGATGTCGTGTTGGCTCAGCTCGATGGACCATTTCATAAGTCGGCCAGAGGTTTCCGGCTTGTGGAGGACCTGCTTCAGCGGTTGGTCGGTGAGGACCACAACCGAGTGGGACTGAAAGTATGGACGGAGCTTCCTTGCCGCCATAACCAGGGCGTAGGCCATCTTTTCTACCTTCGGGTAGCGGAGCTTAGCGTCCCGAAGCACCTTGCTCACATAGTAAATGAGCCTCTGAGCCCGGTCCTCTTCCCTCACCAAGACGGCACTTAAGGTCTGCTCGGAAGCCGTCAAGTAGATGAAGAGGGTTTCCCACGGAACGGGCTTGCTGAGTAGGGGAGGATTGACCAAGTAAGCTTTCAGCTGTTCGAACGACTCCTGCTGCAGTTCGCCCCACTCGAAACCCTTGGCCCCCTGAGGGCCTTGAAGAAGGGGAGGCACTTTTCCCCAGACTTTGAAAGGAATCGCCCAATAGCGGCGAGGCGACCTGTAAGTCTCTGCACTTCCTTGACGTTCTGGGGCGGGGCCATGTCCAGTATAGCCTTAATTTTTTCAGGATTTGCTTTGATCCCTCGCTGGCTGACCATGAAGCCGAGGAACTTTCCTGAGGAGACCCCGAATGCACACTTGCTCGGATTAAGCCTCATGTTGTGCCTTCTTAGTACGCCGAATGCCTCCTGTAGGTCGGCCACGTGGTCGGTGCCTCGGACGCTCTTCACGAGCATGTCGTCGACGTATACTTCCATGTTGCGGCCTATCTGGCTTTGGAAGACCTTATTGACGAGGCGCTGGTAGGTGGCTCCGACATTCTTCAATCCGAACGGCACAACTCTATAACAATAGAGGCCTTGGTCGGTAATGAAGGAAGTCTTCGGAATGTCCGGGGGGAACATTCGGATCTGGTTATAGCCGGAGAAGGCGTCCATGAAGCTGAGGAGCTCATGGCCCGAGGTGGCATCAATGAGGGTGTCGATATTCGGGAGAGGGAACGGATCCTTCGGACACGCCTTATTCAAGTCTGTGAAGTCAATGCATATCCTCCAGGAACCGTTGGACTTCTTAACCATGATGACATTGGAGAGCCACTCGGGGTAGTTCACCTCCTGTATGAACCGAGCTTTTAGGAGCTTGTCCACTTCCTCCTTGATGGCTTGTTGTCGCTCGGGAGCGAATTTATGCCTCTTCTGTTGAACCGGCCTGCACTCCGGTTCGACGCTGAGGCGGTGCACTAGGAGCTCCTCGGAAATCCCGGGCATATCCGTGGCGGACCAAGCAAATAGGTCACGGTTCTCCCGGATGCACTGCACCAAGTCAGAACATAGGGCAGTCGGCAAGGACTTGCTGATGAGGAACCTTCCACTTGGGTCCTCGTCCGAGAAGAGCACTTCTTCCAATTCGTCCGCCGGCTCTGACGTGGGTCGGACGTTCGGCTCGGGGATTTCTAAAGTTTCGAGGGAGAGCACCGGACCCCCGATGGAAGTCATATAGCACTTCCGAGCCGTCTCTTGGCTGCCCCTGACTTCTCCCACTCTCGCCTGGGTGGGGAACTTCATCTTGAGGTGGTACGCCGAAGGAACGGCTTCCAGGGCAGCTAGGCCAGGTCGGCCCAAGATGACATTGTATGCAGCCAGGACATCGACGACCATAAAGTCCATCGG
Source organism: Hemerocallis citrina (assembly GCA_017893485.1). Classification (NCBI taxonomy): domain Eukaryota; kingdom Viridiplantae; phylum Streptophyta; class Magnoliopsida; order Asparagales; family Asphodelaceae; genus Hemerocallis; species Hemerocallis citrina. The sequence goes on from CM030366.1 coordinate 116,868,288, forward strand.
CTCTGTCCGGGTGGTAGGAGCCTTCCCAGCAGTTACGTCCAGGGTGATAACCCCTTCGATAGTTACTGGTACCCCCGTGAACCCGTGGAGCGTGTAGCCGACCGGTTTGAGGCGATCCCGGGATAGTTGCAGCCCTCGGAAGGCCGAGAGGAAGAGGATGTTCACGGAGCTCCCGTTGTCCACCAGGATCCTCTGCACTTTGAAGTTCGCCATGCGGAGGTCGATAACAAGTGCATCACAGTGGGGAGTCCGGACCCCCTCGAGGTCTTCATCGGAGAAAGTTACTAGGACGCCGAGGCCTTTGGGAGGAGGGGCGCCGTGAACTGAGTTGACCTCTCGGACGAAGGCCTTCCGAGAGGAGTTGGAAGAGCCCCCATTGGGCCCCCGTGGATAAGGTGCAGAACACGTTCCTCCTCAAACTCTGGGGTTTCGTCTCGTCGCTCGGAGCGCTTGTTAGCCCCCCGAGGGGGAGGAGTGGTGCAATCTCCCCGATCATTTGCCTTCACAAACTTAGCCAACTGCCCCCTCTGGATGAGGGCCTCTATTTCGTTCTTCAGCGCCCGGTAATCGTTGGTGTCGTGGCCATGATCCCGGTGGTAACGGCACCACTTCTCCTTGTTCCTCCTCTTGGCCGGGGTGTTCATCCTCGGAGCAGGAGGTATAACTCCCTCCTTCTCGACTTCCATCAGGATGGTGGAGACGTTGGTAGTGAGAGGGGTAAATTTCTCGAACCTGGGGGGAGGTCGGCGCTCACCGCTATTATCCTTCTGTAGCTTCTTAGCCCCTTCCTCTTCCGTTGTCTTTCTCTTCGACCCGGAAGTGGACCCTCCGAAGCCTGGCAAGCACTCGGCTTCCTCAGCCTGAATGTACTTCTCGCATCTAAGGAGAAGGTCGGCGAAGTTGTGCGGGGGCTTTTTGGCAAGGGATGACCAGAGGTTAGAGTTGAGGATGTTGGACTGGAATGCGACGGTCGCCACAGACTAGTCGAGGGAGGCAATGGACCTGACCTCCGCGGTAAATCTTCTCACATAGTCCCTCAACTTCTCTCCCCTCTCCTGTCGGAGGTGGAGTAGAGAGAGGCTGGTCTTCTCCGTCTGTCTGCTGCTCACGAAGTGAGTTATGAAGAGCGTTTCGAACTGCTCAAAAGAGAAGATGGAAGAGGGAGCGAGCCGGGAGTACCATTCCCGTGCCAAACCCTTGAGTGTGGCTGGGAAGGTTTTGCAAAGCATGGCTTCGGAAGCTTGGTCGATTAGCATCAAGGTCTTGAAGCTCTCGACATGATCAACAGGGTCCGACTCTCCTGAGTACGTTTCAAACTGCAGAGGCTTGAAACCCCTCGGGATGGGAGCCTCCATGATAGTTCGAGAGAAGGGGGGTCTGGTAGGGCGGACGGTCCTCCCCCTTGACTCCTCCTCTTTGTCCATTCGACCGATGCGCCTCTCCATCTCGTGGAGACGACGGTAGAGGGCATCGTCCCTCCGGTGGTAGTCAAATGACCCCCTGGACTCGTCTTCATAGGAAGGGGAATGGGGACTGCGGCGTCGATAGTCCTGGGATCGGCGAGGACTATGAGGGTGTTGTTGATGACTAGGAGCCGGGGGAGGACTTATGGATCGGTGGTGAGGACTTAGGACCCGTGGGGGCGTTGGAACCTTTTGGGCATTATTGTTGTTGGGGCGAAGGTTGAGGGCCTGCAACACCGTCGCCTGGAATTGTTGGAACTCGGCACGAGTGATAGGTGCCTCATCGTTCCTCGGATGATGTCGGCCAGCAGGTGAATGTGGCCTCCTCCTACGACGCTCGGGGGATTCCCTCCGTCCTCTTCGGTCCGGAGACCTCCTGCCGTCTCGGCGATGAGGAGATCGCTCGCCTTGATGTTGGCGGGAGGCTCCCTCTCGGGCCTGCTTCTCATCTAGGTGGTTGCGAAGGTCCTCATCCTTCTGCCGATTTAGGACAGTATTGCGGAGGTCGGAGGCCATAGAATCCGAGGAGGCATTGTGTACCGAGACATGGTCTGGGTAGAGAGGTTTCTTCTGCCTCCGCTGGTTCTGACCAGTGGGACCATTGGGGGGTTGTTGATTCAGAAGAGGGGGCTGGCCCTGTTGGAAATGGTCTTGGATCGGGGGAGGAAGTTGTTCGGGCTGCGGAACAGGACGCACGGGGACTTCCTCTTGTTGATCGGTGGGGTTGGGTCCACGGTTGGACCCCCTAGATCTGACCTTTCTAGGAGGCATGTCTGGAGAAGAGCTAGTCGACAAGGAAGAGGTGGAGGCTATTCGTATGGTTTCCCACAGACGGCGCCAATTTGTTACCGCCGAATATGCATGGGGGTAAACAGATAGAATTTTTGGGTTCGTGGAAAAACCTGAATAGCGGATCCAAGCCTGCTAGGTCCCGCTGCTCACCTGCAAGGAAGTGCGATACACTGGGGTTGATTCCGGTGACGCACCCTCCGACGCTCTTGTCAGTAACCAGTGATGATTAAGAAAGAGCTTGAGTTGGAGAAAGAGTGATTACCTGGTCACAGTGGTAGGTAGGAGGTATTTATAGTCGCCATGGGGGTCTAATCAGGGACCTGATTTCCTGTGAAACCGTTAGGAGTAAAATCCTCACAATTAGTTTAGGAAACTGACCCCTGATTCCCGGTGAGAGGATAACTGTAAATCAGGCCCGTTGATTTAGTCAAATCAGTGGCCCTGATTTTCTCTATCTGGTCTGGGTTTGTCTTGGGTCGGGACCCGTACCCAGCTGGAGTGGATCCGTTTCGCCGGTTATTGGATCTGTGAAGGGGAGATCTAGTGCCCGCTTCAGACCCATCTATATGTGAAATTATCGTCTGACCCCTGAGCTTCAAGATTCGTTCCCAATCTGGACGGCTCCGATTTAACCCCATTTTTAGCCATATCAGCTATGATTTTTAAATTCAAAAATAAAAACGGTCAGGGTAGTCGATTGTTACAATAGTCAGTCGACTGTTCTATAAAAGATTCGAACTATATATTTTTCATTTTCTCAGACCAGTCGACTATTTCAACATGATCGGTCGACTATGCTACTGAGTTTTTCAATTTCTCAAAAATGTTTTTAGTTCATTTTCTTCTCTTTTTGAAACATAACTTTCTAGAATTAAAATACATTTAATTTAGCAATAACCAGTATTTTTAAAGGTATTTTTCACTCTTTAGAAACATGTATTTAGGCATAGTTTGCGTTTTACAAACACCATTTCGACATTTGGAACTAATATATACTTGTTCATAAATAAAGATGATTTTTCACACAAAAAATCACTACACAACTATGATATTTTTAGAACACGAAAATCATCTTTATAAGGGAATAAAACCTCTATTTTATTAATTAATCCACACATGATACCTTCAATCATCTGTTTGCAAGAATTCATTCTTTCCATTTATTCTAATGGCATAAATAGCAATGGGGAATTTCATGACATCTATTACCAATCATTTCTTAATAATTTATTCTATCAATTCATCTTTAACACACCATTCTACTTTAGCACTTTAATCCATAAACATGATGCTAGTCTTTTACTAGTTAATCCACATAGTTCGCATTTAGGACATATTTTGCATACTAACGTTAGAAATAAAGAGAACATTCACTTTACTCATAATTAATAAATATAGTAATCAACAACACATATTTGCTAATTTCTCAATTCCCTTGTAATTAGGCAAGCATGCATTTCATTTCAACTAGTAGCTTATAATAACAATTCAATTTTATTCCCTAGCATGATGTCTACTCTGGAAATCATGAGAAACACCGACCTTTTGAAGAAAACCAATAAGAAAATCTCCTAGAGCCTCCTAGAATGCGAGCGAGTGCCTCCTCCTCCTAGATCGCAGTGTAACGGACTCTTTCCCTTGCTCCCTTGCCAAAACCGAGAGCTCCAAGTGATATGATGGCCGGCCTCCAATGGGGAACACTCACATTCAACTCACACTAATATATATATATATATATATATATATATATATATATATATATATATATATAATTGTTCTCTTCTTTCAATAGATTACTAGTGTAGAACACAAGTATGAAGGGGGGTATTTATACTAATTTTAGAGCGGATTGGAGGGCTATGATTGGTTGGATAGTTGTAGAATGGAGGGCTAGGATAGGAGTAGAAGTTATAGCAACCACCCACACACAAATAAACTATCCATGCACACAACCCACTCTCCCATGTCTCCATACACCATCCGGCCACCAGCATAGTGTGCATTGCACACTACGTGCTTCGCACGTGCCGCCTAGTACCCCTATGTAGAAGTTTGTACAATTTAATTACTCAAAATGTTCACTATTTGTCTCTATATGACAAGTGTGACCATTTAATTGATTTATTAAATTGGTGGGCTTCTCAATTAGTGGGCTTAGGCTTGTGGGCTAAGACAATAAATTAATAATTTATTAAAGTGGGCTCAACAAATAAAATAGTGTTTAGGCTTTAAAAATGGGCTTTTAGAAAAATAAAGGAAAATAATTGTTTATACAAAAATGAAATTTTATATACAAAATAAATAAATAACATACACATGAAATTTGCACGTGCACAACATGTGAAAAATAATATTTTTATTAGAAAGAAAGTTTAGGGTATTACAGGACATTAGACGTGAATATCTAGGTGTGGACATTAGAGTGTGAGTATCACAAAGAATTAAAATAAGATGAAATGATTTGGGGTATGATTGAGGTTTTGCCATGGGGTGAAAGTGAATTGTGTTGCGATGCTCTAAATTTTCCCTTATTTTGCAGTATTCAGTATAATGGCAGGGCCCAGGACCAGGAATGGTAGAAATGGTGATGGGGCTTAAGGTTCCCATGGGGCTGGACTGGATCTTGAGACTTAAGTTGCCAGGGTGTATCAGGCCTTGAACGCATTCATGGCAGCCAACATGGCACAAAATCAGAATCAGAATCAAGGGACTGGACCAGTGCTTGTTAATGTTGTTCCAATTAAGCATGTCGAGTCCGTCAAGCGGATGAAGCCTCCTGTTTTTGAGGGAAAGTCTGATCCAAATGAGGCTGATGATTGGGTTAGACAGATGGAGATGGTCTTCGAAGTTTTGAAAACCTAGCAGCCAATAAGGTGAAATTGGCTACGATGCAGTTAGAAAAGGATGCTGGTGTCTAGTGGCTGTCAGTGAAGAGGACTTTTGGGATCAATAGGTGACTTGGGAGGCTTTTCTAGAGGAGTTCAGGGATCATTTCTTTCCTCTGAATATTGAGGAGGAGAAGACAACAGAATTCTTGAATCTGCTGCAAGACAACATGTCAGTGCGCGAATATGAGACTAAGTTCGCCCAGCTGTCAAGGTATGCACCAGAGCTCATTGTTGATGAAACGAAGAAGGCCAAGAAATTCGAGCAGAGCTAGAGGGCGAATTTAAGGATGTGGATGATACTGTTGGGCATTAGAAGGTTTGATAAGCTTATCAGGAGGGCAGCTATGAAGAAAGAAGATATGGAACAGTTCCAGAAGAGGCAGGAGACCTGGAACAGGAACAAAAGGCCAGCAGCTAGTCAGAGCGGGAAGATGTTCCCAGTGAAGCAGGGCATGTTCAGTAGACCAGAGCAGAAGGCACCTACAATTCAAGGCGTGACTTGTTTCAATTGTGGAGAGGCAGGCCACTATTAGTCAGCATGCACCAAGCCACTTAAGGCACAGGTTTGTTATCAGTGTGGTCATGAAAGGCATCTCAGACCAAACTGTCTGCAATTGAAGAGGGAAGGTGCATGCGGAGAAAAATTTCAGGGGCAGGGGCGAGTGTCGCATTAACTGAGAAGGATGCGGGTAACTCAGAGAATGTGATCCAGGGTATGCAAGAATTTTTAATTCATTTATTTGATGTATTAAGTAAAACTTTGTTTAAGAATAAAATGGAGATTTGAGTATCATTCTTCATGTAACAAGATTTGTTTTGGTTAATGGAATTAAAGCAAAATTTTATTTGATACTGGTTCTTCGCATACATTTGTGTAACCCAATTTTGCTAAAGTTTTAGGTGTGGAACCTAAGGTATTTTCAGGCAGTCTTGTCAGTGGCAACACCATCAGGGAAAGAATTGATTGCTGATTGATATTACAAGGCCTGTGATATCGAGATTGGTGGGAGATTATTTGGAATTGATCTCATTGAGCTGCAAGTCATGGGTGTGGATGTGATCGTGGGCATTGATGGCAATATATGATGCCACGATTGAGTGCAAGAAGAAAGAGGTGTTAGTGAAAGCACCAGGAGGTCCCGCTGTGACTTTTCAGGGGAAGAAGAAGGACCCAAAAGTGACTTCAATGGTATCTAAGTTGATGATTCCAGATGAAGTCAGAGGCATTCCAGTTGTCAGGGATTTTCTTACGGTATTCTTGGAATATTTACCGGGATTATCGTCGCATCGAGATGTTGAGTTCTGTATTAATGTTCAGCCGGGAAGTGCTCTGATTTCTAAGGCTCCGTACATGATGGTAACTGTAGAGTAGGATGAAGTTAAGAAGCAGATTGAGAAATTACTAAGTAAGGAATTCATCACGCCGAGTTCTTCACCATGGGGAGCACCAGTGTTGTTAGTAAAGAAGAATGATGGGTCGATGAGGATGTGCATTGACTATCGGGAGTTGAACAGGATGACTATTCAGAACAAGTATCTGCTTCCACGGATTGATGATTTGTTTAATAGGATTTAGGGAGCAGCTATATTTTCGAAGATTGATTTGCGGTCAGGGTATCATCAGGTTCGAGTTAAGGAGGAAGATGTGAGTAAAACAGCTTTCAGAACTCGTCATGGACTTTATGAGTTTTTGGTGATGCCATTTGGAGTGACGAATGCGATGACAGTGTTCATGGATATGATGAATTGGATTTTGTGGCCGTTTATTGATTCCTTCATGGTGGTATTCATTGATGATATTCTGGTAAATTCAAAGTCGGAGGAAGAGCACTCTAAGCACTTGGCAGAGGTATTGCAGAAGTTACATGCCAAGCTGTCGAAGTGTGAGTTTTAGAAGTTTGAGGTAGCTTTCTTTGGTCATATCTTTTCTAAGGAGGGAGTGGCCACCGATCCTCAGAAGGTTGAAGCAGTGAAGAATTAGCCCAGACCAACGATAGTGAAGGAAGTTAGGAGTTTATTGGGTTTAGCTATGTACTACAGGAGATTCATTCAGGGCTATACACAGATTGCAGTTCCTTTGACAGGGCTAACTCGAAAAAATGTGGCATTCACTTGGACTGATAAGTATGAGGCGAGTTTCCTTGAGCTAAAGGAGAGGTTGACGATGCACCTATCTTAGCTTTGCCACAAGCTGGGAAGGACTATGATATCTTCAGCGATGTGTCTCTCAGAGGTTTGGGGTGTGTCTTGATGCAAGAAGGGAATGTTATTGCATATAGTTTGAGGCAGTTGTGTCCACATGAGAAGAACTATCCGACACATGATTTGGAGTTGGAAGCTATTATATTTGCCTTGAAGCAGTAGAGGCATTATGTATATGGAGAGAAGGTCAACATGTATACCGACCACAAGAGCCTAAAGTACATTTATCAGCAGAAAGATCTAAATCTTCGGCAGAGAAGGTGGTTGGAAGTGTTGGAAGAAAATTGTCCTGAGATCAAGTATCATCCAGACAAGGCAAATTTGGTGGCTGATGGGCTTAGTCGGAAGAGCTATTTGTCGAGTTTGATCACTACTCAGAGCAAGTTGGCAGCGGAGTTGGATCAGGCAGGTATCGAGGTTGTACTGCAGGGTTTGGGATCATCTTTGGCTTAATTGAGGTTGCAACCTTCTTTAAGAGAGCAAATTATGGTGGGTCAGTAATCAAATCCAGAGATTCAGAGGATGTTGTAGCAGGTTTCCGAAGGCAAGTTATCAGAGTTCAGTGTCCAGGATGGAGTTCTATGAATGGGTGAGAGGTTGTGTGTTCTGGAGAATGCAGATTTGAGGAAGAGTATCTTGCAGGAGGCACACTGTACCTTGTTGCCAGTACACCCTGGAGGCACAAAAATGTATAAGGATATCAAACAAAACTTTTGGTGGTCTGGTAAGAAGAGAGATGTAGCAGACTTTGTGGCAAGGTGTCTGACTTGTCAGCATATCAAAGTAGAGAATAAGAGGCATGGAGGTTTGTTATAGCCATTGCCCATTTCAGAGTGGAAGTGAGAGAATATCAGCATGGATTTCATCACAGCTTTGCCGAGGAGCCCGAAGGGCAATGACTCAATTTGGGTTATTATGGATCGTTTGACTAAGTCAGGTCATTTTCTTTCTGTGAAGATTACTTGGTCGTTGGAGAAATTGGCAGAACTGTACATTGGTGAGATTGTGAGACTTCATGGGGTTACTGTGTCGATTGTTTTTGAAAGGGATGCAAGGTTCACATCGAGATTTTGGAAGGGTTTGCAAGCAGCTTTGGGTACCAGAACCGATTTTAGTACTGCTTTCCATCTGCAGACCGATGGTCAAACTGGAAAGATGAATCGGGTATTGGAGGATATGTTGAGGGCTTGTGTTATGGATTTTGGGGGCAGTTAGGAGAGGTACTTGGCATTGGTTGAGTTTGCTTATAACAATAATTACCATGCAAGTATCGGGATGGCTCCGTATGAAGCTTTGTATGGGAGGAAGTGCAGTACATCCATTTGTTGGTATGAAGTTGGGGGGAGACAAATGTTTGGGCCTGAGATTGTGCAGCAGACATCGGAGAAGATCGAGCTGATTCGTAAAAGGTTGGTCGAGGTGCAGAGTCAGTAGAAGAGTTATGCAGACACTTGACGAAGGGACTTGGAGTTTGAGGTTGGAGATGCAGTCTTTCTCAAGGTGTCTCCGACTAAAGGAGTGATCGGGTTTGGAAAGGGAGGCAAGTTGGCACCAAGGTACATTGGGCCATATAAGATTTTGGGGCGGATTGGTAAAACGGCATATAAGTTGGAGTTACAGGAGGAATTGGCACAGGTGCATGATGTGTTCCATGTGTAGATGTGGAGGAAGTATGTGCCGGATCAGAATCATCAGTTGGTGGAAGTGCCTGAAGGCCTACAGCTGAACTTGAGTTACAAGAAGCGGACTGTAGAGATTGTTGATCGTAGGGAGAAGGTGTTGAGGAATAAGGTGATACCTATGGTCAAGGTATTATGGAGGAACCAGCAATTTGAGGAAGCTACTTGGGAGCCGGAGGATCGCATGCAGAATGATTTTCCTGAGCTTTTTGTATGAATGTATTCTTTTAGTTAAATTGTATTCTCTTGTGTAATTGAATTCCTTAAACTATATTTCCATTTATTGGATTGCATTTTCTTTTGCTTATATTGTTTGGTCCCAATTAGTAGAAGTTCTGAGGACAGAACTATTCTAAGGAGGGAGTGATGTAACACCCTGGATTTTTAGATAATGTTTTGAGATTAATAAATGAATTAAAAAGATTTTTGGTTATTTAATAAACATTTTTTCCGAAAATGTCCTTTTACACGTGCAAAACACGTGCAAATATTTTCTTGGAAAGTTCAAAGTCAAAAATTATTTTGGGGGAAACTAATATTCATTAGTATGTATTATTTATGAATTTTCTGGATTTTTCAGATATTTATTTGACATATTTGCAAATATTACAAAAAGATGGGCTTTTGTGCAAAATTACCTCTTGGAGTAAAAACTCCAGAATTTTGGTTTTCTGGGCTGAGTATGATTACCAGCCAACTTAGAGATAAATATTTTACTGTTTATTCTAATAGATTTGGTTTATTACGCAAATTTGTTTAAGAAGTGTCTTTTTGCAAAATTGCCACTTAGAGGCAAAAATTACAAAATTCGTTTTTTGGGTTTTGAAACCAGTGCCGGCCAGATCTGGATGGTTGCTTTTGATTTTAAATCTGAATTGATTTGGTTATTCTAATTTCTAAGTATAAGGATTTATATATGTAAAGATATATTTAAAAGGGATATTTTGCAAAACCTACTCAAAACCCTAAAACCTAATTTTCGGCCTAATAAAAAGAGAGTGCAGCCGTCTCTTTGCTGCACTAAACAAAAGGATTTCTTTATTATTGATTTCTTGGAGTTTCGAAGTGAAGATCTTGGATTTCTTGCGAAAGGAATGACTTTTCTTTTTCTCTTTATTATTTCGGTTGATTTTTTAATAAGATGAGTGACATATGTTTATTTTCTTATTGTTCTATGCATATTGTATGTGATGATTTGTCTAATAGAAAGCATGTTATAGGATCGTATGATGATATAATGAGTTTATTGATGGATGGATGAATAAAGTTGAATCTTTTCATGAAAACTATACTATTCACTAGTAGAAAACCTTGCAATAACAACGAATCATTTACAAGTACCAAAATTCTCTTGTTAGTGCTACCATCTACAACGGATTAATCACAACAAACTCCTTCGTTGTGAATGTCTTTGACATCCGCAAGAGATTCTATTAATCTGTTGCTATTGCAACAATTGCAAAAGAACAATTGTAACATAATAGATTCCGTTACTAAAAGTTTTTTAATCTTTAATATTAAACAAGTATTAGACACGTAAAATTACTATTCTAAAATAAAACCATTCATCTCCTCCTTTAACCAACAACAGATCGATCTCACACACACACACACACACACACACACAAAATGAAATCGGCTGAAACCCTAAATCCCCAAATACTTTGAATCTCTTCTCCCCTTTAATAAAAACCCAATTTGGCACCCTCGATTCTGGCTTCGATTGTCGACACATTCTCCCGATTCTGGCTTCGACCCTCAACCCTCATCGTTCGATCTTTAATCCGACCAACCTCGCCGTTAATTGCAATTGTTCTCTTCTCTAGACCTTCTCCTCCATCCATCCCCAAATCCCCAAATCCTTTCGGCTGCCCCCAATTCCCAAATCTGAAACCCTATTTTCCAAATTTGAGTATGTAATTTTGATTTGCAGTTGTTAGTATGGTTGATATTGTTTCTATTACAGTCAAATTTGATTCTTCTGGATTTTTCTCAAACATTTTTTAGTTTCAGGCACCGACTTGAGAAAACTGATAGTTACCTCAGTGGGGTTACATTTATTGGGTTCTTTACAGGTGATTTCTTACTGTCTGGAAAATCTCACTTCCTTGTTTTCATCTATAAGCTCTCTTTTTTATTTGTTGTATCGAGTTCTTTTCATTCTTGATGTAGGTAAATTAGTAGAGCTTGTGATTGGAGCTCAAACACGGAATACTTACACAACAGGATCTTGAAACAGCATTATCGATCTAGATAAACCGATTATGTTTATAGAACTTCTATTCCCGGTAAGTACGATAAAACTTGAAGCATCCTCTGAACGATTTCTTGTTCATACATTTTGTATTGTTTCTGTTGTTGTAGTGATTCCCTATCTTTGTAATAGGGGCTACATTATAGCATCATTTTCTATAATTATTTTGAAAGCTATATTTTGTGGATTAATATGTACAAGTGGCTATATAATTTTGCAATTTTTGATATAGGTCATATTGACATACCTGGTCTACGCGAATAAAAACCTAGCCTTTACTGTGTATGCTTATGCATATGGTCTGTTGGATGTTTTTGATGAAGAAAACTTGATTAATCCATGTTGTAGGTGCATATGTTCATGAGTAAATTGATGTAATCAGTGGGGTTTATGTTTATCAAGTTGTGGAAGGTTTTTTGGATCAAAGAGAGCAAGTTTTAATGTCTTGAAAGGAGGCTTGATTTTCGGTTCTGTTGTGTATGGCCGAAAATTGAGTGTTGTGTTTTGTGAAGTTTTCAATTGAGATCTGATTTGTTTTGATATTGAGATTGATTTGAACAATATACTACTTATATTTGATGAATTCTTGATGCTTCTAACTGATGCAATTACACATATATACACTTATATATACATCTTTACTGTTTTGAAGAGTTTTGAAGAAGAAAAAAAACAATCTTTTATGGATTTGATGAGATTTTGATTAGTTTTATGAACCAGTATGTTAGACAAGTTGTATTTAATCATCTCAGGAATTTTGTTTTACAAATTTATGATTTTACAAAGATTTAACGAAGTATCAGTAAAAATGTGCACGAATATTAAAGTTGTCGATTTTGAATATGTTAGTCGATCGTCTAGGTTTTACACACGAATTGATGGTCGACATTCAATTAGTTGATTTTGGAATTTTTGCATGCCGGTTGACCGCCGCTTTTTGAACTAGTTTTGATAGTCGACCGACAGTGTTCTTGCTGATTGTTTTGTGATTTTTTTTCGTCATTTTTCTTGAACGATTATTTCTTCGAACTTATGGACTATTGATCTACTGTTTTAGATGATGTTTTTGCTACAGATTACAGTATTTTAAAGAAAGTTGTATTTTGATTTTAATAGAATTTGAATTTTATTTCTACGACTTTATAAAGTGAAATATATACAGTTTTCGAAGGAATTGGGCTGCATTTGTTTTAGCTTTTTTTTTTGTTTTTCAATTTTCTGAAAACCGAAAACGAGTTTGTTTTACCATTTTTTTGAAACCACCTTTCACAAAACCCCAGACCCCACTTTCCCTTCTCTCTTCTCTCTCTTCACGAGTTGTAGCCGTTGTTTACTCCATCCCGTCCTTTCATCATCTCCTTCCTCCCTTCTCGAATACATCGCTCCAAACTAGATCTGGATCTATCTCCACCCAAATTCAACGATTTTTGATTTATTAAGCCCCAAATCTACTCCACCTTGTGATTTCGACGTCGCTGGTGGAGATCATCATACTTTCACTGCTGCCGATTTGGTGGATTGAGTGGTCAATTTAGGGATTAATGGTTTGTGAAACCCGTGCTGCACACAAAAAAGGTCTATTCGACAATGGGCAAGACGAATCAAACGGCTTTGAATCTGTTGCTGAAAATTTCTTCGTTCTTCAACTCCAATCGAAGGTATGATCCGATTGGTACCCATTTTGTTGTTTTTGTTTACGCCCTATGACGCCCTATGACTCAAGTTTGTTGCGGTTTTGCTTTTTACGACCTACGATTTTTGAATCTGTTGTTGGCAAAAAAAATTTTACGACCGACGAATCATTGCTTTTTACGAATCTGTTGTTGGCAAAAAAAATTTGAATCTGTTGCTTTTTACGACCTACGAATTTCAGATCACTATTTAAATGCTGGAATTTGGCATTGTTGTTTAATATTTATCGGTTTTTCCGTAATATAGATGAGTAGTTTGGGGAGGGGGAAGGAGATTGCGATGGATGAGGATTTTGGGAAGTGGCCTCCCCATGTTGTGCATTATTTTGTCAGCCTTATGGAGGAGACAGTTGACAAAGATAATCTGAAAAGTAACACATTTGACGGCAAAACTTGGAATCATTTTACTGTACAAATGCAATTTCTGTGTGGTCGTTCATTCACGGTAACACAGTTGAAGGCAAAACATCAGAGACTGAAAGCAGAAGGAAGGTGTTTTCAGATATGAAGAAACAGAGTGGTTTCGGTTGGGATGAAGTGAATGAAACCGTTACTGCCGAGAAACCAGTTTGGGACCAATATCTTAAGGTTCATATATAATCTCAAAGTTTGCTATTTGTTTGTGAATCCTTTTTATTATACTTAATCTTGACTTTAATACTTGCAAATTAACAACAATTTCTATGATTAGATGCACCCTAAGGCAAAAAAATTTGAGAAGAAGGGGTTGGCAAATTTTGATGCTTTGACCAAAATTATGGAAGAGTCTACTGCCCAGGGCAATGTGACCAGGGCTTCCACACAAAGGGTGTACGATTCTGATGAGGAGCGGAGGATGAATTATGAGTTTGGCCACCCTAATAGTCACACGTAAATGTACTTGATGAGGATGATGATGTACCATTCGGTTCAGGGTCGAGATCTCGTAAGAGAAAATCTGGTACATCAAGTGGTCAGGGAACAAATATGTCGTATGTGAAAAAATTTGTTAGTTCCTGTCTGGAAACTCAGGTGGTAAAAAGAAGCATGTTAAAGAAGAAAATAGAGGTGGATAGTAATGTCTCGATTGACCCTGCTTTGGCCAAGTTGGATCAATGCCAAGATATAATTAATGCGATGTCTGGGCTTGATTGCAATGAATCAGGGAAAGCACTTAACCACCTAATTGCTAATCCTCGTGCTTGTCATAGTTTCCTTCGTATGACCCCGGCACAGCAGGAGTGGTGGGTGAAGAATAATGCTGGGCAATAGCCATCCCATTTGATTGAGTGGGATAATCATATCATAATGTGTACTATTTTTTATAATTATTTGCGTATTTGCGTGAGAGCTATTGTATTATGACGGTTTGATGGTAAAACGTGGCGGTTTTTATTTAATTTAAATTTAGGTTTATTTTTTTGCCAAAATGGATTTGCTATTAGTAGTATATGTTGTTTTTTTCATAATCTGAGCTTGTGGCAATGTTCCGTCGCGTAATATGTTAATTTAAATTCCGTAAATATCGTGCACTATAGTCGTAGTATTAAATTAGTGAACTTACTTTATCAATTTGATTTCTACTTTTTGTCATAGTGAGTTACTACTGCAAGTGCAACTGTAGTTATGGACACTTCTTCATCTAGTAGTGACGATGCCGATGACTTGATGAATATAATCTTCCTAAGTGAACTCTGTGAAGAAAGTACAATGTCCTATCCAAAACTAACAGGACGTGAATATTTGAATGAAATGTTAGAGGGTTCCCAGTCTACGTTTCATGGAATATTCCGTATGAATCAAGATTGTTTTATAGCCTTGTGTGCTTTTCTAAAAAATGGCAACTACCTTGAGGAAACAGAGGAGGCTTCAAGACGTAGACGCTTGTCTTTCGAGGAAAGTGTGACAATTTTTCTGTATATTGTCGGTCACAGTACAAGAATGCGAGCATGTGTTAATAGGTTTAATCACTCACTTCAAACAATCGATAAGCATTTTACACTTGTTTTGAAAGGTTTGGCAAGAGCAGCAACAGTACTTATCACCCCCCCCCCCCCCCGACACTACACGTGTACATGAAAGGATCACTAATTCCCTAGACTTTTATCCGTGGTTTAAGGTATTCTGTTACCTTCACTCGTCATGTATTATTAAAGTTTTTCAAAGTTTGCACGTAAAATCTATTATTCGAATTCATTAATGTAGGGAGCTATTGGTGCTGCTGATGGCACATTAATCAAAGCTACGGTACCCGTTATTCCAAGCAATGCTTGTCGCTCTCGAAAGGGTAATATCACTCAAAATGTTTTGGCAACATGTGATTTTGATATGTTGTTCACATTTGTTTACGCGGGATGGGAAGGCAGTGCGAACGATTCTCGTGTAATACAGAGTGCATTATCAGAAAGACTGTTGGAAATCCCATCCAACGATAAATATTACTTAGTAGATTGCGGTTATACTAATATGCCTGGTTTTTTAGCGCCATACCGTGGTGAGCCATACCACTTACAGGACTTTCAAGGGGCCAACCATGCACCAACTCAACCTAGAAAACTTTTTAATAAACAGCATGCTAAGCTACGAAATGTGATTGAGAGAACATTTGGTGTATTCAAGAAAAGGTTTGCCATCTTCAATGACATGCCAAACTACTATTTTACAAGACAAGTTATGATGGTGACAGCCTGTTGTGCACTCCATAATTTTATATGTAAGCGTTCAGTCAACGATGCTTTTTTTTGAGGAATTTGACGATGAACAATTAATTCATCACCAACAGACTGAAGATATCGCATCCACATCTCAGGGGCTGGATTTGTCATCTTCCCAATTGAATCGTATGAATAGGAAAAGAGATGATATTGCTACGGCAATGTGGAATGCGAGACACTAATGTAATTTTAATGTAAACCTTTTCATTGTATCATTTTTTTACTGTTTTGAATATAATTTTTTGCTGGAAGGTCGGTGATTTCATCTTGACAATTTATAGATGAACAGGTACTGCACATGGATTCAATTTTGTGACCAACAATGGTCAGAAGAATGAAAGGATTTGTCGGTAGCAGTAAGTGATCTCAAATCTAATTTTTTAAAACCTAACGAAGATGATGTCGTTATAGGCAATGATGAAAGGTTTTTAGTCAATGTGGAATGTGTGCCTCCCCCACCCCACTGCCTCTTTCTGTTTGGTTGTATCGACCAGCAACAAATATTGAAAATATGAAATATATGAGTGAATAACCACGGAAATGATGTGTAATACCCTTTAAGCTGATCTGTGGGTGATGTTTAGAATTATGTTAAGTAAGATTGAATCCATTATGTCAAGCAGTGATGATGAAATCAAGTATTGTTGACGACAATGTGGGAAGGGGAGGGGGGGTGAACATTTTACTTAGTGCTAGTAGGCGTGGCATTGTAAAAATGCAGCCCTAGTGTGGAGTTTTTATCATTGATTTGAACAATCTGAGCCTACGACAAATATGAGTTTTTTTTGAATTTGTCTCATGAGGTTTATGGCTAATTTTTTTAGGATACTGATCAGAATATTGCCCAAATCAAGAGATCTTGTAGAAGCATCTCAATGCACACCCCAATTATTCTTCACAGCAAATATCAAAAGGCTTGCCAAACCCTAATAACATCATAATACATGCGCAGAATGAGAGACCTATCAGATATAGGAGATTGTACACATTATGGAGATTGGTTAAGGTTAAAAAACTCATTCAAAGAATGAAAGGATACACAGTATCAGAAGCCATCAGCTCCAAATTTGCTTTCAAAGGCACATCAACAGCATTTATTGAAAACCTTTGTTAGCATATTGCTGATTACACAGTATCACAAGCCATGATCTGATTATTATCCTGGAGATGATGATGAAAAATCCTGATCCTGTGATGAAGATTAAAAAAGATTTTCAATTAAAAAATGTCATTGCCTTTACAAATTTTGGAGCTGATGGATGAGGTTCCTGTATAACTCAATTACTGTTTTTGTAATTTTACCAAATTTTCCTTACACAGTACAAATTCCTTCCTGTGAAGGGTTCAGATTCTGCTTGTGGCTTATAATGTTATCATTGTGTTGTGAAGACTTTTGTCAGTTGGTAACACTGAAGAAATGTAACTGGGGTGTGCATTTAGATGCTTCTGTTGCAATCTCATGCTTTGGGCAATAATAATCAGTATGCCCACACAATGGCTTCAATAAATATTCTGGATGTGCCTTAATGAAAAGTGGGAGATGATGGCTTCTCATACTGTGTGTCACTCAAGTGGTGTTTTTTTTTGGTATTAACAAATTTCCATAATGTGTACAATCTCCTACCTCTGAAAGGTCCCTGATTCTGCACATGGATTATGATGTTTTCATGGTTTGGGCAGTATGGGTTTTGCTTTATGAAAAAAACTCCATAATCAATCAGTATGTATGCTGCTGCGATGCTTCTGATGTGTTCTCAGGATTTGGGCAGTATTCTTTCAGTATGCTGGTTCAAGGGCTTTAGCAAATTTTGTTGGTGTGCTTTTCAAAAAATTGGGCTTTGCATACTGCTGTATAGGTTGGGTTGTGCATTGAGATGCTTCTGATGTGTTCTCATGCTTTTGGGTAGTAATAATCAGTATGCTGACACAGTTATGAAGGTTTCTAAAATTGTTTCAAATATATTTTTGGTGGATGAGGTCTCAAAATTTGGAGATGATGGCTTCTGATCCTGTAACATCCCAAGTGTTGTGCCTTCATTTATTTTCAGATTGTGTATACAATCTCCTAACTCTGAAAGGTCTCTGATTCTGCAAATGTATTATGATGTTATCAGGCTTTGTGAAGCCTTCTGATATTGGGATGACTGTATACAATCCCCTAACTGTGAAGAAGCCTTCTGATCTTGTAACATCTCAACTCTCGTACCTTCAGTTTTATTTTCAGAACCCTGTACAATCCCCTAAATCTGAAGGGTCTCTGATTCTGCACATGTATTATGGTGTTATCAGGGTTTGTGAAGCCTTTTGATATTTGGTAACTGTATATAATAATTGGGGTGTGCATTGAGATTAGGGTGTGCATTGACATGCTTCTGATGGTTTCTCATGCTATGGGCAATATTCTGATCAGTATGCTAAAACAAGGTTTTGAAGATACAAAGTGGGAGATGATGGATTCTGATCCCGTATAAAAACCACTTTTGGTTTTTAACTTTAACAAATTTCCATACTATGTACATTTTCCTTTACGTGCAGGGTTCTGATTGCTGGTTATGGCGCCTGATATGAGGGTTTCTTACTGCTGTATAAATATGAAGGATGATTTGGGATGTGCATTGGTTTGCTACTGAATGCTTCTCATGCTTTGGGCCAAAAATGATCAACTTTGCTAACACAACTGTTTGAACTCTTTTTCTTGTACACGAGCAGGTTCAAAAAGTTTGGAGAGGAAGGTTCCTGATCCTGTAAAAATCAAGTGCTACTATTTTTTTAAGTTTACAAATTTCCATAACGTGTACAATCTCCTTCATGTGAAGGGTTCAGATTCTGCTCATGGCTTATGATGTTGTCATGGTTTGTAAAGGCTTTTGATATGTTATAACTGTTAATAAATAATTTGGGGTCTGGATTGAGGTGTAACCGATGGGTTCTCATGCTTTGTACAAAAAACTATAGTATGTTCATACAAGCTTTTCAATACATTTTGTAATCTAACATGACGAATCAATCGTGGAGTTGATGGCGTCTGATTTTTGCTCGCTTCACATGCTGCTCAGGTTTCTTGTTCCCATAGGTGTACAACATTGCAATCTAACTGCAACAATTAAAAAATGTCAGCAAATGTTTAATGCAAATTTATTTAAAAAAATGTCAGAAATATAACCGAACAACTTTCAAACTCTCTTTTTCAGAAAAATAGCTTTCAGAAAACAGTTTTCAGCAAGAAATATAACCAAACAGCTTTCAGAAAACAGTTTTCAGCAAGAAATATAACCAAACGGATTTTAAACTCTCTTTTTCAGAAAAACAGCTTTCAGAAAACAGTTTTCAGAAAGAAATATAACCGAACAGCTTTTAAACTCTCTTTTTTCAGAAAAACTGCTTTCAGAAAACAGTTTTCAGCAAGAAATATAACCGAACAGCTTTTAAACTCTCTTTTTTCAGAAAAACAGCTTTCAGAAAACAGTTTCCAGCAAGAAATATAACCGAACAGCTTTTAAACTCTTTTTTTCAGAAAAACAGCTTTCAGAAAACAGTTTTCAGCAAGAAATATAACCAAACAGCTTTTAAACTCTCTTTTTCAGACAAAACAGCTTTCAAAAAACAGTTTTCAGAAAGAAATATAACCGAACAGCTTTTAATAAACTCTTTTTTTTCAAAAAAAACAGCTTTCAGAAAACAGTTTTCAGCAAGAAATATAACTGAACAGCTTTTAAACTCTCTTTTTTCAGAAAAACAGCTTTCAGAAAACAGTTTTCAGCAAGAAATATAACCAAACAGCTTTTAAACTCACTTTTTCAGAAAAACAGCTTTCAGAAAACAGTTTTCAGAAGAAAAAAAATATAACCAAACAGCTTTTAAACTCTCTTTTTTCAGAAAAACAGCTTTCAAAAAACAGTTTTCAGCAAGAAATATAACCGAACAGCTTTTAAACTCTCTTTTTTCAGAAAAACAGCTTTCAGAAAACAGTTTTCAGCAAGAAATATAACCGAACAGCTTTTAAACTCTCTTTTTTCAGAAAAACAGTTTTCAGCAAGAAATATAACCGAACAGCTTTTAAACTCTCTTTTTTCAGAAAAACAGCTTTCAGAAAATAGTTTTCAGAAAGAAATATAACAAAACAGCTTTTAAACTCATTTTCAGAAAACCAGCTTTCAGAAAACAGTTTTCAGAAAACTCTTTTCAGAAAACTATTTTCAAAACAACAAACCAAACGCAATGTTTTGTGATTTTTCTACGACTTCAAAATATGATTATCAATAATTTAATGGATTTAATATCTTATTTCAGTTCTGAAATTTCTAAGCATATTAATGAATTTGGATTTGGTTGATTAAAGAAATTCTCTTGATATAAATGTTTTGATGAAGGGATTAAGAGTTTTAATGAAAGATTTTGAGTGGATATTCGATTTGTGAATATCTAGGAGTTGAGTGGGATTCCTGTGAACTGGCAGTTGAGATTTTGTGGATATTGACCAGTTGGGGTCTTGGGGTTGTTTGTGGAATTAAGTCCGGCAGGATTCACTAACTCTAGAGAGGGGAAATTTGTGCTTTAATAACAATCAACCTAAGGACAGGCACTAGCAGAGATGTGATAGAACTTGGGAAACGTAAGTGTATGCTCTAGGGGTCTAGTCCAACGGATGCGTTCCAGGACTGTGTGTTGTTCTGTCTCGAGAGGACATTTTGTATGTTCGCGTGTCGAGGATCTGCAGGCCTATTCACGGAACATGCAGGTGCATTCGCGTGTCGAGGGTTGACGGGCCTATTCACAGGATGTACTAGTGTATCTGCACGTCTAGGGTCTGCCGGCCTATTCGTGGGGTACACGTAAGGGAGGTGATTCTTCCTGGGGGTCAGAGCTATTCTTACATGATGCTTGCGTGTCGTGGGTTGTTAGGCCTATTCGCGGATTATTCTGGATCTTGTTTCTATCACCGTAGTAGGATTAGTTGCATAACGAGGGATCTAACCCTATAAAGTGCATAACGATAAGGGTTTGCACCAGACCTATATACTATGGAATGCATAGAATCCGACAAGTATGCATTAGAGAGTCATCATACTGCATTTGTGCTTTCTTGACTTGGTTTTATGCACGTTTGTTTTCTGTTTTCCTACACTTGACACTTAGTCTTGTTTCACTTGATTTTTCATGCTTTATTTATTGTTATTTCATATTCCATTCGTTACTACTGTTGGCATTTATTTATTTATGACTTTATTCTTTATGGTTCACTTATGTTGTATTTTCTTTTGATTTCACTCACACCATTATGGCTGACCCCTATAGTTTTAGGGGTTATGGTTATCTCTAGCCTCGACTTTACGGGTAGGTACCTATAGCTTGGGATTTGGATGCATGGGGTACAATGATAATGTGGCTTATGCAAATTGTAAAAGAATGTGTTGTAAAAGAAAGAAATTGTAATTGAATGTGTTTGTTTTCCGCTGTGCTTTCTAAAGAAATGGTGTAATAAAAGTTGAAAAGTTTTCTGTGTCTGCTATGTTTACTATTACATTGAGGTAGATGCTGGGAATTGTGCCACGTATTCTGAGATATCGTATTGGAAATTCGGGGCGCTACATACACTACTGTAACATCCCGAATTCCAAATAAGACCGAATTTGAGATTTCACAGGATCTTTACTTCACTTCGTACAATTTTACATGGAAATTAAAAACTTTTCAATGATACATCAGAGTTCATTACATATTTGTTTATACAGAGGAAGAATACAACATGAAATGAAATACAACTTGTACAAATACAACAATATAAATCATCAACTGCATCATAACATCTTCATGGAAGAGTCCATTACCTGCATATCAAGCTATGGGCACGTTAGTCACTTACAACTGACAAAAATGTTATACTCGGTTATCTTCTCTATGCCGTACATATAACGAACTCATTACTTTAACAAATCACAAAAGGTTTGAATGAACAATAAAGTGTGAAATCGTGACTACGCTAAACATGTAAGTGTATGCCATGCTTTAATGCCTAATGCACACATTTTATACTAGGATGAAACTAATGCATACTTGTTTAAATTTTATGCATCCCATACTACATAGGTCTAAGGGCAAGTACCTACGTACTACACAATAAAGGGTTCGATCCCTTGCCATGAAACTACCCAGTAATAAAACAAGATTTAGATCATTCCACGAATATGGATCACAGCCACGGAGATCCACCGCCAACTGTTATAACAGATCCCTCATCGTGCGAATCATCCCGCAAGTGCCCTTCTAGCCCGGTATACGTATATACATTGGAGTATGGCAAACTATCCGTCCGACTACGCTAAGTCCCGAATTTAGAAATAAAGCCCATTACCCACGGAGCAACCACAGTCCACCAACTGGGTCTATAGCCACGGAGATCCACCGCCGACTATATAGAAGCAACCCACTTACGTTTGCTCAAGTTCACTACATCTTCACCTATGTGCCTAATCATTTAGTTCAAGACATGAATAATTTCCAAACCTAGAATTAGTATTACCTCCTACCGGACTTAATCAACAAATACGAGATAGCTCCATGGCCATATCTCAAAGATATCTCAACTTTTTTCAATTCAATAGTGTCGGTACCATGAATTATGGGTATTCATACCCTTCAATAAACATGTCTTAAACCTAGATTATTTTCATCTTCAATTTTATTCATAAATGATCAATAACTTGTCTTAACACTTATTCACAAAGTAATCATCTCTTAGTCTTGGCACTATTCATGATCTATTTACTCATTTAAAATCCTTATAAGCAATCACTTCTTACAAGAATACAACTTCATCACATGAAATCCTTATTAACAATTTAAGCCCATACATTGTATCTCAACCACATCAAACAATTCTTAAACCAAGTATAATCTTTTCAAAATAATTCACTTCACACGAACATATTTTCCTCTTCTTCAAAAATATACACTTCATACTCTTTACTAATTAAATCTTAAGTTAAAAATTCACTTTCTATTTCAAAATCCACTTTAAGTTTCTAAAAATATATACTTGAAAAGTTTTGAAACTATTTTTACTAGGTTTCATATCAAATTATAAGAGTAATAGAATTTTCTTCCAAATTTGATTGCATTAGAAATCCCTTTAAAACATTTAAAGCACAAAAAAGAATAAGTTGCGGCCACTGGGTTTCGAACCCAAGCCCAACCCAGTCAGTGCATAAGTCCCGCTCCACTAGCCACTAAGTCCAAATGGAGTTGGTGTTCTAATTCCACACCAAAATCCCTAAGTACACAGTCTCGGGTTCGGGTTTAATTTAAAAGAATTAAAAATAAATGTAACTATCAAGTTTCGAACCCAAGATCTCTCACAAACAGCGCTCTGTGTTGCACTAGCTAACCAGTAAGTCCAAGTGTGATTTCTAATATCAAAAATATATTAGTATGCCTTGTTCAACTTTTCTGTCAATCTATTATTTTCATACAACTCTCTTTTTCATTCACTCTAATCTTTCATGAGAATATAATTAGTTCATCTAAACTAAATTTTTCTTTTAAAAGTAACCCATGAAAAAAAAAATCAATATTTTGACAATATATCTAAATTTCAAATCCATCTCTTCTCTTTTATGAATAAGCAATTTATTTCTTCATTTTAGTCAACTAGCAATTTCCAACAACCAAATGAAATTATGAGCACCAAAATACAATTTTTACAAAAATTCATTTGCTTATCAAAAAGGAAAATTCAATAATCATTCACATAATCAAAAAAAATCTCTACATTCAAGTATACTAGTTTATGACAACTAATCAATTTTTTTTTCTCATTTGCAAACAACATGGTGATAATTTGTGTATTAATCATAGCAAAATTCTCTACATTTCTTGACACAAATAAAAATATGTATTTGATCTACATAATCTCATCAAAATTTCTATACTACTCATTTATTAATACTAGCATGCATAGTTCTTACAATTAGAAAGCATGAGAACACCCACCTCTTATGAAGATGCAAATAAAGAAGAAAGGTTTACTTCTAGCTCCGAGCTCCAACCAAGCAATCCTTGCTCATTCTTCTCTAGCAAGAACTCCTCCAAACAAGAACACTCTACTCTCTTTCTTTTTCTTTCTCTTATTTTGGTTTTGTTTTTGGTGTGAAAAGAGAAGGAGAAATGGGGTGCTATTTAAAGGAAAATTGGAGGGTCTAATTTGCAAAATTACACACCTAATAAATCACTCAATTTAATTTTCAACCCTTCAATTTCTTAACTCACAAAACCTCCAACCTTTCACATCCTAACTCCCACATATTCAAATTTCCACCTCTTCAAAAACCTAAACCCCGCATCGTCATGACAAAACAAGCCAACTCCCACCCCTTCATCTTACACGTGCACGTGTTGTGCACTAGTGCTCACACATACACAAAATAAATACAACTCCTAATATATATTAAAAATTGTAACATGTCATGTAGTAGTCCATGCACAATTTAAAAATCGGATTTTATTAATGGGCTTGTCCCATCGGCTTTTATTTTAATTAACTAATTTAATTATCCTAGTGGGCTCTCCTTTTAATTAATCTAATGGGCTAGGATTTTATCTTTAGGTCCATGGATCAAAAGAAGGCTAATATAAAAACTTATGCATGCTTAAAATAAGAAATGAGAGTAAGAAAATGGAGATGGAAAATTAGCACGTGCATCATACGTGCAAAAAATCAAAAAATCCATTTTAATCAAAATAGGGAAAAATAAATTTTCATTTTATAAAACGAGTTCGAACACGTAAAATAAATAATCAATACACATAAAAATATCATACTTAGTGATGGAAAAATACGTAATTGATACGTGCATTGAAAATACATAAAAATCACGTAAAAATACGAAGATTGAAATATTATATTATTGTTGACTCAAAGTAGGGTAAAAATCAATATGGGAAATGCATAAATAGTCGGTAGTCAAAATGCGTAGTGAAAACATGTTATAAAATACACGTGCGTAACACACGAGGACAAAATTGTCATTTTCAATTTTGCAGGGTGTTACAACTACCCCCCTAATTCCTCCATAACTCCCTCCTTAATCATCTCCTCACCACTACTTCTTCTCCACCCGAAAAACTTCCTAGCCTCCCTTGAAACCCATCATTCTCCTCCACCTTTGTCACGCCCCGCTTCCCAAAAGGAATACAGAATAGGAGTACGTGACAAAGCCCAGCTAATGATTTTCATCATTCATAAACTGTAGGATCGACTCAGCATCATAACAAGAAATATAGCAAAATATACTCAACCACGCATGCATGAATAATTTATTAATAAACAGAAAATAATTGAAACAAAATATAAATATCCCAAATAATTTCAAGATCTGGATCAAAATATAAAACTTTCGGACTACAAGCCCGTTACATGTTTTAAGTAGCAACAGAATTAGATAAACTCAAATACAAAATAATAAAAGCAAGCTTTCCCAAGCGAAGCCTAGAAGGTTTGCTCACCAACTCTAGCAGGCAACTCGTATCGAGAGTATATATATATATATATATATATATAGGGGGGGAATAGAGAAACAAAGACAAAAATCCTTTAGTGCAAGTTAGGGCCTCAAGTAGTACAAGCAAGGGTATGAAAATAAGTGCAAGAAAATATGAAACAAGATTTGGAATCAAGAATGTATAACATGATATGATAGGGAAGCAACAAGTAGTGGAGTTCAAGAGACTAGCTAGCAAGTAAGACAACTCAAGTAATAGGATTGGGTAACAAGTATTAGTAGCAGGAACAAGTGGCAAGTGAGCATGTAACAGTTACATGTATCAAGTATCAAGTAACAAGTATCAAATAACAAGTATCAAGTAACAAGTATCGAGCAAGACAGGTGTCAAGTGTGAACAAGTGACAAGTTATTCTTAAGTCTAATGATTAATTCTATCTAGGTAGCAATTCATGCGCCCCAACTATTTATCACATGGTTGCTACTTACAAACAATTACGTTTAGGCCTAGTGGTGGATTTTATAGGGCGGTGTAATCAGGCATCAAGTGTAACCCCTATTTCCTGCAAATAAGTATTTTCATGAGTGTTTTTCTGTATCATGATATTTATAAATTGTTATTGTTAAATTCGTTTTGAGTTTCTTTGTTAAAGCATTTTTCTAAACAATAATTCTAATTATTTTGAATAAACTTTGTTTAAGTTCCTACCGGATCAATTATTTTCATTTTGACCCTCCAAGTTATTGTTGTTATTTCGACTACTTCAACAAATTCCTATTTTTATACATACGACACTACTCTGATAATTCCTATTGTTCTTGTTAGTATTTTTATTCTTATTGTAATTACTAATATTAATTTTTCTTATTAGTATTATTATTTTACTATTCTTATTGTTATTATGATTATTTATTGTGATTAGAACAAATCAATCCCTTCTTATTTGATAATTGTGTTTATAAATTGTCTCAAATAATTTATGTAATACAAATTATATTTTGTTAGATATCTTATTTCTTGTATTCAGATTTGTATTGATTGTATTGGATCTAATACCCAAATACCCAATATCCTATTTCCCCCTATAAATATGCTAATTAAAGCCCCACCCTAATTAACCCTCAGCGGCCTACTGTTTAAACCCCAACCTCTTCTTGTTCATCCCTCTCTCATCTCTCGCTCTCTGTTCGTCTTCACCCACAGCCGAAACCACCCAACTCTGATCGTCACCCCATCGCGGTCTCCATCATCGCCTTCATCGTCGCCATCCCATTCTCATCTTCCTCGTCCTCGTCGTCCTTAACCTCAACCCATCGCCATTAACCCATCCACCTCCTCGCTTGTAGCGCCCCGAATTTCTAATGTAATAACTTAGAAAATACGTGGCACAATCCCAGCATCAACTTTAATGTAATAGTACACATAGCCAAAAACACAAATAATTTTATTCCAAACTTTTATTACAACAATCTTTTTCAAACAAAGCGGAAATACAAACACCTTGAATTACAACTTTCTTTTTACAACACTTCTTTTTACACAAATTTACACAAAGCTCTATTACATCAGTTTATCTCAAAACTAACTCAAGCATCCAAGCCTCCAAACTCTAAGCAACAACCTGTAACACATGAGGCTAGAGATGATCCCTAACCCCCAAACTAAAGGGGTCAGCCATAAATGGTGTGAGTGATTTAAAAACAAAACAACATAATTTAATCATAAAACATAAAGTCAACATCAGCATGTATTATCAACAAGGATAAATGAATGAGAATTAACGAAGAAGTAAAGCATGAAAACGTCATGAAATGAAAACAACAAGTGAAGCTAGTCTGAGTGTCAAGTGTAGGAAAACTGGAAAACACAAGCATAAAACCAAGTCAAGAAAACACAACTCCATATGCAACTAATCCCATTACGGTGATAGGAAACAAGATTCAGAATACTCCGCAAATAGGCGTCACCGCCCTTGACGCGCAAGCATCAAGTAAGATAGCTCAAGAACAACAACCGGAGAATCATCTCCCTGCCGTGTACCCCACGAATAGGCCTTCAAGACCCCGACGTGCAGATACACCCGGTACATACAAATGCACCCTGCCTATCCGGAGAATTATCTCCCTGCCGTGTACCCCACGAAATGTGCAGATACACCCGGTACATACAAATGCACCCTGCCTATCCGGAGAATTATCACCCTGCCGTGTACCCCATGAAATGTGCAGATACACCTGGTACATACAAATGCACCCTGCCTATCCGGAGAATTATCTCCCTGTCGTGTACCCCACGAAATGTGTAGATACACCCAGTACATACAAATGCACCCTGCCTGTCTTTAAGACATCAAAATCCCTATCTCTAGAGTTAGTGTACCCTGCCGGACTTCAACAGCAACTAAACCAAAACCCCTCAGGCCTAACTCAATAAATCTCAACTGCCGGTTCACAGGACTCCCACTCAACTCCTAGAGACCTCAACAGAACCAAAACTCACTAATCCATCGTTAGACGATCAAAGGAGGAATCTCTCCTTTCAACAAAACACAACTCTTATAAATTTCCAACATCCAAATCTAACGATGAAGTATCTTGAAAACATATGTTCAATAGAAGATGGGGTATAAAATAATAAGTTGATAGGGTATAAAATAAGAAGTTATAGCTTAGAACATTTAGAGAATAAATTATTCGAAAGAACCTTCATAAATAAAAAAATACATCAGTACCAGTCGACTGTAGAAAGCATAAGTCGACTGCCCAGAAAGAATGTTCCATGATTTTAAGAAAATAGGCTAAGTGTTATAAGTTGACTTATAAAAGTCCCAAGTTGACTTACCAAAAATATAAGATGACTTATAAAAATATAAGTTGACTTACAAAGACTATAAGATGACTTATAAAAACATAAGTCGACTTACCAGATCATAAGTTGACTTATAGAAAACATAAGTCGACTTAACAGAAAGAAATTCCAGAAATCTTTAAGAAAATATTCTAAGTATTATAAGTCGACTTGCAAAGTCATAAGTCGACTTAAAAGAGAATATAAGTCGACTTAAAAGGTCATAAGTCGACTTACCAGAGAAAAATCAACGATAACTTTGAAAAACAATTTCTAAGTGTATCAGTCGACTGAAAAGGGTCTAAGTCGACTGTCCAGAACGGATTTTCAAGAAAACTAAAGATACAGCAGCAGGGTCGTATCAGTCGACTGAAAAGTCTACCAGTCGACTGTCGGCCTACAGACTGCAAGGTTTTGGTTGTTCATGATAATCAAAATTAGGGTTTTCCAAAAGCAATCATTGTTTACTAAAATAATTCGTACTCAAATAAAACAACAATCTCAAAGTATCCTCAGTTTGGATACATTTCCTCAAATAAATCAATATCTCAAAACTCAAATTCTCATGTTCTTAATTCCTAATTTTTCCATTAGGGTTTCTCAATACTCAATATCTTCCACAACTCAAAACCAAATCTGATTTGTATACACACGATCCAGATGTTCCTCCATCTGATCATAACCATACTCAAATCATAAACATGCTTTCTAGCAATACAATTTTATGAACCAAGATCTACTCAACATTCTTAGATTTCACATACATGATACAAACAACAACCATTGCATCGTTTTCATGCAAAGTACTCAATAATCATACATGCCAAACAAACTACAAACAATCGTTCACATAAATCAAACCACAAAACAAGGTTCATATCACTTACAAAACAAAACAAAACAAAACAATATCACTCACCTTAGGAATGAAGAGATCCAACAAGAAAGCCCCTCTTTTGTGAGATCCAAAATCCTCCTCTTCAATCACCAAGAAAATAATAATATAATGAAACTTGAGTTGTGTAGCGGATGACGGCTACACAATCTCTTTTATACAGGCCGGAAGTAAGATTTAGGGTTTTAGAAATACATTTGCAAAATAGCCCTTTTTCAATTTATTACTTCACATATATAACCTTTCTTAGTCAAAATAGGTTAACTAAATCAAACCAAATCAAATCTTCTTATCACTAAGTTGTCCAGCAATCCAGAACAGCCCAGTAAATAAGAAAAATCCGGATTTACAACTCAGGGTGGCGATTTTGCACAAAAGCCCTCCCTTTTGTAATATTTGCAAACACATTATAAAATATTCATAAAAATCCAGAAAAATCAGAAATAATATTTAATAATACATATTATATTTTCCAATCAAAATATTTGACTTTTACCTTCCAGAAAAACATTTGCACAAAGATCCAACATAAATTTCATATTTGCAAAAACACCCTTTTTGTTTAAATCTTCACCAAATCAACTCTAAATAAAATCTAAATATATTTAAATTTAAATGCTAACCATGGGAAACCAAAATATCAGTAAAAATGAATTTTCATAACTGATTCCAGATCCAAACGGCTTTTTACATAAAAGCCCCTCTCTTTCGAGGTATTTATAAAAATAGTTTCTTTATTCAGAAAAATCCCGAAATTTAGAATACATTCCATTATAATTAGGAGAATTTACTAAAAATATAAAAATTGGTTATTTATGCCAAAAATATTTGCACGTGTTTCGCACGTGTAAAAAGATAAATCTTTTAGAAAATATTTATTAAATCTCTAGAAAATCATTTTAATTCATTTTCAAATATTTAAAATAATATTTGAAAATACGGGGTTCTACATTACTCCCTCCTTAGAAGAGTTCTGTCCTCAGAACTACTTCTAATGAGGTCCAAACAAACACACCAACAAGGAATGAAAACTCATGGATAGAAATATAATTTTAGGAAATACAGTCACACCAAAGAATGCATTCCAACAAAAGAAACACATCATACAAAAGAAACACAATCAATGCAAAGAATTCAGAAAATCGACCTTCCGCTGCGCAACTCTGATAACTTGCCATCGGAAGCCAACTGCAACAACTACTGAACTCCTGCATCCTACTCTGACCTTCTGCTTCATCCTTCCGAGAATCAGTGGTCACTCCCTCCTTAGAAAGGACATGACTAAGGATAGCCACCTCAAGACCTTGCTTGGAAACACCTTAAGCTCCACGCTTAAGACTAGCAATTAATTGGCGACACAAATGCATGCAAGAAAACAGTATCAAATAAAACATTGTCTTTATTCCATTAATCCAAATAAATCTTGTTATATGAAGAAAAATACTCAATCTTCATTTATTCCCCAAAATAAAAGTTTTACTTAATACAAAAGAATGAATTTCAAAATTCTTGCACACACGAGTCACTTTCCTGAGTTATCTGCATCCTCCTCGGTCAATGCGAACACTCGCCCCTACTTCAGATCCTTGCCTTTCCCTGCACCATCTTTCTCCCGATGCCGATAGTTTGATCGAATATGCCCTTCACGACCACAACGATAGCACGCCTTCCCAGGTTTGGTGCATGCTGCTCGATAATGATCTGTCTCTCTACAGTTGAAACAAGTTGCACCCTG
This sequence comes from Hemerocallis citrina, assembly GCA_017893485.1. Classification (NCBI taxonomy): domain Eukaryota; kingdom Viridiplantae; phylum Streptophyta; class Magnoliopsida; order Asparagales; family Asphodelaceae; genus Hemerocallis; species Hemerocallis citrina. The sequence continues at coordinate 116,898,925 of CM030366.1, forward strand.
AACTGCGGGCGCCTTCTGCACTGGCCCACTGAACTTGCCCCGCTTCACTGGAAATTCCTTCCCATTCTGATCCTCTGCTGGCCTCTTTTTCTTGTTCCAGGTCTCTTGCTTCTTCTGGAACTGGTCCATGTCTTCCTCTGTCATAGCTGCCCTCCTAACCAGCTTGTCGAACCTCCTTATGCCCAACGGAATCATTCTCGACCTCAAGTCTGGCCTCAAGCCCTGCTCAAACTTCTTGGCCTTCTTTGTCTCGTCAGCAATTAACTCTGTTGCATACCTCGATAGTTGAGCAAACTTGGTCTTATACCCCCGCACGGTCATGCTGCCTTGCTGAAGGTTCAGGAACTCGGTCGCCTTCTTCTTCTGAATATCTAGGGGAAAGAAGCGATCCCTGAATTCCTCCAGAAAAGCATCCCAAGTCATCGGCTGGTCTCCCAAAGTCCTCTTCAGCGATTCCCACCAGACACCAGCGTCCTTTTCCAGCTGCATCATAGCCAACTTCACCTTACTGGCTACTGGAGTCTCCGATACCTCGAAGATTGTCTCCATCCTCCTAATCCAATCGTCAGTTGCGGTTGGATCAGATTGCCCCTCGAAAACTGGCGGTCTCATCCTCTTAAAAGACTCAATCTGCTTGATAGGATCGGCGTTAATCAATCCTGGTCCAGCTCCATGATTCTGCTGCTGGTTCTGATTCTGCGCCAAATTAAGCGCATTCAAAGTCTGATACACCTTGGCGAATTCAGCCTCAAGATCAATTCCAGTCCCTCGAGAACTACCAGATCCATCCTCATTGTTACCACCGTTCCTGGTTCTGGGTCCTGTCATTCTACTGAATACTGCAAAATGAGGATAAAGTTAGAGCATCACAACACAATTCACATTTACATCAATACCCTTTGGCTAAACCTCAACCATACCCCAAACCAAACATCATGTTCTAACTCTATGTGATACTCACACTCTAATGTCCACACCTAGGTACTCACTCTCTAGTGTCCACACCTAGGTTGGTTTTCATACTATGTCTATTATTACTATTGAAGCATGCTCTGATACCAATCTCTGTAGCGCCCCGAATTTCTAATGTAATAACTTAGAAAATACGTGGCACAATCTCAGCATCAACTTCAAAGTAATAGTACACATAGCCAAAAACACAAATAATTTTATTCCATACTTTTATTACAACAATCTTTTTCAAACACAGTGGAAATATAAACACCTTGAATTACAACTTTCTTTTTACAACACTTCTTTTTACACAAATTTACACAAAGCTCTATTACATCAGTTTATCTCAAAACTAACTCAAGCATCCAAGCCTCCAAACTCTAAGCAACAACCTGTAATACATGAGGCTAGAGATGATCCCTAACCCCCAAACTAAAGGGGTCAGCCATAAATGGTGTGAGTGATATAAAAACAAAACAACATAATTTAATCATAAAACATAAAGTCAACATCAGCATATATTATCAACAAGGATAAATGAATGAGAATTAACGAAGAAGTAAAGCATGAAAACGTCATGAATGAAAACAACAAGTGAAGCTAGTCTGAGTGTCAAGTGAAGGAAAACTGGAAAACACAAGCATAAAACCAAGTCAAGAAAATACAACTCCATATGCAACTAATCCCACTACGGTGATAGGATACAAGATTCAGAATACTCCGCAAATAGGCGTCACCACCCTTGACGCGCAAGCATCAAGTAAGATAGCTCAAGAACAACAACCGGAGAATCATCTCCCTGTCGTGTACCCCACGAATAGGCCTTCAAGACCCCGACGTGCAGATACACCCGGTACATACAAATGCACCCTGCCTATCCGGAGAATTATCTCCCTGCCGTGTACCCCACGAAATGTGCAGATACACCTGGTACATACAAATGCACCCTGCCTATCAGGAGAATTATCACCCTGCCGTGTAACCCATGAAATGTGCAGATACACCCGGTACATACAAATGTACCCTGCCTATCCGGAGAATTATCTGCCTGTCGTGTACCCCACGAAATGTGCAGATACACCCGGTACATACAAATGCACCCTGCCTGTCCTTAAGACATCAAAATCCCTATCTCTAGAGTTAGTGTACCCTGCCGGACTTCAACAGCAACTAAACCAAAACCCCTCATGCCTAACTCAATAAATCTCAACTGCCGGTTCACAGGACTCCCACTCAACTCCTAGAGACCTCAACAGAACCAAAACTCACTAATCCATCGTTAGACGATCAAAGGAGGAATCTCTCCTTTCAACAAAACCCAACTCTTATAAATTTCCAACATCCAAATCCGACGATGAAGTATCTTGAAAACATATGTTCAATAGAAGATGGGGTATAAAATAATAAGTTGATAGGGTATAAAATAAGAAGTTATAGCTTAGAACATTTAGAGAATAAATTATTTGAAAGAACCTTCATAAATATAAAAATACATCAGTACCAGTCGACTGTAGAAAGCATAAGTCGACTGCCCAGAAAGAATGTTCCATGATTTTAAGAAAATAGGCTAAGTGTTATAAGTTGACTTATAAAAGTCCCAAGTTGACTTACCAAAAATATAAGATGACTTATAAAAACATAAGTTGACTTACCAAGACTATAAGATGACTTATAAAAACATAAGTCGACTTACCAGATCATAAGTTGACTTATAGAAAACATAAGTCGACTTACCAGAGAGAAATTCCAGAAATCTTTAAGAAAATATTCTAAGTGTTATAAGTCGACTTGCAAAGTCATAAGTCGACTTAAAAGAGAATATAAGTCGACTTAAAAGGTCATAAATCGACTTACCAGAGAAAAATCAACGATAACTTTGAAAAACAATTTCTAAGTGTATCAATCGACTGAAAAGGGTCTAAGTCGACTGTCCAGAACGGATTTTCAAGAAAACTAAAGATACAGCAGCAGGGTCGTATCAGTCGACTGAAAAGTCTACCAGTCGACTGTCGGCCTACAGACTGTAAGGTTTTGGTTGTTCATGATAATCAAAATTAGGGTTTTCCAAAAGCAATCATTGTTTACTAAAATAATTTGTACTCAAATAAAACAACAATCTCAAAGTATCCTCAGTTTGGATACATTTCCTCAAATAAACCAATATCTCAAAACTCAAATTCTCATGTTCTTAATTCCTAATTTTTCCATTAGGGTTTCTCAATACTCAATATCTTCCACAACTCAAAACCAAATCTGATTTGTATACACAAGATCCAGATGTTCCTCCATCCGATCATAACCATACTCAAATCATAAACATGCTTTCTAGCAATACAATTTTATGAACCAAGATCTACTCAACATTCTTAGATTTCACATACATGATACAAACAACAACCATTGCATCGTTTTCATGCAAAGTACTCAATAATCAAACATGCCAAACAAACTACAAACAATCGTTCACATAAATCAAACCACAAAACAAGGTTCATATCACTTACAAAACAAAACAAAACAAAACAATATCACTCACCTTAGGAATGAAGAGATCCAACAAGAAAGTCCCTCTTTTGTGAGATCCAAAATCCTCCTCTTCAATCACCAAGAAAATAATAATATAATGAAACTTGAGTTGTGCAGCAGATGACGGCTGCACAATCTCTTTTTTACAGGCCGGAAGTAAGATTTAGGGTTTTAGAAATACATTTGCAAAATAGCCATTTTTCAATTTATTACTTCACATATATAACCTTTCTTAGTCAAAATAGGTTAACTAAATCAAACCAAATCAAATGTTCTTATCACTGAGTTGTCCAGCAATCCAGCACAGCCCAGTAAATAAGAAAAATCTGGATTTATAACTCAGGGTGGCGATTTTGCACAAAAGCCCTCCTTTTTGTAATATTTGCAAACACATTATAAAATATTCATAAAAATCCAGAAAAATCAGAAATAATATTTAATAATATATATTATATTTTCCAATCAAAATATTTGACTTTTACCTTCCAAAAAAACATGTGCACAAAGATCCAACATAAATTTCATATTTGCAAAAACACCCTTTTTGTTTAAATCTTCACCAAATCGACTCTAAATAAAATCTAAATATATTTAAATTTAAATTCTAACCATGGGAAACCAAAATATCAGTAAAAAAAAATTCATAACTGATTCCATATCCAAACGGCTTTTTACATAAAAGCCCCTCTCTTTCGAGGTATTTATAAAAATAGTTTCTTTATTCAGAAAAATCCCAAAATTTAGAATACACTCCATTATAATTAGGAGAATTTACTAAAAATATAAAAATTGGTTATTTACACCAAAAATATTTGCACGTGTTTCGCACGTGTAAAAAGATAAATCTTTTAGAAAATATTTATTAAATCTCTAGAAAATCATTTTAATTCATTTTCAAATATTTAAAATAATATTTGAAAATACGGGGTTCTACATCGCTTCCCTTCCCCGTCGCCACTGCCATCCCGTGCTCCAATCGCCCTCTGTGCACCCCTACACCCTCCGAAGATCTCCTTTGTCCTCTTCGTCGACATCCAAGCCCCGAGAGCACTCTGATCGCTGTCTCCCCTGTTTCGAGCGAGAAAAAAGTCGCCTTCAACCGTCGTTGCGTCGCTTCCCGACCGCAGCGACATCCCCCGCCATCGTCCTTGCCGTGGTGTCATCACGCCGCTCTGCAATCGTCGCCTCGCATCGCAATCCCGACCGCTCACTCTCTCTATCTCCCTGCCGAAGGTAGAAGAAGAGCCCCCATTGGGTGTCTTCGCTGTTCGGTGTTCGGTGCACAGCGATCCCTTTCACTGTAATGTGTTCGAGCCGATCCGGTGTGGAGTCATGGTGTGATTGGTGGGATCCGCTATTCGGTGTTCTGCGGGCAGCAGATCCGATCCCCCTGTTTGCTGTTTTGGGCCGATCTGGTGTGGAGTTTCCCGAGTTGCTGTCGCTTTGTTTGCTTGGATTTCTTTGCACGTATTTCACACTTATCTTTTGGAATTTTTGCCCAAGATTCTGATCCCGTTATTCTTATTATTTGAATCTGCAATATAACAGGCAAGCCTCTTCTTGAACTAATTTATTCTTTTGGTCAAGTTTATTTGATCTCATGCAAGTAGATCCAGTCCCATTTCGTTATCATCCTGCTTTTGACAATTCTATTAAGTTTATCGAGGGTTTACACGAGCTAACCCGACATACTCTTAACATCATGATATCTCTTTGATCTAAAATCTAGTCCCCATTGTTTCATGCATATGCACATTTAAATAGCTAGATTCATGCATAAGATTACTTGATAAATTGGACATGTTAAATTGTATGTGCTAGACTGAAGTTGATCGATGAATTGATACCATGCATGTGATAATTGTATCTTAAACTTAGAAATTTGCATGTTGACACCTAGGATCACTTTGATTACCAATTTGCATGCCATATGTGATTGTATGATTTATTCATTTCCTTTTTATGTTAAGTTAATTTCTGGACTGCTGGATGTTCCACTTTGAATCAAATTTTTCACCATGCTAATGACATAATTTGAAATAACTTGCTGAACACAAATTGTAGCCATGGATGTCTAGATCACTTCTCTCTGGTGCGGATTTAAATTCCAATTTTTCATCTGCTAGATATCATCATTTTAGTACAGCCATGTCAAGAATTTCAGACTCACAATTGCATGCGTACCCTGTTGTTCTATATTTTATTTGACCCTGTTAACAGTGGAAAAAAAATTAAATAAATCTAGTTGGACCTAGACATGTATAGGTATGCAACAGAATTTTTATAGATTTTATTAATGAGTTCTCTGATCTGAAATAATTAATTGAACACAATCTACTGCATGCTGCCTAAACATAAAATCTGAATAGAACAGAGTTTTCACCATAGTTCATGTATCTTTTATATGCCTTAATTATATTCGCTGGAACCGTATGGAAGTATAATTTCTAGGCCTTCCGATAAATTCAGGTTTTCTATTTTGTAGTGGTTGTAATCCATATTTTAGTACAACAAGGTCATACTGTCCTGATCATGTGATGTGTGTGTAAATGACTTGTTTGCTTCATGCTTTGTCTGTAACGCATAGAATTAGTCACACTTAATATCATACAACATTGACACATTCTTGCATGCTCACATAGGATTAAAATAACTAATAAAAAGTCGGGGTATCGTGGGTTTGACTTGGTAGTGAACAATCAGAGACTGTACTCGGTAGGGGTCCTTTGCCAGCAAAATCCCAAATATCCTGAATATCCCGAATATCCCAAAAATACCGAACATCCTGTAAATTCCCGACTACTTGGCCGAGTACACGAACCGAGAATTCATCATCAGTCTAAAACGTTCACTGTATGTTGCGCCGAACCTGTGGAATAGGACGTAGTAGTACGTACAAATAAAATACTTAATAACCTGCATCCCATGCTTGATCTTGACTTGACATCACTCATTACATGCGTGATTATTATACACCTTTGATAATATAGCCTAATCTTTGCTTTGTTCTTTGACTTTGAACATGTTCTTTTTTTTGATATACATGTTTTCCTTTATCCTCTGTTTTTCTTTACTTACCGCCCACGACTTGCTCTAAAGGAGCTCTTTTCTTTTTAGATCCAGTATTAATAGGTATCGAAGGAGCAATACCAGAAGACATTGGTGAGCAAACTCTCTAAAGATTGGAGCTGGACTATTAGACTACTTAGCTATCTTTTGTTATTTGCTTATTATATTTCTTTTTATCATATTTTGTATTCTTGGGCTTTATGACCCGAAATTTGTTTATCCCAGATGTTGGATTATTATTTGGTGAATTTATTTCATGATTATCTTTGAGTTTATTCATTGTTTATGTGATTATATTCTTTGCCTGCATGGTTGTTTCTTATGTATATTGTTGAGTTAGACTGGTACAGCTTATGAGTAATGCATAATCATTCGCTGGGCCTACGTTACATGCTCGTATTCTCGTATTTTGGGAAGCGGGGCGTGACATCAAGTATCAAGTAACATGTTCATGAATCGAGTAATCATATAACTAGTTCAGGTGTCAAGTAATAACATGACCGGTCATGAATCAAAATATACTAGTTCATGAATCAATAGTAACTAGTTCATGAATCGAATAATAATATAACTAGTTCATGTATCAAGTAATAACATGACAAGTCATGAATCAAAATATACTAGTTCATGAATCAAGTGTTACTATAACCAGTCCATGAATCGAATAACCATATACTAGTTCATCAATCAATAGTAACTAGTTCATGAATCGAATAATAATATAACTATTTCATAAAACAAGCATCAAGTGGGAAATATGGGCCCCCTTCCGAGTACATTTACTTATATTGTCCACTACTATGGTCTTTCCCTTAAACCCCGGCTTGTTATTTATTATTATTATCAAGACAAGCATAATAGTGTGCGAAACAGGGCAAGTAAACATGATCAATAACATGGAATAAGTTTAAGATAATTAAAAGGCTTATTCGAAGGTCAAAACAAATTAAAATTATCAAGAACTACGAGAATTCCAATTCTGGACAGCATGACGTTCCTGCACCAGAACTACAACTCCCATTGCTACAAGAATGAAAATTTGGATCTGTCAGAAAATATAGAAACTAGACTCTCTGCCGAATCCAGTGCATATAAACAAGATACATAAAAGTTGTAGCATCAGGTGTCAAAATAGCAAACTACACAGGATTTGTGTTCAGCCAGAACTTGTAAAGTTGTGTTTATAAGTATGGAATAGGTCTGAAACTTCATTAATTAATTCCAGAAAAAATTTGGGAATGTTCTCTAGTGTGTCTAGTATTATAATGCAAAATTTCAAGTCATTATCTTACAGGTAGCATAGTTAAATTAATTGTAAAACAAAGTGATGCAGCAGTTTTTATGAATCCGCGATTCCAGACACAGTAATAGTAAAACTACAATAACTCACAAACCATAACTCATAATCTAATTCCATAAAAAGGGTACTAAACTAGACATCTGGGACTAAAATTCATGTTTAGGACTCAAGTCCAGATTCTAATGTTATCGGAGTTGAAACAGTAAGCAAAGATAGGACAGAAACAAATAAAGACACTTTTTGCATAAAATGTATTATAATTATACTAGTTGTGAAACGAGTGTATCAACGAAAGGTTTTGACTCTTAAGATCATGGAATTGATAAGGGGTGGAATGAGATAAACAAACGATGAGCCAAAAGGAAGTAATATTTACGATCTACTTGCAGTATTTTCAATTAAACGCTTGTACTAGAACAATAAATTGTACAAGAAAATACTTGCCTTGATTGGATGAGGGAGTTGATCGACGATCGAGATCGAATGGATCAGATTGGTGCAGATCTTGATGGCAATCAAGATCAAGACACTCGGATGGCTCAGATCAGACGGCACAGAACGCTCTAATGCAGCTGATGATAGTGATGGTGATGATCTGATCACGATGCAGGATCAGATAGCCTAGAACAAATATGATCAAGATAGAGGGCTGAGATTCAAACAATCAACCTTCCTCCTTCTCTGCTTGATCAACATGGCAATGGGAAGTTTTGACTGTGGACGCGAGTGATGGACTGTGAGTGACATAGGGAACAACCACATGGGAAAAGCAAGGCAGGGGAGGAGGCTGTCGATGCTAGTGTCGTGGCATCACTGCTGACTGCCGGCGGGGTGAGACGACAGGGAGGGCATCGAAGATGTGTTGCGGGGCTGGTGTCACTGGCTGCAGGCGCTGCTGCATCGCGGAGGTGTGATAGGAGGAGGGGAAGGGTGCTGAGGTGTGATGGCTGCGCGACGCTGGCTCTGTTGTCTGGTTTGCGCTTGGGAGGAGCACAGGCCTGGGGCTTCACTAGCGCTGCTGGTGGCGAGGTGGACGACGGTGAGCACCGCTGGTGCTGCAGAGAGGTGGCCAGTCGACGGAGAGAGAGGGAGGAGACACAGCGGATGAGGGGAGCAGCGGGAGAGGGAGAGAAGGAGGATGGTGGATGATGGGTAGGGGTGTAGGGGACCAGGCGTCGAAGGGAGGTGCGGAGAGAGATGGGTTTAGAGGTTCAGGCTAGGGTTTACGGGATGTAGGAAGGTAGGGGGTATGGTAGAAGATGCGACTGGGTTTGCAGTTGGGGGTAGATGAACAAGCTAAATAATTGGCAGGGGTATATGCACAGTAGGTGTATATATACGGGTATTAGAGTGTCAGGGTTTTATTTTGGGGCTATCGGGTAGGGGTAACCGGGTAGGATAGGGTTTAGTGCATTTCGGGTTTGGTTATAATGGGTAATGGGTTTGGGTATTAGTAAGTATTGGGTTTTGGGTAGTTTTAACGGTAGGTTTAAATTGGGTATTGGTTTATAGGGTTTAAAATCCACTAAGAAAATTATAGGGTTTTAGATTAAAATAATAAATCAATAATAAATCAATAATAATACCATGGTATAAATAAATCAAATAGTATATAAAATCCATGCTCTAATTATCATAAAATATAGATTCAGATCAATGGACTTCCTCAATTTAATAAATAACGAAAGAAGAATTTTAATAAGCATTCGAAAATAATAATAATAACAATAATGATAATATACATACATATCAAAATGGAATTTGAATTTAGCAATTTTATTAAAATCCGAATAGTAATAATATAATTGGTTTGGCTAAAATGTAAATAGTCAATCAATTGAAAATGTAATTGTTGAAAAATAGTTTAAAAGCGAAAAGAACGTTATAAAAATTTTAAATACAGAAAATATATGGAAAATACATATATACAGGAACAAGGGTTACAACCTTCCATCTCCTTCCCAACTACACAACTCCACCACCATCATCCTTCATCCCTTTAGCCTCATCTGATCCCAACCAGCCTGCACCGCAACTCAAAGCTCTACCTCGACAGCCACATCATTAGCTCCCCCGAAGCCCAACCTCTTCACTTCCCCTTCCACAAACCAGTCATCACACCACCGCAGCCAGCACCTACACCCGAGCCCACCTGCTCCTCCTTGCTGCCTCGAGCCCCAACGCGTGTGTTGTGGTGTTGTTGTCCTCGTTGTTGCGCCGTCGAGCCGTTGCAGCCATCGTCGTCATCATCAGCGATCATCTCCACTGATGACCACTCAATGCAGCCCCTCACAACTTACCTCGGCCTCATCCCCATGTTTCCTTCTCCATTGTGCATCGCTAGTGCATTCCACGACGTTGCTCACTATTGTACTTGCGATCACTTTTGCACATGGGCTTGTTGCCTCACAGTCGTTGCACGATACCATCGTCGTTCTTCTTCCCATCATAATCACCATTTAAGGCAAGCATCTCTTGAACCTCATTGTTCATGTTCAAGAAAGATTTATCGAACTCTCGTAAGTAGTTTTTTGTATTGATTATCGTATATCAAAGAATTCTATTATTGATTCATCGGCAAATTGGAAAAACAGTTTTCTTTATTGTGTCATATCATAGATTCAAATATTGAATCGTTAACACATTTCATGCCGTGCTATCGAATACTTGAAAGTTGTGTTATGTCGTTTTCTAAAATTGTACTGTGAATTTGACACAGTTTCCGATACTAAAATTAAGAACTTTATACATGAAAATCGTAGCTATTCTAATGTATAATCCAGAACAATTTATAGTTTCACAATCTGATTTATAGACAGTGAGATATCACTCTGCAACATGAAAATTTTCAGAATAGAGCATGTACACAAAACCAGTAAAGAATGAATTTATACGCATAGCTATTGTCCTTAGAATGTGTCGTGTAAATAAGCGTTAGAACCGGTAGAGAGTATAATTACTAGAAACTCTGACGGAACCAAATTCACTTTTTTTGTGGAGGAAGAAAGTGAGTTTCTGTTCAGTAGTGTACTACTGTCCAGAATTGCATCGTTATGTTTTTTGCATATAAACATGTTTTTTTCCATCTTTAATGAATTGAGCTGATATAATAAATAGATAGAACGACTCCATGTCATACATTGCATAATTCTTGATACCAACATTCTCACTGATCTATTGATTGCATATTAATAATTAATCGTAATAAAAGAATAACAAGACAGGGTAATAAGCGAGCGACTTAGTAGTGGACAATATAGGAGACTGTACTCGGAGGAGAGGCTCTTGTTTCCCGTACTGATTATTGTTATCAGTTATTGTTTTACCGATTGATGGCAGATTACTGACATAGTATCTCAATTGTATCGTGCACCGATTATTGTTATTGAATTATTATTGTCGTTTACATGACCCTGTAGAATTCACCACTTAAATCTAAACGTTCACTTGATTGTATACACCCGAACCTATGGTATGTGACGCGGGATTGCATGCATTAGATAGGTTAATAAAAGATTAATAGACCTAAAATTGGCATTATTGAATATGGACCATTGATCATCGAATATTGTTTATCGACCATTGACTATCAACTATTGATTATTGATTATCGTCTGTTGTGTACCGACCATTGATTATTGACTATTGACTATTCCTTACCGACCAATGTATCATTGATTATCGACTATTGATCATGTTACCGACTATTGTTCATTAATCACTGCATACCGAATGAATACCCTCATTACTGATTATTGATTACCAATCATTGTTCAACCAATTACTTATACTTTACGGCCTTGATTATACTCGATTATTGATTTCAATTGCATTATACATGATCATATTATTCCAGTTCATTGTTTATTGCTATATCATACTTTATTTTTCACTGCTTGTTCCTACTTACTGTCCGAAGCTTGCTCTAACGAACACTCCCCCCTTCTTTTTAGTTAATGTTTATACAGGTACAAATGATGAGATACGGAAGGAACTTGGCGAACCGACTCTCTAGACGGCCGTGATGGAACTACTACTATTATTTCTTTACTTTTATGTCGCTACTAGTTGTAGCGAATTGTTTATTACATTGTATATTCTAGGACATTTTGACCCAAAATTCTTGTATTTCAGATATTGGTTATTAATTCTATTATTGTTCATGTGATTATTATTGTGATCTGTGTTGTTGAGCTTACTGGTATTGTACAGCTTATGTATAATATGAGTTGGCATACTTATATCATTCGATGGGCCTCAGTTACGTGCCCGTGTTTTCGTATTTTTGGGAAGCGAAGCATTACAATAATCTTGTGCAATATTGCAGAGAATTTTTCAAAAATGAGAAAATAGGTAAACTATTTTTGAAAGATTTATCTAATAACATCTATATAATAAGAGAAAAGTGAGCATCATATTTGTATGAGGAAATTTTCTTCTTATAAATTGATTATACTCACTTGGTGAGGTCCTCATAGAAGATCCACTCCGTTCATCATGTTTATCATGCAAATGGATGTATGTGTAGAAAAAATTAAGTGGTTTGGAGCATGTTTTCTCGTGCATCATGTGATTAAAAAATGAATGATTTCAACAGAATTACAAATCATACCACAAATTGGATTACATGATGCATTGGTAAACGACCTCCAAACCACTTAATTTTTTCTATACATATATCCATTGACATGAAAAACATGATGGACGAAGTGAATCTTTTATGAGGACCCCACCAAGTGAGTATAATTACTTTGTATGAGGAAAAAATTTCTGATACAAATATGATGCTCACTTTTCTCATGTAAGAGATAATAGTGTACGATTTTTTTGTTTCGATTAAGGGGTAGGATTTCAGTTCAAAATTTGGATGGAAAAAGAGTATGTAGTTACTTCCTACATTGGCTCTCATTTTTTTTAAAGAAAAAAATGAGATAAAATTGTGAACCAAAAGTGTTCTAGCACAATATATTATATAGACTAATATCTAAAAGATGCAAGTTAAATGCATACATGTTATACTGATGCATCTAGTGCTAATAAAGACCTCAACCAATATAAACTACAAAAAACAACCAATTAGCCTATAATAGATTGTTGACTATCAGTATCATGTAACAAATAAAGCACTTCCCAAATCAATAAGACATCAGATCATCTTCTATGCTACTCGTAATTTCCAAGAAAAATATCCTATACAATCAATTTAAATATTCAAACTCATTCCCTGCAATTTTCCATGTTATACATTATACCAAATCCCTCAATGAACAAAAGTAAATGATGTAATTGAACAAGTAAAGGTTAATAGATTCAATCCAAATCATTGCACACTAATTCTGCAAGTATAAAATCAATAATTGAATAGGTGATCAATCATTGAAATACATAATGTTATGCATTAGAAAGATGATACAAAAAAACTAAAAAATATCATCAAATTAAATCATAAGATTTGAAAAGATAAAAAGAAACAAAACTTCAACATATTGTATTTAAAGATCAAATAGAACCGAATTAAAACCTAATGCAACCCTTCTTCACAATATTTGAACTTTGCAATATCATATAAATTTAAGAATCTGACCCTTAGAAAGATCAAACTTGAATCTACAAAAAATAACTCCTTTTCGGGAGTGAGAGTAGGCATCGAAAAAGATGAAGAGCAGTATAGAGACGGGAACATCCTTGGGGATATCCTACAATCACGATCGGTAAGAGCATCCACTATCGTTGTCTACAAACTCAAAAGATAGCAATCGAATTAGAAAAGTCATTCACACACACACACACACACACACACACACACACACACACACATATATATATATATATATATTTGCTAAATTCCAAATATTAGAATAGGAGTGAACAGTGCATCGCTAAACTTAGCAGGCGCTTTAGCGAAATGATAAATATAGAAGACGGTTGAAGTTCATTCGTTTGAGAAAATAAATCGAACAGATGGATGAAGAAGCTTTGTCTTTGTCTATTTTTTCTTTTTTAATTTTTAAAAAACCAAAAATACGTCGGACGGATGATCTCGCACCGTCCAAAAAAAAATTGAAAATTATTTACGAAAATGCCACCCATTTAACGAAACTGCCATTTTAAAAAAACAAAAATTTGGTGGGACGGATCATCTTCATCCGCCCCATACAAATTGTTCAAAAATTATTACCAAATTTCCATCTCATAAATTATGAACATGCCATTATTTTAATTTTAAAAAAAAACCAAAAATGGTGGGATAGATCATTTCATCCGTTCCACATTTTTTTTCAAAAATTAATTTCCAAATTATCATCCAATAAATTATGAAACTGCCATTATACAAAGAAAAAAAAGGATTAAGCGGAAGATGTTCTTCCGTCTCTTCTAAAATTTCGGTTTTAACGACTGCATCGCTCGCCTTCAATTGCTATTTCCTAAATCCTGTATATGCAAAATTTAGGATGAACGGTAGTGGATGCTCTAATGGGTGCAATTTTTAGAACATGGTCAGGGGGTTAGATGGGATTCTAAGTTTTGAGGAAAAGAAAAAAATGTGGCGGTGAGATTGTAGTTCATAATTTGGACAGTGTTGTTGGAAATCTAGCTACCTAATAAAATAGACTAACTAGACACAAATTATAAAACCTCGCAAGTGCACGAATCGTTTATAGAATCGTAGTAATAGCAAGGGTCGATCCCACAGAGATTGTAGATCTCAACTTACTAATCAATAAAACTAATAATAAAAATGAATAAGAGTTGTCATAATATTCTAAAAGAACTAACAGATTAAAACTAAGATGAGAGGTGTTGAATCACAAATATCTCTTGAATAGTTGGGTTGTTGATCTCCACCAATAGTTAATAATGCTAAGCTACCTTCTGAACTTACTTCTAATTACTCATGTTTGTTCACTTCAAGGGCATGGTATCTACTCCTTAAAGTATTGTTTCCCTAGGCCAAGAATTAGGCATGGTATCTACTCTAATTCGTTTCTTTCCGTAAGTATCTAGCATGGGATCTACTAAGTTATACTTAGAGAAAACATAAGAACAGTGGAAACGAACAAACACTTAAAGTTCTAGAAATTGGTATCAGATCTAGATCCTCTAAGTTGATTGAACCAAGAACCCCTAAAGATTCCTTTGTTACAAATTATGAGCACGAGATTCGGTCGTCTCAATATGCTCATATAACAGATTCAGATAAATGATATCCAAACTTGAGCTTCCCAAGTTCTGTACATCAGTCGACTGGCTCTCACCTCAGTCGACTGCTCTCAGTCTTGAAAACTAGTTTGACTATCATAAACCTATACCAATTCAATTAGATTCAATCAATAAGTAACATAGAAGAGTTCAGAAGAAAATAGCATTACATAACTACGGTTTCGATCTACCCAACTATGAAATTAGTTCCACATAATAATAACTTTATTGCTTAACAAGTTTGAATACATGATCAACATAAAAGAATAAAGAGAGAAGAAGAAATAAACTAATGGATTCCGGCAATATGGTCGGCTGGCTGTCACACAGTCGACTGCCTTCTGGTTGCTGGATCTTCTCTCTCCTTCTTCGATGTTGATGGATTGATGCTCTCGATGTTTGTTCAGGAACTTGGTGATTGAGTCGCTTCCCAGAGATATATATGATGATCCCTTTTCTAAGTTGACCTCTTCTGATATTTATAGAGTACGGCTGAGAATTAGGGTTTCCACTTTTTCAGGAAGATCCTTCTTTATTTGATTTGATGATTAATATCTTTCTCTTTTCTCCTTTCCTTCCTTATCTGTTCACCACGTCCACTTGGAAATACCCTGTCTTTAGATTTGATTCGCTTCATAAAATCTTGATTCAAAATAGATTTGAAATTAGATGCAGGTGTATCTTTGAAGATTTAATTTGTTTACTCTGCCGCAGACCAGTCGACTTATCTCTGGACCAGTCGACTGAGTCGAGACTTCTGTAGATTTCATCTTTGATCAGGCCAGTCGACTGCTCTTGGGAATAAGTCGACTGTTCCTCTACATTTTTCTGTGTATCATCTTTGAAGTCCTGAATCTGCTTCGTTTTGCTGTTTTACGCTGTTTCCTATGGAAAAGAGAGAATAAGAGTTAAATACCATATATAGAGCTTTTAAATGTCTAATTATATTAAGATTATTGCTCTAAAAAGTGAATAATAATGTGTTCATCAGACAGGAAATATAAGTTGGTGTTGCTCCTACAATTGCTCACCTTCTAGTATTTTAAAATGGGTAGAGGAGAGAAACTTTAGATCAAAAGTGGTATTAGCATAATATGTATAATGACTATTATAATGAGAGTTGGAGTTGTCGTTTGTAAATCTACCAACTTATGTGCATTGCCCATATATAACTAATATAAATGAGGTCTTAGGTTCAAGGCCAGACTACGTCAGAATTTATACTTTAAAAAACATATATTTATTACGAAGAGCATCTCACGTGTAGATTACTATTATTGTAGACTATTATAACCTTGTGCAATATTGCACAAAATTTTCAAAAAAAAAGCGCAAATAACTAAACTATTTTTGAAAAGTTCTTCTAATAACATCTATAGAATATTGCATGATTTTTTAGGTTTGATTATGGGATAAATTTTTAGTTCAAAATATGGATGAAGAAAGAGTAGGAGGTTACTTCGTACATTTACTCTCAAAAATTTTTTAAAAAGAAAGAAGGTGAAAAATCATTGGACAAAAAATGGTCTTTACATAATATATTATAGTATAACTAGATTTGCCCGTAGACACGTGCCTACGGCACGTTTTCGGAACGATACAACACACAAAAAGCCCTGTAAACAGTAAAACAATAATTATGTAGTTCAAGTTTGTATAGTATGAGAATAAGTAGTTGTAAATAAAAGTCCATGTTTCTATTAGTATATGTTGAAAAAATAATTATAAATGAGGGTGTAAAACCCAACTTCTTAGAACTTTAAGGGTGGAAAATGCTGAAATTTAACTGTTGAAGAGATATTGGTTATTTTCAATATAAAATGTGCAATAAAAAATCATAAAAATTCTGAAAATTTTACAAACCTAAAATCTTAAAATCTAAATTTCTAAGTAAGTTAAGAAAGAATGGAAGAGAGAGATGGAGAGAGAAAAAGAGAGAAATATGAAAAAGTGAAGAGAAAAGAGAGAGATAGTAATAAAGTAATGAGTTTTTTAGTTTTGGCGGGAAAAAATTAATTTTGGGGTTTGAAATTTTAGGCGGGAAAATATGTTTTGAGATAATCAATCGAGGCCATTGATTTTAGGGGAGATTGAATGAGAGCCACTTGATAGCTTTCTTTGTAATTTATTATATAGATTTCTAAGTAAGTTAAGAAAGAATGGAAAAGAGGGGGAGAGAAAAAGAGAGAAATATGAAAAAGTGAAGAGAAAAGAGAGAGATAGTAATAAAGTAATGAGTTTTTTAGTTTTGGATGGAAAAATTTAATTTTGGGGTTTGAAATTTTAGGCGGGAAAATATGTTTTGAGATAATCAATCGAGGCCATTGATTTTAGGAGAGATTGAATGATAGCCACTTGATAGCTTTCTTTGTAATTTATTATATAGATATTGTGCATAAATTGCACCGAATTTTCAAAAAATGAGAAAATATGAAAACTATTTTCGAAAAATTCATGTATTAATATCTAGTGCACAATTTTTTAGGTTTGATTAAGGGAGATGATTTCAATTCAAAATTTGGATGGAGAAATGGCGGAGGGTTGCCTCCTATATTTGTTTTCCTTTTATTGTTTTAAAAAGAACAAAATGAGAAAAATTTTAGACCAAAAGCAGGTTTAGCATTATATATTCTATAGACTTATACTCTATACAATATACTAGTGTTACCCTGTGCAAATTGCACAGACTAAAATAGTTTTGAGGGACTTGTAAAATTATATAGAACTCTCAAAATGTGAGAGAATTGGGAAAAACTTATAAATATCATTCATACCGTAAAGACTAAAATCTTCATTATCATCCTCACATAAGCAGATTTTTTGAGGTTGGGAAAGTGAGAGAGAATAAGACTATGTTTGAGGGATTAGAGATTTTAGTTTGTTTTTGTTATTTTAATAAAAATCATGCGTAGTGCACGTATTAATTTAATAGGAGTTCCTACTTTTACTCTTATTTCTCTATTTTAAAATAGAGAAAGGAGAGAGTTAGAGTATCTCTCCTATTAGTATAAGACTAGTATCATACACGTGCACACGTGCACGTGGGAAAAATTGAAGGGTTAATGGAAAGGATAAAAAGAAAATAATTTCCAAACTGATCCAGTTCCGAAAATATTTACCAAACTGGTCCACGTTCGAAAATATTTACCAAAGTGGGTCATTTTGTCAACACGTGCGCTGCACGTGTTGGCTTCAAAATGACAACAATGACAGATGACACTAACGCCTTCTCCCATTATAATAGTAGAGATGTAGATATAATTATGATAAACCATTTTTTGTTCAAGAATTTTTCTCTTTTTTTTTTCTTTTCAAAACAAAAAAAGAAGAGTAAATGTAGGAGGCAACCCAACTCTTTCTCCATCAAAATTTTGAAGTGCAATCCTACCCCTTAATCAAGCCTTAAAAAATGTGCAATATTATAGAGAAGTTATTAGTGAATTTTATAAAATAAAGTTTTGTTATTTTCTCTTAAAAAAAAAATTTATGTGCAATATATTGAACATGGTTATACTAGTAGTATATATTATACTAATGAGTCTACCCCCTCTCCCCTTCCTTTATTTTGAAATAGAGCAATGAGTGAAAAAGTCGGAATTCTCATTTAACTAACATGTGCAATATGCACAGTTATATTTAAAAATAAAATAAAACAAAAACCCTAAACCCTCCAATCACCCCCCCCCCCCCCCCCCCGACATCCCCCACCGTAACGTCCTCGCTCCACGCCTCCCGAGGTCCGATCATTTACCCCATTTTTTCGTATTTTTTCTTCATATTTTTGGGTATTTTTAAGAATAATTTGATTCATTTTTTTGGATTTTCCCCCCACATCTTCTATACAAGGCCATAATACCCGACGCCGCACGTTGCCCGAGATCTAATCATTTCCCATATTTTTTTGCAATTTTTTAAAAAAAGAATTGGGTGATTTTACATAATACATTATAGTATAATCTTTTGCATAAATTGCACCGAATTTTCAAAAAATAAGAAAATATGTAAACTATTTTCGAAAAATTCTTGTATTAATATCCTGTGCAGTTTTTTATGTTTGATTAAGGGAGATGATTTCAATTCAAAATTGGATGGAGAAATAGTGGGGGGTTACCTCCTATATTTGTTCTCCTTTTATTGTTTTAAAAAGAAAAAAATTAGAAAAATCTTAAACCAAAAGCAGGTTTAGCATTATATATTGTATAGACTTACTCTATGCAATATATTATGCTAAACCATTTTTGGTTCAAGAATTTTTCTAACTTTTTCTTTTTAAAACAAAAAAAGAAGAGTAAATGTAGGAGGCAACCACCACTCTTTCTCCATCAAAATTTTGAAATGCAATCCTATCCCTTAATCAAACGTTTAAAACCGTGCAATATTGTATATAAGTTATTAGCAAATTTTCTAAAATAAAATTTGGTTATTTTAAAAAATAAATAAATAATATGCAATATATTGCACATAGTTATACTAGTTATACTAGTATATATTATACTAATGAGTTAACCCCCTCTCCCCTTCCTCTATTTTGAAATAGAGCAAGGAGAAAAAAAGTAGGAATTCTCATTTAACTAACACGTGCACTATACACATTTGTATTCTCACTGATTATAACAATAGCTCAAGGATGTTCCATGCATTTAACTAACATGTGCACTATTTACCACATTTTTTGTAAATTTTTAATTCATATTTTTGGGTATTTTTAAGAATAATTTCATTTACTTTTTGGGATTTTTTTTCCACGTCTTTTGTACAGGGCCACGACACCCGACACCGAACGCTGCCCGAGATCCAATCATTTCCCATATTTTTTACAATTTTTTTTTAAGAAATTGGGTGATTTTTAGACTATTTTGATTCATGTTTTGAGATTCTTTTTCCACATCTTCTGTATAGGGCCACGCTGCTCGCCGCCCGAGCCATTTCCCCGATTTTTTTTGCAATTTTTTCAATTTTTTGGGTGATTTTTTTGACTAATTTGATTCACATTGGGGGGATTTTTTTCCCCCAGATCTTTTACACATGGATTTATAGACTGATCAGAAGTTCACCGTTACTACTGTCACTGAAAACGGAGTTGTAAGTGATCTGTTTGATTCATAATGCTTTTTAAGTATATTATTTGTTTGTTGATTTAGTTTATGTTGCCGAGTTTGTTCATTTTTAGGGTTTCTTTTGAGATTAGTTATGTTATCGTTGGTTGTGATTTTCGATTACTATCCGACCCTAAGATGATGTTGAAACAACTTTGCCAGCTTATAATGCATTATATTGTTATTCTCACTGATTATAACAGTAGCTCAAGGATGTTGATTACGATGTTCGCGAAAAATGCAAGGAAAATGTTGCATTAAAGAATATGGAGCATCTCTAAAATTTGGGACCTAGGGTTTACCTATGTCTTGGTGCTAGAATTGTTGAAAAGTTACACATATCGAGAAATTTCGTGGTTTCCCTTCATTTAATAGACGATATAGAATTATGTCGGATTGGAAATATGATTTGGTTAATCTGTATATTTTTCATATTTTGTTATAGTTAATTATCAGTTAATTATTAATTTTTGTTCCCTCTATGTGTTTTTGATATTGATTATGTTTGATTTGAGAAGGATGACAGTTAAGAAGCAAGTGGTGGAGAATGAGATAACATAGTACATCAAGGAGTCCGAGAAAAGCCACAACCCAACTTCGGTATTGATTTGACTTTTTTTTCCTCTCATTTGAATTGAATATAAGATAAAATGATGCTCGTTGGTTTGGAAATGTGAATTTGATAATATGTAGATTTGTCATCTTCTTATTATATTGTGATTAAAATAGCTGAAGGGCTTCTTTAAATTTTTGAGTTCCATATAATTTTATAAGTCCCATAAAATTATTTTAATATATACAATTTGCACATGGTAGCACTAATATATTGTATCTAATCTAATATTATAATGGGAGGGTTGGGGTTGTCATTTGTAGACAACCTGTAATTTGTAGACATTCATTCAACCATCTAATCTCAATTATTCATTTCTTAAGTGGGAGTTATATTAACTATTTATTTACTCAACTGTTGTTAGTTACCATAATACCCTCAAAGTTCAAATTTATTAACGACATAATTATTTACAAAAGTGTCACTCATTTTCATTCTCCAATATTATAATGGGAGAAGGCCTTGGTGTCATTTGTCAATCTATCAACGCTAATGATGCACGTACATAACTAATATGAAGGAGGTTCCAGGTTCGAGTCCTCACTACATTTGAGTTTTTTTTTTTTTATTTTTTAAATATTAAGATGTGCATTGTTTGTGCAAAACTAATATAAAAGATGTCTCACGTTTGAGACCAGACTACGTCAAATTTTTTACTTTAAAAAATACATATTTATTAAGACGTGCATCGCACAAGTAAATTACCAGTAGAAGTTAAAATATAATGTACAAGAGCATATGTAGTCGTTGGCTATATATCCAAAAAATGGATATTTTGGAAGAAAAAAATGATATGCTGTCGTCGTCTATATACCCATTTTTTGGGTTTGGCATGAACAGGAGCCGCCCAAATTTGGGGGAGAATATAGTTTTTTCCATATTTTGGAAATCGAAACATGATTAACAATTTCTTAGTCGCATGATAGATGATATGTCGTCGGTGATTTTTTTCTTCTTCAAAATTCGAGAAACGGTAGATGATCTACCGTTTCAACAAAAAAATAAAAATAAAAAATAACATGTGAAGGACGGTATATCATCTCCCGTCTTTCAAAGGTAGAATATTTTATTTGTTTATGAAACGGTAGATCATATACAATTTTTTTTTTTTTTTTTAGTGTACACGGTAGATCATCTGCCGTCCTTCCCAACTTTTTTTAATGACGTTTTACCGCAATTCTTCAAACGGTATATCATATGTTGTTTGTTCCAAAAAAATCCAATTTATAAGTATAGACGACTGCAATGTATCTACTATTTTCTATTTCTATAATTCATATACCA
Organism: Hemerocallis citrina; assembly: GCA_017893485.1. NCBI lineage: Eukaryota > Viridiplantae > Streptophyta > Magnoliopsida > Asparagales > Asphodelaceae > Hemerocallis > Hemerocallis citrina. The sequence continues at coordinate 116,920,967 of CM030366.1, forward strand.
ATTTTTAAACAAAACGACTACATATGCTCTTACTTGTTAAAAAGGAAAAAAAGAATACTCGAATCCATCCTCACCAAATATGGCCATTGAAAATGGATCCACATTGGCTTTACGGGTAGGACCCGACCCGAATAGGATTCGTGTAACTGATGTTTCAGTTTCCGACCACTTCAATCAATGCTTTTTGCAAAACGCCGCCCCCATTCTATCCTCTCTGTTCTTTTTGTTTCCTGGGCTTCTAGGGTTTCTCCCCGAAGAGAAAAAGATCGAATTTTTTACATCCCATTTCGATTTTTATAGGTAAAAAACCCACCATTTTGGTCGCATTTCATGCGTTTTCTATATTACTGTCTTTTTTCTTGGATTTATTTGATCCCGCTAATGCATTTGCATTAAATTAGGGTTTTGTTGGTTCTTGATTTTTTTTTTCCGGTTTTGATTTTGGTATTGATCTCAAGTTAGGGTTTTACTTTTTGCAGGTGCGATTTGGATTCGGGAGGTGGCTGGAAATGGAGGAAAGGTTGTAGCTTTGATTTTGAGTTGGGTTTTTCCTTTGTGTTTGTATGGTACATTATGTGGTTTGTTCTTGTTAGTTATGTTTTTTATTTTTGTATGTTTGTTTGTTTGTTTGTTAGTAATGGTCGACATTAGCTTGTGCATGTTCTTATGATAACTTTTAGATGATGGGTTTTTAGTGAGGAGTAGGTTGTTATCTGAATTTGACCTGTATTTTTGGTTTTTTATTTGGATGTTTAGTCAATGTAGTGGATGTGCTTGTGGGCTGTACTGGATCATTAAAAATCCTCTGTTTTGACATATGGTTTAGTGGGTTTGGATTGCCAAGTGGATCACACGAAATATTAGTGGCAATGCAAGTGGGTCTTTAGTGTCTAAGCCGAATCCGACCAGTCCCATTGCTAGTTATTTGTTGATACATGTTACCTGTTATGCAAAATTTTCTTTTGTGATGGTATCTTGAAATTCAATTGGATTTTGCTGGGTAGTTGGGGGTGCTTAATTTAGGACATATTGTCGAGGGATATGTTAATAGGAAATATTGAAATTGAAGAGGAACGGTATTTGCATGTGGGCTTCTAGTTACATGAATAATGAAGATGTTTAAGACACTGTGTTAACATTTTTGTAGGAAATGATGATGGGATTACCATTTCATACTATGACATATGATCATGAGTACGACTTTGTAGTCATCTTGTCCCAGTATAGCCTGTATTGTCCTAACACATTTAGAATATGGAAAGTCACCTAGCTAAGTTCTTCAATATTAATGATTTAGCCATTTAGGTAACTGGATATCTTATTCTCTTGCTGGGTTTTAAATGCCTTCATTTCATATCTATATAATAAAACACAAAGAAAGCTATCAAGTGACTCTCATTCATTTGGAAGAAAATCAATGGTCTAGATTTTTGCTCCCAAAAGACATTTTCCTCCCCAAATGTTTTCCCTCCCAAATTCAAAATTTCCCCCCAAAACAAAACAACTCCTAAATTTATTACTCTCTCTCTCTCTTCCCCTTCTTTTCTCCTTTTTTATAATTCTGTCTCTCTTTCTACTCCTTTTTTTACCCAGATATGTTAACAACAACAAAAACAGTGAATATTTATTTGGTTATGCAATTTCGAATTATGCTTTTTTTATTATTTCAATTTTTTAATTATGTTTTTTTTCTTTTCGGATTATGCTTTCATAACTCAATAACATTAACTTTCATTTAATTGCTTTTGAATTACCATATTTGATCTCATTGTAGAATACTTCACTGAGTAATTGTTTTGGATTAGAATGCTTCACTGAGTTAATTTTGATTAGAATGCTTTTTTTATCATGCAATTTCGGATTATGCTTTTTTTGAGTATTTGGGCATTTGCTGCCTTGAAAGATCGTTGCAAATTCTTTAATTGACTTGCTTGATCGTGCTTTTATGGACAAATCCATGCTTAATCCATATATTTCGGGTTTTTGTAGCTGTAAAATTGTATATTGATCTGCTTTGCTGCAATTTCACTTCACGTATACATCACAACAAATTTTCTCTTTTAAATTCATACATGGTTAACTACATAAAAAACAAATAAGGGGGAACTAACTCATGCAGTTTGAGGCGTTAACCGTAACTCATGTAGTTAGAAAATGAATTGCTACTTATGTTATACTCCAACTCCAAATCAAAAAAGAAATTTCTTATGCTCAAGTCACACATAGCAAGGAATTTCCGATTCACTATCGTTATAGATTCACAATACTATTTTTGAATTGAATCCCGAGCTATTGACAAATAATCCTGTAATATACTAATAAACAAACCAATAAACATCAAGGTCACTTCATAATCCTACTTCAAAGTACATCAATACATCAACGTCTACTAGCAAATAAACATCTATATAAGTCATCCCTTACTGTTTACATGATTTTTCATATGTTGTATCGTTCCGAATACGTACCGTAGGCACGTGCCCACGGGCATACCTAGTCATTCCATAAATGACATCATTTATCAATCACATCAAGTAATTTAATAAATGCAAAGCATGGTTTGCCATTCTTAGAAAAGATTGGGGTTCGGTATCAACCTTCTAATTTTGGTATAGGTTTTGCCATTCTTAGAAAAGATCAGGCCGACCCACTGAATGTATCAGAATTCTTTGGTATTGGTTTAAAATTGTCCAATAATTAATCAATAGTTTTGACAAAATAGCGAAACATTTAATGGAGCTGTGCGTTTCTTTTCAATTTATCATATATAAAAGTATACCTTTATAATTTTGACAAAATAGCAAAACATTTAATGGAGCTGTGCGTTTCTTTTCAATTTATCATATATAAAAGTATACCTTTATAAAGTGTGTGTGTGTGTGTGTGTGTGTATATATATATATAGTCCCCTTTTGTTGTGCATTAGGCCTTCATGTGCACTCGACCTTCCCGTCTTCGTATTGACGATCCGAACCGTTCACATTTACACACCTAAATTTGACTAAATATGTAAAATTAAATCATTTGAAATTTATTTGCCCATCCATTGAAGTGTTACAAAATTGTATGGCTGAAAATCATTGTTTTTTATAGTCACATGATGGATGAACAAATAAATTTCAAATGATTTGATTTTACATATTTAGACTAATTTAGATGTGTAGATCAATGTGAACGGTTCAGATCGTCAATACAAAGGCGGAAAGGTCGAGTGCACACGGAGGCTTATTGCACAGTGGAAGGGGACTCTCTCTCTCTATATATATATATATCTTAAATTATAAGCTTATACGTTTTTTTTCATATAATAAATAGAGCCCCATAAGAGCTCCAGCTAAATTGAATTATAAACTTACACTGTACAATACATAATTAAAAAAACATTCTATAAAAGTTTAGTCTTTGTTGTATCCTGATGCCTCTTTCTCTCGCTCACACAAACACACATTTTTGTCGTACCAACTCGTTGGCGATAGTGCCAATAGATTGGTTCTTTCTAGGGTTTTAATTGCTTACTGTCAGATACTATTTTGTTACCTTGCTAACTTTAATCTCTACGGACACTCAGTTCTCTCGAATGTATTGTATCGGGTAGGCCAACAACCGAGACAACTTGGAAGTATTGTCTTGGGCTCAGATGATATTTCATATCGTAGTTAAAGCAATGGTTTGACCATTACTTTTAAGTATGTATTATCTATTTTCAAACTTTTGTGTCAGGACATGACCCTTTCAAACCCAATAATTTTTAATAGTTCTCGGGTAAATCATTTTTACCATTTGCACTTCAATATTTTATGTTTTCTTTAGAAAGGATGCAACTTGAAGATCTAAATCAATACTAATAAAACAAACAACAACAGAAACTTGACGGGAGTCTATAGAACAGTTAGCTTGTGAATCACAGAATGAGAGCTCAAAAGATCAAAACTTGCTGTTGCTGTTGATTTTGGGTGTGGGAGCAAACAGATGAATTTGTGAATTCTTTGAGGAAAACAATAAAGCGAGCCTGTTGAATCCACCTATGTGTTGACTTGTTCCTTGCCGCTGTCACGAACCTGCACAAAGTTCGATACACCGGGATGGATCCCGGCGACGAACCCTCCGACGCTCTTGCTAGTAATCTCAAAGATTAAGAAAGAGCTTTAGGTAGGAAAAGATTCATTACCTTGTTACGGTGGGGGGAGAGAGGTATTTATAGTCGCCTTAGGAATCCGTTTCGAGATAAGGACAAATTTTTACTTCCCGGTGTGGATGGATAAGCTGGTGAGTTTGAACTTGTTTCCTGATAAGAAGTGATGAAAACTGCCTCTTAGGGATAATGACGAATTTGGATTAATCCTTATCCGTCTGAATTGGTTTGTAACGGGTTGGTACCCGTATCCAATTTGACATATCCGTTTATGGGTTATTGGTCTTTGAAGAAGAGACCCAGCTTCCATTTCGAACCTGTTTGTAGGTGAAATTAACGTTTTACCCCTGAGAGCTTTAAGTTTCATGCCTGATTTGAACGGTCCCGATTTAATCCTACTTTTAGCCATATCACGAGCCCCCACTCCTAAAGACTATGTTTTACAGCCTTTATGGAGTAGTTGTACTGTTTCAATGGCGGACGTGACTTTATCGGAGTTCTTAAGGGAGTTTGGATCTTGCTCGAGGTCTAACAGTGTTTTTCTGAGCTAGCAAAATGCCCAAAATTATTCTTAGATCTTTCTGGATTTTTTGTGATTTTTCCAGATTTCTAACTATTTTCGAATTATTTATTTAATTTTTCGAAGCAACAATCTAGTTTCAAAAAGCACCAATTAATTATTCTAATCAATAATTATTTTTCCAGGAGCTCAATATATTCTCCTGAATTTATAATGATTTTTTAGAATTTTTAATTATTTTAAAAGAATTTTTAGTTATTTTTCGCAATTTTTAAATAATTATTTTGAATTAATAAATAAAAAAGGATTAATCAGCTAATTCTCGATGTGGCGCGATCTGCAGCATCCATCGGAGCTCTGGCGCGATTTCTTGGGCGATCAAGTGGTAGATCTACCGCCTGATGACGTGGTGCAATCTAAGCGCTCCGATCACGTGCGTGCATCGGGAGGCAAGCAATTTTCCGCCATTGAGGGTCGGTGGCAAGATGGCTCGACACCCATTGCTGAAGTCCAGGGGCGCGACACATGGCGCGTTGACCGTTGACCAGTCAATGCATTTTCTCGCGTTTGGATGTCGGTGGCAAGAGCGCTCGGCACCCGTTGCCGAAGTCCAAGGGCACGTCATGTGGCGCGTTGACTATTGACCAGTTAACGCATTTTCTTGCATTTGGACATCGGTGACAAGAGTGCTCGGCACACGTTGCCGAAGTCTAGGAGAGTTTTTTTCGCATTTGGACGTCGGTGGCAAGAGTGCTCGGGACACGTTGTCGAAGTCTAGGAGAATTTTTTCTCGCATTTGTACGTCGGTGGCAAGAGTGCTCGGCACACGTTGCCGAAGTCCAGGAGGATTTTTTCTCGCATTTGGATGTCGGTGGCAAGAGTGCTCGACACACGTTGCCGAAACCCAGGAGGATTTTTTTCTCGCATTTGGACGTCGGTGGCAAGAGTGTTCGACACACGTTGCCGAAGTCCATGAGAATTTTTTCTCGCATTTGGAAGTTAGTAGCAAGAGTGCTTGACACAGGTTGCATTTGGTCGTCGGTGGCAAGAGTGCTCGTCGGTGGCAAGAGTGCTCGGCATAGGTTGCCGAAGTCTAGGAGAATTTTTTCTCGCATTTTGACGTCGGTGGCAAGAGTGCTTGGCCCAGGTTGCCGAAGTCCAGGAGAATTTTTTCTCGCATTTGAACGTCGGTGGCAAGAGTGCTCGGCACAGGTTGCCGAAGTCCAGGAGAACTTTTTTCTCGCATTTGGACGTCGGTGGCAAGAGTGCTCGGCACAGGTTGCCGAAGTCTAGGAGAATTTTTTTCTCGCATTTGGACGTCGGTGGCAAGAGAGCTCGGCACACGTTGTCGAAGTTCAGGGTGATTTTTTTCTTACATTTGGACGTCGGTGGCAAGAGTGCTCGGTACAGGTTGCCGAAGTCCAGAAGAATGGCATGCGGCACGCTGACCGCTTGACCGTTGACCAGTCAAAGGCATGTTGAGTTTTCCATATTTCTTGTCATTTTGCGGTGTTACTGACCGAGGAGCACAAGAAGATTTTCGTCCCAGACTAGCAAGTCCGCAAGCTCGACGGGTTTCTTCGGGACTCGTCGTCAAGCATGCAAGCCATTCAGCACCTTGCTACACCGAAGGACAAGGCCGCCATGGACGCCGGTGGCGTTGGTGACGACGCGCTCAAGATCGCACGAGCGGCAGTATCGGTAAGTCTATTATTGACTTGGTTTTCACCTTTTATAAGCTATTCTTTCCGAGTTTGTCATGGTGCTCCGCCTTTCTTTTCGCAGATAAGAAGGCTCGGATTGCTAAGGACCTCGAGTAGTTGCCGGTTGAAACCGAGGCGAAGGCTGCAAGGTTGGAGTATCTCGAGTGTTGTGGCGAAGCTCGAGGCTGACAATGCTTTGCTGCACCAACAAAAAGAGCTGGCGGCGAAGGACAAGGAGGACGCCGTTGCCTCTGCTAGGGTCGTCACAGCTAAGGAGGCCAAGGCTGAAGCGATGGAGAGGGCAAAAGTACCTCGCCGTCAATATGGCGAAGGCTTATGCTCGCGCAATCGTGCAGGTGAAGGAGGTCTACCCGTAGGTAGACTGCGTCGGAAGGCGCTTGATAGGGCTAAAAATGGGATTAAATCGGAACCATTCAAATTGGGCACAAATCTTAAAGTTCACAGGGGCAAAACGGTAATTTCACCTATGAGCGGGTTCGAAATAGGACATGGTCTCTTCTCTTGGGCCCAATAACCCGTGAACGGATTTGTTCAACTGAGAATGGGTCCCAACCCGTTGATAGGCAATTTAGGAAGATATGAAGAGATCCTGATCTGCCCTTATCCAGGGAAAGTGGTTCTAACCACTTCTATCCAGTTACACCGGGGAGTAGAGATTCGCTCTTATCTCGAAGCAGATCCCCACGACGACTATAAAACCCCCTACCTCCTACCTTTACAAGGTGATCACTCTTTGCCTTCCTAAAGCTTCTTTTCAGTCTTTTTCTGAGTATTGATAAGAGCGTCGGAGGTCTGTGCAGCTGCGAGGAGCCAGTTGAACAGCAGTGGAAGAGGTCAGATTTGACCCATTCGAGTTCCTGCAAATCCACAAATTCATCTGATTGCCCCCACACCGAATTTAACGGCAACAGATTGGCATCGTCTGTGGGAAACCTTGAATAGCTATCCGACCCTCCCTCAACAAAAGCCACTCCTCGCCTTGCCTCCGAAGAAGGGAAAGTTCGATGCCTCTAACCGTCGAACAACCTCCAATCTCCCTCTGCCACCGGAGGGTCTCCCTTCGCCTGTCCAATCGGCCCCGCAGCTCGAACAACCCATTCTACAGTCCGTTCAGCAGCCTCTAGGGCCCCAAGTGGTCGTAGGGGAACCCTCTCGACGGAGCCGTCAGAAGCAACCCATGCACCAGGTTCGCATCTCCATGCACAACCCTTCCACAGACTCCATGGCCTCTATAGCCCTCCAACTCCGAGAGATCTACGGGAGGTTCTCAACAACCGGCAAAACGATCCAGATCTTCGAATCCACTTGGATGATAGGCAGACTCGTGAAGGGAACTCACGCCGGGAGCATAAGAGGGACCGGTCCCCCCGCAGGATAGATCGCAGAGGGTCCAACTCTCCCAAGAGACGGAGAGAGTCGCCCCAACTTCGCCAGAGAAGAAGCCGCTCCCCGGCTGGCCGTCCTGCACCTTGAGCTCAACGGGGCATGATGCCCCTGTCACGAGGGTGGAGTTCCAACAATTTCAGGAGGCAGTCCTTCGGGCGCTCAATGTCGCCCCCAACAACGACCAATGAGCTCCCAGTCCTCGGCCAACTCCCAGCCATCACCGCCCATCTTCTGATCATCGCTACCGCTCTCCAAGTCCTTCGCCGGCTCCGAGCCATCGCCGTTGCACCCAGTCCACGGCCTACTCCAAGCTACCGCCGTCGCAGCCCCAGCCCTCTTCTACATGAAGATGAGTCTCGGGGCTCAGGTAGGCATGACTGAAGAGAAGACTCGGTCTATTGCCGTCTCCACGAGATGGAGATGCGCCTTGGCTGGCTCGACAGAGATGAAGAACAACGGGCGAGGAACCTCTGCCCGAGCAGGCCCCCTTTCTCCCGCACTATCATGGAGGCGCCCGTTCTTGAGAACTTCAATCGTCCACACTTTGAGTCTTACATCGGGGAGTCGGACCCTGCTGATCACATTGAGAGTTTCAAAACTCTCATAATGATCCATCATGCCTCCGATGCCCTTCTATGCAAAGACATTCTCGGCCACGCTCAAAGGGTCCGCTCGGAAGTGGTATTCCCGACTTGCTCCGGCATCCATCTTCTCCTTCGACTAGTTCGAAGGCCTCTTCCCCACACATTTCATGAGCAACCACCGTTCCGAGAAGACAAGCACCTCACCGCTCTTCCTCAGCCAAAAGAAGGCCGAACGACTTAGGGATTACATCAAGCGGTTTACCGCGGAAGCCATGTCCATCGCCTCCCTGGATCAGTCAGTAGCTTCGGCTGCTTTCCAATCCAATGTCATCAACCCTGATCTCAGGGCGTCCCTGGCCAAGATGCCTCCTCGGGACTTCTCCGAGCTCCTCCTCAGGAGTGAGAAGTATACCCAAGCTAAAGAGGTTCTCAATCGCCCTTCTCTGAAGGTGTCGTCTTTCGGGAACAAACGGAAGATTGCTGATGAAGGAGCTAAGAAGCTCCAAAAAGACAACGGAGGTCAACGGTGCCCTCTCCCCCGCTTCGAAAAGTTCACTCCGCTCAATGCGAGTGTCTCTGCCATCTTGATGGAAATTGGGTACCGCCACCTCCAAAGATGAACACCCTCGGGAAGAAGAGAAACCGGGATAAGTGGTGCCGCTTCCACAGGGACCACAGGCACGACACAGACGATTGTCAGGCCCTGAAGGACGAGATCGAGGCCCTCATTCAGAGAGGGCAGCTCGCAAGGTTCATAAGGAGGGACATGGCCGATCCGCCTCCACCCCCTAGGGGGGCTAACAGGCGAACATAATAGCATGCGGAGACCCCGGATGTCGAAGCAGAGGCCATCTTGCACCTTATACACGGAGACCCAATGGGAGGGGGAGATTCCAACTCCTCCCGAAAAGCCTTCGTTAGGGAAGTGAACTTTGTGCAGAGCCATCCTCCCCCAAGGGCCTTGGAGTCCCTGTTACGTTCTCCGATAGAGATTTGGAGGGCGTCCGCACGCCCTACTATGATCATCTCGGAAGTTCGTTTCAAATACTCAATTGACATTTTTTTTATTAAACAAGATATTACATTTTTTACATGTCATTTATCATATAAAATATTGCATAATATAACTAATGACATGAATCAATCACGGTAAATATTTACAGAATTTAACAACAATATAAAAGAGAATGTAATATAAGTATATAACTAAATTGAATTTGCATTTTAAAAAAAATGTATTAGTTTGTAGACTTACTTGATTTTGCATATACACAAACAATATAGAGACAAAATTCTCATATTATATGCAAAAGGTAAAAAAAATAAAATAAAGAGTTATATATTCACAATAAAATTAGTGTTTATTTTGGACAATATTTCGGCAATTTCGGCCAAAATCTACACATTTCGGTCCAAAACGATATGAAGTATAAAATCTATGATTTCATATCGACAAACTAGCCGAATCGGAATTTCGGCCAAAATTTCGACTGTATCGGCCAAAATTTAAACAGTGTTTGTGATGTTAGTGTCGTAGACAACAAATGCATAAAAAATAAGAGTATATGAGAGATTTTATGTAAAGATCCAACTATTTTCTATGTTGGCCGTCTGCTTTTTAACACAACCATCCTCCTTTATCCTGGCATGGGGTAAGCAGCAAAATGATTGAGACTTTAAGGGCAACGATGGCGTAGTTAGAGATGTTAAGTCTAAAGCTTGTTGATAATTTATTTATAAAATTGGGGACTAGAGAAGGGGGAGAAATATATATACAAGCTCGCTAGGATGAGAGAAGTGGAGTAGAAACTTTGGTAATGTGAAATGTATTATGAGCGAAGATCAAAGAGTTTTAGTAAAGGATGGTGATGTTAATGAAAGATGGAGGCGTTATTTTTATAAGTTGTTTTTAAAAGTCATGCCGAAGATCCTAAGATAGATGCAAGTGAAATAGTGCCTAATAGAAGTTACACATTGTGAGAAAAATAGGCTTTGCTTTAAAAAAAAAAGAAAAATGAAAAGGCAGTTGGATCCGACTGTATTCCGAATGAAGTTTGGAAATATGTAAGAGATAATGGCCTAGAATGGTAAACTGTATTTCAATAGAATTTCTGAGACTAGAAAAATTTCCGAGGAAAGGAGAGGAGAAAAAGTATCGTGTACCTATACATAAGCATAAATGAGATATTCAAAGTTGTACAAACTATTATAGGATAAAACTTAATTCATATAATGAAACTTTGGGAGAGAGTGCGACTAAGAAAGGAAACAATAGTGTCAGAAAATCAATTTTTCGGTGAGGTCGACTATGAAAGTATATATATACTAAGACGACCAATGGAAAAGCCTAGGGAAAGTAAAAGAGATCTTCATATGAATTTTATTGATTTGGAAAAGGTTTTTGATATAGTCCCTATGGAGAGTTTGTGGTCGGTTTGAGAAGAAAAAAAACAAGTGTCTAGCAGTTATGCTATTTTGGGATTTTATCAACGATTTGCTTGATATTGATGTCAATAAAAATATGTGTGGTAATATAGTAATTTTTGTAAAAACGAACAGAGAGGAGACTACGACACTCCCTATTTCCATAGGCTTGCACCAAGGGTCGTTCTTAAGTCCGTATCTATTTGGTTTAGCTATGGATGAAGACATATCTAAGATGAGGTTCCGTGGTGCACGTTGTTTGCAGATATTGTTTTGATTGATGAGACTTGAGAAAGAATAGCTCCTCAATTGGAGAGATGGAGTTAAGCATTAGAATCGAAGCGATTTTGAATTAGTAGGACTAAATAGATTATATGTATTGTAATATTAGTTAAATTAGGTAAGTTGATGAAAACGTAGTTTGTATCAATGACTATGAATTACCTAGGATCAACCACTTTCATTATTTAGGATCGATCATTCATGATGATGGGAAAATCGGGGGGGATGTTACATAGAGTTAAAGCAGGTTGGTTAAAGTGGTGAAATGTATTCGGATTCCGGAGTATTGTACGATCAGAAGATACCTTTGAAATTGAAGGACAAAATTTATAGGGCAGCTATACGACCAACCATACTTTTTATGGATCAAATCGTTGGGCGGTCAAAAAACAACCATTCAAAAAATGAGTGTAGCCAAAATGAGGATGTTAAGGTGGATGAGTAGGAATACATTAAAAGACAAAATAAGAAATGAATGCGTACAAAAGAAAGTAGAGGTTGCACCAATTGAAGATAACTCAATTGAGGTAATTTGGACACGTAAAAGATGACCGATAAATGTTCTAAATAGGAAAATTGGTAGAATTGAAGTTAGGGGAGCAAGGACTAGTGATAGACCAAAACGAACATGGGTAGAAGCTATTAATAGGGATTTGGAATGTGTAAATTTGACAAGAGAGATGGCCCATAATAGAGTTGAATGGAGAAGGATTCATTTAGCCGGGCTAAAAATTTTGGGATAAAGGCTTTGTTGTCGTTGTATGAGAGATTTTATGTACAGTTATGTTATACTAGATTTATATATTCATGCAATGCACATGATTTCTTTTCTCCACTTCATTAAAAGTTGATCATATAGCAGGCTATGTAGTAATGCTCATTAATTAATGTGAGAGTGGATGTATTTGGAAATTTTAAAAGAAGGGGAGGCATTTTGGGCATCCCAAAAATGTCCAACCACACACTCCTTCAATTATATATTAGTCTAGATTATTTATTACATAAAATGTATATTTCTACAAATATATAAATGTGCTAAAAAATACATTGTAGATGAAATTAAAAATAACCCCAAAGGCATAACTATAGTATAGAAATTTAACCAACATGAATTGGTATTTATTTAGATTTGTTACTGTTATTAAAATTATTATTTCACACATTAAGAAGCCACTACAAAAGCTTACTTTTAATAAAAGCTGCTACGAATAAATGTTCTAAATAGGAAAATTGGTAGAATTGAAGTTAGGGGAGCAAGGACTAGTGATAGACCAAAACGAACATGGGTAGAAGCTATTAATAGGGATTTGGAATGTGTAAATTTGACAAGAGAGATGGCCCATAATAGAGTTGAATGGAGAAGGATTCATTTAGCCGGGCTAAAAATTTTGGGATAAAGGCTTTGTTGTCGTTGTATGAGAGATTTTATGTACAGTTATGTTATACTAGATTTATATATTCATGCAATGCACATGATTTCTTTTCTCCACTTCATTAAAAGTTGATCATATAGCAGGCTATGTAGTAATGCTCATTAATTAATGTGAGAGTGGATGTATTTGGAAATTTTAAAAGAAGGGGAGGCATTTTGGGCATCCCAAAAATGTCCAACCACACACTCCTTCAATTATATATTAGTCTAGATTATTTATTACATAAAATGTATATTTCTACAAATATATAAATGTGCTAAAAAATACATTGTAGATGAAATTAAAAATAACCCCAAAGGCATAACTATAGTATAGAAATTTAACCAACATGAATTGGTATTTATTTAGATTTGTTACTGTTATTAAAATTATTATTTCACACATTAAGAAGCCACTACAAAAGCTTACTTTTAATAAAAGCTGCTACGAATAAATCCATTACACTGAGTCAATAACCCTGATGTTTTTGAGAATGCCGAAACAGATACCAAAACTAGAAGGCTGATACAGGAAACTGAGTTTCGGAACCATGGAAATGAGATTCCAAATATTTGTTTTAGTGTTTAATATGTAAATTAAAGTACACACTTAAATCTTTATCTGTCTGCAGTACTTGCGTGTAATATAGTTCATTACTGGTGAGTGTAATTTTTGGTGCCACTATAGTATGTAATTTTTTCAGGGCAATATCTGGGATTTCTTGCAGGCCTATGTTTTGTGCCCTTTTTGTGAGAATATGTTATATTTCATAAAGAGTTTTGTTTAAAATTGTTAAACTTTTAGTCTTTCCTTACATTTTACTGTGGTAAACTTTTTGGTTCTTGCAGAAGAGACTAGCTAAAAGTAGTTAATTTGAACCTTTTTTCTCCCTTCATAAATCATAACTGAATAATGGCAGATCTTACCCTGTTTTGCAATTGTATGGATTTTTTAAAAAGCTCACTTTAAAAAATAAATAAATATCATCTACTCATTTCGTAGTGTAGGAGAATTTGGAGAATACAACTAGTCATCTAGATTATGTCAATGCCTATTCTTTATATAGTTTCTTTGTCTAGGAATGTGGCACTGAATGGGAAATGACATCAGTTCAAAAATTATCTGTAAAAAGTTCTGAAAACTTCTATAGACCTTTATGCTCTGTATGACCTCAGCTGGGTGAACTAAAGGCTTTAAATAATGATGATGACCAGTAATAAACCTCAATCCTTCCACCAGAGTTCGCTTCTCAGAATCTTGGGATCTTTAAATTCTTTAATTGGCATCATTGTGAAGTTAAAAGAAACAGAATGGTAATGATCCATTGATGTGTGGGTTTTAAATAGGTATGACTAATTCTTATCCACAGATTGCTTGTATTTTTAATTTTTTGAAGTTTCAACATCTATGGTAGGGTGATTGGGGGTATTTTGGGGGTATCTGGCTTATTTGCACCTTCATTCAAACATCAACTGTTGAAGTGTTCCTTAAATTATAAAGAACATTGTAAATGTTATGATACTACAGGCATTGTGTTATTATATCTGAACTTTTTTTTTCAACGTTAACATACTGTGATTCAGTAACATTGCCTTGGTTCAATTCTTTGAGTAATTCTTTTTCTAAGATCTTGAATTAACTGTTATGTTATTGTTCTTAGTAATTTAACTTGTCTATATGTTAATCTTCAAATATTATACAGGAGTAGAAGTTGGGGCCTTCCGCATGGTTCAAAACATAGATCTGAGATTCGAGATGGCAGGGTTAAAAGAGGAAAAGACAGGTCAGCTTCACCTGGTAAAGGTGCCGTTGCAGAGAAACATAGAAGTGACAAGTGCAGATATATTCACGTGGAGCACGAACAGGAAGGAAAGAGTACCAGGGATCCGAAGAGGGTGAGGTACTCAAACCGTGAAGAGCAAAGGAAATATTCTCCAGATGGACTTTCTGAGAAGCATAAGATTTCCTCAGCATATCCAGATTGGGGTGATAGAACAAATGTTAATGATGCAGCAAAGCCGTGCAGACCATCTACTACTAAACGGGGTTCTAATGTGGAAACGAACAACAAGTCCGTATGGCAGAGATTATCCAATAAAACAACTTCCCAAAATGCACCAGGTTCCTCTCAGCAGAAGTCAGATATAAATAAATGGGTGCAGATGGAAATTAACAACAGTTCCACAAGGTCAAACTGGGATTATGAAAAAACTACCCGAAATGCACCAGTTTCCTCTCAGCGAAGATCAGATACAGATAAATGGGGCTCTAATGTGGAAACTAACAACAGTTCCGCCTGGGATAAATGGCCTGATAAAACAACTTCACAAAATGCACCAGGTTCCTCCAAGCGGAGATCAGATACAGATAAATGGGGTGCAAATCTAGTAACTAACTACAATCCCACTTTGCCAAAACCGGAGGATACAACAACTACCCAAAATGCACCAGGTTCCTCCCAGCGAAAATCGGATACAGATAAATGGGGCTCAAATGTGAAAACTAACAACAATTCCGCATTGCCAAAATGGGATGATAAAGTAACTACTCGAAATTTACCAGTTTCCTCTCAGCGAAGATTAGATACACATAAATGGGGCCCTATTGTGGAAACTAACGACGGTCTTTCATGGGATAAATGGCCTGATAAAACAACTACCCAAAAGGCACCAGGTTCCTGTCTGCGGAAATCAGATGAAGATAAATGGGGCTCTAATGTGGAAACTAACAACAGTTCCGCATTGTCAAAATGGGGTGATAAAACATCTACCCGAAATGCAGCAGTTTCCATTCAGCAGAGAAAAGATACAGATAAATGGAGTTCTAATGTGAAAACTAATAACAGTACCACATGGGATAAATGGGATCAAACAACTAACCAAAAGGCACCAGGTTCCTCTCAGCAGAGATCAGATACAGAGAAATGGGGCACTAATGTGGAAACTAACAACAGTTCTGCCTGGCCAAAATGGAATGATAAAAAAACTACCCAAATTACGGCACTTTCCTCTGAGCGCAGAGCAGATACTGATAAATGGGGGTCTAATCTGGAAACTAACAAGAGTTCTGCATGGCCAAAGTGGGGTGATGAAACAACTACCCGAAATGCAGCAGTTTCCATTCAGCAGAGAAAAGATACAGATAAATGGAATTCTAATGTGAAAACTAATAACAGTACCACATGGGATAAATGGGATCAAACAACTAACCAAAAGGCACCAGGTTCCTCTCAGCAGAGATCAGATAGAGATAAATGGGGCTCTAATGTGGAAACTAACAACAGTTCTGCTTGGCCAAAATGGGATGATAAAAAAACTACCCAAATTACAGCACTTTCCTCTCAGCGGAGAGCAGATACTGATAAATGGGGTTCTAATATGGAAACTAACAAGAGTTCTGCATGGCCAAAATGGGATGATAAAATGGCTGAAGATGCACCAGGTTCCTCACAGCGGAGATCAGATATGGATGTATGGGGCTCTAATGTGGAGAACAGTAGTTCTTCATGGAATGGCTCAAAGTGGGGCAGTAAGACAACTACTGAGGACGCACATGCATCTGTTCGGTGGAAGGAACATGCTGACAAAAGACTGGCCTCTGATGTGGAAAGTGGCAATGGTTTGTCATCGAATGGTCCAAGGTGGGGTGATAAAGAAACTACTAAAACAACATCTGATTCCTCTAAGTGGATGTCAGCTGATGATGAACAGTGTCAATATAAGAAAATGCTGAAAGATTTGAGGAATGATAAGCGGGATACATCAAAGTCCTTAAGGAGGTATGATAGTTATAAGTTGGGGGATCAAATAGATCATAGGGATGTACCGAATCATTCTCAGAAGAGGGAAGATGGTGATATGAAGGAATGTGATACGAAGGCTAGCAACAGTAAATGTGGTCATCATTCTACAGGAAAAATTGGAAAATCATCATGGAATGATCCAAAACAAGGAAATCGGATTATTACTGAGGCTGCAACTAATTTTCCTGTGCTGAAACCAAATGACAGAAAGAATTGCAGTATGAAAGCTGAGGATATTTTATCAAAGAATGTTTTGAAGTCGAGCGATCGAACTATAGCTAAGGATGCACCCAAATGTGTAGATGCTGAAGAGGAGCTTCATGTAGCAAAGGGAACTGATTTCATTTCTTCATTGAATGATCCGAAGTGTGCTTACCAAACAACTACAGCTGATTCGTCCAAATCCCCTTGGAAGCCAGAGTGTAAGCAGAATGTAAAGGGAAAAGAAAGTTCCAACAATCAAAATCATCTTCCATCTCCTCATGTAACCCAGATGCAAAAATTGAGACATTCAATTCCTACAAGTGGGATGGGTACGACCGGGCAACCTCCTTCAAATGGGCAAGGCATGAGAGTAGAACGGCATAGCAATCAGGTAATCTTTCAGCTTGACACAGAGTTAGCAACATACTTATTTATTCTTAGGATTCAATGCTAACTACAGTCTTTAGCGTAAAATTTTCACATTTATGTTCATGGTTCAAAAACATGGTATTGGGTTCGGCCTTCGAATCTTGGAATTCATTCTGGGCCTTCTGGCATTCTCAAAATTATCATGGCTTATTGACTCGGTGTATCTAAGTTTTTGGGTTTAGCTTCTTAAAAAATAACTAGCTAATTATAAAATTTCTTTAAAAATTGTTAAAAATCTAAATTCTTATAGAAAAGTTCCAACTTTATTTGTTAAGTTTATAAAGTATATCTGTAACAACTGCATTTGTGCTTATTTTACAATTTAATTTACAAATGTGAACAAGGGGGCTAGCGTGCTCACCCTAGTAGCTAGGGAGACATCTCAAAATGCATATCTTGATCAACCAAAATCAAAGTTCACACCGTTAGCTGTGATCTACATCTTAAAAGGTATGTGTGTTCGTCGAGTGTTTACTGTAAATCATGCACCCAAAAATTGATGTGTTATAGTCTTATAGAGGGTATAGAATTACTCCATTTTTAGGTTGTATGTTGAGGGGTTAAAATTTGTTGAATTCATTTAAACTTTAGTACACAATTAGTTATTGTGATGCAGATCATATCCAGCAGTGTGAATTTTCATTTTAGAGGGTCAATGTGTGAACAAGGGTGACACACTTGGCCCCTTATTCTCATATCACATATATATTTAAAAACTAACTAATCTTGATATAAAAATAGACTATTACATATGAATTTAAGATATAATAAATGTAAATAAAATATGCACTAGCTAAGTTATAATGAAATAATAGAAAAGCGTATTCCGTCTCTATTTAGTTCCTACAACTTTAAACCCCGATATCTGAGGGCCTTTGTTAGATCTTAAGTGAAACGTTCTGTATCTCTGCTGCAGGAGTCAGGGACTGGGGAGAAAAGCAAGGATAATAGCAAGGAGATACTGATGCTGATGTTCAAATCTGCCATTGCAGAGTTTGCCAAGGATATATTGAAGCCCTTTTGGAAAGATGGCTGTCTGACTAGAGAAGCTCACAAGATTATAGTGAAGAAGACTGTTGATAAGGTGGTAGTAACTTTGCAGGGCTATCACATCCCCAGAACACCCGCCGACATTGATCAATATTTATCTGTCTCCAAGACAAGACTAACCACCCTTGTATTGGTGAGTCTAGGTTTATGTTTTCATTTACTTTGTTATCAATTCTGTTTTTCCTTCTCTTCTCCACAGCTTATGTTTTCACAGTTTATATATCCAATTTCCCTTTTGACCTTTACTTATTTGTTCTCTGCAGGCATATTTTGAAATATTTGGAAAAGTCTGAACCTGTGTCAGTACATATGTTAATGTGTGGCCATCCTTTTATATCATTTCTCAGCATTTGTGGTTTTTAATTTTTAGGTGTGTTTTTGTGGGGAAAAAGTAAGGAGTAGTTTTGTGTAGAAAAAATTAAAAAGATAATGTTACCTGGAAGATGTACCAGATTTTTTGTTATAAATTCTAATCCATTTTCTGCATATTAACAGTCTTGTATAGGACGAAAATCACAGCTGAAAACAAAAGGTTAGACCTTGATTCTTCTTACAGATTATTGGAATACTTATGATAGTAATATCTTGTTTTGCATGAGGAATGAAGAAACTTTAAGATTTTGATGTTTCGTTTATCTTTGAGTAAACCCGTGTAATACTGTTCTGAATTTCATCATGGTTTCCTCACGAATTAAAACAGTTGTGCAAGGTGGATGGAAAGAGAATACTGGAAGGGAGAATTCAAATGAAATGCTTCACTTCATTTTGACTACCTTGAAGTGCAGAGATGCAGTAACTTGTAAACAAATGTTTTGCGAAAATTCTCTTTTAATTTTCTGTCTGTTTCTTGCAGTAGAAAGGAAAACGGTTATTGATGCAATATTTGCGTCAGATTGAGGACTGAAAGTGAAGCATAAAATACTGATCATATATTTTATTGGATATTCCATCGGGGTGAGGGAAATGGAATACATGTGTTTCCTTAGTTTTCAATTGCTTTTCTGCAACTGAGTGTAGATACTTTATTGGCATGTACTAGTTGAAGCTGATGATGCATTGGGGGCTAATGTTTTCGGCACAATTTTTGTTTCAGGATCCGTGATATCATGGATAGATGTTGTTTACCTCAACTCTGCATTGTTTTTTCATTCTTCTAGGCGCAATGCTAATGTTGATGGGTTGCAGGTTTCATGTCATTATATACTGATTCAATGCCCAAATATTGCTTGTTTCCATCCTTTCCAGCTTCATGGTGGTTGGTTACACCTGCTCTATTCTGTGTAGGCTCTATAACGATGAGCCGAGGGTTGAGTAAAGAGGTAATGGCGGTCAAATCTTAGGCTGCAAGTGAAGTTGTTGAAAGGTTCACATCTTATCGGCATGCTAAAGTTTGTCTCATAAGTGCTCAAGTTTGAAGGAATCAAAAAATTTGTGGGCTTTGCTTCAGCAAAGTGTGGGATGGGGACACTTTTCTTTTTGTTTGATTTAGAAAGAAAGAATCCAGCCTTCGCGCGTGTGCGTGTGTATATATATAGAGAGAGAGAGTAATGTGAGTCTCATATTTGTATAAGGAATTTTTTCTCATACAAAGTGATTATATTCACTTGGTGGGATCCTAATGGAAGATCCACTCCGTCCATCATATTTATCATGTCAATGGATGTATATGTAAAAAAGTCAAGTGGTTTGGAGGTCATTCACACGTGCATCTTGTTGGTCCAATTTGTGGTTCGATTTGTAGTAATGTTGAAATCGTTCATTTTCAACAACATGATGTATGGACGAATGATTCCAAAACACATGATTTTTTCTACACATACATCAATTAGCATGATAAACACGATGGACGGAGTCGATCTTCCATAAGGGCCTCATCAAGTGAGTATAATCACTTTGTATGAGAAAAAATTTCTCGTATATATGAGGCTCACTTTTCTTATATATATATATATATAGGGATATGCTCAGTTGAAAACGGGTTTGTTTTCACGGGTTTGGAAAACAGCGATCTGAGCCATCGGATCGATCATGATCGTGATCGATGGCTCAGATCTGCCTCCCCATAACCCGTTTCAATTGTTGAACGGAGGGTTATTTTGGGAATTTCGTCCCAAATAACTCTTCGCTGAACAGATTCTAAAAAAAATGATATAACCTAGGCCGTTGTTGGGAACAACGGCCTAGGTTATAAAAAAATGAATCATAGGCCGTTGTTTGGAACAACAGCCTTGTTTTCAATATTTATAACCTAGGCCGTTGTTTCCAACAACGGCCTAGGTTAACTTAAGTCATATAGGGTGATGGGCCGGCTCGATCTGAGCCGCTGATCGCGATCTTAATCGATCCGATGGCTCAGATTCGTGTTTTCCAACCCGTGAAAACAAACCCGTTTTCAACCGAGCATATCCCATATATATATATGAGAAAAGTGAGTATGAGGAAATTTTCCTCATTCAAAGTGATTATACTCACTTGGTGGGGCCCTTATGGAAGATCCACTCCGTCCATCATGTTTATCGTGCTAATGGATGTATGTGTAAAAAAAATCAAGTGATTTGGAGGTCATTCACCCATGCATTATGTGGTTAAAAAATGAACGATTTCAATAGTAAAATAAATTGAACCATAAATTGGACCCACATGATGCATGGGTGAATAACCACCAAACTACTTGATTTTTTTTTTACACATACATTCATTAGCATGATAAACATGATGGACTGAATGGATCTTCCATAAGGGTCCCACCAAGTGAGTATAAGCACTTTGTATGAGAAAAATTTCCTCATACTCTATATGAGCCTCACTTTTATATATATATAATGGATGAGCAAATGAATTTCAAATAATTTGATTTTACATATTTAGACTAATTTAGATGTGTATATCAATGTGAACGGTTCGGATCGTCGATACGAAGGTGGGAAGGCCGAGTGCACACGGAGGGATGATGCACAATGGAAGGTTTTCCTATATATATATATATATATATATATATATATATATATAATTCAATATTTCATTGCAAGCCAAACGCTACTGTAGCGTGCAAACACGTGCAAGCTATCTAAGCTGTTATTTGAAGTCATATAACCTAAGTCATTTAGCGTAGCGTGCAAACACGTGCAAGCTATCTAAGCTGTTATTTGAAGTCATATAACCTAAGTCGTTGTTTCAAACAGCAGTTTTGCACATGTTTGCACAATATTTAGCATTTGCAATAGAGCATTTCCTAATATATATATATATATATATATATATATATATATATATATATATATATATATATATATATATATATATATATATATATATAGGGAAATGCTCAGTTGAAAACACAAATGTTGTGAAAACCCATGAAAACAACCTAGGCCGTTGTTGGAAACAACGAGCTAGGTTATAATGCATTATAACCTAACAACTGCCTAGGTGGTTTTCCACATTTTCACAGATATTTGCGTTTTCAATGGAGCATTTCCCATATATATATATATATATATATATATAGGGCCCCACTAAGTGAGTATATATATATATATATGTAAAGTGAGCCTCATATTTGTATGGGAAAATTTTCATCATACAAAATGATTATACTCACTTAGTGGGGCCCTATATATATATATATATATATATATATATATATATAGAGAGAGAGAGAGAGAGAGAGAGAGAGAGAGAGAGAGAGAGAGAGAGAGAGAGAGAGAAATCTTCGGTTGCACACTACTTTGGTGAGCACTCCGTGAGCACTCACGAAATAGAGCACCTATGACAAATCCGAACCGCTCATATTGTTCTATATAACTTAGATAGCCTAACAATAAAAAATCAAATAATTTGAAGTTCATTTGCCCATGATTTACATCATTACAAAATTGTATGGCTGAAAATTCTAACAGCATGATGGATGAGCAAATGAACTTCAAATTACTTGATTTTTTATTGTTAGGCTATCTAAGGTATATAGAACAATATGAGCGGTTCGGATTTGTCATAGGTGCTCTATTTCATGAGTGCTCACGGAGTGCTCACCAAAAGTAGTGTGCAACCGAAGGGGACTCTATATATATATATATATATATATATGAGTAAAGTGAGCCTCATATTTGTATGGGAAAATTTTCATCATACAAAATGATTATACTCACTTAGTGGGGCCCTCACGAAGGATCCACTCTGTTTGTCATATTTATCATGTCAATGGATATATGTGTAAAAAAAAATCAAGTAGTTTGGAGGTCGTTTACCCATGCATCATGTAGTTGAAAAATGAACGATTTCAATAACATTACAAATCGTACCACATATTGGATCACATGATGCATGAGTAAACGACCTCCAAACCACTTGATTTTTTCTAAATACATATCCATTGGCATGATGAACATGATGGACGGATTGGATCTTCCATGAGGGCCCCACCAAGTGAGTATAATCACTTTGTATGAGGAAAATTTTCTCATACAAATATGAGGCTCACTTTTCTCTCTCTCTCTCTCTCTCTCTCTCTCTCTCTCTCTCTCTCTCTCTCTCTATATATATATATATATATATATATATATATATATATATATATATGAGTCTTCTTCCGTTGCAAACGGGTTGGAAGCGGGTCTGTTCGCACAGACCCGTGCGAACTTTGATCTGGACCGTTGGATCAAAGATCCAACGGCCCATATTTTTTAAATAAAATTTTGCCTTAACCCGTCATCTCCAACGACGGGTTAAGGCAAATTTTTATTAAAGAAATATGGGCCTTAACCAGTCCTTCCCAAGAACGGGTTAAGGCTATCTATATTCATTTGTATTTCTATTCAGTTCGTCTTCTTCGGCGATTTCTTCTCGCTCCTTCTTCATTCTTCGACGAACCCAACGGCGAAAAAAACCCTAGCTCCGAAGAAGACTTGATCGACATATCCGTTCGCTCCCCCTCCTCTCTCCCAACTCCAAAGATCGAAACCCTACTCTCTCATCCCCTCTTCGAAACGGAATACAAACCCTAGTTCTCCTCCGAATCGATCGTTTGGCTTGATTTGGACCTATTTTGTAAGGTATAGACTATTTTTTTACCTCAATAATCTATATTTGTGTTTTTTTTCCAATTTGTGTGTAGTAAATTATTTACAAATTGGGAAAAAATTTATATGCTTTAGTAGATTTTAGATGTAGAATTGGGTTGACTTCAAGTATATTCAATTGCCGAATTCTGTTGCTTGCGTTAGTAATTTGTAGAATTACAATTGTATATACGATTAGTTAGAAACTTTTCAGTGCGGTTATGGTTGAAAATCCTGCAAACGACTGTAAAAAAATACGAAAGTTTGTGAGTAGGTTCGTCTCACGTAGTACAAGCCGCCCCAATTTGTATAAGCGAGTTTCGACTCACGGTTTGAGAGATACGGCCGCGTATCGCTTTCGGTTGAAAAAAACCAAGTAAAGTGGTACACGGCCGTATCTCCCGAACCGTGACTCGAATCTCGCTTCTATAAGTTCGGGTGGCTTGCCCTACGTGAATTCGACCAAGTCGGAAAGTTTTATAATTTTCGGATGCCGTTTGTGCCGTTTTCTTCAATTCCTCGCATGAGAAGGTTTTCACTTAGAATTTTGTAAGTGCGGTTAGAGTTGAAAACCCTTCAAACGACCTCTAAAAAATTTGAAACTTTGTGAGTTGGTTGGTGTCCACTAAGAGAAGCCAACCCAAGTTGTGGAAGCGAGTTTCGACTCACGGTTCGACAGATACGGCCGCATATCGCTTTCGGTTGAAAAAAACCAAGTAAAGCGGTAGACGGCCGTATCTCCCGAACCGTGACTCGAAACTCGCTTCTACAAGTTCGGGTGGCTTGCCCTACGTGAGGATCTATGCCAAGTGGGGATCTACATATGGTTTTTTTCCTATATAGGCTACATTTCCACAATCTAGAGTGTAGGCCGTTGTCTCCACCAAAGAAGTGGTGTTGTCCTCTAAGCCAAGTGACCACCACAAGCCAGAAAACTTTGAACATACACCTAAGTGGGAAAAAGCATCAAGCTAAACAAGCAGAACTCAACACCCGCCTACTATTATTGCAGACACTTCAATATGGAAAAAACCTAAACTACATAACCATATGTACATCCCCAAATGTAGCTTATATATGGGAAAAACCCTATGTACAGATCCAGTTCTTGTAGACACGTGGGGGATCTACATTTGGCTATGTACTTTAGGTTTTTTTCATTTTGAACTTGTTCTACTACGAAGTGAAAAAGAGTGGAGACCCTAACCCTACATTAACCTTAACCCTAATCGCTAACCCTAACCTACTAACCCTCGAATAACCCTAACCCTAACCTACAATTTTTTTAAAATTTGTTTTTGATGAAATAAAATACTAAATTAAATTGTGTTAATTTTCATATACATTTGATGATATCGATTTTATATTGGTTAGTTACGTGGTGAGGAATGGAAATAAATAAAAAAACAAGATCTAACCAAACCCCTAACCCCCGCTAACCCTAACCCTGCCCTTAACCTACTGTAACCCTATTCTAACCCTACAAAGTACTCTAACCCAACCAAAAATTATATCTAACATAATTGTTTAAACCTACTATTCGCTGAATGAACGTAAATGTTTTAAACATTTGTTTCTTTACAAACTAAATTTGAAATCGCGCAACGAACATCTATGGAAAGCTGATTATATAAAATTTTATGAGCAGATTTTAGTATGGTCAAAGTGGTGTTTGAATAATTTATCATAAATTGTTTTCATTAAGTGAACTACTTTATATGTTATATTTACAAATATTTACAAACTTGTTTACACTTTTTTTCTTCATGCGATTTAATAATCTTCAGTACTGCCGATATAGGTACACTTAACCCGTTATTTACGATAACGGATTAAGTGTACTTAACCCATTATCGTCAATAACGGATTAAGTTAACGTATATTGGCAGAACATCGCCATCTACTTATGCATGTAGCCATAAACTTCTGCAAATGTAAGTGTACTTAACCCGTCGTTGGTGATAACGGGTTTTGTTGACTTAACCTGTTATCCGTAACAACGGGTTACGTTGACAAATATTGGCAGTGGTTCATCATGTAGAGACCAAGTATTGGCATAGACCAAGTATACTTAACCCGTTCTTGGTACCGACGGGTTAAGTGTACTTAACCCGTTGTCACCAACAACGGGTTATGCAGATGTAATTTGCAGACATGGTTTGTACATTTTGAGATGTGTATCAATTTGGTGGAGACAATTGCTGTTCTTGCTTCTGTTTTTTGGAGACTTGTATCATACTTTTTGATTTTTGTATTAGTGTGAATTGAAGTGTATCAAGGATTTAACCTTCTTGTCTTCTTCTTCTTCTTCTTGTTTTGATCCCTTCTTGTCTTCTTCTTCTTCTTGTTTTGATCCCTTCTTGTCTTCTTCTTCTTCTTGTTTTGATCCCATCTTGTTTGATGGGCATTGGTCTGTACATGGTAGCTGTCATGTCATGCACCCCTCCTTCTAATCTCCCATATAACTGAGCATATTAAGTTCATAACTCAAATGAGAATGAACTCAATGTAGAGAAGAAAGAGAAAAAAATAGGGAGGAGACACTTCAAATAAGTCATTCTCCAAAAAAAGTATGAGGAGCCAATCTTTTCTTCTTCTCTTCAAGATAATCTTTTCTTCTTGAAGGGGGAAAGAAGTTTGAGTTATAAAAGAAATTTGAGTTCGAAGATGGTCGCCTAAAATTGTTGTTCTTGTGTATGAAGATGCAGGAGTAGAGAGACTTGTGCATGAACATTTCAGTGTACAAGTGCATGCTCGGTTTCTCTCAAGGGGTAGGGAGGGCCACCGACTCTGCCTTTTTTTTCCTTCATTTCAATGCCCTCTTCTTTTTTCTAGCTTTTAGATGTGTTTGCATAAGTAGCAATTGTCCTCCTTTCATACACATTTGTTCTCTATTGTTACACAGAGTGTAAAAATTCTCTGCTTCGTAGGATGGAGTAGTGGTGGGTGCCACAGTGTATTCATGCTACTTTTCAGCTTCTTGGCATGCACACCTCACAATTGTGCAACAAATAGTACGAATATGAAGAGTGCGTGTCAAGAAGTTGTCAAGTACTTTGAATATACGGTTACACCCACTACTACTCTATCCCACGAAGCGGAGAATTTTTACTTCTGTGTAATAGTAGTGAACTAAATTGTATGCAGGGGGGAAAACTGCTACTTATGCATTCAAAAAAAGGCAGAGTCAGCAGTCTTTCCTATCACATTGAGAAGAAACCGAGCATGTACTTGTATACTAAATTAATTTCAATTTTGGAGTAGAGTGTCAAAGGATGACTTTGTAATGTCAATTTGGCTTGAGTTATGTACGCATTCTATGTATCTTCAAACAACTTGTTCTTGCCAGTTTGTAATATTTGATATATGAATAAATTTGTTGTTGCAAATGACTTGTTGTGAATGAACAAATATGTATATGTATCAACAAAAGAAGATATATCCAACACAGACGAAAGTTCATTAACATATTTGTTGTGAATGAACAAATATGTATATGTATCAACAAGAAGATATAGTCCACAAAGTGGAAAGTTCTGTAAATAAATCTCAACCTAACCCGTCATTGATAATAACGGGTTAGGTGATATACAACCGTCAACGCCAATAACGGGTTAAGTGGAGAGATATTGGCCGAACTTCATCCCCTACATGTGAAGTATTGGTTAATGACTGCCAATATCTATCTCCTTAACTCGTCATTGGTAATAACGGGTTAGGTGGTATAAAACCGTCAACGCCAATAACGGGTTAAGTGGAGAGACATTGGCCGAACTTCATCCCCTATGATGTATCTAATTTATATGCAAATATTTGTACTCATTTACCAATTAAAATTGCTTGTTTTCGCTGATATTGTCTATAATTCATCATATTTCTATAAGATTTCATTTAATTAATAATTTTTGAAGAAATAATATTTTCGATGCAAAAAGTGAAGAATTATGGAAAAAAAATCAACAAACAGAGTAAAATAATAGATTTATCAATTTTTATTGTTTTGTTGACTTAAAAGTGTGACAAATAATTTGTAAAAGGATTTTTATAAGCTAAAATGATCTGTAGTTAGTTTAATTAATTTTAAACTAATTAAATTTATTTTATTTAAAAATCCTAATTTCAGGTATTATTTTGTGTATGCAGAAGCACGTGGTGGGCAGAAAAGGCAGAAAAGAAAGAAAGAGAAACAAATAAAATTCTGCATTATAAAAGGAAGGAAATAAAGGAAGAATGTGGACTTTTCTGCAAAAGTGCAAACCCTAATGGTTCTCTCCGTTTCCCTATAAATACAAACCAAAGAGAGGGTACAAAACTTAGGAGGTGACGGCTGCCAATTGAATAATAATAAATAAACAAATAAAAAAAAACCAGAACCTAAGAGAGAGAGAGAGCAACTCAACTCTCTCTCTGTCTTTTGGCGTGTGCAGCGAATCAAACAAGAGAAGCTGCACGCACGCAGGCACATCAAACAAGAGAAGCAGCACGCACGCACGCGGGACCCAGGCGACAGGTGACGTGACAGCACGGTCGGCTGACCTGGCGACTGCTGCTGCTCCAGAAGGCTGACGTGGCGTGGACTGGTTGGCTGACGTGGCGATTTGACCGGGAGACAGAAACAGCACAGGAACCTTACACTGCTGTTTTTGACGTGGACATTCGCACGGCTCCCAAGGCGACGAGACTGCTTTGACGATCTGACTGGCGTGACTATACGACACCAGAGAATCCATGAGACGAGGCACGGGTGTGACAGGCCTGAACGCTGATGTGGCGACTCTGACTGGCATAGAGACAGAAGGGAGATAAAGACTTCGGTTTGCATTATTTCTATATTTAGTTGTATCTCTTCTTCTCTAATTTTTTGATACAATCCCAAACAAATATGAACTGAATTTATTGTTCTAGAGGCTAAGGTGTAGCCAAGTTTTGTAGCACACAAATTTTAATTCCTTATTATTACTCTATTTTTCCTGGTTGTGTGTCAATTTTTATTATTTATGCGTACAACATGGTGGATAGACATTTGTGTGATTTTCCAAATCATAAAGAGACCGAACAGGTTATTTGTGATTAATAAAGATTAACACCGTATATTGGAGGACGTGATCGTTAAGAAATCCAATTTTTCAATTAATAATTTGGTGGATAGACGAATGATTAATTGAGAATAATTTTTAGACTACGTTGATAGAGTGGTTAATATCTTTAGGATTTTGGTCGACAATTGGGAAAGATAATATTTTTTATTTATAAGGAATTATAATTTGTGTGTGTGATAAACGAGGTGAACCAAGAGCCCTAGAACTAATTTTATCATAAACAAAGTACAAGAGCTTCACTGTTTCACAGCCCTCTCCCTCTTCACCAATTTAGTTAGATTAAATTAGATTAGAGTAATTTAGTTGTTTTATTATTCATAAAATTTGATCTTCCAAATAGTGATTCATCTAGTGATATCGGTACTCAGTAAAATATCTAGTCTCTGTCGGTTCGACACTCTACTCACCTATCTATATTACTTGTGCGATTTTGTACACTTGCAAATATCAACATCAAGTTTTTGGCGCCGTTGCCGGGGATTAGTTATTCTTTTATTGATATTGAAAAATTGCTAGATTATTGCTAATTTGGATTTTTTTTTGTAATTATTTTTATTTTATTATCATTTTACAATTTTATTTTCTTCTTACTAACTTTTACTTTTATTTATTTTTCTTTATTATTTTTTTTATTTTTATTTTTATTTTTATTTTTATTTTATTTGTATTTAGTTTTCTGTTCTTATTCTTCGTTTTATTGTTTTATATTTTTTTATTTTTTTATTTATTTTTTTTTACTTCTTTATCTTTTTAATTTATTTTTTGTTATTAATTTTTTATTTTTTTATTTTTATTTTTAGTCCGTCATACTGCGTCCTAAACGAATTAAAGGGGTACCGTGCACATGGCCTTTCTTTTTATCAAATCAGAACATTAAAAAAATGGATGGTGGCCGATGCAGGTCTTTATTCTAAATGGAGTTTTGATGACATCTCAACATCAGAACATTAATTTATAAACTGGCACCATTCCTGGTTGGCAAGTATGAATAAAAATTTTGATTGATTGATTCTTATCAAATCAGAGCATAAAATGATAAACTGGATGAATGAAATTTTTGTTTTATGCTATTAAATACATGCTATTATAAACTGGATGAATGAAAAAATTTTAGCACACCTCTGTCACGTCAGGTTTCGGGTGAATTTTTTTTTGTATTATTTTATGCCGTACCTGATGCAAGTATGAATGAAAAATTTCATCATCAACCTCTTACCCATTATTAAGAGGCTTTCATATTATTCTATAACAGCACCTCTCTATCCTTTTGACTTATTTATTTTTTTCTTTTATTTATTTGTTTTTCAGGGTTTAGGTGTGCATGCCCAGATCTAATCCATTGGAACCTATACTCTTTGATCCAGAAATCGAAAGGACATTATGACAAATTAGAAAGAAGAAAAAATTCTCTTTATCCATGTCAAACGAAGAAAACAAAGCTTTGAGGGATTATGCAATGCCCTCAGTTAATGGAACCTTATCAAGCATAACAAGGCCTGCAGTCGAAGCAAATAATTTTGAAATTAAACCATCAATCATTCAGATGGTTCAGCAGAACCTTCAATTTGGAGGACTACCACATGATGACCCAAACACTCACATCACAAACTTTCTTGAGATATGCGATACCTTCAAATTCAATGGAGTTTCTAATGACGCCATTCGACTTAGACTTTTCCCTTTCTCACTTAGAGATAAGGCAAAGTATTGGTTGAATTCTTTACCACAGGGAGCTATTACAACTTGGGAAGGTTTAGCACAAAATTTTTTGACAAAGTACTTTCCCCCAGCAAAAACAGCAAAGTTAAGAAATGACATCACAACATTCACTCAACTTGAGACAGAGTCATTATATGATGCATGGGAGAGGTACAAGGATCTATTAAGGAAGTGTCCTCATCATGAACTACCAAAATGGCTACAAGTGCAAACATTCTATAACGGTTTGGGGGCTACAAATCGATCCATGATAGATGCAGCAGCTGGAGGTGCCTTAATGAGTAAAACTCATGAAGCAGCTTATGACCTTTTAGAAGAAATGGCATCTAATAATTATCAGTGGTCCTCAGAAAGAACAGTGCAAAGAAAAGTGGTGGGAGTTTTTGAACTTGACCCTATTTCTAATTTAAATGCAAAAATTGATTTTTTATCTAAGCAAATAGGGAATATGAATGTTAATGCTTTTCAATCTCATATCATTTGTGATTATTGTGCAGGAGCTCATTCTAGTGCAGATTGCCAAGTGGGGAACCCTTTTGTGCTATCAAATGCAGAACAAGCAAATTATGTGTCAAATTTTCAAAGGCAAAATAACCCTTATGCAAGCACATACAATCCAGGATGGAGAAATCACCCCAATTTTTCTTGGAACAATAATCAAGGAGGAGCTAGACCACAACAAAATTTTCAACAACAAGAAAAGAAGCCAGCATTAGAAGAAGTGCTCAAGCAATACATGCAAAAGACAGATCAAGCAATTCAAAATATTGCAAATTCAACTTCGGCTTCCATCCACAATCTCGAGGTACAAATTAGTCAAATTTCTAATATTCTTAATGAAAGAGCTGCAGGAACTTTACCAAGCAACACAGTTGTAAACCCCAAGGAGCATGTGAAGGCAATAACACTTAGAAGTGGGGCAACAATTGGGCAGCCACAAACCAAAAATGTAGAACGAGATGTGGATGAAAAACAATGTGAGAACGAACAAACAGTGGAGGAACAAACGCAACACAAAGGAGAGGCAAGTCAAACCATTTCAGGGGAGTTAAATTCTAACACTTGTAATCAATCTATTCCTTTTCCACAAAGACTTAAAAAGAATAAGCTTGATAATCAATTTGCAAATTTTTTAAATATTTTCAAGCAATTGCATATCAATATTCCTCTTATTGAAGCTTTAGAACAAATGCCTAAATATGCTAAATTTTTGAAGGACATTCTGTCAAACAAGAGGAAGCTAGAAGAGCATGAAATGGTGATGTTAACTGAAGAAAGTAGTGCAATTTTGCAAAAGAAGCTTCCACCTAAACTTAAAGAACCAGGGAGTTTTACAATTCCTTGCACTATTGGAAATTCTTCTTTTCATAAAGCACTATGTGATTTAGGAGCGAGTATTAATCTCATGCCATATTCTGTTTTCATGAAACTAGGTATTGGAGAAGCAAAGCCTACAACAATTTCCTTACAATTGGCGGACAGGTCAATCAAATATCCACGAGGGATCGTTGAAGATATTTTGGTGAAAGTTGACAAATTCATATTTCCAGCTGATTTTATTGTACTTGACATGGAGGAAGATGAACAAATTCCTTTGATTTTGGGGAGACCTTTTCTTGCAACAGGGAGAACATTGATTGATGTGCAACAAGGTAAACTTATTCTAAGGGTTGACGACGAACAGGTAACATTTGATGTATTTAAATCCATGGAGTTTCCCTCAGAAGTTCATGCATGCTTTCTAGTAAGTGAAGTCATGGAAGAAACACATTTGGATGAAATTGCTAAATTACATTTAGAAGAATGCTTAACAAATTCAGAAAAACTTGAATTAGAAAATGAAGAGATTTGTGATTACGATAAAAATTTGGAAGATACACCACTCATTTTTTTCAGCACCACAACAACTTGAGCTTAAACAACTCCCATCGAGTTTGAGGTACGCATTTTTAGGCCAAAACTCCACTTTTCCTGTTATTATCAATGATTCTTTGAATGATTTTGAAGAAGAAAAATTGTTGAGAGTTTTGAGAAAACATAAAACTGCCTTGGGATGGATCATTTCTGATATAAAAGGGATTAGTCCTTCAATTTGCATGCATAAAATTCTAATGGAGGATTATTTTAAACCTATTGTGCAGCCACAGCGAAGATTAAATCCATCAATGCAAGAAGTGGTGCATAAGGAGGTAGTAAAGCTTTTGGATGCAGGTATCATTTATCCAATTTCAGATAGTGCATGGGTAAGTCCTATACATGTTGTACCAAAGAAAGGAGGAATAACTGTGGTAAAAAATGATAATAATGAGCTAATACCAACAAGAACAGTCACGGGATGGCGAGTATGCATAGATTATCGAAGACTAAATGATGCAACTAGAAAAGATCATTTTCCATTACCTTTCATTGATCAAATGCTTGAAAGACTTGCAGGCCATTCTTACTATTGTTTTCTTGATGGGTATTCGGGGTACAATCAAATTGCCATAACACCAGAAGATCAAGAAAAGACAACCTTCACTTGTCCATATGGAACTTTTGCATATAGAAGGATGCCTTTTGGTCTTTGTAACGCCCCAGCCACATTTCAACGCTGCATGATGTCCATTTTTTCGGATATGGTTAAGAAATTTATTGAAATTTTCATGGATGATTTTTCAGTTTTTGGTAATTCATTTGATGATTGTTTATCTAACTTATCGTTGGTTTTGCAGCGTTGCGAGGAAACAAATTTGGTTCTAAATTGGGAGAAATGTCATTTTATGGTAAAAGAAGGGATTGTGTTAGGCCACAAAATTTCCTTTAAGGGAATTGAAGTGGATCGTGCTAAAATTGATGTCATTGAAAAGCTACCACCACCAACTAATGTTAAAGGAGTGAGAAGTTTCTTGGGTCATGCAGGATTTTATCGAAGATTTATAAAAGATTTTTCTTTTATCACTAAGCCTCTTTGCAAACTTTTAAATAAAGACACACCTTTTAATTTTTCTCATGATTGCTTGAATGCTTTTGAAACATTGAAAAATAAATTGATTTCAACACCTATTATGATTGCAC
Organism: Hemerocallis citrina; assembly: GCA_017893485.1. Classification (NCBI taxonomy): domain Eukaryota; kingdom Viridiplantae; phylum Streptophyta; class Magnoliopsida; order Asparagales; family Asphodelaceae; genus Hemerocallis; species Hemerocallis citrina. The sequence continues at coordinate 116,953,848 of CM030366.1, forward strand.
CAGATTGGGATATGCCTTTTGAATTAATGTGTGATGCTAGTGATGTGGCAATGGGTGCTGTTTTAGGGCAAAGAAAAGATAAATTTTTTCACACAATTTATTATGCAAGTAGAACTTTGACAGAAGCACAACTTAATTATGCTACTACTGAAAAAGAATTATTAGCTGTTGTATATGCTTTTGACAAATTTCGATCTTATTTGATAGGTTCAAAGGTGGTTGTGTACACGGATCATTCAGCCTTAAAATACTTGCTTGCAAAGAAGGAAGCCAAACCTCGATTGCTTCGTTGGATTTTACTTTTACAAGAATTTGATGTGAAAATAAAAGACAAAAAGGGTGTGGAAAATGTGGTGGCCGATCATTTATCTCGCATTGAACCAAAAGATGAACAAAATTTGCTGGTTACACCAATCAATGAAGAATTTCCAGATGAGTATTTAATGATGATACAAACTCCCCCATGGTATGCCGACATAGTAAATTATTTGGTATCAAAAATTCTACCTCCTGATTTTACTTATCAACAACAGAAGAAATTTTTCTCTGACTTGAAATATTATTTTTGGGAGGAACCTTTCTTATTTCGCCATTGTGCAGATCAAGTAATAAGGAGATGTGTGCCTGAAGAGGAAATGGAAAGCATACTCAAACATTGTCATACTTTGGAATGTGGTGGCCATTTTAGTAGAACAAAAACAGCAGCAAAAATCTTACAATCAGGATTCTTTTGGCCCTCAATTTTTAAAGATGCTTTTAATTTGTTAAATTATGTGATAATTGCCAAAGGGTGGGAAATATTTCTAGGAAACATGAGATGCCCCTAAATAATATTTTAGTGATTGAATTATTTGATGTTTGGGGGATAGATTTTATGGGTCCTTTTCCATCCTCATTTTCTAATAAATATATTTTGGTTGCTGTAGATTATGTCTCCAAGTGGGTGGAAGCTGTTGCACTACCAACAAATGATGCAAGAGTAGTGGTGAACTTCATTAGAAAAAATATCTTCGCACGATTTGGAGCTCCAAGGGCAATTATTAGTGATGGAGGAACACATTTTTGCAATCGTCAATTTAATGCTTTACTTGCTAAGTATGGAGTTACTCATCATGTGGCCACACCATATCATCCTCAACCAAGTGGCCAAGTGGAGGTTTCAAATAGAGAGTTGAAGCGAATACTTGAGAAAATAGTGAATATGGCACGAACGGATTGGGCAAGAAAATTGGATGATGCATTATGGGCCTATAGGACGGCATTTAAAACACCAATTGGAATGTCCCCATATAGATTGGTGTATGGTAAGGCATGTCACTTACCAGTTGAACTTGAGCATCGCGCTTATTGGGCAATAAAGACACTAAATTTTGACATGAAAGATGCTGGCGAAAAAAGAATATTGCAAATAAATGAGATGGATGAGTTTCGCAATGATGCTTATGAAAATGCCAAGATCTATAAAGAAAAAACTAAACGATGGCACGATAAGCATATTTTGAAAAGAGAATTCAAGGAAGGGGAGAAAGTATTGTTATTTAATTCAAGATTTAAACTTTTTCCAGGAAAATTGCGATCTAGGTGGACGGGTCCATTTGTTGTCACACGAGTGTTTCCATATGGCACAATAGAAATTTATGATGAGCAAAAAGGGACATTCAAGGTGAATGGACAACGGTTGAAGCCATACATGGGAAATGAAGTTGTCAAGGAAATCATGCACATCAAGAAAGACAAACAATAATGAAAAGATGAAGAAAGTCTGGCTGAAGACTTAAAACTTAGCGCTTCGTGGGAGACAACCCATGTTTTCTTTTATTGCATTCAGTTTTCATTTATCTTTTAATTTATTTTATTTTAATTTTTGATTTTATTTTGTAGGATTGCATCAATTTTGAAAGTCGCCAGGCGGAGCTGTATTGAACACCTGCATTGATGGCTGTTTTTGAGCAGTATAAAGTCAGAATCTGGAAAGGTGATTCAAAGAGAAGTTGTAGAAAATTGTCTTAGCTTTCCAGCAAAAAAAAATTCATCCCATTTCGACATCTACAGCTCCAGATATCGCCAAAATACTGAACGCTGCGCGTGCAGAAATTTAAAGACGAATCAGGGGAGATATTCTAAACTTTTTGCATTCTTTTTGTTTTTCTTTTTCTTTCCCATTGAGGACAATGTGATATTTAAGTTTGGGGGGAAGGTTTACAAGTTTATTTTTATTTTTATTATTTTTGAAAAGAAAAACAAAACAAAAGGACTATAATTAGGCTTACCTTTACACTTTGGAGTTCCTTATTGTGATAAGCATTAAACAATTTTTTGGGATAAACAAATTTTTTTATAAAGCAATATTAAGCATACTTATTTACTTTAGGATTATTGAGTTTCAAAATTCCTTACAAAATTGTGTGAGTCATGCTATTATACATAAAAGACAAATGTGATGCTTTTTCTCGTGATTATCCCCTTTGATCTAGTCCTAAACAGAGTTTAAGTAAATAGAGTAATAATGAAAAAAAAAAATAAAAAATAATATGAATAAAGTCAATCTACTCCAATGTTTTGAGTTGCTTAGTAACTAGGGGTATTCATCACAAATGTCTACACTTACGTAGAACAGCAACTTGAAATATGAGTATGCAAAGCACTTTAAGTTTGTGACTTGTTGAGTAACCGGGTGAATTCATCACAAATGTTTTACATTCGCGTCAAAAGGCAAGTGACAACTTAAAGAAGAGACTAAAAAAAAAAAAAAAAAAAAAAACCTCTAGTTTACTACTCGGTTTGTAGTAGAGAGAAGGGATAATCACAGATTAAGTTGTTACATACAACAATTACATTAATTGCATGAAAAATGCGATTGGGTTGGGAATTATGAATAAATAATTGCACTGAAGAAAGTGGGTATGCTTAGGTTGACTTTATTTTCAATTGTTTATATTTTTAATTGCAATTTTGATGCTTGCATGATAAGATTTTTTTTAGTGTGATGGGTTGAGTCTACTATTATTATTCCCTTGTTCATGATTCTACTTTTTGCTCGATGACAAGCAAAATCTTAAGTTTGGGGGTATTTGATGTGTCTAATTTATATGCAAATATTTGTACACATTTACCAATTAAAATTGCTTGTTTTCGCTGATATTGTCTATAATTCATCATATTTCTATAAGATTTCATTTAATTAATAATTTTTGAAGAAATAATATTTTCGATGCAAAAAGTAAAGAATTATGGAAAAAAAATCAACAAACAGAGTAAAATAATAGATTTATCAATTTTTATTGTTTTGTTGACTTAAAAGTGTGACAAATAATTTGTAAAAGGATTTTTATAAGCTAAAATGATCTGTAGTTAGTTTAATTAATTTTAAACTAATTAAATTTATTTTATTTAAAAATCCTAATTTCAGGTATTATTTTGTGTATGCAGAAGCACGTGGTGGGCAGAAAAGGCAGAAAAGAAAGAAAGAGAAACAAATAAAATTCTGCATTATAAAAGGAAGGAAATAAAGGAAGAATGTGGACTTTTCTGCAAAAGTGCAAACCCTAATGGTTCTCTCCGTTTCCCTATAAATACAAACCAAAGAGAGGGTACAAAACTTAGGAGGTGATGGCTGCCAATTGAATAATAATAAATAAACAAATAAAAAAAAACAGAACCTAAGAGAGAGAGAGAGCAACTCAACTCTCTCTCTGTCTTTTGGCGTGTGCAGCGAATCAAACAAGAGAAGCCGCACGCACGCAGGCACATCAAACAAGAGAAGCAGCACGCACGCACGCGGGACCCAGGCGACAGGTGACGTGACAGCACGGTCGGCTGACCTGGCGACTGCTGCTGCTCCAGAAGGCTGACGTGGCATGGACTGGTTGGTTGACGTGGCGATTTGACCGGGAGACAGAAACAGCACAGGAACCTTACACTGCTGTTTTTGACGTGGACATTCGCACGGCTCCCAAGGCGACGAGACTGCTTTGACGATCTGACTGGCGTGACTATACGACACCAGAGAATCCATGAGACGAGGCACGGGTGTGACAGGCCTGAACGCTGATGTGGTGACTCTGACTGGCATAGAGACAGAAGGGAGATAAAGACTTCGGTTTGCATTATTTCTATATTTAGTTGTATCTCTTCTTCTCTAATTTTTTGATGCAATCCCAAACAAATATGAACTGAATTTATTGTTCTAGAGGCTAAGGTGTAGCCAAGTTTTGTAGCACACAAATTTTAATTCCTTATTATTACTCTATTTTTCCTGGTTGTGTGTCAATTTTTATTATTTATGCGTACAACATGGTGGATAGACATTTGTGTGATTTTCCAAATCATAAAGAGACCGAACAGGTTATTTGTGATTAATAAAGATTAACACCGTATATTGGAGGACGTGATCGTTAAGAAATCCAATTTTTCAATTAATAATTTGGTGGATAGACGAATGATTAATTGAGAATAATTTTTAGACTACGTTGATAGAGTGATTAATATCTTTAGGATTTTGGTCGACAATTGGGAAAGATAATATTTTTTATTTATAAGGAATTATAATTTGTGTGTGTGATAAACGAGGTGAACCAAGAGCCCTAGAACTAATTTTATCATAAACAAAGTACAAGAGCTTCACTGTTTCACAGCCCTCTCCCTCTTCACCAATTTAGTTAGATTAAATTAGATTAGAGTAATTTAGTTGTTTTATTATTCATAAAATTTGATCTTCCAAATAGTGATTCATCTAGTGATATCGGTACTCAGTAAAATATCTAGTCCCTGTGGGTTCGACACTCTACTCACCTATCTATATTACTTGTGCGATTTTGTACACTTGCAAATATCAACATCACCCTACATGTGAAGTATTGGTTAAGGACTGCCAATATCTATCTCCTTAACCCATTATTCAAGATGACGGGTAATGTTATCGTACCCGTTATCCCCAATAACGGGTTTAGTAGAGAGTATCTGGCAGCATCTTTTCTTCAATACTGCATACATTTTCACAATTTTCCACAATATAGATATATCATCCAGAAAATACACAATCTCCCACACAAATAATAAATCTGTTCACATCCCAGACAATTTTCATTACCAAAAAAATTCACAAACAGATCGAGTTGCCCAAATTGCACATATCTTCAAAATTCACAAATTTCGACATAAATAAACATTCGCTATCCAAATACAAGATCAAAAATCCATAGCAACATATGTAGTTCACAAATACACAAAATAAACTGACATACAGAGATTACACTCTGATTAAATACTTCATTAATTTAGTTGTACTAAACAGATACATTCAATTAATCACATATATACAATCAAAAGTAACGAATTTTTCAACGCATTGCTTCTTTCCATTGGGCGCGTTTTTTTGTTTCATTCCGGACTTACACCAAAAAATAAAAAAAAATAAAAGTTAATAATCGAGTCGAAATTAATAATTATCTGCACAACAAAATAAAAAATTAAGCAATTATTCGGTGATTATCTTGAAAGTTTGATTTAACATACATATTACTAAAACCCCCCTAGCACGAACCTTCGCCTTCATCATCATCACTCTCTACAGCGTTTGGAGCTTCTTCATTCTCTACCGATCCACTAAATAAGGAAGAAGAATGAGTTAGTACCGACTACAACAAGTTTACATTCATTGAGTCCAATTAACAAATACAAAATCTCTGATATAATACATTGCTACATTTTTTGGGTAATTCCGTGAATCGTGACCTACGACACGAAGGCATGTCCTGCAAAGTCTTGGTCTCTTCGTTTTTTGGCCTTCTCTTATAGACTTCAACCATTTCCCTTTAGGCCTCTCCTTTGTGGTGCATTGCACAGGGTCACCTACATGTGCATGTGCATGTGCATGTGCATGTCCACCACTCTCAGGTTGTGCGCTACCTTCGTGTGGTGTGCTGTTCACTGAATCAATGTTAGCAAAGTCTTCGATTCCCTTGAGCATATGGTTGAGCATGTACTTGTATCCTCGCTCTGAAGAACAACCAAGATCGACTAAATATCTTGAGTGCATAGTCAGTTCACAATAACGAGAGGCAAAATTGTCGCTCATACTATTGGGAACCGGTATACTGCTTCTTCTCAGTTGATCCCTGGTCCATCACCTACAAATATATTGCTCGGGTAGTGCGGTGTGATCTGTGAACCGAATAACTGCCAGTAGATATTTGCAGGGAATGCCTACGAAGTTGTACATGGAACAAGGGCATTTAGCAATTTCAGTGATTTTACAATAAGAAATCACCCTCCCCGGTTCTGAATTTCCACAAACTGTTACAGAATAAGCTGCACTATCCGGTGTATCCATACTTGCAATTAAACTCACATTAAGTAAAAAGATTTTTACAACTTCTTGTTGAAATTTGTAGAAAATCTTCAAAGTGTATGTTCCTGCCATTTGTGACTCCAATGCCCATTCAGTCTTCAATTTTGGCCGCTCCTCGCGATTACGATGTGTTTCTTTAAGTTCATCGTGTCTTTGTTTTACTAAGAGTCGGTCAAAGATGACGGCAAATTCATGTAACGAGTACTTTTTATAAGTATGGTGCTTCAAGGATGAATGTAGCGATTCTCTACGGTGGGTACTCAACATGCCCCCCCAAAATGAGTCTCTTGCGTACACGGGAGCCCATTTTTCGTGGATCTCAAATTTTTCCTTCAACCATTTGTTATTCTCCAGTTTGTACTGGGAGATCAAATTTTTCTACTTCTGTTCGAATTCTGTTTTAAATTCCTCCGTATAAATGATAGTCTTCAAAGCATCCCTGAACTCATCAATGTTATTCAGCATGCGCACTTCATGCGGTAGCTTATCCAAAATATGCCAAATGCAATATCTATGTGACGTGATTGGGAAAACTTTGGAAATTGCAGAAGTCATCCCACGGTCCTCATCTGTTACGATGTTGATCGGATCAGTGCCCATTGCTTCTCGCCACTTTTCAAAGAACCACTCAAATGAGAATGTCTTCTCATTGGGGATGAACCCACAACCTAGGAATATTGATTGCCGATGATGGTTGAATCCAACAAATGGTACGAACAATATCCCGTATCGGTTTGTGTTGTAGGTAGCGTCAAACCAGAGAACATCCCCGATTACTTCAAAATTCCTTCTAGCGATACCATCCACCCAAATACAATGTGGCAATCGCCCTTCGGGATCACATTGGTAATCAAAATAGAATAAAGGATCGGTCTCCTTTTTGGATTCAAAAAACTCAAGTAGCATTTGTCCGTCGTGTCCTTTTAAACCCTCCATCTCGTCTCTCCTGAGATTTCTGACATCGGTTTCAGTGAAACCAATTTTCTCATTACCTCCACTTGCACCTTCAAAGAATAGCATTTGTTTGCATACAGGGACATTAGCTTCGGTAAGTTGACTAATTACTTTTTTATTTGTCTTAGTCAATTCACGGTTTCGAGGTAGCAAGTGACATCTACCGGGTGAAGTAAATTCGTTATTGTGTGCTTCATTTAACGAATAAAGAATCCACGAATTACTTTGTGAATTACTTTGTGGGTTTAGTTTGACACGAACGAAAGCTTTGCAACCCATTCTATAAGTTGTACCTCGTCTAGTTTCATTATGATTATTCGGTGACTCCCCGGCTTTGTTACAAACATATGATTTATCCACTATATCGTTTCCCTTATATTTATTTTCACCCTTACGCATAGAGAATTCCGCACATTTGCAATATGATGAATAAAATTTTTCCGCTTCCTCAAGAGTGGGAAATGTCATACCAATCTTCGGTTTTAGGTGCTCATCAACATGAGGAAGATACTCGCCAATTTGTTGTGCACGAATAAATTTCTCTCCGGCAACAGAACTTCCTTCGAAACTGTCCATACCTAAGAAACCGTGAAAAGGAGAACAGTTAGGGGTACTAAACTGTTGTACATGGTGTTTTTATAAGTGCGCAAGCCACCACAACTTGTAAAAGTTAGTTTCCATTAACGGTTCGAGAAATACGGCCGTGTATCACTTTATTTGAGTTTTTTTCAACCAAAAGCGATACACGGCCGTATCTCTCTAACCGTGAGTCCAAATTGACTTATACAAGTTCTGGTTGCTTGTGCTACATGAGATCAACCAACTCGCAAAGTTTCGTATTTTTGGGAGGTGGTTTGAAGTGTTTTCAACTCTAACCGCACTTAAAAAATGTTCTGACTCAAAAACTTTTAAAAGATAAACTTGAGAAAACCGCACAAACGGCATCCGAAAATTATAAATCTTTCCGACTTGGTCGGATTCACGTAGGGCAAGCCACCCGAGCTTGTAGAAGCGAGTTTCAAGTCGCGGTTTGTGAGATACGGCCGTGTACCGCTATACTTGGTTTTTTCCAACCGAAAGCGATACGCGGCCGTATCTCTCGAACCGTGAGTCGAAACTCACTTCTACAACTTGGGGTGGGTTCTCGTAGGGGACACCAACCAACTCGCAAAGTTTCATATTTTTTGGAGGTCGTTTGAAGGGTTTTCTAATCTAACCGTACTTAGAAAATTCTAAGTCAAAAACTTCTCATGCGAGGAAGTTGAGAAAACCGCACAAACGGCATCCGAAAATTATAAAACTTTCCAACTTGGTTGGATTTACGTAGGGCAAGCCATCCGAACTTGTAGAAGCGAGTTTTGAGTCACGATTTGCGAGATACGGCCGTGTACCGACTTTAGTTGTTTTTTTCCAACCGAAAACGATACGCGCTCGTATCTCTCAAACCATGAAGCGAAACTCGCTTCTACAAATTGGGTTGGTTTCTCGTAGGGGACACCAACCAACTCGCAAAGTTTCGTATTTTTTGGAGGTCGTTTGAAGGGTTTTCAACTTTAACCGCACTTAGAAAATTCTAAGTCAAAAACTTCTCATTTGAGGAATTGAAGAAAACTGCACAAATGGCATCCGAAAATTATAAAACTTTCCGACTATGTCCAATTTACGTAGGGCAAGCCACCCGAACTTGTAGAAGCGAGTTTCGAGTCACGGTTCGGGAGATACAGCCGTGTACCGCTTTACTTGGTTTTTTTCAACCGAAAGCGATACGCGGCCGTATCTCTCGAACCGTGAGTTGAAACTCGCTTCTACAAATTGGGGTGGCTTGTACTATGTGAGACGAACCTACTCGCAAAGTTTCATATTTTTTTACGGTCGTTTGCAGGGTTTTCAACCATAACTGCACTGAAAAGTTTCTAACTAATTTCGTATATACAATTCTAATTCTACAAATTACTAACGCAAGCAACATAATTCGGCAGTTGAATATACTTGAAGTCAACCCGATTCTACATCTAAAATCTACTAAGGCATATAAATTTTTCCCCAATTTCTAAATAATTTACTACACACAAATTAAAAAAAAATACAAATATAGATTATTGAGGTAAAGAAATAGTGTATACCTTACAAAATAGGTCCAAATCAAGTCAAACAATCGATTTGGAAGAGAACTAGGGTTTCGATTTCGTATCGAAGAGGGGAAGAGAAGGTAGGGTTTCCAACTTTGGAGTTCGGAGGAGGGGGAGCGGACGTAAGTGGGTTGATTTGGGTTTTCGACGAAGGATTAGGGTTTTTTGCCGTTGGGTTCGTCAAAGAAAGAAGAACGAGCGATAGAGAAATCGTCGAAGAAGACGATCTGAATGGACCTTCAAATGATTTTAGATTGCCTTAACCCATTCTTGGGAAGGACGAGTTAAGGCTATTTTTTAAAATAAAATTTCGCCTTAACCCGTCATCTCCAACGACGGGTTAAGGCAAATTTTTATTAAAAAAAATATAGGCCGTTGGATCCTTGATCCAACGGTCCAGATCAAAGTTCTCACCGGTCTGTGCGAACAGACCTGCTTCCGACCCGTTTGCAACGGAAGAAAGCGCTCTCTCTCTCTCTCTCTCTCTCTCTCTCTATATATATATATATATATATATATATATATATATATATATATATATATGTATATATAAGACTAACTCTATACGAGTTAGTCTAATATGAGATGGTGAGCTCAACTTCTTATCGTGAGTTGAAGTTCTCAGCCGTCCGATCTCGTTTGATCGCGATCAAATGGCTCAGATTTGATCCCGCTCATCTGAGGTTATGGTGAGGGGCAAAATCGATTTTTCTATCTCTCTTTCTTTCTTGTCGAGCTCACGACCTCCTCTACCTCCCGCTCTGTCTCTTTCTTCGTCGAGCAAAACCCTACTTCTTATCTCCCCTTCTCGCTCTGTCTCTTTTTTCGTCGAGGAAACCCTACTTCTTATCTCCGACCCTCTCTCTCTCTCGACGAGAAACCATACTAGGGTTTCGATTGGCTGTCTCTCTCTCTTCGTCAAAGAAGGGCATCTGCCAATTTCTCTCTCTATCTTCGACAAGAAACCCAAATTGCTGTTAGGGTTTCGATTTCTACTCTCTCTCTCTCTCTCTCTCTTCGACGAGAAACCCAAATCGCGGCTTAGGGTTTCAATTTCCTGAGTGATTCGAAGAGAAACCCTAGCCCCCAAATCGAGCTCCCTAGATCCGCTGATCCCTTCTTCGTTAGTGCAGCGAAGCATCGACCTCCTAGCAAAGATACAATCTTCTTATCAGGTAATCTCAATTTCAAATTATGTTTCCTTTATAATCGTTCATGTTTATTGTTAGATTTTTATCTCGGAAAATATGTATGAATAGGAAATTGGTTGAATAACATCATAATATGGCTAGCAGGGTATAGAAAATAGATTCTGTTATGGTAGCATGGATTAGAAAATATGAGGGCATCGATTGTGTATGACCTACCAAAAAAATCTTGCCCATATTATGTTAATGTAGAATGAGGCAATGAAACGATTGGAAATATTATTTCTTCTACTGTAAAGGTAAAATTACTTGTATAGTTACAATCCGTTTCATAGTTACAATCCATTTCATAGTTACATTTTGAGCATGCATTTAGGCTTGAGTCACGCTTTCATATTTTATTTGTCTTTGTGTTATTTTCTTCAACTACAACATGTTAGTTTCACTCGGACAGTTGGACCACATAGGTAGATACGTTATCTATAAGTATCATTGATGGTTATCCAATTCGATGAGTGTGCACCTCCAACCTAGTTTAGTTTCTTTAGATTTTTAAGTTGTGGCTTTTTTTTATGTTTATTATCTCATTTTTTATGTAAAATGGAGTTTGAAAGTGAACAGTTACTAAGCCAAGATGTTCATACCGGTTGGAGAGACATTGATGATGCTTCTAAACCAATTGTTGGTTTAGTATTTTCTACTTTAGAGGAAGAATATGAATTTTATAAAAAAATATGCAAAATTAGCTGATTTTTCTGTTCGCAAGTCTACTACAATGGTAGACAATTCTACAAAGGATAGGTATTCATAACAATTTGTATGCTTAAAGCAAGGTAAGCCGATAGATACCATTGGAGGGAATGTTGACGATATTGAAGAACCATCTTCTTCAAATGTGATCAAGAAAAGAAGAAGGGTTGTGACTAGAGAAGAGTGTTTGACTCAAATACGAATTCAAAAGGACGATGATAGGAGATGGTCAATTCGAAGGTTTGTTGAAGAGCACACTCATCCTTATGTTACACCTAGAAAACAATAGTTCTTAAGAAGTAATAGAATTGTTTCCGAAGCACAAAAAAGTTTACTTAGTTTGTTCAAAAAGGCTAACATAAGAACTTCAGAGTTTATGTCCTTCATGGAGATAGAAAATGAGGGTTTCAGTAATATTAATTGTACTGAAAAGGACATTAGGAATTCGTTGTAAAAAGACAAGGATGGGAGGAGAGCTTATGATGTGGATCTATTCATGGAGCACTTGCAAGAGGAAAAAGAGATGAATTCTTCTTTTTGTTTTCATTATAAGGTGGATGAAGACAACAAATTAACTCATGTGTTTTGGGCTGATGCTCTTGCCAGGAAAGCTTACAAGCATTTTGGTGATGTGTTAATTTTTTATACTACATATGACACAAATCAGTACAAATTAATTTTTGCTCCATTTACTGGAGTTAATCACCATGGCGAATCTGCCAATTTTGGTGCAGCTTTCATAAATAAAGCAACGACCGAGTCGTTTCTTGGGTTGTTTGAAAAATGGGGTGAAACAATGTGTGAGCCTCCACTTAAAGTTATTATTACAGATCAAGATTCTGCAATGGAAAATGCAATCTGAATGTGTTTTCCTGGTTCCAGCCACAGGCTATGTATGTGGCACATTCTTAAAAAGCTTCCCGATAAGCTGGGTGGTCAGGGCCTCAATAGTGATTTTAGCATTCCATTCCATAGTTGCATTTGGGATTCAGAGACGCCGGAAGAGTTTGAGATGAGATGGAATGATGTTATGAATGCTAATTTGCAAATTGCAGGTAATCGTTGTTTTCATGAATTTTATTGTCGTTTGACTAATTTTTAGTAATATTAATACTTGATAAATATTGAAATAGCAGGTAATCCTTGGCTTTTTGATATTTATGAGTTTCGTGAAAAATGGATACCGACTTATGCTAAGCATATTTTCACTGCTGGAATTCGCACAACTCAAAGATCAGAAAGTATGAATGCTTTTGTCGATAAGTATTTTAATAGTAAAAATTCTTTACATGAATTTATTACGAGGTTTGAAAGGGCGATAAGGAAACAAAGACAAAATCAGTTAGCAGCAGACTGCACAACTCTTCATACAAAACTAAAGATGAAAACAGATTTAGAAATTGAGACAAAAATGTTTGATGTCTACACGAGAAAGAAATTTCATGTATTTCAAGATGAATTAGTTCAAAGCTTGAATTACGCCTCTTTAATGAATGATGATAATGGGAGTGTGTGGCACTATATTGTGAGGAGAATGGGAAAGTCACTAAAATCAGACAAAACAAGGGATGTGTTCTATAAAGGAATGGACAATGCTAGGTCCTGTACTTGTAGAAAATTAGAAGTTGATGGAATTCCTTGTAAACACATCCTTGTGGTATTGAGAAATGAGTTTGTTGATTTCCTGCCACAATCTTATATCTTAAAGAGGTGGACTGCCTCAGTAACTACCGAGATTCTATATGACGATGGTGGTGAAGAAATTATTGGTAACTACGACAGTCCACAAGATTTGGATATGATGGAGTTGTCAAATGAAATCCACAAGTTGATGAGGATTGCTCGCTCATCCAAAGAGATGTGCCACAAGGCCAAAACATTAGTAGTTGGTGCTAATGCATAATTGCAACAAGATATGCCCCAAGAATTATAACAAGCAAGAAGCACTTCATTAACTAAAACAGTAAATATTCATGTACCGGATATTGCAAAGACCAAAGGTAGTGGGAAGCGAATTAAAGGGGGAAAGGAGAAAGCCTTGGAGAAGGTCGTGAAGCCATTAAGGAAGTGTCATTTATGCAAGAAGCTTGTTAATTATGACAGTTGCACTTACCCTTTGAAGCAAAAGATTAAGGGGTTAACGGGTCGGTTTGGACCCATTATAGGACCCAAACCTGCAACCCTCTTCAGCCTTCTTCTTCTTCTCCACTTTCCCACCAAAAAGAAAAATCCAACTCGCACCTTCGCAAGCTCACCATGCCGTCGAGCTCCACCATGGTTTCGCCGAACCCATAGCCACCGAGCTCCGAGGCCGAGCTCAAGCTCCCCCTCCGTCGAGCACCGCCCTCGCTGTTCTTCTCCATCGACGAGATCCACCACCACCTCGATGAGCTCCAACCTCCCGAACTCCTCCTACACTGTGTCGAGCTTCGAACTCTCCGCCATGGCCTTTCCATCATCGAGCTCCGCCGAGTCTCCCCCTCAAACAAGCTCCGCCGAGCTCTCCTCTACCTTGACGAGCTCAAGCAACTGAGCTCCACACCGAGCTCTTCCAATCGCCGTACTCCGAGCTCATCTCCACTGAGCTTCGAACCCACCATCGAGCTCGTCGAGCTCCTCCTACACTGTGTCGAGCTCCGAACTCTCCGCCATGGCCTCGCCATCATCGAGATCCACCGAGTCTCCCCCTCAAACGAGCTCTGCTGAGCTCTCCTCTACCTCGATGAGCTCAAGCAACTGAGCTCCACGCCAAGCTCTTCCAATCGCCGTGCTCCGAGCTCATCCCGACTGAGCTTCGAACCCAACTTCTCCTTTGAAAGCTAATGTCAGTGCCTCCACCACCCTATCCGAGCTCCGAAGCGTCGAGCTCCATGTCACCAAGCGTCAACCCCTTTTCATTGAGCTCCCCTTCCTCGTCGAGCTCTTCCAATCGCCATCTCGATCCGAGCATTCGTGGCACCGAAGCCCAAATGAGAGAAAAAAGCTCCCTTCGTCACCGAGCTCCATTTGTCGAGACACTACTGAATGCGACCGCCATGGCTTCGCCACCTTCCAAACTCCTCCGAGCTCCACGCCACCGTCGAGCTCCCTCACCGCCGTCTTCATCGAACTCCACAAGTGCCCGAAGCTTGGAGCTTCGTCGAAACCCAAAACGACCTCCCTCAGCAAGCCCAGTCGGAGCTCCCCTTCTGCCTCGTCGAAGCTTCGGCAAGCTCCAAGCAGCACCTCCATCATCGAGCTCTTCATTACCATCTGCTCGCCCTTGAAGAATCCCCTCGCTGAGCTCCCTCCATTGCTAGGTCTCTGTCGAGCTTCTCTCACCATCGAGCTCTCCTTCCTTCGAGCTCCAATGATGCCCTCGGAGGCAGGGTGGGAGTCGGAGTCGGAGACGCGTCGGGGGAGGAGAGTCGATGAAGAAGAAGGAAGTTCAGAAAAAAAAAGTGGGGTTCGGGGCGTTGACTTGGTCAACGCTTTCGACGACTCGTGCCATTAACATCAAAATGAGGAAAAAATCACGTTGCCGACAACTCGTGCCACCGACGTCAAAATGAGGAAAAATTGGCCTCCTCACGATGCACGCTCGCTTGATCATGATCAATGCACAGGATCGCGCCACGTCATCAGGTATTTATCTATTTATTTATTTATTTATTTGTTTGAATTAATTATTTAAAAAGTTCCGAAAAACTTAATTAAAAAATTCTAAAAATAATTATTAATTCAGAAAATAATTTTAAATTATGAAAATAATAATTATTAAATTAGAATAAATAATTAAAATTTTCGATAATTAATTAATTAAATTCGGAAATTGAATAAAAAATTTAAAAAATGATTAAAATTTGGGAAAAATTCAGAAAAATATAGAAAAATCACAAAAAATTAGAAAAATCTGAGAATATTTTTGGGCATTTTACAAGCTTAGAATAATATCGTTACACCTCGAGTAAGATCCAAACTCCCTTAAAAATTTCGATAAAATCTTGTACGCAATTATGGCAACAAAACTACTCCTCAAAGACTATAGAACTCAGTCTCCAGGAGTGGGGGGCTTGTGATATGGCTAAAAATAGGATTAAATCGGGCACGAATCTTAAAGCTCTTGGGGGTAAAGCGGTAATTTCACATACAAACGGGTCTGAAATGGGAACTGGGTCTTTCTTCAAAGCCTAATAACCTATAAACGAATATGTCCTACTGGGTATGGGTAGCACCCCGTTACAAACCAGCCCAGATGAGTAAAGAGTAATTCAAATTCATGGTTTTCTCCATGAAACGATTTAAACTCTACATCTTATCCAAAAACACCGGAAAGTAGAGATTTGTCCTTATCTCGAAACGGGTCCCTAAGGCGACTATAAATACCCCTCTCCCCCCACCATAACAAGGTAATCAATCTTTTTCTACCTAAAGCTCATTCTTAATCTTTCTGATTACTGATAAGTGCGTCAGAGGGTTCATCGCCGGGATCCATCCCGGTGTATCGAACTTTGTGCAGGTTCGCGGAAGTAGCAAGAAACAAGTCAACTTGTTGGTGAAGGTCAATAGGCTTGCCTTATTGGTTTTCTCAAGAATCCACAAATTCATCTGTTTGCTCCCACACCAAAATCAGCAGCAACAGATTGGCCCAGTCTATGGGAACAATTCTGAATGGTGCACGGATGTTAAATCGGGATATGGCAAAAATGGGATTAAATCGGGACCGTTCAAATCGGGCACGGATCTTAAAGCTCACAGGGGCAAAATGATAATTTCACCTACAAACGGGTCCGAAATGGGAATTGGATCTTTTCTTCAGGGCCCAACAACCTATAAATGGATCTGTCCCATTGGATACGGGTCTCAACCCGTTACGAGCCAGTTCAGGAGGATAAAGAGGAAGTCAGATTCATCCTTATCCCTAAGAGGTGGTTTTAATCACTTCTATCCATCCACATCGGGAAGTAGAGATTTGTTCTTATCCCGAAACGGATCTCCACGGTGACTATAAATACCCCTCTGCCCCCTACCATTACAAGGTAATGAATCTTTGCCTACCTAAAGCTTTTTGTTAATCTTCTTGGTTATTGACAAGGGCGTCAGAAGGTTCATCGCCGGGATCCATCCCGGTGTATCGAACTTTGTGCAGGTTCGTGGCAGCGACAAGGAACAAGTCAACACCTAAGCGAAGTCAACAGGTTCACTCATACTGTTTTCCTAAAGAACTTACAAATTTGTCTGTTTGCTCCCACACTAGAAATCAGCAGCAACATATTGGCGCCGTCTGACGGGAGCCCCCCTGGTCAGCCCCTCGAGATCCTGAAGGGACCTATTGAGGAGGAGGCTGTTGAAGAACAACATCTTGAACTGGAGGAGGAGGAGGACGAGGAAGCGGAGTGGCTCTTCGGCTGGAGACCGCTGCCTTCCCCTTCTCTCTCGGATGCATAGCTTGAAACTACTTCTGCTGATGATATGGCCAAAAATGGGATTAAATCAGGACCGTTCAAATCGGGCATGGGTCTTAAAGCTCACGTGGTCAAAACGGTAATTTCACCTACAAACGGGTTTGAAATGGAAACTAGGTCTCTTCTTCAGGGCCCAACAACCCATAAACGGATCTGCCCCATTGGATACGGTTCTCAACCCGTTACGAGCCAGTTCAAGAGGATAAAGAGGAAGTCAAATTCGTCCTTATAACTAAGAGGTGATTTTAACCACTTCTATCCATCTACACCGGAAAGTAGAGATTTGTTCTTATCTCGAAACGGATCCCCATAGCGACTATAAATACCCCTCCCCCCTACCGTTACAAGGTAATGAATCTTTGCCTACCTAAAGCTCTTTCTTAATCTTCCTGATTATTGACAAGCGCGTCGGAGGGTTCATCGATGGGATCCATCCTGGTGTATCAAACTTTGTACAGGTTCGTGGCAGTGGCAAGGAACGAGTCAACACCTAAGCGGAGTCAACATGTTCGCTTTTACTGTTTTCCTAAAGAACTTACAAATTTGTCTGTTTGCTCCCACACCAAAAATCAGCAGCAATAGATTGGCGCCGTCCGATGGGAGCCCCCTGGGCAGCCCCCCGAGACCTTGGAGGGGCCTGTTGAGAAGGAGGCTGTTGAAGAACAACATCTTGAACTAGAGGAGGAGGAGGAGGAACAAGAAGAGTGGCTCTTCGACAGGAGACCGCTGCTTTCCCCTTCTCTCTCGGATGCATAGCTTGAAACTACTTCCGCTGATAATATGGCCAAAAATGGGATTAAATCGGAACCATTCAAATCGAGCACGTATCTTAAAGCTCACAGGGGAAAATGGTAATTTCACCTACAAACGGGTCTGAAATGGGAACTGGGTCTCTTCTTATGGCCCAACAATCCATAAACAGATCTGCCCCATTGGATACGGGTCTCAACCCGGTACGAGCCAGTTAGGAGGATAAAAAGGATGTCAGATTCGTCCTTATCCCTAAGAGGTGGTTTTAATCACTTCTATCCATCCACACCAGAAAATAGAGATTTATTCTTATCTCGAAACGGATCCCCACGGCGACTATAAATACCCCTCTCCCCCTACCCTTACAAGGTAATGAATCTTTGCCTACCTAAAGTTATTTCTTAATCTTCCTGGTTATTAACAAGAGCGTTGGAGGGTTCGTCGCCAGGATCCATCCTGGTGTTTCGAACTTTGTGCAGGTTCATGGCAGTAGCAAGGAATGAGTCAACACCTAAGCAGAGTCAACAGGTTCGCTCTTACTGTTTTCCTAAAGAATTTACAAGTTCGTCTATTTGCTCCCACACCAGAAATCAGCAGCAACAGATTAGCGCCGTCTGTGGGAAACAGAAGCAGCGATCCATTCCTCGTCCATCATCTCAACTAGTTTCGAGCCATGCCTCCCAAGAAGAGGAAGACCATGGTCTCCAACCGCAGAGAAACTCCTGCACCTTCTCCTCCTCCAGTAGTTAAGGTTCCCCTTCAACCGACACAACAAGTCCAGCAGAATGGTACACAACCCCTCGTCCGACTCCATGGCCTCCCATAGTCCCCCCACGCCAAAGGATCTCCGAAACATCATCATCAACAAGCAGTATCCGGAGGATCTCCGGATCCACCTAGATGAGAGGCGGACCCATGATGGGATACCCCGCCGAGAGCATCACAGGGGTCCAACGATCCGGTCCCCTAGAGCCCGGTCCCCCCGTAGGCCGCAGAAGGTCTAACTCTCCCAGGAGGCGAACGGAGTCGCCCCGGCACCATCAAAGGAGAAGCCGCCCTCCGATCAGCCGACCTGCTCCTCGGGACCACCGAGAGCAGGAGGCCCCCATCACGAGGGCAGAGTTCCAGCTGTTCCAGGATGCATTCTTGATGGCCCTCAACGTTGCCCCCGACCACAGTCAGCAGGCGCCCAGTCCCCAACCTGCCCAGGACCATAGGCGACGTATGCCTAGCCCCAAACCTGCCCGAGACTATTGGCATCGCACGCCCAGTCCTCAAGCAGCCCCGAGCTATCGTCGTCGCACTCCCAGTCTTCTTCCACGCGAGGACGAATCTTGGGCCTCGGCAAGGCACGACCGGAAGGAAGACTCGGTCTACCACCATCCCCACGAGATGGAGAGGCGCCTTGGCCGGCTAGACAGAGAAGAGGAGCAACAGGAGAGGAACTTTTGCCCCAGCAGATCCCAATTCTCTCGGACCATCATGGAGGCACCAGTCCTAGACAAATTCAAGCCTCCTCACTTTGAATCCTACAACGGGGAGTCCGACTCCGCTGACCACATTGAGAGTTTTAAAACTCTCATGATGATACATCAGGCGTCAGATGCCCTCCTCTGCAAGACTTTTCCGGCCACTTTGAAGGGGCCTGCAAGGGAGTGGTATTCCCGTTTAGCCCCGGCTTCCAACTTATTCTTTGATCAGCTCGAAACCCTCTTCCTGACTCACTTCGTGAGCAGCCACCGAGCCGAAAAAACTAGCACCTCCCTCCTTTTGCTTCACCAAAGGAAGGGTGAGCGG
This sequence comes from Hemerocallis citrina, assembly GCA_017893485.1. Classification (NCBI taxonomy): domain Eukaryota; kingdom Viridiplantae; phylum Streptophyta; class Magnoliopsida; order Asparagales; family Asphodelaceae; genus Hemerocallis; species Hemerocallis citrina. Next base: position 116,973,169 of record CM030366.1, read on the forward strand.
CTGAGGGACTATGTCAAACGCTTCACTGCGGAGGCCAAATCCATTGCCTCCCTGGACCAGTCCGTTGCCTCCGCCGCCTTCCAATCCAATGTCACTAATGACAGCCTCCGAGCATCCCTCACCAAGAAGCCCCCTCGGGATTTTTCAGAACTCCTGCTTAGGAGCGAGAAATACATTCAAGCGAAAGAAGCCCTCTCCCACTCTGCTTTTGAAAGATCGTCCTCCGGAAACAAACGGAAGGGCACTGAAGAAGAAGGAGCTAAGAAGCTCTAGAAGGACAATAGGGGCCAGCGTCGCCCTCTTCCCCGCTTTGAGAAGTTCACTCCGCTCAATGCGAGTGTCTTAGCCATCCTGTTGGAGGTTGGGAAAGAAGGCCTTCTTCCGCCCCCTCTAAAGATGAACACCCCGGGGAAGATGAGGAACCAGGACAAGTGGTGCCGATTCCATAGGGACCACGAATACGACACGGATGACTGCAGAGCCCTGAAGAACGAGATCGAGGCCCTCATTCAGAGAGGGAAGCTCTCTAGGTTCGTAAGGAAGGACGTGGCCGATCCTCCTCCCCCCCAGGAGGGCTAATAAGCAACCCGAGCAGCTCGCGGAGACCCCAGACTCCGAGCCAGAGGCCATCCTGCATCTCATTCACGGAGGCCCAATGGGGGGAGATTCCAACCCTCCGGAAAAGCCTTTGTCCGGGAAGTGAATTCATTGCAGAACCGTCCTTCTCCCAGGGCCTAAGGGTCCCGGTCACCTTTTCAGATAGAGACCTGGAGGGCGTCCGAACCCCCCATCGCGACGCGTTGGTCATAAACCTCCATATGGCCAACTTTGACGTGCGCCGGGTCCTAGTAGACAATAACAGTTCGGTGAACATTCTCTTCCTGGAGGCCTTCCAGGGACTCAAGCTCTTCAGGGATCGGGTCAAGCCTGCCGGCTACACTCTACACGGGTTTACGGGAGTGCCAGTGACGATCGAGGGCATCATAACTCTCGACGTAACCGCTAGCAAAACTCCCACCATTCGTACCGAGCCGATGGACTTCATGGTGGTAGATGTGAAAGCCGCCTACAACGTCATCCTAGGCCGACCAGGCCTAGCTGCTCTGCAAGCCGTACCCTCGGCTTACCATATGAAAATGAATTTCCCCACCATAGTGGGCGTGGGGGAAGTCAGAGGAAGCCAGGAGGCAGCCTGCAAGTGCTACATGACCTCGATGGGAGGACCTGTCCTCTTCCTCGAAGCTCTTGAACTCCCCGAAGGGAGTAGCCCACCTATCTCGGAACCAATCGATGAACTGGAAGAGGTGGCCTTTTCTGAAGGAGATCCAAGCCGCATGTTTCTGATAAGCAAAGCCCTTCCCCCTCCTTCTTGCTCTGACATTATCCAATGTCTAAGGGGGAATCGAGACCTCTTCGCCTGGATGACATCTGACATGCCGGAAATCTCCGAGGAGCTCCTCATGCATCACCTTAACATAGCCTCGAGGGCCAGACCCGTTCAGCAGAAGTGATGCAAATTCTCCCCCGAGCGCTAGCAAGCTATCAAGGAGGAGGTTGAGAAACTTAGAGCTCGGTTCATACAGGAGGTCAACTCGGAGTGGCTCTCCAATGTCGTGATGGTCAAGAAGGCCAATGGGAGCTGGAGGATCTGCATCGACTTCACAGACCTAAACAAGGCCTGCCCTAAAGATCCATTCCCGCTCCCGAGCATCGACACCTTAATTGATGCGATCTCGGACCATGAGCTCTTAAGCTTCATGGATGCTT